>CM036239.1:30969762-32240178 GCA_020698575.1 Bostrychus sinensis
TAGTCATATAAGGGACAGAGAGAAGTGAGTAGCAGCAGCAGCAGGAGGACAGAAGGAGAGTTATCCAAACATACAATGTTATTGTCAAACCCTATGTGTATGTATATATATATATATATATATATATATATATATATATATATATAAAGTTATCGCGTTAACGCAGTGCGTTAATTTATTGATTTAATCGCGTTCATTTCAATTGACGCATCAATTCATTTGATCACAACAAAAATATTACGACGGCACTGACAGAGGCAGCAACACGCCATGGGTAGAAGACGTCAAGATGAGCCAAACTTGCGCAGTTTCGATCAGTGTCGGTCTGTGCGCAGTGCACACCAGTTAGATTTGTGTCCGACTTGTTCCCGACTTGCTCTGATGCCACAAGTGCGACGGTTACCGTGAGATCTAAACAAGACCAGCGCATGATGGGAAAACGCCCACCTGTCAGCGGTGAACGGACAGGTGATTGGATCTGAGTTTAGTGCTGATCAGAAACGTAATGCACGACACTTCACTGCCCTCCTCTCCTTCTTCCCCCGCCTCTTTTTTTTTTTTTTTTAAATACAGACAAAAGTTACAGTTTTGACCTTGATAAACCAACACACGTGAGAAGTGGATTTTGGGCGTGATGGTGCGTGATCTGAGACACAAACTGTCCGACTTCAGTACAGGCATATTTCCCCTCCTCTCATTGTGGCCGTGCACTCTCGTTCACAATCCAGGCGAGGTGCAGTTCATCTGGAACGAGCCTAATGCAACAAGTGAATGAGCTAAAGCAACATGAGAGACCAAAAAGACACATTGCTAAATGGACAATTCTGCTTCAAATCGTCACCAGACAGCAATATAAACAAAACAAAAGTTATGTGCAGTCTATGCAAGGATGAGTTCAATTACCACTGGAGTAACACAGTTCATAGTATTTACACTGTTGAGAACCACAACAATTGTTATTAATTGAAGAATTAAACTTATTTTTGTTAAAGTTCTAAAAGAGATTACACATGCTTTTTTAGGTAAGTTTTGTGTACTTGTTGGTTGTACCTTATTTAGGCAAACTTTGTCTGAGTTACAGGTCTCAAAGAGACTATTAATTTATTTTCGCGATTCATAACTGGTAGTTATTAATCGCAATTAATTTTTTTTCAGATTTGCGATTAATTTGTTTGTTTTTTTTTTAATCGATTCCCGGGCCATATACACACATAGGGCTTGACATTAACACTGTATGTTTGGATAACTAAATAATATTGTTAGCTAGATTCAGTTTCTTCATGAGCATTGTCTAAAGTCAGCTTTCCTTCAGTGTTACCTCATGTTTATCTAGAAATGACTCTAGGGTTTAACATTGCACACATTAGTGATGTTTGCAGTGCAGCACTGACCACTCTGTTATGCACTAATTTGAAGAGCAGAGTCTGGCCTGAAACTTATACTAACTCCACACTGTGTCCCAGCAGACAGGGAAGTGGAAAGAAGTTTGCTGAAAAGAAACCAGCAAAAATATAAAGGAAATTCATTGATGTCTAAGAAATGTGTTATTTCTTGACATGACCTCCATGCATTTACTTCTCCATATGGTAAAACTAATAGACGCAAATAGTCAGAAAAACAATCCTAATGCAGGGCCAAACAATCTAATGTACACACAGGAGAAACCGTATGAATGCTTGTTAAAGCTACACTAATGTGGGAGTGACAAAGGAAAACCATCATACTTACAGTATATGCCTTTCCCTCTTGTAAAGAAATCTCTAAGCCAGAGAGGCTCAAAAGACTGTAAATGACCTGACACATGTTTTAAAATTTGAGAGGCTGCCATCAGGTCGCAGGTTAAGGCTGGCCAAAAGTAAACTTAAATGATGTAAACATTATTTTATTCCATCCTTTATTTGATTTGTTAATGGAAATGTCACAGGTGCACTTAAAGAGCAACTCAACCCTAAACCAGTTTTTTTTAGCTGATCACCAGTACAAATGCGGCTTTAGT
Organism: Bostrychus sinensis; assembly: GCA_020698575.1. Lineage (NCBI taxonomy): Eukaryota > Metazoa > Chordata > Actinopteri > Gobiiformes > Eleotridae > Bostrychus > Bostrychus sinensis. The sequence goes on from CM036239.1 coordinate 30,971,759, forward strand.
GGTACATCTCACTATTTGTGTTGGACAGTTTTGTAAAAAAAGGTCTAAATTCACATTTTGTGGTGAAAACCATCAGAGTCGGGTCAAACAGTGGGTACTTCTGCTCAGTAGTTGCAGACAGACAAGTGTGACGTAGTATTTTACCTTGTTACCACACCTATGCCACGTGTCTCCTCCCACAGCCCTGTGCTCCCCACCGCCTCGCAGTCTCTCTCCCCTGTGCGCTCGGCCCAGTCTTGTAGTTACCAGGTGTGGGTCATTTTCTTAAAAATTCCACGCAGCCCTAGGTTGAATCCGAAAAGGGACAATTGTCAAGGAACTTCCTAGCTCCTTAGGCTCTAACCGGATGTACATCATTGTCTTCCATGATAAGAACTGTCCGGATTGTCTTCTCAGTAAGGAAGGAGGTAGGGAAAGGAGCTTCATTGTTTCCTTAAATAGCTCCTTTAGCATAGGAAGCTCCAGACATTCCTTACCAACCAGCAAGGAGCAAGGAGCTATCGCATAATGCACTGCACCATCTCCCGAGTTTCCTGAGTTTTTGGAATGAGTTAAAAGTGTCACTGCCTCAGACTTTATTCCATAAAATGATCTGAATAAACCTAATGTCTAACTCCTGATAAATGATTATTGTGCGCCGCTGTGAACTGGAGCTGCTCGGTGCACTTTTGTTTACATTTTAGAAAAATGAAACTTAAAAAACGTGTGGCTCATTAGCATAAATCCACAGCGGCGTTCAGTGTGGCTGTGTTAATGCTGCTAACTGTCCAGAGCAGAGACAGAGCTGCTGTTGGTGAGTCTCAGAGAATATTTATCACAGCCTGTTCTGTGTGGATTACAGCAGTGTTTCATTTTTAAACCTGAGTTTCTGTGAGTCACAGATGATTCTAGAGTCTGTGGAGTTAGTGCAGAGCTCTTTATTAAACCCAGCTGTATCTTCTCTTATATGGGGTTATTTGGGGTTATTTCTGTACATTGTAATGTTAAAAAGATTGTAGGTCTACGTGACTTCTCTCGTTTCTGCCGCTGGGTTAGGATGTTCGAATCCTCCAAAGAGCGCTGAAGCTCCTTTACTTACTGCAGTACAAGTCTTACTGTTGACCTCATGACGTAGCTCTCAAAGGTTAAGGAACAGGAGGTAGGAGCAGGAGGTAGAAGGTACAATTTAAGGAATTCAGATTCAGCCTTACATTTACTGTTCAGTCCCCTCTGCCCCTCCCTCCCCTCGCACAGCAGAAGCAGAGTCAGGAACAACAGCCTGACTCTGCTCTCACTCGTTAAACTCCATGAACAGAAAAAAAGTACAATAACCTACAATCTGTTGCCTCCAAAATAAAAGTGTTAAGGCATTTGTGGGACAAAAACGACAGTCTGACAGAAGGTTAAATAAGAGTGATTGTTAGGTTTAGACACCTAGTCTGATAGTAGACAACAAACATATACATTTACACAAAATCGGTTTTGATGTGTCTTTTATTCTATTTTATTTTTTAAAATATGCCTTGGCAACCCTGTTGTGGAGGACCTTTAGGACAGTCTCTGACAGCTGTCAGTCACAGGACCAGGCCTCGCTTCACCCTCATTTTTCCCCTTCTGTGTCTGTCTGGTCTCTGCCCACTTTTTGAGTAGTTTTCAATCTCTGGCAGTGGGCGGAGTAAGGCCTGGGCCAGGGTTGAGTTGCTCTTTAATGATCCTACTCCATAACAGCACTTTATACAGATTTTTATATTGTTTGCCATTTAAAAAAATATTTTTATTGCTACTGTTTCCACTCTGTCTTTTTAATCTATACTGTGTATGTATGCTGACAGGTGTTGTTGTGAATGATGCAGCACCACAATTAAGGCTGCACAATATATTGCAAAATTATCATTATTGCAATTTAGCAATTAAAGCTAGCAATTAAAGTGGTAATTTCCTTAATTTAGTCACAATTTAGCCTATTTTAAACACAAAAAATATTGTTATTACAATATTTAACATTGCATATTGCATGTTTTTCCTATATCATGCAAGCCTTAACTACAATAAAGTGCACCTTACGCTTACTAGGTGCAAATGCAGTGATTCAGCCCCCAATTTCATTTATTTTAACAATTTTATTCTTCATCGGCCTTGTATAGCACTTTTCTAGACACTCAAAGTTGCTTTACAATTAGACGTGGCTGTCATTCTGTGCCTACAACCACCACCTAAGGTATTATCACACCAACACCTTCATACTGGCAAGGTGGGTTAAGCGACTTGCAAAAGGACACAACAGCAGTTTGCAATGCTGGTAGCGAGGTATGATCCACCAAACTTACTGTTATGTGCAAACAGCTTTACCTACTGAGCTACTGCCACTGGATGGTACAGTGATTCTCAACCGAAGGATCATGACCCAAAAGTACATTCCATGGAGGCTGAATAATCCATGTTTAACTTATTTTAAACCAAAATATTAAGATTTGTTCTTTAAAAAGTGGTGTAATCCCACAATCAGAGAACAGAACCACTAGGATAGTAGGTCTTACTGCTTTCAAATGCACTGTTTGGCAATATTAATATCCTTGACAAAATAAAAGGATCATATACACACACAGATCTCATTTGCCGGAGGCAGTGGCTATTTTTGCCAATGAAAATGTCTGCTCCCCTCCTGTTAACCTGGTATCACTCACTAGCAGCCAGTGCCTAAAGATTATTGACCCACGTAAGTGCAGTGATTATGCCTTTGACTGATTTGTATTAGTCCAGCACTAAAGAAATGGCAAGAGGTCGTCATGAGTGGCATTCTCAAAGGAAAACCTCACCGTAATCCATTTCTAATGTCCTGTTCTGCGATGCACGGAGTGTGGACGAGACGTGGAGGAGGAGGTGGGGTACAGGTGGTGCATTTCCATAATGGCATTAAGTCTGCGGGGAGCAAGGGAGGCTCATTGCATAACGTGACTTAACCAGCCACACTAACCCCCCCCCCCCCCATATACGTCCGGCCACCATATAGAGAAAATGTATCCATGAGGACGCAGCAACCTTGACACAAATCCAGCACGTGTAATGAGGTCCAGCTGCTGCTCTGTGGACATACATAAAACGATAGTGCTTTTAAAGTGATGGTGAAGGTTTAGTATTATGTGCAGTGGTTATAGATGCAATGCTGGTCAACCGCTTTTGGAAAACCCGTGACTACTTTGAGAAGGAAAATTGCTTGAACACTGAACATTTTCAATTACCTTCAAATTTAACCAGAGCTTACACTAGCCTACATTAAGTTTGTTTAGTTGTGTTTGTATTTATGACAGCAACAATGCATTGTTGAGGCATGAGGGGCTGAAAGATAGACATGCAACCATTCACTCTCACATTCATTCTCCATGGACCATTTAGATCACTAAATGAAATGAGGAATTTACCTATACTGTGCATACACATCTTAAGGTGGTGAGTGGAACGCTAAACAATCTTGGTGACTAGATTTCTAGACTGAAAAACTAGGACATGTATTTTTTGGAGCTTCATTTATAAATATAATGGCAATTAATTCTTAAAAATACTGACATCATAAGTAAATGTAATGGAAAGGTTAATGATTTTAAGTGTCCTATACTTCTCTCTTGGTTAAAATGGGGCCAACTGGGACATGGTTTGTTGAAAACGGGGACATTTGTGTTTTTATAGATATGTGTTGGGACATGGGACAAGGAGCCTAAAACTGGGACTTTTCCGATTCATTACGGACATCTGGTCACTCTAGCCAAACACACATTTAAACAACAGATACAAAAACAATGTCTGGTCTCTGTTGTTGAAAACATACGACCAACCAGAAATAAAGAGTCAAAAACAACCTCAGCGCTGCACATAACAATATAAAGCCAAAACTTACAATAAATACATAGGTGTAGAATAAAATCAAAGTAACTTAAAATAAAAACATAATAAATAGTCATTAATTCATTAATTGGATTTATATAGCACCTTTCTATATACTGAATTATTCATTCATTTCTCAGTTACACTCAGTGGTGGTAACCTATTCCACTTGTGACTTGAGGCCAACCAGTCAGTCAATATTAAATTATCAGTTTATTTAAAAATATATATATTTTGCAGTGTTTGAAAATATTCTTTAAAAAATGTAAATAATGTAAAATTTTATATTATTCAGTACAATTTGGTCAGAACTTAGCTTTTTTTGTAAATGCACTATCTTCATTATTTTCTTTTTTATTTGAGGAAAAGTAATTCTTCAGTCAATGGCAGCACAATATAAGTCTTCCCTGAAAAACTGAGACTCTGAGACCATATCTGGGCTTTATTAAAACGTTTTTGAAAGGTTGAGTCCAAGGTTGTGCACGTCTTTTTACACTGTAGCAACTGCGGCGACAAGTCCAACTGTAAAGATACCAATTCCAGCACTGGCTACTACTGCTCATACCACATAAACAGCAGAAAAAGTGACAGCAAAAAGAAAAGCAAATTGCAAATCTGACATTAAACAAAACAAACAAGAATAAAATGAGAGAGGAGGAGAGCAGCTTTTATTAAACATGACTTTTTCTCTCAAAAACTTTATTATTCAACAGAACATATTAAGGGAAAAGCTCTGAAAAAGTTACCACTGACCATACTGTGCTTCTGTTGTCATTATAATTATTCTCAATGGAAGCTACACATGAGTGCTTGCAATTTGTGAAACTCAGTGTTCCGCTGCTAAAGAAGGCAAGGTCAGATGAGGAGCAAATGAAATAAAATATGAATAATATGACCTCCTGTGGATCCCTACTTTACCACACAAATTGCAAACCGTGAACGCCACATTGACAGGAGCACTGACATTTTTCAAAACAAAACCCAAGCCTTCTTATTGAGTGGATTAAAACAACAAAGGATTAGTACATTCAACCCCTGATGCACAAAGCGTAACTATAGAAATGTGATAGCTCTGACACTTGTACTTGTATTTGGCTTGTGTTTTGATATAAAATGCTTGTGTTTGTTGCATCTACATATTGGCTTAATATTTGTTTACAAAATCTGTCAGACAGCATTTATTTTTTTACAGCGCTCTGCACAATGAAGTTATGCAAAAAAGGAATTTACACTTGCAAACAAAAATATTGACTTGTTTTAATTTGTTTATAGAATAACTTTTTAAGGTTCTCACTTTCAAATCTTTTATGTTTAGGTAGTAATGAGTATTAAGCAGCTCGCTTTGCAGAATAGGGAATCAAGTCCAGATTACTTCTTTATAAACCTTTTGTTGCGGTCATTATACAGATATTAGATTTCTTTTATTGACAATTGATGCAGCAAACAACTTTGGTTCAATTGCAACTTATCAAGGATTCTAACTGGTTTTGACTAAATTAAAACTGATCATATAGATGTGGACAGATCTAAAAAGGTTTATGCTGACAAAATCGACCATCGCTGAAAATTATAAGAATATATTTGACAGTGAACTTGTGTATATTTTTATATTTACTGTTTATCCATTTGACCATCTTAAAGATCCACCCATTGCCTTTACATATCACCTTCTCCCATAAAAAGGCTCACATCTAAAGCACCTCAGGTGTGCCATGTTTGATATGGAAAATGGTGCTACTGCTTTGTAATATCCCTCTGTCTGACTCACACATCTTCTAACATGACTAGATTATCAGCGCCTGTAATATAGAGTTATAGAGTTCAAAGGAAACTTGGAGACGCCACACAACAGCTCAACTCAGCAGGTAATGGTGCACCGTGGCGATGGTCTTTGACTGAGCGTGAGGCCTCACTCTGCAGGGAAACACAGGTGTTAATAGTATGAGAGGATCACACAGGGCGTCTCGGCAAGCTATTTTCTCATCAGTCTGGAGAATGCCAAACATGGTCAGGGTGATGTGTCCTCAAAGCCAGTTTCTACCCAGGATGTTCCAACTAAATGGAAGTAATTAACGCAGAGTTCAAGAAACGCCCTGTAGTGCAGAGAGAATTGAAGAAGAAAATGTCAGTCAAAATCTAATACTAAATGCCACTTCTAAAAGGTAAATTTGAAATGCAACATAGTCAGTAATCCTGAGGGGGCAGGATTATGATATTATTTTTACTATAAATGTAACTATATATGTGGCTAAAAATGTTAGCCTAACATTCAGATAATCTTTTTGATTTTTTTTTTTCTTACAGCCTTGGAGGTTATGATTTGTCCCAGTGTGAAGAATAAAAAAATATGATAAGGTTGGTTTGACAGCAGAGATAGTTAGCAAGGCAGTAAAGACTACAATCTGTAATCAGTGCTAATAATCCTTAGGAAACCAGTGGATGTCTGGTCTTAATTTTCTTGCACTACATTTGCAACAACTAGTGTTAAAATAGAATAGGCCATGTTTTTTTTTTTTTTTTTTTTTTTTTTTTTATCAGGTCAAGTCAGGTCAGGTTTGTGGTTATTTAACCTGGTTCTCCTGGAGATTGTACCAAATGAGGCCTGTCTTTGAACCAACATATGGTGGTTAGAGAAAAGAAGCATGACACAGTTTACAGAAAGGCTTAGAACTGGCCTAATGGGATTTATATCATACAGTAGCAAATGCTGAGAATCAAAGGGACACCAAAACCATTTAACTTTGCAAGGTAAACGGGTGTAGCTGGTCCAAAAAAACTCTTTTGGTCTTCTAGAAAAATAACACTAGTTGACTCCCGTATGACCCTTCAACTAGCTTTACATTTGTGTTTCCCTCTGCGTATCCGTCCAAAGTTTTATTCTGCCATTTGTCCGCTCTGCCATGAAGAAAATTGCAAAAGAAAGCCGTTGCTAGCTTGTTGTTTTGCTAACCACAATGTTGTTACTTTATTGTTACTTCAACTTTGCAGAAAACGCTGGCAATGGTGGGAAATGGCTATATAGCAAGGCTGTTAGCAACATGACGGTTTTTGAGATGGAAATAACATTATAACATGGTTGAAAGCTCAAAAAAGTTGATTTAGCATAATAGGGGACCTTTAAACATGCTCAAACTAAGAACGACTGTTTCATTGTTATTGCATTAAAGGCTGTGGCCTTCTATTAACATAGAACTGTTTGTTTTTCACTTTATGCATGAACAACATGAGCTGAATGTCTATAAAAAGAATTTAGGATTTAATCATGAACATAGTGTATTCTTAAATACAAGCTATAGTACTAACTGTTCAAAAATGTCAGCTACTGTTCATGATAGAGAGCTCTAGTGATGAATAAAGTAGTGGCCTTGTGCTGCGAAATGAGTGCAATTGGTTTCTCATTGAAAACTATTACAACAGTGGCCTACTTCCAATGGATTCATTAAAACTATTGTGCTTTTAGTTCTTTGTAATATCCACAAGAACATTATAGGGACAGGGTAAAAACTTATTTGTGTACACATAAAAATAAATTAGGTATTGTATAGTGAAGTCACGACATGAAACAGCTTCTATTTCCATCCCAGGTCTAGAGGTTTTTGTTTTAATGGCCCTGGCCAAATCATTGCTGTATCGAAGGACATTCACTGTAATTACCTGACTTGAAAAGTCTTGTTCTAGTATCTGCTCTGAATAGAAATGTACCTATTTGAAATGCACTTTGTTAATGTCAACTCCAACCAAAGCACAGCTTGTTTTGCTGCAATGGCCCCTACATAGCCATCGGTGTAATTAATCACTATGGGCCAGCCTTGGTAAGGATCTAAAGGGCTGCGGATTCTCACCATGAAATAGGCCTTTTATCCATTTTTGTGACGAATAGCAGGCAACCAAATGCCCTTCTGCATTGACTTCAAGAATCTATTGTAACGTTGAAAGCCCCCGGAGAGGTCACAGCAGCATATACAATCAGTCAGTGTCTTTCTACTCCATTACGAACAGCCACTTTAGATCACATTGAACTGACAGATTAAACAGCACAGGCGTGTGATAGGACTATTTAAGTTGGACTCAAGTTGGACATGTGGGGGAACTAATCAATTTGCAAAAAGGCTAGCAAGTAAATCTGATCTGTCCCTGTTTTATTGTGCTCAATCTTATGAAGTATTAGTCAAGACAAAGCATTAGGTTGGTGCAATAAAAGGTCTGAAGCAACAAAACTTGTGAATTAAAGTAAAATTTTCTTAGGGCCATCTTAACATGACCAGACCTAAGAATGTGGATAACTTTTGGTGGAATAGGAATCCTTGTGATGCTGACCAATACTGAAGTTATTTGCATGAAAACTCTAATACTGAAGTCTTAACCTAGCAAAATATAGATATGTGTAGCACTCTGTTTCATACAGAGCAGGGACCACACAACCTGGGGGTATCCAGTTGAAAACGTTTGTAATGGGGAGGAACTTTCAGTACAGTATTAGAGGTGATTGGATGACGGACCACCGCTGTGATAATAAAAATGTCATACAAATGCTGGAAGATATTTGTACTTTTTGTAAATGCAGCATAGGTTAAGATTTTTGGAATTACGATATTAAGAGGCAAACCTAATGCGCCCACACACAAAAATACCACACCAATGGTAAAACCTGCATGCAGCCTCTGTCATGTAAGTAAATAGTACCTGCCCTATATGGAAGTCTGACTATCCGACCTGGATTATTCATATCACTGCAGTTCTCAGTTGGTCTCATTGTAGGATTCATTTTTTGCCCTGATGATTTTATAGTGACTCACTTTAAACAGAATTTATATTTCTAAATTATTTTACTATGACCTTTCTGAAACATGTAAGTGTCCGACTGTTTGATCCATTGCTTTCACAAGTCATGATATAGCTTTTAACCAAACTAAAAGCACATTTTCATCTGTCCAACCCTATTTAGTAACATATAATACATGCTCAGATTGGTCCAAAATAAAAAGCCAACAATATTATTTTTATTCTTCAAGTTTATTTTGAACATAAACTAAATTGTGAAATTAGTATGTAATAAGAATTTATTGTCATACTTTTCTTTTTAAGGCAGATTATTTTTTATTAAATTTTTCATCTTGAATTTGAGTTTAAAAGAAAAAAATCTGGAGAATGAGTAGTTACAATAAAATATCAATAAACTGGCAGATTGTATGACCACTTTTTATAGAATTGATAATATGTATAAGTGAGGGGGTACTTATGATATGACAAAAAGCCCGGGGGGTACACGAGACCAGAAAGTTTCAGAACTACTGCTGTAGACTCTGAGCCACTTTTGGTTGAAGGTGCTATATCAGTCATTAGCCATCCAGTCGTTGTGTCCAGGTGGTGTATTCTTAAAATTCACAAAAATATGTAATATGTCTGCTTTTCAAATAGTTTTTTTTACTGTTGTTAAACCAGTGAAGGCCATTGAGATGTTTGTTTGGATGTATGCCTGTAGTATGAACTTAGAGTACCATTAACCAAAAAGGTAAAATGCTGAATTGTGTTTGGTTCTGCTAAAAGTGATCTCAACCCTTTCAGAAGCAGGCAGTTACAACATAACCCTCACAGCGCTTTCCTCTCCAGCTTTTACTCTTTTTGTTTGCCTCACCATTTATTCATTGTTCTTTAACACCACACAGCTTTTAGAGCACCTGGTGAAAAAAAAAGACCCATGCAATATAAAAGTGCTTATATCAGTGATGGTTGTGTAATCTTCCACAAGGCAACCAGATTGAAAAAAAGTCCTGATATTTTTTCATCCACCAGAGGAATTATCCTCAATATATACCAAAGCTCACAGCTGTGGTCCTCATATCTAACTATTAACTGAGCAACATGTTCACACACACAAAAATAAAATATGGTTCATAATCAAAACAGTTGCTTACCAGCAGCAATTTCTAATCACGTTGGGTTGTTTTTCTAGCTACATTAAAATGGTATTTTTATAAATCCTTGATGGTTGCAGAGTTGTTATCGCTCCTGCCCGACAGCAGAGAATTGTGGATTTAATTTTTCTGGCACGGGTTGAGATTTCATATGGCCCGCAGCTTCTGTGACAAAATACTGTATGTTACTTATGGCCCACATGCACTTCTGTACAGTGTTTCCATAGCTTTGTCTGTACATTTGTGCATCTCAGTTACTCTATGCCTTATATTTTCAAATTAGTTGGTTGGAAAATAATTGTAATTGCAGTTTTTGTGTTCAAAGATGGTATTTTGTTGGGACTTCATGTATACTGCGTTCCATTTTCTGTCAGACAGGAGGGACTATCGGCCTTTGAACATTTGCACATCTTTAAATCTGGCCCTTTTTGGAAAAAGTTTGGACACCCCTGGCCTTGGAAGCTGTTAAACTTTTGAGTAGACTCTGAATTCATAAAGAGGTAGTTAGTTTTACCACCGACTTAGTAAAAAGCTATCTTACCATGATGTCTAAATGCCAGTTCCATTTGTGGTCTTAAAAGTGAAAGTGGGTTTAAAAAAGCTGATTAAAAAAGCCTTATACAAGACCTTTATAAGAAAAAGGCAAATGAGCTGTCTCTGTTTGATGGTGGTGGCTGTTGGCATTAGTTTGTTAAAATGATCATCAGTGTATTTCAGCCAGTGGGTTTGGTCTTGATATTGTTTCGATTAGTCTTGGTCTTGGTCTGGTCATGTCTTGGTCAACTTGTTTCCAATGTGTTTTTTATACTGCAATTGGCAAATAAACTGAACTGAACTGGTCTCGGTTCACTGTGGCTTCGGACACGTCTTGGATATGATTTGTATGGTCTTGACTGCAACATTGATGTGTCACTGCATAATCAGGCTATGTACTAATGTATTATGGATTTCTGCTTCCATTAGCATTACTAGCAGCAGCTAATTTTGTAACTGAACAGATGAGCGCTTAATTTGTGCTTCCCAAAGACTGACTTTCTATAATGTGACAACATCTGGATTCATAAAAACATTCAAACACAAATTCTAATTTTATCAGTTTGGGGAACAGAAGTAATGGCACTGGGTTGCATTGAACTTTAAATTGTGTGTTTTTTCAAGATGGCTGAGACTCCCTGATATGAGCCATTAAGCTGATTTCTCTTTATAGCTTCTAGCAGCTATCTACCTCACTGTCCTATTCATGTATGTTTCAAATAGTTTATCCTTAGAGTTACATAAAAGATTATCTAAAGCTACATAAGATTGTACGTGTTAATATCAAGTAATTTTTACACCAATAGACACATATTGAAAAGTATAGGACTGTAGTATAAAAATATTGTTTGCCCAAGTGCTGCATCTGTTAATATTAAAATGCATACTAATTTTTCTGATTTCCAGGGTCCACTGGGCTGGTACGGAGACGGCGACCCAGTGGTGTGGATACATGAGTGGGGCAGTGCAGTCTGGTCAGAGAGCTGCTCTGGAAGTCTTGTTTGAACTCTGCCCTTCAACCCTCACTGACAAGGAGCAAGAAGCGGTGAGGAGGAGCCAAACTGTCAAGGACCCTCCACCGCAAAGCACTCTAACCCAAACCACATTTCTGATGACGAAGGCTATGGTTGTAGCCGCACTGGTCTTAAGTGCTGCCGTACTCATCCGCCAGCATCATGGAGCTTTGGACAATGTCAAACTGCTCTTGACAAATATGTTCTCTGCAGTGAAGACTTTGTGAGTTAGCTGTAGAGTTCACATTCTTTACATACTATTGTAGAGGTGTATGTGAATGTCTTTGTCAACAATCAACTCATGATCAGAATTTATGCAAAAATTCAAGCTTAGAACAACCCAAAATATTATCTACAGTTCATTTAATTGTTGGCTACTGCTTATTAATCCTCAAGTGGAATGTACCCTGCACATTGGCCACCTTGTCGCAGGGACAGACAATCGTTCACTCTCACATTGATTCACTTTAGTCATTTAAATTCACCAATTCTCACATACATCAGCGCTCCTGGCATGCATGCCGGAGAGAACCCGGGAAGAACATAATACTAATAATGATTATGTGTCAGTCTTCCCTATCACATTTCTGGACACTGTCAAGTCTGGCTCATAGGGATTGACAAACAAAAACACATATAGAAGGGATGCCAATAAAAAAATGATAATTTATTTAAATAAAGTGATCAAATAAAGTATAAACAAGGTCAAAGGTGTAACCCATATGAGTAATCTATAGCATCAGTAGAGTGTGCAAATGTTGTATGTGGATGTGAAGTGAAACTAACTGACAGGAGCACAAAAAAACAAAAACATTGCTGCAGGCGAGCAGGGGTTGTCTGGGGTTACAAAACTCAAAGTTCCTTTACAATCCATCGTTCATTTCCTTCCTCAGTCTCACTGGTGACCTGTGTTAGTTTGTGTTGAAACCAGGCTGCTCCCAAAACCAACTGGGAAATGAGACGCTCAATAATCAGCCACAGGATAAGGCTAAAAACTACACTCTTACACAGGGCAAGGTGGGTGAAGTGTCTTGCCCAAGGACACAACAGCAGTATGCAGTGGTGGTAGTAGGGTTTAATCTGTCAACTGTGAAAGATGTAAGGCTCTACCTTCTGAGCTACTGTGGCCCTGGAGCGCTTACCGTTCTGCCAGCATGCCTTAATATTATATACTTGAAAAAGAAAACATTATGATATGCTGCTTTTTGCTAAAATTGTTTAAAATGTACAGTCAAATTTACCAATTCAAAAAGCCACTAAACAGAATGTGAATAAAATTAAATATTTCTATGAATTGAAATTTAAATGAATGAATTTAAATCCATTCAAATTTGTATTATTTACTGTTTTGTTTATAAAAGATAATGCCACTGCACACATCAACATTGACCTTTTTATATGGTATGAAGTTCATTGATTAAAATCAGCAGACACACACATTAAGGAGAACAATGTAATTTTGTGCGTGTCTTCACAGTTTTTGCCTCATTTTTCTGTACAGAGCTCCTCCTACATTTCAAAGAAAAACACAAAGGTAAAAACTGACAGGACTGGTTGACTCCTGTGTGACCCTTCGCTTGGCTTTATTCCGGTTTTCTCTTCTTATCTGTTCAAAGGTTTCCTCTGCCTTTTGGCCACTCTGCCATGACCAACATCTAAGAAATAAAGCCATAGCTAGCTTTTTGTTTGACTTACCAGGACTTTCTCAAGAGACTCTTGACTGGGTTGATTCTCCCATTCTTTCAAGGCTGGTTTTTCACCAAGGTACACCAGGGGGAGGTGCAGAGGCCTTTCTTCACCCTCCAACAACTCATTTAGCCATTACATGGACTCCAAAACGGATTATTTGAAGGTAAAAAACATACATTGTACCCCTTTAAGATGGATGGAGTAGTCTCTGGAAAACACCATGCGAGTTACTCCCTATCACTTGATTTTAGAGTTAATTAAGCGGCTTTATCTTGGTCTCAGGGAGAGTACTTCAAACGGCCATTGGTTTTTGGACGGCCTGATGTGATTCCTTTGACACTGTGGCTTACGATTTGTCTTTGTTATCACAGGCAGCTCTGACTCAAACCAGGTTACATCTAATCCACTGGACCAAAGCCAGCACATATTTTCTAAGCTATTGATCAATGAAATGGTAACTCTAAGGGGCAGTAAAGAGTATCCATGTCTTGTATTTAATTTCAAAAATATTTCTCTTTCCTGACCTAATTTGTGAGCGCTAAAGCTGATGGAGGTGCTATTTCTGGGACTGCTCTCACGGTATATGTCATGCTCGGCTTAAGGCATGCATGCAGTAATGTACCATCTGGAGAGTCTCCCCGCCTCACTGGGTGCATGGTCTGCCCCGGATTGTAGTGTCAAATTAGAATAAAATGATATGTTTTTTCCCCCCCCGAAAAGTACATTTGCAGTTCTGCCAAACGACAGACTAATAACATTATGATGAAATTTCAGTTTCTAGTAAATGGTTGAGTTGCTCAAGGCTGCACACACACGTTATGCTCTATTAGAGGCTAAATGGTGCAGTGTCACGGGGATAAAAGCACTGTCAGATAATATGATGACAAAACACGTCTATGAGCATCGTCGTGAGTTTGATGAGCTGTCAGCCCAGGTAACAACAGTCACCTTCATCACTGCTCCGCAAGTGCTTTCCACAGTCATTATGCTTTCATTTATTTAGAGGAGAAGGCTTTAAACAATGGCAGAGTTTAGCAGACGTTGAATGGAAGAGAGTACTCTGAATTTTTTATCTGTGTTTAAATTTAACTTGTGGGTGCCTGGCAAATCTGTTACGAAAAAAGACTTCAAAATTTTTAGTAAGAAATTCTTTTCTACTTTTTGTCTACTGTTGTTATGAGCTTTATCTCATTAGGAATAAGAAGTAGGAAGTTGATGAGACAAACAAATTCATTGCCGTAAGGAACGTACCTTTTGGCTGTTTCTTTCCTTTGCCACAGCAAATCATTCAGCAATAAACTGAATTAATGACATAACTTATATTTTGACCTCCAGCACCAAATGTGAGTAGTCCACCACTTCAGAGAACCCAAGGTAACACATTGCCATATAAGCCACAACACTGTATGACAACAGTAAGACAGTAAACAATCAACATACTTCAGACTGACCAAAATGATTTTTCACCAAGTGGCCCATCAGAAAATGGCAAGAAAATAGGATTTAATGGTAAAAGACAGCCCTAAATAATGTGTGTACATTTACTTCTTTTGTGTAGATTTGGGCACAGAGTCATAAATGTCAAGATCCATCTGGATTTTTGAAATTCACAATCACTAACCTCAAAATCATCTCAGAAATTTCAGTGGTTTTAAGGGGGTTGCCTGTGCCTTTATTGCCATATTAATTTAGTTGGTTAATGTATGCAATATACTATGTATGAATTATACCTACCAACTATAACTGGGTTTTTTTATAACTCAAGCCTCCGCTCCCTGGATCTGCTCACGTTCAGTGCTCCATCAGTGCATACTGAGCTTGGTAAAAAGACCTTCTCCTACTCTGTCCCCTCCACCTGGAACATGCTTCAGCAGGATCTGAAGCTGTGCAGTCTGGTCACACTAGCGAAATTTAAACTTTTGCTAAAAGGATTGGAAAACAGATCTCTAGGCAATTGCTCCTGTTTTCAGTAAAACTTGTGCTCATTTTTACCAATTTGTTAATAATGATAATTTGTACAATTAACCTGATGTACATTTGTACTGTAAATTGTTACGTTGTTGTTTTTATCAATGCCAATGTTGTAATGTGTTGTAATGTGAAACAGGTCTCTCTTGTAAATGAGACCTTGCGTCTCAAGAGACTAACCTGTATAGATAAAGGATTAATAATATTATTAAAGGCTTTGTAAATATTTCAGAGGCTGGAGTAATATAAAAAATGGAAAACCTGTGGCTCTCACCTTTTTCAGCCTGTTTGTTTGGGGCTTGTTAAAAAAGATGTGCAATGTAAAAACTAATATTCAGTGGGCCATGCTTTGAACCAAATAGCTCTAACCAAAATTTTGGTATATTTTTAGCATAAAATGTTTGACAAAAGTTCAGACTTTGAACTAAATCCAGGAAGTGACAGACTTTTTAAGCACACAAAGAAGGGCATTTCAAAGGGAGAGAAAAAGGGAAAAGATGCCTTAAAATTAGGGCTGAATGATTTTGGGAAACTATCTAATTCAATTTTTCTGACCCATATTGCGGTTGCAATGAGATGTGCATTTTTTTTTTTTTTTCATAAATATCAATGTTCAGTTCACAGTTTACATTTTATGCATGTATTGGAGTATTGGCACTTGAGAGAACACTAAATATTAAATAAAATAAGGAATTACATGCCTTTGGATCATGTGTGTAGAGGTCTACTACAGCTGTAGCAAGATTTATATTAAGACCATGTAGGAATGGGATAATGTTTTCTCTGCAGAGGACAGTATATCACCTTAATAAAAGCTGTCTTTGCAAATCACAAAGGCTGCTTTTATTTTGGTTATTTAGATTTATTTAGGTGACTGCTAATTGTGACAACTGAAAATGCGATTTTGATTCGATTTCAATTAATTGTTCAGCCCAACTCAAAATGCTGTTTGTGCATCATAACTGCATGTCTATAAAATCAACATCAGTGTGAATATTTTGTTGAAAGAGAGAGTTCCAACATCTCCATTGACTCCAATGGACCCTTTTTTCCTAGTTTCTATAGGAATAGTTCCACAAACTTGGCTGCTCAAGCAAGCGCTACACAACTGTACAAAATGTTAAGATGTTTAAATAATCTATAGATTTAAATCAAGATCACATGCACATTGCATGTCAGTAGCTACATGAATCAAGTGACTATATATATTCTGGAATTCTGGTGGTGCAACTCTCTCTTTCAGCAGCTCTCCACCACATTATACACTGTATTTATTAAGCACGTCTGCGCTTTCATGAAACAATAAAATAGAGCTTTGGGGAAAGTCAAACTGTGCTGATTGTAATGCTGCAGTATAAAACCCAAAGTTTGAGAACAAAATTAATACAGAGGTACATTTTGTAAATCCTCAAAGCAACACGTATTTGGACCTTAAAATTATAGTTTAAAAATTATCCTTTAGTCATTACTTTACGAGAGAGGGTAGAGAGAGAGTAGGTTATATTCTGTTGCTTTAATGAAGATCTTGGTGCAGACTGTCAAGTGAAATTGTCTTCTAATGCAACTTTGGCTCAAGTTTAAAGTTTATGAAAAGATTATATTATTTGGAAAGTGTGTGTTTGTGTGTGTGTGTGGGGGGGGGGGGGGGGGTAAAGCCTCATTAACTAGTAATTAATCAAATGTATGCCTTTCATTTCAGGTTACATGAAATCATTTTTAATATTTATGTCTAACCTGACAGAGTCTATGTTTTAAGACTGCATTTTTGAAAACCTAACATGGCAAATGAAATATTAAAGCATTTCAATAAGTGTGAGTCGAGTCCATTTATGTTTTCTGAAGGGTCCTGTGTAGTTTCTCTGTAATGACTATTGCTTACTGAACACCTGTAGGAGCACTTTCCCGGACGCTTGCCTCAGGCCAAAGGAACCTGCGTTAAAAATTCATACGGTGCAGTGGAATGTAATCAGTATGGGCAACATAAACATCTCTATCTACCAGCACCAACCTTCAGCAGGGTTTACACAGTCCTTGTGATGATATGCAAGATAACATGGACTAACAAATACGAGGCTGGCACAGTTATGTAATAGATTTGTGAGTCCATTCCAATCCAAATCCAATCCAAAGATTATTTTCCAGTTAGACTTATTAAGTTACAGCATGACTGGCCACTGTACTGTATGTGTGTGTGTGTGTTTGCTTTGTGTTAGTGTGGACTCTCTTTTGCCTCCTCTCACCACTGGTTGTTAGGGAGCTAAATGGCCCCTGCACAGCCATAACAAGTACACGTCTGGTTCTGTTCTTGTTGACACCGCTAGGTTATAAAAAGTCCTACAATGGAAGCATAGCCAGACTTGAATGGTCAGTAATATCACAATGTGTTGAGTGTTCACTGTCTCCAGGTCCTGTACTGATGGTAAATAAACTTCTCCTGCCTCAGACATCCAGAGTCTCCAGTCTATCCCAGTGTTAATTTGGTTCATATTTGACATGACATATTTTTGCAGGCTGAAAACTAAATTAAAACAAAATTAATAGTAAGTTGTACGACTAAAACTATGACTAAAAGCATTGACATTTTGGTGAACAAATAAAAATAAAATAAAAATGAACAGAGGGGATGAGTGGAGACAAGATCTTAATGCAATGATGCTAATGAATGATTCCTTTTCAATCAAAGACCACTATTAACGTTCATATTTTCTAACCAGGTCTTTAGGTCAAATACACATTTGTGTTGACTAAATCAATTGTAAATTTAGTTGACTAAAATTGTCTGACATTAAGTTGACTAAAACTTGACTGAAACTAAAAAGCATTTAAGTTAAAAACGAATAAGACTAAAAACTTGTCAAAATAAACACTGGTACAGCTACAGGACAACACTTTTTAAAAGGATAGGCTGTCCATTTAAGTCTTGCTAAGCTTCCATTGTAGGTTTTTTTTTTATCCTAAGATGTTAGGCACGGGTTACCATAATAGTAACTATCATGTACCTGTTTCCTAATTTCCTAGAAGCCAAGCGAACATCTTCTTATAATAAAAGAATGTACTGAACATGAATAACATAATTAATAATAGTGGTTAACACTAGTCATAACCAAACAACCACAATGACGCAGGTTATAGATAGGGTTATCCACAAAGAGATGTCAACAAGGACTGAACTGAAGGTGTCGTTGGTACTGGGCCATGCAGGGGACATTTAGTTCCCTAAAACTGGTGAATTTAAAATTGCTCCTTGCGAGTGAATGGTCGTGTCAGTGTCAGTGTTTGTTTCTAATAATGTAGGCCCTGCAAGTAACTGACCATTGTCCAGAATATACCCACCTCAGGCCCACAGTTTCTTACACCTCTCGACTGGAATCTATGGCCGTTCTTTATGTGAAAAAGCCTCTAGCTCGGTGATGTTCAATAGCCTCTGCTGCAATTTCCTTCTTTAACTCCTAACAAAGATTTTCAATTTATTGGATTTAAATCAGGAGACTGAGAAGGCCATTCCAACACATCCCAGGATCTCTTATGAATATTTCTGATTGTAATTCTAAGGCAGAGGTGGGCAATTTTTTTTTATTTTTTTTTTTTCCTGAGGGCCACATTTGAGTCTGGGCCTGTTGCAGAGGGCCTGGTCAACACTAACCTCACTTGTTCTCAATAACAACTGTGTGTATTTTTATGTTTAGGCCTAATAAATGTAATCAGACAAATGGAAAAAGAAAGCAGGAAATTTCAGCATTTATTAAAACAGCATTAACAAAGACAAATCATTTACTTTAAATGTGCATTTAGTTGTATTAGTGTTTAGTTCACTGAACAGTTCAGTCAAATCAACAGAATACCAGCTCCAGTCTGCATCTGAGGGCTCTCCTTTCTTTGGACAAAACTCATGGATCTCTTTACTCAGGTCTCAAACACTTTGTCTAAACTCTGCCCAGACTGAGGCTGACAGCAGCAGACCCTATGTCACCATGTTCACTCCTGTTCCTTTAAAAGTGCAACAACCTGCCTGCATCCATAGCTCTGCCCTGATATAAATAAACATTAACTGAGGTCCAATCTGTCCAATGTCCAGAACATCACAAGGTCAGTTTCACGCCTTGAAATACCATTTATTTTAATTATACTTCAAATATATTTCAAATAATAAAATAAAAATGTACATTTTCTATTCTTATATCAAATAAATATAATTTCAGAATAAATTTGATTTCTCTGAATGCCTATTTTAAGAAAAATAATAATCAGCTCTTACTTTTAAACTTCGCGCAATTAACTCTATGTTGTGCTGTGACCCCTGCTGTGAGGGGTGTGACTGAGCAGTGTTGGGGTTAGTTTCATAGCGAAGATTAATTCTGATGCTTTTAATAAAGGTCACTGTCCCAGAACCATGACCTGGTTCTGAGCTGGTCTCTGGGAGGATGAAGTCGTTTTCATTCCATTGTTGCTTCACCCTTGACTTGCCGCTCTGCTGTGAAGAGAAACCTTCTGTCTGTTGCAGTTCTGCCTCTCCACACACAGTCTGCAGCATGTCCTCTTGTTTTGTCAGATAAGGACAGACATCAAAAACCCCACGCTGTTCACGTTAAAGCTTTAAATGTCCCACAATGTTTTCACGTTTACCGACACGCATCCTCTCTCTCTCTCTCTCTCTCTCTCTCTCTCTGTCCCCCTCTTTCTCTCTGAGTGCGGGGCTTGGTCTGGTACCAAGGTTCGGGTCAGACAGCTGCCTTGGGCGGGGTTGGACGTGACCCGCGGGCCATAAAATGCCCATGTCTGTTCTAGGGGGTCTCTGTATCAAACCAAAGGCAACAGATCTCTTCTGGAGTTGCCCCAAAAGAATGACAGATCTTCAAGATTAGGCATCAGTGGATCACACACAGCAATCCGTCTTGTAGATACACCACAAAAAGTCCTTAACACTTGATTGCACCAGTGATGGAAGAGGATTTTTCTCTCCTGGAGCCCCTCCTTGACAGCCACTGATCAGCGGACGCAGCTCGGTGCCACGGCCCACACTATTTGTCTTTGTTATCTGTGATTGGAATGAGAGTGGGCTCCTCTTCTCTCTTCTCTCTCCTCTTTCCTTTTAATCCGGTCCAAGTTGTGTTTTGTGTCAAAGCCAGAACAGATCTTAAAGCCAGGTTTCTGTTGATAGGAACAAGTGGAAGAGCAACAAGGTGCAGCCTGGCATTGGAGGCTTGAAGTACAACAAGGAATAGGATCTGAGGGAATTGGGCCAGATCAAAAATAACACTGGTCAGCTACAGGACCACGTCAATCACCATTTTCTTCGCCTAGATTTATTATTCGTTAAGTCATTACTGAAATGGATTAGAAAATACTTGAATTTGCACTGTCATCCCACTTCAAACTCTGCATTGCGTCTATAGAAAACAGAAGATAAGTGCAGCCTGCACAGAGTTAAAGGGTCTAAAAGGTCTCTAACACACATCCATCTGTACATTTGTTGCAGCTGATTGACACCCTGCGGTGGGTCCTGGTCCCAAACATACTGCATGTGGATCTGGCTGTGTATCTATGAGAGGAGGAGTCATAGAAAACATAATTTAATTGTTATATTTTTACAAATACAATCTGCAATGCATAGCATTAACTATATACATTCTTAGATGTTTGCATTATAGATTACTCGCCCTCATATGATAGACTTCTTAGAATATATTGAATAGGTTTTAAATTTTATTTTGCTTTTTTATTTGTAATTGTTGTCTGTGTCCTTTTACCTTTGTCTTTTTTTTTTCTGTAAAGCACTTTGAATTACTTTGTGTATGAACTGTGCTATACAAATAAACTTGCCTTGCCTAATAAAGATGGGCTATGCAAAATTAATTGAAGATAGTTAAATGCATTGCAATGAAATGATTCGCCCACAAAGACAATGTCAGTACAATCAATAGACCTGTTATACATGGCTGTACTCCCATATTGACTTTTAATTGTTGTTTACATATTAGATTTGTGGGAGAAGTTTTTTGTGCAGTTTCTCATAGTTTCTCACACTATTTTTCTATCTGCACTTGCAATTTACTGCCCTTCTCATAGCCCCATAAATATAGCCCCAAGTCTATATTAAAATGCAATATTTGAATGCTGGCACCTCAGTGACTCACCTGGTAGAACATGCATGGCAAGTCATATCTAATATAAAAATTTCTAATAAAAAATAAATAAATAAAATATATAATAATAATAATAATAATAATAATAATAATAATAATAATAATAATAATAATGATCTATGTGGTCAGCTTGGTCTGACAAACACAGACACAGGACATTCTACCTTCTCACCTGATCCTAGGAGGATTCTAGTGTGATGCTGTAACATGTGAATTATGTTAGTGGACTCTCTTGTCCATCTCCTGATGACGCATTTGAGCGGACATCCCTTAGCGCAAAGTTCTCTCCAACATCTTTGTGCATTCCTTGCATACGTATATCTATGTTTAGCTCAGTTTCCTCTTTCCCATTATTCAGGAAAAATCACTCGACATGAATGAACTCAAATCCTGTGGATGGATAGACAACAATGAATGGGGCTGACAAGTGTACATAGTTTTTGGCAATGTGGAACCTATACATTAATTTATTTATTTAATCATTTTCTTCTGATTATTGTCTTTTGGGTTGTAATGAGTAATGAGTTATATTTGCTTTGTGTATAAAATGTACTAGTTTTATCACAACATACTTCTACTCGATTAATATTATGTTGAAGTAGGACTGACTTACAGACAAAAACTAACAGTCAGTCATTCATTACAAGACATTTAGAATCACCAGTTCACCTGTACATGCATGGGATTTTTTATTGACAGTGACAGAAACATAGCTTGTCTCTTAAAAGAGCAGAAAATCAGCACCAAGGTCGAAAATACTGACACTACAAAATAATTCAGATGTGTAATCTTCAAATGAGTATAAAGCACAGCAAGAACAGTTCAAGTGGTTTTCAACTCACTATTCAGCGTTAAAATGGCCCCAGGCTCCCAGCCTCTGTGTGTACTGAGCTGAACAGGGATAGCATCTTTCCACTCATTAGTGCTTAGTGAAGGTCTGTCTAATGCGGGATGCACTGGCTGCAAGGTTTTCATTGAGAGCAGCATGAAACATTGGCATTTAGTCCAGCAAAATAACCACAGTAGTTACATAACCAACTGAGGCAGACCATTAAATTAGTATAGAAAAGTGAGCCTTTTTTATGTAATTATATTTCATTATATTGTGAGAACATGAAATATTGAGCATTTTGGCAACAGCCGTTAAACAGACTGATATATTTCTTTAAAACCAAAAGACAACAGCCATCAAACCAAGCCATCATTGTTAATTCTTGTGGGTAAAGAACATCATATTCAAATTTAGTGGCTTAAAGTGCAATTGTTTTTTTTATTTGTGTGTGTGTGTGTGTGTTACATCTCTATATGAAGAAAACTGTAATCACCTTATAGTACTAAGTGATAGTAATACAGCCACGAAGAGTCACAAGCTAGTGTTTGCTTTGTGTCGGTCTCAATCCCAGACAAATGGAGAGGTTTGCATGAGGAAGATCATCCTGCCTAAACCTGTGTCAAATATTGCATACTATAGAGACTGATCTCACGCACAAATGTACACTTTTATTCTGAACGTATTTGGAAGGGAAGTGCGAGTCCAGGGAAGCAGAAGCTGTTGTTCTTGTACTGCAAAAATGTTCCTGTGTGGATCTTGTTGCAAGTTTTGATGCAAAATAAAGAGGCTCAAGTATAACTTCTTGTCTCATTTGCAAACTTCCACAAAATCAGAAATATCAATAGAAATTTGCATGTTAAAATAAAACCAGATATATCTTTTTAGAAGTAATTTTTGTGTTTTTAGTGAAAAATAAAAATGTTATATTCAGCTGTGCTTTGCCCTCTGTCTGAACTGTCAACCCCAGCTGCAATGCTGGATTTCAGAGTAAATTGTAATGATTTTTGGCAAAACATTACTGTATTAATTGTATCTGTATTAAAGTACTGACTCATATTGACTCATTGTTCTAAATTGCACACAAACTTTTAATAATACAAGACCATCAACTTAATTATCACAAACTCCTATTAGTTTGTCCTGTTTCCAGTTTGAATCAGAAGTTGTTGCAATGACAAAAAGGAGCTAATCTGCCCACACAGGGGAAAGGAAAACAAATGGAGTAAAGGGAAGCGAAGTGAAACATAAATGAGACGTAGAGCATTCACGCAATATTTAACACTGGGGAAATGCAGGGCGGCATTATCTAAGGCTAAATTTAATGCTAGGAGTTTATTGTAAGCTCATTAACTTAACGTATATGTCATGTATTAGTAATTTGATGTGGCAAATTGCTAAAGTTTTATTTATAGGGGCCATATTATGCTTTTATTTATATTTTTAAACCAATCTTGGTAATTTCTAGAACAGAAGCACATTTTACAACCTTTAAAAACATGACTAAAATGTTTTCAATAAGTACTCTTCTGGTGCCATAATGAAACCAGTGAATAAACCAGCACAGGGCAGAGTGTTGCGGTCTTTTGAACATAATCAAAGAAAAAAAGCACCTCACTCCCTTAAACTTTTTGTTTGATGCCATTTTCCTACACAATGAAAAATGGCAGTTGGGAATCAGTGGAAACAGAGCTGTACACTTTTTTTTTTTTTTTTTTTTCATAAATGAGAGCGCACTGGATGTAGAGGTCTTCTTGATTGGTCAGTGCTCCCTGGAGTGGGCGGGGGTTCATGCAATCAAGTGTTTTGATGCCTCAGAAACAAACAGACATGACTGAATCAAAACACAACTCCAGGTATGTTTTTGATGAGGGAACATTATAACATGGTAGTGCAGAAGTTGATTTTGCATAATATAGCACCTTGATGAAATAATAGGAAGAAGCATAGCTCTGGTAGCACAAACACATGCAACTATGTCAGGAACATTTTACAAAAATTAAGAGGTTAGTAGCCATTTATTAAATTAATTGCCCTTTTTCTAATTAGAACACTTTCACTTGTTTACTCATTTCTTTGCGCTCAACTAAAATGAGAATGTGTCAGAAATGATTCACTCCTGGAGGTAGATCTGGTAATATGTCATGCCTTCAAAAAACACACCATTAGGGTATACTTTTTACTTTTCTCATGTGTTCTAATGATTTCAGAAAAGAAATGAAAAAACTTACTTAAGGATGGTTTTCAAGTCGGAGTAGATGGAGATAAGATATAGTAACACAGGCAGGACATGCAGTCTGCACACAGAGATTGGGAATCAAACCCACAATCTTCTTGCTATGAGGCAACACTAACCTCTTCACTACTGTACAGACGATTTCAAGTTACATATGTTTATTGCATTGCTGCCAAGATGATGTGAATCAGGAATGTTTTTAATTTTGTTTCTCGTTTCTTTTTTTTTTTTAGCATATCATTAATAAAACAATACATTTATATATTAATTGATGATAAATTGTTCCCTCTGTTCCCACAACTGTATGTTCCCACATTTCTAAGATATGCTTCAAAATTATGGCCTATGTTCCCACAGCCCTATATTCCCACAATTCTAAGATTTAGGGTTGTGGTTGGGGAAGGGTTAAACATGCACGATTTAACCAAAAAAATAAATAAATAAATAAAAATCTTAAAAATGTGGGAACATGGACATGGTCCCTTTGAAAATGTCGCTATGTGCCTTCGAAAAGGGAAGCAGTGCAAAACCAGCAGGTGGCTCCGACCCAGGACACCATGTGATTAAATCAGAGATAGAAAGTGGATATAGCTGCTGGTGGTGCCATTGGACTGATGACCCAGGGCAGTTCAGGGGCAACGCACCAACATCATCCCTGACCCCACTCTCCAACAAGACCGCCAAGCAAACACTAGCATCTTATTACAACCACAAATCAACATAAGGCCCGGTGACAGTGTCGGCACAACAAAGGGAATCAGTCACGCGCTTGTGACCCGTGTACAAATTATTTGGCGGCACAGCGAGAGTGCAGCAGCAAGGGGAGTTTAAAAAAAAAAATTTAAAAAAAACGCATTAGTCACCATTAAAATGCCCCGCGGCTGCTGCTGTCTGCATGGAGCTGTGTGGGATAACATCTTTCCACTCATTGGAGCTTAGTGAAGGTCTGTCTCGGCTTGGCGCAATGGCTCTGAGAGAATGGCTAAGTGTTCATTGGAAATGGAAAACTATTCTCATGTAAAAGGCTTTGAAAGGAAAGAGGCATGGAGTTTGAATGCAGTGAAGAGGCTCATCATGCTTGGAAGTGCTCATCTGGGAAAAGTGTGCTGCAGGCCCATCACTTGGACCAGTTCAGAGTCTATTTATGAATACTTAAGATGCTCTCATACAGTAAGTACATGAGGGTTTTGATGGGTTTGAATAAAGGCTACAGATTTGCATCAACGGCATATTGTATAGCTGATGGTGAACTTTATGTGGCTCTAGAACAGATAATTTTAAAGTACATGGTGAGTCCAAACCTGTAAAACGTGACCTCTACCGCTACACCAGAAATGTATTTCTTTGCCTTTTAATTGAAATCCCAACATAATTTTCTTTCTGCTGTTAAATTCCTAACAGACTAACAAAAAAAAAAAAAAAAAATCAATGCCAGTAAAAGCAGTTTGTTACATAAATACATTAAAAAAAAAGGCTATTTAAGCACATAGAATTTTCACAGATCCAAAAGTGTTGTACTACTGATTTTGCTCACAGTAAAGTGTTTTGTGCAGAAAATTGGTACATGCAATGCAAATGTATTGTCTGCCATCTGGTTTATTCAGGCTGTGAACAAAATTGGCATCTGATTGACCATGTTGGAAATACAACTGGTACAAGAAGGCGTCAAAATTAAATCAAGTTTTCAGACATTTGTAACCAAGCAACATGTTTTGTTTGTTGTTGTTTTCGTTGTTGTTGTTTTTGTTTACAACGAAGTACTTGCTTAGAGGCACTTTGCTCATGTGTACAATGGAGTGCATTATGGTCTTAATTGAAGTGGTGACTACTGCAAGTAAAGTTGGACAAAGTGTTCTTAGTAGTTAGCGCTTTTGCTTCACAGCAAGGAGGTCACAGGTTTGATTCCGGGACCGTGTGGGGCCTTTCTGTGTGGAATTTGCAAGTTCTTCCTGTCTTTTGATGGGAGCTCTTAACTTAAACCATTTTGTTAACAGTTTTTTTTTTTTTTTTTTTTTTTTTTTTGCAAATAGAACATTTAAAACCCTGAAGTAAGAGTAATGATTAATTTGGGAGACATGTAAAAGCTTCCACCACTGTTCGGCTTAAGCACCAAGTGGCCATTTTGTATGGTCCTCTTGTTTTTGAGTGTTTTATTCAGATGCTAATGAAGTGTTGCTATACAAATGCTTATGGAATTGTTTGTTTATGCTTGTTTATAGCATAATGCTAATAACCTTTTGACTATTAAATTAACTGATTTTGTGTTGTGCAACCAATTTGATTTAACTATTGTATTTAGACTCAAAATGTTGAATTGTATGAAATCTGAATTACTAAATTGAATGAAATGTTACCAGTAACTGTTTAGTTGTGATATGCTAATGAATGTTTTTGACCTTCATTGTAGGTCAGTTTTTTTTTTTTTCTTTGCTGGATTCCTCTTCTACAAAGATGGCGAGCTGGTAGGACAAACAATTTTTCCCCCCTTTCTTTTTCCCTTCCCTGAAATGTGGATTTTTTCTGCTTTGGATTATTTAAAAAACACACAAAAAAAACAAGGATGAACTCAGTCAAGTGAGACTGAATCCAATAGTAATCTGAACTTTACTCTATGATCAACAGAACTATATACAGTATTATATAATTTAAACTTGCATTATCATTTTTCCTGCCTTTTCATTCACTACAAGATCCATAAAAGAACCAAGTCTACTGAGTCATATTCACTTATTGCATTACACCTTAGTAATATATAGTAATATTTAGTTTTATTAAGTTGGTTGCATTTGCAAGACTGTATGTTTTTTAATAGATACTCTCCATCTTTGTTTATTTAGATTCTTAAGAGGTTTTGAAAAGGTCAGAGCCAAGGGTGGGACAAAAGGATGGGACGAGGGTGACGGACATGTTTAACAGGCCACCTCGGTCGCAACGCTGTTGCATCAGACAGTAGCTAATCACTTCCTGTCACATCCATTATCAAAGGCGGTGTGCGGAATCACTAGCATACGCTAAACATTGCATCACTAATGAAAGGGCACCGTATGCACAAGTCTACAGCAACATGAACCACAGGGGTTATGGCCATAGAGAGCTGAGTCACACCCTTCCACAACATCAACTCCCCCAAAGTTTAAATGGAAGTCAATGGGGAGCAGAAAACTTTTTTTTTTTCTGTTTCCTTTGTGCCATGCTGTCCAGCACTGTCACTGTCATTTCCCCCTCCATTAATAAAAATAACCCTGTCCACACAAGTGCAAAATATGTCAGCCCACATGCATCCAAAACAAGGACTCCAGGGCTCTGGACAGAGCACAGCTGCAGAGGTGGAGAGTAACTACCCACACTTTCAAGGCATACTTTTTTAGTGCATTTTACTTAAATCAGTTTCAGAAGGGGGGAAAAAACTTGTTTACTAGTAAATTTGGACCATCTTGACCTCAGGGGCAAAGTGTGTAGTAACATTAGTAAAAGTAATAGTAGCATACTGTAACTAAGTACAGATTTTTTGTATTCTTGAATGACAACATGTTAATGGCCCATTTTATGGCTTTTTCAGGCTTTTTAAAATCATTTTGGACACCTTTTCTTTGTACTTCATGATTTATCACTTCAAATGTACGTAATATACACTATATTGCCAAAAGTATTTGCTCACCTGCCTTTACACGCATTTGACCTTAATTCTAAATCCATAGGGTTCAATATGCCGTCGGCCCACCCTTTGCATCTATAACAGCTTCAACTCTTCTGTGAGGGCTTTCCCCAAAGTTTAGGAGTGTTTATGGGAATTTTTGGCCATTTTTCCAGAAGTGCATTTGTGAGGTCAGACACTGATGCTGGACGAGAAGGCCTGGCTCGCAGTCTTCGCTCTAATTCATCCCAAAGGTATTCTGTCAGGTTGAGGTCAGGACTCAACTTCTTCCACACCAAACTTGCTCATCCATGTCTTTATGGACCTTGCTTTGTGCACTGGTGCGCAGTCATATTGGAACAGAAAATGGCCATCCCCAAACTTTTCCACAAAGTTTTCCACAAAGCTACAGCCTAGGTGCTTGATTTTATACACCTGTGGCCATGGAAGTGATTGGAACACCTTAATTCAGTTATTTGGGTGAGTGAGTGAATACTTTTGGCAATATAGTGTATGTATGGAAAACATCTTTTGGGGAGCTGTTACTTTGACTTTGGTGTCTAATTCTGGCAATGGTGGGTAATGGATCAAGCATAAAATGGCTATTTAGCGCAGCTATTGGCAACATGACACTAACAAATGCTGACTGCTTCGTAGTGATGGCAATTTAAGCATTGAAATGATCAGAATGAGTTCAGTATGGGCTTTAGAAATGTGCAGGAGCACTTCCTGGTTTCACGTGTCTAAGTAGAGCTGTGAGACTGAGTGTTTTCAGATCGTTAGAAGTGGATGGGCTTAGTATACAGGATTAGTCCAACAAGCATGAATGAAACAAAATACTACCACAAGTATGTTTTTGAGGTGGAAATATTATAACATGGTTAAAAGCTCAAAAAGTTGATTTTGTGATATTATGGCAGTTTGAACTTGACATGCCACTGTAGCTGCCATAAGATTTGGTAAAAAACTGCTCATCCACAGGCCCTGGCTAGCTTCCACAGCTTCCACAGAACAAAGGGCTACCTCACCTGCATGGTTAAAAGCACCCCCCAGGCTCCACCCGCAAGGCTCCACCCAACACACCCAAATAATTCTTTATGGAGTTTTAAACCTAAAGAATAAACAATAGAATAAACATATCAAAATCAAATAAATTACAATAATAGTTTGAACTGTTTTATTTGTCAAATTAAGACTAAAATGTAGTTTTAAGAACAAACTTAAAATGGCCTATACAGGTGATCTTTAAAATCTTTAATAATAAAGCTTAGATCAACATGGTCAGATGTATATTAAGTCATCTCCTCTGTCATCTCATTTGTTGTTCTGAAATACATTTCAGTCTGAATGTATGATCGCAAGATTATATTAACTATAACAAACATTATAGGCATTTAATAAAAAAAAAAAGTTGTTCCTGTAGAATACATTATGAATAATGTGTCTAAAACATAATAGCAAATTTTGAATGTTTGTTGTATTTTTAGTAGACATCAATATCCAAATCTATCGACTACAAAATGGGGCAAGCTTGTAGAGAAAAATGTAACCAAAACAGTGGTAAAATTAGCAAAGTTTCATGGTTCAGAATTATTTCAATATTTTTCTAATTCTCCAAAATTTTGTTGTAAGTAAATTAGTATTTATTTTCTACAAAATCATTGAAAAGTACAAAATGTGAAAGATTTTTTATCTGGCTAAAACTGATTTTGAGTTGCCAAGACAAAAATAGATGTCACTAAAAACGCCTGTATACAACTAAAGTGGGCTTAACTGTTTGGCTTCTTTCTGAAAAAGCCATTTAGACTTGTAGAAACCCTTCTGACACAGCAACAGACAAATTTTCCTGAAGGTAATGACAGGTTTTGTGATTGTGAATCCTCCCTTTTAAATGTCTTTTTTGTGTTGGCTGTCGAGTGACTTTGGAAACACGACTCTGAAATGAGCCATAATCATTTGGTGTTGGCTTTGTTTGTGTCTGTGATTATTGTACACAGAACTCGCTAATAAATCTGAAATGACTTCAACAGCTGAAGTAATCACAGCGTGTCAGTGCAGTGAGGCAGCGGCTGCATTTTTGCCACTACCTGCTTTGATTAGCTGTCTCCAAGTGGGACCTCACGCAAAACACGACAGCCACAAAGAAAGAAACTACACAACTCCGTGAAGATCCAACTGTATAAACATGTCCAAAACAGTCACATTCAAAGTAATTTAATAAGTAAGAAGTTTACAACATCAAATCTAGCAGAGCCTGGGACCATGCAAGGTGGGTGAATTGTCTTGCCCAAGGCCACAATGGCAGTATGCAATGCCAGTAGCAGGGATCAAGTCGCCAACCTTCTGTTAGTGGTTGGTATACAGTATATTAGGCAGAAAAGTGAACATTTTGGCCACCACAAGTTGATTGTAGGAAAAATAGGCAAGTGTTAGGATTTGAGTGATTTTGACAAGGGTACGAGAGTTTTTGTCTCTAGACAGAGGAACAGCATGTGCATTTTTAAAAATGTATTGGATATGGGGGACCTCCATGACTCACCTAGTGGAACGTGTGATGCATGGGACCCAAGTTTAAAGTCACTTTTTTGCTCTGTCATTCTCTCACTCCCTAGCACTTTGTCCTTGTCTAGCTACTATCAGCACTGTCTGGTAAAGGCAACAAAGTAATGTATTGTCAGGGTTTTAAAGATACACTTTTGCCATTAATATTGCTATTATTTAAATAATTCTATTATTGTTGTTGTTATTGTTGTTGTTGTCGATGACACCATGGCTGCTGTTCTTTTTTTGGTCATTATCCTGACTTCTCAATCTATTAATTTAATTTGAATTTGTGATGTTGATCAAACAAATTATTGAAATAAAATTATACATCAGTAATAAAATTAAGAAAAAGAAAATTAGAACCAGGGTGAGCGCGATGTTGACCTGTTGCTAGGGGGATACCTCCCTCTGCCGACAGGCCCATGCCTTGTTCTTTTTAATGCACCACACAGCACAGGACATGCACATCAACAAACACTTCATAAACCATGTTACAAATGATTAAATATCACCATCAACATCACCAACATTAAGACAATACAAAGTAATACCACTCAACAAAATATTATACAACATGGAATACATATATTGTATGATTTACACTAAACACACAGCAATGGAGGGTGGCAATGATGACATATAACAATATCAACTTGACATATTTTCTGTAATGGAGATCTGTGTATAATACATGAATGCTTGTGTCACAATTCTATTGTTATTATTGCTATCACCCCCCAAAACTTTGAGGTACTGCACATATGCACATGTTACCATTAGGTGGGCACTGCTTCATAAATATAAAGAAAATAATCTCACCAGTTTAAGCCCCTTTCGTTCCCGGAGCTCTCTCCACCGATCAAATGCCACTCCAATATTCACTCTAGTTTTAGCTCTTTCTCTAACTTCTTTTTGTTTTCTTTCTCTAAATGAGTTTTTGTTTTTCTAATGAAGGCAACAGTGGGTGCAGGAGGGATCGGCTGCAAGGTCTCTGCCATGATTGTGACTGCTTTCCCAGGGAGACGACTCCTTCTGTTGTTGTGCGTGCAGTAGGTGCACAGTCACGTGTACGCGACAGTCAGACTTTGAGCGGCAGCCACTCCCACCAATAAACATACAGAGCCGTTTCAGTCCGAATACAATTTTATAAAAATTTATTATTATTTTTTTTTAAATACAAAATACTAGTTAAATTTGTTTTTATCTGAACCCACTCACTGTTTTGAGGGCTATTTACTGGTAAAAAAAAAAACATTTTTATCATTACAAAATATGTTTAAAAACCCTATTACCTACAATGGCTTTAACCCTTTGGAAAATTGTTAGGTAACACTTTATAATAAGATTCCTTAATAAACTATTTACAAGACATTAACAAGCATGAGTAATGTGCTTATAAGCACCTATAAGACATTTGTTAACATTTGTAGATGACTTACAGACACCTTATAAGTGTTAATAAGCGGCTAATAAAAACACAACTCTATGTTAATAAGCCGTTTACAAAGAGTTTGTAAGTGTACTTATAAGCTACTTATAATGCTTTAATAAATTATCCAGAAAAGTACTGTATGTGTTCGGAGGACATTTGTAAATAGCTTATAGAGCATTAATAAATGCATTTACTATGTCTTTGTTAACAGTTTCTCTAAAGAACCACAATGTACAGGGTATGAAAATGTAACTGTTTATTTAAAACATTTTTGCAAGGACACAAACCTACATCAAGCCTTTGAACACATGGTATATGCCAGATATACTGTACTGATACAGTATTTCCATTTTTTTTACAGGCCATACAGTTACAATAAGATCAACATGGTTATTGCATACTAATAGTGTTTTTAATATGATTGACCTCCTATTCCCAGCTTCACTTGTACTTTTTAGCAATGTCATGAAGTAATCTTCCAAGGGGACCATTGTGATACTTTTTAGCGAGCCACTCATTCCATTCAATAAAACAGAGGTGCTCACAAAGCAAGTCTTCGACTAGGCTACAAACATACATCAGCCCTTTGAACACATGGTATAAGAACAAGAGATATACAGTATAGCTAACAATATGCAACAAGTCGAGCCTCTTAGTGTGGAACAAATGTATATTTTTTACATTTAAAAAAAGATTAATGATATTAAAATAAAGACAACTCCTATCAAAGAGTATTACATTTTAGTTTAAAACTGAAAGGGCTCCCTTTTTTTTAAGAGTAAAGTATAAACCAAGTCACAAGCAATTTTAAAACTCAGGCATCCTTTCTGCCCATAGTTAGGGCAACTAACATGAAACATTTTAACTTACTCTCACTTAGAATTTGCCTTGCCAATGGGCAGTAGCTGTCCAGATTTTTTAAATGTTTGAATTGTGTCATCAATGTTTGAATTACCATGAATTGTATCAAGACATGCTTTAGTGAAATCACTGAGCTTATCCCTTCTACTGTGTTGTTGTTTTAGCTCAGCATACTTCAGAGGGGCTGCAATAGCAAGTTCTGCTATAGCAGCGTTGCAAACCAGTGTTGCAATCAACTCCTACTTTTTCACACGCAGCAGACATAGTATGTCCTTTGGTAAAGGCCTTGAGCACTTTCTTGTACCGTCCAACCACCTCATCTGGAACACGTGCTAAAACATAAAAAAAGGTGGACAATATTTTAGAATTGTGTACTGTGTAGGTTTGCATGTCACACTAACTCACAAAAGCATCTTTATCCTGTTCTGTATGGCTTAATTACGAAAAATCTAATAATCTCTAGTAATTAACTGAAAATCTTAGCTAAATTGTGTTTTTACTCCACTTAAATTCTATCAGCAATGCAAAATAAGGTTTACTATCCAACCTTTGAAGTTTTTGACAGTGTACAATGTTATTGCTGTTATACAGGAGCCCAGCTGTCAGGCATAGACCAGAAAGTCTTCCAGAGCTAATCTCATTATTAATATTGGTAAAAAATTTTGTTTCTCAAAGACTGATAACGTGCATGTTTGAGTGTTTGATTTTTTGTATTTTTTTTATTTTTTTTGTATTAAGTTATATCACACCACATTTATATTTCAAGTATCCATATAAAATACAAATGTAATCACTTCATAAATCCAGTTCAAATGTAATTTGTGCTGATTTGTGCAAGTTCCAGCAGCACACCATATCCTGCATAAATACCACTATCTATCATAACTTATAAACAAAAGGGAGCATTATTGAAGAGCTGATGAAGCTGATGAAGAAAAAAGGGAAAAAAAACAAAAAAACAACCATAGTTTAAAAAAATAATCAAGCCAATGGAATATGCTAGATTTTAAACTTGTGCTAATGCTATCCTTTATGTGTAGGCTGCACCATAGGGGCTGCACTTTAAAACCAACTTTTAATAAACATCTGTTTGTAGCTTACCAGAGGCACTTTTGTTGTCATCCATTTTTTTTTTTTTTTCAGGTTTTTCTTCGATTTGGTGGTGTTTTCAGGGTTGACTAACGCCACCCTAACAGCTCCAGAGCGTGTTTGAACCATGCTTTGAGCACGCTGTGGCACCAACATGTTAGGTTAGTTAGCAACACTTCTTCCCCACGCGGGTCTCACAACACTGCCACAGTCAGCAAATAGAGCAGCGGTAAAAGTTGCGCCCGCAGCGCGAGAAAACGTGCGCAGCAAGAAAACGTGCGCAGCACAGCTAACGTTTTGTAGTGTTCTTACGGTAAAGGCGATTGACGTTGTCAATAATGATTGGAAAGGTGAGCGCGGGCATTTCAGTGGCGGTAGGAAATTAAACGTGTTGTTAAAAGTTGAGGACGGAGATTTTTTTCATCCTAAATGGCATTAATTTCATTAATCTCATTTTTGCGGGCACTTTCAAAAAACAAAGCCTTAAGTTGATAAAATGGATGCAGAAAAATAATCTTCTCAAACAGAAAATGCAATTATGTCATCAGAGAATGAAGCTAAAGCAATGGAAGACCAAAGACTATTACACCTGGTATGTATAACTTGTCTTTTGAGCTGTATGAGAGCTATCACAGAGTTTTATGAAAATGTTGTGTTGTGTTTTTTGATTTGAAATTGATATGCTGATATTATTCTTTCTGCAGGATATGTCAGCGTGCTGTGCATAGAGGGACAAGGAGGGTGAAGTCAATTAGACACAAGTTTCTGTTCCAGCGATCTAAAACGTCCCTTTTTGACTGGATGCAGTTTATATACAGGTGTGTCTTTAAATACAGTACTGGTGTCTACAGCAGTGGTTCTCAAACTGGTACAGATAGATGAATGCTGGTACTCGGAGTCTTTTACAGCTTTCTTTTAATTTGTTGCCAGTTTTATTGCTGTTTTACTCCTGCTCTGGCTGTGGATCAAATTTGAAATTTGTTACTGTTTAGGCCTGGTTTAGTCCAGATTTACTCTAGGCTTAGCCTGGTTTATTCTTGGTTTATTCCTGGTGTAGTGCTGGTTTAGTCCTGTTTCGACTTGATTTAGTTCTGGTTTGGTCCTGATTTAGACCTGGTTTACTGCTGGTTTAGACCTGGCTTACACCTGGATTTGTCCTAGTATAGCATGGTTGCCTGGTTTATTACTGTTTTAGCCGTAGTTCAGTCCTGGTTTGTGTATTAATCCCCATTTTATCCCTTTGTTTAGACCTGCGTTAGTCCTGATTTAGGCTAATCTGGGCTTTTTAGATGTTAAATCCATACAGTTTTTGAGGTACTTGAAGGTTGAGAATCACTGGTCTACAGTACTGGTCTACTGGCTACTTAAACAGTGCATACATTGAACTGAATTGTTTTGTCTTTTTAAATTTTCACAAGGTTTGCGTCTATGGCAGATTGATATGATGGCAGATAACATAGCAGCAAGTTTAGCCACACTCTCCAAGATGGCAAAAAAAACTACGAAGGGTCTGCGTAACAGCTGTGAAAGAATGAGGCGGAACAAGGGACAAATCACTGGTGGACAACATGAATTTGTTGTAATTAATGAGAGTCACTTCCAACATAAAAGAAAGGTAAGCACAAGGCAGTCTTTACTGTGTGAATGAGAGAGTGTGTGTGTCAAATGTATTCATTATTTTTGGTAAACAAAATATGCAGCTTGAGCCCATCACTATGGGCATGTGCTGGGGTACTCCCTGGTCAAAAAGACATTTACACACAGACACATGCTGACAGTTCATCTCTGTAGTAGTGCTGTTTAATTATGCTCCAAAAAAAGTAAATAAATAAGTAAATAAATATTAAAGTCATGAATATTTCAAAATATACATTTTATTGCTTATTTCAGTAAATATTTTATATTATGTTGCTTTAGTGCATGCCTTTTTTTTTTTTTATATTTACAACATTTTGTTCTGTTCATCATCTTTTTAATACATATAAATGCCCGACTTTTTAAAATTTTGCCAGTTATTGTTTTCATAATCAGTGAAAACTCAATGTGTAATAATAACTGAAGTCTGACTAATCACCCTATCTTTAAAGCGGGACTTAGTAACTTTTTTACCTTATATAAACTTTTTTGGAGTCTGTCTAATGGTTTCATCAGCTGTCGCAGGGAAATGAAGCACCCTTCATCTCTCCCTGGTGTCTTTGGGCCGAAACTAACACTTACAACAGTG
Source organism: Bostrychus sinensis (assembly GCA_020698575.1). Taxonomy (NCBI): domain Eukaryota; kingdom Metazoa; phylum Chordata; class Actinopteri; order Gobiiformes; family Eleotridae; genus Bostrychus; species Bostrychus sinensis. The sequence goes on from CM036239.1 coordinate 31,007,728, forward strand.
TCGTTGACCCAGCGTCACTGTAATCTCAGGTCTCACGAGAATGCGGTACATCGCTTTTAGTAAAACAACAAGCTAACGGTGGCTTTATTTCTCGATTTTCATCATGGCAGAGCAGCCAAATGGTAGAAAAAAACTTTGTACAGATACACGGAGGGGGAAACAAAAGTAAAAACGAGTGAAAGGTCACACAGGAGTCAACTGGGCTGAGAGTATTTACGATAGTGCTTTACACCGAACTGTAGAGGGAGCACTATAGAGGAAAATAAGGCAAAAAGTGCGAAGAAACGAGCTGAGTTACTGAGTTCCGCTTTAACCAGTAGGTATATACTAAGAATCTCAGAATATTAGTTCTTATACAGTTAGTCATGCTCTTTTTTACATTTGAAAAAAAAGGTTCATAAGCCTGCCCAATTTGTATAGACTGTTTTTGCATTAACCATTTTTTTTTTTCTTTTTTTATTCATTTCAACAGTATGGGAGAGGAAGAATGGCAGGAGCATGGACGAGGAAGAAATGGGTGTTTGGCATGTTGGGAGTGCAAGGGCAGAGGAGTGGAAGGCCAGTTCTGCGACTTGTGGATAGCTCATCATGTAAAACCTGGATCCTCCATTATTAGTGATGAGTGGCGAGCGTATCGTGTCCTTCCTGCACTTGGTTACAATCACTTTACTGTCAATCACAGCCAGTCATATGTGGATCCAGGCACCGTGTGCCCACACTCAACATATTGAAAGGGCATGGCGGACTTTTAAGGAACAGGTATGGAGGCTTCGAGGAAATCAAACCGAAGACTTGCTTTGTGAGCACCTCTGTTTTATTGAATGGAATGAGTGGCTCGATAAAAAGTATCACAATGGTCGCCTTGGAAGATTACTTCATGACATTGCTAAAAAGTACAAGTGAAGCTGGGAATAGGAGGTCAATCATATTAAAAACACTATTAGTATGCAATAACCATGTTGATCTTATTGTAACTGTATGGCCTGTAAAAAAATGTAAATACTGTATCAGTACAGTATATCTGGCATATACCATGTGTTCAAAGGCTTGATGTAGGTTTGTGTCCTTGCAAAAATGTTTTAAATAAACAGTTACATTTTCATACCCTGTACATTGTGGTTCTTTAGAGCGAAAATAGTCCACGCTTTAGATTGAGAGCCTGCAAAAGCACACAAACTGTTAACAAAGACATAGTAAATGTATTTATTAATGGCCTATAAGCTATTTATAAATGTCCTCCGAACACATACAGTACTTTTCTGGATAATTTATTAAAGCATTATAAGTAGCTTATAAGTACACTTACAAACTCATTGCAAATGGCTTATTAACATAGAGTTGTGTTTTTAAGACTTATAAGGTGTCTGTAAGTCATCTACAAATGTTAATAAATGTCTTATAGGTGCTTATAAGCACATTACTGCTTGTTAATGTCTTGTAAATAGTTTATTAAGGAATCTTATTATAAAGCGTTACCAATTGTTAATATTGCATATACTTTTTGTCATCAGGTGTTGTATTTAATAATAATAATAATAATAATAATAATAATAATAATAATAATAATAATAATAATAATAATAATAATAAAAGATACACTTATTATTGGTCAGATGGAAGATGGCTAGAGTTTTTTGTTAAATGCTTTGTTTGCTAGGTTTAGCATTTGATTCTCCCGATCATAATAATAATAATAATAATGCATTAGTCTTATATAGTGCTTTTCTAGACACTCAAAGTCGCTTTACAATTTGGTGCATTATTCATTCACTCCTCAGTCACACTCGGTGGTGGAAGCGTGGCTGCCATCTTGCACCTATGACTCCTCCATTCACCACAAACACACAAGCACATTGACACATTCATATAGGCAAGGTGGGTGAAGTGTCTTGCCCAAGGACACAACGACAGTATGCAATGTTGGGAGTGGGGCTTGAACTGCCAACCTGTGTGTTAGTGGGCAAGTGTCTCTGCCAACTGAGCTCCTGCCGCCCTGATCATAACATCCTTTTTTACAGACTTGAACATTTGGTAGTTTTACTCAGACACTTAAAATTGTTCAAATGCAACCTAAAGGACAGGGATTATTTTTGTCAGAATAGACAACAATTTCCCTTTAACATGTTGTGTTCCACAAAGATCCATTCTTGGGCCACTCCTGTTTAATCTGTTCATGCTGCTGTTATTCAAGATTATTAGCAAAAACAAGCTTGCCTATCATAACTATGCAGACAACGCTCCAATCTACATTGATCTCTCACACATTCATGTCTGGATAAACTTTGTGGCTAGATATGTATTATTCAATATTTGGTTATATCTCTAATCATTACATTGCCATTCACAAGTTGCCCATCTGCACCACTCCTCTCTGGGGGAGTGGAGACTGTTTCAGATGCCTGACTGCTGGTAGATGCCCCATTGACAACTGGACCTTAGCTGACCCCATCTGTCCTCCTGCCCTGACACTAACTTCACTCCTGCTCACCTGTCTGGATAAAACCTTCCTCCCCTGCTGCATTTTTAAAGAATTAAAATATAATCTTGATATTATAATTTAGATTTTTTTTTCTTTTAGTTTTTACTCACCAAGAAGGAGGGTCTAAGGACAGGGGGTATCCTGGAACAGTATTTGTTTGATTGTGTCTACTCTATTTCTTTAAAGTCCTTTAAGGCAACTGTTATTGCACTATTGGAGACTGAAAACTTTTACCAACTCTTTACCAAAGCTTCTTATTCTTGACAGTGTTTTTATGATTCATAATATTTTATTCACATTTAGTGTATATCAAAATGAATTTATTTCAGGTTTTTTAACGTTTTAAAATGTTTATTCTTTTATTGTTCTTTTTTAAAATACTATTTAGATGTTATTGTGGTACTGTATTGTGATTTATTTTATTGCAGAAATCCATTTGCACATTGAGTTTCTGTATAAAAATTGCTGTATAAATAAAACTGCCTCTCCTTGAGAAGGAAAGGTTCTATACCAGCTTCACTCGGCTAAGAAAGCAATGAATTTGTCCAGTCCCCAGGCTTTGTATTGCTCGGTGCAGGACTTGTGGAGCTGCTTCCAGGATTTTGCTGAAATGTGCCTACTGTGACTAAAACAGCTGACAAAAGTTCAACTGTGAAAGCTAAACATACTTTTTATGGTACCCAGCAAAAGAGATTGAGGTCTTTTAAAACTTTTATACCCAAAGGCATATGTGAATCATATGCAGTTGTATGTGTTGTTGGGCTCCTGAATCATGCTTGCATTGCTGAGAAACTGCTACCATTGCTTACTTATACCATTAAAAGCCATTGCCTCAAGGAAAAAAAACTAATCAGAAAACAGGAGGCACCACCAATGTATGCAGAATTACCAGCACAACACATCATTTAAGGCTACCTCATTTGAAATACACATTTAGGAGTGGTCAGTAGGATAATTTTTGGGCAAAGTTCCAGGCCCACTTTACCTTGGTAATGATAATAGCCTCATTGCTACCTCTTGTACTGGCACACACACAAAAACATACAAGAGACCTCCGTGACTCACCTGGTGTGGAGTGTGAGGAACGGGACCATAGTTCAAACTTAGGTCAGCGTTTTGCCATGTCATCCTGGGACTCTGCAACACTTTCTGTTGTCTAGTTACTGTCTCCTCTATAGAGTAACAACAAAGAAGCCCCTAAAATTTGTCTTTTCAAAGGATACTTAATAAGCAGTTTATTTACAGCATCTCTTGCCTGTTTGTCAGCCTGACCCAATTCTACTGCTTTTTCTACTCCATACAAATTTAAATGAGTAATGTCCCTCTTGTGATTCTGGTTTCCAAAGGGCAGAACAAATTGCAGATTTTATTTAATCCAAGGGACACTGAACCAATCAGAAAACATGGGCTCATAACAACATACAGTATACATGATAGACTGGCACAATTAAATATAAATTAAATAGCCAAGCAACAAGAGAAATAAGAGACATATTAGATAAGGTTGCCTCATTTTAAATGGGAGCCATGTAATTTTGCTTGTTTCATTGCTGTTTATGTTGCATTTTCCCAGCCTATATTTTTGAGTAAAGCATTATTGTAAATACTATTGAGTCCGGTTGACTCCTCTGTCACCTCTCCCTTGACATCCTTGTATTCGTATGAAGGTTTCCTCTGGATTTTGGACACTCTGCCATGACAAAAATCTAAACTCTAGTAGCTGGTGACACGTGGATCGTGTCTATAGCCTTTTACTACTTGTCTTTTTTCAATGAGCTATTTATGATCGTATCTCCGTGAATACAAGGTCGTGCACCTTTATGGACTCAAAACTGTTCCAGTGTCCATGATCTGCGTTTGTTAGTTTCATGCTGCTCCTAACCCTGCCAATGTGCACCTCTCGCAAACACATGGTCTCGCAGGGGGGCATAGAGCGAGGGCAAGTGCCATGAGACACAAACTCGAGTGAGCGCAAATTATTTTTGTCACAATAAAAAAAAAAAAAAAAAATTGAATGAAAGCATTCTGTCTTCCCAGTTTCTTACTCTATTAAGCATCGCAAAGCACTATTAGGCTTGTGTTTCCGTTTACTCATGGCCCAGCTTATCGGCCCACTCTGGTAGTCCCTCATGCCAAGCCACCCTGGGGACTGGTTGACTGTAGCAGAAGAAATTTTAAATAACATTTGAGATAAAGGTCATAATAAAATAATTTAGATTTGAAAAATAAAGTAAAGGGCACAGTGGCAGATGTCTTCCCTCCCAGCAGGGAAGTTGTGAGCTCAATCCTCAGGCCAGCCGTCACACAGTCTCTCTGCATGTCCTCCCAGTTCTCATTTATTTGGTGAATCGGTGCCCCTGTGATTGAATATGAGACTGAATTATTGTCTGTCTGTGTATGTCTCTGTGGCAACTCTGCTACTAACTGGTCACTGTCCTGGTGACATTAGTTAGTCAATATTAGTAACCAGTTAATAGATTATTTACAAAGCATTACTTCAACATTAATAAACACTTTTGAGTTACAGAAACAGTTTGCAATGTCAAATACACTGTAAAAAAAAAAATCTGTAAATTTTACAGTAAAAAATTGGCAGCTGTGGGTGCCAGAATTCTACCGTAAAAACTACAAGAGGCCTGCATTTCATTTTACAGTATAATTTTATCACAAATGTTGTTTTTGACTTGAGTTTTTATTATTATTTACTGCAAAATAAAGTTATTATCTTTCAAAAAATAGGTTAATGTATATTTTAGTTTGTGACTTAACTTTTAATCAACATTTACTGTAAAATTTAAAGTTATCTTTCAAAAAAATAGATTAATGTATATTTTAGTTTGTGACTTATGTTTTAATCAACATTTACTGTAAAATTTAAAGTTATTATCTTTTGAAAAGGTGTTAAACTGTAATAAACACAGGACTCGATTTTTTTAACAGTGCTATACTGTATACATTACAAAAAATAAAACTAAAAAATACAATTTTGCCTTATTTTTAATATTACAGTTAATTACCGTAACCAAAACAGTATTTTACCGATATATCAACTACGCTCTTTTACTGTTGAGATTTTACAGATTTTTACCATGAAATCTACAGATATTTTTTACAGTGTAGAGTAAGAGACTCAAATAAATCAATGTAAAATGAAAAAACATCTACGTTAATCTAGAATTTATAAACTCTACTAGTCATTAAAAATATTGTTAATTACATATTTATGAATGCTTTATTACCGCTTAATAGTGGTGAGTTATTCTAAACGCTTACCAAAATAACTTTTGAGAGGAGAGTCATAATAAAATCAGGCATAAAAAATTAGGATCTGACAATCTGACAAGCATCTTCACACATGTTGGCTTTCGGGTTAAATTTATCTATAATATTTCTGGCCTAAGAGATGTAGCTCATTGAGTTGAGAGCTTTGAGTAACGTACCTCTGCTGTGTGGACAATACCAGATAATCAATTGGACCAAATCAACTGCTTCTGTTTATGGAGCGGGGGACAGAAATATTGTGCAGAGAAGGTCATGTCAGACAAATGCTTGATAGTTGTCCATCGATCGTCTCTGGTTTGATATGAATCAAGCATTGGAAAATGTTAATGCTATATAAATTTTCTGCGTGGACATTTAACTAAAGGCCAACCAGAGTATCGTCTCCCACACTTGCTTTTCACAACACCAAAAAGGATTACATTATGTCCGTCTTTAATGCATTATCTAATGTTTTATCACTGGCCCAACCTTTGATGCTAATGTCATGCTTCAGTGCAAAAGTGTGTAGTTGTTTTAATTAAGTTAAAGAAGACAGCTGAGTGATTTAATAATAAATTGGGATAGTAAATGTATGTGGAAAAAGTGAGCCCTCCTTATGTCACCTATGCTTTAGTATCGAGTTGATCATCAAGAAAAAAGAGAATTAAGGGACAGTGTAGTCTTAATGTAGAGCCAGAAGTTTATGGTAAGTTCCAAACTTAATTCAAAAATGTTAATTTGGTCTTCCATTGTTGTTCCTTGACATTTTGCAACCTCAGAAGGGTCACTCCTACTGCTCTAGGTAGAAAGACACTGCCAGCAGTCTCTATAAACGTCACTAAAACATCGCGTTACCTTTCTGAGGAAGACAACAGCAGAAGTTAAAACATGTCTGGTTTGTCTAATAAATTTGAATAATAAGCTCCAAATGTATGATGTGTTTGGGTAATGTACCTCTAATGTGCTTTGTTAATGAGCCTGGTTTTCAAATACCAGTGTCATTCAAGTGGCAATTAAACAGGTAAAACATTGAGTATCTTTATCCAATCCAGTCTTACAGCAAAATGTACAATAGATACGTTGGTCCACATTGCAAAACGCATACATTTTGCAATTTGAGCTCTCAGATTGTGACAGTTACATAATATATGTCCTATTCATTTCTATTGGAGTCACTTGACTTTAGAGTTTCTTCATTGTTAGGAAAGAAAAAGGCCAACTTTGCTCTACTTTTTGAGATAAAATTACAACATTATAGCCTATTTTTAGATTTACAACCCTATTTTATAACATTTCTAGCGAGAAATATAGGTCTTAATTTCATATTCTTCAAGTATTAAAATCACACGTGCTTTCATTTATGAGTTCGAACAATGACTTCCCGTCAGTGTCAAATTGTTCACATTTTTAATTCACGTTTTCGTTGCCATAGCAACACTGCATATGTGAATTGCTTTTGCAATTAAAACCACATGTTCAATAATTATATATATATATATATATATATATATATATATATATATATATATATATATATATATATATATATATATATATATATATATATATATATATATATATATATATATATATATATATATATATATATATATATATATATATACATATACATATATACATATACATATACATATATACATATACATATATACATATACATATATACATACACACACACACACACACACACACACACACACACCATAATAATAATAATAATAATAATAATAATAATAAGTGTTTTTCTTTTGGCTGATTCAGATGACCTATTTAACACAATCACATATTTTATATTTAGGCGAATGAGTTCAAAAACATCCGGCTAATGACAAGAGAACAATTTTCAGCGCTCTCTAGTGTTATTTTGTTTGTGGTTCAAATCCCCAAAAAAGTAAATTAGATACATTCTTTCATATGATAAAATGTATACATTTAACAGCTTGAGCTCTCAAATTTTGATACTGTTATATAATGGTGTCGGTTGTGCTATTATTTTCTGGCAAAATGTAAAATAGATACATTTGTATACATGTCGAAATGTTTACATTTCACAATTTGAGCTATAAAATTGTTATTGTGTAACATAATGGGGTTGGCTATATTTTCTGGCAAAATGTAAATTAGATACATTCTTTCACATGGTAAAATGTATACATTTTACAATTTGAGCTATCAAATTGTTTTACTGTTACATAATGTATGTCCTCTTCTTTTCTATTGCAGTCATTTGAGTTTTCACCTACATTAGGAAAGAATTGCAGTTTTTTTGCAATATTATCAAAATACAATTCTATTTTATATAATTTCTGGTAAGAATTACTAAACTTACTATACTTACTATAACTATTGCAATTTACATAATGCTGTTTGTTACTGTAACATGTCAAAATTATGTATTAACAAAAATAATATTTATTTACCTAGTGTCATTTCTTGGACTTACATATATACAGCACATAATTAAATTTTTGTTTTGGCCATACTCTCAATAATAATAAAGAGCGCAGGAGGCAAAAAGCAATTTACTGAAAAGTGCCCTTTTCGGAAAAATGAGTCCCCTAATTTGAAATGAAAATTGGCACAAAAATCCCCTTTTCTCATTTAAATTGTTTTCAACAAGAGAACTGAAATTTGAGTATGTTAATAGTGACCCTGTGTACTATCAGTGTGTGCTGCAACCTTCCGAAGGGTCAAAGGTTAGGGTAAAGATTCTTGCCTAGAATTTTTTTTAAGGTTCTCAACATAGTATACACATGATATTTGAATATGTTGCACAAAACATTGCTTTCTATCCAGCTGTTTTGGTCCCAACTCATTAGGACCCTCCCAAAGCTAACTAGCTTTCCTTAAGACCCACAGACATAGAATCAGATTTAAGGGTGTCAGCTGAGGTGCTGACCCAAGTCATTTCTTTTATTTTTACCCACTATTGTGGACCAAAGTGTCTCAAAATGCAAAAAAGTGCCCTTAAGTGAAGGGAATGTACCTTTCAGTGACCATTAGCAGTCATCTGGGACCAAAGTGCCCCAAATTGAAGAAAAAGTGTTAGTCAATGTGAGTACTCAACTTCATTTTGGAGCACTTTTCTATTTTAAAAAGTGCCCTAAACTGAATTCATTTTGTGATACTTTTCACTTTAAAAGGTGCTCTAAAACAAATTTTTAAAATTAATTTCATGTGGCTATTTTATAAAGCTGTTTGGCTAATGTGGCTGTAATGTCGTGTGGTTAATGTTGTTGTAATGTTGGCATTTTGGGTCCAGTTAAATGTTGGTATAATGCCGTGCAGCAGTTTCTTTTGTATTTTGTTGAGCTCTCTGAGCCTCCGTACATTAGCATCAACGTAAAATTGTTTGTTTATTACAACAACAACAAAAAAAAAAGCAATAAGGTTATCATTGTTACAGTCTAGCTAGGGGGACCACAAAGCAGAGCCAAAACTGTTCAGTTTTAAACCAGTTTATTCACCAACAGGCTGAGGAGGCAGGGAGCTGGCTGGCTTTGGTTGGCAAAAGCTGCAGCGAGACACTGGAGAGATCTAGGCACAAGGAACAAAGGTAAGTTCAAAAGTCCACAAATTCAGGAAATAGCGGCAGGATACACAGAAGCACTACCGAGCAGGACGAAATTATCTGGCAAAGTAGTTGCAAGCAGGCCGGGGTTTTGTACTGGAGTAGATTGGAAGATTGGGTGCAGGTGAGTCTCAGCTGCAATGGGAGGAGCCAGCCACACCCCCTCTGCAAGGAAAAAAAACACAAAGGGGAGGAGGGAGAAAACACAAAATCCCAACAATCATTGCATAAATGTTTTTAGCTGTTGCTAGAATGTATGAATGTATATATTGTCCCACTGTGTAACAGCAAGCAACCCAAAAAGATCTGAAATTGTGAAATGTATACATTTTACCACATGGACCATTGTATCTATTTAACATTATGACCTACAAACAAAAAAACACTAGAGGGTGGTAAAAAAAATTTTCTTTGTTGTCAATACCTGGGTGTTTTTAAACTCATTTACCTAAATATAAAAATATGTAATTGTGTTTAAATTTGTCACTTGAATCAGCCAAAATAAAAACAGTAATTATTATGGTATATATATATTATTGGACAAGTCATTTTGACACCAAAAGCATTTGATATTGCTGGGTTTCAGATGATGTCACAACATTCTATAGGCCTTTAGTGTTTAGCTGAGATGGGGGAAGGCAAAATGTCCAATGTTAATCTGCAGGGTGACCTTGTCACTAATATAAATAATCAGGTTCAAAATTTAAGATTTTTCTTTCTGGATATTTCTTATAAAATTAACATATAACCAATACAGTAACAGCTCCTGCCCCCCATCTGAGAGAGTGATATCATCACATTCTACAATCTGAAAACAATACACAGTGTTTATTGATGTTTTTAATTTTATATAGCAAATATTATATTCATTGTTGTAAATGGAAGAATGTTAAACCTAATATACATCAGTTCAAATGTATTTTAAGATATTATTTTAGAACATCAGAAGACCTCACCAATAAAAAAGCTAAATATATATCATCTATTTATAATAAATTGAAATCCTCCATTTAAATAATACATAATTTGTATACCTCTACTTTCAGTTTCATGTATATTTTACTTGTTTATCTGTATTATTTGTTATATGTGACTATTTGTTTATGATTATTGCATTGTTCTATTCAAAGAACTATATAAAACTCTTATTGCAATAAAATAAAAGCAGCGTTGCTATGGCAACAAGAACATGGTGAATTAAAGACATGACTATTTAACAATTTGACACTGACAGGAAAGAAGTCATCATTTAAACTCATAAATGAAAGCTCGTCTGATTTCAAAACATGAAGAATATGAAATTAAGACCTATATTTCGCACTAGAAATGTTATAAAAGAGGGTTTTAACCCTTTGGGCGCCAGATTTTTTCCCCCCTAAAATACAGTTTTTTGACATCCAAAATTCAAAAGGCTGTGGTTTAAAAATAATTAGAGATTGAGTCTTACTGTAAATGAGAAAAATGTCAGTTATGAACCAAAGTTTATGAATGTAGTAACTATAAGTATCTAATCTGCATATATTTTGCATTTTGTGACATCATTATCAGGCGGACGTGCTGAATTATGTTATTTTCAGTAAATACAAGATGATGTTTGAACTTTTTTCTTTTGCCTTTTCTCAAATTAATAAATGAGTAGAAACAAGGTAAACTCTAAACCAACATTAGTAAACTATAACTATGTCCTCTAACTAGTAAAATGTGAGGAAATAGAAATGCAGAATGTAAACATATGGGGCGCACTTTGCAAAGTCTGTCATGGCCTGGCCAGCAGGTTCATCAAACTGCTGTATCCACCCCTGATAAACTTCCTCCTCTCTCAGGTGATCCCAGTCTCATCAGTGCTGTTGTTTATGTTAACCACGTTGCTCCCACCGCTGCCCGCGGCAACACCTTCCTCTTCTCCCACCTCTGCCTCTTCTGCGGGGAAAAGTGCAAGAATGAATGGGGTGTGCTTGGTGTACATTTATTTCACTCAAAACTGCACTGTTCCCGTGTTCACTCTCAGTACAGAGACTGCGGAGACTACCTGCTGCCACACCTCTGCGGGATAGAGTCGCAGGACGAACGCCCCGCGCACACATCTCCCACTCAAAACTGCATTATTCCCAGCCTTGTGTTCCCTCCGTCAGAGTAACTAAGTGCAGGGCTGGCTCTGTCGCCTACAGTGGGCATAGTGACGGAGAAATGCCGTGTGCAGTGATTGTGAGCATAGTTCCAACAGCGCTACCAGGAAACCACTCCTCGCTCGCACATTCACTTTCGCGGCTCTCTTCACTCTCTCTCGGTTCAAAAAGTAAATGTTCTCCCTCAGAATTAGAGTCAGCAGTTATCAAAGCTACTGCTTCATCAGTGCTGTACATTTTATTAGCTACTTTCACCTTTTCCTCTCTCAAAACTGTAGAGGAATCTACTCCATGGAGGCACTCCGACGGCACCACTCCCCGTGAGACTCGCTCACCTTTGAGCATGTCTTCTTCGAAGATTTTGAGTGACAACATATGATTCTGTTGGGCTAGAAACTAAGTCCTGGGTGTCTGACACCTAGAGGAAGGGAGCAGAAACAAAATGTAACATTTTAATAGGAAATAGGGGCAGTTCTGTGACTTGGCGCTTATAAGCTGTAATGTTGCATTTGATCTCAAAAAATCGAACAAAGTCAGCCATTTTCTTTCCTAACACCATAGAAACTCTGAAGTCACGTGACTCCAATAGAAATCAATAGGACATATATTATGTAACAGTGTCACAATTTGAGAACTCAAATTGTAAAATGTACACATTTTGCAATGTGGACTAATGTATCTATTTTACATTTTTGCCATGACTGGGTTGCAACCACATGGAAATTGTCCTAAAATACATCAGTGGAAATTGCAACCATTATACTGCCTGTCAAAAGACGTTTTTGATTCAAATAGCTGCAACAGTACGTACAAGTAAGTTTTGGACAAACTTCGAGGCTTTAGCATGACATTTTTAGTCACACATCTATCACCACATAGACCGGAGCTTGTAGCCTGTGAAATGGCAATGAAAATGTGTGTCTATAGACTTTAAATCACTATTTTCAAATAGTGGTGCTGAGCACCAGCCTATCCTCTTCCAGAGATCAGCTTCTGTCATGCCCTCAAGAGCCAAAGGATGGCTCTTGACCACTTGGCTGGTTCCAGTTTTGACTTGTCCGACATTGGCCCAGAACCATCTGCAGATATTCGGGTCGGACACTTCCGGACCACATCCTGGCTAGATCCATCCTGCTCTGCCTTTTGTAAGACCCCAACAAGCAGCTCATGGAGTTGGCAAAATACAGGCTTTTTTCAGGCTTTTTGAAATAGTTTTGGACATCTTTGCATTAGTATTTCACTTTTTATATCTTAAAATAGTATATATATATATATATATATATATATATATATATATATATATAATATATGCACACACACACACACATATATATATATATATATATATATATATATATATATACACATATATATATATATATATATATGTACGTATGGAAAACATTTTGAGCTGTTACTTTGACTTTGCAGAGAATGCTTGGATTAGTGGGAAATGGACAGCATAGAATGGCTATTTAACACAGCTATTAGCAGCATGAGACTAACAGATAAATAAGCTGACTGCTTTGTAATGACGGCAACTGAAGCACTGAAATTATCAGATCGAGTCCGGTGACGGTGTGTGTCTTTTATTCCCAAAATATACCACTTTCATAGCCTTTTCATTGAGCTGACTGTTAATTTATTCATTCAATAATATTGTTCTCCCATGACTAGTAATGACAAATTAAGCCTCATCAAAAAGCAAAAACCCTAATTTTTCACCTTTATTTCTACACAAACTAGCCTAGATTAGTCATTGCATGACTAATGCCTGATCATGCCTTAGCAGCAAGCAGCAGTCATCCTGTCCCAGTTTGCCGTACACACAGTAAAAACCTGTAGCACTGTGGGACAAGTTGACCTTACAGAGGCTATCCGTTTCTTCCCCGGGCCCCTGGGGTCAGACTCAATAGAGGTCTGTCCCACTTGTTATGGAGCTTTAAATGAGATGGATTGCCTCATATATATGAACAGGAGATTCCACATTCTGTGTTGCCAGGTGCAACACCGTGGCAGCCATCTTTGGTCGGAACAGCGACAGCTGAATGTCTTTTCAGAGCAACGCATAAGAAATGGTATTTCACAAGTAAGTTATTGTAGATTATTTTAGTGTTCTAAGAGCCAGATTTATCAAAGGTTTGCATGGGTTAGGGTTGCATGTGTGCTAATTGTAATCTCTGTACAATAACAACATTAACATATGACAAACATCTTTAGTCTTTATACGATTTTAGACACATTAGTAGGTGACCACCTCAAAAAGTACAAAAAGTGGGACAAGTTGCTTGATTTGGTGGGACAAGGTGAGGTGGACTCCAGAAATAAATGTTTTGATATGCAAATCTATCAACTTATTGAGATACAGGTTGCTTCAGTTTAGTCCCAGGCTAAATGTGATAAAGCATTTTAAGAAAAACTGCACTTTTTAACTTCACAAATATATCGCTATATGGTAAGCACACATTTGGAATTTGTAACAAATCAAACAGCTCAAAAATTTGTTAAAAATGCGGGAAATATGATCTTGGTTAGACCTCTGAATCCATTGATTAATACTGTGAGTAGATGCAAAGGGCTGTCCAAAGATGGCAACCATTATGTCGCTACGCTCCAATAGGCAACAGCGGTGAACGCAGTATCTCTTGTTCATATGCTTGGACCTATGAGTTTACCCCTCCCCCCAAAAAAAAAGCACGGCTCTGAGGCCTCCACTGAGAGTGCAGACTTCACAACCACTCCGAGTGTGCATGAGCGAACCCCAAATCAAATGTGCTACACTCATTTCATATTTGAGGATTCCTCTCCTGAGGCTGTGAGTGCTTCTCAGAGTGTGCGGCCTGTTTGAAGCACTGTTTTACCTTTCTGCTCAATTTTTTGTTCTTCATTATGGGCCAAGTTGATTTGCTGCTGTTTTCTGTTGTAGTTTGTTCACACCAGGAAACAACTGATTCATTTGTACCCATCTTGTATAAATAATGTGTAGTGCCTTTTTTCTTTGATAAGCACCATCCATATATTTCCTTTGAAACATCTCCTTCTTTGTCAGTCAAGGCAATAATGAATTATGACTCACAGCTAAAGAAATAGATGAGAGCATCATGGGAAATACTTCTGCCAAGATACTTAGACCTTAACTTTACCGTGTGCTGAGATCAGCTCGTTGGATTAGCCATTATTGCACTCTGCAAAACAACAGGGAAAACAGAGTCTGTGTACAAAGTGCTAGCCTAGCCTATACCCACAAAAACCATTAAAGACCGCTATTGTACAAGAAATAACTTGAACCCTGTCCCAGCTCTGTTGCCAGGGTTGAGTGCTTAAATACAGCAGTAGTGTCCTGGGGAGATGTCCTTGCACTGACACGGAAAAACAGGTGAGCAAACTGGGACAGAATTAGCTCTGAAACAGCGGCCATTATCCTGACTCCCATCACGCAAATTTGCTTACTCACTTTCTTTTGATGCGTGAATATAGCGAATTCGATGCGCTGCTGAAGCATCTGACTTCAAAATGTTTAAGCATCCAACTAGACGCAAATGACATGGAAGTTACACCTCAAATGCGTCCGGTGTGAATGCAGCATTACAATTAAAATTAAAGCCGCAAGCAGCGTTAAAGGCGCTCGCTGACCCATGCGTTCGTGGGGAGCACGCAACACCTTGTGCTTCTGACCGCATTCTTTCCAGCTATATCCAGGGTCCCAGTCAAAGTATGGAGGGGACACTGAAAATGAGATATTGTGTGCAGGTCGTCATTGTGCACAAATGTTACATTGGGTCAAACTCAATCTGACATTATATGTGAGAGATACCAATTGGGAATACCACATTTATTATTTTTTTCCCTATAAACCAATTAATTTTCAGCGTTGCCATGGTAACACAATTGTAGATAGGTGCATGTCCTCATTGTTTTTTGTTTTTTTTTTGTTGTTGTGGGATGAAGGATATGTGTGCCAAATTTCATGTGTCTACATTAAACTATATTTTTTGGCTCTATTAAAATTTTTTTCGGGGCCACTGGAGAGCCACTTTACAACAAAGCCACTGAATTTGCAAATCACTGTGTTCAAGTCATTGTTGCGCACAAATGTTCCATTGGGTCTGTCTCAATCTGACGTATGTGAGAGATTTTTGAAACTTCTAAAAATGGCCACTTCGTTGCAAGCTCGCCACAGCTATGCCCAACATTTTATCAAAAATCAAATGGATAACTTATGACTGCACATGTGTCTAGGTCATTTTGATTGAGTTTGGAGTATTTTGGATGAAAATTGTAGGCTATTATACTTTTAGGACGAGGGGTATGATTTTGTAGGTCTCAGGTTCCACCCAATGTTTAGGCCAGAGCCATAATATAATTTTTTACTTGTTCTATGATCCTGCCAAGTTTCATTTTTCTACATTCTACAATTTTTTCCCCATTTTTGTATTACTTCTCAGTGCAATCATATGAGCTTAGTCCCTGATTCAAATTCGTAGCTTGGTAGTTTATATATATAAAGGGAACACTAAACATCCTAGAACTGAATGAATGAAATGTTATTTTTTGTGTGATTAGTGTTTTATTCATTTTGAATTTTGTCATACACAAAGTAACAAAATTTCACCCAGACAACAAATAAGATTAACCAACTAAGACATACCCAAAAAACAAAACAAACAAACAAATAATAAACAAAGCAAAAACAGAAACAAAAAAAAAAACAAAGAAGTGGTTTTGGAGGCTGTCTTAAAAAAAACGAACACACACACACAAACACACACACACACACACACACACACACACAAAAGACCAGGACAAATCCAAGAACAATCAGTCAAAAGGCAGGATTACATCGTCTATGCCAGTATTGGTTTTCATTATGTCAGCTATATTCATTCTTATTATAAATTAATATTATTACTATTATCATCATCACCATTATTATTGTTTATCTTCATGATGATAACAATAAGCCATCATTATTATTAATGTAGTCCTGCGTTTTGAGTTCCACATTCAAGTCTTGCTTATTTAAGGGCCATTTATATGTTGCAAGAACCTGTCCCATTTCATGTTATATTTATCTCCCCTGCCCATTTGCAGGAAGGAGATTCATTCATAAGCTGCAACAGTGGAAACTAGATTGTACCATTCTGCATTAGATGGTGCAAACTGTGCTTTCCATTGCTGAACTAAAAGTTTCCTTCCAACCATTAATGCAATCTGTACAAATTCTCTATAATTGTTAGGGATTAAGTCTCTGATAAAAGATTGGTCAACCAAAATATATTACTGGGCACAAAATGGGACTTTGTACTTGATAATAGATTGAACAGCTTCATGTACTGCTTACCAGATTTTTTGTACTTTAGAACAATACCATAACATATGCATCAATGTGTCCTTTTCAGTACATTTCCAACATAAGAGGTCATCCTTTAATTTGAGACGATACATTTTGCATGGTGTACAATACATTCTATTAACAATTTTAAACTGAATTAGTCTAGTACTAATATTCCTTGACAAGTATTTAGAAGCATGCAAAATATCACTCCATTGTTTATCTGTAAAGGAGCACTCAAAATCTTTTTCCCAAACATTTTTAGAGCACTATGAGAACTAATCTTACCTAAAAGTAATGAATAAAAGAATGATACTTCATGTCCCTTACCCAGGCGAGATAGCAGTAATGCAGGTATTTTATCCATTTGTGGGGGAGGAGACTTTTAAAGACTGATTTCAATAGGTTATGAATTTGTACATATTGCAAGTACTGATGTTTCTGGAGATTAAAATAAGCCTTTAATTTCAACTGGTCACCTTTATATAGATCACCATGACCTAAAATTCCCTTTTGCACCCATCCCCCCAACAAAAAGGCAATTTGCCAATACGTAAACAAGGATTATACCATATGCTGGAAAAGGGTAAAAATTCAAAATCTTTGCAGTTTTCTGCCATACAGCCTTGAGGCACCTCAAAATAGGATGTGAACTGATATTCACAGGCAAAGAGGCCGACAGATAAGAAGTCATTGGCAATGTTGGACACAGATTTGCTTCAAGGTCATACCAGGGTGGTGCCCGTTCTGGTGGGAGGGCCCATTGTGCTAGGTGACGCAGACAGAACGCATAGTGATACAGTAACAAGTTTGGTATCCCCAGGCCTCCCGCATCTGTTCTTTGCTGTAATCTTTCCAATCGAACTTTAGCTTTTTTACCATTCCACAAGAACAGATGGCACAACTGGTTTAAACCTATGAAAATGTTGGCCTGGAATTGATATAGGTATTGAATTTAGAATATAATTAAATTTAGGAATGACAGACATTTTTAAAATATTAGCTTTTGCCCACAGGGACAGATGTAATAGTGTCCATCTCTTAATATCTTGTTCAAACCTTGAAATTAATGGTCCTATATTCACTTTAATAATATTTGACAGGTCACGTGGGAATAGAATCCCCAAATAACTCAGGCCCTCATCTGGCCATTTAAAATTTGAGCTTGAAATAGATTTTTGGGACAATGCTGTTAATGGCAAAGCTTCACATTTAGCCCATTTTTTTTTTTATAGCCAGAAAACATAGAATAGGAGTTGATAGTAGTAAGTAATGCTGGGACTGAGGTCTCAGGGTTACTCACAATTGTCAAAATATCATCTGCATACATCATAAGTTTGTGTGTTGTTGTCCTAATCTGTATACCAGTAAATACAGGGTTATTGCGGATCGCCACTGCCAATTGTTCAAGAACAAGAGCAAAGACGGCTGGGGAAGTGGGGTCCCCTTGCTGAGTTCCCCTTTCTAGCTTAAAATATGGGGACATCCATCCATTTGTCAATACTGATGCAGTAGGGTTCTTATAGAGAAGACGTAATAGCATGAGGAAAACCTCTCCAAAACCCAGATTTTCAAAGACCATAAATAGGTATTCCCACTCCACCCCGTCGAATGCTTTTTCAGCATCAAGTGACAGGGCAGCAATGGGAGTATCCATATCCCAGACCACATTATATCTATAAAATGTTGAATATTGTCCGTAGAATGCCTATTACTTATAAATCCTACTTGGTCAAGATGTATCAATGAGGGAATAGCTACATTTAACCTATTGGCCAATACTTTTGATAGAATTTTACTGTCATAGTTAGTCAATGAATTTGGCCTATAATTACAACAATCAGTAGGATCTTTATCTTTGTTAAGAATAAGTGTTATTACTGCTTGGGACAATGTTGGTGGAAGTGCACCAATTGTCAGGGAAGCCCTAAACATATCAAGCAGCAGGCGAGCAAGATCTAGTGCAAATTGTTTATAAAACTCTGGTGTAAAACCATCAGGTCCTGGAGCTTTGCTTGTTGGTAGATTTTTAATCACAGTCAGGATCTCCCCTATAGTTATGGGAGCATCTAAGTTATTTTTCTGGGAGTCTGACAATGTTGGAAGGTGTAATTCGGTCAGAAAGGCTTCAGTCCCCTCCTGATTTGCTCCGGATTCAGATTTATAAAGATTTTCATAAAAATCCTTGAAAATATTATTTATGTCCTTGTATACAGCACCCCCTGCTGATCTCGTATATGAGGAATTGTATTTTGTGTCGCTTGCTTCTTAATATAATTAGCCAACAGTCGCCCAGCTTTATCCCCCTCTTCAAAAAATTGATGCCTGGCTCTAAATAGTGAAAATTCTACTTTCTAAGATAATAATGTATTATATTTATATTTCAACTGTAAGAGTGCTTGAAGATTTCCATTAGACATATTGATTTTGTATGCATTTTCAGCCATAGTCAGTTCCTTCTCTAATTTTTGTAAATATGCTTCTTTTTATTTATTTATTTATTTTTTTTATACTGCATACTGTATAACAAATCCTCTGAGGAAGGCTTTAAGCGTCTCCCAAACCACCCCAGGTGATGGGGTAGAGGGGAGATTAGTTTCCTTAAATAAATCAATTTGTTTCCTTAATGAGCAAACAAATGAACTGTCTTGCAACAAACTTGAGTTAAATCGCCATCTCAGTGATTTGTCAATATTAGTGAAGGGTGAGAGGCAGAGGCCCACCTGTGCATGATCTGATATTAATATAGGCCCAATGTCACATGAGTTAACTTTGGACAAGAGTGATTGTGATATCAAAAAGTAGTCTATCCTTGTATACACCTTATGGTAAGCTGAATAGAAAGTATAATCACATCCTGCTGGATTCATCAATCTCCATACTTCTATTAACCCCATGTCGTGACTAATACTTTGCATAATTTCTACCGCCTTATGATTTTTGGAGCAACACGGAGCGCTGCGATCTAAAGTATTAGGTATATAAACTATAAAATATAGTATTAAACTATTTGATTGAAGTCACCACCCATTATAATTGGGAGGTTGCGGGTGTTTTGAATCTTCCCTATTTCATGTTCTAACATGCTGAAAAAGGATGGATTATCTAAGTTGGGATTGTATATGTTAGCTAAAATCATGTTTATGCCTTGGACCTCTGCCTCCAATACAACCATCCTCCCCTTGTCATCAGTAGAAATTTTTATACATTTAAATTGCAAACGTTTATGAACCAGAATTGCAAGTCCCCTACTCTTGCTTGAACCAATGGATTAATAAATGTGGCCGACCCAATCTTTCCGCAGTTTGATATTGTCTTGTTCTGTTAGGTGTGCCTCTTGAAGAAACACTATATTACATTTCTTAGATTTAAGAGTACTAAGAATTTTTTTTCTTCTTAATTGGCTGACCCATATCTTTAACATTCCAGCTATATAACCATAATATCTTATCCATAGTCTAAATTCACAGTATAATTACAAGCATTATGCCAAGAAAACATACTAAAGACAGCCCTTCAAAACTAAAACTAGAAGTAAGAGTATATACCGCCTAAATAATAGATGCATAGCCTATATGATGCCCAATACAGGCTTCCATCTAGGGTGCAAAAATTAAAAATAAAGTGAAAAAATAGCACCCTTTTACACAAAATTATCTGTCTGTAAAGCACAAACTGAAATGGCTGTTAGGCACCTTAGGGCAACACCGACAACATTATGTCACCTAATTAGTGCATGGCATCAGTACTCAGACATTATAACACCAAACATTTGCCGTGTGTTATCTAATCGATCACACAGTTGGAATAATTTGGTCATGTTTTTATGCAGTAATAGTCCAAAACCTATGAGGCTGATAATTATTTCTGACACCCCAAACTTGTTTTCCGGCTTGCTTTAGTGGAGGGGAGAGGCGAAAGAAGAATAATCTCGTCCGTTATCCCTTCCTGTAGCCCTCCGCTCAATAATAACTTCCCTCCTCCTTGCATCACGGACAAGTGGGGCAGAAGAGTCCAAGTAATCATAAAGTATCTATAACTGCTGACACACTCCAGCCACATGAGGTCTAGCATTGTCTTGCATTAGGAGGAACCCAGGGCCAACCGCACCAGCATATGGTCTCACAAGGGGTCTGAGGATCTCATCTCGGTACCTAATGGCAGTCAGGCTACCTCTGGCGAGCACATGGAGGGCTGTGTGGCACCCCCAAAGAAATGCTACCGCACACCATTACTGACCCACTGCCAAACCGGTCATGCTGGAGGATGTTGCAGGCAGCAGAACGTTCTCCATGGCGTCTCCAGACTCTGTCACGTCTGTCACATGTGCTCAGTGTGAACCTGAACCTGATGCTGGGTTGTTGCCCTCCTACTGCCTCCTCCACATCTCCTGATGTACTGGCCTGTCTCCTGGTAGCGCCTCCATGCTCTGGACACTACGCTGACAGACACAGCAAACCTTCTTGCCACAGCTTGCACTGATGTGCCATCCTGGATGAGCTGCACTACCTGAGCCACTTGTGTGGGTTGTAGACTCCGTCTCATGCTACCACTAGAGTGAAAGCACCGCCAACATTCAAAAGTGACCAAAACATCAGCCAGAAAGCATAGGAACTGAGAAGTGGTCTGTGGTCACCTCCTGCAGAACCACTCCTTTATTGGGGGTGTCTTGCTAATTGCCTACAATTTCCACCTGTTGTCTGTTCCATTTACACAACAGCAGTGAAACTGATGTCAATCAGTGTTGCTTCCTAAGTGGACACAGTTTGATTTCACAGAAGTGTGACTGACTTGGAGTTACATTGTGTTGTTTAAGTGTTCCCTTGAATGTAGGTTTCATATTTTTAAATAAGATAACTGCATAGTTATATGTTTATGCTAAATGCCTGTACAAAACATTAGCAGAACAGCAGCAGTGTGCATTACTCTCACAGTGACATCAGTTATTAATTACTTTTAGAGTTAACCCTCTCTGCCTCTAAGTTTCAGGTTTATAATATTTTACACGCCATATGGAGCCTTGTTAAAAGATGCTCTGTACAGTGGTAGATAGCAATGTCATAGGAAATTAGTGGTCCAGGCAAAATGAGACATTTAGGTCATTACTTGTACAGACAGTGAAGACAAACATACTTCAGTGGCTTGTTCAGAGTGACCTATGCCTTTGACCAAACAACATAGCCTTTACAAAAGAGCAGTATGCCAGTCCAGGAGCGCCCCCTCCTGTTGACCTGTTAGTGGCCAGAGAGTGGTTTAGTACTGAGCAGAGCGACAGACGGCTTGCTATTAGTGACATCACAGTGCATGGCCACTGGCTGATTGTACAGCAGGTCATAAATGGTCATAAATAAATCTTCGTAACATCTTCAGTCTTTCTTGAAACCACCAAACATTCAATATTTTGGGGGGATTTTAACCCTTAACTTGCTAGTCTGTAAACAAAGTCACTGTTGTTTATGAAAAACATATGTCAAATTTTACTAGTTTTCTCAAAAATGAAACCCCAACATCACAAAAATCATGATTATTTCAAGTGATTACAAAACAATGTTGTCTATATTTCTCATAGATTATAATGGCCCCATTATATTTTATGGGAAAAAATACAAGTGAATGAGTTTTAATGTGATGCTATACAAAAACTAATAATGCACCAAAGCAAATATTTTGGATAATCTTCAACGTACACAAGACACATTGAAAAAAAAATGCCATGAGGCCATTGTTTAACAGCATCAACAACCCTATTAACTGCTGAACCAAGCAAACATAGGCTACTGTTATTTACATATTCATACACGTTCATAAACATCCAGGAAGACAACTACCACTATAACGCCATTAACAGCTGCTGTACAATCAGCCAGCTGCCATAAACCACTGCAATGTCACTAATAGCAAGCCGTCTGCTGCTCTGCTGAGTGACATGCCATCTACTGTCCACTGACAGGTCGACAGGAGTGGGTGCTCCCGGACTGGCATGTCAGTGGCAGGCCGATCGGCCACTTTTTGATTTCGGCCCTGCTGCCCAGTCGTAAGGGAAAAGTTTAGCTAAAATAGTGACCAAAGAGTTATTCGGATGGCCCTGTGGAGATAACCAAAAGGAACTTTCAATTAAATTATATATATATATATATATATATATATATATATATATATATATATATATATATATATATATTAGTTTAAACCCAGATGCTGTGTGTGGGTGCCATTTACAGAGGACAGTAGCAACTGCATTGTCAGCTGCAGCTTAAAAGATTTTATGTTTACTTTGCTATAATTACATGTGTAAATTCAACCTTTTAACCCCTTTATATGACTAAAGCACCTTTTACTTTCTGACTGATTATACGATTGCAATGCTAACAGATGAAGTTTCAACCACAAATTTAATGCACATACTATACTTATTCTTTTCTGATATATTGCAGTACAGTGACAAAGGGCAGTGCTAACCCCTTCGCCTCCACAGCAAACAATCTCATTTGCAGTGGAGTCTTGGCCACATTGGGACTTTCCTGGTTGAATATTCATTCATTCATTTTCTACCGCTTATTCCCGTTAGGTGTTGCGGGACTGGAGCCTATCCCAGTAACTTTGGGCCGTAGGCGGGGTACACCCTGGACAGGGGCCAGCTTGTCGCAGGTCAATTTTCGAGTCACCAATTCACCTAACACATGCATATCTTTGGACGGTGGAAGGAAGCCTTAGAACCTGAAGAGAACCCACAGTAACACAGAGAGGACATGCAGACTCCACCCAGAGAGTTCGTGTGATGGTGTGTTGATCGGCCCGGGGCTCGAACCCACGACCTCCTTGCTGGGAGGCGAGAATGTTAATCGCTCTGCCATCATGCACCCCTACCTGGTTGAATAAAGGTCAAATAAATAAAATAAAGTAATGAATGTTAAGTCAGAGCCTAAGAAGGTACTGTGGTATTGTAGACATCATATTTTTGTCTTCTCATGAACAGGAAAATCTTCAAGTCATTGCTCACACTGACACATGGCAGCTGATTAACAGTACACTGAAGTTCTTATTGATGAAATTACCAGACTCTTTGAATTAACTGAGTCAGTCCATCTGTCAGGTTTGCGAAAACGTAGACTGATAATTGCTGCTATTAAAGCTGCTACTACACTGACAATACCGAGTATCCAAACTCCAAAATAATAGACTGCAGCTCCTTCTATTGATTTGAACAAGATGTGTGACAGGTTGCACAATATTGAGTTATCAGAAGTGCTTTTTAGTTGGTTTTCAAAGTGGTCTTTCAGCAAAATGTCCACTCTAATGCTTTTTCCTAATCAGTCCTGAGTCCAAGAATTTACATTTATACAAAAGTCAGTTACTTTTTGGTTGAAGACTTTAATTTAATAACAATGGAATTAAAGCAACCAACCCACTCTAAATGGTTGCATTTTTGTAGCACACTTTAACGAACCTAAATCCTGTTGTCTATACTGTACATTTACATAATATCTAACTATTTCTGAAATTACAGGCAGGGGTTTGTGGGAGAGGTGGAGGTTTGTGGAACCGAGCATTTTGAGGTCTCCATTGGGCTAATTCACCTAATGGCTCTCCCTACTCCCAACTATTTCCTTCTACACTATCTATCTAATGAAAACCCTAAAAGCCCCAAAAATATATCTTTTAAAAAATTGCTATGACTCAATTGCACTTAAATCTGCTGTTCAGTTTTATTTTTTTAAGTTTTTGTTATTAAAGAACTATTTTGGAAATAAATTGGAGCATACACTGAAAAACTATTGCGGTCTGCCAGATACTGTAGATTTTCCAGCATAATATAAAAGATAACAAGCTATCTTTTGTAACCTTTAGCTTATATGCAAACTAGCTAATTGAACATTAAACAACATTAAAAAAAAAACAGCATTAAACATTAAAAGCAGGGTCTAAGTCCATATTCTAGGCCCCGGAGGGGAGGGGGTGGTGGTGGTGGGGGGGGGTCAAATTCCCCAAACTAATCTAACAAATGCTCCTTTTATCCCATTGCTGACACCTCTACCTGGGGTCTGACAGCCAAAGTTTATTTCTTCAATAAATCATCCATTACACTTCTCATTTGTCTGTGTTTGTTTTGTGCCGATCCTGGTTAAAATGTGGTCTCGGGAATGGGATTGGTAAGGAGGGGGCGGCCGAAAGAACTGCAGGCAATGAAAAAGAATCAACACTGGCTGTAAGTCCATTTTAAAAACACTATGAAATTATAATACCTGATATGCTTACTCATTTTACATTTCATCTTGTAATGTTTCAGCTTCTTCTTAGCCAAGTCACTGTAATATTATGCTAATGGGTGGGTGTCTAACTTAAATAAAAGATATCTTAACAATTACAGCTAGACATATAAAATATATTGAGTGTAAAATGAAAGTCATTGGAGCTGGGAGATGAGCAGTGATAAAAATGAATCCAGGAAACTGAATCCAATTATACCAGTGAAATTATCCCACTGATGGGAACTATAATTCCACACTTGTATGGAAAAAATAATGAAACTGTCCTTGTCTGTTTGACTCGCTGCCACACTTCTTACACGTGCAAACCATTCTCTCATTCTCTCATTAACAAGTGTTCCATAGGCCCCGACTATGGTTATATACAGACTATTCTTATTATTCTCACATTCCCAGTCATTGGTGCAGGAGCAGTTGGCTTGGTCAGAAAAATAATACTAGGCTACATCCATTAGTGCAGTTGTAATGACCATCTGGCCCACATCTAAAAGGCATTCACGTATTTTCCACAGCTCTGCTTCAAGAAGGTGCAATAACCTATTTGATTCTTGTGCTGTGATGTATAATGTAAGGAGCATGCTGCTTTGCTAAAGAGAGTGGAAGAGGGGTTTTAAGTGGTTAAGTGGATAATAGTAGGCTGACTATTGCTACACAACTCTGTCAAAGAAGAGTTGTGTAACTCATAGCAAGAAGTAAAAAGTTACAGTCTGATTTTGTTATTCTTTTTTAGGAAATGTCACAGGAAATAAATGAATAGTTCATGGTATGTTCCCAGAAGAATCTGTAACAATTGTAATTGCAAGTGCATAACAATAAGATTTACTGTATGCAGAAGGATGATGGGGGGTTTAAATCCAGGCTGGCACAATAATAAAAATAAATAAATAAATAAACAACAACAATACTACTATTACTACTACTACTACTACTACTACTACTACTACTACTACTAATAATAATAATAATAATAAAGGCACCCACCTTCGACTGCTGCCTGATCCACATTGCACCGGTCCCCTACAGTTACCTCTGCGGGGGTGAGGAGGGGTGGTTTCTTGTTATTGGACTTCTGTGCTAGTCACACTTTGTCCATAACAAACACCATTTTTGAGCACAGGGGTGTCCAGTGCATGTGGCACCAGGACACCCTTGCTAATATTTAGCAGATTGTTTGCAAATGTTTAAAATTGTGTATTTTGGATATAGTAATTATAGGTTCTGCCCCCTATTTCTGATTGGTTAAATACCTATTAAATTCTTCAGCCATTTTTTCTGCCCTCAAATTGACCAGAACCAAACAAATTATATATTATATATTCATTCATTCATTCATTTTCTACCGCTTATTCCCGTTAGGGGTCGCGGGTGACTGGAGCCTATCCCAGTAACTTTGGGCCGTAGGTGGGGTACACCCTGGACAGGGGCCAGCATGTCGCAGATATTATATATTATTATATATATATTTGTATAGTATAGAAAAAATAATAATGATTTCTGGCCTGGCTACATGAGTTTAGCAGAGTGGTTAGTGCTTCAGCAGCAGGGAGACTGAAGGTTAGTGGGTTCTCTTCCTCCCCTCCTAAAGTCACACATGTGTAGGTGACTTGGTTTGTCTACTTTGCTCATATTGAATGTATGTGAGAAAAATATATCTTTGTCAACTTAAAACACAAAATGTTACAGCGCCAAATGTTGTCTTGACACTTTCTTCACATTTTGCCTTTTTTTTTAAATGTCAAGCCCATGTGCATACACAATGCAGACCACTTACTGATAACCTTTGGAAAGTCTGCCACTACCTTTTCATCATACCTGGAGATGAACTGGAGATGGATTGCTGGTCCATGTGACAGTTTGGGCAAAGTGTCTGTGTTTCTGTCACAACACAACCCACAGTCACAATGGGAGTTCATACATCATCCACACTGAAACAGCAAGGGGAATAGAAGACTGAATGTGGCATGACGCAAATGTGATGGTGACAAAAAAAGACAAAGACTAAAAAGGCGAGAAAAGCCAGCCATGCAATAAAAAAATAAAAACAGTTTATGAGACTTTACAGGTCACCAAGTCATACAAAAAAGAGTCAGTTAATTTGATATGTTTATGTATGTTATTTGTTAAATTATGCTTAATTGGCACTGCCTTTATAATTAGTTGTCTGTCTTTTGAGCAGAACTCTGTAACCTTTTTACCTGAAATAAACTGTTTTGAAGTCCGTGTTAAATGAGTTGTTGTGGTTTGAATGAAGCATCTGCATCTACCCCCAGTGTCTCTGGGCCGAAAATGACACTTGCAAGTCTGAGGGCGCTATCTTGCCAAATGGTGCACGTCTGATCTTGGCATAGACATAATATTAATAATAATAACAATAATAATAATAATAATAATAATAATAATAATAATTGTTATTATTATTATTATTGTTATTATTATTATTATTATTACAAAAAGAAAAAATAAGAAGATTAAAGAGTCCAGCACAGGTGACATATGGAGCAGAGAGACACTAGAGTTCACATGAAACTCACCAGAAGCTGCAGGTGGTTGTTTTTTTGCTTTTCCTCTGCATAAAAGTATCCAATACCCAATGCAGTTTACATCACAGCAGCGAGCCGTCTTTATCCAAATCTCTGAGGCAAGGGCGTAGGTTTGGTGTCAGCTTAGGTAGGGACACCCCAACCAAACCTACTCGTTTCACCGCGCTGCTGTCAGTGAGGTCTACAACTATAGATTGGGGAAAGT
The DNA here is from genome assembly GCA_020698575.1 of Bostrychus sinensis. Lineage (NCBI taxonomy): Eukaryota > Metazoa > Chordata > Actinopteri > Gobiiformes > Eleotridae > Bostrychus > Bostrychus sinensis. The sequence continues at coordinate 31,035,530 of CM036239.1, forward strand.
AATATTTCTTTTGCCTGGAAAATCCAGACTGATATGTCTCTGTATTATTATACAGAGAAATATCAGTCTGGTCACCACGCTGTCCGCCGTGGTTGGATTCAAATCCCAACCGTACCGTGCATTTTGATTCGCTTATTTAAGTCACATGTTCTTCGCGAGCAGCGTCCGCAACAACAACAATCAAGGTGGCGCACTGAGGAGCCGAGTTTGTTTCATTCAGCGGTAATTTCCGTTTTAAATTACCACAAACATATCGAATCATTAAAACCACAGCAGCTTGCAGCACTAGAAGCCTTTATAAAAAAAAAAAAAAATGTTTTCGCGTTGCTTACTTTCTTGTCGCTTTGTTAACGTCATGTCCGCCATTTTCTGATTGGCTAACTCCGCTGCCTGTTTGCTCCACGCTAGAAATCGAATTGATTCTATGGCGACCAGACTCATCCGCTGGTACAGCGGTGAGTCTGGAATTTCCAGGCAAATATTTCTTTGCTGATCTGAGCTTTTCACCATAGCACACAGGCATGCTCATTGTAATTGTAGGCTCACTGGAAAAAATACAAGTTACAATAAAGATTTTACAAAGTTATTTTACAATTTTTACATACAAATTTGAAACACGGAGGTCTGGGGGTCAGCAACTAAAATTGGTCGGGGACCACAGAATTAATGTTCTACCCTGCTGGGGACTAAACATAACATATGTTAAAAGAAAAAAGAAAAAAGTAAATAGGCTATATTACAGTGTTATTTATGTATTTAATCTGGGCTACTAAAACATGTACAATGGTTATTTCTGTCAGAGAAGCACTGTTATAAATATATTAATTATGAATGCGAACGATGCAGGGGAGTGCAGCAATAATACTGGATAAATGCGCATATTAGTGGCTAATTAATGTGCAGGAAAACTCGGTCCAGTCACGCCTTGTTCGCGCTTTGTTCACCTGTGTAAAGTGAAACCAGAAATCATGACATTAGAGACTTCTGCTGTGTAAAGTCTATGTTAATTGAGAGAAAAGTGTTTGTGGGGTGTAGCTGCTGAAGCTTGTATTAGATGCTAAAAACAAAAGCTATAGAAGTAGCGCCAGGACAGATAAACGCTTCCAGAACTCACCACAGACGTCTTCATGCAGATTCTTTTCATCTTGATATAAAAGGAATAGTCCACATTTGATAACTGTTATAGTCCATAGTCCTGGCTTATGATAATTTCAGCCCAGTGTGAAGAGGCTCTAAAGTTGGGACATTGACAGAGCTGTTCAGATAAAAGCAGGCTGCCTCTCTGTACTCTAGCGGTCTAAATCTGCACTGGAGTTCCCTTTTTTTTTTTTTTTTTTTTTTTTGAGCAGTTTTCAGCTCTTTCTAGCTCATTTAAATCTGCCGCTGTCTCAGTCAGATCACTGTACTCTGTAACTGTAGTAACCCACAAGGACCTCTTGCATCTTAGTCGCGCCTGTTAAAAAACAAAATGCTGTAATATTTTGCTATTTCAACTTGTGATTGGTAGGGACAATTTGGTCAGTCTGAAATTTTGGTAGGGACATGTCTCTGTGGTCCATACACAAACCTACGCCCATGCTCTGAGGTCACAAAGGAAGCGCTCATGTAGCCTGTCCGTGCGTAAATCCAGCTTAAATATCCTTATTCCTTGGCAAAGGCTATGGCAAAGAAGGGTTCAGAAGAGCAGGCAGCAGATGAACACGGAATACGGAGACAGAGACAGCTATAAAACAAAGTAACTGAGTTATTCCCGTGTGGTTTCTTGTTTCACTATCCCATTTGTAAACCCAATCCAAAAGACAGATAAATGTGTCCAGTTTGTGTAAAATATCTCCGCGTTTGCTCTTGTTTGGAGAAGGCCTAAAGCGCAGTAGAGGCTGCTGTTTATTGTGGGTCACTATTACGCAAATGAATGTTTTGTTTTTTTATTTAATAATACAGGCAATAAGAAATGGCAGTTCATTATTCTGCGTTTTTTTTTTTTTTAATCTCTCTCCATGTCCGTATTCCGCTGTAGTCCGTCATCGATAATGGACGCGTCCACTGGCGTTCTTTCATCCACAGGACTTTTGTTTATGATAGTGCTTTACTCCAAAATGTAGTGGGAGCTCCATAGAGGAAATTAAGGCAAAACAGCCAAAAAGTATGGTGAAACGAGAAATATGGTGTACTGAGCCTCAATCAATCAATATTGAGTTTACAGTATTAGAATAAATTTGTAGTTACTTCATTGCTATTTAATTTGTTCCTGTATATATTCAGTATGATGGCTCGAGCTTAGCTGGTCCATCTTTGCTCCTGTCCCCACCTGCTGTATCTTTATTACAAATTTGAAATCTATTAGCAAAATGACTATATCCATCAGTCCTGGACACATCTATACCATGTCCTTCCCGGGAGTGGATCTCTACATCATGTGGTTCTCCCTGAGTTTTCTTTTTCTTTTCTTTTTTTGGGAGTTTTTTCCTGAACAAGAAGGAGGTTCTAAAGACAGGGGATTTCCTGGGACTGTCTTTTTGCCAGTTTGTTTGTTTATGCCTTTTTGTAAAACCCCTTGAGGCAACTGTTGTTATGATATTGGGCTATAAAAATAAATTTGATCTTATTGGATGGTCAGGCTTTTAAATTAGTTAGTCTTGCCTGTGGTTTGGATCCAAAATTAGGTAAACTGATGTTAAATATACAGGTAGTTTCAGTGTTTATCTTATTTGAAGCCTAAATGTTGTTTTATTTACAAGACACTGTGAGACTACTTTTTACAAAACATGTGCACCAAATGTGGAAGTACAATAAAGACACTCTTTAATTTCTTAAAAAGTGGGTCAGGGATAAAGTTAGGTCCCACAATCAGACCTTTTGAGAAGCACAATAGCAGTAGCTGAAAGCCTAACCCCCTGTGAGGCAGCAGACCTGTAAATGTGTCTGTTCCCTTCCTGCAAGGTGTGCTGTGATCTGGACCGCCAGGGGTGATTGTGAATGTGCCCTCGTGTTTCTCAGCTTGTCTCACAGTTGGGACAAATCGAACAATCACTGCAGTGCTCTTCACTTTTTTTTTTTTTTTTACACTCCTGACCTTTTTGCAGTTTGCTCTTTTGTGTGGTCTGCCTTTAAAGCTCCTGACACTGTAGCTGTCCGGGGGTAGGCTGCCAATTCAACTCAAGTAACTTTTTGAATAAAATGTACCAGAGCGAGTGAAGTAGGCCTTTTACCTCAAAAAGTACATGCATTACGCTTGAACCCAGATGACAATTTTTAGCACAAAACTAAAGGCAGCAAATATGGCCATAACAGAAGACAAACTGGTTCTGATATCACACTGAGTTCTACTGTCACACTCTTTCTGATCAGAGCTGTCACAAGGCAAGGTAGGCAATTGCCCAGGGCAGAACCGAATAGGGGCCCTCGAGGACAGTCATTTAGCTGTACAATAGTGAACAAGCTGTTTCAGTGACAGAAAACAAACCACTGAAGTGACGCTGCTTTGCATTTCTCTGAAAAGTGCTCTATCTGGAATGAAGTAAAACCATAAATTGTAGCCAGGTTAAAATGTTAATCTTCTAAAATGCAGCAGAAAACACACTGAGATCGACACTAGACTAGTGCACTGTTAATGCTACTTCACTATAATAAAACCTCAAAAGAAGCCCTTGTGTTCTGGACAAAACATACACATTATTTATTTTGTAGGAAACATAGTCTAATTAAGAAATATATCTCAGTCCATAAGACCTATAAAATTAATACTTTATTGACCTGTGTTAATATGAAATAAGTATGTATTGTATGGATAATTGAAGCCACTACTTGCCAGTCAATTTATTCATCTTGTAATGTGTCTACACATGTTCAGTACATGCTTGATTAATTAACACACTTGAAAGTACTATAGTTCAGTCATTCCCTTGTGTTAGCAGTGGTGATAAGAGTGTTATGAATGTACAGAAAGTATGCCTCCACCAAGAGACCTTTTTTGGACTAAATTTAATAGATTATTTTGGTCTCTCATGACCAATCATAGAATAGGAGTGTTTTTTGCGGACTTTGATGTGTTCATGGGCTTTCAACTTGTAATGTCAGTGTTAATAATTAATATATGAATGAAAGGTTATGGAGCAAATTAGCTCATTACACTATTGAATGCCAGATTCCATTAATGCACCAAACGTTTTGCTTGTGCATGTAAACTCATACAAAGACAAGAATCCAGTTGCACACCGTATTCAAGCTAGAAGTTAGAGGAGTCTCTGAGCACTGGATGTACACAGTCAGGGTGACAGTGGCTCAGATGGTAGAGTGGTTGTCTGATAACTGGGAGGTTGCTGGTTCAAATCATGTTCTTCTATGTATATTTTGTCATTGTGTACTTGGGCAAGACACTTGACCCAACTTTCCTGTATGAAAATCTTTGGTGGTGGTCAAAGAGGCTGTAGGCACAGAATGGCAGCTATGTCTCTATAGTGAATGAATAATGGACTAATGTAAAGCACTTTGAGAATCCTGAGGGGCTAGTGCAAAATATGAATCTAATGCATTATTTTCTCTATGTGGTCAAACTGATCTATTAGAAATTGATTATTGTTTTAAAAGAAACCTAACAACCACATTTCCCCATGGCTATTAACAAAGTAAAATTTAATTGTGTTGGTCCATTTTCAAATAATGAAGACAAAACCCCAAAAATACAATCCACCTTAGCCTATTACGTAGAAAAATGTTTATTTCACAAACAGTTTCTAAATTCTTGAGTTTTAACTCATGTGGCCTAAAACATAATCTTCACAAATCTTGGCATCTTGGCATGTGAAGATACATAAACAGTGAAGGCTTTGCCATTTCCAGTATACTTTCCTTCTGTGTAAATCAACATAGCACCAGCTTGTGATGAAAACAGGTAACCAACCCAAACTGGTTTTGTCAAATAAAACATTACATTTTATACAGGTACACATTTTTCATTTGGTAAAAAATAAAGAGGTCTGTCTCATTCTGACAAATGTTAGCAAGCTAATATGTGTTTTCATGATGCAGTTGGTGTAAAAAAAAAAAACACATTCAAAATAAAAAGTGACACTGTTAACAAAAACTAGATTTGCTCAGTTTCACACAGTTAACGTGTATGGTTCTGTTTCCTGACAGCATTCCCAATAGTCTCCTGTCCAGACGTTGTTAGCTTTGCCACTGTCTTGAGTCTCTCCTCTGCCACCATTACTGAGTAGAAGTGAATAACGACCAGAGCTCTACTGTCACTGACTGTGTTGCTGGACCGCTCCATTAGCAGATGCTAACAAGTCACTAGAGACTGAGAATGGGATTGGGCTAAAGGACTGGACTGGGGCTCCCCTCTGCCAACACTGGGACTGGTTAGCTTCAGCGGTAAGCCAAATGACCAGTTTAATTGAGGATTTAAAGGTAGGTCATTATGAATTGAACTTGAAGCCTTTATGGAGAGTGTTTCAGTCCTGACTACATGGTCTAATGGTACGTTCACACCGAACGCGGATCTGGCGTCAAATTTGCATCATTTGCGTCTAGTTGGATGCTTGAACATTTTGAATTCACTCACTTCAATTGCGTAAACTATTCACTCTATTCGTGTGTCAAATTTGCATGAATAAGGCGAATTTTTTGCTTCATTTGCATCAAATGAGGGGCATGGCCGCTAGGGCTACTCCCAAATGAGCCTGTCTCAGTTTGGTTATCTGTGCCCCGTGTGACTGCAAGGACCTCTCCCCAGGACACTACTGCTCTACAGCAGCATTAACCCCAGAGACAGAGCTGAGACAGCCTGCGGTTATTTCTTGTACATTAGCTCTCTCTAGAGGTTTTGGGGTCTAGCCTAGTCACAGGCTCTGTATTTTCTGTTGTTTAGGAGAGTGCAATAACTGCTGATATAACGAGCACATCTCAAATGGCAATTTTGGTAATGTTACCCCCCTTTATATTTAATCGTGTTTGGACGCAAACCTGTGTTGTTCGCTTCATCCACTGATTCACTTCTTTGCCTATTTGCGGGACTCGACCGTTAAACGCTCAATTCGTGTTATTTGCACCGCGCTATTTGCACGATTTGCTTAATTCGAGTCTTTCGCACAGCAGGACTTTTATTCGCACCTATCCTATTCGCGTTCGGTGTGAACATACCATAAAAGACTTCAGAAGACCTTTTGCAAACATAACATGAGGCAAATCTGTGTGGCTTTGACAAACATTCCAGATATGATTCTCAACAAAAGCATCTAAGGTAAGGTTAGGCATGGTGAGATATTCTTCATTGTCTCTGCATTTGACCCAACCTTCAATGCTGTTGGGGCAGTGGGTGACCACAGTGCAGTGCCCCAGGATGAGTCAGGATCCTGGTCAGGAGTACCTGGAAGACTGGAGCCTATAGTGCATGTTTTAGGTTGATGAGGGAAACTGAGGCACATGCAGGAAACCCACCCAGGCACAGAAAGAACATAAACACATACACATAGAAAATCCCCACACTGTCTGGGAATCGCACCCAGGACCTTCACACACACACATACCCAACACACACTAGAAAAAGTAAAAACAACAACAACAGCTGACCTCAAAAATTTTGAAAAATAACAGAAATATATTGTAATGTGCATTGTGCAAAACAGTAGCACCAAACAGCTTCAGCTTCTGAACTAACCACCATAAACTATCTCATGGTAACTTTTAACTTTTTTTTTTGCAGGGCAGAGTGATATTTAGGAAGATAAAGTGCCTCAGCTTAGAGGGGCTGATCTGGTTTCTTCTCTCTGTTATTATCTGCCCTGTTTTTTGAAAAGATCCTTCCAAAAAGATCCTTGGGGATGGGAGCTGGCTCTCACCATTCACGTTAACAAGCTGGTTCTTTGTACCGGATCGTTCTAAACTGACCCATCACTATTGGTAATCTTTAGAAATAACAAAATACCATAACTCACATGGGTTATACTGTCACATCTGTATTCAAACATAACTACAGTAATGCACTAACCTACCTATACGCATAACATTAGAAGCCCCTGCATTACGAGTGGTCATGACTTTATGTGTTATCACCCCTTACTCATGCAGCTCCATTTGCAAACAAACTGCAATGCACTGTATAATCTGGCATCATTCTATCAAAACCAGCATTAACTTCTTCAACAATATGAGTTACAGTAGGTTGTCTGTTGGATTGGAGCATGTGGGCCAGCTCTCACTCCTCGCCAGCTCACCACTGTGCCTTTCATGGACCACTTTTGAGACATACTGACCACTGCCGACCAGGAACACCCCACAAGAGCGGCAGTTTTGGAGACGCTCTGACCCGTCGTTTAGCCATTACCATTTGGCCCTTCTAAGCTTTGTTCAAAACTTTACACTTTGTCCATTTTTCCTGCTTCTAACATAGAAGGAACCAGTGGTGGACCAGCGACAGGTGGTGCGCAAGACAAATTATACAAAATTATACTGGCTGACCTGCCAGTATGTAGAAAACTGCACAAAAATTGTACAGCAATAAAATGATTAAATGGATGCATTTATCCAAGCATAGCGTGACTGGAGTTTTTTGTATGACAATAGGGAATTGAACTGCTGACCCCTCAGACCATTTTCCCTTATGCTACTGTCATTAATGGTAATGAGTCAGTTAGTTAATTTTCAGTAAAGCAGCTAGCAGCTCGTTATCAAGGTACAAGAAGTTCACCATTTCCTGTCAGGTCAGTACAACCTTAATGGAAATGGGATGGAAATGAAAATTCTAAAATCAAGTAAATCACTAATGTTTTTACACCTACCACACAATCAGATGTCCTCATTCTTCATTTTCCTCTCTGCTGCACCTGCAAATCTTTATATGACATCAGTAGCCCCGGGAGAGGTCAGGTCAAACAGAAAAGGAAGTCACCAGAGTTTAATATTTAAGATTTTGATTCTGATTTTGAGTGGCAACTTAATTGTCTGTGTAGAATAAGATTCTCTACAAGCATGACTTCACTCTTATTAGTATTTTTTATTCATTTTGCCAGTTTTGCCATACACTCTGAACCACTCATGTCCATGGTGCTACACACCTTCACATCTCTGCTTTTCTCATGTTAGCTATATGCCTGTTATTTTTCAGGAGGGTGAGATAGTTCTCTTGCTGAGGTGGTGATAGGGTGAATTAGAGCGAGATGGTTCTGCTGCTGAGTTGGCAATGGGGTAAAGGAGAGTGAGCTTCTCTCCTGCAGAGGTGGTGATGGGGCAGAAGGGGGTGACATGGTTCAGCTGCGGATGGTGGTAAGCGAGATGTTGCTGTGGTGGTAAAGGAGTGGAAGAGAGTGAGATGGCCCTGTTGCTGAGGTTGTGATATGGCAGAGGAGGATGCCGTGGTTCAGCTGCTGAGGTTGTGATGGGGTGGAGGAGAGTGAGATGGTCCTGTTGCTGAGGTGGTGATGGATGGAAAAAAGTGAGATTTTTCAGCTACTGAGTTGGTGATGGAGCAGAAGACCCTAGTCCTTTTGCTGAAGCGGTCATGGAGCAGAGAAGAGTGAGGTCCTGCTGAGGTGGTGATGGGGGCGGAGGGGAGTGAGATGGTCCTATTGCCTTAACACTTCATAAGAAAATGACATTAATATATTGTGACTTGACTGAAAATGAGAGGCATAGTGCACTCTAACTTGAACTTAATTTTAGTTTGATGTGCATGATGTGAGATGAAAGAGCAGGGTACTTTTTTTTTTTTTTTCTTATTGCTACTGAATTTTAACCCACAGAAAGGTCAAGAAAAGGTCCAGTGAAAAAAAGCAGATCTCAAACCAAGATGTACATATAAAAGCTAATTTCTGATTCAGAAAGCAACACTTAAAAGCTCGGCCTTTATCCACCAACAGTAAAAAAAAATCTGTCAAAGTCTTTTTAGGTTAAGATCTAATTTGGCAAGTGGTTCAAAATCCTTCATGAATTTCAAGGAGCAGCTTGCAACAGAAAAATATAAATATGTTGTTGCATCTGGTGCCTAATTATGGCAACAGGCCTTTGGTATTAAACTAAGTTGCAAAGTATTTGTAAATTATCACCTAGATCCAGTGATATCGACTGTTTGACAGTATTAAAAAAATTGTGTGGCCTACCTTTAGATGCTCCTCGTTAAAGATAAGTTTATTGTCACATGCACAAAAAGTACAGTGAAATTGTGTTTGGAGTAAGCCTACGGGCTGCAGCTACTACAAGCGCCGCCACACTCTCTAGAAAGTTAAATACAGTTTTGCAAACCACACATAAACACAACATAAATACCATAACAAGACACAGTACCTGTGGTCACATGATGGAATTTTTGTTTGGATTTGGGTAAGGGAGAGAAGGAAAAAGGAGGAGGCAGATGGATGGAGGGGGGCTGGGATGGGCGGGGTGGGTGCATGATGCAAAAGAGACTGAGCTTGTGTTTTGAGAATGTTGGAGCCACAACTTAGAAGTTTACAAGTTCTGTTCTGTGGCTTGTCCTTGAAGGAAGATATGGCAGTGCACAGGGAGAGATAAGAAGACCCAGCTGTTGAGCTGACCTCCTAACCGAGGGAAAGGGGGTAAACAATATTTTAATCCATTTAGGTAGCCTGGCAAGCAAGACTAGTTCTCTTTCTATTCTATACAGAGAACTAGTCTTGTAACGCTCCCATTCAAAGAGATTTCAGAGGGGCGGGACTAAGGGATGTAGTTAATCAATCAGAGGACATGACGCAAGTAGAGCGTCAGCAGCTTTTCATAACAAACATGGCCACCACAGTGCGAGAGACTTGTTTGGAGGATTTTGCCCGTTTTAAAATCAAAACTCAAGAATATTCAGCGTTAGCAGCATTTTTCTAATAATTTTTAAACGAGGACAGGAGCAGCTCAAACAGTCGTTGTGTAAGGTTTGTGTAAACGTGTTAACCGGGACTTTGCTGTCATCAATGTCGCAACAAGACGAAGTAGATTCACAGGAATTAAGTACAACACAATGAGCTTCAGCAGTTAGCTGATGATAAAATTAAGCACTGAATGCAATCGAGCTTTGGTAAAGTTGTGCTGTAGTCCTGCCGAGTGTCTTAGACCATCGTTAATTCTTAATTACAATATGAATTACCACGAGTCTAACTTTATTCTTAATAAGGCTGAAGTTTTAAAGTGCCACTCAAATCAGTTACCAAAGTTAAAGTAAATAAATTGTGCCAATCGATTAGAAATAAAGATGTTTCTAACATGCTTTATTTATTAAATGTAGTGCTAGCTGCTTTAAATACTTTGTGACTGTTATCTTACCTACAATAAAGTTTATAGTTTACATAAAAATGCTTTTTGCTATTTACTGTGTAAAAGCTGTTAATTTGCTCATACGTCGACTTGTTTACCCATGTAACATTTTTAAATAACAAAAAATTATCACAACTAGTCAAAAGGGTTTTATTTACAGGACACTATGCAAGCAGTTACAACCACACACAATCAAACGTGTATAATAATGTATTAGTCTTATACAGCAGTTTTTTAATAATTTAAAGTCACTTTACAATTAGGTGTATTATTCATTTACTTCTCAGTCACACTGTGGTTAACAGCAAGAACAGTGACTAAGAACTATTTAAATATGCCTACTATATAAGGACTGATCAGGTATTGCAAAGCAATCTAGTGTTCACCTCAGAACTACACTGGGATGTAAGATTCTTTTTCTTCCATGTATCCATGTACTGCATGTGTGGCAGGAAAACTCTGAGGTGTAGCTGGGCTGTAATCAGATATCTCGTGTATAATCTTACGAGCAACTTGTGCAGTTAAAATGTGAATACAGGAGGTGTTACAGGAGAAATGTAACGTCCAATATGATGCGCTCTGTAAATGAATAATATATTATCCAAATTCAGTGCAAGCAGTATTAGAGCTGAACAGATGTGTGGTTTCCTGAAGTATTTCTCCAAGAATACTGTGCAGTTTATCTATAACATCACATGCTCATAGAAGTAGAGGGGTAGGCTCTTTACATCCTTGAAATGGAATACAAAATGAGAGACATTAAGTGCAGCTCAGATAGACTGCTGCAATAGTTTTTGGAAAGTTGTTGTGCTGCACAGAGCTTTTTTCATTACTCCAGGCTCCAGATCCACAGTGTCAGTACAGGTGAACTCCAGTGTCCAGATGGATGTGTACCTGAAAGACAAAACACACACCTAGAATATGTCAATCTCACCAAGAAGCTACAATAAATATAAAGGTGTAATTTATATTTTAGATGGATATTATGGGTGCAGTTTATGATTTTACCTCTCAAGATTCATGACAAAACATAGTTTATAATAAGCCTTAACTACTTTTTAACAGAGACTGCTTTAGTAACTAATAGGGGCTAGTGGACTACAGTGGCATAACATAAGCTTTGTTACATTTTGTGTCCCTCTTTTAGTGGAGGAAGCAGACACAGGTCACACACAGCCTTCAGCCTGCAGTCTCACTGCACTGTGGGCAGAAAAGACTGCCCAAACTTCAACCAGGACCTCTAAATGTTGTATGATTTTTTTAAATAAAATTACAGCTCAGATATTGGGAGAAATGTCTCGTGCAAGTCCGCGTTGTGAAGAGCGAGCTTCTCTAACCAAGTAAAACTGAATAAAAGACATGTTATTTCATTGGCGTTTTAGCGGTCCTATCTCTGTGAATAAAATATCATTTTTTATAAAATAAAGACTGTTTTGAAGCTCGAGAACTGTAGGACACCTTTAAGGAGTGAAGGGAGTGTAAAAATACTCACCCACTTTGTCAGAAGTCCGCAATTCACTCCGTCTCACAGCGTTACAGCTCTCGTTTTTCTTGCTGGCTCTCTCGTCTGTTGCTTCAACACAGCGGACAATGGAGACACAATGACTGGAACTTTTTTGCAAAAGCCAAAGCACGCCAAAACATCTTTAAGAGTTGTCATGACTGTCTTGGTCACAGAAGCAAAACAAGTTATGAAGCTAGCCCTCCGTTAGCCTCTGCGTAGCCTCCACCAATAAAACATTTTAGGCACAGAGTGTGACGCAGCTCCTAATGCCCCGCTCTGATTGGTTCGGCTCCAAGGGAGCCGGAGAAATCATTGGCTTATGGAGCGTTACCGTACCCACTTCCTTCACTAAGAAAGGAAGTGGGTATGGCAAGCCAGGCTACCATTTAGGCTGATCTTCGGTTAATTTTATCCAGATCATAATCAATCAATCAGTTCTGGACTTCAGCGTCACTGGCGTACATCTGGTTCATGGAGTGACTTTGACATTTCCGTGTGTCCAGTCACCTCCACAGTCCGGGCTGAGATGTCACTGGCCTCAGTCTGTGCCACTCTCTGATGCAATACTTTCAGTTGGTCACTCACATCCCCGAAGCACCCTTGCTGGCAGCTGTCTTACAAATCTTCCGATAGGTCAGGGCAGTCCCAGGGCCGAGGAATAGGTACCCCACTATCAAAATTCCAAATGCAAATAAATCCACATCCTCCACAGGCAGGGCTTCCAGGCACACAACTTGCCAGCTGGTCCAGGCATCACGCGCAGCGAAAGTTCCGTCCAGGCAGGCAGGTTCCCCCATGGCACCTTTCTTAGCGCTGAGTGACCAGTTAATCAATTCCATTTTGAGTATTTTCAGGAGCACAGCAAAGCAGGGGGTCAAAAAGAAAAGTCTGACAAGACAAAAAAGGGAGCAAGCACTAGACAAAGCAGGAGAAGTGAGAAGACACATCTGCACTGTACAGAAGCCAGAAGTATTAGTAGAAATTCACATTGCGCACAGAGCAGCACAAAGCCATAGCAGAGTGTGTATTTGCATACTTGTGTGGAGCTCCTGTTTATAGCCAGGACTCGGTAAAACTGTTGACACTGTCTAGTCTACAGTGTTTTAGCTGTTTTTGGGTGTTTTAGCTTTAGCGTGATTCTGAAACAGCTGAGACAAACACTATAGATACAGACGGCATCGCATCATAGTTGGGGCGTGGTCTGTCGTGGGGAAAAACAAACCATCGCTTGGAAACACTACTTTTTCATTCTTTTCAGACTTTTTTTCTGGGAACTATTTGCAAATAAGCATTATTAAAACAAGTTCTGTCTTACACAGAGCCCTTAATGTTGTTATGGCATAAATAAGAAGTCCACATTAGAGAATTAAACAGATTACATTCCAACAGGCAGATTAGTCCAGCTGAATGGGCTGATGTGACATCTCTAAATATATTCTTCTGTCTGGTGCCATAAAACTCAATCAGAAAAGCATGTCTTATGGCCTGACTTCTACCTTGAGTTAGTGTAAATATATGAAATGGGGCTTAGCTGCTCCATAGATGAGTCTGGTCTGAGCTCGTGAAGCCAAGCAAATGCTAATGCTAGCAACGTTGAATGAGGTGCTCTAACGCCGTGCATCAGTCGGCAGCCTGTTACGGAGGAGCCCTGAGTCAATCAAGCCTTAACAAATTTACACTGGCAAATTTTAGTTTACAATAAGTATGATGAAGTAAAATTGTTGTGTTTTTATATTAGAGACAGTTATGTCATATACAGTATGTTCCATTGATTAGATCACCATGTTTTAGGTGGCTAATGTCAGCCAGTGATGATATTTTATGCATAAATTTGGGCTGTTGGACCACCATGTCCTCCTATATGTCTCCATGTCTTTATTAGGTAAAATATAAAAATGAAATCACACATTTGTTCATGTATTTGCTGAAAAGAACCACTCTTCTGCAGTGTCATGAGTGGTGTCTTTTCCATGGGGGAATCGGAATTGATGTTTTGTTGGCATTGCCACTGTTGCCGACTGTATTTATGACAAAAAGTTAAGTAATTAACTTGCACTGTTGTCATCTCCTGGACAGAACTGGAAATTGCAGCTCCACCTTTCTTCATTTTATTCTGTGAAAATGACGGGTGGCCCTCAGAAATTTCCATCACAGCTATAAATAATCCGTCAATGACGGATTTCTGGTTAACATTGTCTCAGATCTAATAGTCCAGTTCCATTTACTAGTGAACTAAATAAAGGTGTGCTTGTCTATGTCCCCACAGCCCTTTGTACTAAGATTATTTTCTGGTAAATTGTGAATGTTTAACCCTAACCCTAAGGCCATGTTGTTGTTCAGTCCTCTGTGTGATGTTTTCATTGTCCTGTTTCCATTTCAACAACAGTAAAGTCCCCTTGACTTCCGACGTAACAACTACATTTAAACAAACCAACTTTTTTCACAAGTCTTCGTACAACTGGCTTCTGCTGCTGTCCCCATTCAGAAATAAGTAAATGCTCATAATACAGCATATTCATTTTATGGCTAAACTGGCAACAATCCGCCATGTTTATTTGAGTTACAAGTCAGTGGCTGCTCTGCCCTTTTTTTCTTTGATTGGTTTTTCCTCCTGTGATTTTGCCGCTCTTAGAAACTTAAACCATGAGCTGCCCAGGCTAACCAACTATTGTTGTTCGCTGCATTTCTGTAAGTCCAAAATAACAATTAAGTTTAGACAAATCTTACATAGCCTTTACCTTATAAGCTATTTATACATTACATTATACATAACAAGTTAAACAATGGCTTGAAGCATCTCTATTCCAGCAGTCCCACTACGTGAAGCACTAACACTACACTGCATTTCAGGGCAGAGCGACTTGTGTTACAGGCTGTGGTTTCAGATTTAATGACTGCTGGAGGAAAAGCAAACATTTTCTCAGTTTCTGTGCCCCTGTTTGCTCACCCATATTGAAAGAACTAAGAGTAGAAGCAGCAGAGAGAGCCTGGAAGCAGCATTTGGCGCTGACCGTATCATAGTTGATCTTAACGAGAAGTGTGAAGTCGGCGAGTCGGGAGCAGATGGGCCAGGCAGATGATCTGTAAAATGAGGCTCCCGCTGTGGGCCGCACTGCTCTGATATCACTGTTTGGGAAATAAATGTGTGTCATTGCTTTCTGTGAGGCAAAGAGTCAGCAAATACATGATGATAAGACATGCAAATGAAGTTTCTTGAATACAGAAAACAAACATAGTCTTTGAAGTTGGGAGATAATACACCGAGGACTGATAAAAATGGCATCTCAATGAGAGGGACTCCAATCTCTTTTAAACTTTTTAACTGTTCCCAGTACCTGCTCTCTGCTGGCACAATCCACTAAATCCTTCATGCCAAAAGCCTGATCTAACTAAATTGCTTTTGCACCATCAGAGTGCAAATGCAATTTGGAAACAAAACAAGCTCTGGAAGAAAAAAAAACAAATGTCAAATGGTCAGTTTCTCAGGTTTTATCTTTAATGGGTGCAGTATGAACTGAATACTTACACATACTTGTACTACATGCAGCTCTGTTATCAGTCCCTCCACGATTTCGTGATGTTGCAATCGCAACTATTAACGCAAAATCAAGCAAACCCCGCGAATTCAGCGCGACCCTGCAACTTTGTCCAAACTCCGCAAATTTTCCGTAACTTTTGTCAATTATAGCTGAGATTTTCCTTTAAAACTGCCTTTTGCTGCACTTACCGCTGTCTGTGGGCCGTCCCCTGTTCCGAGCAAAGCAGTTCACTCAGCGACACACCAGTAATGCGCGCTGGAGGTCGGGTTGAGCCACAGACAAAGCAACGAGGAGGTGCGATGCGGAGGTGCGGCGCACTCACAGACAAAGTCGCGTGGAGGCGCAGTGCAGAGGGCGTACTCACAGAGCGGCAGGAGGCGCAGTGCAGAGGGCGTACTCACAGAGCGGCAGGAGGCGCAGTGCAGAGGGCGTACTCACAGAGCGGCAGGAGGCGCAGTGCAGAGGGCGTACTCACAGAGCGGCAGGAGGCGCAGCGGGGAGCTATCGCGCAGAGGTCGAGCACACATGAGGTCGCAGGTGCTCAGCAGCAGCAGCGGTGTGGATGGGACTGAAGGAGGAGACGAACGCGGTACTTTCTAGTTTTGTCTGGTGTCACTCTGCGTTGCCATGGTAATATAGTTGTCTAAAAAGTTGAATGGGCAGCGTATTTAGACAACAGTTAGAGGTCATTGTTCTTTAAACGTTAATGTTGCAGGCTAACGTCCTCTGTTTTTTTAATGACTGGATGTTCTACAGCACACAACAGGAATCACCAGAGAAAATCTGAGAGGAACAGAATCAGAATCACCTGCAGTGTAATAGCCAGGTATTTTTAATTAGATTATTACCACCTCAGATATGTTTAAAAAACTGATTTTGCTAGTTTTTATAGTTAGTAGCTAATTTAAAAAAAAAAAAAAAAAAAAAAAAAAAAGCTCAAGTAACAGTGTATTTTTATCATCTCTGGTACTTTTTACCTGTGAATAATAGACAAAAAATATTGCAACTTTTAGCACAACTTTTAAGAAAATCCCCCGCAAAATCAGGCACTTTAGCCCCCAACAATCACAAAAATTGCCCGCGAAATCCTGGAGGGACTGTGTTATGCTATTATATATGCTATATATATATATATATATAGCATATATATATATATATATATATATATATATATATATATATATATATATGCTAAGCTGTTTAGTCCCTTAAACTTTTTGTATGATGTAATTTTATAACAAAATGAAAAATAGCTGATAGGAATCAGAGGAAACAGAGCTGTGCATTTTTAGATAAATGAATGAAAGGAGACTGGATGTAAAGGGCTTGTTGATTGGTCAGTGCTTCCTGGAGAGGGCAGGGATTTGTGGAACTTCGTGGTACTTAGACATGCTTGAATAAAACCAAACACAACTCCAGGTATGTTTTTTGATAAGGAATCATTATAACATGGTAGAAAGCCCAAAACTGATTTTGCATAATATATCTCCTTTAAAGTAAATGTTTTGAGACTCAGAAATAATTACATGGTGGAATAATGGTAGGTCTGCGACCATTCATTTCCTATGAACGCTGGCTTGCGGAGGCCACAAGCGTCTTGAACGTGCCAAGCGATGTGAATCAAGAGACTTGAATGTAGTTTTGAGTTGAACAGAAATCAACTTTATTCAAATACAAGCAGACGGTCAATCGCAGAACAAATCTTGGTAGACACTGGAGAAGGATTGGTTCAGGCACAAAAGTCGCATTTGAAATCCTGTCACCCCCAATCAGCAACCTGAGGGGGCTAGAGACAGGAGAAGAGCGAACTGAGCTTAGAAAGGAGATTTTGTATCGCATTTGGTATGAGTCTATCATAACCCTTATTTGTAATTACAGCGTTCCTGAATCTTGCTCTTCACCAGTTTTTCATGTTGCTGTTGTGTAACTTAACACCACTCCGTCTGCTTTGTCTGATGGCTGGTGAGTTCAAAAAGCAGAGTGAGTTGTGCAATTAGCTGTGGACATGGCCATCCATCAGTTCAACAATTACTTAAATTGCCAAATTCCTCCCTAATGTCAAACTAGAACCAAACTTGGCTTCTGTTTTGACTTTGTTTTTTGTCTATCTGGAACAAGATGTAGGCAACTCTGAATTGGATACTTGGATCTCTGTTATTGACAGCCATTAATTCAGTAGTGATAACTTATGAAGAACTGTTGCCAGTTTTGCCATAAAACACCAGAATGCACTGTATTATCAGCAACTCTACTTATTTCTGAAAGGGGAGAGCAACAAAAGTCAGTTGTGCAAAGATTTGTGGAAAAAGTCAGTGTATTTGAATGTGGTTGTTACTTCAGACAGTGCGGATTTTACTGCTGTTAAAATGGCAACAAGACAAAAAACTAAATAAATAAAAAAATGGCAGTGAAAACTGAACAACGCAGACTTCAGCAGAAAGGCAGAAAGCATTTCCTTTGACATCTGATAATCTGGTGAGAGAAATTATTAAATGAACCAGCACTATCTTGGTTACTTTTGATAGGAGATTATCTTCCGCTTTTGTATACTCTTAGATGATTACACAGTTCAAGATGAAAGTGCATAGGCCTGCTTTCATTTCTAATGCTGTGGACCCAAATTCATTTCTTTAGCTACTCTTTTGTTTGGTGATTACTTCAAGCCTCACTGAAGCTGGTAGCTTGGAGAACTGACCAAGCACCTTTACGTTCTCAACCATAATCTAACACTGGTTTTAGTCTGTCTGTACTACATGTTGCTTTCTCTGAAAACTATCCAACATGCATGGCCCAAACTGGACATCAGATGGACTGTGAGTAATTAAGAGTCATTCCTCGAGAGACTTGCCTCAAACAAAATGCCCTATGAATGATATTGCACATTTGTCATATCAAGCGAGCAGGCGTTACGGAAGAATGAGTGAATCATCTTTGAGTCAGCCGTCAGGGCGTAAATGATTAGTGACATATTTGTTTGAAGCAGGAGATGAAGACGAGGAGGGAATCAAAGGCCTTGTTTTTGCTGTTTCCTTTCGTGTCCACGCCATCATCAAACTGATCCGAGTGATGAAACACCACACATCAAAGATACAGGAGGTTAGTGCTGCCTCTCAGCCTGTGGGAGAGCCCTGTGAAGTTATTTGTTTGCAATGGCACAGAAAATTGTGTATTGCTATGCTTTGTTATGGTAGGTGTATTGTAGGTCTGCTGCCTACATACTTCCTCATAGCCAGTGTTTAAATGTTGCCGTCTTTATGGCATAGCAATGTTTTAAAAAGAACTGCACCAATTGCCACAACCTACTTATACATGACATCAGCAGTTTTGAGCTTACCATAAGGTTCTGCAGCTCCGTTAGCATTAGACCAGGCTGACCCATAATTATCTCTGACTTGTTCAACAGTGAAAACTTGCTGACAATATTGACAATATTTATCAGTGGTTTATACTTTATACACCATTTTTCTATTTAAGCGTTTCTATTTGTTTCTCAGTGTAACAAGACAGGGAGGAATAAACCGCTCACTCTGCTAATGGCTTTCATCTTGTTTGGTAGTGTAGATCGCAGGTTCCCAAATGATGGGGTGGGACCCAATTGTGGATCCAGGGGATTTTCAATGTTACACTAAATATAATTTAACTTACATACAACTACATGTGCAAAAAAGGTTGTATCAAAATTTGTTGGAAAAAAACAACTTCTTCTGGTCTCACAGTCAGACCAACTGAAAACTGCTGTCCTAAACTACTTTGCCTTAACATACAGTCATATTCACACAAATGTAAGTAAACTGCAACATGCAAGAAGGAAAGTGTATGTGAACATGATCCTGAAACACTGCAACCCTGTGTTGGGGTGTATGCACACCTACCTTTGTAGGGTTTGGTTAAAGTTTGAGTTTGTTTCTCCACTAGTCTGGACTTTTGTGCAGGTGTGAATACACTCATGAACTCAGGTCTTGGTCTGCTTAGAAACAGACTCGGTTCGCTTATGATCTGAGTATAAACCATTCTCAATGTGGCCCAACTCCACACAACCCCAGCCTTTTTGGAGTTAACCGCCAGGGTAATAAATAGCCTAAGCAACTCACAATGAGCCGTGGAGAAACACATCTCCTAGAGAATACACTCAAAAAATGTTGTGGTATTTACCAGGTTTAGCAAAAAGATGGAGAGGGGATCCGGACGTTCTCACAGCCGACTTGAAGCTTGCTTATTGCACAATAACAAGTATAATGCTGTGAAAGTGACATTAAATTAGCTGCTCTTGACATTCAAAATGGTTTTCACAGATTTGTAACAACAGAATAAGTATCCCGACAAGAAGGGCAGCACATAAGACCTCCATCATTGTCTTCCTCAACATCTGCTGCTTTGCTTTGCTCCACCCCATTCAATTATGTCCAAGGGCTGCAAGCATCATTGCACGTATGTTTTTGTCTACAATTTGTAAAAAATACAATGAGAAAGTGATTCGAACTATAAAAAAAAAAAAAACTGGGACTGGCACAAAAAGAACACTGGCATTATGAACCCCTTGTAGCTGAATTGCAAGCGTATCATCAGGGGCCAGTATTTCAAACATAATCCCACAAGATTAATCCTGGAGGATTGGATTAAACCCTGATCTGATCCAACATCGGGTATTTTAAACCAGATTTGATCCTGGAGTCTGCACAAAGTCTGCCTTTTCAGCACTGATGAATTATATAACTGTATTTTGAATATGTTTTTATTTACAGCTAAAATAACAAAACTTGTGTCAGTGTCCAAATACTTATGGACCTAACTGTGGCTCAGGCATGAAGAGTGCTACTTCTTCTTACCATTCAGACATAGCTCCACTGATCTGCCACTACCACATCAGGCTGAAGAACCAGCAGGAAGTGCAATGGTTAATATGGATTTTTCCTAAAAGAAAATTATTTCAGTCATTTTCTGTTAACCAAGGTTTGGTTTTATCATTAAAATCAAAGATAATGACACGGCCTTATGCTTTTGTTAAACAAAGCTGGTCTCTACTGAAACACAGTCTAAATACTCATGTGTACACATTTAAAACACCCACAAAATGTTAATAATGTCCAAATGTTAAAGGCTGTAGTACAGTAGGTCTCAGACAGACAGCTGACTCATATTTGCACAACCATCCTGAGCAGCCTGCAAAAACACAACAATAAACACACTGTGTGTGTCAGTTTACTGTATGTTAACATTTTATCATAACTGATAATCCTGCCTCTTTAGCAGAGGCATACTGTGAACCAGACAGTATCTGTATCCTATCCCCAGTGTTCATCACATTACAAATATTTCTATTAATGTAGGAAATAATCTTGAAGTATATTCAAATACATTGAAAAGGGCACCCAGCAGAATACAAATGATACTTTGTACTGTTTCAACATGAGGTACATTTAAAATGGCTCTGTGCATTGTTACCTACTTAACTGGTCAATGAAGACAAGTTAGCTTTTGTTAGCAGGACCTCTGCATAATTTATCTTTGCCAAGCTCTTATAACAGCTACATACTAATTTAAATACTAATGAAAAATACTAAATCAAATCTTTTAAAAGTGATCAATATTGAGCAAGATAATACTTACATTTGGTCATGAATGTTGTGCAAGCTCTCCCTTGTTTCAGTGAAATGTTCTGTCTCACGTCCCGTTTCCTGTCTGTTGTCCTGTGGGCGGGACGGATTTGGAAATCCCTATCTGTGGGGATCAGGATCAGTTTGAGCCAATCCAGCAAAGTTTTGAAAAACTGAGATAGACCACTGTGATCCATGGATCAGGATAAGGGTTTAGAAATCCAGATCAGTTTGAGCTGGATTCCAGGTTTTGAAATACTGGCCCCTGATCTTTTACAAAACAGAATGCTAGCATAATCTGATGATGGTATCATCTGCTTTAGGTTTGACCGGTCAGGCACTACTTTTCTTGCTTGCCCATGGTACCTTGTTAAAGTCTGTCATTTTCTAGTTTGCCCGCAGTTTGGCCTTGGTAACTCATGTCTCCACTGTTGTTCCCACACTGTGATGCATTGTCCTGATAGCCCTGTTTGTCTCCACTTTATCAATCTTCCAACACTCCAGCCTGTCTCCTTCTGAAATATTGCGAGCGGACTGACTCAGTGAGTGTCTGAAAGTTAAGTTGTTTACTCTGTCATTGCGGTGGTTTGATAAATCATACATCTGTGTGTTTTGCGTATGGGCTAACGTCTCCTTCCCGAGGCCTGTCTGTGGAAGTGACTTAGACTGCCAACAGCTTGGACTTGGGTCAAAAGACAGCCCAGAGGACATGAATAATTCAGCTTGTCTGCTCTGGGGCATACAGGCCTGTCTGTGCTGCCACTGCACTCACCACACCAGCAGCTTCAGAGAGGAAGAGCATTATAGCAGACAGTGATATGAACAGCAGACACATCAGTGAAAGGAGACACATTGCTGTAAAACTACATAGAAGTGGTTCTCAGGCCTCAGTTCAGTTACTCATGGACCCTATCATTGGTGTTTAGATATCTAAGTGTAATCCTATTGATAGACTCACACTAGCCACTTCATTAGTTAGACCTTGTACTGATCCTTGATATGGTCTTCTGCTGCTGGAGTCCATATGCTTCAAGGTTGGGCATGTTGTGCGTTCAGAAATGTCTTCTACTGACCTTGAAGTGTGCTTTTTTGAGTTACTCATACTTTTCTATTCCCTCAAACCAATCTGGCCAGTCCCCTCGGATCTCTGGCATGAACAAGACATTTTCAACAATGGAATTGCCACTTCATGAATATTTTCTCTTTATTTTGGACAAACTCTGCAAATTATGTGATATCAAGGAAAACAGAGAAGCAGGGAACACCGAGGCCATAGTGCAATGGTGGTCAGTAAGGTTGCTTTAATGGAACAGACATAGCAGACAGAGATGACATAGATCCCGCTACTACTGCTCACTCCTACATAGTTTGCAAGTCTGCCCCCTCGAGTGTCTGTGTGTTCCCCCCTCGAGTGTCTGTGTGTCCTCTCCTCTCAATGTCTGTGTCCCAACAGCTTATATAGGATACAGGAGATGTAAATGTCCCTGGGTTTACATATAGACTGGTCAAGGACTAAGATTAGCTGGTTAGGGTTCACCTTTCATGCCTAGGAGACAGTGGACACATGTCAGCTAACATTTTATGTCCCAATATGGAAAAGGTCAAAACAACAGGTCACAGCTGCTACATACAAGTCAAGAGAGCAGGAGACATTAAAAATTCATGATATCATTATGTACATAGTTATGTGTGAAATTTTTAGCAGAATAGAAGTTTCTGATCTGTACCTACTTTGACCAGCACATCAATTGAACACCTTTTGTCTCCATTCTAATGCTCAGTTCACCTTGTTGCTGCAATGTGATTTGTCGATTACATAGAAATGCTAAGCATTGTATGTACAGGCCCTTTCACACCAACAGATCTTTTTGCATTACCTATAACCTTTTAAGAAAGTACCTTATTTTGTTGGACATTTGCACACAATAGGCACTGGGGCCATAGTTCCTATAACTTTTTATCTCTCCCTTCGGAGCAGGAGAGGGGGTACATATATATTGCAGCCTATTGCCATTCACCTGAAATATTTACTTATAACACACCTTTAAACCTTATATAAAAACTAGTTGGACTCGTTAAGCCCATCGTGTTATTTGTCTGTGGTGCGCTGCTTTAATTTTTTACCTCATAAAATTAAGTTGTAGCAATTGATGTTGCAGCCTTCATCTCCTGCCACCACAGAAATGTTAAAGAAATTGCAAACTATACAAAAGAGAGCAGCTCGTGCGGTTTTATGCTGTGTTTATGGAACCAGTACCAAGGCCATGCAGAGTAAACTTAAATGGTTATCAGTGAAAGACAGGTTTTTCTATTTATTATTATCCTTGTTGATTAATATTGTAGTAACCAAGTGTTCTAGGACTTTTTATCTGAACCTTGCATTCAGTAATGATAGACATCATTACACTACGAGACACGCTGCAGCACGGAAATTTATTTTACAAAGAGAAAAAACCAACAGCATTAAACGAACGTTCACATACAGAGCAATTCATGCATGGACCTCACTCCCTAAAAATCTAACTATGGAATATTAAATATATGTAATAACTATTCATATTAAATATATGAATATTTTAATATTTGGATACTATTACTGTAATTTTGCATTTGAAATTATGAAATATGTTTTTTATTGAACTGTAAACTTACATTTGCTGACTGCTTGTATATTTTGATGAGATGTATATATTTGTACTAATTTTATGAATTGGTCTTTAATGGACCCCAGGAAGAATAGCGATAGCTAGACTGTTGCTAATGGGGATCCTATAATAAACATAAACATAAACATCTTCTCACTCTCTCTGCATATTTTCCAATCCTGGACATTATACACTGTATCTGCCACTGTACACCTAAGTCGCTTTAACTCTTCTGTGCAAAAGTGCTTTATAATGTTCTTGTGTCCATTGCCGGCAACATGATGGAAGCTGGAGCCAGAGGTCTCTATGTAACAGAACTAGAGTTGTTTTATTAACTACAGACTAACATACACTGTATTGGTAAAGTCTGTGTTACTATTCTGTGAGATGGACCACTTTCAGGCTTGGCTAAGTTCTTTTAAACTAATGAACACACTTAGAAAACAGCTTTACAGTACTAGCTTGTATTACATAGAAAATCTTCTCCAATAGTTGTATAGAGCTTCAGTAGATAAATTGTTGACACTAGGCACTGATAATGGTTTGTTTTCAGTAAAGCAACATTTATTATTAACAAAGACACATTCCTGTAAAAGTATACAGGGTTTAGTAAAAGTTTTCTGAAAATCAAAGAAACTTTGATGGAGATGTATTATGCTTTTTCTGGCTTTTTGAAATAATTCTGAACTTCTCTAGATTAGTATTTCACATTTTATAACTACATAGGATCAATATTTATTGAAAACATCTTTTTGGGAGCTGCTGTTTTTCTAATAAAATTGTGTGAGTTTCACTTTAAGGCCCTCACTCTCCCCCTGCAAGCCCCGCCCATTTCACTCTGTCAGCTCAAGCCAGCGTTTCAAAAATCATTGTAGTGGTGACTAAAGTCCTCTACAAACAGTTCTGCCTCGTGATTGTCTCCTTTGAGTTCACATGAATAAAGTTGGAAGGATTTGCTATGACAGCATATTAGCATGACTGTTAGCAAGCTGACTCTGTAGTGACGATGGTTTAAGTGCTGAAATTATTAGTAGGTTTATTTGAAGATCTGGTTCTGGTGTCGAGTGGTGAAAAAAATTGCTTTCAGCTTCTGAGAAATGCAGCACCCTAGGATACAGGATTACTCAAACATGCATGAATGAAACAAAATATTAGTTTTTTTTTTTTTTTTTTTTCCTTCTTAGGAGAACATTATAACATGGTAGAAAGCTTAGACATTTTGAGTTAGCATAATAATAGTTCTGTTTTTGAAATTTTATTTTTTATTTTTATTTTTTTTTTCTATAAATGCAAATTAGATTTTTTTTGTGATGGCTTATCAGAGCTCGGGAGTGTCAAAAATTGGCATCCTGATTGATTTTATTAGATTAAATTTTTTTTGTGTTGTGGAAGATTTTTAGTCACACCTTTCATCCTAAGGCGCAAAAAACATCCACTAACAAAGAAAAATTACCTATTAATAATGGATAATTATTTTTTTCTCATGGTTACAATGAACAACTTCAGTCCTCACCATACATAGCAAAAAATTATTCTGTTTATGAACTGTAATGCCTTAAATTCCAGTTTATATGGCGCATACACCCATTCAACACGAACAGATGCATCTATACAGTCTTGGCACTTTTTCTCCATTACACTGATGCACATCTCGGTAAAGACTACATTTTGGATGTGTGCTCACACAAACACAAATACACTAATACTAATATAACACTTTCACACCAATTTATGACAACCCTAAAACACGCCCAAACCATTTTAGTTCAGATATATATATATTTTTTTTTTTTTGCCTTGCAAATGTGATATTTCATACAAAAACTAATAGGGTAATTTCCCCATTTTTATCTCTATATACTATATATATGGAGAAATGGCGCCACTAAGTAGAAAACAATAAAATCTAAAATTCCATTCCCTCACTATCATGAATCCTTGAAAAACTTCATAAAAATATGAAAATATATTGCAGTGACAGTGTATTATAAAAATGTAGTTTGAATGGGAGTTGATAGCACAAAGAGGGCATTTTAAAAGAATTTTTCAAAAAAAAAAAAAAAATTAAATACTGAAATCTGAAAATTCATCCCAAAATACACAACTGAGGCAAAATCTATGCCACTTGAATCAACACAGCAAAGGTTATCCACAAAAAAAACAAAACAAAAACAAAACAAAAAAACAGTTGCAAAACATCAACAAATGTCTTAGGGGTGTAGGAGGGTTAAAACTACTTTACACTTGGTGCAAGAGTATGTTCTTTTTATATACAATAAAACAATGTTAATGCTAAGAAAGTGATCTTAGTCTAAACTAAAAGCAACCCTTAGCACTGCCTATATATGGTACTGAGCAGTAACGTAAATAATGTGACGCCAATTGAGCTCGTGTTGTGAAGGAGGAAGTGTTGCTCTCCAAGGGACATGTAACCGGGCCGAGACGAGGATGTGAAATTAGCTCCGGGATCAGCCATCTGGACCTCTGCGCTGACAGATTGACATGTTCCGACCGCGCCGAACATGGACCAGCTTCACCCAGCGAGGCCCCCTCTTGGGATATGCAACACATTACTCTGTGCGCGTAATTAGAGGCTGGTGGGATCCGGGAACAGAGCGGTCGAACACAGATCGATGTTCTGCTCTCCAAATTAATGAGGCTAATGTTGATGTGACAACCCCGTTACAGGCGGTCTGCTGAGAAACGAACATGTTTGACAGGCTGCGAATGAGATGTGGGAACAGCGCGGGCCTATTGAGTTACACAGGTGGTCGGAGGCAAGAAAGAACACAGCCTGATTCATGGATGTTTAATTCAACCAAATGTATATTGCTCACCAATATTTTTATTATAAAACATACCTTCGAAAGTGAACAGAAAGTATACAGCCGCAAGATCAACAGTTAGGGAAATGGGGAAAAGCAAGAAATTTACATTAGAAAATATTGTTCATTTTTGAGAGTAGAAAGAGTCAGAGGTTGAAATCAGTGTGAAATCAAATTTAATCATGAACTACAATAAACAAGCTACATCTGCACTGTGGCAGCTTCAGACAGGACTTGAAATGTAGAGAAACTTTAAGAGAAAAGTATAATCTCACATGCACTGGAGTGGTATGGTACAATGCTGCTTTGGGGTGGTGTCGGGTTTATTGTATATTTGAGTTTCTGGCATGAAAGAGCAAATGAACACCCCACAAAGTCATAGAAGCAACACAAATGAAAGTTCATTGACTTGTCATTGGTCACCAGCAAGTTTGTTATGAACATGAAGAATAATAATTAAGATAATTTCATGAACAAACCTAAAACATTGTTATATTATGCGAGGTTTAATATTATGTTATAATATTATTCTGTTTGAGCTAACTACACCAGACCAGGCTAGCCGACAGGAAGGGGGGGGGTGTCTGTTGTCCTGGGCCTCAGGGTCAGAGGGGCCCAGAAATGGTCCCTCTTTTTGAATTTTCTATTATAAGGGGGCCCATGTGAAACCTTCTTGCCCCGGGCCCCAGCAAACCTGTCAGCGGTCCTGCACCAGACTTTGTATTGCCTGAATGAAGACAGTGCTTTAACATCATTATCGTACTGATGGTCACAACTTCTACTTTACATAATCAGAATCCACAGACAGACAAGGCAACTGAACTCTTTAATGACATTTATGGGTTCACACCATCTGACCAAAAGGACGTGAATGTACTCCAGTAGTTTAAACAACACAAATAATCAATTTTGTGTACCATCTACCAGATACATTTGCAATGGCAAATTCAGGTAGCATAAAGCTGTTTGAGTTAAAGTCATACCGGCTATTTATTTGATGCTAACTTTATTATGAAATGGGTCTGATTTTACTAAGTTTTACAAAAATGTAGAAAGTCCTGTCTGAACCAGCACAAATCCTTTAAAGAGGTGCACTCATCACATAAAAGTAAATGGACTAAACCAAATCAGCCAAACTGAGACATAAGCAGTGCTTTCAGACTCTTAGACCCTCACTTAAATTACAAAGACATATACACATTACACACGTAAAATAAGCCAACTAGGACCCGAGCACTGTTCAAGGCCAAGTCCACATGTATACAAAGTATTTTTAAGAACAGCGTAATACACTAAACAACAAAATCCATTTAAATGTTTGAATAAAATACATGAATAGGATGTGCGTTGCTCAAAATGTAATTTCCACTGGAATTGTATTTCTCAAAAACATAAACTGAAATAAACAGAAACTTTGACATCGCATTAAATCAAAGCCAATAAAACCAAGTTTCTAAAACAAAAAAGTGGCCTAATTTTTTCAATTTAAAGTTTATAAAGCTATGAATAATCTTGCTACTAGTATTGCACCAATAAATGGCCATAACTCTTGCTTTGCTACCAATGAAAATGTATTCTCTTCTGATTAATGTCATCTTACATTTTAAGAGTTTACTTACACAGTAGACACTGCTCCTCTGAACACAGTACACTCAAGCTTCTTCATGGGTTAAATGCAAAATATTCATACACACAAATGGCAGAGTCAACAATATTAAATATTAATATAACTTGTATTTTGGCCCCTAATGTTTTGAGTAGTTGAGTAGTTTGTTAGTTCCAATTCTATGTTTACTGTGTTTAGAGATCGCCATTTGTTTTTTGATCAGAAACTGCATACTGATTACAAATTATACTGATTAAGATAGACTTTATTGTCCCTTCAATGCCACTGGGACAACTTGTCAGGAGCAGTAGGCAATCGCAGTGCAGCGCCTGGGGACCCTTTTCCAGATCTTGTGCCAAAGTCCTGGTCAGTAATACCTAGCTGGAGGATTAGCTTATTGCACATGCTTTAGGTTATTTACCTTAAGTGATGTGTTAGCAATTAATGGTCATATGATTTTTATTTTTTTATTTTTTATTTTTTTATGAAAGGTCTGTATTGTAAAATATGTTGTTTTTTGGTGTGGATCCAAATCCTCTCTGGATCCAGAATTTTTTTTTTTTAATAACATTGCGAGATATGGCCAAAGATACTAACTCCAGCCACATGGGATCAGTAAAAAGAGGACTAGTCTTCAGTTTGCTCATAAAAATACTCATATACAGTATGTAGTGGACTTGGCCTTTGGGACTTTGTTAACCAGAGTGAACTATTGACGTACAGTGGGGCAATCCAAAAGCCAATAAAACTCTCTTGGCTCTTTGGTACTTGTTAAAATGGCTGAAACACATACTCTTAAAATACAACATTAACAACATTATAATTTGCAGAAAATTACATTTGACCCTTAGTTGTTTTTTCTCTCTGTTTTGTTTCTGATTGCCCTTGCATCCTCCAAATCCATCTGGATAGTCAAGGCTTGATTGCAATTAGAAACAACTTAGAAAAAACTCAGAAGCAAATAAATCAAAACACATAAAAAACAAACTTCGGCAAGAGTTATGTCCTGAAATTTCCATGGGATTCAAATTGTATTTTGTCCACCATATGGAGCAGATTCCTCTTCAAGTCTTTCCACTTTGCTGAGGCACATTCGATCCAGGCCTTTGATTGGTCTCCCATTAGCGAAAAAACAAAAAAACAAAAATCTGAAAAGCAATGAAGCGGTAGGTATGGAATCCAAATCTCTTTAAAATTATACACAGTGTGGTTAGCAGAGCGGACATAGCGACTCCAAAGTAGTCATTAATGATTCATCGCTCACTTTTTAAAGCCTCTCTCCTTTGTGTTGCTTCCATCTTAAGTGTCTGCGAGCTCTAATTTTGGATATAATTATTCATATGGAGTGTTTATGAGAGTTTTCCTCTGAGGCTCTGCTATCCACCACAGCTGTGCGAGACCAGTCACTATTTATGGAGCAGTAAAGCAGCGAGATGAATTGCAGTTAAAGCTGATGATCAAAGACCACAGGCCAAAAAAAAAAAAAAAAAAAAAAAAGAGCGAGAGAGAGAGAGAGAGAGAAGGACATTATAAAAACCATAGAATGAATAATTAGTGTCCGTTTCCACGTCTGTAAAGATCCTGATTTGGCATAGGTCGTCCTTTTTTTGTTTTTGCCCAGTTCAGTTCTGGACTAATGGATGGTGGCCAAATCGCCGAGCCAGGCACCAGGTAGAGGACGCGGACACGTGTACTCAGTCTGCAATGACAAAAAGAGGAAAAAATAAATAAAGTTACAGCAAGTTAATGTCCTTTTTTTTTTTTTTTTTTTTTTTTTTCAAAACATGACATAAATAGAGGACAACAAGCATGATTTATCACGTTTTATATCTTTTTCGTGTAGCCGTCATCTTCAGTTAATCTGCCTTTTTTGTTTTGACTAAATGGTGTTAGAGTGGGGCTGGAGACACTGCTTACCAGAGCTATAATTTGACAATGCAAACTTATTTGTATCCACAAATACGTTTTATTTATTCTTCCACACTATAAAACTACACCAAATTCAAAATGATTCAAAATTGTTGTCAGTGACTGTGAAGTGGTTTAAATGACACTCCTTTCAAGGGGCTTTTCTCAGTTTTGGACATTATTTAGTTGTATTTGTTGGGGATCTCTTAAAACATTTACTGAATGCTACAGTCATGGTCATTTACACAAGGGAAACTCTACTAGATCTACGAGGAAGGAGCTATTTGTCATCTGGTTCCAGAGGATATTGCGGGAGGCTGCAGAGCTGGGAAGCAAGGTTTTAAGCGGGTTTATGAACCAAAATTATTCGAGCGAATCTGCTGACGGTGTATGTGCTTTATGTGAGATTTCCAGTGCATGCAAATCCCCTACACTGCAGTCCACTGCCAAAGACAGTGCAGACCCTTGTATACTTGTGCTGCGGACCCCCAAGCAGTTCAGCAAGGGCATGTGCAGGAAGAACAAGAACATCCCAGAGGTTCTCATGGGAGTTAAGGTGTGGATGAAGCAAGATACTAGAGGTATGTTTTTGAGGAGGAAACAACATTATAAAATGATGAAAAGCTCAGAAAAGTCCAATGAAGTTAGTAATAGGTCCCTTACATGCCTCAGACAATGGCAGCCTTAGAGGGTAAAAACTCATATTCAAGAGCTTTTATGTGACAATGCATAATTTAGTGAAAGCAAGTTGAGTTTCTAGCTAAATCCCATCCACTTATATGACAATAGACCAATTACAGTATACAGTACATTTTTGCTGGTACATTTAGACATTTAAATTTGTTCCCACGTTCTGACACCACCAGCTGGTGTCGGCCACTTGCAGAGGTGGCGCTTACAGTGTAAAGTTAATTGTGGCACCCATTGGTTTGATAAGAGTACAATGGTTCTGTGACAGAGTGAGCAAAGCAAATTAGGCCCAGCAATTAGCCAGATGATAGAGTCCCGTGTGCTCGCAGAAAGCTCAGAAAGGCCGAGGCGTAGCCACTTCCCTATTGTTGGACACAGATTAAAACGAAAGCACGCAACTCCTACAAGTGCTCCATGTTAATTAAAGCTGAAATAATTAAATACTATGTCTTCATTTAAATAGGGCCCTCCCACAGTTAGTGTCAAGGACTGTTTATAACTAGTGAGACCGCAAATAACAGAGCAGTTATTTCGTGGGAGAGGTGCATTTACTGCCAAATACAGCTCAGTGTACACATGAGACTTAGCGGGTATTGCCACATGCTTTAGTATTGGAGTTTTAATTAATGGGTTGCTTTGTTATTGCTTCTACATTTTAGCATTTTAGCCAATGCAAATTTGGTGGAGCAAGCTAAAGACGGTAATAAACTGTAATAAATCACTATCCCTCATTAGTGAATTAGGGTTGGCTACTTGTGGAACTATCAATAGTCAGAGACATTACACAGCTATATTTAGTCTTAAAACAAAAAAGAAAAAAAAAATTGAAACAGTTTTCAGAATGACACAACCTTCTCTAAAAGTACTCAAGCTCTCCTCCACCATCCAAAAACATGTTAGGAAAATTGGTGATTCTAAATGGCCCCTAGTGAATGAATGTGAGAGTGAATGGTTGTTTGTCTGTGTATGTCTCTGTGTCAGCCCTGTGACTAACTGGCCACTGTCCAGGGAGTAACCTGTCTCTGGTCCATAGTTTCTGGGCAAGAAGATGAATGAATATTTCAGAACTACACAGCAATACTCCGACCAGATTGATACCAGACAGGGCTAGAACACTGAGGTGGAATGAGCTACCATGGTGCTGGCATGGAGACAGAGGGCCCGATCTTCCACTCGCCGTAAAGACGGAGGTGACGTTGATGCAGCTTTTTGTGCCTGTGTACAGAATGTCTCTGCCAGGGCCTGCCGCTACCACCACGGGTGTGTCAGTCTACAATAAAGGGGAGGACTGGTCTAAAAGACAGGGGTGGTGTGGTGCAGATGGGCATGAAGCTGGTGTCATCAAAACACTCATACAGCAATACATTAGGCCTATTGGAGTTAAACAAAGTGTTTTCAGAGAACAAAAAGTAATAATAATAATAGTAATAATAATAGGGCCGGGAATCGATAAAAATAAAAAAAAACTAATTAATCACAAATCTGAAAAAAATTTATTGCGATTAATCATATTATGAATTCACGTACAAACACAAAATTGTAAATTTAGAACATTTATTTTGAATTAACCTTCACATACTTTACTGTAAACTTGTGCAATGCAAACAAAATTTGCAAAG
Organism: Bostrychus sinensis; assembly: GCA_020698575.1. Lineage (NCBI taxonomy): Eukaryota > Metazoa > Chordata > Actinopteri > Gobiiformes > Eleotridae > Bostrychus > Bostrychus sinensis. The sequence continues at coordinate 31,067,714 of CM036239.1, forward strand.
AAAATAAATGAATAGTCTCTTTGAGACCTGTAACTCAGACAAAGTTTGCCTAAATAAGGTACAACCAACAAATACACAAAACTTACCTAAAAAAGCATGTGTAATCTCTTTTAGAACTTTAACAAAAATAAGTTTAATTCTTCAATTAATAACAATTGTTGTGGTTCTCAACAGTGTAAATACTATGAACTGTGTTACTCCAGTGGTAATTGAACTCATCCTTGCATAGACTGCACATAACTTTTGTTTTGTTTATATTGCTGTCTGGTGACGATTTGAAGCAGAATTGTCCATTTAGCAATGTGTCTTTTTGGTCACTCATGTTGCTTTAGCTCGTTCACTTGTTGCATTAGGCTCGTTCCAGATGAACTGTGCCTCGCCTGGATTGTGAACGAGAGTGCACGGCCGCAATGAGAGGAGGGGAAATACGCCTGTACTGAAGTTGGACAGTTTGTGGCTCAGATCCCGCACCATCACACCTGAAATCCACTTCTGTGTGTTCTCTGTGTTGGTTTATCCAGGTCAAAACTGTAACTTTAGTCTGTATTTTAAAAAAAAGAGGCAGGGGAAGAAGGAGAGGAGGGCAGTGAAGTGTCGTGCATTACGATTCTGATCAGCACTAAACTCAGATCCAATCACCTGTCCGTTCACCGCTGACAGGTGGGCGTTTTCCCATCATGCACTGAGCCCTGCAGCCTCTGCAGTTGCTCCTGATGAACTGCGGCGGCTCAGGCGTTGGTCTCGTTTGGATCTCACGGTGACCGTCGCACTTGTGGCATCAGAGCAAGTCAGGAACAAGTCGGACACAAATCTAACTGAACGCGCCTGATGGATGGAAACGGAAATGTGTCGTCTTTTACGCTCGTGCGGTGCATTTCTGCCTCGCTGGAAGACCCGTGGCGTGTTGCTGCCTCTGTCAGTGTCGTCGTCATATTTTTGTTGTGATCAAATTAATTGATGCGTCAATTGAAATTAACACGATTAAATCAAGAAATTAACACACTGTGTTAACGCAATAATTTTTCCAGCCCTAAATAATAATAATAATAATAATAATAATTATAATAATAATAATGAAATGTCTTTTCAACAGCGTGGGAAACATGGGGGGATATTTCCAGCTGCTCCACGTAGATGAGCTGGCTAGCAGCTAGAGGCAGCAGTAAGAGGAGGAAGCGAAGCTGGGGGCATACTCTTTCCGCACGCGGAGGATGCCAGGGTCAGGCCAGGACGAGGTGGGCACTGCCCTGAGCACAGCCTGGCTTAGAGTTATGCCGCATGCATTGCAGAAGCTTTACTTCATCAGCTCAGCCTGGATCATCATTTCCTCCTCTGAGAGGCGGGCACTTCTTTTTCCGGACACTATTGCAGGACTGGAGCTGAGCACCTTTAGAAGCAGCACTTTCTCTCTGATTTTATTTTGTTTAATTGCTTGAAAAACACTCAAATCCAATCTTTCCCCAAATGTACAGCTGTCGCCCAGCTTTGCGCAAGTTCAAGTTTAGCCTCTTTGGCTAGCTTTAATAGCAAATAACAGAGCAGTATTAACCTGGGAGAAGTGGATTTACTGCCAAATACAACATAGTATACATCTGAGACATGGATATCGTCATCTGCTTTAGTATTAGCACTTTAATTAAAATGGTTTAATAACTAAAATGTAACCAAGTTTCATTTACAATGCAATTCTTTAAAAAAAGAAACGTCATATATAACCTTGAGAAAAATAAATAAATAAAAATTCAATATTGACAATGCATTAATTAATTAAAGCTCAAATACCCATTGATTTTCATATAGAACAATGACATAACCTACAGACAACCACAATTCAGAGGACAGCATCAGCTTAAATTTACACCAGTTCAAGTTTAGCCTCTTCAGCCCAAGCCCAGCCCACATCCAACCTTTTTAGACTAGGTTTTGCGCCCAGTCTTAAGAGCAGGGGTTGGAATATGGCCCATTTCTGCGCCACTGTCTGGTCCACTCCTGCGCTAAGATGCGGAAGATCCGGCCCAGAGAAGCCTAACTTTCAAAATAAAAATCACAGCACTAATTTATTTTAAAAAATCATTTTAGTAGATTTTAGAAACAAAATAGTCCTTACTGATCTTCTTTCCCTTTCGGCTGTTCCCTTTCAGCAATGCCAGCCCGAGTCCCCCCAGTGGTGGTGATGGAGATTGTGCCCACCCCAGCATCCCCCTCTCTCCCCCTTTTTTCTAAGACCTTTATTCTAAATAAATGCTGGATTCATTTTAGATTTTTGTAATAAAAATTCATACTTCATACAAAGTCATATTCTTCTTAAGTCTACACATACCTCATGTTATTCCTCTGACTTTCATGTGATATACCTGTAGCAATCCATGGCTTCACTTAGACCCTACAGACAGTCCCTAGAGTTACAGAAGGTTGGGACAGGAATGGGACCTTAGACCTGGTTGCTTCTGGACCAAACCAACTTGAAAAACATACAACCAATCTGAGAAACAAAACACTGCATGAGGTCTGTCCCATTTCAGATAAATACATATGAATAGTAAGATTTATTTTGATGGAAACAGATTTGAGTGAAAGACAATTCCAGACAGACTACCTTTACAAAATGTTTTTTGTTTGTGTCATCAGTCTGTGAGAATCAATCGATAAATGAAGGAATCTTGCTATCCATAGAAAAAAAGCTTAATTCTGAGCCAAGTTCCTATTTGTTCTCTTCACGATGCAGTTAATTCCCTTTTGACAAATATTGCAGAAAAAGGCCTGTCTCCATATCAACCATTCCTATTGTTGATGAAAATAGAATATTATTGTAATTTCACTGCAACAGCACCCAAGTGGCTTTCTCGACTGGTAGGTGGAGATATCTCATGGCTCCAGTTTGCGGAGTGGAAGAATACTTCAGCCAGGATGCAATACTTGCCTCATTTTAAAACCATCTACTTAAAAAAGAGAAATTCAGTTGGGAGAAATTAGAGGTAATTAGGTAATTTTAAATGATGCACTATTAAATATATAAGTATTTCAACTACAATGCTATCCTTCTTCAAAAATACAGAAACATCACAAATAACACTGAATAAAGCTGGACAGCCCGACTGCCAGCCTTTCTTTTTTTTTTTTTTTCTTTTTTTTTTACCATTCTGTCTTGGTTCCATTTGATTTTAGTCATATTTCAGGTCTGTGGAACAAATTGACACAGATGAAACTACATCTCATCGCAACTAAATAAACATGCTACCAATCACAACTCAGGGAACAGCATCAATATTGCAGATAGGATTGACTCTTGAGAGAACAGGTTTTGATAGATAGGACTTTCAGACTTACTTCAGCAAATAACAGAGCAGTATTAACCTGGGAGAAGTGGATTTACTGCCAAATACAACATAATATACATCTGAGACATGGATATTGTCATCTGCTTTAGTATTGGAGCTTTAATAAAAATGGTTTAATAACTAAAATGTAACCAAGTTTCATTTACAATGCAATCCTCTAAAAAAGAAACGCCACATATAACATTGAAAAAAAAAAAAAAAAAAAAAAAAACTGGATTACTGACAATACAATTTGACCAAAATTTGCTTTGGCGTTAGGGAAACGGAATGGTATTTATAAAGCGCTTTAACTATGACACAAGTCACCCAAAGCGCTTTACACACAATAGGGAAGGGATATTTCATTCACTCCATACTCGGTGGTGGTAAGCTACGTTAGCTACGTTAATTAAAGCTCCAATACAATGCATCCATTGATCTTCATAAAGCAAAATGACATAACCTACAAACAATCACAGGACAGCATATTCCAGGTAGGATTGACTTTTGAGAAATTAGGTTTTAATAGATGGGCTTTCAGACCCACTTCAGCAAATAACAGCAGTAATTTCATAGGAGAAATTGACTGTCAACAATTCATCTGTTTCCAATGTTATATGTGATGTTTCTGTATATTTGATGAAGGGTTGCATGATAATAACAACTTGTATAGTTATAGTTTGCAATTAGTGAATCATTTTAAATAAAAAAATGTCTAGATTCTTCCATTTGAATTCTCTGAATTCCTCCTTGAATTGTTTTAAAATAGTTAAAATTCTGAAATAATAATCAAACCATTAATAGGTTGCATTCACATGAGGTCAGTACATTCGTAAGGGCCTATTCATAGTTTTCAGTCACGACTTTTGCGCTCCACTGCAGGGCAAAACAAACATGGCTACGCACAGCAGACGTGAAGATGCAGCCAAATAACTATTTAGATGGCCTGACAACTCAGGACAAAATACATTATGGACTAAAACTAAAAATATAGTATAATAATAATAAAAAGTGAGACAGAATAATTGCATGAGCCCTTCACTGGCTAGAGCAGACTCCCTTCTGGGAGGGTCTGGAAGTGGCTCCTGCTGGTGGAGGTAACTGTACCCTCTGTCAGCCTCCTTCTCTGGGAGGATGGGTGACTGAGGAGACTATGCCAACAAGCTCAGTCCACTGTGCTCATGCATCACACATCATTGGGCAACTGGCCAAAGACTTTTAATTAAATACAGTCAATTGTCTGGTCACCATGACCTCCCAATATTATTAATACCCTAATAATTTAATAAAATTCTGAAAATTGGTGTTGGTGGTGGTATAGTATTGCGGCTTTATAGCTTAAATTGCTGATCTGGTACTATTACTATTATGTTTTTTTTTTTGTTATTATTATTTCTTTTTTCTCTCTCTCTCTTCTCCCTCTCTTTTCCCAATCAGACCTGCCAAGTTTGTATGCACCCACATAAACACACAACCTACGCACACACAGATACACACACACATACACCCGCTCTCTCATTGACAGTTGTTTTGATGTAACATCTTTGGTATTGTAATGTCTTTTGTATTGTCAGATGTATTATGTTTTGTCTTTTTTCCCCTATATAGTGTGTTTTGCATCACTTAATAATAATAATAAAAAAAAATAAATAAAAAAAAACTACAAATATAGGAGACTTGAGACCTATATGATGCACTGATGCCCTGTTTGAGCCGCTCGTACCAGCCAGGTCACTGCCAGAGAAGGATTCAGAAACCCTTATGCAAACTTATGAACGCACCAAAAGTTTTTACTAGGGCTAGGGGTGGGTCATCTACCCACAATGTGGAAAGGGCATATACTTTATCTGTGAGTACGACTCACAGAAAGAAATTGCCATTAGCTAATGCTAGCTTAAGACAATTTCATTTAAATATTGTATGTCTGCTGCAAATATGTGTGCTTTCCAACGGCTAACAGTTACAACTGTTCGCGCTCCCTGGGGAAAGGGGCTTATTTATCAGCACAAATCCACATCATCTTACTTCTAAGTCAGATTTCTCTGATGAGATTCTGTAGAAACACAGATCCTAACTTGGGTAAACAGTGGCTTCAGCTGATGGTCACTGGGATAATGAATGTTCTTGATGTCCAAGGGACCGTTGCCCTCCAGGTGTGATGTCACTGTGAAAACTATGAATTATAAGCTCCAATACTAAAGCATGTGGGATTACCCACTAAGTCGCATCTACACTATGTTGTATTGGCAGTAAATCTATTTCCCTCACACAGTTACTGCTCTGTCATTTGCTGATGTGGATCTCAAAGCCCATCTATTAAAACCTATTCTCTCAATAGGTCAATCCTACCTGCAATATCGATGCTGTCCCCTGAATTGAGGTTGGTAATATGTATGAATAAGTTCAATAGATATGGATGGCCAGGCTTCAGTGAAAGCATTTTGCACATTTTCCATAGAGTTAACAGAACATAGTGTTTTGTTGAACAACATGTCATTTGCTGTAGTGAATGGGAGGTCAGGGCAAGAGCATAATTTAGGACCTTTAAATGTCAGTGCGTAGCCACAGGTCAACAGCAGATTGTAAAAATATCTGTGTAAATTAGCCAGAACTTGGTGACATTTGACTTGGCCCAAAGTGATCTCAAACTGAAGCAAGATAAATATGCATTTCTGCACTCGTTCAAGTGTTCTGCTTTGTAACCCTATAATTTATAATCTTTGCTTTTGAAGAGAGACTATTTGGAGCTTGCATACAGGTACATCCAACAACATCTATGCAATTTTATACCTTTGGGTATAAAATCTGGTTGAAATTATCTTGGCTCAACTTTCTGCTTTTATCTGAGCAACAACTAATAGTAACCCCTTATTGGACTGTTGTTATAGGCAAAAAAGTCAAGGGTAAGGCAGCCTTTATTGTCTCTGTAGGGAAATTTGCTCTCCGCATTGGATCCATCTTTCAGTGCCTCTGGGGCTATCATTCAGGAGCTGTGGGTGACCACAGTGAAGTGACAGGGGACCCTTTTTGAGCCAGGATCCTGGTCAGGAGTTCCTAGCAGGAAGATTAGTCTATTGTGCAAGTTTTAGGTTAATAGGGGAACCTGGAGCACCTGAAAAAACCCACCAAGATGTGTGGAGAACATGAAAACTCCATGGTCCAGGAATCGAACTCGGGATCTTTTTGCTGTGAGGTAAAAGTGCTTACAACTTTGCCACTGTGCTCCCAATTTCCAATGATTAAACAACTCCTCTCCCCATGTCAGTAACATGAATTGCCCCAAGAAAGAATATTTGCCATTCAATTTGAACTTGCCAAATTAATTTTCCAAATTTTTACTGAAAAAAAAAAAAAAAAAAAAAAAAAACACAGAAAAATCACAATGCATCAAGAGTCACATTTAATGGTCAATGGTCACATTTATAGTGATTTTCTACCTCTATAGGCACTCAGAGAGTTTTATATCAAGGAACTATTTACATTCACACATTCATTTACCAGTGTACGCAGACAATGGAGGCAAGTAGGATTAAGTGTTTTGCCCAAGAACACAACAGCAGTATGCAATAGTGGGAGCTGAGGTTGAACCGCCAACCTTCTGGTCAGTGGATGAACGGCTCTAACATCTGCGCTACTGCCATCCAATTACCACAAATTCCCTCAAATCTCATGAATCCCCAGTTCTGTATATTTTATAATTGCACACTGTTTTCTAAATCCATTGTTTTGTTGTTTTTTTTTATCTTTCAGCTGCTTCATTTTTTCTTATTCAAGGTCCCCACAGTGAACCAGTCATACACCCTTCCTGTCGTAATCAGCCTCATAATGTGACTGGAGTAGGGAATGTGGGTGAAAGGTCTTGCCCAATGACATAACGCCAAATGGCTGACTCTCACTGTTGCCCCTTTTCTAAATCCAATTTTAATGTGTTAATATTGCTGTCTCTCTCTGGCTTTCTCTCACCATCCAGACATGCGTGTTTTTGGAGTAATCTGTGAATCTAAATATCCCCTAGTCAATGAATGAAACAGATATTAACCAGCCATTTTCATGGCGCGTCTAATAGGTGTTCGGAAAGACAGCTGTTTTTTTTTTGTTTTTGTTTTTTTTTGAGCAGCTTTAACCACTGTCCTGTCAGCAGCAGAGCAATTCCTCTACCACACAATGATTGTGCTATAGCTCACTTCAGCTCTCTTAAAATGTACTTGTGGTGGGCCCTTTTAATTTGTCGGCTTTGTTGACAGACCATCTGATGTGTATCCAGCACTACAAAACAGTATCCAGAACAGGTATCCAGTCAGTTATTGCTAGAAATATTTTGCTTCTTGATCTGAAGCCAGATAAATGTGTTTTTAGCCTGGAGCATTCAGAATTCCACTTTGTAACCCTCTATTTTTCAACCTGTGCTTTGAAAAGGGAAGATTTATAGGCCAAATACAGGACCATTCAACAACAGTTATGTCAGTCTAAGCAATTATACAGCTTTGAGAATCAGCTTGAAATGATCCCAGCTCGACTTTTCGCTTGTCGGGCTCCCATTGTTGTCAGTATATAAAAAAGTCAGGCTTATACGTTTGTGCCCTGAGCAGAACTTTGATTTAAGCGTTATCAAGCTGCCTGACATGTCTTCACTCAACACTTTATCTTCCTCTCAGGTGGATATGAAGCTGCCTGCGCAAATTGTCAGACAGTTTGGAGCATAAAAAGCGCTCGAAGGAAATCTTGGCTTGATGCTGCAAACACATTAACTCCCAAGCAAGCATGAGAGACAAGAGATCAACGCTGCTCCGGCAAATCGCTCCAAAGAAGCTGTGTTCTTATGACATTTATAGTATTCCCTATAATAGTAAGCATGGATTTAGAAAACAGTATGCATAAGGATAACTGGGGATTTGTGAGATGTACATTTTGGATTAAATACATACTTTTGTCTAAACAAGGGAAAGTATTTGTTGCCCTTCAACAGTGGGTAGTGCCCTCGACATGCAATCAATCTGGTTTGATACTTGCTCAAAAAGAAGAATTTGCAAAAACATTCAAATGTACTTTCTACTTAAAGGACCCCTATATATAAATCAACTTTTTGGAGCTTTTGACCATGTTATAATGTTGTTCCCACCTTAAAAACATACCTAGAATTGTATTTAGTTCCATTCATGCTTGTTTGAATAATCCAATTTGCCGATGCCATCTCTTTTGCAAGAGCTGAAAAATGTTGGTCTCGCAGCTCTACGTAGACACGTGAAACCAGGAAGTGCTCCTGTGCGTTTCTAAAGCTCATACACTGTCACCGGACTTATTCTGATCATTTTAGTGCTTAAACTGACGTCACTACGAAGAAGTCAGCTCATTAGATCTGTTAGTGTCATGATGCTAATTTTAAGAAGAGGAGTTGTTTAATCATCGGATTTTGCTTTTTTTTTTTTTTGCCTACAACAACATTTAAAATAATAAAAATACCATTAATTGCAGCTGGACTGAAAAGATTCATGTTGCTGTAGATTATTTTCCACTTCCTTCTACCATCCAAATGCATGTGAAGTTAAGCTGTTGAATCTAAATATCTCATTGTGAATTAAGAGTGAATAGTAGTTTGTCATTGTTGACCCTGTGACTAATTGTCCATGGTTTACCCACTTTTGTGCCGGAGTTGGCCACCCACAACCTCTAATGAGAAGAAGTGAAAGATTGAACCACTGAATCTGGCAATGGAAAAATATTCTAGACAACTTTTTGGGATGGTACCACATGAACACAAGTTTCCAAGATGGTAAAATGTAAAAAAAACTGAACTGTAAAAACCAATAATGACCACTTAGATGCTGCAATAGCCTCCTGAAATGGTCCTATTATACTAGAGTTCACATCCTAAGAGAAAAATGCAGGATTTATGAGTCCACTTGAACGTGGGTCTCAATGACTCCTCATCATGCACAACTCAAAAGACACAACTTCAAGTCTGGTTCCAGGATTTTAACACTTTTGCAAAAATGCACACAGAGTAAACATACAACCTATAAGGCATAACATAATGACCGCCTGCCTATTATCAGCAGTCTTAATTTTCAACACTTATGAGCATTGTTATTATTAGGAGTATTATGAGCACCTGCCTAATTTGCAGCCCCATGTGCAACAAACTGTAACGATTTTGACACCTTTCCACCAGAACCAGCATTAACCTCTTCAGTAGTTTGAGCTACAGTAGCTTGTTTGCCTTCGCTCCCCACAAGCTTCACCTGTTGCAGGTTCACTACTCTTCCTTCCTTGGACCACTTTTTAAAGATACTGACCACTGCAGACCAGGAACACCCCACAAAAGCTGCACTTTTGAAGATGCATGGAGTTTTGAACATGGGCCCAGTCATCCGTCACAATCTAGCTCATGTCAAATGCACTCAAATCCTTACACTTGCCCAATTGTCCTAGCCTATCAACTTTGAGGACAAAATGTTCACTTGCTGCCTAATATTCCACCCACTAACATCTGCCATGAGAAAGAGATCATCTGTGTTATTCATGTCACCTGTCAGTGGTCATAATGTTATGCCTGATCGATGTATAAGCAATTTATTGATTGATGAACAGACAACCCCACTGAAATATACTGCAGGATCATAATCACAGTCAACTGGAGAAAAATGGCATTTGTTGACACAGGAGTTTGTCTTGTGCAACTAAAGCATCTGTGCTTTATCACAATAAATTCATTTCACTATAGAGCAACCCACACACTCAAGCAAAAGAGACTTCCAGTGATAAACATTTAGTCACAGGTGCAACTGACAGTAATCACTTTATTCCAATCTGCATGTCTTTTTTGTCTGTGCACTGTGGAAGAAAGCTTGAATATCTCAAGCTAAGAACATAGAAACTGCAGAGATGTGGGAGGCATTAAACCAATGATGTTCCAGCAGTAAGGAAGTGCAGCTGCTCTGCCAGCATGTCACTGTGTGTAATGTGTGTAATATGATAATTCGTGGGCAAATTAATCAATATTTAATTAAAAGCAGCTCACCTTTATGTGCATATAAAATGTTGTTTACTTACCATGACAGCTTGACCCAGACTCAAAAAAGGCAAAAAAAAAAACAAAAAAAAAAAACCTCAACACCTTTCATTTGGCCTTTCATTTTTAGAACTAAAATATTGTGTGTATCAAAGCATAAATAATGAAAAAGTGAAGAAATTTATATAAACTGATTGCCTAGCAATCACACGCTTGAGTATGATTTAGGTTGAATTAAATTGCCCCTCCTCCGATGTTTTAGCGAGAGGCAGTTTACAAACAGCAGCAGAGAGTGAAGGATCTGTCTGTCTCTAAACACTGGAGCACCCTAAACTTTGTTGAGCTAATAGGCAGTAATAAAAATAGGCTTTAATTGCACGGCAGTGTAAGGAGAAGATCATATGTACAAACCTCTCTCAGAACAGAAGAACAGAAGCTACAGACAATAGCAGAAAGAGCCTGCGTCACACTGTGTCAGTAAAGCCAAGTTATCAGAGTTGTCTAAGTTCATTCATGACACTGCCCTCCGCTGTTCTTTTCCCCTCTCTCCCTCTCTCTGTCACATCAAAAAGTTCCATAGTGCACTTAATAATACGCAGCGAACAGAGCTAAACACGCACAGAAAGAGCTACAAACTAACTCCAAATGGTGTCCTGCAGAGGGCAGAGAGGTGGACAGTAGTTTGCTCAATAGAAGTTAAGTACAAAACCTATTTGTGTGTTGGTGCTGACTCCTCTGCAGGCCATAAGTTGAGCTAATATTTTTTCACATAGGAGCCTGGCATGCATCTACATTTTTATCTGCTGTTTGTACACTGTCACAGTACAATAGAGTGGACCTGGTGAGAATATATGTATGTATATGAGGAATTAGGTAACTGTGGCAATAATAATAATAATAATAATAATAATAATAATAATAATAATAATAATAGTAGTAGTAGTAGTAGTAGTAGTCATAATAGCTACCTAATTAAATAATTAAAGTTAGTAATTTGACAGGTGTTTATGTCTGTGGCCTATTTATTGTTATTTGTTCAGTTACAAGTTCTGATTCAAAACAAATAGTAATCTAAAAAGCCCCTTAAAATCACAAATCTACATTTATAGTGCTGTGGGGGAGTATTATTCTCTGTTTAAAAGCCTATTGTAGCCTAAATGAGAACAAAAATACAACAAAAATAACAAAGTTAGCTGGCTTTATTATTTATTCAATACACTTATTTGGTCTGCAACCAAGACACATTTGTTTGACACATGTTTTTCTAATGTTGGCCCCCACTCCAAATGAGTTTGACACCCCTGATTTAGAAGTTGCATATAAGAAGCTGGAGTACCCATAGAGAACCCACAGTAACACAAAGAGGACTGTACCCAGAGAGATTGTATGACATCTGCCCTGAAGGTCAATATCACAGCTTCCTTGCTGGGAGGCAAGAGCACTAATTATCGACCACTCAACCACTGTGCACTGCAACGTTATTTCTGTTGGCAACACTACGCTGCTTTAAACTGCTGTTGTGCTATTGGACTATTAAAAAATAATGTCTTGTCTTGCCAAAGTTTCCACAACCTATACCAAAGTACTTCTATCTATAAACTGTACAATCACAAGAAAGGGGAGCCTTTATTTTTTGCTGTGCGTCATAGCTGCATGACACACACTGTAAGATTGATTTGTGGGGGCCTCTACTATCTTAAAAAAATGTTTAAAATGTAAAAAGAAAAACAAGCAGGCTTTACATGTAGATCCATGGCCAGCAAGGTTTCATAATTGAATAAATGCAACTGCCAAACCTCGCAAAGCCAAGTGTTTTGGATTGCACTGAAATGACACCAATTTAAAGTAAAACTGTGTTGGCTGACCTGGCCATCTCAAGCCTGCGTTTCCGACCACAGCTACTGGCCTTATTAGAGAGTGATAACAAGCGCTCCTGCTGGGTGGCCTGTCACTCGGCACTAATGGGAAACACCAACCACTTTCTCAACTCCCCACAATGTTTCAGCCTAAAGTTCAACTTATGTTACCTCTGTTCTGCCACAAATATCCCACACCTGACGTAGGAAAGGCAGCAGATTTAGTCAAGGTTCTTATCAAGTGTGGCATATGCTGGACAATAATTGCACCAGTTTTAGACCTATTCAGACAATCTTAGGACAATTGTGACTATTATAGTATGCACGACTCCTATAGATCACTGATACACGGTCACACTGGGTCAACTAAAGCAGCCTCTCAGCAGGGAAGTCGTGGGTTCAAATACCAACCTCTCTGAGTGGAGATTTGTATGTCCTCCCTGTGTTATTGTTGGTTCTCTCTGATCTTCAAATGTGTAGCTTTAGAGTTGCATTTTGTAATGTTTACAAGGATTCTGCCAGAGGGGAGGCTTGTGAATAGTTTGCGTGCTGGGTGTGATGGGTCCTAAATATTCTGCAGAGAAGGGAGACAGATTTTTAGCAGATTTAACCACTCAGCAGGAGAACAGTTCTAATACCACATGATGATAAAATCCTACCTCCTTGTCAAGGACTCTGAAATTTAAAACATTGTGCCTGGGCTACTGCATGAACATCACTCTAGTTTTGTCTACAAGGCACTGGTTTCCAGTTTCAGAATACAATGTAAAATACTGCTCCTCATTTACAAGTTTTTTACTGGGCAGGCTCCATCATATATGTCTTCAATTTTATCCTGATGTAATTCTGCCAGAACCTTGAGGTCCTCTACTCAGCTGCTTCTGGACATCTCCAGGGCTAAACTCAAAAGCAAAGGAGACCAAGTCATCTCAGTGGCAGGGCCCAAACTCTGGAACAGTTTGCCCCTTATGTCAGATCAGCTGAGTCACTAGAGCACTTTAAATACCTTTTAAAGACACACCTCTTTTCTCTGGGTTTTTACATAAGCTGAGGCTCAGTTGTAGACTTTTACAGTATATGCATGTATCTGATTTTACTCTGTTATTGTGTGGTAATTATTTCCCTATTGATCTTAAATTTTATTTAAATTGTGTTTGTTGTCCTACTTAACAATCTTGTACAGCACTTTGGGCCACTAGAGTTGCAAACATGCTTTATAAATAAACTTGACAGTGACATTTGACATTGACATGAGTGTGCTCCAACCTACTTAAGCTACCTTAAAACACGTTGGTGGGCTCATTTGATGTAACAGCCGGTGTAACAGCTGGTGTAGCCCCTATTTGTGATTTAAGTCCAGTATTACAAAATAGTATTGATTAAAAGTACTTGTTGTTGCTGCCCAGGAGTCTGCAACCTTCTGGATCCAAAAAGCTAATTGTTCCCAAAAATACAAATTTTCAAAATCTGCAAAAAGCCACAACCAGTTTCAATGTACAAAAATTGCTTAGCCTATAACTGAGATGTAGCATATGGACAGTCATGAATAACTGGAAACTAACATAGAACTGTGTTAAAAAGTGCAGTCATTCTCACTTATTAATTTAGTAAATTGTAAGTAAAGAGTAAAGCGTTTTGCTTTATATAGCTCTAAGTGCTACGCATTTGTCCGTAATATTTTCAGTGAGTGAAAATTCATATATTTTCTAGAAGAGAAGAAAGAGGAAGGGCAGAAAGTTCACTTGTGAATGCTACAAGGAACTAAATAAGTTAGCAGGAGAGTATAGACAACCTTCTTTGCATAGCACACAGGGTTCTGAAATACCGTAGTATTCTCTATATTCATATTTTAATACAAATATAAAATATGAATAGAATGACCTATGCCCAAGCACACTCCACATGCTGCACACAAACAGAGAGCAAAGTAGAAAATGCCAATAGCGTAATACTATATAGCATGGCATATTGCAGTGGGAAAGAGACATGCATGAATATAGCCAGGAAATGGTTAAAAAAAAATTGTGCATTATGAGTTGTATTTTTAGCAGACTTATGTATTTTGCAAATCTAAGATGGTATCCAGCAGCACTGTGTTACAAGCCAGTATAGTCTTTGTGCCAGTCAAAGAGTACATGTGTACACTGTCATATATAAAGTTTGAGGACCACAGCCCTGAACAATTACTAAATCTGGAATGTCCCATCCTCCTTCCTGTCTTTGACTAACTTACATTGGTTATTGTACTGATGATAAGATGTAGCCTGGCCTTCCTATTCTATACAAAAAAACTTAGTCTGGTACCCCTTTGTGTAAGTTTCGTTTCTACAGGTGGATAAACCAATCAGAGGAATAAAGGGTGGGACATAAGCAGTGCACCAGTGACCTGTATCCTAAACAAACATGGCTGATTCTTGCATTTTTTTTTCCTTAAAACACTAGAATACAGTGCACTATGAGCAGCTTTGTACTTATTTCTGAACGGGGACAGCAGCAGAAGCCAGTTGTACATAGTTGGTTTGTTTGAATGTTGTCCTTTCGTCAGACATCAGCAGGACTTTACTGTTGTTAATGGCAACAAGACAAAAAAAAAAAAAAAAAAAATCACAGAGGGCTGAACAACACCAGAATCATCAAGTGATGAAGGAAAATAATAATCGCTGTTAATAAGTTGAGAGAAGTGTTATTAAATTAGCTCAGTAGCCAGCACTACTTTAATTATTTCTGTATTTGTAAGACGTGCTGCAGATAAACAGGTGTGACAGGCCAGTTCCAAATCGACCGGAGAGAAAAGCTTTGCTGCGAGAGAGGAATCAGACTGTCCTGCTTGCGAAAAGAAAGTAGGAGAGGCTAATTCACCAGACTACATAAGATGACAGTTGTCAGATATTCTAAAAGGTATGGTCTGAAAATGTGGTATGAATTTGTCCAACCATTGTATTTCTTTTAGTACTTCCATGTTTCTTAACTTGCTCTGGTCTCTTTTGGTCCAGTGTTGGTAACTTTAACGCTACTACAATTTTTTGACATGAAGTGTAAAAACTTGATTAAACCAATCACTATTTTAGTGAAATAAATATTGGCAAAAGGTAATAATAATAATAATAATAATAATAATAATAATAATAATAATAATAATAATGTATTGGTCCCATGACCCCTCCCACCTCAATCACACTAACACACTCATACTGGCAAGGCTGGGTGAAGTGTCTTGCCCAAGAAGACAATAACATTATGCAATGCTGACAACAGGAATTGAACCGCCAACCTTTGGGTTAGTGGGAAAAACTCTCTGCTGACTGAGCTGCAGCTGCCCCTAAAGAGTTTTCTACCTAAAAGTAACATTTCAAATCATAGCCTGTTATCATCATTATAATTCATGTATTAAATGCTTACTTTGGGAATTCTAGTTGTTTTAGAAATCTTTGGGTCTTAGTATTAAAACTCTAGTTATAATCAGACTAAAGGCAATAATTCAATATATTAGAGAAGAGAATGCAGATAATAAGGTGAGATGAAAGAAAGTGATTCACTGCGGTGACCCCTGAAAGGGAACAGCGGAAAGGAAAATAAGTTTCTATATGAATGTACTGAGTGTGGGGTCTCTTTCAGCTTAAAAATAAATATATTAAGTCTGTTTAAATGTGAGAGCCAGACTCAAGACAAAATGTTTACAGAGCTTATTCACAAACCGACAGCCCAAAACCTCAATAAGTTCCAGCGACTCACTCCAAAGACAAAAGAGAGGCGGAAAATGGGCCAACTCTCTCCAATTTACAAAACAACTGTTCTGCTCAATAAATCACAATGGCTCCAGAACCAAAATAGATGCAGATAAGAGTTTCTTGTTGGTATTCAATACATCATCATTTGAGAACATCAACTCCAGTATTTGCACAAAAGCCTGAAGATGAAAGTTGTTCTGTTGGAAATGAAGAATGCTCTCAGCAGGCTGTGGCTCTTTGAACACACTTCATGAACAGATATGAGCTAATCGGGGTGCGTTTTACGTGGGTTTGCATTGAAAATAAAAGCTCCATTATAATCGTTACATACATATCCTGTTTTGCAAAATTACTAAGGGTACTCAAATAATGGAAGCATGTGTCATAGAAGATGTACTCTATGAGGGTCCAGTGCTAAGAGGTTTGAGTGGTTATACTGGAACTTTATAATATTAGTCACCTAAGTGCACTTAAAACTAATGTAAATCTGCCAATGCCAGAGAAAATGAATGCAACCTTTTTCTCAAAAAAAAAAAAAACAAAACAAAAAAAACAGTACAAAACAACTAGACATAAAGACTAATGAATGAAATAGTAAGATCGAGGGAAAATTTTCAAGCTGATGGATTGTAGCAAAGTTGTAGGTAGAGCTTCAAAATGCAGAAAAAAAAAAAGGAGCGAGAGACAAAAAATAAAGAGTGCAATTTATGGAAAAATTACTTTGAACTGTTCATCGGTTGATCAAATGTTTAATATCATAGCTTTAAAATAAAAATCTGTGCCAAAAAATGGCGTTCATGTCATTTTTGGTCAGGCATTTACACTGCCATGGCCTTCTGAGGGCAAAGGCAAAAAGGCTTTCTGTCTTTGACTGTGGCACAAGCAGAGCCTCTCGCACTATTGCTGCCCGTTGCACTCAGTAAGACATTTTGCATTTCTTAAAGGATCCTGAGGGTTATGGGACAAAGAAGTCAAGTGGTAAACAAAAAATTTCACCTGAGCTGAGCTGGTGGATTCATTGGGATGTCTGCCTGCGAGAAAGGCCTTAACCCTCTAAGCGCCAAAGTCGCAGAATTGCGACAAGCAACGTTGCTAAAAACAACAGCCCCTACTTCCTATTAAAATGTAAAGTTTTGTTTCTACTCCCTTCCTCTGGGTGTCACCCAGGACTTAGTTTCTAGCCCAACAGAATCATATGTTGTCATTCAAAATCTTTGAAAAAGACGTGCTCAAAGGTGAGCGAGTCTCACGGGGAGCGGTGCGTCGGAGCGCCTCCGTGGAGTAGATTCCGCTACAGTTTTGAAAGAGGTAAAGGCAAGAGTAGCTAATAAAATGTACAGCACTGATGAAGCGGTAGCTTTGATGACTGCTCACTCTGATTCTGAGGGAGAACATCTACTTTTTGAACTGAGTGAGAGTGAAGAGAGCCGCGAAAGTGAATGTGTGAGAGAGGAGTGGTTTCCTAATGGCGGCGCGCGAGCTATGCTCACAGTCACTGCACACGGCGTTTCTCCGTCACTCTGCCCACTGTAGGTGACAGAGGCAGGCGTGCACTCAGTTACTCTGACCCTGGGAGTGAACGTGAGGTTGGGAAGATGTGCGACTTTCTCCCGTGGAGGCGGCACAGCATGGAGTCTCTGCAGCCGCTGTACCGAGAGTGAACTCAGGAACAGTGCGGTTTTGAGTGAAATAAATGTACTCCAAGCACACCCCGTTCATTCACGCACTTTTCCCCACAGGAGAGGCAGAGGAGGGAGAAGAGAAAGGCGTGGGGAGAGGCAGGTGTTGCCGAGGGCGCGGTGGGAACAGTGTGGCTAACATAAACAGGACTAGCAACAGCACTGCTGAGGCTGGGATCACCTGAGAGAGGAGGAAGTTTATTAGGAGGGGATACAGCAGTTTGATGAACCTGCTACCAGGCCATGACAAACTTGCAGATGCAAATCTCTTTCCTCACATTTTACGAGTTATGTGACATTATAGGTTATAGTTATAGTTTACTAATGTTGGTTTAGAGTATACCTGGTTTCTACTCATTTATTAATTGGAGAAAAAGACAAAAAAAAGTTCAAACATGTTTATCATCTTGTATTTACTGAAAATAACATAATTCGGCACGTCCGCCTGATAATGACGTCACAATATGCAAAATATATGCGGATTAGATTCCTTCATATATCCATTCATAAACTTTGGTTCATAACTGACATTATTCTCATTTACAGTAAGATTCTAGCGCTAATTATTTTTAAGCCACAGCATTTTGAATATTTGAAAAAACTGTATTTTAGAGAAAAAAAAACCTGGCGCCCAAAGGGTTAAAGAACAAAAAATAAATAAATCTTCAAAGGCGATGTTTCGTTCCACGCCACAAGCTTGCTTGTTGGCTCTTTGCAAGAGAGCACTAAACATGGGACACTGAAAGGTGGAAGAAATTTTTATTCTCTGAAGAGAAAATTTTAACTTGGGCGATAATGATGGTTTCCCACATTACTGGCATGACAAGTATGTCCTACTAGAGATGTTCATACCACATTTTCCCCATGATCTGGGCAGCTTTTTCCTTCAACGGCACAGTGGAGCTTCAGCTTGTACGGGGATGCTGCAGCAGGCATCCCTTGTTTTCTTGTCTTCTACACTTATTTTTTTTTTAAATACTTAAATTTCAGCTTGAATTACAGTAAGCACTTTGTTATCTTGTCCCCAATACTGTAGTTTAAACTAGGTATAGCCTTATCTATAGCCTAGTTATAATCAGACTAAGGCAACTATTAAAATATCTTTATTTGAATTTAAATATACTGAGTGTTAAGTCTCTATCATCTTTAAACATTTGTTAAGTGATAAAATTCATGATGTTATGCTGCTTTCAAGTGGTGTCGAGTTTAACATTATGGTGATAAGATTAAAAGGGCAGTTCTAGTTTTAGGCTCTAATACTAACATGTCTTAGATTTCAACCAAGTATTGCCATCAAATGAAAAACATAAAGCTGAACTCTTTTTTTTTTAAAAAGAGAGTCAAAGTTGGTCACGAGAGTCTAGAGTCTTGCAAGAAAACAGCATATTGCAGTTAGAGCCAAACAACAAACTAGAGATGGATTTATTTCTCATGTTTAGTCAGTGCAGAGTGGCCAAATGGCAGAAAAACTTTGTACAGATATGTGGAGGGGAAAACAAAAGTAAAGCCAAGCGAGGGAAATGTAGGGGGAGCTTTGTAGGGCAAAGTGAGACAGACACAGCAAAGAAACGAGCAGAGTTGCTGAGTTCCACTTTAAGCTCTCGCGGCATACAGTACTTTAAATTACAGGACCGGAAATTGTATGGATTTTGGAAGTGTTTTGTTGCTTTCTAAGTTCAAATGCCCCATGATTTCTGGAAATAAAAGTCCCAGTTTTTGGGTCTACAAATCTGGTCACCCCATGATACACTATATACATATGAGTTTCTGACATCAAAGAGCACATGGACACCTAACCTAACATCATGCATCAAACAATTTAAAGCTGATTTCTTACTTAATGAGAATTTTACAAAACAAAACTAAAACAAAGAGTTGTATTTGCTGATGTTTGATTGTTACAGAAATGTCTGTTTTATGCCAGCTACTCCAAGTTTTGTATTTAACTAACTAAAGGCTTCAGTGTCATTGAAGCACTAGTGATTACTGACAGCCCAAAACCTCAGTAAGTTCCTGTGACTCACTCCAAAGACAAAAGAGAGGCGGAAAATGGGCCAACTCTCTTCGATTTACAAAACAACTGTTCTGCTCAACAACTCCAGAACCAAAATAGACGCAGATAAGAGTTTCTTGTTGGTGTTCGATAGATCATCATTGGACAACATCAACTCCAGTGTGTGCCACAAAAGCCTGAAGATCAAAGGTCATCCTGTTGGAAATTAAAAATGCAGCAAGCTGTGGCTCTTTGAACACACACTTCATGAACAGATATAAGCTGATCAGTGCAAGTGGCTTCATACAAAGGACTTTTTACTCCGTGTTGTTTCTAAGAGTCCTCAAATAACGGAAGCATGTGTCCTAGAAGATGTATTCTGTGAAGGTCCATTGTTAAGAGTAAATATATTGGGTTTCGATAATATGGTCTGACATTTCAAAATAATGTACATCTACCATTTTTTGAGAAATGAAATGCAGTTAATGCAGTGGCATCTCAGTGCTAATAACACTTTGGGTGCAGTGTTTTTGAAGTGTCTCAAGTGCTATACACTGCCTATTAAAAGTATTCACCCCCTGAGCATTTTTCCTTTATTGTTGCCTTACAACCAGAAATGTTTAATGGATCATTGGGAGGTTTACAGTCACTTTACATCTCATGCAACAACAACTATGAAGATTTAAAATAATTTTTTATTGTGAAGCAAACAAGAAATATGACAGAAAACTTGAGTGTGCAGAAGTATTCTCCCCTTATTAAAGAGGCCCCTCAATAAGATCTGGTGGTGCTTATGCTTAGAAGTCACAGAAACAGTAGATAAGGTAAGGTGCACTTATCTACAGTTTAATCATAATGCCACAAACACAATTTAATTTATCATTGCAACATGTTAAAAAATAGGGAACCACACCAATCATGCCTAGAGATAATAAATCAAATTTAAAAAGACACCTATCAATCCAGTTGTAGGAAATATGATATCAGTTTTCTGCGATGTTCATAAATATTTAAATCAAAATGTCACCATTTATGTTATAGCCCAATCTGGGGTATTGCTGTAAAAGCTATATACCTGGAAGGGTTTTAAAATGTGGGTGCAGAGCTTTATAGTTTGTTTAATATTAATTCACCTAAATCATCAAAAAAAAATTTTAAAGGCTTGGCAATCAGATTTAAAATTACAAATATCAACTGAGGACTTGAAAAAAGCCTGCAAGAAAGCCCATTATCAGACTGCTAATTCACCATTTATTTTACTCCTGTATAAAAGTTGGTAATAAATAAAATGGACACAAATAACTCCAATACATGTTATAGGTGTATGAAAAATAGAGGAACTCTCGCCCACTGCATTAGGAGCTGTTCATATGTGATAGACTTTTGAAATAACAGCTGGCTATTATCTATGCCAAAAAAAGTTATAACCTTCATCTGTAAAATGCGTGAAAAACTTCATATCGGCTGTTCAATCTAGGAAATGTCAGAAAAACATCAATTTGAAAAGAGCTCATTAACACTAAAAGAAAAAGTTTTTTTTTTTTTTTTTCCACCAGATATGGAATCTATTTATAGAGTTGTGTGAGAAAACTGACATCTCCCACCTGCTGGTGGAAGGTATGAACTGAAGGTATGACTAGTATACGTTAGTGTCTTTAATGGTGCTTTATTGTCATATAAATGCATTTTTCTCTTGATGAATTGACCATGGACATTGACCTTATCCTGAGTGACCTCTCTGCATTATTCTGCAGCCATAACTATAATGTAGTGCCAAATATGCATACTAGCCACTGTTGCATAATATTACTATAGTATTCAACCTTAAAAGGGGTAAAAATGTGTTGTTTTACTGTGTTCGACATATGTTGCACAGGCGCGCTGGACTAATTGTATTTTCAAAATTCTTTTTGTGTGTATATTGTATTATGGTGCATTGATATTCTTATTGTGAGAAAGATACTATTTCTAGATGCACCATAGCACCTTTTTTGATTTTATATAATTGTACAATTCCATATATTTACCCCTGCACACATATTTTGTGTGTATGCAACTCATGACATATGCATGTGTTTACATCTACATATAAGCATTATACCCCCCCCCACACACACACACACACAATAATCAAAATGTTTTTGACCTTGACAATTTTTATATAATAATAATAATAATAATAATAATAATAATAATAATAACCAATCAGTAGCAAACTGATGTTGACCAGGACATATCAGACCTCATGTGATGGTGTCAACACTTAGACCACAGCCACAGTGAATCTTAATTGCTGCGAGCAGTTCCTCAGATGAGTTTGTCGCTGTGAGTCTATTTTTTGTTGTGCACTATTCCTGTGTAGCTCCCTGGAGATTGGAAGTGACAGTGTGACTTCACACTTCCCCATGACGTGCTGCCGGACCTAAGTGTCCCGCAGGTGTGAAAAAGAGCAAGCAGCTTCCACAGATATGTGTTAGAGCTGAGACAGGTGATTCCCCTCCCCTCAATACCATTAAGGGTTTCCCCCCGAAAATGTGTTAGTCAAGGTGGTAACTGCGCACCATGCATTACAGAGGTGGGAACGTACTTTTGTGTTAATTGTATAGCATCATCTACAATTAACCATCATATGGTCTTCAGGTCAAATTTGACCCGATATGAATTTTACTCAACGATAAAAATAGTTTTATTGAACTGACCCAAAATAACATGGATGCTTTACTGTTGTGTGCTCAATAAATAAAATTAATACTAGCTCATTGCAATGCATTATGGGTATTTTATTAGAATTTGTTAGGGTTACAAATTTGACCCGAACATGATTGAAGTGCTTTAGATCACAGTATTGGTATTTATATTGAACTGAAGCATTTTATTTTTATTCACTGTTATCTCTGTTAGGGGTGGCAAGTGTCTGGAATCTATCCCAGCAACTATGGGCCGGAGGCAGGGTCAGTTTCAGGGCTAACCCTAACCCTAAACATATTTTCTCTCTCACATCTCATACTGTGGCAAATTTCAACTCACCAAATGATCTATTTCTTTATTCAGTCAATCAAATTACTATTCATAACACACACACACACACATATACACATCCACTCTTATGCTCATGCACATGCACACAACATATCATCTAAGAAACATGATTAGGCCTACAGAAAGACCAAGCGAATACTGACAGCCTTCAAACATCTTGGGCAGACAGAGATCCACTACAACTACAATACGCTTAAATTTTTTTATTCCATCCATCTTCTTTCACTTATCCAGGGCCAGGTCATGGGGCAGCAGTCTATGCAGGGACACCCAGACTTTCCTCTCCTCAGACACTTCCTCCAGCTCCCCAGGGAGGTGTCCAAGAGGCTCCAGAACAGATGCCCGAACCACCTCAGGTGGCTCCTCTCAATGCAGAGGAGCAGCGGCTCTACTCCAAGCTCCTCCTGGGTAACAGAGCTCCTCACCCTGCCTCTAAGGGATTGCCCAGCCACCCTGTGGAGGAAACTCATTTCAGCCGCTTGTATCAGCGATCTTGTCCTTTCGGTCATGACCCAAAGCTCATGACCATAGATGAGAGTAGGAACGTAGATCGATGGGTAAATCGAGAGCTTTGCTCTTCGCCTCAGCTTCTTCTTCAGCACAACAGACAGGTACATTGACCGCATTACAGCAGACGCTGCAACGATCCACCTGTCAGTCTCACGCTCCATCCTTCACTCACTGTGAACAAGACCCCGAGATACTTAAACTCCTTGACTTGAGGCAGGATCTCTCCTCCAACCTGGAGAGGGCGCCACCCTTTTCCAGTCGAGAACCATGGCCTCGGACTTGGAGGTGCTAATTCTCATCCCAGCCACTTCACACTCGGCTGCAAACCGCCCCAATGCACCAAACTGTAAAGCAACTTTGAGTGTCTAGAAAAGCGCTATATAAGACTTTTTAGATTATTATTTTATATGCACCTGAGAGTAACTATAAGGGAAATAATTCAAAATATCTGTATATTTTCTAAAAAAAAAAAAAAAAAAAGGTAAATTTTATAAAAAGTAAAGCTGTTGGCCATGAATGCCAAAAAGATGGATAAAACAGGTGATTATGAGTTGCAAAGGAGTAGAATAAGGGGTGTGGGATTAAATTGAGTGATAATTTTTAGGTTATAAATGTGTAATCAGTGAATATGGTCTTGGCCAAATTTGACCCGGAAGGGACAGAAATGTCAGTATTTGCAACAACTGCAAAAACATAAAGTGGTCAAAAAAAATTTTCTAACTATACTTTTACATGCTCTTGACCCTACTCATCAATCAACAAAACTTCTAATATTAAACTGTAGAAATAAAAATCATGTTTTTTTCTTTTTTTTTTACTCTGCTGATGTACACTATGATTTAAATAAAATAAGAATAAAAATATCTAAATTACTTAGAAGGGGATTGTTTAATGAGATGAAACTCAAAAATTGGCAATAAATGACTTTTTTTTTTTTCAAACAACACACAGAAAAAGATTAGGTCAATTCTGACCTTGGAGGACAACAAGTGTTATATAAAACAAGGGAAATATGAGCTGCTGCTGTTTCTGTTTTTGCTCTGCTTCTAAATGTTTAATGTTGTTTTATGTAGAATATGTTGAATACTGCTCAGCCTCCAATACAGAGGTGTGTGCACAAGCTGAGCCGCTAAATGAGACTACAGGTGTTACAACCCATTACGTCACGAATCTAATCATAATCTGGTAGTTTCGTCCACTCTTTCCTAACACAGTTTTACTTTCTCTGTAGGAGAGGAGCTGTGGTTGAGCAGAGGTAGTTCTCACAGCAGAAAAGCAGACTTTGTTACCGCCATTGTAGCTTCTTTTGTTTCCAAAACAGCAACTCTCTTGCCATTATTTTCCATCAGCCACTGGTGATGGCATGTTCATCTCAGAGTGTCTGAAATGGCACTATTAGATGTTGGTTTAATCAGCTGTGGAATTGCTATTCATGGCGGGAGTGGAGCCTTCACTATAAGGCAAGGCAAGTTTATTTGTATAGCACAATTCATACACAGAGCAATTCAAAGTGCTTTACAGAAAATAAAAGGCAAATTTAAAAGTACAAAACACAATTAAAACAATAAAATCAAATTTAAAGAGTATAATTAAGAATCAATTTAAAATTAAATTAAAAGAGAAGAGTGCAGATAAAACACTTTCAGTTGGCATATGCACAGTTAAAAAGAACAGTTTTAAGTCTGGACTTGAACATTGTCAGAGTAGAGGTTTGTCTAACATCGTCAGGGAGACTGTTCCAGAGTTTAGCTGCATAAAACTGAAACGCTGCTTCACCGAGTTTAGTCCTGACTCTGGGCACCTGCAGAAGACCTGTCCCTGAGGTTCTCAGAGTCCGAGATGGTTCATATGGGACCAACAGGTCAGAGATGTACATATGTAGATGATAGATAGATGAGATATATATATATATATATATATATATATATATATATATATATATATATATATATATATATATATATATATATATATATATATAAAACAGCTCAAGCTCCTTCAAGTTGAATGCATTGTAATGCACAGTTTGAGTCATTTTCTTAAAAAATTGTCCTGGGTTTAGCTCCATCCTTCATCCTCCTTGAGTTCTGACCAGTTTCTCAGTCCCTACCAATGACAAATATACCCCACAGCAGAACACTGCCATCACCAGGCTTCACTTTAGTGAGGGGGCACAGTCAGGTGCTAGGTTTGTGCTACACATAGCATCTTTCATTGAGGGCTCATTTTAATTGTATCTGGACAGAGGACCTTCTCGTGTTTGGGGAGTCTTACACGTACCTTTTTGGCAAACACAAAACATGTTTTTGTTATTATTTTCCTTAAGCAATGGCCGCTCCTCCACACAGCCCAGTTCTGTGGAGTGTATGGTTCAGAGTGGTCCTGTGGGCAGATACAACAGTCTCTGATGTGGAGCTCTGCAGCTCTTTCAGGGTCACCTTTGGTCTTATTGTTGCCTCTCTGATGAATGCACTCCTTGCCCGGTTTGTGAGTTTTAGATGGTCCTCTCTAGGCAGGTTTGGTGTGGTTCCTTATCTTTTACATGTTGTAATGATGAATTAAATTGTGTTTTGTGGCATAATGGCAGTTGAATTGCAGTCAGGCCAACCTTTTTTTTTTTTTTTTTTGACCTTTATTTAACCGGGATTTAACTAAGATTCAGAATCTCTTCTACAGGGGAGTCCTGGACCTATCGTACATATTTTTTATTTAACTATTTCTGTGACTTCTTAGGGTGAGTAACATTGGGGCCTCTTTAAAAAGGGAGTAAATACTTTTGCACATTCAAGTTTTCTGTTTTTCTGTCATATTTCTAATTAGCTTCACAATAAAAATGTTTTTGCATTTTCATAGGTGTTGTCCTGTGATATAAAGTGACTGACATAAACCTCTCAATGATCCATTTAAATTCCAGGTTGTAAGGCAACAATAAAGGAAAAATGCTCAGGGGGGTACAGACTTTTGCTTGCCACTGTATTGTTGTGATTTAAATGAAAGTCAGATCACATTTTATAACCAAATCATGCAGAAATGCAAGTGATTCCAAAGGATTCACATACTTTTACTTGCAACTGTATGTATTTTAGATAACTGTCCACTGTCCAAGATTTACTCTACCTTTGGCCCATAGTTGCTGTGATGGGTGCCAGTCATCTGCAACCCACAATAGTGAATGCGCAGAATGAATAACAAAATTTTTCCCCTCAAATGACTTAAGGTAGTTAGCCAATATGATGTTTATCTCGCAATTAAGAGGAAGCATTTAGAGGTAGCATTCACTAACCCTAACTGACCAAATATCTTCTGCTGACTGGACTCTGATGCTCAGACCTCCTCATAATATAATCATTAAAGGCTTGTGCTGTTGGCATTTCAAACACTGACCACTTCTAAAGAGCCTTTCATTGTGGCGCCTTGTCCGGGGCTGTCGTTGCTTTAATCCACCTCCTGACGGCTTTGTGCGCTTTTAATTAGGCCACTAATTAGCGGGATACAAACATGATGTAATTAGTTTGCACTGTGTCAGGACAGCTGGAAGCGGCACACAGACATATGGCAGCCGCTCTCACAGGGACCACAGGCTCTTACTCCACATAGGGCTCCAATTACAGACATCTCCCATTCCCTCCCCGCTGCCCCCACTGGTGTGAGCAGTCCTGTGTCTATCTCTCTTTAAATACTTTTGCCATTAGTCAAGTCAAGACCAAAACAAAGGCTTTTTTGAGCTTTTAAATATGTTTCACGCATGTTTGAGTCATCCTATGTGCTGATGCCTTCTCAATTGCAAGAGTTTGAAACGCTGGGTCTCACCGCACTACGTGGACACATGAAGCCAGAAAGTAACTCTGTGCATTTCCATACACTGCTACCGGATTCGTTCTGATCATTTCAGCACTTAAATTGCTGTCACCAAAAAGCAGTCCGCTCATTTATCTGTCTGTTAGCATCATGTTTGTAAATAGCCATTTTATGCTCTGTCCATTCTGTCCACTTCCTAGAAATAAAGTTTTCTATACACATTTTTTATCTGCCATTAGTAGGGCTTTATTGACAGGACAGATTAGTAGAAAATCAGGGGTGAGAGCTGGGAGAGACATTCAGCAATACATCAGACTCTGGACTTGAGTCCACGACAACAAGGCATGCTGTAAGCTCTGCAACTAACTTTGTCATTGTTTATCCCACATCAGTTTTCCCTGGGGTCCCAAAAATTGCTTGGTTGTCCTGTTTCAGCGCATCTGATGGCCCCAGTAAACCAGAAATATTTACATTTAGTGACTTAAGTAACTTCAACATTTCTACAAAAAAAAAAAAAAGATTTTAAAAAAGCTCAATTTGCTACCTGCTGAGTTCAAAGTCTTTCCTCGTAAGCACATCTAAATCAGCACACATAACTTGCATGCATCTCCTGTCTTAAGTGATTTAAATCCTTTTTCAGATCAAATTTTTTGTTTTGCATTCAGTAAACTCATCTTTTGTTGCCGCTGTTTCATGTAAATAGTGCGACTGAACCACTGAACCACTGAAGCAAATCTAAAGAGCAAATTAAAATCCACTCTTCTTGGAAACATCAAAATCTCTGTTTACGCACAAACACAGCTGCTCGAATGTGAGCCTGGATTTACATACCTCTTTACAAACACGTCCTCCATTTTGTCATTGGACCTTGCGAGGGCTACTTTCATTACAACATGCAGCTACAGACGAAAAGATTCAAAATTTAACACCACTAAGCTTATCTCTGCCTAAAAGGAGAAGAACCAGAAAAATGCATTGATGGGTCTCGTGTCTGTATAAGCTCTTGATCTCGCACATTTCCTTTCAAGCCTTTTCTATCTCAAACGCCACTTTTGATTAATAAGGAATGAAAGGGGACGCCTCTGTTGTTAAGCACAGGGAAGTGCATTATATCTGGTCAGTTGTTTCAGAAAGTTGCAAGGAAAAATCTGAACATAATTACACAGTCTAATCACAGATCACAAGCATTGTTCAGTATTGGAAAATAAATATGTTCTGCTAATGACCAGCTGCTAGCACTTTATTAAAGGCTATGTGTTTAAACTGTTAGCACTTGGAAAGGTCACAGCACTTATCATGCCAAGACTGTTGCAAGATAAACAGCTAATTGATTCTACATTTTCCTCTAAGTGGACTTGTGCACACAGAGTCCAGGCTGATGGTATCCTTTCAGTTGTGTGTTTTGTTAAGTAGAAGTAAGCAGTCCCTAGACTGTGCTCCGAGCATGGCAGGAGTTAAAACATACGTATTGAAACAGCAAAGAAGGCCGCCCTCAAGGGTTTTAGTGCTACAGTTAAAAAGCAAGGTTTGCATAAAAATGCAGCTCTAAAGACAAACAGGTGGTGAGTGAAAAAGAGAGAAAATGCAGTAGTGTGAAGCTTACTATTAAAGCTTGTGGTGTTGCAGATAAGTAAAGATACGGTCATTATGTTTACATGCAGGTTGAGAAAACCCAAATTTTTGCCTTACTCCCATTATAACAGGAGTTTTGATCTGCATGTACACAGCACGGGATTTCAATTAGTCATTCAAATTTCTCTTAATCAGAGTGGAGCAACTGGCGGTTCATTGTTGGACTACTGCTGCGCCGATTAAGCTAGGAGAGGCATTCACCAGCATTCAGTGCTTAAACAAGACAGAACAACATTAGTCCAGTGTTTAGAGATGTTTTTAGACCACCAAAGACACATATTATGGGTCCCTTCACCACGTTCTGTTTTGTTTTATCCATTGTGTTTAAAAGTGAAAGTTTGACTGACGTAGCTTTGTTGCATTAATGGGGCTTCGTGAGATAAATGTATCGAGAGGAAGGCTTTTTCGTTAAGTTTTATTTAGTAAAGTAAAAGTGTTACATTTCATGTTTATTGGTAAAACTATCATTACTGTGTAAATTAGCCATGGTTATTAGCATTTAGTGCTGCTGGTAAATCCCCAGACCACTGGAACTCGTAAGGCAGTGGTCCTAGTAATTTGGTTCAGTGCTTTGCATGTAGAGTGGTCTGACCAGTTCTCAGGAGAAATCGAAGTAAAAACAAATAAGGAAGATAGTCGAAGTATGCTCTGCATGTAAACATGAGTGCCCCGACCTGGTCTCAAACACTGGATGTTCTACTTCAGAGGTCAAAGCTCTATTCATGATATATGGTAATATTTCATAATAGTACAGGATTCTTACTAATACTTTGCTGATCCCTTTTTTTCCTTTTACTTACCCATGGTGTGAGATGTCATGGATTTTTGAATGTCTTCCTGCTTTCCTGATTTGCATGTAGCAGCTGTGACCTCTAGTTTTGACCCTCTCCATATTTGGCTGTAAAATGACTATTAACTTGCTATTGACATACTGTGTAGCACTGTCTCCTAGGCAGGAAATGTGAATCATAACCAGATAGATGTTCAGAGGTATGTTTTTGATGCAGGAACAACATTAAAACACTAGAATGCTCAGAAAAGTCGATTTTGCATAATAGGGCCCCTTTAATGTTTTTAAAGGTTGTAAAAAGTAAAATGGTGTTCTAGAGTTGATCATGATTGGTTTAAAAATATGAATAAAAGCATTGCATAGCCACTTTAAGCAAGAAAGTGAGCTGTGCTTTAAATACTTTTTTTTAAGAATTTGGAGCATAGATGTACAAGAGAAACTCTCATCACACTATTGATATTAACATTGGTATAGGTACGGATGACGTTTAAATTGATCCACCCACCCCTATCTCAAACCCTCATTTTATTAAACTCATGACTTCCTTTAACAACCAAGACATATGGTACACAGTAAAATTGACAGCGTACATACAACACTTAAAGAGTTAGTTTCCACACTGCCCGAGTGAACAGATTTGCCTAACCCAGAAAGAGTAAAGTTTACTCTTGTGATAGAGTTAATGTTCAGAGTTAATCCAATACTGGCAAGAGTTAGTATTTTACACTACACTGATACTAACTGTGTGTAACTGGAGTTTTAAACTGTGATATAACCAACTCTTTATAGTGTCATTTAAAGAAGTCTCTGGGTTAACTGGGTTTCTGTTTTTTTTTAGGAGTTTTTCCTTACCGAGAAGGAGGGTCTAAGGACAGGAGTGTCCTGGGTCTGTTTAGTGTAGTTATTGTTTGTGCTGATTGTGTGTTAAGTCTGATTGTGTGTTTATGTTTGATCAACTGTTTGTGAAGCCCTTTGAGGCAACTTTTGTTGTGATATTGGGCTGTACAAATAAATCTGAATTGAATTAAATTAAGTGTTAATCAGAAATAAGTTTATAGCTAAACCGATTTATTAAAAAATTACTTCCAAAAATACACCTAAAACTATTGCAGTGCAAAAATAATACACAATATATCCATGTTATCATGCCTCTTTATTAAAATAAAACATATGGTGTAAAACATACATAAAAGAACAATACTTCTTACATTGAACATTAAATTCAATTTTCCCAAGAGAAAACTGCATCAGTGTTTTCTCAGACAAAACTCCATCACCTGCAAAATAGTAACATTTTCAAATAACAAAAAAAACATGTTATTTTACAAATAGGGCCTCAGTGTGTGTTAGCTTAGCACATGAGAAATATGATGTGGTATGCCCGTTGTTTGCAAAGGTTAGTAAAAAAATGTCTCTACTAGTGTTTAATCAGGCAGAAAATGAAATAAAAAGATTCAATTTTGAATGTAGATCTGGAGTTAGGCTACTAACTATGTGCTACTGGTAGCTTGAAATAAGCTAATCACCAGCACAGCCACACCCAGAGACATGAGATTTAAGAGACAAAACACCATAAATGAATGTTGAACAACTACAAAAATATAGTACTAAATGATTTAATGGTATAAAGATGAACTTACCACATGTCTTTCATCAAATGCAGAAGAAAAACTCTGACCTGGTTTAAAGCTGGGCGTAGCTACAGAGGACAGAGTCAGTTCTGGAGTACACCGCTCTAGTGAGACTGTATTGTGACTGTTGCTGCTTACAGTGAACTCCTGTTATTACACTGTTTATTAACACTGTCAATGTTAACTCTGGATATTTACACCGACACTGAAGGGAATTTTACTCTACTGTGAGATTAACAACTCTTACCATTGCTAAATTAACTATGAAAGAGTTAATGTTTATTACCACTGTGTTTTTTACTCTTGAGAATTTACTGTGTATATACAGTATATGTGCCAGATAAAGCCAAAAAGCCAAGAACCAGATTTTACCTTGGGTTCAATATGTGCAGTCTGATATGTCCTCTATTATTTGGAAGCAGATTATGAGCTACAACTTTCTGAGATGCAACTTCAAAGGTACAGTATGAAGACTTAAATAAATAAGCACTAATCCCATCCTTGTCACACTACTCATATCAGCTCTTCAGCCTCAGCTACAAGTCGCCTAGCAACGCATGCAGCAGTTTTTTTTCTGGCACCGACTATTATTTCAAGACAAATATATTTCCCAATAACGGCATGGCAACTGGTGTGGAGGGAAGCTATAGTGTAATGAAAAATGGCTGGTAATTTGGCCCTGTCTTGTTCTATTACAATCCCCAAACATGTCACGCATTATCACTCTGATGGGGCATGTGCTGGAACAAGAGTGGTTTAATTTATTTGGCGAAGACTTGATTTGGACATGTGAGTGCAAATTAATTGGACGTACCGAGCATGATAAATAGATAGAGAGGCGAGAGGACAGAAAAGCTGCAGCTCCTAATGCGATCGTCCATCACGGGCAGAAAAGCACAGCATCATAAATCAGAATGCATAGATAAACATGCGTGGCTGATATGTGCTTACTGTACGTACATTGTTCGTGTTCACAGAGAGATGTTGGCCCCCTGAACTCACCGACTCATAACGCCAACGAGAGGTCTGCAAAGATGGATGCTGCTACATGCATCACAAGTCGTTCACTGTAAGGTTATGTTTCGACTGATAGCTGTGATGCAAAATGTGGAAATATGTTTACATGTTGTCATCCATCTTGTGTTGGCGAATCAGCGCAGATGCAACCATGAGCAACATGTTCCATTCACTAGAACAATGACATTATTGGAATAAATGGCTTATGCACCTTTGACATTTTAAATTAACATAGAAAAGCAACAGAAGACTTCCGGTGACGCCATGTTGGAGGCAGCAGCATAGAGGCTAGGCTTTCGTCCATTTATTATAATATCCTAACTAAACAACTACAAAACTCGGCAAATTTTGGTTTAAACAACATGGCATCGTCTGTTAGAAGTAAGGGCTCGAGCAAACAGGACCAAACTAAAGACAAGGGCGGAAATTTGAAGCAGCTAACTCTGACGCAAACGACACCGAGTGCGAGTGTAGCTGCAGATGCTAGCACGCGTGACTCAGAATCAAAAATAATGTCGGAGCTAGAAAAACTCAGAAAGGAGAATCTTGAGGGCCACACGCAAACCAGACTATCTCTGACAAGACTAGAGACGTCTATAAAAGATCTGGGAGACAAAATGAATGAACATTAGAAAACAGGACCACAGAAGCGGATGCTCGTATTAGCGCCAATGAAGACACCGGGAGGCGCCATGAGCGAGCGCTCTGGTACCTGCTCCGCAGAGAGATGGCTTTGACTGCCAAATGTGATGACATGCAAAATAGACTGAGGAGAAACAACTTAAGAATATATCGTGTGCCCGAAGGACGCGAAGGACGGGACTGTCAAAGCATTTGTAAAGGAGCTACTCCAAACCACTCTCCAGCTCCCACCTGAACTTAACATCAATATTGAGAGGGCACACCGAGCCCTCACTGCTAAGCCCAAGAATCCGACGGCTGCCCCACGCTCGCTGATTGTCAGGTTTATGGACTATACTGTCAAAGAAAGTATCTTACGACAGGCGTGGACACAAGGGAAGGTACTGTATGACGAAGAGCAGATTTTCTTTGATCATGATTACTCTCCGGAGTTACAGAAGAAGAGAGCATCAGTGAGGGTCGCGATTAAACAGTTAAAACAAAAAAACATAAAAGCAAAATGCCTGTACCCGGCACAGCTCAAAGTAGTGATGGAAGACGGGGAGAAGACATATTCGACTATTACAGAGGCTTTACCTGCACTTCAGGAGCTGGGCGTCCACATACAGGTGGATGGGAGAGAGCGTATAGAAGCAGAGATGTCCCGTCACTACTGGAGCACCGCGGGAGGAAGACGGAGCAAGGACCCAGAGGAGCTGTCATACGGTCATACGGTCAGGTCAAGGCTTTTCTCAGCGCAGACGAAAACTGAATTCTACTATGCCGAGCCAATATCACTGTGCTAAACATGATACGTTAGGAGGGAAGAATCGTTTTATTATTCACTTGGGACGGACCGATCAGCTGGTACTTTCTACATCTCAGCCGCAACGCATCGATCTACAGACGGACGACAGCGGCGCCAACACTGGGTGTGTTTTCCCACTGAGGACCTGTCACCATCCTCTGCCCAGGATACATCGGGGACTGGTTTGAAAGTCAGGTTTGAAAATTAGTTTTAAATTGGACTATTCAATACAGTCGGGTATGTGGAAGTGTGGTTTATTCTGTTCATGTGTTATAAGTTCAAATTTATTTGTTCATTTTATCCTGAGACTAATTGTGGGCCATTTTTTTGTTAAGTATTATACTATTTTCTACTACTTGAATGAAAACTTAATCAGTGTTAAATCAAACCAGAACAAAAGAAGACAGTATGGATAATTTAGTGTGTGTAACTTATAATGTTAAAGGGCTGGGTAGTCCAATTAAGAGAAAAAAGGTTCTCAACCAATTAAAAAAGGTAAATTGTGCAATAGCTATGATACAAGAGACACATCTTTCTGATAGGGAGCATATGAAGTTGAGGAGAGAATGGGTAGACCAACAGTATAGCTCTTCTTTTGAAAATGGGAGAAAAAGGGGAGTTGCAATTCTTTTGAATAAGTCAGTCTATTTTTGTCATGAAAAAACATTTTCGGATAAAGAGGGGAGATATGTGATGGTAATTGGGAGCATAGGGGGCACTAAAATTACCTTAATCAATCTATATGCACCTTACGAGGATTCTCCTGATTTCTTTAAAAGTATTGCTGCCCTAATAGCGGAAAACTCGGAGGGTGTCATTTTGGTAGGAGGAGATTTTAATTGTGTTCTAAGAGCATCTGTTGATCGGCTTCCTGTAGACACAGGCCCTGTATCTAAGAAATCTCTGACTCTCTGTGCAGTGATCAAGGAATTAGGCTTAATTGAGGTTTGGCGTCATTTACATACCAAAGACAGGGACTTCACCTTTTTCTCCCAAGTGCACTGTAGCCGCTCTAGGATAGACATGTTTTTGATTTCAGGAACAGACAGCTATAGAGCTACTGAGTGTAACATCGAAGCAATAACTATTTCAGATCATGCCCCGGTAACTTTGAAAGTAAAAATAGGTTCAAATAAACAATTTAAATACTGGAGAGCCAATGTATCTCTTTTGAATAATGAAATTATTCAACAAGAAATACGACAAGGTTTGACTGATTTTATTAAATGTAATGATAAGGACAATGTAACACCTTCTGTACTATGGGAGACAGCTAACGTTGTGCTGAGGGGCAATATAATTGCAATTTCATCTAGATTAAAAAAGAAGAGGCTAGCAGAACAATTAGAATTGGAAAATAAGATTAAAGAACTAGAAAAAAAGTATCAACGATCTCAAAAAGATGAAATATTGACCATTCTGAAGGAAAACAGACAAAAACTGAATAACTTATTAACATATAAGGCTGAGGGTCAGCTACGTTTCACTAATCAGAAATACTATGAATTTGGTAATAGGGCTAGCCGATTATTAGCATTTCAGCTGCGTAAATCACAGTCAAACAGAGTGGTCCATAAGATAAAATGTCCATCTACTGGGGGTCTATTTAACCAGCCTGAGGATGTAGCAAAAGCATTTGCCCAATATTATCAAGAACTATATAAGGGAGAAAATTATCCAAATAAGGTTGAAAAAATTAAGCAATTTCTTAATTCAATTAATCTTAACAGATTGAATGGGGCGGAGGCTGATCTGATAACGCGACCTATCACAGGGGAAGAAATTAAGGACAGTATTCTGAGACTTAAGAATAATAAATCTCCAGGAGTGGATGGCCTTCCTGGAGAATATTATAAAACATACGTACATGAATTGACCCCGCTTTTGACTAAAGTTTATAATTATGCACTTACAGATGGAGATCCTCCTGCATCGTGGTCTGAAGCCATAATTAGTGTCATCCATAAAGAGGGCAAAGACCCAACATCGTGTGCGTCGTATCATCCGATCAGCCTCCTCTGTGTTGATTTAAAAATACTCACCTCTATTATCGCCAATAGAATTCAATCGTGTATAAAAAAACTAGTGAAACCAGATCAAACTGGGTTTATAACACAAAGACAGGGAATTGATAATGTGAGGAGGGCCCTGAATCTTCAGTCACTGGCGCAGCGGGGAGACACTCCGTCAATGCTTCTCAGCCTTGACGCTGAGAAGGCATTCGACCGAGTGGACTGGGCTTTCCTACAGTATACTCTTAGACAGATGGGCTTTAATGATATTTTTCTTAAATGGGTTCAAACTTTTTATAAATCCCCCAGGTCTAGAGTGCGGGTCAATGGCCACTGCTCTGACTTTTTTGCTCTTGGACGTGGTACGCGACAAGGAGATGCTTTGTCACCCTCGTTATTTGCACTCAGTATAGAGCCGCTTGCAGAATTAATTAGGTCTAACCCTCTTATTCAAGGAATATGTGATGAAGCAAATGTCCAACACAAAATGTCACTATTTGCTGATGATATACTAGTATTTTTAAAAAATCCTAGTACTTCTGTCCCCGCTCTCCTCAATTGTCTAAATGAATATAGTATGGTATCGGGGTATAAGGTCAATACAAACAAATCAGAGGCTATGATGATTGTGGGAGATTGGCCTTCCCAGTTAGATGATCTGGTCTCTTTCAAAAAATCTAAACATGGGTTTAGATATCTTGGAGTAATTCTTACCCCTAAAATAAGCCAGCTGTACTCCTCTAATTATGAAAAACTTATAAAAGAAATTAAAACAGACTTAAATAGATGGGATATGCTTCCACTCTCACTCCTGGGACGGACTGAATGTGTAAGAATGAATATCTTACCAAGATTGCTATTCCTATTTCAGTCCCTCCCAGTCTTCGTACGACAGTCTACATTTAAGCTTTTAGAAAAACGTATATCAAAATTCATCTGGCAGAATAAAAGACCAAGAATAAGACTTAAAATTCTAATGTCTGGTAAAGAAAGAGGAGGCCTTGGACTGCCTAACTTAAGAATTTATTATTGGGCTGCTCAAATAAGAGCAATAGTGGCGTGGATCATTAGGGATCCAGAAACACAGTGGGTCTCAATTGAGGAGTTCTCATTACCATTTCCATTTCTTAGCTTACAATCTCAGAAAAAAATTAAAATAAGTAATCTATGGATTAGACATACAGTTAAAGTATGGAACCAAATACAGAAACAAATAAAGGGATCTATATGCCTATCAAGGGCAGTTTCTATTACTAGGAATATTGAGTTTTTACCATCCTTGTGTGATAGGACCTTTGATAGATGGGCTGAATGTGGGTTGATTACAATAAGCCAGCTGTTTGAAGGGAATATGCTTAAGTCTTTCTCCCAACTAAAGAACAAATTTATTCTCCCTTCTAGTGACTTGTACAGATTCCTACAGATAAGACACTATGTATCACAACATGCAGATTGGAAATATATTAAAAGGGAACCTACAAATATAGAAAAACATTTTATAAATTTACAAGAAAATTCCGGAACAATGAAAACACAAGTTTCTTTGATGTACAAAAAACTAATGATGGATACGTCAGATAATACTCAGCATATTAAGCAACAATGAGAAATGGAACTGAATGTCATTTTGGAGGATGACTCTTGGGAAAATATCTGTGCTAGTTGTCATAAGGGAATCTGGAGCCAACTCTGGCGAGAATTTGATTGGAAAGTCAAAATTAGATTTTTTCTTCATTCTTTCACTTAAGACTTTTCTTTCAAAAAGTAGTACTACTGAAAACTGCTGGAGGAACTGTGGACTTGTGGGTGACCACACTCACATTTTTTGGGACTGCCCTCAGACTGTTAAAGACACGTTGGAGAAAATACTGAATGTGAATATTCCTTTGAACCCTGTCATTTTTCTGCTGGATGTGTTCCCTACCCATCTTACTCATGATCAATGTTTTCTATTACATATTCTTCTAATGACAGCAAGAAAAATGATTACGGTTAATTGGATGAAACCTGATCCACCAAACAATGATCACTGGATACAGAAAATTAGGCATGTTTACAAAATGGAACAATTAACTGCTCAACTACAACTAAAAACTCAGAGTTTTGAAAAACGATGGGAACCTATTAAAAATTTCTTTAACTAGGTTGCTTTGTTTTCCTTCTCTTGTGATATCTACCTTAGCCTTGTATGGTGAAAAATGTAAACTTTTTAATTTTGTATCTTTGTACTGAAATCAAGGCCCAGTCTCGGGATGAAATTAGTTTATATGTAAAGTGTTTGTATGTGAATTGTTTGTATGTAAATTGCCTTATTTTGTTTGGCAATAAAAGTTCAAAAAAAAAAAAAAAAAGCAACAGAAAAATATATATATATATAAATAGCAAACAAATTTGTTTTAACATGCTCAAAAAGGAGTGGGATGAAATGTAACCTTATTTATCCCACTCCTATAAACATATTTACTTGTAATTAGTAATGTTATTTAGCCTGTCACTCTTTCCTCATTTGTAAAAAGAACATTAAACCAGGAGAGACTTGTTAGTCAACCTACCAACCACTGGCAGTGTATTTAATACTGTCTTTCTAGTGCACAAAAGAATCAAAGTAGATACTCCATTACGAATCACAGCACCCTCTAGCAAGCCAGATCAAACTTCTAAAAGGGCCAAGTTTGGTCCATGAGCCTCACTTTGGGCAACCCTGATATAAATCATCATTAGACACTGTCAGTCATACATTTATTGTTTGCTATTTACTTGATTGATTATATGACATTACCTACTTAACTTCAAAATGTAATGACTTTCTATTTACACAACATGCAACAATACTTAACAATGAATTCCTGACAGGGTTTAGCCATTCAAATATGCAAACAATTACTATTACCATTAGGTCAAGCCATCAACAGCAGCAAAAGCATATTGTAAACACTTGACAACTCTATAATCACAGCTAAAATTGTGATATAAAGATTAGGATATTAGGAAGTGAGTGTTTTAATAATATTAATAATAAAAAATTTAAAAAAAAAGGACTCAAGCCTTAATATTGTGGCAATAATCCACTGACAAATGCAGCTCACAAATACTCGTAATTACTTTGAAAACATGGTTCTGATTTATATTTCAGTAAAGTGCTTCATATACATAAAATGGCAACACAGTTTAATAGGAATATATTATGCTTTTATTCATATTTTTAAACCACTCTTGGTCACCTCTAGAAAAGCAGTGCACATTTTACAACATTTAAAAAACATTATGTGACTAAACTCTAAATGAGTACTCTACTGGTGCCATAAAGAAACTGATGAAGAGATCAGCAGCGTGCAGGAGAATGAAGAGCGTTGCCATCTTTTGGACATAATCAAAGAAAAACAACACTTCCTTAAACTTTTTGTATGATACCATTTTACCACAAAATAAAAAATGCTGAGGGGAATCAGTGGAATAGATTTGTACACTGTTTTGTTGTTTGTTTGTTTTGGATAAATGAATGAGAGCAGACTGGATGTACAGGGCTTGTTGATTGGTGAGTTGCTTCCTGGAGTGGGCAGGGGTTCGTGGGAGAGGTGGGTTTTCGTGGAACCAAGCGTTTTGAGGCCTCAGCTATATTTATTATTGTTTTTGAGAAAGATCTTTGGATAAGGGCGGAAATATCCTCATAAACATGTTACATTGCTTTTGTTATACTATACATATAGTTCAAATACACTGTCAGTCAATCAGAAACAAAGCTCTTTGCAAGGACAAAAATCATATAACAATGAAGGCAACAAAACAACGTTACATATGACAACAGTGGTAAAGAATCCACAATAAAAGCAAGGATTTTTGGCACTATCTCACTTTTTATGACTAAAAAAACATTGCCAGGAAAGATATAGCCTCCATGGTGGAAGTAAAAAATGCTGTAATATAACAACCTTGAATTCATTTTAGCAGCCCATCACCAGCAGCTGTATTAGACTGTGCTGAATAATGTTGCACGAGGCAAATCCGGATATTAAGTGGATCTCTGCATCAGATATGTATCTCCTAACTGCCTCTAAACGCTGGACTTGTGCCTTAATCTGTGGCCGCCCGTTCCCGCGGCAGCCCAGTCGATTCTTCTCTCTGAACTCCTGAACCGCCGTCATCCTCTCTGCTTAAGTCATCCGCTGTACGTCTCAGCAGTTTTAGCCACATTAATGCTGTCCTTTCCATTAGTGCACCTGTCCTTCACATCTCTAACATACAGTATATATGCCAGACCGGGGGTTTCATAAGTGGATAGGGTGCAGTTTACAGTGTGGGATAAGTGGAGCAGTGTATGACACAATCTCGGGATTTGCCCAGAGATTTCATATAAGACACTCTTTCATCTTGGCCACATGGTTATGTAGCTGTCCATTCAAACAAGATTGTCCAGTTTCTTTTTGAGTGAGAAGCACCACCAACACAGCCATGTGTGTACTGGAGCCTATATCAGTAACTATGGGCCTTAGACGCTGTGTACAGTGGCCAGTTAGTTGCAGGGCTGACATAGAGACAAACACAGGGCTGACATAGAGACAAACACAGACAGACAAACATTCACCCTCACAATCATTCACTAGGACCAATTTAGAGCCACCAATTCACATGCATGTCTTTGGAAGGTGGCAGGGAGCCAATTATAGTTCAAGTGTAACAGGGAGAACCAAAAACGAGACTAGATGAAGGCATTAAACCAACCTGGACTTAAACAACACAATACTGAACAGATACCAACTCTGACAGACTGTTAGCCTGGCCTGCCAGACAAACTCATTTCCTACAAAGAAGTTAGTCTGGTACCTCTTTGGGAACATTTCGTTTCTGAGGTGGAACAATGACAAGCAGAGTAACCAATCAAAGAAACAAAGGACAGGACATAAGCTGTGCACTGCTGACCCAAACAAACATGGATTTCTGCCGTTTTTTTTTTTTTTTTTTGTTTTTTTTTTTAATAAAACACCAGAATACAGCGTTTTATGAGCAGCTCTGTATGCATTTCTGAACGGGCAGTAGCAGAAGCCAGTTGTACAAAGATTTGTTGAAAAAGTTGTTGTTGTTTTTTTTATGCGTTTGTTATATCGCATGTCAACAAGACTTAACTGTTGTTAAAAAGGCAACAAGACAAAAAATCTCACAGAGGACTGGACAATAACACAGACTTCACCAGAACCAACAGGTTATGAAGGAAAGCACTAAATGCCGATAATCAGGTCAGAGAAGTTATTAAATTAGCTTGGTAGCTCGTCCTACCTTGGTTAGCTCTTCTGCTTTCGTAAGACGCACTGCAGATAAATGACTGTGATTGGCCAAACTGAATCGGAGAAATGCACCACCCTAAGAGGGGAACCAGAGTGTCCTGTTTGTGAAAAGCAAGTAGGACAGTCTGGCTCACCGGGCTAACAGACTGGTCTGTTAATAACACATTTTTAAAGTCCCATATTTGCTTTCTTCAAGCTTTTTGAAATAGCTTTGAACACCTTTGCATTAGTATTTCAGGCTTTATAACTTAAAAAAAGTGTGTATGTATGGAAAACATCTTCTTTCGCGGAGTTGTTACATTGACTTTGCAGAGTATGCTTGAATTAGGTGCCTGTTGCCCCCAACTGGCAAAAGTAGGGAAAGGATAGAGCATAAAACAGCTAATTAGCTGCCAGAGATTGCATACTGCTTTTGTGTCCTTGTGCAAGACACTTCACCCACATTGCCGTGTATGAATGTGTTAGTGTGTAGTGGTTGGAGAGGCCGTAGGTGCAGAATGGCAACCATGTGTCCATCAGTCTGCCCCAGGACAGAGCTGTGGCTGCAGAAGTGGCCACCAGGGTGTGAATAAGAGGTAAATGAATAATGCACCTAAATGAAAAGTAACCTTGGGTGAACAGCACTAAATGAGACCAATGCATTATTATTTAAAAAAAAAAAAAAAAGAATTTTTTAGCTTCCTTGTGTCAAATTACTTTTCCGTCCTAGACCGTTTGATGATATTGATGCAAGGCTTGGGATAATGACAACTTGTAAGTATTCAGATGCACTACAATGCCAGACTTTTGGTCTCAGTTCAATGACCTTCGACCTTTTTGAACTACTTCAGAAAAACAGACTGCATTCAGTCTATATACAAGTTAGAGAAAGACAGACCTTGACTGAACCTCACTGCTTAGTCTATGTTGGTTTCCGTGCTCTGTTAGTGTTTGAAGTGACCGTTTAAAGTTGTTTATAGAAGATATTTTTCAGATACAGGTAAAAAAAAGAGATTTATGCTTTCACTGCTTAAATACACAGGAGCAAAGGGCCTTTTTTATTCATTTTTCATTGCACCATTTGAATAAATAAAGCAAACAAACTGCAGATCCACGGCGCCAGAGTCCAAACCCTCTGCCCCTGCCATAGTCCCAATCGTACATCCGAATAGTTATTCAGAAATATGCCCACACCAGAGGGTAAACAATGGAGTATTTAACATTTCATTTGAACAGTTTGTCTTCAAATGGATGCAAATCAGTCCGCTTTGTTGTCGACAATCAGAGGTCAAACAAACAGGCATTGCTTTCTTGTGGTATTTTGATAACTTAAGGCGGTAATTAGTTTTGACAAATAAAATTGGAGTGACTAAAATTGCACACTGCAGTTAAAATGCATAAAAAAGATCAGTTACTCAACACATTGACATATTTCTTTTATTTGAGGAAAACCATAATCACAGATGAGTCAAAACAAACCTTAATATATCATTTCTAGGCTTCATTATTAAGATTTCATTGATTTGTACTGAATATACCATTTATCAATATTAAATTAATGGGTGGCACTCACAAAAAATGTGGCTAATTCAGTAATTTCTATGTCAGTGGCAGTAGCTCAGTAGGTAGAGCCATTCGCCCACTAACAATGAGTGGATGTGAAACAACTTTCTCCAGCTAAACAGACAAGACTGAAATAATCATCTTTGGCCCACAGAAACAAAGAGAAATATCCATAGTTACCATGAGTCTCTTTCTCTAAAACCTACAAGTCAGGTTCGAAATCTCAGGGTAATCCTGGACTCCGATTTGAACTTCAACAATCACATTAAATCTATAACATCAACAGCATTTTACCATCTCAAAAACATTGCCAGATTCAAAGGTATTGTCTAATGTCTAATCCAGACCTAGAGAGACGTATTAATGTGTTTATCTCCAGCAGGTTAGACTACTGTAACGGTCTGCTCACTGGACTCACTAAAGGAGCTGTAAGATAACTGTAGTAGATCCAAAACGCTGCTGCTCGGGTTCCTGACCAAAACCAGGAAGTACGACCATATTAGTCCTGTCCTCAGGTCTCTGCACTGGCTTCCTGTTGCTCAGAGAATAGACTTTAAAACATCTCTGCTTGTGTACAAGTCTCTCCATGGCTTAACACCAAAGTACATCTCTGACCTGTTGGTCCCATATGAACCATCTGGGACTCTGAGAACCTCAGGGACAGGTCTTCTGCTGGTGCCCAGAGTCAGGACTAAACTCGGTGAAGCAGCGTTTCATTTTTATCCAGCAAAAATCTGGAACAGTTCCTGACAATGTGAGACAGACCTCTACTCTGACAATGTTCAAGCACATACTTAAAACTGTTTTTTTATCTGTGCATATGTCAAGTGAAAGTGTTTTATCTGCACTCTTTAATTTACTTTTAAATTGATTCTTAATTATATTTTTTAAATTAGATTTTACTGTTTTAATAGTAATTCTTGTCTATGTACTTTTCACTTGTCTTTTTTTTTTTTCTGTAAAGCACTTCGAATTACTGTGTATGAATTGTGCTATACAAATAAACATGCCTTGCCTTGCCTAACTAGAAGTTGGTGGTTCAAACCTACCAGCTACAGGTATTGTATACTGCAGTTGTGTCCTTAGGCAACATACTTCACCCACCATGTCTGTATGAATGTGTTTGTGTGATTGTGTGTTTGTTATTGGTCAAAGAGAGGACATAGGCAAAGAATGTTGCCATGTTTCTGCCAGTCTGCCCCAGGGCAACTATGCCTGAGGATTGAATGAACAATGGGCTAATGTACAGCACTTTAAGAAGCTTGAAAAGTGCAATATAAATCGAAACAGATTCAGATTTCTTTATTTGTTCGTCTCCCTAGGGAGAAATTTGTCTCAGAGCCAGCGCCAGCTGCATACACAAATACAAACATAGAAGGCATAATCCAAACAACAAAAAACACCAAAATCATACACCCGTGTGCAATATAACTAGTAAATGTTACAGCATGACACAATTACATACATTTATGCACTTTGTCTATTTCATTAATTAGCCCAGTTGAATAAGGAACGAATGAGTTTTTGTATCTGTTATGTCGACACAAGGGAATCCTACACCTCCTGCCAGACCACAGTAACTCATACTCACAGTTTAATACATGAGAGGAGTCTGCTAGGATCTTACAAGCCTGTCTTAGAGCAGATTGTTCAAAAATAACATGAGGGGAGATCAGAGGAGTGAACACACCCATGACCTTCTCTGCTAGTCTGACCAACCTGAGAATCAGGTTCACAAACCAGCTGACTAT
Source organism: Bostrychus sinensis (assembly GCA_020698575.1). Lineage (NCBI taxonomy): Eukaryota > Metazoa > Chordata > Actinopteri > Gobiiformes > Eleotridae > Bostrychus > Bostrychus sinensis. The sequence goes on from CM036239.1 coordinate 31,111,726, forward strand.
TCCATACCTTAAGACAGATTCAATACTGGCTCTATAAAATGTCAAAATAATATTTTGGCTGACTCCCAAAACCCTGAGTCTTCTATGAAAGTGTAATCGTTGATGTATTTTTGAACACACACCTGTTACATGCTCGTGCCAGCTCATTTGATCATCAATTTTTACTCCTAGCTATTTATAGGAGGGGACCTACACAGTGTTCTGATTGTGTATAGCAATCATATAATTTCCTTTGTTTTATTTTCATTCACTTGTAGATGATGTCCATCACACCATTTTATAAATCTGTCTACCCCAGATGTATAGCTGCTGATATTAGAATGGCTCATGAGCAGACTCAATATAACAGTATCATCTGAGAACTTAAATACAAATTGACGTCGTTCGTATACAGGGTAATCCATTATTATCATTATTATAGTTGCTGTTGTTGTTGTTATTGTTATTATTATAACTAGTTACACAAATAGATAAAAAGTATTAATACTTGACAGAAATAAAGTATTAATAATGATGATAATAGAGAAAGTCTCTTTTGAGCGCTAGATATGTCCCGTTGCTCAGAGAAAATGTGCAAAAGAAAAACGTGTAGGAAAAAAGGGAAGCAAATCAAAATGCAGACGAAAACTGATGCTTAGAGATGTTTAATAAGGCAGATATAATTGCTTGTTCATATTGGACAAACTCTAAACTCAGTGCTGGAGGTTTAAATTTGATGTTATATACATTTGTATTTGGAGGTGGAAAACTGGTTGAGTTTCACATTTGTTAACAAAATAAAATCAGAATAGTATCTCTGCTGTTGATGTTAAGCAATGGGATTGGATATGCTATAAGTAAAAGATCAGGTTAACCGCTCCAAGGACATTATGAAATCATGTAGTTCAGCTTTAAGTCAGTTTTAAGTCATCTGGGCAGAGTTTGTTTTGGACAAACCTGGTCCAGATGACATTCTTGTTTTATCTTTTTCACTGATTTCTCCTAGGTGACTAAGAACCTTCACAGACATTGTGTTTTTTAGTTTTCAGTGGCAAATGGGTCACGTTTTAGATTTCTGCCCCAATGTCTAGCTTCTTTTATGCTGTCCACCTTTACACGCTCATCAAAATCAAAACTGCTTCATGCCTGGCATCTTGTGTTTGCAGAAAATCTGGACCAACGGCTATTTTACAAGTGCAGTACACCATGGAACTGCCTATCATCAACATTTTAAAACACTTCTTCCCAGCTGAAGTCTCCGGCTTTGTGCCACTGCCCAAAGATACGTGTTAGGTCAATTGGTGACTCTAAATTGCCCCAAGTGATACCCACAACCCCTAACATGAGTAAGTGGAAGAAGATAAATAAATGAAATACTAAGTAAATTCAGGCACTTCTTATAACAACAGCTACCTACTGTGTCTTGTTTAATTACGGAAGTTGAAGTAACACAGCAGGGTTAGACCTTTTGAGAAGTCCATAACCTGGCCATAGTCTGGGCAGCAACTGAGGATGTTACTAGCATTAAGGGAATGTCTTGCCCTGAGCAGAGTTACTCCTGACATCCCCTGAAGGCTGCTGTAGGCAGGAGAGAACACTTCCTGTGTAAGAAAACAAGGATCTACACCATGACCCACTCACACCCACAAAAGACTACCTCCTTCCTTACAGGACTAAGTCAGTAATGGAATATATTAATAGTAATTGCTCTGACTGTGCGAGTCCGTTTAGTTATTTGCTTTTTTTTTTTTTAATGAGAAGCAACCCTAGACCCTTTCATAGTGGCTTTTTATTAATCATTAAGTATATCTACCTAAACAGAAGTGAAATTGTAATAATTTAGGTTTAAAAACACTACTATTTTGCACTATTTTTAGTTACGTTCAGAAGAAAATTAATCTATAGCGGGTATGCAGATGACGTCACGGCATGCTGAATTAACTGCTGTGAGTGGCCAGGGGCGCCGTAAGGGGGGAAAGGTTAGGATGATTCCAAGGGCCCGTGGCTGGGAGGGGGGCCCAGGAAAAATTCCTGTATATAGGCCTGTTCTGTTGTCATGGGCGTAGGTTTGCAAATGGACTATAGGGACATGTCCCTACCAAAATTTCAGACCGACCAAATCAAAAAGCGAATCAAAAGTTGAAATAGCTAAATATTACCGCATTTTGTTCTTGAACAGGCGCGACTAAGATGCCAGGGGTCCTTGTGGGTTACTACAGTTACAGAGTACACTGATCTGACTGAGACAGCGGCAGATTTAAAGAAAGAACTGAAAACTGCTCAAAAAAGCAAACTCCAGTGCAGATTTACACCGCAAGAGTACAGAGAAGCAGCTGCTTTTATCTGAACAGCTCTGTCACTGTCCCGACTTTAGAGCCTCTTTAAACTAGGCTGAAGTTTTCAGCAAGCCAGGACTATGGACTATAACAGTTATCAAATATGTACTGTTCCTTTTATATCAAGATGAAAAGAATCTGCATGAAGATGTCTGTGGTGAGTTTTAAAAACGTTTGTCTGTCCTGGCGCTACTTCTCTAGCTTTTGTTTTTAGCATCTAACGTTAATATGTGAGCTTCAGCAGGCTACAGCCCACAAACACTGTTCTTTGAATTAATATGGACTTTACACAGCAGAAGTCTGTAATGCCACGATTTCTGGCCTCATTTTACTCAGGTGAACAAAGTACTGTAGCCTGGAGGACAGTGTCAGTCTTTACAAATCCATCTGTCTCCAATATGATCTGAGTCTGACACAAGCTCAAACATCAGCTGCTGTTAAAGTGGAAATGATAAATGTTTCTCTGACAGAAATAAATATTGTGCATGTTTTAGCAGCCCAGATTAAATACATAAATAACACTGTATTATAGATTATTATTATTTTTATTTTTTTAATTTTTTTTGCATATGTCATGTTTGGACCTCAGCAGGGTAGAACGTTAATTCTGTGGACCCCGAGCAATTTTAGTTGCTGAACCCTGCTCTAAATACTCCAAGATACAGGAAAGGGTTAGGTAAAATCTTTTCACGGGGCCCAGAATACCTGGTGGCACCCCTATGAGTGGTAAACCTGCTTTAATAGCTATGTTGAGTAATGATACCTCTCAGTGCAAATACTCAAAAAGTCAACTAAAATGGGAAAGAGAGTTACAGTGAAATTGAGTGATACATGTTCAAAAACAAATCTAAGATATATTTTGATAGACCACTGAAATCTAAAAAGAGGTGAAGCGAATGGACTGCGCCATTTCCAGTAAATGGCCCTGCTGGCCAAAAGCCAATCTGTTGTTTTCCACGGACTTTTGGGTGAATCACCTTACCTTAAAGTTACACTGTGTAAGATTCCCGGTCTTGCGCCTCTAGAGGCCACAGGTGCCACTGCACCGTCAGCAAAACGTAAACACTAGGGCCCCTCCTCCTTCTGAAACTGTGCGAGCATGCGTCTATTTCCATCATTGTTTCAACTTTAGTTGACCGGCTGCTACCTTTGGAAGTTTGGACTGGATCTTCTATAGAGTTAGCGCTAGCGTTAGCTTATCAACAAATATCGTGCAATGGTTGCAGTAAAAACAACTAATAACTGTATGAAAAAGCACGTTCTAAAGAAAAAATAAAGAGGCTAATTTACCTGCCCAACAACTAAAGACTGCAAAAACGTGATCCGATTTGCAGCCTTCTCTGTCTCTCATCTGATGCCAGCGAGCAAAAGTCTGTCCGATGTTGACCTTTCACATTTTCTTTTTCTTGCCTCGTTCGACATTGTCTTCATCTTCTTGTGTCCTTCGGCCCTGACGAACTGGCAAAAATAACAACGCTAAAAGTAGCTTCCTGGTTATACCTGCGCCTTAAGTCGTTTCCTGTCACGTGACTTTTCCTCAACAGCGGAGCGCTCCCAGCCAAGTTACGAGGGTGATTTCTCAGTACAGAAGCCCCGCTCGGAGCAACAGATCGCGCCTCAGGCCTTATAATCGCTCAAAAAATCACAAAAACAAGTCAGTACGCCCCACATATTTAGGAGAAAAGTTACACAGTGTAACTTTAAATAAGCTGTTTGGGAGTCCGTGTAATGGTTAAATGGGTTGCTGCATGGCGATTAAAGTGTCCTGCAGACGCATCGTGAGAGCGGCGCATCATGGCTAGCAAAACAACAAGCTAGCAATAGATTTCGTTCTCATTTTTCATCATGACAGAGCGGCCAAACAGCAGAAAAAACTTTGTGCAAATACGCGAAGGGGAAAACGAAAGTAAAGCCGTGTGAGGGACCATACAGGAGTCACCTGGATTTGTTGTGAGTAACGTTTCAACAGTGCTTTGCTCCAAAATATAGGGTGAGCTCCGTAGAGGAAAAGGAAACAAAAACAGCAAAGAAATGAGACAGGTAACTGACAGGTCCCACTTTTAAACATTTTCTATATAGTGCATATGACAGGTTGAACTACCCATTTCACCATAGCATAGGTACAATCTTAGTATTTTTGACTTCAGTGAAAATTTGTATTTCATAGCCTCTAGTTTGGAGTTAAGAGATGTTTTTGTGAGAAATTTTACTTCTGCGTTGAGAGCGGCTGTGATCTGTGACATCACAAGAGATAAAATACAGACCACAACCAAGTCATTCTGAGTCTGTCTGACCTGAGAGAGACCAAGAGTAGCCAATATAATAGGAAAGGATGGGCACAGGAGAGAAATGGAGCTTTGGGTCAGAATGAATCAGGACAGCGCAGGAGTCCCATTTCGATTAGTATCCAATCAGTGTCTGGTTCGTTTTTTTTTTTTTTTTTTTCTATCATTATTAGCTGAAGCTGCTCGCAGTAGCCACAACAGGCAGCTGTGGCTGTGTGCCCCGGGAATAAAGTGACAGGGACTCCTCGGTCATCCTTCCCGTGTCTGCTGTCACATGCTGTATTCAATGCACTTCTTACCCCCTTTTGAACAGGACAGAAACTTAGCTTTCTGTGTTTTTTAGGAGTGTTTTAGGAGAGTTTGTGTTTGTGAAGTCCACACAGAGGACAGGATTCTGTACTTCCGAGCCTGCTGAGCTAACATTAGCACGGTCTCTCTCTAAAGCCTAAACCGGGATTAGATCCATGGCCCATGCCAGTGCCTGGGAAAGCAAAGACCACAGCCACAGTCACAATCCAAGTCCCAAGTCCAGTTCTAAACTCAGGCTAAAGTTGTACTTCTCCCTCCGTCTACGTCATATCTGGTAAGGCGCGGTTTCCAGAGAGAAAGCTCAAATTTGGACTTTTTCTGTATAATGCTGACAAATGGTGCTGTATAACATCCATTAACCCTTTACACAGGTATTAACAAAGCAGATTTATCATGAATTTGAAAAAAAAAAAAAAAACTGTCACATGCACTTTAAATATATAGACAGCTTCACAACAGTATGTCAATGAGCTTTGTGTCCCTGGTCTATGTTAACTGCACAATAAAGACAAATTTAACTTATGTCTAATGCTTCCTGTGAATTTTATAGAAATTTTGTTTACTTCTTACTTTACTACGCAACAAAATTGTTACTTATTAACTTATTAAGTATTAACTAAAGTAGGCGTTTCCCTCACGGTGAAATAATGTTAATAAAAAATATATAAAAATAATATAAAATATGTCATTAGCTGTATTAGTTACATAAAAATGTTAAGAAAGTGAAATCCTGGCCACAAATCAGTGTCTGTGGATAACTGGTTCTTGGTGAGGTTGTGTGGATCACTGTCGAGTCCAATTCCCTTATTTAAGTAAATACTCATCAGTTTTACTCACACTGTCACACTCTCTGTAATATTTGCAGCCACTTGTTTTGCAGCTCAGTCCAAACAAAAGGGGCATGTCCTTTGGAAACGTGACATCAGTGCATACTCTCTATAGGCCATATTCACGTGATATCATAGAATTCTAAAGGGCCTGTAGTTTTGAATAGAACTGGAGGCAGGTCAGAATTCTATAGTAGAATCTGCTACTAAAAATTCAAAGCACAGATGCATTGTAGTGATGGGTTGTTTGCAAATGAGCTGGCTCTAAGAGGCAATTCTTTTGGAGTGAATTGGAAGAGCCGACTCCTGTAGTCGAGAGCCAAATCTTTAGCTGCTCCTGCTCAGCTCTGCTAAAAATCCACACAAACACAAGGAGTTTTATTCTGATGGACACACCATGCAGCCAATCATATGTGAGGACAGACCATGATCTTATCATTAGGTTAAACTAGTAATGGGGGCTCCAAAGACAGTGAGTGTCGTGTATACAGGCCAGATACACACAGCTACACAGAGAGATGGGTAATGGGTTAGCTAGCTTAAATGCAAGCTCATTGGAAAAAGTGAAGAAATGAGCAAAAAACTAAAAGCAGCAGCATTTGGCTCTATTTTGATTACCGTATTTTCCGTGCTATACGGTGCACTTAAAAGCCTTCAATCTTCAATCTTCGCCTTCAATTATTTCATAAAAATAATTTTTTTGTGAAAAAAAATCACCAATTAAAAAAAATGTTTAACAAAACACAAATCATTCATAACTGCTAAATTAGGACTAAATAAACTGCTCCGAGTGACATTAATGAAGAGCCATTTAGGAGCCATAAGAGCCGCTTCTTCTTAGGGAGCTGAGCCAAAAGAGCAGAATCTTTGAAAAGAGCTGGACTGCCCATCACTAATGTCTTGGTGTGGTTAATATCTCTGCAAGTATTACAGCTTATCGACATGAAACAAAAACAAAAAGTCTTATCTGTCAGCACAAATTACCTAAAGAGAAATAATTTCTTGACTATAGTGTCAAAAAATGGTGCTATTATTCAAACACACAGGTGTGATTGCTGTCAGTAGACAATCTACAAGAGTATTATGGTGTGACTGTGAAGCCAGTTGCGAACAAAAAAATGATCAGGCTCAATATTTGTGGTTTTTCTGTTTGGATATTTATTTTGAAAATAGCACCTCACCAATACATTTATACACGCCCCTGCCTTTCATCTTTCCAAAGAGCAAGACTTAAAGCAACAGGTGAAAAAATCCTTTGTGGGGAATATACAATGTCCTACAGCGGCTGTAGCGATAGTGATAAAATCTGAGACCTAAAGGGACATAAACAATGTTAAATGTGATTGTGGCTGTGGTATTAGACACGCTGCACCGTTCAGTGGAATAATCGGTTTGCACCTAGACAAAAAGGCAGTGCTTTTCAAAAAGATGAAAACTGTTAGGGGTCCGAAGGGGGCACTTTAACCAGGGGTCCCAACTCTGTGATGCACTTTCTATTTCAGTGTTTACCCTTTACTTTCCAGCTGCTCATGCCTCACCCCTCTCTCCATCATCACCTCAGCAGGGCTACATCCCTCTTCCTCTTCAGCAGCTCTGTCGCCTGGTCTCGTTATTAACACCAGTGTATAGGGTTCCGGGGAGAAGACAAAAATTATACTCTTCTAAGGTTAGGGTCTAAGATTTTACATCCAGTAAAATATACTGGAATGCGAGTGTGAGTTTCTCTAGGTTTAATGAAATACAAGTCGACCTTGGAAACTAAGTAGTAAGTATTTAAAATGTAGGAAGTTAGTGCAGTGCTCAATTTAAAGCAGCCTCAATGAAACGAAAGGCAGGATATTTCCATAAAACACCAGTATATTCAATATTATACGCAGCTCTGTACTTATTTCTGAACTCGGACAGCAGCAGACGCCCGTTGTAAAATGTCTTGTGGAAAAAGTCGGTTTGTTGAATGTCAATGGGACTTTCCTGTTCAATCAATCTGCATCAATAGGATGCAGAAAAATATCCCACACAGGACTGAATAACAACGCTGCTTTCATTAGAACCAACAGGTGTCAAAGGAAAGCATTAAATGGTGTTAATCATTTGAGAGAAGTTATCAAATCTACTTTGTATTAACCTTGTGCCATCTTAGTTATTTTTGACAGATTATCTTCCTACCTTTGTAAGACGTGCAATATATTCTCTTCAATTTTTGGCAGTACATCCATGGTTTGAAAATAGGCTTAAAATAGAATTTTTTTGCCACATATTGACTTTTGTAGTGTTTTTGTGACACCAGGATGTCTGGAGTAGAGCCTGTTTCTGAACCAAACCACCCATTGGAAATGTAGATGTTGATTACTGTTTAAGTGGTTACACATCGTTGCTTATCAAAACGGTCTTTGTACATTATGAACTGAAACTAAAAATATAGCCTTAATGCACTCTATTTACTCGCGAGCCACAGAAGGAGCGACCAAATTAAAGTCAATTTTCTAATTATCTGATATTGACTTTTTACATGGGTAATTACGCTGATAAGTGTTCGACAGACGGCTGTGACTTGCCATGTGAAATCACCCAATAATTATTAATGAGGGGAGTTAAAAGTCACCCCAAATTAGACTCGGCCGGGCCCACAGTCAGCTCAATTAATCAACGTTTTATAAGCATGACCAGCTTACTCTCAGACGGAAGGAAGGTTACAGTTTCATTTTGTGGCTCTGTATTACGCTTAATACAGCACTTTGGCCTCATACACAAATGCCCTGTTACATGTTTTTCTTTAGGACTAGTTTGATTTCCTTCGCGCAGAGATTCTTGTTTTTTGGAGTTGGTAAAAGTAAGTAGTACATTTACTCATGTATATTTTTTGAACAAGGTGTCCTTTACAGTTCATGTCTCGATTTAGTTTAGAGACAGTTTTATTCCTGTTAGTCCTTCTCTCGTTGTGGCTAAAATTGGACATTTAGACCACTGCTTAGTCCTGGTCTAGGAACAGTGTAGTCCTTGATTTGCCCTGGTTTTGTTTTGGTTTAGTTACTAACTAACTTAGTCTACTTAAGATCTGGTTCAGTCCTGAAGGTTGTTCAATAAACTGGCTAACTCCATAAACTAGGCTTATTTGGATAAGTCTGGCTTATTTTGTTCTCATTTCTGTTCCATTAAACAGGCTCATCCTGAGACTCATTCAGTCACAATACAAACTGGAGCAGGCATGGCTTAGCCTGAACACTTTATAAACTCCTGCCTTTTTATCACTAATTAAACTGAAAATCATTTATTTTACAATTTCCCCTTTAACATTTTATCAGATTTATGAACTTTACTTTAACTTCAATGCACATTTAGCTACACTTAAAATGAATTAATGAATTAGGATTGACATAATTTATCTAATCTGATATTTAATATGTAGGCTAGCTGATAAAGACTACCGGTAGGTCTAAATTTCACCCATATATGGGTCACATGTTTTGGGTATAGCTGATTTTTTCATATTTTCTAATAAGCACAAAGATAGATTTGAAGATAGTGTTTGAAGATATGTTTTTACTCTTTCACTCATTACATTTTTCTCATCTTCTCTTCTTCTGACCTGTCAAACTGAGGCAAAAGGGGCCGCATTTCTGCATTAGTTTGACTGCTCCTCCATGGATCGTTTACCTCGTGTGTTTAAGGGATGTTTGTGGAAGTGGGCGTTTTCTTCTCCTTAGTTTTTCAATGAGGCTCAATTGAATCCTCGTTCCTCTTCATTGGGCTGTTGACGCACACCATAAGCGTGGCTCATTCAGTCTGACTGGAGTTAGCTCACCTGTATGAGCTCAGAGTGGTCTTTGTGGAATAGCTTAAGCCTCGACTCCAATATTCATGATAGCTCTAGCCAGAAGTCAGGCCATACGCCTTGCTTTTCTGAGTGACTTTTCTTTTTTTGTCCAAGTTTAGTCCTTATTTTTTCCTGTATTAGTCCTGGTGTAGACCTCCTGGCATGGTCTTTGTTTCATCATTATTTTGTAATGCATTTATTAGTCTTATTTCTTGGCTTATTTTTATGTCTTAATCTAAATTTTATTCCTTGGTTTAGATCTGGGTTAGTCCAGATTTTCAGCTCTTTGTAGTCCAGTAAAGCTGGTGCTCTGAAGGGAAAATATTTTCCAAGGTGGTACTTGTGTAATCACTGTTCTAAAACTTGCTTTTAGTTAAGAAAAAAAAAGTTGAGCATAAAATCTATCTACTGAGAAAAATAAAAGATGAGGCTAGCTGGAAAAAGGGATTCTAAAGAAAAATTGTATAATATCTAAATAAGTAAAAACATTTCTTGATCATGGTGGCAGAGTGCACCACCTTCCTATCAGAAATTCACACATTTGATACAAGTAGTAGTAGTTTTAGTAGTAAAGTTTGATGAGCCATTGCACATTTTGCAACCTTTAACATAATATGACTAAAAGAAAGCATTTTTAATCATTACTTTACTACTGCCATAAAGAAACAGGTGAAGAGACCAGCAGAAGGAGAGAGTTATGTTTTTACTTCCTTTCAACTTTTTGTATGATGCCATTTTACTACAAAATGAAAAATAGCTGTGAGGAATCAGTGGAAACTGAGCTGCACGCAATTTTTGGGATAAATGAATGAGAGCAGACTGGATGTAGAGGACTTGTTGATTGCTCAGTGCTTTCTGGAGTGGGCAGGTGTTCGTGGGAGAAGCAGAGGTTCATGCAGCCGAGTGTTCTGGGGCCTCAGAAACTCAGCGCCAGAGACTACAGGATTACACAAACAGGCATGATAAAACAAATCAGAACTCCAGGTATGTTTTTGATGAAGAAACAACTATAAACCATGGTAGAAAGCCTAGAAAAGTAGATTTTGCATAATACAGCCCCTTAAAAAAAACTTAAAAACTTAAAAAAAAATGTTTGTTCAGTACTTTTACTTCTACTAGTCATTATATGTTAAAGTAACAGCAGTAACGCTACCTCTGATGACCCTAATGTGGCTTTATGGATTTTGCTTCCATCTCATCTTGGCTCTATACGACGAGTTATTATTATGATTTACAGATGTTTATTGTTTTTGATCATTAAAGCCAGACAGCTTTTTGGCCACAGAAATCTGAGATGCGGTTTTTGGCTAAGACAAAATGATGGAGATTAAAATGGTCGCTTTGACAATGTAACGGTGATTATGAAAAGCTTTTTAGAAAATGGATTCTGTCTCCTGTGACAGCTTTGATTGAGCGGTGTAATCAGATTTTATTGGTGGTAAAGCAGAAATCAGTCAAGTCAAAAGGAGCCAAGAATGGCATTGTTTATCGACAGGGACATAGTGCAAAGCAGTGTCTTCTGTAATGGCTTTTGACCAGTTGCTGAGTAGAACATGGAGAGAGTATTGATGGGCTTTTGATGCCATTGTTACAGGCTAAATTGGAAAAAAAAGAAGTGGACAGAAGCACAAGAGAGTTTGAAACCACGCAAAAATGTGAAACGTGCATTGTCATATTCAACACTAGATCAGTGAGAAATTGAATTATGAACTGGAGACAAAATTGAGATATTAACATGCATCAAATAGGTCAAAAGAGAAGTAGGTCTAAAGAAAAACATCTATCCAATCCATCTTCTACTGCCCATCCAGGCCCCAGATGCCCAGACTTCCCTCTCCCTAGACTCTTCCTCCAGCTCTACTGGGAAATCCTGAGGCTTTTGCAGGTCAGCTGAGAGACATAATCTCTCCAACTTGTCTTTTGTCTTCTCCAGGATCTCCAGGAGGCATCCAAACAGCTGCCCAAGCCAACTTAGCTGGCTCCTCTTGAAGTGGAGGAGCAGTGGCTCTACTCCAAGCTCTTTTTAGGTGACTGAGCTCCTCACCTGTTATTTTTGATGTTATTTTTTAAAAACAGCCTTAAAACCAGATGCATTTTTAATTTTCCTGCAATGTTTTTATGGAAGGGTGTTTAAGAAAATATACACTGCTCAAAAAAATAAAGGTAACACTAAAATAACACATCCTAGATCTGAATGAATGAAATATTCTCATTAAATACTTTGTTCTTTACATAGTTGAATGTGCTGACAACAAAATCACACACAAATTTTCAATGGAAATCAAATTTATTAACCCATGGAGGTCTGGATTTGGAGTCACACTCAAAATTAAAGTGGAAAAACACACTACAGGCTGATCCAACTTTGATGTAATGTCCTTAAAACAAGTCAAAATGAGGCTGAGTAGTGTGTGTGACCTCCAGGCCTGTATGACCTCCCTACAACGCCTGGGCATGCTCCTGATGAGGTGGCGGATGGTCTCCTGAGGGATGTCCCCCCAGACCTGGACTAAAGCATCTGCCAACTCCTGAACAGTCTGTGGTGCAACATGGCGCTGGTGGATGGAGCGAGACATGATGTCCCAGATGTGCTCAATTGGATTCAGGTCTGGGGAACAGGACGGGCCACTCCATAGCATCAATGCCTTTGTCTTGCAGGAACTGCTGACACACTCCAGCCACATGAGGTCTAGCATTGTCTTGCATTAGGAGGAACCCAGGGCCAACTACACCAGCATATGGTCCCACAAGGAGTCTGAGGATCTCATCTCAGTACCTAATGGCAGTCAGGCTACCTCTGGTGAGCACATGGAGGGCTGTGCGGCCCCCCAGGGAAATGCCATCCCACACCATTACTGACCCACTGCCAAACCGGTCATGCTGGAGGATGTTGCAGGCAGCAGAACGTTCTCCACAGGGTCTCCAGACTCTGTCACGTCTGTCACATGTGCTCAGTGCAAACCTGCTTTCATCTGTGAAGAGCACAGGGCACCAGTGGCGAATTTGCCAATCTTGGTGTTCTCTGGCAAATGCCAAATGTCCTGCACGGTGTTGGGCTGTAAGCACAACCCCCACCTGTGGACGTCGGGCCCTCATACCACCCTCATGGAGTCTGTTTCTGACTGTTTGAGCAGAAACATGCACATTTGTGGCCTGCTGGAGGTCATTTTGCAGGGCTCTGGCAGTGCTCCTCCTGTTCCTCCTTGCACAAAGGAGGAGGTAGTGGTCCTGCTGCTGGGTTGTTGCCCTCCTACGGCCTCCTCCACGTCTCCTGATGTACTGGCCTGTCTCCTGGTAGCGCCTCCATGCTCTGGACACTACGCTGACAGACACAGCAAACCTTCTTGCCACAGCTTGCATTGATGTGCCATCCTGGATGAGCTGCACTACCTGAGCCACTTGTGTGGGTTGTAGACTCCGTCTCATGCTACCACTAGAGTGAAAGCACCGCCAGCATTCAAAAGTGACCAAAACATCAGCCAGAAAGCATAGGAACTGAGAAGTGGTCTGTGGTCACCTCCTGCAGAACCACTCCTTTATTGGGGGTGTCTTGCTAATTGCCTATAATTTCCACCTGTTGTCTGTTCCATTTGCACAGCAGCAGTGAAACTGATGTCAATCAGTGTTGCTTCCTAAGTGGACACAGTTTGATTTCACAGAAGTGTGATTGACTTGGAGTTACATTGTGTTGTTCAAGTGTTCCCTTTATTTTTTTTGATCAGTGCAGTATATAGTATAGTGTTAATAATTATATTTTTCAGTATGATAATAAGACAAGACGTTCATTTTGTAGAGCCCAAAATCACAAGAGCTAAGGCTCTAATATCTTCAATATATGCTACATACAACAAGTGTCCTGCTCTGATTGGGGTATTGTCCCCTGAGTGAGTTCAGCCTGTCCAAATAAATGCAAGTACAAGTCTCATCATCAGGCAATCATTGTTACAGAAAGTTGTTAGTGTGAGTGTTTCAAAAAGACATGTTATCAATTAACGACATAGTGCTCAGTTAGTACATTTTCTTTACCAAAAAGGGATCCAGAACATCTGCAAAGGCCTTTTGGACTGTCCTGCCTTAGGGAAGCTTTGGCTAATCGTCCAAACTCTGTGATCTGCTTTTCCAAAGGTGAAACTTCACACTGCAAGAAAATGTGCATAATGTTGACGTTTTTGTACACCAATTTTAGTGTTAACTAGCAACTCAGTTTTTTATTTTATTTATTTATTTTTTTTATCATTGCACTTGTGTGTTCATTGCATTATACACAAGTCAAACTAGAAGCACGCGGAGAGCACAGACCTTCATAACGTCATTAGCCCTAGAAAAAAAATATAATGCCCAGGTTCAGGGGCAAATGCTCTGTCTATTAACCCAGAGAGCTCTTATATCTTAAGAATCCACTTAAACTAATAATTTGCTCCTTGCGCCTGGAAGTAGTATCATTAAAATTTACACAAATGTCACAGCCCTGTGAATTCAATGTACGGAAAGCTAAACAAAAATATTTAACTCTAATCTGTTTGCCTCAAAACAACATTATGTAGATATCACTTAAACGAGCTATATTATGCAAAATGCACTTTTTTGAGCTTTCTACCATGTTATAATGATGTTTTCTCATCAAAAACATACCTGGGGTTGTGTTTTGTTTCAATTATGCATGTTTAAGTAATCCTGTATGCTGTGGCGCTGAGTTTCTGAGGCCTCAGAACGCTCGGTTTCACGAATCCCAGCCCACTCCAGGGAGCACTGACCAATCAACAAGCCCTGATTCCTCACAGCTATTTTTCATTTTGTATTAAAACAACATCATGCAAAAAGTTTAAGGAAGTGAATTGCTTTTTTTAAAAAGTTGTGAACTTTGCAATAATGTTCTAGAGGCAACAAAGATTTGTTTTAAAAAGATACAAAAAATAGAGCCTCTTTAAGAAAAACATGTAAATTCAAGTCAAGTTTTTTTTTACGTACGGTTACCATTTCAGTGGAAACCTGTTGCTCCAATATATATTTCGATAGCTATGGTAGAGCTCATGGTATTTATAAATAACCCCATGGCTCCAGACAAAAGTTTGGCACAAATATCTAGCTCTGTGTTATTCCTCTTCTCAAATTGCAGAGTGCTTCAAAGTTCAGGGCACTCGGGGATCATGGTATCATTGGCATGGCCCGATCCAATGTAAATGCCACATGACACGAGCTACTTCACGACACTGCGGCGCCACACTGTCACTAGTAGTTGCAGTTAGAGCGCTAATTGCACTGTTGCACCCTCTGGCAAGTGTCAACAGCCTCTCCAGCGGGACAGCCAGCCAAATCAAGCCCACGTCTCTCAGGGCTATTTGGCACATGTTCAAGATGGTGTCACATTTGATCTGAAAGTGGAGAACACGAGACCCAATGCTGCACAAAAATTATACCTCCAGGTCTTTTTTTAAGAATTAATGTAGATAGTTTGATTCCTAATGAGTGTCAGTAGAAATTTAAAATGCCTTTTGCAGTGCATTAGATGATTAGATGTTATATTAATAAAAACATGTCTCTACATCAGTTTGATTGTTATTAAGTATTTGTAAAAGAATGACATTTCACCACATTAAAGTTTGTTCATGAGCCACTGTTCTGTTGTCATGATGATCATAAAGATAGCTTCAGGGAAAGTCCGATTTTTTTTATTATGTTGTGAAACCAAAAGTTAAGGAACCAAACAAAAATGTTAGAACAATTATGTGTACTAAGTGTGGACCCTGGGGTGGACTTTAACCCTTTGGGTGCCAGTTTTTCTGTTTTTTTTTTTTTTTTACAGTTTTTTCACATCATTAATTCAAAAGGCTATGGCTTGAAAACAATTAGAGATAGACTCTTACTGTAAATGAGAAAAATGTCAGTTATCACCCAAAGTTTATGAATGTAGTAATTATAAGCATCTGATTTGTATATATTTTGCATATTGTGATGTCAGTGTCTGGCAGACATGCTGAATTATGTTATTTTAAGATGATGTTTGAATTTTTTTTTAATCATGCATGTTTAAGTAATTCCTGTAAGCTGTGGCACTGAGTTTCTGAGTCTTTTTCTCAAATTAATAAATACGTAGAAACTCTAAACCAACATTAGTAAACTATAACTATAACCTCTACTGTCCCATAACTAGTAAAACATGAGGAAGTAAAATTGAAGAATGTAAACATATAGGGGGCACTTTGCAAAGTCTGTCATGGCCTGGCTGCAGGTTCATCAAACTGCTGTATCCACCCCTGATAAACTTCCTCGTCTCTGAGGTGATCCCAGCCTCATCATTAGGGTTGCAAAATTCCAGGAATTTTCAAAGTTCAGTCCATGAGAATAAATGTGAATTTATGTGAATTTATGGGAATAAATTGAGAACTTACACAATTCAAAGCTGTCCCATGTCAAGGGCAATATACTATTGCAAAAAAAAACCTTCAATATCTGTGTTATTCCTCAGTCACATGTACATGTGGTTCATGTAGTAACCTGCTCTGCATACACTTCTATGCACTCTGCATCCCCCTATCACATGCACAGCTGATCTCCACAACACTACCAAACTCAAGACTGCAGATTCCTTATTTCTGGTTAGCTCAACTATTAGGGTTGTAAACATGTGTTTTGTGGTATTGAGACTCGACTTGGACTTGAACACCAATGACTTGGGACTTGACTCGGACTTGAGCCCTGTGACTTGAGAAGACTTGATGCTTCTCAAAGAAATAAAAGTATGATTTTTTTTTAAGTGTGCGAGAAACAATTAGCCTAATTAAACTCCTCGCGCAGTAATGGGCGCTTTCTCTCCCTCCGCATGTTACTAGTGGGTGTTTTCTGATGCACATTTCAAAGTGTAATGAGCTGTAGCAGCGCATGACATTTTGACATAACAGCAGAGGAGATTTTAAGCTTTATGTCAGTCTTTGTTTCGTGTTGATAGACTCAGAAATCACATAGATACGGAGCGTTAAAGTTTTACAACCATTAATGATATCAAATACACGCGCGTCTAATTATAATCCTCTATGGTCGAGAACTCGCAGACTTTTCACACAGTTCCTCCGATGTTTTACTCCAAACACAATCATAAAAGAGGTATTTAGTCATCATAACTTAGTTTTAATGTCAGACGGAGCTTCTGCCTCTGTGACCCTCCCTCTCCTCACAGCTGAGAGCAGCTCACCCCAGACACAGACATGAGGCGTTCAGGTGCAGATTACACTTAATAAAAACTAAAACAAAATCAACAAATAAAAAAAATCTAAAAGTAAAAAATAATCATTTGCAATAGAGGTCTAAAGGCGAATATGTGGAGTCTGAGAGAGACTTAGCCTCCGTGAATCACGTGACGCACACGCGGCTTTATGTGATTGCACAGAGGAGATCTTTACCTGTGCACGGTGAGCTCAGACAGTAAACAGTGAAAAATGAACACCAGCTGGAGCTTTCTGCAGTGTTGTGTCTGTGTTGGAGCTGGAGCTCATGGCTCTGACCATACATCATGAACCTGGGTTAGGGTTAGGATTAGGGTTTGGAGTCCTAAGGTTTAAAAAGACTTGAAAGGACTCGAAACAGAAAGTGTAGGAACTTGTGACTCGACTTGGACTTGTGAGGCATTGACTTGGGACTTGACTCGGACTTGAGGCCAAAGACTTGAGACTTACTTGTGACTTGCAAAACAGTGACTTGGTCCTACCTCTGACAATTACTATTTAGACATACATGTATGGTGAAACTGGTGGATTTAATTTTACACAGAATGAATGTGTGACTACAGTAAATAGCCATTGAGCAGAGTTTTTCTCGCTTCAGGCTGATAATTGCTGGATAGACTCGAATCACCTGTAACTCCTAAAAAGGACCCAATGGTGTCCAAATCTCAAGGTATGGTATTATTATAATATTACCATCACAGTGCTATATTTAGCGATATTGTAGAAATGGTCACAACAACACAACATGTTCTCTGTAAATGCCCTGTCAAGCCTTTAGTGCATTAAATATTGTGGTATTTCAAAAGATTAAGACAAAATAAGTGTTTAATAATAATAATTTTGTCACGTTTGCTGGAGTGAAATGGAGCAAAGGATCATGGTCTATGCAGTCCCCTCTGCTTTTACCATTTTGCAGCAACAAAACAATTATAATAGCTCTGGGAGCTTATTTGATACTGTAAAAGTCCATGACAATATTGCAAGACTTTTGATATTGCCAATAGCATTTAAATCCTGGAGGAGAGTCCTGTGAATGTATTTTCTTTTGTTTTCTAAATGTATGTATTTGTTCACATATGATGCTTGTAACCTGTCAATGAAAAAAAAAAAAAAAAAAAAAAAAGTGCCGACATATGAAGTAGAATAAAACATTTTGACATAGTCACAACATCAGCAGAAGTTATGATTCATAATTAGCCTAAACTTGTTTTCATTAAACATGCTTGTCATCCCTTGTCAGGAAAAGCTTGTACTTTAACTGTCCTCAAGAACAGACTAAAAAGATCACGCAACCAGTTATATTTGTCTGCATTTAAATTTCCTTAGAGAAATGTTCACTTGTGCAACGTGAGTTTCATAATGTTTTATTTTTGCAGAAGCCACACAAAACCAAAGAGGCATTATTGAGTTTTCTGCCCTCACTGTGGCACATCTACAATGAAACCAGGACATAATCGAGTATTTCTTAGAAAAACAAGGACGTCCACAGCAGTCTGGCTCTGAGCAGCTCCTGATTCAAAGGTCAGATGTGCTATAGCTACAGGAAGAATGCGTACGTGCTGTCACCTTCAAATAGAAATGTCTAGCATACGTGTAATAATGTGATAGAGCAGAGGATTATGAATAACACGAGCAGGAACTTGTTGCACTTTAGCACAGAATAAGGCTATTAGTGCTGCAATAAAACATGTTATTATGAGAGACAGAGGTGACCTTTTTTGTGATGGGTCGTTCTTGAACAAGCCAGCTCTCAGAGCCAGTTCTTTGGAGTATATTGAAAGAGCCAACTCCTGTAGATGAGAGCCGAATTTTCAGCTTTTCCTGCTCAGCTCCTCTTAAAAATCAGTGCAACATTTTATTTTGATGGACACATCATGCAGCCAGTCACATATGAGGAGAGACTAGGATCATATTATTATGTGAAAGTGATAAGGTGGGCACTGAAGACAGCAAGTGTAGTGGTAGAGGTCAGGAACACAGAGCAACAGAGAGAGAAAGGTAACAGGCTAGTCAGATTTAAATACAAGCTTGCTGGGAAAATGTGATGCAAAAACAAACAAACAAACAAACAAACAAACACAAAAGCATCATCTGGCTCCATTTTAATCACTTTGCAGACATCAAAGATGTGTACAGAATTTTGCATATGCATTCTGTGCTTCAAACGGCCTAAAAATATTTGTTTTATTAAAACACTGTTTAATGTTTAATGCTAAATGTTTACCAACACACACATATTCATAAATTAAGTCTAAATCAAATGCTTCAGGTGATACTAAAGAAGAGCCATTTTGAAAGCCAAAAGAGCTGAATCTTTGAAAAGAGCCGGACTGACCATAACTAGTGGATGCTTCAAAATCATTCATCCAGCTTAAAGCAAAACGAATTGATTTTATTACTGCCGGAAAGAATATAAGCAGGTGTGAAAGTAGATTTTTGCTTATGCTGGTACTATAACAAATTATGGCTACATATATATTTCTAATAGCAGAAAAAGCAGATATACGAGGTTGAGAATGAATCTTGACTATAAATGAAAAATATAGACATGGCTTATACGGGGTTTAACAGGGTTTGAAAAAAAATTTAAACGCACCCTATAAAGGCCAACACACACCGGACACACGTCAAAAAATATACCCCTATTGTTTTCTATGAGGCACATGGTGGTGGCTGAAAACACATGGTCCCCCGTACTTCTGCAGTAACAAAGATGGCTCTCTGCTCTGTGTGACACACACACAGCTGTAAACACTGAGGGACAGTAGCTGCTGCTCGGGGGGACACAGGCAGCAGCTCCTGACTCCTGCTGCAGTCAGAGCACAGGGAAACTCCTTTCTGTCGCTAACTCGCTAATAACCTGCTATAGACAGGGACGGCTCCAGACAAATATCAATGAGGGGGCAATGGGGGTCCATATTAAATAAAGAGGGGGCAATGAAATTCTGACGCAACAATATACACCAAAAACAATAGGCTAAAATCAATAAGCAAAATATAAATTACCATTAGTACTGAGCAACAGTTCTATCTAGACCAGTGGTGCCCAACCTTTTTCGGCTTGCGATCTACTTTTAAAGTCATCAAGGCCAGGAGATCAACCTTTATTTTATTTTTTTTACCGCTTATTTCTATTAAACATGGTGGGCATTTATCAGGGTTATTATTATTGCAATGGTTAAACATGAAAATAAAAATAGAAATAACCACTTTAATAAAGTCACATTTTTATTAAACTAAAATGATAAATGTTCATTATCAACTCAGGACAGGAATAACTGAATCTAATAAATGTAGCATTTTTGTCAGTGATATTTACAACATTCCATCATTTCCTAAAACTGCTGATTATTATGGATTATAATAGGCCTACTATATTTATAATTATGCCTGAATTAAACTGCAGTATCAATGCAGCTTATCATCAAAGCTCAGCATTATTTCAGTAACATTGATGATTGACAGGAGCTCCATGGTAACGCTCAGGGGAGGAGCTTGTGAGACTTCGACAAAGTCAGCTTTCCTCACGTACGGCAACAACAAACTACTGAAGGACAAAAACAAAGCAAACAGGTGACATACATCAGGCTCTGACACCTTCCTCACCTGTCTCCTCCCTGATACCGCTGCCTCTCCTCCTATGTGTGCATGTGTGTCTGTGTGTCTGTGTGTGTGCATGCGTGCGTCAGCCCCAAGGCAGTGTTCAGAGTAGGCCGCGGAGCGCGAGCCGCCCGCAGCCTCCACAACAGAACTGAAGTGAAAGCAGCCAGAACTCTGATTGTTATTAAGTTGCTTGTATTCTGTTTAGTTCGTACCTCGTGCGGTTTCCTCGTGCTTCCGCGGTGTCTCGTGTTTTAGAAAGAATCTCAGACTGATCGACCTGCATGTCATTCAAAAGCAATAGGCAAATGACTTTATTTGGAAAGACATGGCTCCGCGATCTACCCGCAATGCTTTTACGATCGACTGGTAGATCATGATCGACGGGTTGAGGACCACTGATTAAAGCCTTTTCAAGTGTTTGGTGTAATTTGAGGTGGCACTCCAGGTGTGCTTTGGACTTAAGATGCTCATGCTCAATGCGTTTGTTTAAGGAAGCGAGACAATCAGTGAATGATGAGAGGGGAGAGGGATATTCTGTGCATTAAATCACATCACGGAGCGATCATAAGCGACTAAAAACCACACAGACACATATATGATGAGAGAAAGCACTGCCTGGTTCACATGCTTTAGTGTCAGATTTTTTTTTTTTTTCTCATAAAAGCATCCGCGCTCCGCGGCTGCTTTCTAATGTGTGTTAAAGCAGCAAAAACTGGCCACAGCTGATCTCCTTCCACCCGGTACTGCGTACCCCCTCTAAATCTTATGTTGGTACATATCCATGTAAACAAAACCCATGTTTATTTGTGCCCTATGAGTTGTAGAAATACACTTAGCAATAGCAGCAGCATGGATGCAGAGAAACATAATTGCATAGAAATGTAAGCATAACTACATGAGATAAAGAAAAGCTATTTCTTTTAGCAGACTTTAGTGCTTTCTGTTCATTGTAATTGTAAGTGCCCATATCTTACACATACAGTGGCAGGCAAAAGTATGTACCCCTCTTAGCATTTTTCCTTTATTGTTGCCTTACAACCTGGAATTTGAATGGATAATTGAGAGGTCAATATCAGTCACTTTACATCACTATGAAAATGCAAAAAAAAAAAAAAAAAAAAGTATTGTGAAGCAAATTAGAAATATGACAGAAAAACTGAAAACTTGAGCGTACAAAAGTATGTACCCCCTCAAATTAGTCCTCTGCAGAACGACCTGAAAGACTTTCAGTTCCAACTTTTCTAGGATAAGTGTTTATGAGCTTGGTTCATAAAATCACTGGGATTTGTGCTCATTCTTCATTTAAAAACAGCTCATACTCCTTCAGGTTGGATGCACTGTACAGTACAGTTTGACTCGTTTTCTTCAAAAATTGTCCTGTGTTTAGCTCCATCCTTCATCCCTTCAGTTCTGAGCAGTCCCTACCAATGACAAATATCACCAGGCTTTACTTTAGTGAGGGAGCACAGTCAGGTGCTAGGTTTGTGCTATACATAGCATCTTTCATTGATGGCTCATTTTATTTGCATCTGGACAGAGGACCTTCTGTTGTTTGGGGAGTCTTCCACGTGCCTTTTGGCAAACACAAAACATGTTTTGTTATTATTTTCTTCAAGCAATTGCCGCTCATCCACACAGCCCAGCTCTGTGGAGTGTATGGTTCAGAGTGGTCCTGTGGGCAGATACAACAGTCTCTGATGTGGAACTCTGCAGCTCTTTCAGGGTCACCTTTGGTCTTATTATTGCCTCTCTGATGAATGCACTCCTTGCTCAGTTTGTGAGTTTTAGATGGTCCTCTTTAGGCAGGATTGGTGTGGTTCCTTATCTTTTACATGTTGTAATGATGAATTAAATTGTGTTTTGTGGCATAATGACAGTTGAATTGCAGTCAGGCCAACCTTATCTAACTATTTCTGTGACTTCTGAGGGTCAGTAACACCGGGTCTCATTTAGGGGCCTCTTTAAAAAGGGGGTGCATAATTTTGCAGACTCAAGTTTTCTGTTTTTCTGTCATATTTCTAATTTGCTTCACAATATTTTTATTATTATTATTTTTTTGGAATTTTCATAGTTGTTGTCATGTAATGTAAAGTGACTGACATAAACCTCGCAATGATAGATTTAAATTCCAGGTTGTAAGGCAACGATAAAGGAAAAATGCTAATACCACTGTATAAACAAATTCCTGACATATAATGGTCAGAAACAGATTTGCTAAGCTGTGTTGTCTGGTTTTATCACAAGCCTGGTTCTGTATTATAGTCTTCTAGCCCAGCTGGCCAGACAAACTCTGTCTGTCTGGTACCCCTTCGCTTAAATTTTATTTCTATGTGCATAACAGTCACAGACGGAGTAACTAATCAGAGAAACGAAGGGCCAGATGTAAGCAGAGCACCACTTTGCCATAAAACACCAGAATACTGTATATTATGAGCAGCTTTGTACTTATTTCTGAATGGGGACAGCAGCAGAAGTAAGTTATACAAAGACTTGTGGAAAAATTGGGATTGTTTGAATGTGGCCGTTACGTCAGATGTCAACAAGACTTTACTGTTGTTAAAATGGTAACAAGACATAGAAAAAATAACACACAGAGGACTGAACAACAAAGCAGACTTCAGCAGAACCAACAGGTGGCAAAGGAAAGTACCAAATGCAATTAATCAGGTCAGAGAAGTTATTAAATTACCTCAGTAACTTTGGTTAGCTTTCACATTCGCAAGATGCGCTGCAGATAAACAGCTGTGATAGACTAGTTCCAAATAGACTGGAAAGAAATACTTCCCTCTGAGAGGGCTGGCTCACCAGGCTAATGGTCTTCTGTTTCTGTATGCACAATGCACAGCACAATGTGTAGGACAGGCAATGGGATCAATACATGTGGACTTATGTCTGCCACACTGTCATTACATATATGTATGCCGTGTTTAAGGACCATATCAGGTCTTTATTAAAGATCCCCTATTATGCTAAATCAACTTTAGCGTAATGTTATAATGTTGTTTGCGTCTCAAAAACATACCTGGAGCATGTTTGAGTAATCTTGTTTCTAAAGCCTACACACCGACACTGGACTCATTCGGATAATCATGTTATCAGACAAGCATCATTATGACCATGTTGCTAATAGTCAAGCTAGTTAGCCATTTTATTATTTATTTTATTTTTTAGTCCATTTCCCACTGTTGCCAGCAGAGGGCAACAGACATCTAATACAAGCATTCTCTACAAAGTCAAAGTAACAGCTCAGATGTTTTTCATACATACACATTGTTTTAAGTTATAAAACGTGAAATGCTATAACAAAGATGTCTAAAACAATGTTGTATTTTAAAAAGCCTGAAAAAGAGCATAATTTAGCCCCTTTAAGGGCAGCATCTGGAAAACAATGGATGTGCTGGCAACCATTCTGCTGTATACAATAAAATATCTGTCCAAAAAACTTTAAAGTGTCATTGCGTGTACTTTGTAAGTGGAAGAACTAATGGATCAAAGTTATAACACAAACAAATTATTAGACAATTAGACAGGAATAGCAACGTCTCACACCATTAGGCAGAGAAATGATGAGCGACAACATGTCAGCGTCTGTACAAGCTAAGCTCTTTTAAACCAGACAAATGAAACACTTTCTTCCTTCCAATTTCTTTAAGTATACAGCAAGTTTCTTAAGACTGAATTTCACTGTATTTGCTACTTTACAGAAATCCCTCAACTTGGAAATTTCACTTGTGAATTTCAGAGGGGCCTTAAACTTGCCTCCTCTGTTCTGATATAAGCTGCAAACTTTTAGGGTCACGTATTGAAGCACCTCTGTTGTGTGGAGACCGGCTTCTGTGGGCGAGTGCTGGATGGTGTTAACACACATTCTGCCTATAGGGCACTATTAAAAAATATGGGTTCTCCACAAATGTCTCATCTCCCCTCTGGAAAAAAAAAAAGCACTTTAATAATTCAAACATTTGCAGAGAAAGAGCCAGCGCCTTGTAAAATTAAAATTAATGTGACATAGAGAAACAGATCAGAGAGCAAAATGATCAAGGACAAAAATTAGTTTGTGGGGAAAAAATTAGAAGAATTGAAGATTTTCAACTAATAAATAAGACATAAAGGAGTAAGTGGAAAAGCTCAAAAG
Organism: Bostrychus sinensis; assembly: GCA_020698575.1. Taxonomy (NCBI): domain Eukaryota; kingdom Metazoa; phylum Chordata; class Actinopteri; order Gobiiformes; family Eleotridae; genus Bostrychus; species Bostrychus sinensis. The sequence continues at coordinate 31,136,234 of CM036239.1, forward strand.
AGGAGCAGAAATTAAAATGGTCCTGGTTACATGGAATAATACATGCACAACATAATGCATCTGTGGAACGAATAACGAATAAGCAAGCATGTTTTGCAACTCGAACTAATGAAATATGTATGTGGTAAAAGACAGAACTTGTCTATAAAGTTTTAACTAAAAGACCTGTTAATAAGAGGCCTGGTCATTTGTGACAACCTCCAGTCCAGTAAACACAACAGAAAATTGGGTAAGTGTTAAGTTAAGCTTTGAAGAGACCATGTACCTATGTTCTCCATTACCTATGTTTTACAGTTTTTATGGGCTGTGGAACATAGGTACCTGCACATTTGTGAAAGTACCTATGTTCCCTGGCCCATAGAAATCAGGCAAGCTAAGTACTGGAGAACACAATGCACTTGTGCATTCTGGTAAGTCCTGATGTTCCCTAAAACTCGGCCTAACCTTAACCTTAATAGGTACTGGGCAACATAGAGTTTAACCAAACTTTAAACAATAAATGTTTTTAGTTGGCACATAATGCTTGTTGTGGTTGCAAAAATGTGTTAACTTATTAAAGTAAAACTATTCTCTTATATCACATGTCTTATGTAGTTCTATTTTCTCCAGTTTATTTAATGGACTAATTGGCAATACCCGGAAGATGCATGTAACCTCACTCTGACACATATGGTTGAATTGTGTTTGTAGTCTATCTTGTTGACTCTTAATTATGAAAATTCTGACTATCTATCTGAAAAAAGATTTTGGCAGCTAATGCTAATTAGTTAACTGAAAATGAAAGAAAACAGTCCTTTTCCAACATGCAAATGTAGTTAGTACGCTGTGTTAGAGTCTGCTGCTTGTCAAAGGAGAGCTAGATAAGTTGCACAATCTTTTCTAAATGCTACATCTCTCTTTTGTTTTACCTCAGGGCCCCAAGCAATGGTTGGTGGATACAAGCAAAGAGGCAAAGCTGAGGGATTAGAAAACATTAGCACTAAGTCAGTAAGCACTAGGTACTCCAATCAAAAACAGTCTCTGCATCACCACCAATGAAAACATCAATGCCTCCAAACATGATTAGTCTTGGGTCACCAGTCAGTCAAGGCCACCATTTTCAATGAGAGAAACTGTCTGCCAGGGGGGGAAAAAAAAAAGTTTTGACGACTTAATCAAAACACATTCCTGGCATTTTTCTCAGCAGTAAATAAAAACAAATAGTTTATTTATTACTTATTTCATATTTAAAAAAAACAAAAAAACATTTCATACACAAGCAGCACAAGACAGTTCAGTAATATCTGATTAAAATCCAAGTTGAATGTATTGCATTGGATTTGAAATAATCTCTTAATTGGGGTAAAAAAAAATATCCACTCAACTTATAAAATATCACTATTTTTAATAATATTTCTCTTTATGAGCTGTTGGGGCTTTGGGAGTAAAATATGGTAATCAATAGAAAGAGAATCTCAATTTCTCAAAGTGCGACTGAGAGCATTTCTGTGTAAATGATGCTATAACTGATGCTAACATCTTGAACTGAACTAGACAAGGTAATGCTGTGTATACAGAGGTAGGTAAAGTAGCCAAAAAACTGGAGTTTGGAATATTGCTCAAGTAGAAGTAAAAAGTATGTTGCGATAAAAATACTCTTACAAGTACAACTTTTTAAAAAATGTGCTCACCTCTGACTGTATCAGACATCTTGCCAAAATATGCAAGTTACATCATTCTTTCTTTTCATATTCATTGTTGGTGTGCTTTTACACATGAACTCATGTCAACTATTTCTATATTTGTTCAAAAGAATTGATGGTTCTTCATATGGTCCAGTCGTAAGGTATGTATTATTGCAATATTTCACTGTCTCACACCTCATTCTACCTGTTTTAACGTTCACACTTAAAGAGATGAGTCATTTTGTTTAGTCTCTGCTGCTGGCGACGGCAGCAGGAGATCAATGGGCTCAGGAGTGTGCAAATGACTGAGGCAGGTGAAGGAAAGTGTTGTTTCTATCAACCACTATATTATTGTTACCACAATAATGGATCTGATCAAATACATCCAGCATTCATCCTGAAATATGCCAGCAGGATATTGATTTGATGAAGGGAAAAAGAGGCGTTATCTGAAGTCACTCCTTGAAGAGGTTTGCTTTATGCAGGGGTGCGATGCCTGCTGCATTACAAATGTCTTACAAGCTTCGTAAAAGTCATGTTTTAGACATAAATCTATATTCATAGGAATGTACAGTATAAAGAATATACATCTAAGATTTGTAAGAATGAGTCGAGTATCTGTTTCTACTGCAATGTCTAACACATTGTGTTTCAAAATTAGTTAATTAATTAAAGTTTTTATTAGCATGAGATTAGACACAAAACTTAAATATGGAGTGTTTGGTGTGATGTTTCACACATGGCATATGAGTAAAGGTCCTGTCCCGCTGTGCCATTTCACAATTTTTTCTGACTCCGTCTAAATATTTAGGTCAGACGGTGTCATACAGCAGCAAATTCAAATGTTTTGGCCATGGACGGTAGATAGAGCAGCATGAGAAACATCTTCATTGAGCCCAGCTTGCAGAGTAACAAACACATTTTTAAAAATCAAGATTCAATTTACAGTATACATTTAAAGCATATGATGGAGCATTAACACTTGAGAGAACACATAAGTATAAATATAAGGAATCACATACATTTTAGAATTTGTCTTTAGAGGTCTGAACTACAGGTGGACCACATTTTACGCATATTAAGATCCCGTGGAGACATGATAAATTGTTCTCTGAGCAGATTTTAGGTATTTGTATTTAGGGTGCCATATTTTACCTGACACTAAAATGTCAAAAAAGAGGTTACTGCTCCTTTTTAGCTCATTTGCTTTAGCCAGACTTTTTGTGTGTTTAGAAAGCATTTATGAAGCTCTTACCATTTTACGCAGAGTGACAGGTCCTATCAACCTGTGTCCACTGATACAGTCCTCTGTTTAGAGTCTTAGGCCCAATCCCATTTCTCATTCTTACCCCTACCCCTTCCCCTAGCCCTCGCCCTTCGCCTTCCCCTTAGACCTTAAAACAGAGGGGTAAGAGGAAGGGCTGACAATACACCCCTAAGAAATGGGACACCCCTACACCGCTGTATTAGGCTATACATCATTGTACAAACCATTTGCTCAGTTTATACTTTACTTTTTTTAAACAAGCCTACATTAGCCTAAAGGGGGCGCATGTGAACAACAGGAGAACTGTAGGTGAACGAGCTTCAGCTCAAACACAACTGTAACACCAGAGAAAGCAACAAACTGCTGAAAACTAAAACTGTCATGGGATTAATCTTTACATACACCGCGTGGGGCAGGAGGAGCTCACTGTGCTCAGGTAAAGATCACCTGTCTCTGTAAAATACAGCCACATGTGCGTCACGTGATTCATGCATCAAATTAGCGGCATTAAAACAAGGTTATGGGTGTTTGTTTTTTGACTGAAACATCAGTTATATTATTTAACTACACCGTGGGTCCCGCTGATAAATTGCTAAATCCTCGTCTGAAGCCTGTATTTCATAGCGATGTTTTCCACAAACTTTAACGGTGGATATCTCCGAGATTACTGGAGCTATCGACATAAAACAAACACTGGCATAAACTTTAAGGTCCTCTCTGTCAGCGCAAAATTGTGAGACTATTTAGTTACAACATAAACACAAAAGAAGTAGCAACAAAATAACAGATACATGGCGTAAGGCACTGCCATTAGGCGAGCATATTTCATGTAGCCTACATTATTTTAAACGAGCACAAGGTGAACGAAACACAAAAGAACTCTGTCGTAACTCTTAAAATGGTCATAAATGCAGAATATACGTCTTTGTTGCGGCCATGTTACCCATAAACACGACGTATCATGGTAAACTCCTCCTACCCCTTGGTTTTAAGTGTGCATCTGGAAAAGCTCTGTTTGGAGGGGTGTACAGCCCTTTGCCTTAGCCCTCGCCCTCACTGCAAAAGAGAATTGGGGTAGCCCTTCGTCTCTCGTGAACGCGCAAAATGAAGGGCTAGGGCTAAGGCAAAGGGCTAAGGGGTAGAAATGGGATCCAGCCTTAATATCACAGTCTTCATCTCTTCACTCATGCTTATTTTAAAAGTCTTTTTTTAAGCGTTTATTTCCTCCTCCTCCTCTCGCTGTCTTGTGTCGCGAGGCTGCGCTCATAAAAGTCTAACTTAAGCTACATGGTTCATTAGTATGTGTAAACATAAATGCACACTTTTACACACAGATTCTTGTTTTATTGCACTTGTGCTGTGCCCAGATTCCTCATGAATGTTCTGAATATAAAAAAAAAACAAAAAACATTTACGTTGCTTCTGATTGGTGAGCATTATTGTCTGTTACACAGGCACAGGGACAAGAACACACAGCCTGATGGGAAAATGCACACCTGTCAGCGGTGAACGGACAGGTGATTGGATCTGAGTTTAGTGCTGATCAGAAACGTAACGCACAACACTTCTCTGCCCTCCTCTCCTTCTTCCCCTGCCTCTTAAAAAAAAATACAGATTAAAGTTACAGTTTTGACCTGGATAAACCAACACACGCGAGAAGTGGATTTCGGGCGTAATGGTGCGTGATCTGAGCCACAAACTGTCCGACTTCAGTACAAGTGTATTTCCCCTCCTCTCATTGCGGCCGTGCACTCTCGTTCACAATCCAGGCGAGGCGCAGTTCATCTGGAACGAGCCTAATGCAACAAGTGAACGAGCTAAAGCAACATGAGTGACCAAAAAGACACATTGCTAAATGGACAATTCTGCTTCAAATCGTCACCAGACAGCAATATAGACAAAACAAAAGTTATGTGCAGTCTATGCAAGGATGAGTTCAATTACCACTGGAGTAACACAGTTCATAGTATTTACACTGTTGTGAACCACAACAATTGTTATTAATTGAAGAATTAAACCTATTTTGTTAAAGTTCTAAAAGAGATTACACATGCTTTTTTAGATAAGTTTTGTGTATTTGTTGGTTGTACATTATTTAGGCAAACTTTGTCTGAGTTACAGGTCTCAAAGAGACTATTCATTTATTTTCTTTGCAAGTTTTGTTTGCATTGCACAAGTTTACAGTAAAGTATGTGAAGGTTAATTCAAAATAAATGTTCTAAATTTACAATTTTGTGTTTGTATGTGAATTCATAATACGATTAATCGTGATACATTTTTTTTCAGAGTTGCGATTAATTAGTTATTTTATTTTATTTTTTTATCAATTCCCAGCCTTAGTTCAAAGTTAACGCATAAAAACGTCCAATAAATGTATGCTTTGTTTTTCAGATGGAATCGTTAACCACTGCAGTGGGACAGGGCCTTTAGCTTTAATCAAATCATTGTGTTCCTCTCACATGTCTCTTTTGTTTCGTTCGGCATTTAGGCTAAAACTATAGATGTATAATAACCTGGATCGGGCACCGCCTACTTTTGTTTGAATCTGTGCACACATTTTTATTGCAAAGGTGGTGGACTTTCCAAGTCCTTGATTTTACCAAGTTGTCTTCAGCTTGTGTAGTGCTAAGAGTTCAAATGGCTAAAGGCGCTGACATTAAACTCATGTAGTCAGTTAGTTGCTTTGTGGCAAACCTGAGCCAAATCTCGGTGGCCAAAACTACTACTACTACTTATAGCTAATTGCTGTCCCATAGATAGCAGAAAGGGGGCTCCGACCCTTATTCCCCAGAAAGCAACTATTATGAAATGAAAATGTCAGAAAGCTACTTTTGTTTTGTAACATTATTTGCATAACTAACTAACCAAATAACCAACCCAAAGATAATGAATGTTTTACCCTATAATATTTCACATTGAACATTTACAATACGTTGGTGCTAAATACATTTAGTTGACCTGCATGTCCATTGTGTATGTCTGTATGCAAGTGACTGACACACTTGGACCGCAGATCAGACACACACTTCCAGTTTACAATACTCTGTTTCCTATTCTTCATTAAAATACTATGTTTTTAGCCTCTTAGCTGCTGTGATGCTTGCTGTTGATCTAATATCACAACTGACTCCTTGAGCTTGACTGTAGGGGAACTGTTTGATTGACAACAAATAGCCTAGGGTGAATAATCATTTTGTGTACAAATAATATAATAATAATAATGGATTGGCTCCTCAAAGCAACTTACAATTTTAGGTCCAATCATTCACTCCTCAGTCACACTCGGTGGTGGTGAGCTACTTCTGTAGCCACATCTGCCCTGGGGCAAACTAATGGAACCAGTGGCTGCCATTTTTCACCTATGGCCTCTCTGACCACCACCAAACACAGTCACACTGACACATTCACACATAGGCAAAGTGGGTGTATGCAATGCCTGTGGCGGGGCACGAACCACCAACCTTCAGATTAGTGGGCGAAAGGCACTTGTGAATTGGACTGAATACATACACAAGTTAGTTTGCCATGTGTTAAAGAGAATATATTATGCTTTTATTTCTATTTTAAAACCAATCTTAGTTTAACAACCTTTAAAAAGGTCATGACTTATAAGTACTGTACTGGTGCCTTAAAGAAACAGGTGAAGAGACCAGAAGAGGCCAGAGACCAGAATGTTGTGGTCTTTTGGAATGATGGAAATAATAAAAGGAACTTCACTTCCTAAAACTACTGTGAGGAATCAGTGGAAACAGAGCTGTACACCATTTTTTGGATAAATGAATGAGAGCAGACTGGATGTAGAGCGCTTGCTGACTGGTCAGTGCTTCCTGGAGTGGGCAGGGATTCGCGGGAGAGGTGGGGACTTGTTGAAATAAGCGCTTTGAGGCCTTAGAAACTCATCGCCAGAGAATACAGGATTACTCAAACAGGCGTGAATGAAGCAAAACACAACTCCAGGTATGTTTTTGATGAGGGAACAACATTATAACATGGTAGAAAGCTCAGAAAAAGTTGATTTTGCATAATATATCCTGTTTAAATCAAATTTGACTAATCAAGCTTATAGGATTCAGCTACTTGGAAAGTGTTTACGAGCTACAGCTAGCAGTTGTTGAAGACCTCTAATGTATAGCTTTCATCCTTTAGCTTTCTTACTCATAACTTACATTTATTTTATTTTAAATGTACTGCATTAGTTTGATTTTACAGGATTTAGAGTGCCAAAACAAGTGAAATAACTGACAACTTAGCCAGCGTTAGCTTCAAAGACATTATTATATGTATATAAGCCCAATGTTCTTAACAGTAAATGGAGCACTCTAACTAAAAGCTTTTATTACTCATCTTTGATAGTAGGTAAATACCACTTAAAAATAATGCATCGTTGCTTTTATACATTGCAGTATTCGTCATAGGTTGAAAACAACATCGTGTAGTGGTTCTGGAGCTGTTAAAACTTCAGAGAGCTGCCTATAGCCCATTCACTGCTGAGGAGATTTCATTCTATTTTCTGGCTGATTGCACATTATCAAGCAAACTCAATGTAAATAGCACCTTGAAATACAGTGAAAGAGACTTCTCTCCTCATCAGATACCACACTGAATTTGCTTTAGGCTTTTTTTTTTTTTTTTTTTTTTTTTTATTCAGACTGAGGTGAATGTCTGCTCGCTCTCAGTGGGATAAGATCTTGCACACGAGGGAGCCGAGGTGCTCCATGGAGGCTTTAATAAGACAAATATATCTGTGGTGAGAGCAGCAGGAGCACTGTTCCCTGGAGCAACACAGCACTACAGCAGGGATTAAAGTGATCATTATTTAAAGCAATGCTGATTATATCATATCATAATAACAAGACACATTTAAATATATTATATAATGTGCGCAATCTGAATAATAATATCCTATTGGTGTAAATATAGCCTGTATTGCACAAAAATGCCTAGGAGCTCTTCCAGTAGTCAGAGGGAGTTTGCAAATACCACAGCCTACTTGCACTTTATAAGATTCAGCATATTAATCAGATGCCAATATAATGTCAATATACAAATTAGCATTAGCCACCAAAAGTGTTTATCAACAAAATGGCAGCCAAGCCAATACATGTACATTATGTGCATTGTGTATGTAGCTGTTTTAATGGAACAAAGCAAAGTAAGCTCATGGGTACAAACTGAAGGGAACTGAATTCTTAAATTATGCTGTACAAAGAGTTAGACAACCACAGGAGCCCACAAACGTCTGTCACTGTATCCTCAGGTTTAAAAAAACTGAACAAAGACTCTCTTCGACTCTTTATCTAAACTCAGGTATACACTGTGCAATTTTTGTAGTCTTAAAAGATTTATAGGAGTCACGCTGCACAACTTTGAATGCATAATATCGTAAACTACCGGTTGTTCACACTGTGCTAGTGTTACGTTGATTCTTGGCTATGATCAAAGTCAGTCAGAGCAAATTTCAGGCTCTAGACAGTAGTGCATTTATATTATCTAGAAGCTAGCGCCGTTTGCTCAACCGGTGTTTATGTGGATGGAACAGTAAATGGCTTCCTCCGTGCATGTGTAGGTGAAAGAATCTAATAACAAATTAATGCAAAAAAAAAAAAAGTTAATGCAAAAGTGAATGTTTATCTGTTAATACATGGCCCTTAAAACTGACATAGTATGCTTTTTTCCAAGCATTTTGAAATACATTTGGACTCCTTTGCATCAGTATTTCATGTTTCATAATATAAAATACTTTAGACTAATTGGAAAAAGTCTATTAGGGAGCTGTTACTTTCACCTTGCAGACAACTCTTGGATTAGGCACCTTTGAGGCTCTGTTCGCGGCCTCTCCATCAGTTCCCACTTGCAAACACAGTAGCATGAACATGAAGCTAACAGATGGATTAATGAGCTGACTGCTTTGTAGTGGCCATGGTTTAAGTGCTGAAATTATTAAACGAGTGTGGTGACAGTGTATATGCTTGAGAAACACACAGGCGCTTTTGTTGACACTTTGATATTAGACAATTAAGGTTATTGCACTCTGGAATAGGATTTGTAGCTGCAATAGGCTCAAACCACCAAGGGCCTCTACTGACTGTAAGTATAAAGATTAATAAATGAGACAAGCAAGTCAGATTTAACAAGTATTCTTAATTCTATGAAATGTAACAACTCATGCAGCATTAGCCTAGCAAAGCTAGCTGACAGAGTGATTGAATTCCCTTAATGTGCATAGAAACAATAATCCAGCACACTGCAAAGTTGCTTAATACATAGTTGAAATCAAGAACACCTTAGTCCGTGTCACAAAAACACTCAACACACAGCAAATCAGTCCCCACACAAATGTAACCCTTTTAACATTCTTCTTTTATTCCTGGTTTATATTTTGCACTGCTAAGTATAACTTCCCAAAATGAGCCAGTGTCTGTGTGTATGTGCGTGCGTATGTGGGCCGTGTTTTTGATTGTCACTTTAATTGTAGTCAAGCGGCGCAGTGCGGTGATGGCTCCTCGTGACTTTCATTGAGGGGAGGCAGGTTCGGAGCACTTTGGAGAGACAGAGAGACTAAGATGTCTGCGTCAGAACAAGTGAAGGTGGGTGGGATGATGTTACTGTTATCCTGGGATGAAGTATACAGCATCTGCCAAAAGCCTGCGGCGAAGGGAGAGGGATGGGGGAGGAGGGGTGGCAGGTACCAGAAGATAGAATTCAATTTAGGGCGATAGAGGGGGTGGATCTTTTATATAAGGTGGCACGGAGATGTTTCACTATTTCAGGCTTGGGATATTTGACTCAGCCGTAGGATGGCTCTGTGTTTTGTGATAGCCAGTAAAACAGAGAATCCCTATTTGTGATGGCTTGAGGGTTTGAGGTTAACTTCAGATGTTGCTAAGAGTAACAATTTGCCACTTCATTGCTTCGTTTATAGCAGAGTAGGAGAAGAATTGTGGACTCAGCAACTAGTAGCTGGGAGAAGGTCTTCAATGTCTAAAGACTGGATTAGATTTTTATTCACAGAAGCAGCACAAAGATGCATGGCTAAATTTACATATATTTGCGACCAGAAGGGTTAATATTGTTCAAAATCTACAGAAAAATTGGGAGAAGAGGTTTGAACACAACCTGAAGACAATTTCATTAAAGTCCAACAACTCAGTAAAGTCAACAGCTCAACAGACACGTTATTCATACCCTGCCCCTGGACAACGACCCAAAACACACAGAAGCCAAAGTGAGAAAGAAATGGTTTGCCAAGAGTAGGATCAACATCTTGACGTGGCCAAGACCAGAGTCAACACCTGAATCTTCCGAGTGTAAATTTGTGAAGAGAGCTGAAGACCAGAGTAATGCAAGGAAGCCTTCTAATGTCAAGCGAGATTTAGAGAACTATGCCAAAAAAAAAAAAAAAAAAAAAATGGTTCAAAATCTCAGAGGAAATGCGCAAAAATACATTTTCCACAATTGTAAAAACATTAGACAGATGTGATAGAAAAAAAAGGCTTTGTTGTTGATTATTGAGTAAGCATGTGAATAATTTGGGATGTTTTTTTGGGGGGGTTCAAAATGTTAAAAAAGCTATTTTTCAATAGTATCTTTACCACAATGTCTTAAGAGTCTTTTGTCACTTTGATTGTCCTTTCCAGCCAGAACAGATGCATTAACTAAGTAATAATTAACTTAAACCCCGGGTATATTTTCTAGTAAAATCTGTTCAGAAAGCAATTTTTTTTTCTGAGATTCTTATTTCTACCCAGGTTCTCATATTTAAGGGTTATGAAGCAGATTTCTGGATATAGGTTTTTTTATTTTATTTATTTATTTATTTTTAAAGATACATGTATGAACCTTGTCTATAAAGTCCAACAAATACTGAGGTCAGAAACAAACAGAGAGCCCAAAATTATTCATACCCCAGCCACATTTTTATTTTAGGTAAATTTTTACTTGGAAATGACACAGTAAAGAGGCAAAAGACTGTGAGACATTGTGGTAAAGATACTCATAAAGTTAATCAGTTCGGCAATCATTTATTCAGAACAAAAGTCTATGTCCAAAAATATGCACACCCTTTCTCGATAATCATTGGCAAAGCATTTGTTTTCTATCGCAGCTGCTGAATATTTTTTGTACAGTTGTCAAAAACTTTTTTGCACATTTCCACTAGGATTTTGGGCCACTCTTCTTTTGCACAGATCTCCAGGTCCTTGATGTTAAAAGGCTTCCTTTTCATTACTTTGGTCTTCAGTTCTCTCCTCAAATTCTCTATGGGATGATAGGTCTGGACTCTCGCTTGACCGCTTTTGAGATGTTGCCCCTGTTCTCTGAAAACCATTTCTCCAAGTGTTTTGAGTTGCTGTCTAGACATGAATATATGAATAACATGAGGCTAAATTGTATGTCTGCAGATGAAAAAAAACACAATAACTTCTCTTTCAAGTAGTACAAATGTAACAGAACATTATCACTCAAATGTGCTAGAATGGTCAGACAGCAGCATGACGCTTGCAGCCAGCGCTATCACATACTGTTTATATAACTGAGTGATATCAAAAACCATAAGACACAAGCCACAGCACAGCACAAGTTAACCACTAAAAGTTCCTAAAAAGCTACATGCATTCATTTTTTATCAAGATTCTGCTAAATCCATTTAAAACCTTGAGTCTCACATTTATCTTATGCAACAGTTCAAAATTTCACTTCACATTTGCTTGATATTTTCTGACAGCTTTGACTTCTTTGACCTCATTCGTTACAAAACTTCACGCATGCTTTATTGGATATGCTGTTGCTTTCTCATTTTTATGTAGCAGCGATCTTGCTCCTGTTTCTTCCTGAAGCTGACACAATTAAAGACCACATTTTTTTCTGCATTAAATGATGGCTCTGACTATTTTATTACACTTGGAGTAAGTAGGAAGATAACAGGGATGAATGCTAAGTTAATTACAGTACATAAAGCATTTAATTATTGTGCTTCAGTGCCATTGGGACTGGATATTAGACTTTCACTGTCATGTTTGTATACAGTGGCACAGAGTGGAAGACTTAAGGTTTTATATATGGAGTAAAAAAGTTCATATTTCTCTTGCCTTATTCAGATTATAAACATAATTTTGAACTGCATTTGGGGGTAGCGGGTATTTGAAGTTTGTTTAATCGCACCAGAACACCTGGATGATATGGTTTACTGTTGGACGGGTGCTGCCTGTTTATGACTTACTGTAATTAGGATGGGAGAAGTTTTCAGAAGCATTAGCACTCAGCAAACACGTACTTTGAAAAACAAGAAGTCCAGTGTTTAGAGCAAGATATATATATATATATATATATATATATATATATATATATATATATATATATATATATATATATATATATACAATAATGATTTATGCAGTACAAAAATGATGATTACCAAGCAATGTTAGCCAAGTTATAATTGCATTGCCTTTACTACTACAAATGACATCACTTTTAAAGGAGAGCTATGCAACTTGCTACCTTGCTACCTAACTACGCTACCCCAACAGCTTCAGAGTCAGAGTGATGAGTTAAGTTGTTGCAGGGTGGATATCCCTCCCACAGCTGTATATAAAAAATAATAATAATAAAAAAAAAACTCCCAAAAACCAGCCTTGCAGGAACAGAGGCACCGACCCAGTGTCCTTGAAGTCCTTGCGAGAAAAAAACATGGCCTGGTTTATTATTTTTTCTTAGAATTTTGTCATGGCAGAGTCGAAAAAGGGCAGAGGAAACCTTGGTACAGATATGAGGAGAAAATGAGAGTCTAATCCAATCGAGGGGTCACACATGAGTCAAATGGACTTGTTTTTTACAATAGTGCTTTACTCCAAAATGCAGGGGGAGCTCTGTGAGGAAAAATGCAACCTAAACAGCAAAGAACCAAGCAAAGATGCATGGCTCCACTCTAAATACCTGGACCGCTGAGCATTAGCCTCAGTGTCGTAGTAGTTTGGTTCTCTGTGATGCAAGAAAACAAAGTAAATCAAACTATGAGCATAGTACTAGTATGCATGTAATTTTTTTGCCAAAGGGTTATCAGGACACCCTTTATTGTTGTGAGGAGGGAAAGTATGTTTTCATTGTCAAAGTAGGTTTTCATTATCAAAATAAATGGTGTCCCTTTTGTGATTGTCTACTAAATACAGAGTGAAAGCCAATAATACCTTGACAGCACTTTTTTTACATAAACAATTGGACTGCGTGGCAGGGTATGATAGTAATAATGACACCCCAGGTAACATAATATGAGATGCATATAAGACTAATCTAACCAGAGTAGGGTTATAAACCAGTGTACTTTTTGCAACAGTCCCAAGCCTGGTTAAATGGAGAGGAAGGGCATGCTAAATCAAAATAGGATAGGATAGGAAAAGCTAGGCCTGTGAATTTGCTTTGTTTTTTTGGGATTGCCAGCCCATAATCTATTCTACTGCTAATACTCCATGGCTTCTTCCGGTTCCGTATTGTGCATCTCTGTACTTGAGTGTTATGTGATAGTGCAGAAGAAGTGCTGTGAGTAAAATGAACCACAGCCTCTTACAGCACATGCATCATCATCGAGCCAGGCCTCCCTCCCTCTGCGGGACCAGCTCTTCTGAGGATGACCCCAGCAATCGCAGGAAGAGCCTGTGAAATTGCCCCTCTGAGATAGTTAAGAGCTTGTTGCGCTGAATAAGTGTGCGCGCTCTTCACCGCTCGGGCCCCATCCCAGCTGCTTGTTTCTCTGCCTGCTCTCAGCTCTCTCAAAGTGTGATCAAGATCTGTTTTGCGAAGTAGGAAAAAAAAGTGGAAAAAGCATAGATCTAGCCTTATTAGCGTCTGTTATGTTGCTAATAGTCGGTTTTATTGGCTACAGAGGGAGTTTGATCTTGCTGCTATGTCACGCCGGGAGTTCTCATTGAAAAGAAAATGAACGATTCCTATTAACTATAAAACATTTTAATAATTCAGTCTTTTTTAACTTGTCTTGCCTGATCTTTGAAATGATCAATTTAATAATTTAAGGCCGAAGAGGATTCAGTGAAGACGCCTGCCCTCCTCGCTGCTAAATTTTAAAGAGAAGAAGGGGGCAAATTATTTAAGTTAGACCCGCAATAGAGACTTTATACAGTGTATTCAGTGAGATCTCAGCAGTGTGCACTTAAGCAGTTAATGGTTTAAAAAAAAATTAATGAGGTTAAGGGTAGAAGGAGCAGTGAAAATGAAAGTGTTCTTGTAAATGGTTTTCATAGGAACGGCTGTCAAGTGGAACGAGGCTGCAGGGAGAGGGGAAAATTAGCCAGGGGACATGCAAAGTGAGCGTCGGGACTGGCTGTGTGACAACCTTCTTTCTCTTCAAAGAGCTGCCGAGCGGGGGAGGGGGCTGCAAAAGGGATGTGAGGGGCGGGCTGTATCTCTCCGAAGCAGGGAGCGCTTTAAGGAAAAGACCACAGATGGATTCAACTCGACTCTAATCTTTGGCAGGAGACGATCTAAACATGACTTTGTATCTCTACATTTTGGGAGATTTATACAGTAAAAAAATACCAAGTCTGAATGGTGATACATGAATCTTGACAAAGGGTAAATCGATAATTTCACTCTTTTATTTCAATCTGCATCTTTCATTTCTAGCTTGTCCATCGCTTTTGGTTCTGACCCCCTCGTACTGTGTACTAGCTCCACTTATGGAAATGTCCTGTATGTTTACACAACAACAATGGTCAGGAAAATGTAACGAGTCACATCTACACGGATACGCTCAAGGTGTGAAAATTTGTTGTAACCCTGTGAGGCCAGCAAACTGCTGTGCACTGAGCTGAAAAAGTCACCGAAGTCAGCCATAATTTGAATTTCCCTACAACTTTTAAATCCTGTGGTTTTCTAGGCCTGAATCTAGCTGATGAACTCTAACACAACAGTAAGGACTTATGTATGTATTACTAACTGAGAAGTATCAAAATGCCAATGTACTATCAATATTAGGGCCAGGAATAAAAAAAAAAAAAAATAAAAAAAAAAACTATTCACAAATCTGAAAAAAATTAATTTACATGAATTCATAATACAATTAATTGCGATTAATCGCGATTAATGGTATTATGAATTAATGTACAAACATAAAATTGTAAATTATAACATTTATTTTGAATTAACATTCACATACTTTACTGTAAACTTGTGCAATGCAAACAAAACTTGCAAAGTCTCTTTGAGACCTGTAACTCAGACAAAGTTTGCCTAAATAAGGTACAACCAACAAATACACAAAACTTATCTAAAAAAGCAAGTGTAATCTCTTTTAGAACTTTAACAAAAATAAGTTTAATTTTTCAATTAATAACAATTGTTGTGGTTCACAACAGTATAAATACTATGAACTGTGTTACTCCAGTGGTAATTGAACTCATCCTTGCATAGACTGCACATAACTTTTGTTTTGTCTATATTGCTGTCTGGTGACGATTTGAAGCAGAATTGTCCATTTAGCAGTGTGTCTTTTTGGTCACTCATGTTGCTTTAGCTCATTCACTTGTTGCATTAGGCTCGTTCCAGATGAACTGCGCCTCGCCTGGATTGTGAACGAGAGTGCACGGCCGCAATGAGAGGGCGGGAAGGAGAGAAAGGCAGTCAAGTGTTGTGTGTTATGTTTCTGATCAGCACTAAACTCAGATCCAATCCCCTGTCCGTTCACCGCTGACAGGTGGGCGTTTTCCCATCATGCACTGAGCCCTGCAGCCTCTGCAGTTGCTCCTGATGAACTGCGGCGGCTCAGGCGCTGGTCTCGTTTGGATCTCACGGTGACCGTCGCACTTGTGGCATCAGAGCAAGTCGGGAACAAGTCGGACACAAATCTATCTGGCGTGCACTGAGCACAGACTGACACTGATCGAAACTGCGCAAGTCTCAAGCTCATCTTGAACGCGCCTGATGGATGGAAACGGAAATGTGTCGTCTTCTACGCTCGCGTGGTGCATTTCTGACCCACTGGAAGACCCGTGGCGTGTTGCTGCCTCTGTCAGTGTTGTCGTAATATTTTTGTTGTGATCAAATTAATAGATGCGTCAATTGAAATTAACGCAATTAACTCAATAAATTAACGCACTGCGTTAACACAATAATTTTTCCAGCCCTAATAAATATTAATATTTTCTTTAAAACATTGTATTTTAAGATCATGTGCTCCGTCCCTCTGGGATCATCATTCTGACTGAGGATGCCGCTTTCCCAGTCTACACAAGTGCAGAGTGCCCCAAGCAGCTCCCAGCTGAGAGACAAAACCTCTTTTTCTGTAGATAACAGCTAATCTGCTGCCAGATCATTGTGTATTAGATGAGAGTTTAAAACCAGATATATAAAAGTAATCTTTTCTGTTGGTTAATTGTGTACGTTTACATGCAGAGCATACTCAGACTATGCTCATTGTCCGTCTTCAGTTCGATTTCTCCAGAGAACTGGTCAGACCACTCTTGTCCCAGTATACCAGAGAGCTGAACTTCTGAGCTCTCTGAGGATTTACCAGTGCTAAAACTTTGTAGCACTAAATGCTACTTGTAACCTGCATGTAAACTTAGTGATTGATTGAATGATGGTTCCTTTCCCCATCCCAAAAGTTGCATACACTCCTTGTTTTTCCAAGAGTTTGTTTTCTGACTTAATTGTTACATTTTGTTAATGCTGCTTTTCAAAAAGTATATGACTTTTCCCAGTGCATGTAAAATCAGACAAAGACAGGAGTCCAAATAGACAGTTGAATGAAGCCATACTCTAAATGTAGTCCAACTGAGCTGTGCCAAAAAAACCCGCAGCAAATGCTTAAAAGTATATTTCTATACAAGGATTCTAGATTCTTTTATCTTCTGTTCACTTCACATTTTCTATCAAACCACACTCGGATTGTCTTCGAAGTAAATGAGGACCATTACTTTTTATGTTAACTTCTTTGTTCTCCACCAAGGTGAATTGAACCAGAATGAAACCAGCTGCTGTGAATGCACCATACTGCACCTCTAAAGTCTCTGTTAAGATTTGGTCATTGCAGCATAATTTAATCCATCCAGTCTGCTCTCATTCATTTATACAAAAAACAGTGTACAGCTCTGTTTCCACTGATTGCTCACAGTGATTTTTCATTCTGTAGGAAAATAAAAAGCTTCTTTTTCTCATTTTGTGTTTAACAGATGGCAATACTTTGAACTCTCTTGCACATGGCTACCCTCTGCTGGTCTCTTTACCTGTTTCTTTATGGTACTAGTAGAGCACTTATTAAAATTTTTCTCTTTTAGTCACATAATATTTTTAAAGGTTTTAAAATGTGCTGCTTTTCTAGAGGTGACCAAGATTGGTTTAAAAATATGAATAAAAGCATAATACTGTATATCCACTTTGAACAAAACAAATTGAATCTGGAATGTATTTCACAATGAAGCGAGGTATTCTAAAACATTTTGCGTGGGCTTCTCCACTCTTATGTAACTGCATGCATGTGGTAAGTCAGTCCATCGTTTAGTTTCTCAATTGAGATGTCCTTATTATTTTGCAGTCAGCGATGAATCATAACTTGAGACACGAGTAGCATTGGGAACTGTGAGACATTAAAGGCTTCAGACGAGGAGCTGAGACTTCAATAGGATTCTAATTAGCTTTGTGAACAGCCCACAAGAGCTGCAAGTTTTGGAGATGGTCAGACCTTTTCACCTGTAGCCACTCCAGTGTGTCCTTTATCAGTCCATTTCCCTGCTTTTCACACAGAATGAAAGCAACTTAAAAGCTATCTTGAACCCATAACTGACCTATAATGATTTTTTTTTTGATACTGCCTTGTGCCATTTGTTAATAGCTATGTAAGTCCAGCTCTAAATGCAACCAAAATGTGTTTTGACAAAGTGGCTTTCCAAGGGGTTGTGTAAGGTACTTCTCCATAGTCCAGAGTTAACTCCAGGAGATGTCGATGAGAACGCCCACTATTTGGTGTTGCAGCCTCGACACTTTGGACACAGAATATCAATGCTGGTCTAAATGTATGCTTCACATTTGTACCTCTCAGTCAGTCCATCAGCAGGCTGTTCCTCAAGCTCCC
This sequence comes from Bostrychus sinensis, assembly GCA_020698575.1. NCBI lineage: Eukaryota > Metazoa > Chordata > Actinopteri > Gobiiformes > Eleotridae > Bostrychus > Bostrychus sinensis. The sequence goes on from CM036239.1 coordinate 31,154,244, forward strand.
TTTAAAGATACCAGATAATATCGATGTGCCATTTCTACCCCGGAGGATATTTCTACAGTGGGAGTTTTTGTATGGTTCACTGTGTTCTGTCAAATTAGCGCAAGGAATGATCCTGCTTACACTGGCTATTTTGATAGATTTAAATTAAATGTTACAAAGTGATTACTTTGTGAATCTTACCAAGTGTTTCCATTGCACAGAACCATCTGGAGGGAATCCAGCCAGAGTGAGTCACAAGTCAGTGTACTCTTTGTATCAGTCCCAAGCAGAGATAAATGGAGAGGGTTGCATCAGATCACTGTACTCTGTAACTACAGTAACCCACCAGGACCCCTCGCATCTTAGTTGTGCTTGTTCAAAAAGAAAATGTGGTAATATTTAGCTATTTTTTAAATTTGTGAGCATTATGAAAATTGCTTTGGGGTCCGGATCAAAGACTCCGGGCCCGGATTGCAGTCTGCGGGTTGCTGGATCCTGGGCTAAACTGTTGCAAATGCATTGCCCCAGGCTGGACAAGATAGGTTTTGTTTTGCTACTGGTGTAAAATAAAATATATAGCCACAGTAAATGTAAACACAGTGACAATGGTTAATGAACCACTATTGATTAGACTATTATTACAACATAATACAAAGATAAAAGTGAGTCTTAAGTGAGTCAACAAATAAGGCTGATTCTGGTAAATGACCCTCACTCAGAGATTCAACTAGGCTGCCAGTGATGGTTTCACTGATGAAAAAAGTCGATTCAAATCATGTGTGCATGGTAGTGCATGTGCGAAAGGAGCCAGATGTTTGATTGGGGTTACCCTTGACTGGTGCACATCTGACAGGTCAAATATGTACATCAACATGTAAAACATGAATTTTGCACATAAAATGCAATTATATGTAGACTTCTATTTATAATGTATAAAAAAATTGCAAGGATGCAAACATTTAGTGCAGCCCAAAGCAGATGGCTCGTATTATGCAGATAAACCTGCCTTGACAAAACATTCCGCCAGCCAAAAACTCAAGCGTCCACCAGCGTTATTGTGGCCATCCATTCATTTAGAGCATTGTCTCATCAAACTCATCTCCGGCCCTGAACCTGCACAGAAGGCTAATCACCCAGAATAAATGATACCTCCATTTGGCAGCACTTTCATGTTTCCTGCCCTCCACACCATTAGTGGCAGAAACAGTTGACTGCACGCCCTGTTTCTTTGCTTTGGTCTCACACCATTCAGCTTTGGGCTCCACAATACCTCGCTGAACCGCAGCCACAGCGGGAAATGTGTTTGGTTGCCTTTTGTTCCTCCATACTGCCATCCTTAGGGATTGCTGGCGCTGCACACGGACATAATGAAAGACATTGCCAGCTGTGGCGGCCAGTGAGATGGCACTTTCATCAAACTAAAGCGGGCTGACGCCAGCTCCTCCATTATTAAACACCTAAAATAAGCTACAGTGCAGACCCCCAGCGCTCAGAGAAGGGGAGAGATGCTCCATTTAGTCACAGAAAGGGGGATTGTTTTGCAGATGAGATTTGGATTATAGTTATGAAGCGAGCAACTATTCGCAACACTGATTGTGACAAAAATATTTGCAGTTTGGAGAGACAAAATCAGAACAACACTTTAGCTGTTGTTGCAAACAACAATCACACTGAATGCTGCAGCTAGCTAATGCTGCAGTCATGTGGACTTGGTATTTACTAGCACTCTATTTGTATCTAAACTGATAAGAAAGTAATGTTATCTGACTTGCTTGTAATTTTTAAATACTAATAATTTGTAAATCAACAATATGTACATAGTATGTAAACTGTAACAATAAAGTTTCTGAGTTGAACACAGTTTACACCAAGCAAGCAAAAACAGCAGCAGCGCGTAACGACAGCTGCATATGAACTGCCTTGTTTAACCAGTCTGCCAATTCACACCGGCAATGAAACACGCACATCACACAAACAACGCTTTGCTCAAGATCGGTTGAAGTTCTATTTTTTGAAAAGCTCTGCATCGATCTACAGAGCTACAGCCAGAGAGACACAGGAAACAGGCAACAAGTGTCAAAACAACCTTCCACAACACTTAAAAAAAACAAAGGCTCCCTAAAACAGTCATTGGTTAAATCTTGAGGGGGAGGAATGTAACATACTTTGCAGCCATTTTACAAGGACAACATGCAGGAGTTGAAGGCATGGCGCTAAATAGCCACAGCTTGTCACAGTGTTAAGATGTTGAGCTGACAAAACAGAGGGAGGAGATCAACACAAGCAGCATAGCAGCAAAAGTTCTGACACTCTTGGTGTAAATTGACATTTTTATACAGACATGCATAAAATGAGCTGCTGCGGCAACATCCCTGGTGGATTTCCCACAGTCTGGCCCAATGACAGGGGGTTGTCCTGGGCCTCAGGTCAGATGGGCCCAGAAATGGTCACTTATATCTAATATTTACCTCTGCCAAGGAGGTAATGTTTTCTCTCCTGTTTTTTTAGCAACATAACTCAAAAGGTTATGGACGTTTTTCATGAAATTTTCAGGGAATGTCAGAAATGGACTAAGTGATTGCATTTTGGGGGTGATCCAGATCACCATTCAGGAATTTTTTCAAGCATTCCTTACTATTGGGAGATGGGGCTAATTTTGCCATTACAGCTTCTAACTCAACAAACAATGCCCAGAATCACTGCCAAAAAATTATTACAAGATGACATCATGGTAGATGTTATAATTTGACATAGTTAGTCCCAGACATGTTGATATTCTGGTTCTGGTGATCCAGAACATACTAAATATAGGGGGTATATATGAAATTGAATATTGCACAGCAACAACTGTAGCTACACACTTGCAAATAACGCCAAATGAAAGGTGAGATTTTTCTCTTTCAGTAGTATGTTCAGAGATTTGATGTATCTTTAATACTTACTGAGCTCTATCTGGATTTTCTCATATGACTGACCCTATGGTTTGGTGGATGTCTGTGCTCTCTGAGTGCGTATAGATTGTTTTATAATGGGCCCATGTGAAGCATTCTTGTCCTGGGGCCCGGCAGGCCTGTCAGCAGGCCTGCCCACAGTGGATGTATCACAATACAATGTTTCCATGTTTACAACCCAAACCCAATTTTTCTAAAACATCCCTCACGCTCATGTAGCCTAAAACAACTGATAAGTTTAGGTTAGCTTAGACCTAAAATGTGAAATACAACTCACCACAGGAAGGAATGTTGAACAGAAGCGAGGAAGTGAGTAAGTATGGAAATGAGAAAGTAGGCAGTTAGGGGGAAAGGAAAGAAGGAATGTAGGTAGCAAGGTAAGCGGGAAGGGGTAAGGAAAATAGATAATAAATAAGAAAATAGGTAGGAAGCATAAGAGAGGAGTAGGAACGAAACAGAGAAAGGACTGACCGCAACATCCTATTTAGTTTCAACAAAGGGGAGATTCCAGTTTTGAAGAGATGAACAATACTCAACACTGATTGTGACAGAAATATCTGCACTGTTTGGAGAGACACACTTTTGTTATTGCTGCAGACCACAGTCAGGCTGACTACTGCTGCCAGAAGCATGACTAACACCAGGTATGACTAAGCTTGGACACAATAACCTCTGCTGGCCCCAAAATAAACCGCTATACCGTACCTTGAAATTAGCGTAGCATTGAAAATCTTCTGGAACTTGTCTATGAAGAGACCGCTGACTACAATTGAACAGAGCAGCAGTTCATGTGCAGTGAGTAATGGCTGGCCCTTTTCAGACCTATCACTCACATCTGTCCAAACCTCATTACCATTCTGCCGTGCCTGATCTGTGCCCACTTCCACACATCCAGCCTCAGACTTCATTAAACAAGTTTACTCTGCTCACACTCTCGATCCCAGGGTCTGCGCTCCTGTTATAATTATACACATTGTTCCGCAGCATCGCGAACATCAAACATGGCCTGCACGGCAACATCTGACACCAGGTCATATTAGAGCTATGAGAGACTGGAGGCACTGCATTACACTGTATAAATGTATTGCACCACACTAGAGCTACGTAGAATAATTTATAGGCAACAGTGAGGAATAGCCATACATCATTTTGCGGCAAAACTAAATGGCCACTTTAAACCCTATAATAATTACTGCAGGAGGGGTACCATATCTGGTCAGTGTCCCTATTCATGCAAGGCTTTTTTTTTTGTTTTTGTTTGTTTGTTTGCTTTTTTATATTTCAGTTGTATTTCACATATCATTTTTTTGCAGAGGAAAATTAGTGGTGGGGTTGGAAACTGTATAGCTAACAGATTTTGGTGTCACCCTATTTATGACAGCAGTAGTAAATCTAGGTAGTTTAGCTTTAAGTAAGGTGAACAGCAGGGAATGGTATAGTTGGCCAGGGTGAGCAGATAATAGTTTTTAATTACACTTTATGCCGCTGATTGCTCATAGAGCCACAGTGTACAACAATTATTTATTTTAAAGAGCCCTAGCCTACACTGGCCTACATGTTTGGGTGGTAGGCTATGCCAGAAGGTGTGCTAATTATTTAGCAACTTTATCTGGTAAAAACCTAGTTTACAGAGCCATTTGAGATGTACTGCTGTTGGTGAGTCTCATAGAATATTTATGTACTCTGCCTATTTTTGGCTGATTAATTGTGGTCTTCACTGTGATTCATATTTAAACCTCTAGATGATGATTTTAGAGCCTGTTGGGCAGAGCTCTTTATTCAACAGAGCGGATTTCACTGCTGTCACTGTTGCTGAACTTCATGGCCATGGTTGTATTGTCCAAACACCGCTGGGGCTCCTCTTCTTAGTTACAAATCTGTAAATTTGGACCATTTCAGAAGGAGTGTCTCCCCATCATATTTCAACCTGTGCATTTACACATTAGTATAAACTCAGTAGGATGTCAGAAGGATTTGAGTACACATATGATAGAAGCATGGGTATGACGCTTAATTAGCATGTTAGTAACACCAAGTTAACAGAGAAATGAGCGGAATTCTGCACAGTGACGGTGGTTTAAGCACTTTTGTATTTGTAATATTTTGGCATTTTTATGTTAAGACTGTTGTTTGAATTTTTGGCTTTGTCCCTGCTTTTTGGGGTCTTTTTTCACCCCATGCCACCCCGGCACCTGACAACATGGGTGTAAAAGGGCTATTGTCACTTACAGTCATTTTACATAAGTCAACTTTCCTGCCACCAGAAATCTGTATAATTACATCATGGCATGTAAACATTACACAACCAATTCACTTGGTTTGTAACATAATGATAGATCAGTGTTACACAATTTGCATAGAAGTTGTGAGGGCCTTATTTTGTTTTATCCGTGGTGGTAAACTCATGCCATTTTTAAGCTCCCCAACCAAGCTGTCCCCAACGTTCCGAAGTCATATAATTAAAGTGGGAACTATGCCAAATTAAGGACTTTGTGAGTGGAGCTGAAACTTTGCACTTCAATAGGGTCCTAATTGGCTGGAGGTAGGGCAGGTTCCACCACTCTGCCGCCACTGGACTGCACCACTGAAGTGCTCCTTCACTCGTAAATGGAGCACTCGCGGAGAAGGCTGATTGCTTGATTAGCTGCTACCTTATGAAATCACAGGCATCAAGTGAAATTGTATACTTAAATTGCACATTTGGGAATAAAAAAGCCAGCTTAAGTTCTTCATCATAAACTTAGCATCAGCCCAGTCATTACTGAACTGTTCCCTCTGAAATTGCACTACCCACATTCTCCCAAAATAATTTGACCACAGCTAAATGTGAGGACACTCTGGCATAAACCGCCAAGAAAGTAAAAAAGGTAAAAGCCCAAACTGCTTCATCATCAGCATCATGAGATTTATGATTGGGAGCAGTGGCCTGACTTTGGTAAATTGCCTGATATTTATTTGACTTGCCGCGCTGTCAGCTCCAAGCCAGTGTTTAATCAAATATCACATTTGAATATGTTTGTATTTTTCCTCCAAAGAGCTGGAAATGAAACAGCTTCATTATGAGATTTGATAACCAACTTTTTTTTTCTTTTTCTTTTTTTTCTTTTTTTACAGTGTTGGACATTTAGCACCACAGTGGGGTCATACGAGGTGAGAGACTATGCAGAGGAAAGAGACTTGGTACTTCAAGCATGGTAGTTAGAGAAAAAGCACTGCATATAAAATCTACAGTTCTTTGCTGACAAATTCTCTTTCCAGAAGAAAGGGACATTTTCACAGCACACAATCTTTTTTTTGCAAAGAATCCTTTATTTTAGGTTCTAATGGGAGTTTAACAATCAGAACTTGATCGTTCTATGCAGACTACGCAAGATTCATAGGACCCTGCAGCTGCGGTAAGCCTCCCTGTCAAAGTAGTGGGTCACAGTAAGGCTTCTGTCTGTCAGTCAACCTGTGGTAGTTACTGCAAACAGGGCCTCAAATAAAAGTTGCTGCTTAATTTAATTTTGAACAGGCAAGTGTAAGACAGCTATGTACAGGCACAGGGGTCTTTCACTGTAAGTGAGTTGAATTGACTGAGACAGGGTGAGTTCATGAGTTAACTAAATAACTAAGCGAACTCCATATTTACGGAGTGGTGAGACAGTTTCTTTGACAAGAGTTGTTGAACTCTTTGTGCCAGTTCTAAGCCTGGGTAACTGGAGAGGGTTATGTCACAAAGGGCTCCCAGTGTAATGCCTATACAAAATCATTATGTGAATCACAGCACACTAGGAGGAAGATGATAGGTATTTTAGCAAAAGTTTTTACACCAACATCTTTTTTTATTTTTTATTTTATTTTTTTTACTTGTAATCAGCAAGGTTAATGGAAGTCTGAGGTACAAAAATTTCCATTTACAGTATGAACATTCAATCCGACATAAAATAAAAACAAACCACCACAGTCACTCTTCTCACTAATTATTGAGATTGTATTAGATTACTTGAATTTAAAAAGAAAGTTGCAGATGATACAATTATAGTAATTTACAGTATAGCAATTTTTTAAACTTTGCAATTCTCTTTAATTTCACAAAATTGTATTGAGTTTGCCGCAGGAAAACTGTGAAATAAAAGAAAACAAAAACAAAAGTCTTTTTTTTTTTTATATAAAATTGAGTTATAGTTTATTTTTCATAGAAGTGGTCAGTTGTACATATCAAAAACAGGCATCTAAAGGGTTAATTATTAGTGGTGATTCATTAAGTCGTTATATAAATAAATTAGGAACCCCTTCATGAAAACAATGAAAAAATTTAATTAACTGTATGAATGTGGCTTTTTTAAAGCAGGGCATAAGTGTTTCAAATAGTGAATGCACATTGTTTGTAAATTGTCAAAGGTGTGAATAAGTGCAATGCAGACACATATGCTAGTCTGAACAGCATGTGCACCCCTGATTTTAGACGGCAGCAAGCATCACGCAAAGGTGTTTTCCTCTGTATAAACACTGGCTTAGGTGATGCTTGCCTTCTTCCTGAGTTTTCAAGCGGCAAACATGTTGGTCTCCTTTTTACTGACCTAGTTGTTGATCTGTTAAAGGTTGCACTCAGCAAACATCTACTGCTCGACTGAACAACTTCACACTGGTAGAGAGAATTTCTCTCTCCTTTAAAGTTCAATACAGTATAGTGACACATTTCACAGGGGGGTGCAATTGTTTCAACTTGCAAGGATCACCAAGATGGTGCCTTCACTGGGTCGTTTAGGCTAAGCACCCACACATTTTGTTGCATTAATCCTAGTCAACTGACAAAACAATATCACTTCTAACCAAGAGATGGTAGCAATTAACATAAATAATAATCAGTTTACCATAAATATCCCTATTGTCATCTCATCATCATGACCAAAATTGCATGTTAGTAGAGAAATTTCCTTCAAATCTTGCCACAATATTTCAAAATATATTGTGGAAAATAGCCAAAAGGACATAATACTAAAACCAAGGTCCAACTAACAATGACGATGAATGATGATGAAGAAGGGACTGTATATGGGTAAATACTGTATTAATGATTTACTGTTTAATATTTATTTTAAGTAGCTGCTGGTAGTAGTAGTGAAAAAATGGCTTTTGGTTTTAGTCTTCTCTGCTGCTTCCTAAGACCAGGGGTCTCATCTATAAAGCTCCATACACCCAAAACTGGCTCTCTGCACAAAGGTGGGACCTATAAAAAAAGAACTAGAAATGTAAAACTTTGCATATCTCTACAGTTCTCACTCATGCATGCACAACTTTTGGAGACATGGCGCAAACGCGACCTTCATGGCGAGCTGCTAAAGTGAAGCAAGTCTGACAAATCCATGTTTGTTGCACATTTGATACAATTCATTTTCACTTCCTTTCAGAAAAAAAAACCAAGGATTTAATTCAGACATCATTATTTAAAGAAGTAGTGAGTAAAATAGAGGGAAGGCCATTGATTTTTCATAATTTCGCTCAGTATTCTTAATAAAGCTTGTAGTCGTGCACACTCGTGCACTTCCACAGGACACAGCACTGGCTCCGTCATGGTCCACGGTGTGAGCTAACAGCAGAGATGATCACTGATGAATCCGTGACTGGCTTTTTGAAATAATGATCGGACATGAGCATAAACAACTTCCATAGACAATTCATATCAGGGCTGTTTGGTTTTAATGAAGCACAGTGTCAAAAAGAGACTGAATGGACATGTTAAATTTGTCTTTATGCATGACCTAGACCTGCACCGCAGCTCTCACTGCCCCCTCCCTTTACACAACCTCTGCGTGCATGTACAGCATGCACAGGAAAATTATATCCGAGTGTGAACCGAAGATCATGATGCTGGGCACGTTAACGCGTTATCGTTATTAACCCTGATAATTATTTAACTGAGTCTCGAAAGAAATTTTATAGCAAGACAAAAAAATTTTATCGCAATTGATTGCAAAAAAATCATGCAATTAATCGCGATTATACATTTTTATTGTTGCCAAGCACTAAGTCTCAATTAGGGTACAGCGCGAGGAAATCCCAAAAAAGTGATACCTGCAATAATCCAAATAAAACATTTGTTATGTTTTAAATTTCTTTTTAATGTTTAAAGTTATGTATATTATGCTTATGCAAATCTCATTCAGAAGTCACTTTGCATTGTCCTTCTTTGGTGGATTCAAAGCGTGAAGAGGGCATGACGTGTGGTGGGTTTACGTGCGCACCTTTCTACTCCAGGTGGGATCTATAAAGGGGAAATTGTGTGCAGCTGTACGCCCAGTTTATAAGTGTGAATATTTTCTAACATATGCAGCTTTTTAGTTTCTGGCGAACGGAGAATTTTAGTAGGAATTCCCTGCACAGTTTTATAGATGAGACACCAGGACTGTTTAATCTTATACACTAACTGGGCTCTTGTTAAAAGACAGAGGCCAGAGCATGTGGCTAATTTGCATAAATAAACAAAGTATGTATGTTAGCGCTGCAGACTGGACATCACAGTACGCTGCTCATTTAAGCCAAACTGATGCCACTTCTAAAGAATGGCATCACAGACAATGACTCCTTTCTCTGTGATAATTTGGGTTAATAGCTGCTCTGGGCACTAGAAGAAGCATTAGCCACAACACAGGAAACAGTTCAGCATTTAGAGGACACTATTTCCGCTAACTTTATTTTTATGATACATTAATCAATCAAATTAATCAAATTAATTCAATTTCGCTATACAAGTGCAATTAGAAAATGAGTTACTCTCAAATACTCTAAAAGTAACCACAGAGTTGCTCTGAACGCAGTCATGCTAACCCGAATGTGAACTGATTGGTCCATCTCCCTGCTTTGCCAAAGTTATATATTACGAAAGCACACAGGTGCAAGCACCCTGAGCTCCATAGAGATTACACTGTACTGCCGGAAATGAGTAAAAAGATGACTTTATAGGGGAGTCTATGTGAAAGGTCAGGGCAATTTTCAGTCAGACTGAGATTGCACCAAAAGGGGAGGACCTAAGCGGTACTGCTTTACACTGATTGGACGTGACATTTGCAGGCAGACCAAGCCATCACATTAAATGAGAACAAAAGAAACTTAAACTTAGATACCATAGATTACAACGCAATTGGCCATATTAACAAGCCACCCCTGCAGTAGAAGATTAATTAATACATTTTTGCAAGTGCTATTTGTTCTTGGATTTGTCATGTTATTCAGTTCATTTTGCAGTCTGGAAAACAGCCTGGCTACAGAGAAGTGGTACAAGTGGTTTCTGATGTTAGGAGAACAAGTACATTCTTCCCAGAACACTTGACTGGCCTATCACAAGTATGCTATTGTGTACTCTATGGTACACTTACATCAGTGTGCAAAAAGTGATAATGGTGGTGACTCTATACAGTTACCTTCTACAAAAGGGTCATACATACACTTTAAGTTCTTCTCTGTGGTCAGTTTATTCTCCTGACTGCAAAATTAATAAGAAGGCATTATATAACGCTTTTCTAGAAACTCAAAGTCACTTTACAATTTGATGAATTATTAATTCCTTATAATTCCTAGAATTATTCCTTCACTCCTCAGTCACACTCAATGGTGATGAGCTATTTTTATAGCCACAGATGCCCTGGGACAGACTGAAGGAAGTGTGGCTGCCAATCTGCGCCACGCTGGCCACCACTATTCATACAGGCAAGGTGGGTGAAGTGTCTTGCCCAAGGACACAACAGCAATGCCGGTAGCGGGGATCGAACCACCGGGGCAAACGTCTCTACTGACTGAGCTACTGCATAACGACAAATCCAGGAACAAAAATAGCACTTGCAAGCTTAGAAAATATAAATGGTATAACATTAATTTATTAATGCATTAATGTTTTTTCCTGGTTTTACTAGAGGTTGAAGCCTATCCCATGCAGCAATAAACCTATTCACTATGGGATTTTTAAATTGACTTTTGAATGGTGGGAGAAAGCGGATCTTGGTTTTCTACATACACATATTGCTGTATAGTTCTATATAAATAAAGTTATTATCATTGCATTGTCAATCTTTCAGAAAACTTTACACAAATGAATATTGTCATTGTTTAAAACAAACCTTTGCAGTCAGAGTGACATAGACATGCTGGTACTATTCTAATAAAAGATATGAAGCAAGTGTCCCCAGAGAATGCATCCTCTTGTTTATACAACACTCATTATCTACAGTATATATCTGTGTGCACTGGCACCACACCATACACACCTATTTATAACTTCAAAAGTGTGAGTCATGCCATGCACACATTAGTGTCAGTAAAAAAAAAGCATGTTTCCAATTATTCACGGTCGATTAAATCAGCGCCAAAGGAAGATGGGCTGGTTTGAAAAGGGAACTTAGACAAGGAAAAGATAATGAGGCTAAATCATTATTTTATGTAAATAAAGCCCCACTCACTTAACCTTGCAAACACTATTTTTGTAATTCACATTTAGGTTTAAAGGTACTGATCTCATGTCATACAATATAAAGCCTGTTCTGTAATCACCATAATGAAAAAAAATAGCAAAATTACCTGGGTGCCTCTTAGTAATGCTATCATGACTAAATTAAATTAACTTAGTAATGTGGCAGGATAACCAAGTATAAGTTTGTAAACATTAGACATTCAGTTCATTAAAGGCTTTTAATTACAGCGGTTAAAATAAGTAATAATTAAATAATTTTCACTTTTCTCAACAAATATATTTCTGACATGGTACTGACTAGACATTTTTATCAGAGGTAATCCATACATACAAAGAAAACAAGTAAATTCAGAAATGAAGTTATGTGTAATATAATAGAACATGAAAAATGAAAAAGTACTGAACACATATAAAAAGGGAGGGGCAAAAAGGCATGGAAGGCCAAAACACCATCTGAAATCTATCAGTGATCAGAAAGCAGTCCTGCCTCTTGTCTGACTTATAAAGGGAACATCTCTTGATAGGTAAAAGCGCAAAGCTCTATCAAGACCTTTGGTAACTCTATTGTTGCAGAACATGCTGATGGCATTGGTTACAGAAGAATTTCTAAATTTCTGAATGTCCCAGTGAGCTCTGTTGGAGCCATAATCCTGAAGTAGAAAGAACATTATTCCTCCATAAACCAGCCATGTCACAGATGTATTGGTTGAGAAAAATGTTGATGTTTTATTTTCTCTCTGTGTAGTGTATTAAGTGTTCATACCCATTCTGTTTTAACTTTTGTGTGTTTTGTGTATTTCTGTATTATTATTATTGTGTTTACTTTCCAGCATTCATTTTTCTAAATCACAATTATGCATCTATTGTGTGCGGGGCAACACTGATGGCAAACAAGCTCACTAGTTACTGCAGCACAGCCTGAACCTACTATTACCCAGAAAGCAATTTGACTTGTGACTGAAACACTGCTAAAGACAGCTGTTTTGGCGCTCCACAACTAATACATAACAATGAGTTCAGAGTGCTATGGTAGTCCTACTGCTTCCAGATTAAACTTGCAGTCAGCTGTGTCACTATAACTTCATCCAGAGTTTTTTTTTTTATTTTATGTTCTAGTTTCTCATGAAAAGCTGTGTACAAGACAAGATTACTGACATGTTTGTTTATTTTGTACTGTCATGTTTCATCACAAACGATTTAGCAACAATCAGGGCTGGAAAGGAGTCTGTTAGTGTCTGTTCACAGCACACCACACATAAGTATAAATAGTGGACTTTCATCATCATGTGCATTGGGCTGGGCAATATGGCAAAAAATGTAATCAAGATGTTTTATTTCATTCATTTCTGTTTGCAGTTAAAAATGTATAAACATGGCTTTAATATGATTCATCCTAAAATGTACATGTTATTCTAATATAAAAGTTGGAGATTTAATGCATTAATGCATTTTTATATAATAATAACAGTAATAACTGAAACACATAAAAGAGGCTTATATGTTGTGAGCTTTAACAGAACTGAAAACATCCATATCCTTGCTCTGTGGGAGATCAGTGTCTGGACTGCTGCAGCTGCTCCAATGATGAGAAAATGAAAACCTCCAGTGTGTCTCTAAAGTATAGACTATTGCTAATGTTAGCTTAGCTCCTCTAGTTGTGCTGTAGCTGCAGACATAATTCTTACTGCCGTTTCTTGTTTTTTAATGCTTTTTTTGTATTCAAATGGGTAGTACCTTTGAGGCAGTTGTTTTTCTAAACTCTACTCTTGTTCTTGCTGGCTCACCTTGTAACAGGTGGGCGGTAACCCTAAACATCTGCACTCCTCAGCCTCTCTGTTTTCTGCTTCTGGATTGGCTAGTAAACATATCCATATTGAATAAAAATGCTCTAACCTTATCATCGGGATCGACCCTATATGTAATTGCAATTCAACTTTAAATCAAATGTGCAGGTAAATAGACAGGAACTGATGACAGCGGTCACAGGCTTGAGATCAAAATTTAACTAAAATATTTAGAGAGACTGTCAATACCAAAGTATAGACAGTGGATAAGTCAAAAAAACTTTCAACACAGACAGGATAAACAACAAGTGCGCTTCACACTAAAGGTTCCTTTAAATGTGATTAAAAAGTGTCATATAACAATATATAACTTTCATTAAATGTTTACCTCTCTGTTGAGCCTTTGTATTGTCATTTTTTGAGTACATTTTGTTTGGGTAAGGGGGGGTTCGGCGGGTCATACCTCACACTCCCGGGAGCTAGACAGTGTGCAAGTGCAGGAGCCGGTGCCATTCCCAAGTACCTCCAGCGCCTCCGGAGTGGCCCCAGGGTTGTAGCTCATGTAATACTCTTGCAACTGGGAGCTGAGGTTCTGCTCCGGTTCAGGACTCTTTTTGCGGCGCTTCCGTCCCACCACAGACCGCTGCTGAAGCAACCTGGTCGCCCCCGGGTAGCGCCGCCACGCCACATAGATAATTGTGAAAATGAGGGACATGGTAAAGAATAGCGCCACGCTGCCTACCACCACCTTGTGTAGAGTCATGTGTTCAATTTCAGGAGGTGGCGGGTGGGTAGGCCTCGGACGGGACATCGAGTCTCTGGGGTCCTTGCTCATGTGTCCTGGGAGAGTTGGATTGGGAATGGGTCTTGGTCTGAACGGAGGATGAGGGTCGTAAGAGTCAGTGGGTGCCATAGGAGGAGAGCCACTTGTAGGAGCGAAAGTTGGTTCAGCTGTTGCTTCTGAAATGAGTTCCGACATGGGTGATGGGGTTTCTGTCAAAACGTAATCGGTTTCTTCACATATCCCATGGTTTCTTGTAGCTTCCATGATTTTTTCCCCTTGAAGGTACTTAGGACTGCTGCAAATCATGGTGGTGTCTTTAGTACCACGGAAATTCCTCAGCCAAGCCACAAGAGGGCATATCCCAGGGCCGCAGTCCCAAATGTTGCCCGCAAGACTGATGGACGTCAGGGATATCCAAGCCAAAACAGCTTCCTGAGACACGTTGGACAGCTTGTTGGACTCCAAATTGAGGACTTGAAGGTTGGGCAAGCAGTGAAAAACGGCTGGATCTAAAGTTTGGATTTCATTACCAGAAAGATCCAACTTTTGAAGCGTATACCAAGTCCATGGGAGGCCTTGATTGACCACTCTAATCCGGTTCCACTGCAGGTAAAGCGATCTCAGATTGGCTAGTCGAGGAAACAGGAAAAAGTTGATCCGTGAGAATTGGTTGTGTTCCAGATGCAATTCCATGAGCTTTTGGAGGCCCAGAAAGGTGGTTCGGGTGAGCGCCTTGATGCGATTGTAACCTAGGTCCAGAAATTCCAAACTTCGACACTCCAAAAACGCACGAATGGGTATGTTAGAGAGGCCATTTGAGCGAAGGTGGAGGTTTTGCAGCTTTCTTAGGTTGTGAAACTGCCCGGGCTGAAGGACTTCCAGCTTGTTGTAGGACAAGTCCAGGCTGCGCAGGTTCGGGATTCCATGGAAAGTCGAATTGTGCAGCGATGTGATCCTATTGGAGCTAAGTATAAGCTCCTTGAGCCTGCGAACTCCCTGGAACGCTCTACTGTCCACTGCAGAGATCTGATTGTGGTCTAAGTATATCCAAAGAAGCTGGCTAAGATGGGCGAACTGATAAGGGAGCAAAGTGTGCAGTTCGTTGTAGCGCAAAGAAAGGCCTTGGCATCCCACCGTGATGTTTTCTGGGACTTCCAACAAAGATGACGAGTCACAGTGCACAGTTTTACCCTCGCATCTGCAGTTGTTTGGGCAAGTGCGTTCTCCAAAGCTGTACAATAGAGGGGCCCGTAGGAGGAGTAGGAGGGGGAATAGCAGGTGTGCCAACCGCCCATCACACATCAGTGGACCTATGAGAGGACAAAAAATAAATAAATCAATAAATAAATACAGTTTGTCAATGTGGGTTGTGATTCAATAGCACTTCCTAAGCATAAGGCACTCACAGATGCTCCCCAAGAAGTGGTGTGTAAAATATAGATGTTAACTATTTATGTTGAATTATGGATGAAAGTAGCATCTGGAGGAGTATTCAAGTCTTTTTGTTATGGATATGTTTTTGCTCACAACTCAAGTCATACAAAGATGCCCAGTAAATTTAGAAAGAATAATTTCAATAAAGCAGGTATGAAACAATAGTGTATTAAAGGGGGTATATAATGCCTTTTTTAAATTTTTAAACCAATCTTGGTCACTTCTAGAACAGCATTTCACATTTTACAATGAAGCAAAACACAACTCCAGGTATGTTTTTGATGACAGAACAGCATTATAACATTGTAAAAAGCTCAGAAAAGTTTATTTTGCAAAGTATAGCCCCCTTTAATGATAAAATCTTCTTTTGACAGTGTTCTTCAGTGAATCATCTGCCACCACCTGACCCTTTGAACTGCATCAAACTAACTTTATGTCCTCCCCCTTCACTACATCCATAAATCTCCTCTTTAGCCTTCCTTGAGGCATTCAGCCTGGCAGCTCAATCCTCAGCATCCTTCTATCCATATTCAGTATATCTCCTCTGTATATGCTCAATCCATCTCAGCCTTACTTTATCTCCAAAACATCTAACCTGAGCTGCCCCGCTAATGTACTAATCCTATCCATCACTGTCACTCCCAAAGAGAACCTCAACATCTACAGTATACAGTGTGTAGCTATTTCAATTATATTAATCCACATGCCAGAGAAATCTTTTGTACTGCCAACCAATGGTCTTTTATTGCATTTATTTAACTTTTTCTGTTGCTTTCTGTGAACCAAACCCCCGCAAATAAAAAGCAACTTAACAATTTGCAACATGCCCAGAGATCATTTACAAAAGCCCAATAAGCCAGGATTAAATTCTTTAATCACCCATGAGCATTTGAGGAGATCTTGCAGCATGGGAGTTCGTTTATACTGGTGATGAAAGTGTTCTCAATACATGTCTGACTTTTTCCACACTGTGGTAAATAATGTACTAACCAAGGGCCGTGTTGGTCTTTTTAATCGCTACTGTTAAGAAGCGTAGATTCACAAAAGAAGACTGGCTTCTGCTCATTATTGTCTTTTACCTCTGTTGTTATTCTGTCTGTGACACAGTGGTTTTTCCAGCCAATTGCTGTCCATCTAGATATGGCAGCAACTCTACTTCACCCCATTTCTACCTACCGTTCATTTTTTTTTCCATTTTCACCTTAACATTGCTTATCACACCTGTCCTTCATCCTGTCACAATCCTTCGCACCTCTGCAGTCATCAACATACTGTATCATCATTCTTAGTGACTCTTAAGATCCCTATGCAACTATCAAGTCTCCCGAACTTTCAGCAGACCCTTCATCACACCTCACTGTGGCATCTCTTCATCTGACCCCTCATTTACGCCAACTCAACAGCGTTGCAGACCAGCGTCATTTCAACTGCATGTCGACTGCTTTCTGTTTTACTTAGCCTGACAATTTACACCAGTGACTGTTGTGGTATGTTTTTGATAGGTTGGTGTTCAAATTTTCAAGGGGTTCTGTGGCAATCTACAGCCAGGGAAACACATGTCAAAATACACTTCTCCTACACTAGGCTCCCTAAAACACAGTCAATTCTTGAGGGGAAGAAATATAATCTAAATGATGACACCAAATAGCCATTTTGCAAAGATAATGTACAGATGGAGTAGGTGTGGGTCCAGTGTTAATTTTGTTGACAAATATATTTCGTCATAGTTTTCGTCAATGACATATTTTTGAAAATGAACCTAAATAAAGAGTAATCAGTGAGGACTAAAACAGAATGAGATATAACCTGACTCCACTGTGTACAGCTAAGGACAGAGAGGTGCAGACATCAGTTAGCTTAATAAAGTTAATAAAGTTAACAATAAGTTAATAAAGCAAAGCGGCTGTATTGTCCTGAAGTGCCACTGAGACCTTGAGAGGCTGATGTTACTGGATGCATCCCCATTTCTGCGTATGTGCGCTTGAGGAATTATAATGCACCTACTTTTTGCTGCTAACCATCATTCAACGATGTATTAAGTTTTATTTGCTGAAGCAATGACCATATACTGTATCTGAAAACTGTGGTGTAACATAATTGAAGCAGACCAGTATAAAGCATTAAATATTATAAAATGTATAGATACTGTTAAATAAAAGACAGAGACAGATTTTGTCTAAAACTAGACTAAAACTAAAAAGAATTACATGACCAAATTTGGACTAGAACTAAATAGCATTTTATTGAAAAGCCTAAGACTAAAACTAATTTTTTTTTATTAACACTGCATGGGTCACAATGGCCACCACTTTTGGGATGATGAGTAGTCGGCAAAACAGAGGGGGGACAAGAGCAGCATAGCAGGAACAGCTCAGATGTCCTTGGTGTAGACTGACGCTTTTAAACAGACTCGTTAAACAAGATCATTGTTGCGACGGCCAATAGTTGTAAATTCGGGGTTAGCCTGCTCCTGAATAAGAGTAACAATTTGAGAACAATTCTAGCAAGCAGTTTAAGCTTTAGAAGTAAACTATTTTGGTAAGCAATTAAATCCCTTTCCTTCCCTCTCTGATTTGTTTAAGTGTTAAGCTTTTCAACATATGTGGGGGTCTTGTGACATTTTCATGGGTCGCCTGAATGTGTGAATATCTCGCCCACACACAAACACATTTTTTCTCTCCCAGACCCAGTCCTCACCCTTGTAAAGTATGTGTAACATGTACTTTGTAAACAGTGTCATTAGAGCTTGTCCAGTGTGGGCATGTTGAAGACACAGTAAAATGATGATGTGTATGCCATGCAGCATTCAATGTACAGAGTGCAGAAGCTTTGTGTTTGTGTTTTAGTTTTTCCTCTTAGTTCTGTTGTGCATATATTCAAAGTGACTATGATAGCACATTAACCACTGCAAAGGGCTTAGTTCAGGTTGTGAACAGCTGGGCTAAATGGCTAATTAGTCCACCTAAACAATAAAATCCTGTGAACTTCCTCTAGACATTATGTTAACTCCAGATGTGGGAGTAAAGTCATTCATGTACAAGGCACAAGCAAGTGCCAGGTCTTATGAGAATCAAGCAAGGCAAGTCGGGTCACTGCTTTATGTGAAGAAAGTGGAGTGATACAAATGTTTGAGATTGGCCAAACAGTTTTATACACACAAACTGTTGTTGCAGTGGCGTAACTTGATCATGAGGACACCCCAGTGCAGCTTCTAGAATGAGCCCTTAAGTTACATGTTTGATACAAAACCTGCTTACAGTCTGCATAGTTTAACTCAGATAGTGATGTTTATTAATGGAAAATTTTGTACACAATTTTGTTTTACAATTTATGTTCATATTAATCTTACAAAAAAAGCATTAATTTTTTTAGGCACATTGAAACTAACTCACAGATGACTTGTAGTTATGAGTTGACAAATTTTACAGAATTTACCATGAATGCATGCTAAAAACTGTTCTTTAATAGACTCATGATTTATTATGAATACTTTAAATATACATTTTAAATTCAGACTTGACCATAGATGGACAACGGTGCCCTCTCATAAACCTCCTGAGCCCCAGTGCAGTTGCACTGGTTGCACTGCCTAATGTTAAGCCTCTGCATAGTTATGAACTTTGCATCTTTTACTGTTACATATCTGACAACAATTAGTAAGGCCACACAGAGCTGAGCATTTTTTTTTAGATAAAATAAATTAAAGCCATATAATAAATAAAATTAGTTTTTCTGTCATCTTTGTTTGACCATTTAACAACAACAAAACATTTAAACTCTAACTCAAGGCATATTATTAGACACCAAATTGAATTACAAACAAAGATGGCAACATTTCTAACTATAAACTAAAAAAACTATAAAGTAAATCAAATAGCAAAAAATCCAATTATAATGCATATAGTGCATTTTCAAAAATGTAATTTGACAGAGCTCATGACTGAAGCAAACTTGTTTCTAAAGTCAAATCAAAAACCATGTTGTGAATACAGCCTCTTCGACTACCACCAGTCACACTAGCACTTTCATACAGGCAAGGTGAGTGAAGAGTCGCGCCCAAGGACACGACGGCAGTATGCAACTCTGGTTGTGAGGCTTGTTGGTAAACGGCAAACAGCTCTACCTACTGAGCTACTGCCTCCCCACCTTAAGAATAGTTATGGGCATCTCATTGTGTATCATGTACTGGTGTAGTGTTCTCTTTAAACATATAGGCACACAGTGTGGGTCAGATATAGGTGTCAGTGAGATCCTAAAAAAAACTTTAAAAAATGGCAGGACAAAACAAAAAATGTGTTTAGCAAAGTCTGTCAGTGCATCACAGCAGACAGCAAACACTAGAAATGTCCTAATCTCAAGGGAATGTAAAAATCTGATTGACAGCAAAAACACTGTCCTGCTAATAAGATAATGTGTAATATTGAAGCTTTGCCACCGAGCTATAGATTTTTATATCGATTGGTGCAAGCGTAAACTGCTGTCCACAATTTAATACAATAGTGCAACTTGCGAGAAGAAATTCCACAACAGTATTATTATCCCTGTCCATGACTGTGGTTTTATTTGACTGACAGGTGAGAAGCTTAGAAAGCTTTTTAAGTACTACACTTCCACACTGCTACAGCTCTTCCATCTATAAACTTCCACTTAACACAATTAAAATAGCTATTTATGCACTGCCTGTTCTCTTTATTAATGCAAACCTGCAGATCCTATGTCAAAATAATGAACAGAATATCCCAGTGTGTCGTATTTACAGAATATATTGACAACTAACAAGGTTGTATCAAGCATTCCATAGTTAATTCAGTATTTATAGTGACTGTTTCTGTCAACACATGATTTTGATCTCTATGTCAAGTAAAGGACAAGGTAACAATACAAAAAAATAAAAAAATACTAAAGACTATACTATACTATACCCTATACAATACTTTAGACGTCATTTACACCATTCAGGCATAACATTATGACATCCTGGCTATTATTGGTGATCATATTTGGCGCTTATCACCACTTGCCTATAGATGCAGCCCCATTCGCAACAAACTGTAATGCACTGTGTATTCTGACACCTTTCTATCAAAATCAGTATTAAAGGTCACCTATTATGCTAAATTGACTTTTTTTTTTTGCTTCCAAAGATGCTATAATGTTGTTTGCACCTCAAAAACATACATGCAGTAGTATTTTGTTTCATTCATGCATTTAAGTAAACCTGTATGCTGAGGCTGAGCTGAAAACACTCTCACGGCTCTACATAGACACGTGAAACCAGGAAGTGCTCCTGTACCTTTCTGAAGCCCATACTCCATCTCCGGATTCATTCTGATCATTTCAGCACTTAAATTGCTGTCACAATCAAGCAGTCACCTTATATATCTGTTAGCACCATGTTGCTAATAGCTCTGCTTATTTGTCATTTTATGCTCTGCCCATTTCCCACAATTGCCAGCAGGGGGTGTCAGACACTTAATCCAAGTGTTCTCTGCAAAGTAAAAGTAACAGCTCCCCATAAAGTTTTCCATACATATACATTATTTTAAGTGATAAAACATTAAATACAAATGGAATAGAATAGAATAAATCTTTGTTGTCATTGTGTACTGTACAATGAAATAAAAAAAGCAACCCCTTGGCAATCCAAGATCAAAAATAAATTAATGAAATTAAATAAAACAAAATGCTACTGCTAGTATATTTAAAACATATAATAAGGTTAAAAAGCATAATGCCAAGCACACGTCTCACATTCAGCATACATCATACATACTATTGCACAGAAACCTTCAGGTTAATGCAAAGGTCCAAAGTTATTTAAAAAAAAAAAAAAAGCATGAATAAGCATACTATGGGACCCAACTTCTTTAGCAATTTGAGCTACAGTACTTTCCCCACATGCATCACCTGTCGCTGGTTCATCACCACTGCAGACTGGGAAAACCCCACAAGAGCTACTCTGGCCTCATTTTCACAACTTGCCCACTGTCAAACTTAAATCCTATTGCTAATCGATTTTTCCTGCTTCTATTGTGTAATATTTGATAAAATGTTCACTTTCTGCCTAATATATCCCAACCACTAACAGGTGCCACGATGAAGAGATAATCTGTGTTTTTCACTTCACCTGTCAGTGGTCATAATGTCATCCTGATTTGGTTTATAGGCATGAGATTAGAACTGATGCCAGCAGTAGGGTGACAGATTCCTTCAAGTACTCAACCTGGTATATAGCTTGTAACATAGCAAACTTTGGATGTTCAACAGGTCTCCCCACTGACAATTCCCACAGCTCAAAGAATTGACTTTTAGATTTTCTAGTGACTCTTAACTTTGGAGAGTTAGAGGAAGTTGGTACCTTGCATTTTCATGGTGTGACTCAGCAGCACTAACCACTGTGCCACCCTGCAGCCAGGGAAGTGTCATGACATGAACACGACAAAGGAAATGTGCTTTGGTTGGTGTGGAAAGATGAGAGCCACAGGTGCAGCAATCATCTATGAGACCAGGCAGAAGTCTGAACAAGATAGGCCTAAGGGTATTGCAAGGACGTGCTTATGATTACACTGGCATTTCCAATTACATATTAATATAACATGTGGTCTGCCAGTTTCCAGGCAAAGTACCGATGGACATGAACATGAAGAAACATAGAATAGGCTGCGGATCTCATAGCTGTAGAAAAGCCAGATATTGACATGGTTGGTTTTCAATGACACTAATTCTAAAAGTGGAATATACAATAATTTTTATTTCATGGCAACGGATTTTAGTCAGTACTTTAAGTTCTTAAAGGAGAACAATGTAACTTTGATCATTTCTACTCTGCTTTGGTTCTACTTCCGCTGCCTAACTCTACAGAGTGTAAAGAAATGGAACGGTAAAGTAATTAGTGAGGGAAATGTCTGCTAAAACTCTTTGTTCCCTTGTGTTTTTAAAGTTTAGAACAACATAGTTCAGAGTTAATTCATCTGCTGTGACGGTCTGAACTGTTTCAGGATAAAATACTCATGAACTGATGAGCCTGGCACAAAACAGGTCTACCCCAGTGAGTCTAAAGCATGTGCTTCTGTTGACATTAGCTACAGATGACAAATGACAGCTTTTGTGGGAGTTTCCTCATTAAAATTGAACAATTTACAACTTTATAAACGAATGAATATACTTCACAGCAATTTGTTATATGTTCACTTTATTCTAATTTGATCTGAACTATTGAAAACTAATAAATACAAATTATTTACATTTAATTTGAATGTTCAGTTTTATTATAATAAAATAAATATAATATAGACACAATAGCCTATTATTTATTTTATTGTGGGCCTTTATATCGCATCAAATCATGACCATATTGTAGCAGTCTCTGAGATATCGCCAAATATCATATTGCTAGGAAATTATGACAGAAAAACAGAACACTTGAGTGTGCAAAAAGTATTTACCCCCTTTTTAAAGAGGCCCCTAAATGAGTGGCCATTGCTTGAAGAAAATAATAACAAAACATGTTTTGTGTTTGCCCAAAGGTACGTGGAAGACTCCCCAAACACGAGAAGGTCCTCTGTCCAGATACAATTAAAATGAGCCATCAATGAAAGACACTATGTGTAGCACAAACCTAGCACCTGACTGTACCCCCTCACTAAAGTGAAGCCTGGTGATGGCAGTTTCCTGTTGTGGGGATATTTGTCATTGGTAGGGACTGAGAAACTGCTCAGAACTGAAGGAATGAAGGATGGAGCTAAAAACAGGACAATTTTTGAAGAAAATGACTCAAACTGTGCTGTACAATGCATCCAACCTGAAGGAGCTTGAGATGTTTTATTTTTATTTATTTATTTTTTTGCATTTTCACAGTTGTTGTCATGTGATGTAAAGTGACTGACAGGAACCACCCAATGACCCATTTAAATTCCAGGTTGTAAGGCAACAATACAAGATGGTATGGATATATACTTTTGCTTGCCACTGTATGTGCATGGAAATGATGCCAATAGTTTTGCTGTTAAATTAACCACAGTTATGAATAAAATTGCAGACTGACTCACGTCTGCTTGTCTCACATTGAATATAAATAAAACAGTGGCAATGTATTTTACTAAAACAAGAAAACTTACAAGGAAACATACTTTTCCATGTATCCTTGTAAAAGACAAAAAGAAACTGACATAATTGAAGAATTCAAATACCTAGGGCTTATTTTAGATCCAACATTTGGATTCAAAAGTCATATTAAAAAATGTTGTAATACCATGAAATACAATTTTAGTAGTTACTTTTTAGACATATTCAAAATACATTCATAATTAATGCAGCCAAAATATATCTGATTACCATGATTATTTCTCGTATTAACTATTGTATGACATGTTGGTCTCAAGCAAGTGAGACAACATTAAAACCACTAAAATCCATAATCAGTCCTTAAAGATACTAGACAAAAAACATTAGGTCATCATCATTGTCAGATGAAATATGTTAAGTTTTGAGAATTTAATGGTGGACTCAAATGTACGATTAATTTTTAAGATCCTCAATAACACTGCACCACAACCACAACAAAAAAAATGTGTACAACTCTGCTCTGAACAGACCATCAGGACATCCAGGACTACACCTCATAATGACTGCAGATTACCCGAAAAAAGCTCAGCCTTTGCACAGACAGCCTTTTCATTTAAAGCCATCAAAGATTGGAACAATCTCCAAGACTGGTCTGAAACTATCCTCTGACCTGAGGGACTTCTCTCACAACATCAAAAAGTATTATTAGAAAATCAGCACTGTCAGCCCTGATTAATATAGTTGTAATATCTGTACTGTAGTAATTTTAATTTTTAATGGTTGATTGTGTAATGTGATTATGGTGAGGATGTGATTTGGATGTACATGGATGTTAGAATGTCTGTATATGTATTTTATTGTATTGCAAATGGAAACTAGCTGTAGCTAAATATGGTGTAAAGCATCTGTTCTTTTGTAAGATTAATGTGTGTCCCTGTTAAATAAATAAATAAACATAAAAACATAAAATAGTGACTCTGTAATGCAACTTTTAAGCTCCTTGACAGTTTTTGTGTGAGATAGACCTGACATTAAGGAAGAAAAAATAAAATTTAGTAGATGTGATTGCAGAAGGGCATCCAGAGTAAGAGAGTGAAAGTGTGAATGATTTACTGTGGAGACTAGGGAAGGAACGAATTACAAAATTCATGATTCGGTTCGATTCACGGTTTCACCCGCACAATTTTCAATTTATTTTGATTTTATGTTTTTGTTGATGTTTTGTTAACATTTTGTAGGCCTACATAATTAAAGAATTACAATTTTTATTTCATTATACAAAAAAACTGTTTATGTAAAGGAAGATAGAAATAAACAAGGCCAAATAAAAACTTTTTTTAGGAATAAAGAGGAAACATTCAGAGCTCAGGTAAACTTCACCTGTCTCTCATCTGTAGTGAAGCTACAGCCATGTGCATCACATGATTCACTCATGAGAGGAAATATCCGTCCTCAGACCTGTCTACTGTATTGCACGCTGTTCTTTATACTTTTGGGATTATTTATTTGCCTAAAGTCAAACCTCCTCTGAACCTTTTGTTTTTCTGATTGCTCTGCTCAGCAGCCCCTCCCATCCCCGCTGCCTTTTCAGCCTCTTCCTCATGCGAGCTCTGTCCGCCTGCTCCATTCTCGCATGTCTGGCCATTAAAACTAAGGTACAGAAAATGGGTAGCTCTCTCTTTGGGTTGTTTTTGGTGTCAAACATTAAAGACCCTATCTGAAAAATGGCATGTGTTCTAGCCGACTGAGCGCTACGACGCACGTATTTTTGATTACATGTAATATTTTCATATTAGTTTTCAGACATTTAATGTTGAATAACTTTATGATTCTTGCACCTATAAACATAAAACAAAGACTGTCATAGGGCTTAAAGTCTCCTCAGTCAGGATAAGTTAGTTACATGTCTTTAAATTGAACTGTTTTTAACCTGCATACAGTATATTTTTCAGTATGTGGTCCTCACTAAAAAACGTTTGGACACCCCAGAAATAAAGCTACTGCTACCTTTTCCTTTTTGTAATGGCTAATGGAAGAAACCGCTTTCTCACATGACCCAAGACCTCAGAGACACCAGGTCAGTTCTCCCATTCTTGCAAGGCTGTTATTTTGCTCAAATATACCAATGAAGGGAGGTGCAGGAGGAGGTGCAGGGGGCTTTCTTCACCCATGAACTTCAAAATGGTTTCTTTTAGGTAAAATAAAATTTTTCCCCTTTAAAAGTCCATTGTGTAACACTGTAAAACCCTGAGAAAATACCTCCTGTTTCTACAACTATGCTTACACAAGGTGTAGGTCAGTTATAAAATAGATTTTTTTTTCATAGCTTTGGCATTATGTAATATGAAAAGGGCTGAATAGCATAAAATTTCTTGGTATTGACTAGTAAAAAAAAAAAAAAAATCACTTCATGCCAGTGGCCAAAATAATTAACAGGGGTAAACAGCCACAAAACAGTATCACAATATATTAAGAAAATCAACAAAAGGTGGGTGCAAAAGCAGGTTGTGATTTTATCATTCCGAGTCTACATGGACATTTTATTACTAACTGTGAAGTCCATTGTGCAACATTGTAAAACCCAATGAAAATTCCATTACCTCCTGTTCCTATGACTTGCACACTGACGTTTAATAAATTTTGACCGCACATGCATTATGGCAGTTATGAAACAGATTTTTCTGAAGAATAACTTTGGTATTATGTGGAATGAAAAGGGCTGAACAGCAGAAACTAGTGAGTTTGGCATTGGCATTGAAAAAATAATTTTCACATCACTCTTTAGTGGCTGAAAAATGTGGCTAATGTGTTCCACTAATACTGCCAGGGTTATACAGCAATACGGTGTCACAAGATATTAAGAAAATCAGCAAAAGACAAATGAAGTCTTTTGGAGCAAGAAAATGTGTAAGCCTGCATCGGAAAAATCTATACATCTAAAATGCCAGGAAGACCCACTCACTTCTTTAGCCAGCAAAAAGTCCTGGTCCAAGGAGTGTCCCCGACTGGCCTCAAAACTTGGGACCAAAAAACAAAAGACAAGTCCATTGCCATGAAACTGACTTTATGGTGTGATCAGGGGAAGGTGTGTGTATAGTAAAGTCTAAACCTGATGGTTATGATGTATTAGTCTGCAGCAGAACTTGAATACTGGCTTAAAATGGCATAGCAGAGCTTAAAATAGGCTACTTGTTAAATAAAGTGTAAGAATAAGTTGACGTTAAATAAGACCTATCATGTAATGAATTATCGTTATTGTAGTGTTCAGACATGTTAGCATAATGCCTGCAGTTTCTGTTTTCATACAGCCTGTAGTTAGGTCTGTATTGTTCATTTCTGTTACTGACCGTAGATATTAATACTTGTTCATATCTATAGCAAAATGTCACTTGAACTACTCTCTGCAATCTACAGCAGTGGTTCTCAAACTGTGGTATGCAGGTTTCTTCTGGTGCTACACCAAAACACTCAGGCGTGTTTTGCAGTTCAAGTCCTTCTAGTTGGGGCTAATCCTGGTGAAAGCCAAATGTTTTCTGGGGTGACAAGTTTGAGAATCACTGATCTGATCCCAAAAGGAAGAGATAATTGACACCTTGATTCATGTGTGTGGTTTGAAAACATCTTTACCAACTGGACAGGTGAGCAGTGGTTCAGAAATGTTTAGGAAAAGGAAAGGAACCTTTACAGGAACTGCCACTTGTAATCATACTCAGATACAGCTGCAAGAATGCTCTGAGCCATACAGCGTCGTGGTCAAAGTCATTCATGAACCAATCTACCAAAAATGATTTTGAAAGATTCAAAGCCAGAGATCCAAAAGTTGCAAGAAAAATAGACACATATTTGCATATTTACTTGGAAAATTAATTCATGTTCTTCCACTTATTCCTGCTGTGGGAGCCTATTCCAGCAGCAACTATGGCCTTTAGGGGGCACTAACCTCTCTGCCACCATGTCCCCCTGCTTGGAAAATGATCTTGCTATATTAATTTCTTAAGGCTTTATGATGTGAACCTTATTTCATGCCATTGCAATATTTTGCCTCCAGTATTTTATTTTATTTTTCAGTATTTTAAATGCCCATGAACTGTCCACATGAGGTGAGCCAGTTCTTTTTAAAGTTGGACCACCACAGTTCATAAAACGGTGTCTCTTATTATCTCTGAGCAGACAGAAGGCAAACAGACCCCAAACAAACTCCGAGATGGCTGCAGCGGTCTGGGCTGAGATACCCACAACTTCAGTGTCCCAGACCTCTGAGGGAGACTGTTGTGTTTACCCACTGAATAGATTTCTGCCCTTTTGATTTACTAAATCATGAGTGGTGTGGGCCCAAGTTTTCTTCCAAAGTCAGGTCAAAGTTTTCAATACTACATAGGCTGACCAGATTGATGGTGCAGAAAAACAATTGTGGCTGCACTGTGGATTATTAATGTGGTGTATAAATATTCATTCATCTTCTTCCGCTTATTCATGTTAGGCGTTGTGGGTACTGGAGCCAGTGCCAGTAATTATGTGCTTATGGGGTACTCTGGACAGTGAGCAGTTAGTCACAGGGCTGACACAGAGCCATACACAGACACAACAAATACAAATCACACAAACAAATCATCTCAATCATTTACTAGGAGAAATTTAGAGTTATTAATTCACCTAACGTGTGCATGGCAGGATGGCAGGAGGAAGCCAAAGTAACTGGAGAGAGCCCATGTCCTATATTATGCTTTTTCATGCTTTTTGAAATACTTTTGGATACCTTTGCTTTAGTATTTCACATTTTATAACTTAAACAATGTATATGTATGGACAATGTCTTCTTTTGGTGAGCTGGCAATTTGGCTTTGCAGAGAATGCTTGGTTCGGGTGCCTGTCGCCCTGTCCAGCTACCAACAGTGAGGAATGGACAGAGCATAAAATGGCTATTTTGCAGGGCTATTAGCAAGATAGAAAATAGAGCTGACTGCTTCATAGTGATGGCAATTTAGGCACTGAAATTATCAGACTGAGTCTGATAACAATGTAAGAGCTTTAGAAATGTGCAGGAGCACTTCCTGGTTTCATGTGTCTATGTAGAGTGGTGAGCGCAAGTGTTTTCAGTTCTTGAAAAGGTTAGTGGCCTTAGCAAACAGGATTACGGAAACATGAGTGAATGTTCCAAAATACTACTCCAGGTATGTTTTTAAGATGGAAACAAGGGCGGAGTGGGGCTCTGAAATCCACCAGTTTGGTACACTGCGGATTGAGTCTGCACCTGTTATTTCACAAGATGTTTATCATTGTATCTCTACGAGTAAGAGGTCGATTGTCATCAAACAAAAAGTGGCTTAAAGCTTGACAAGTGTAGAACACATCTATGGACTCACAGCTCTCACCAGTGTCCAAAATTTCTAGGTATATACTGTTATTGATCCAACTCATTAAGCCTTATTGTGTGCTGAAGCACGGGACATTTCAGATGCCCCCCCCCCCCGTCACTTGGTGCCCTTAGCATTTGCCTATATCGCCTATGCCACAGTCTGGCTCTGGGCTGGGGTCCCGTTCCGAAAGGGGGTGGCGGCTGATAGGTAGCACTTCACACACTCAGGACAGATGCCATTCTGCTCCTGATGCGAAATAAATGAATCCCCACTGAAAGTAGGTCTGTGTTGCGCCACAACCGGAGACTGCACACTCAAAGCGGGGGAAAGACTCACAGCAGCCCCGCCGAGTCAGAGGTCACAGCAGAGCACGGTTTGTGCTTTTGAGACATGTGACTATGAAATCCATGTCTGGTACGGGCTGTAAGGCAGGCGGCAGGCCGTCTCACATTCTGTGATG
The DNA here is from genome assembly GCA_020698575.1 of Bostrychus sinensis. Lineage (NCBI taxonomy): Eukaryota > Metazoa > Chordata > Actinopteri > Gobiiformes > Eleotridae > Bostrychus > Bostrychus sinensis. The sequence continues at coordinate 31,183,503 of CM036239.1, forward strand.
CCACCACAGCGGCCGACCAGGAAATGTCCCTTCTCTCCTGATTATCACTCCGCCTCTATGTGGAAACAATATTAGAACATGGTTAAAAGCTCAAAAAAGGTGATTTATCAGAATAGGGGATCTTTAACTTCTCTAAACTGCCATGTGTTAATAATAATATAATATAATAATCTTTCTCCCTGTGGCACTTTTCTAAACATAGTTCCAAAGTGTGTTACAGTGCAAATTAGACAACACCACACAAAAAGACCCAAAGACCCAAAATACAACAAAATAACATATTTCATATAACACCAGAACAATAAAAACAGAAAAAGTAAAAAAAATATTACAATACCAAATGCTTTTCTAAAAAAGAAACTTTTCAGATGTTTCTTAAAAACATCTGAAAAGTATGTTGCAATGGTGAATTGTTGAAAATTGTTACAGTTTTTTAAATAGAATAAAACAGAAAAAGGTGCTTTGTTGTTTGGTGGATAACATGATTGGTAAAAATTAGACTTGTTTACCTTTAAGGTATGAAAGATTTGGTATAGTAACCATTGCCACTGTAAGCTCCTCTTTAGATACTACTATGCAAGTGGGTGGCTCGAGAAATACTACCTTTTCAACAACTGCAACACTATATAAAAACCTTTTCACTACAACTACACCAAACATATTGAACATGAGTAAAACAAACTTTAATAAACTAAATGCATGACTATCTGAAAATAAAAGTCATAGGGCCATATTTACTAAGACGGGTGCTAAACTGTGAGTGCAGTAAGAAAATATGCGGCCGCTATTAATGGCCGTGTAGCGTGTGAATTACTAAGACAAACTGCGTGGCCGGTGACAGGTGCAAACAGATGGGGCGGAACTATTTAAACGGCATCATTGCGTGTATTGTTTTGCATCATGGAAGGTGCAGAAGTGGAACACAAACGGAAACAAAAATTTAACTAAGAATAGCTGAAAGTGCTGGTGAATAATTTTTTCATCCTGTCATGGCAAATAGATCTGCACGCGTGGCAAACACTCTAACCCTACGTATTTCTTAATTTCTTCTCCTTCGTCTCACACAAATCACAGTGCTAATCTTTTGCACATATCTGTGCAAAAGATTAGCACGTCCTTCTCCAACGTGCTAAATTTATACGCTATTTTCGCACGCAAAGTCATGGTGAGCCTTGATAAATAATATTGCGGGCGGTAAATGAATGAATTTCCATTTTCTCCGCCTTCCATTTTGCGCACTCTGGGAAGAACGCCTCAGTTTACATATTCATTAGGTCATAGGAGCAAAATCTGCATTGCGTTCAGCTCTGCTCCTGTAAGACACGCAAATCTCAACTGTGTCTGGGTTTGCTCCAATTTTAGCGCATATTATTCAGTTAGCATGCATGCAAACCTTTGATAAATCTGGCCCATAGTATCTAACCAGCCTACATGTGGAAGTGTAAAAATGTGTCAAAACTACTAAATGCTTGCATTTTAACCTTCACCGCCCTGTCTCCTTTCAAACTCAATGTGCTGTAACAGAATAGATGTGGCATGGCTCTAATCCATCCTGACTGCCCTATATGTCAGAGGACACATCCTTGACCCAGGGCTTTTCTTCTGGTTTGGTTGTGCCTAATGTTTTCACTATAATCATATTCATTTCTGCTCCGAAAATGTGCCTTCACAGCTCCTCAGGCACCTGTCTGAGACCCCATTCAGTTTGGTGGCAGCTACTTTGGAGTTGGGTTTTGACGTGTGACAGGCGCCTTAGCTGTAGTCTGCTGGAGTTACAAAGAAAGAGGAGTTTTAATTGTGTTTTGACAGGCGCCGAATGGTGGAAAATGTAGGAAGTGGTAGTAAAAACAAGGATGGTTTAAATTGTTATTACACAATGACATGGTCTAAGGCATTGTAATAATTTGTGCGGCTGTAGCTGACACAGAATTGTACAGGGGTTTAATTGTGTTCATATATTTTGGAGACAAAAACACACCTACTCACATGCTTGTACACATTGTAGTCAAAGTTAAGGGTGCTCCTATTGGCCATTGGTCTTGGAGATAGAGTTTAGAAGTTTAAAGTAAAGAACCAAAAAACAAACTTACTTCAGACATCATTCATTCACTTTCATCCTTTTATTTCCTTGGAGCTGAGCAACTTTGGGTCTGAGGTGGGACACAATCTGCGCAATAGACAGTTAGTTGCAAGTTAGGAAATCTCAGAGATTGAGGGTTCTATTCCTGGGCTAGTCACTATCAATCTCTGTGTGGCATCTGCATGTCCTCCATGAGTGTTACCATACTAATTGTTATACTGTGATAGAAAATAGAAGTAAATCATTAGTCAGATCAAAATGCTAAACTATGTCATATATCAGGCATGTCCAAACCTTTTTCATTGGGGGCCACATATTAAAATGTATTTGGCTGCTGCTCTTATTTTTGATGCCAGTACTTAAACGATACCTGGTTTTCAATACTGGTACCTGAGCGATACTTTTTCTGATATCTATGGTGTGCTAATTCATCTTCTACAATCATAAAACACAGTAATATTGAATAAAAAGCTAATTATTGGAACTAAATTCTTAGCTGTAATTTAAACCAGTAGTTTGTATAATTTGTTATTTATTTGATAAATAAATATGTGCATATATGCAAAGGAACATTAAAAGTCCCCATAGGTATTGGTATCGAATAAAAATATATTTTTTGATACCAGTAGTTTCATACCTTTTCTTTCGATACCACAAAGGTCGTATTGTTTAATGATACCCAACCCTAATAATAATTATCATACATTTTAGTATAAGGGAAGTATAGTGGGAAATGCAAGGCCGAGTGTCTCACCATGTTGATAATTTTTGTCAACACGTTCTTGTTATTGTTGTTATGGCTAACAAATTAATTGTACAGTCTTACGCCCTGTCCCAATACTACACTAACTACACTAAGCAATTTGTTCAAAGTGCACATTTGATGTAAGAGTTTTTTTCGAGAGAGCACAAGGCTTCAAAAGTGTTAAAATCAAATATTGGGACAGTCCACCTTTGTGGGTAACTTGTGTTATGACCTTAAGAAGAGCCACCGCAGTGCTGCTTGCTAAACTGCTGCTAACAGATTTATTAGCCACCAACAGCTGGTAGTTTGGTCTTTTCACTCACAAAAAGATACGTGTCTCTAATGTTTAATTAGTGTTGTGACCGGGGAAATATGCATATCCATGTAAATTCTATTTTCATTTTAGCTGTTAATGTGTTTTAAAGCTCTATATTGTATCACTCCTTGCTAAGCTGCTTAAAAACAAACACTGTGTCATTCAAAAACATCACAATGAAATGCATTGTGGGTAATATATTTCATCTTTGATCCACACATGCTGGAAGTACACAGAGAAAGGCGTGGTGAAGTGAGCTTTAGAACATTACAGGAGAATTGGGACACACTACACTTTTGTGCCCCACAGAGTGAATGCATATTTGAGGGGCAAATGTGAGTATTGGGACAGGGCCTTAGGGCTTCAATCTCCAGATTTAACAGCAAAAAAAAAAAAAAAAAAAAAAACCACAATCCATGCCTCTTGTGCTTTTAGAGTGGCCAATTATGGACATGTGGCACAAGCTCTTTACACAATGGGGTAAAGAAAATAAACAATGAAGGTAAAAAAATAAAAAAAGTAAATAATGTGACCAAAATGTATCGTCTGCAGTCCTCAAGAAGATACTGTGATTTTTAGAATGAGGCAATATACAAGCAAGACTGGAATGAAGTCACAATAAACAGGGCCAGAGCTAAATAAAATCTCCAACAGTCTTCTCAAGCAAATTTCTATTTTTCAAACTCTATTTCCCGCTAACTAGTGCAGCTGGCTCTCATTTCCACCCAATCCCAACTTGTCACATCCACTCTTAAAGCAGAACTTGGGCTGTATTTCTCTGCTCTACGGAGGCACCACAACCCAGACTGGAGTTGTTCAAAAAAGATTACTGTCAGATAAGAGAGCATGAACTATCTTTTCACAGGTTTTGTGAGAATAAAGTCAGATTAAAACTAAGGCGAATGTCGACAGGGTTCTACAGGCTCAGTCAAGAGCAAGACACAGCAGTGTTGGAGAACTGCTGACAGTGTATAGAGTACGAAGGTGAGGACAGGCTAGAACACACAAGGTTTACCTCTACATTTCTACATTATTCTACATTATTAGTTAGTTATTATTAGTAACTAGAATAACAAAACTAAACTTTGGCCCTCTATCAGGCATTCAGGAGTAAATGCTATATGCCAAATAGTTTACTCCGAGTACCACTCCAGAAAATATTTATCTGACTAAAATGGGACTAAATCTGGACTAACCCAGGTCTAAACCCAATATGGAAATAGTGATTTAATCTTAAATCTCACTAAACCAGGACTAAATTGGGCCTGAACCAAAACTAAACCAAGACTAATCTGGACTAACCTCCAGGACTAAGCTCACACGAAACAACTTGAACAAGTCTAGGTTGGGAATAAACTTAAACTAAACCAGTAATTATCAATTTAATGGTTTTCGCCTTCAGAAATTCCAGACCATCCTGAATACCACTAGAGAAAGACTGTGTACCACCAGCGGTACCTGCACCGCAGTTTAAGAATCACTGTTCTATCCATAGCAGCACAAAAAGCTTGTATCTCTAAATGTTAAAAATCCTACTAAAATTAATCTTTTTTTTTTTTTTTTATTGATTCCTTGTGACTTTGGCTCAAAATTTTTACCATTTGGCAATGGTAGAAATTTTGGTGGAAAAATTAAAATTCATGATTAAAGATGTTCTAAGTCCACACTAAAATTTAATATTTTTTTCTTGATCCTTTATTTATTGAGTTGAGGATGCAGAGGTTTAAAAAGTGGGTACAAGGGAACTTTCTCCAACTTTCTCCTGCAGCCATTATTTCAATGGCCAACAGAAGCGTCCCTTATTGAAGTGTAGTTGTATAAAGCCTATGTGATGCTACAGGTGCTTTCCAATAAATTAGAATATCATATAAAAATGCATTTTTCTCCCAGAGGTTCAATTAATATAGTGAAATACAATTAGATCCATAAGTATTTGGACTCTGACTCAAATTTTGTTATTTACAAAACTATTCAAAATGCAGTTATATAATTAACATGGGCTTAAAGTGCAGACTCTCACCTGTAATTTGAGAGTATTCACGTCCAAATCAGAGAAAGGGTATAGGAATTACAGCTCTGTAATGTGTAGTTGCCTCTTTTTCAGGGGCTCAAAAGTATTTGGACAGTTGCTTCAAAAGGCAAGGCAAGGCAAGGCAAGTTTATTTGTATAGCACAATTCATACACAGAGTAATTCAAAGTGCTTTACAGAAAAAAGGCAAATTTAAAAGGCAAAATTAAAGCAATTTAAAGCAATATATTTAGTTGCATAATCTATTTCCCTCATTAATCCATCATAAACTGAGCAGGTAAAAGGTCTGGACTTGATTCCAGGTGGGGACATTTGCATTTGAAAGCTGTTTCTATGATATCACAACATACAGTATCTCAATGGAAGTGACCCAGACCATCCTTAGGCTAGATTAAAAAATTGTGAAAAATCCCTTCATAACATCCAGCTTAGAGCAGAACACTCTCCATGAAGTAGATCTATCAGTGTCTAGGTCCACTATAACGAGAAGACTACATGAGAGAAAATACAGAGTGTTCACAACAAGGTACAGATCATTCATCAGCCTCAACAAAAGAAAGGCCACATTAGACTTGGCCAAAAAACACCTAAAGAAGCCGGACCAGGTCTGGAACAGAATTCTTTGGACAGATGAGACTCACACCAACCTGTACCAGAATGATGGGCAGAGAAAAGTCTGGAGAAGGCTTGGAATGGCTCATGATCCAAAGCACAGCACATCTTCTGTAAAACATGGTGGAGCAGTGTGATGCATGAGCGTCCATAACTTCCAATGGCACTGGGACGCTGGTGTTTACTTATGACATGACAGAAGACAGAAGCAGCCAGGATGAATTGAAGTGTATAGGGATAAACTTACTGCTCACATTCAGACAAAAGCCCCAAAGCTGAATGAACGCGCTTCACAGCACACATGGACAATGATCCAAAACATACTGCAAAAGCAACCCAGGACTTTTTTAAGGCAAATAAGTGAATTATTTTGCAATGCCAGGGGTCAGTCAACAGATTTTAGTCCAATCAAGCATGAATTTCACTTGTTTAAGACAAAAGATATCGTTATATCAATCTGGAATGGCTCCCGTTGAAAACATTGGTGAAGGGGCGGGACTTTCAGTAGAATACTTGAAGGTGCTTGGATAAAGTGCCAGCTTCAGAGCTAAACAACAAACTGTTATGATGGTAAAACAACACAATAAAGATGTTGTTAGAAAATTTTTGCTGTTGTAAATGTAGAGCACCATACCTTACATTTTTCTGCGTCGCCATGTTGTTAGCAAGTATTGCTAAAAGAGCTTGTTGTTGTCGGAAAACCTAAAACCCGCCCACTCACGGCAATAGTGCCACACCATCCGCCATCACAGGTCCGGAGACAAACCATCCAGCTTGCTGTGCAAGGTAACTGCACTTTAAGCACATATGAATTATATAACTGTATCGTGAAAATGTTTTGGTTAATAGATAAAATAACAAAACTTGTGTCAGTGTACAAATACTTATGGACCTAACTGTACATACATTTAGTGTGTCACATGTTTTAGTACAGAGGGACACATTTCAAGCATTGTTTTTCTATAATGTTGATAATTATGGATCTATGGCTAGAAATACACTTAGATCAAAATTGGGGAAAAAAATTGCTTTTTCATACTTTGGACCATTGGGATATGTTACTTGGGATATGTACGTATGTATACTAAACCAGCATTTCCATTTGTCAATAGCCCTCATATTTATATCAACTCCACTTGTGTGGAAAGAATGGCAGCTTGTCAGATAGAAGCTGATGTATTGCTGTGGTATTTCCAATCTGTTTCAGAGCAATACATACAGAACCTTGCATAATTACCTTTCATATGCAGCAAGCTACATAATGTTGGTGTCGAATTGTACATAGACCCTTACAATTCACAGTCAAAGCAATTGCACTGCATGTTCTCCAAGTTTAGTCCCGATTTTGAACATTGCAAAAATATGCCACAAAGGACTAAAATGTATAGCTACAACTCAGTAAATAAATATTCATTTTCAGTGTAAGTGAAGAGAAATTAATAAAAAAAATATATATATATATTCCATCATGTGTTGTCTGGGTCCACCCCTGCTGCTAAGAGCTATAACTATGGGCCAACGTGTGCAAGCCTCCAACCTGCACTAAACACTACGTACATCACATTATTATGCATCGTTACCAGCACTCAGAGGTGTCACTCAGCATGGGGTACAATTTCGCGCTAAAGTAAGTAGCAAACATCCCACACAATACACATAATCACACAGCTACAGACCAGACGCTATGCCATTCCCAAGCCAGCCGGTGTTGGGATATAATTGAACATCAGTGCAACATTGCGTGCAGTTCTTCCTGTTACAATTGGAAAAACATAAATGGTTAGAAGATTCTCTTTGGCCATAAAACACATTGCTCTAAATTGGCCAGTGATGTCAATGGAAAAAAAGAAAAGTAGTATGTATGTAGAAGAATCTGAAACTGTAACTGAGAGTGTTTTGTGTAAAAACCAAAAGCCAGATATTGCAATATGAAGTTTGGGAAGTATCGGATTTTGACTTCCTCTAAACCTTTTGGTTGTATGGTTTGTTTTTATGTTTGTTTGTTTGTCTGGTAATAAGATTAAGAAGGATTTTGATGACATTTTGAGGAAAGAAATAATTTATTTTTATTTACTTATTCTGAACATAAAATATATAGTAAAATAAGTAAATGTTGTAGGAGTTTTGGAGGAGTATTTTTTTTTTATTATTTTATATTTTTTACTTTAAAGGCATGCAGGCAAATAATTATTATTTAATTTTATGTTTTATCTTGAATTTGAGTTTTAAAAAAAAGTAGGACAATTTGTTTCTACAGTAAATTTAGTTTTAGTAAATGCCAATGATCTTTTTTTTTGAAGAAGAATAATCAACACAGATGAGTGAGGGGGTACTCAGGATAAAAGGTTGGGAACCACTGGTTTAAGGCATACTGTTAATATGTAGGGGCCACGTTGGTCGCCTTGAGCTGTTGCTGCCAGAGGGACCTGTCGCCCGATACGGCTGACAGACACAAACTATCATTAGCTACTTCTAGCTTACCGTGGCAATTTCATTTAAATATGTTCACTCCAAATAACCTTAATGCTACATGTGTATTTGAACAGCTTCCACTGTTTGCCCTCTCATGAAGAGGAGCTCGTTCAATGGCACAAACCCACAATTTTCTTGTCTCTGATTGTCATTACATGAAGAGATTCTGTAGAAACAAAGCCCAGGTTGGTCCTTAACTTAACTTAAAACAGTGGCTACAGCTGACGGTCAGTGGAGTAATGTTAAACCAAAAGTACCCTCTATAAATCAATTTTTAAATAGACTGTTACTTGGTAATTTCACTATAATCGCACCAAATTTCATTATATGAGAAAGTTATTAATGCCACTAATGTCTGTTCTCAATTTGTGGACTCAGCTTTTTATGTTTCACAGTACTCTAAATCCCAATTTAGTCGTGATGGATGAAGTGATGAGCAATTATAAAATAGTAATCTTACTGTTATTATAATAAAGGTTAATTCAATAAAAACATTCAGAATATTAATTAGCACATACAGTATATGATGGCAATGAATTGTCTGATCACATAAAAGCAAGGAACTCTATTGGGTAGATTGGGGGTCAGCCCTATGATTCCAGTCCCTATGTTCCCCAGGTAACATGGGTACTGGGTTGGGGAACATCAGGACTTTCCCCGAAGTGCAAGTAAAAGCAAGAATATGTTTCTAATACAAATATGTTGGGTTGATTGTTGGGATCAGCTCTGTGTTCCCTGGTCCTGATGTTACTACCGGGTCAGAGCTAGGTAACATCAGGACTTTCTCAAATGCACTGCTACCTTTTATTCTCTGGTAACCATGTTCCCCAATTGGTAGAAATTGAGCAACATAGGCACTGGGGAACATAGGTAGATTCCACATTACATTTAGCTTTCAACCATCAGCCTCTGGATGTTAACTCATTGTAAGAAATTTACCTTGTACTTTAATTGAGTTAAATGCAACTATTGAGGCTGAGATGACATTACTGTAACTTTGCAGGAGAAGCAGAAAGGTTCACACTTTGATCTGACTTCTCTGGAAAAAAAGGAAAGAAAAAAAAAAAAAAGATCAAATATTCACAGACAAAACACTTATACAGCAATTGTTTACCCATTAATAAATTATATAAATGTTAATATATGTTTAACTTATAAAGACAGTCACACCTTTATGGCTCTTCATTATCAGGCCATTTCTTAGTCGAATTCTAGAGCAATTCTATGCCCTTTTGGCACTGATAGAATCCTATGTTAATCCTATGTTAATATATATATATATATATATATATATATATATATATATATATATATACATTTAACATATCAGAAAACAGTTGCAGTGGCAGCATATGAAAAATGCAGGGCAATATTAAAATATACTAAGAATTGAACTTTTTAACAAAAGGTTATGATTGGTTGGTAGAAAACAGCTCGGGCAGAAGACAGCTTGAATGGGAGAGGTTTCACACCCACTTCGTTCCATCTATAATGTTAGTTGGGCTGGCTGAATATGCAAATCAAACAATGTATGTGTGGGCAGAAGTTAGCTGTAGGGCAGGTCTCCAAATTGATCTTCCTTAGGGCCCCCAATGGTACATGGTACCCACTGGTTAAAAAATAGATGTGGAAAGATGGTTTGCCAACAATCTCCTCATGACAACACCTTTAACAAGTCCAAGCTGGTTCAGTACGGGCTTTCACAAATAAATGTGGGAGGCAGACAAACCCACTGGAGTTGTTGTGTTGTGTTCATGGACCCTCGGGGGGAGCTTTACAGAGCGCAGAGGACACATTCTCTTTAGCTGTGGCTCATTATCCCAGCTTCAGCAGCAGTGTTTCTCTCTTTTGTTTTGCCCATCGCAGCCTGTAAGACCCCACCTCTTTAGGTATAAGGCCATGTTTCTCGGTAGTTACACAGAAACACTTCAAAGACAAAGCAAGATCAACAAAGCGCTGCAGAAGACGGAGTGTCTGTCCGGATGCTAATGAGGACGGCGGCAGAGAAAACTGGAAGGAAAACTCATTGTTGAATCAGAAAATAAATGAGAATCTCAGACAAGTGGTAACCCAAGAGACTTGTCTAATCATAGTTTTCAAGTGTAGGAATATGTCACTTTTTCAAATAGATCATTGCAAATTTTGATAATGGGAGAGCTTCATTTAAATATCAGAAGTGAGTAAAGTCCAGTTATCTTCCAGTTTCTAAAAATATATATCAAATCAAAATATAGCTTTAAAATGAAATATTTTTTATGTTCGGGGGGCACCATAGCTGTTCAGGAAGCCTGTGTGGTCCAAGTGACAGCTGCAATGTCACTACCAGACGTCACCTAAAAAACCCATGTGACTATAAACTCCACTTTTAATGCAAGTAAAATGTCAATTCTAAGTAAATATTAGTTGCTAAATAACTAAATATTAATTTCCCTTGTAGATCAATAAAGTTTGACTAAGTGGCGATTGTCAAGGGCGTCCCCCACCTCAGACCTCTAGTTGTTATCACTAGTTTGGCAGCACAATGGTAAAGTGTTTAGCACTCACAGCAAGAAAGTCCCAGGTTCAAATCCCAGATAATCAAGATTTGGAGAAGGGTGCTGCACTGGGGTCACCCACTACTGACAGGTCACCCCAGCGGCATTGAAGGATGGGTCAATCAAATGCAGGGAATAGCAACAATAAAGTTAACCTTAACCAGAGAGTGTGAATGATTAATGCAACTAAGACCAATGCATTATTATTTTAAAAAAATGAATACATGAATATGATTTTCAAATTTATATGAGACAGTATATTTTAAGTTTTTTGTACATTAAATAAATCACCAAGGCAGTATCTCATATAACCTCATATCATTAAGCTGCAACTGAATAAGAAGTAAAGCAAAAAATAAAATATAATGTAGTTTGCCATGCAGTCCTTCACAAAGTAGAAATGTTCAGCGCAGGCTGTCAATTGTCTATTTTTGAAGCGGATTCGACAGAGGCCATGTTTCTTTATCTTTCATTCTCCAGTCGTGTTTGTTTTTACCAGAACATTTCGAATGCCACAAAACTTATTCAGTTCTCTATCAGTTTCCTCACAGATGACCCTAAAGTGAACGGCAGCTGCTGGGTTCACACTGGAGTGTTCTAAAAGAGTTTAAAATGCACTGTGAGCTATTACAAGATTGTTACCATACCAATTACAACTACCAAATAACCAATGATTATATTTAACTGTCTATTGCTAATGCAGTATGTGAACATACACAGTTTATAAATAACATTAATACTGTCAATTTAAGCTACTTTATTGGGGCGGCAGTGGACTACTCCAGTTACAGTATGTGGCAAATTTTACTCTATGGAGATACCCCGTACATTTTGGAGTAAAGCATAATTGTAACTACTTACAAATCTAATGACTCACTCCACTTTATTTTCATTTTCCCCTCTGCGTATCCATACAACGTTAGTTTCTGGCTGCTCTGCCATAATAAATAAAATAAAGCCATCACTAGCTTGTTGGTTGGCTAACTGCAATGTGCCGCTTTCTCGTGAGGCCCAAGACTTCCATGACACCGGGTCGGCTGCAAAAGTTTTTTCCACCCAGAGACACCGGGGGGAGATGCAGGATGCTTCACTCACCCCACAACAACTCATTTAACCATCACACAAACTCCAAAACTGTTTATTAATAGAAAACTAGTTACTGAGTTTCACTTTAAGTCACATTATTACTGTATTTAAATCAAAGCTGGATGAAAAAGGGAATTTTAATACTTCTAAAAAGTAAGTTAGATGCCACATTTTACATGGCTGAACCAACTAAACAAAAGCATTTTCTGATGTCAAACTCAGTTCTAATGCTACCAGCCAGTCTTAACAGTTTATCTTAAATGAGGCTTTCTTTTTCTATATCTTTTATTGCATTGGTTGATTCTGCTTATGCCAGTATTGCCCACAATTTTGATGATGATGTCTGTCCATCCAGTTGCATCTAATTCTGCCTTTGTGATATTCAACTCAGCAACTCAATTCAAGACATTTAAATATTCAAAAACCAAAGAAAAAGAAGGATGGCTGCTTCTGACTGTGCATTGAACTGCCAATGCTTTTCAATGTGAGCACATTTCCTGTGTCATTCTAAGTAATACTATGATGTCGCAATTTCACCCATTCACAGATTATCAACATTTACAAATTCTAAGAAGCCTTTTCTCTTTCAAAAGGTTTAAATCATCAGCTTTGATGTCTTTTCTTTTTGCCTTTCAATACACTGCTTCAGAGTGCTTTATGTTTCATCGATCAAAATGTTCCTCTCACTGACTGGCTTAAAAAAATGGGCCTTCATCTTTTTTGTTCTATTACTTTGGAAAGAAATTTGCGGAACTATTTGTGTCCAAAAAGATGCAACTGAAGCCAATAAATACCAATTAAGGAACAGGCCGGCTGCAGAGAGTCCCGCGTGGTTCATCAGCTCACTGTCTGGAGAAGTGAGCAGGACCATTGACTACAAGCATCAGTCACTTTTACAGAGGCACTATGTCGTGTTTAAGCTACAGCAGGCAAAATTTTGACATGCAATGGATCTTTTCACACAAAGCTCTGTATTTGGCCAATGTCTGTCTTCACGTAGTAATCAATGTTAGTTTGGACCAAAAATGATATAATTGGGCTCAGTTTTCAGACAAGCCAACCCACTGCTCTGCATGATGATTTATTATAAGCCCCAATTTTGGGACTAAACTATCCAATTGAAATTCCACCCAGTCACAAATTTGATTAATCCTGTTTAGTTTGATCAGTCTCCTCAATGCACAAAACAAATATTGCAACATAACAGTCCTTCACTGTGTTAGAAAATGTTAGAAAATTAGCAGGCATGACGAAGGTTGGGGTGGTGGATGTGATATATACTGAAAATACAAGACAATCAAAATTGTCTGTGTTGGTATCCCTAGAGAAAGTTGTCACTGGTTCCAAGTTAAAGGGGCCATATTATGCTATGTTCAAGCTTTTGAAATAAAGTTGGACATATTTGCATCAGCATTTTTTTGCTTTGTAACTTAAAATAATGTATCTAAAATGTATTATTTTGAGAAGCTGTCACTTTCACTTTGCAGAAAACGCTTGAATTAGGTGCCTTTCGGTTTAAGGCTTTGGTGGCCCCGCCCACTTTATATTGTGAGCTATGAGCCCTTTGCAAACACTGTTGTTTATATCAAGGGCTGCAGGGGTGAGGCCTGTCTTTTGATGCTCTCATTTTCTGTTCACACATAAATAAAGTTAGGAGGATATGAGTTTAGACATGAGTAGAGAATCTCTGAGTAACCGCACTGAAATTTGGGGGATAGACAGAGCGTGATGGAGTACAACAGTGCCCGTTCCCCTCTGGTGCCGCAAGTTCATTCCATCCATTAATTTTAGCGATAGACTTTTCGAAAAAATTGGCATACTAAGAGTTAAAAAGTTGTGTTGTGCCCCATATAATGGCTAATTAGTGTGGCTATTAGCAACATGAAAGTCAATTTAGCATAATAGTGGACTCTAGCCTAGAACATACTAGCCTACTATATTAGCATACAAAAACTTTGAGATATTATAGAATAAGAATAACCCAAGAAAGTAGAAGACTTAATTTATGCTATAAATTATGTATATATATATATATATATTATATATATATATATATATATATATATATATATATATATTATATATATATATATATATATATATATTATATATATATATATATAGATAGATAGATAGATAGATAGATAGATAGATAGATAGATAGATAGATAGATTGTATATTGTAGCCAATCCCAGCAAATATGAGCCTGAGGTGGGGTACAGCCTGAAACGGATGCATTGCTGACATTTGGAGACATACATTGACAGACAACCCATTTCTCCCACATTCATTCACCACAGCCAATTCAGATTCACAACGTTACCTCAGGTCTGTATGTCTCAGGACAGAGGGAGAAAGCCAGAGTATCCAGAGACACCCCACAGAGACACAGGGATAAGATGCAGACTCAAAAACAGAGAGATGGGGACCCACTATCTCCTGAGGTCAGATTTTAAGGCTCTCGGAGTGCACTCAACCCTTTACCTACTCCCTGTGTATTAGTTAAATGACATGTTTCTGGATTCTTCCTTCTCTGTGCACGGTCTGTTAAAAAATGTACAGTCCAACCAATTACCTCACACAAGGTCAGCCTTCGATGGCCACCTTTGTAAAAATCTCATAAAAGTTGTAGTGCTCTATCCTGGAGGCTGCAGTGGAATTCTGGCACAGCCCACAGTCAGCTGTCATACTGCCTGGCCCCGAGACAATCTGATATTTCATTTGAATGCACTGATGTAGAGGCCATTACCCAGAGTGCCCTGGTGGGTTGGCCTTCAGAGCCCAGTGCGTGAGCCCAGGCACTTCAAAGAAATGAAAAGTGTGCACAAACAGAATGTACAGTATCCACTATTTCTTATTAAATGTCTGCTTTAGACACATTACAGAGAATGGATGGTTTCTTTGTAGTAGGTTTTCAAGTTTGCAAAATCCAAGTTGTAGCTGTGTCATGCAAAGAAGAAGCCACATGTGAACATGAGCCAGATACACTGCCGTCTTCTCTAGACCAAACCTCATTTAATATGAACTCAGGCAAAATAGAAAACAGCTCTATAGACAGACAACGGCTACAGGAAGTCTGTGCGGTGGCATAGCATTTACCACTCTTGCCTCACAGCAAGGGCAGGACCTTATTGTGTAAAGTTTGCAAATTCTCCAAGCACTCCTCTGGGTGCTCTGGTGTCCCCTACTACTAAAAAACATTTGGATCAGGTTGGCCCATAATGGCACCATGATCAGGTGCAGCAGCTCAGGACTAACCCTCCATCTGACCATCTTTGCAATTTTGTTGTACACCTTGTATGAATGATGACAAATAAAGCACTTTACTTGATTTATTTTATTATTATGCCTTTGAAATAGTTTTGGACACATTTGCATTTAGTATTGAATAACTTAAATAATGTATATGTATGTCTTCTTTTGGGGAGCTGGCACTTTAACTTTGCAGAGAACGCTTGGATTAGGTGTCTGTCGCCCACTTGCTGGCAACGATGGGGACTGGACAGAGCATAAAATGGCTGTTTAGCATGGCTATTAGCAACATGGCGTTAACAGGTGAGCTGACTGCTTTCCAGTGACGGCAATTTAATCACTGAAATGATCAGAACTGAGCTGTGAGACTGACAGTTCCAAGATTGTTAAAAGAGGGTGGGCTCAGCAAACAGAATTACTCTAATATGCGTGAATGAAACAAAATACTCCAGGTGTGTTTTTGAGGTGGAAACATTATAACATGGTTAAAAGCTCAAAAATAAAATTGTGCTGAATAGGGGACCTGTAAGGACAGAGATCAAACCGAAGCCGAAGGCAAACCAAGACAAGGCCGAGACCAAAACCAGTTCAAATACTTTAATGATTATTTTAATGATCTAATACAATACGAGTGTTCAAACTTTTTTCAGTGATGCTGAAAAAATATTTGAAGTTGAGGGCCACTCAACTAGAGCTGACATATTTTGCCTCACAATAAAATAGTGACCTTTGTAGCCTCTTTCCTTCAGGGCTCTCCACAGTGAACCATTGGGTACTTTGGCAGGTTTTACTCTGTTTGACCCCCTAAAACCCCAGATTTATCTAGGCTTTGGACCAGCAGAGTATGGCTGAAATTTTTGTTGGGTGCCAATTGAGAAGGAAGCCCAAGGGTCAATAGAAATTTGTGTGCAGCACACATTTGGGCCCCTGACCATAGTTTGAACATCTCTGATGTAATGCAACAGGCTTCATCATCAAACAGGGATAGATCTTTCCTGGGTCTCCTAAAGCTTTTGTACACAGATTGTTTAAACAGTTGCTTAATCATCCACTTTATCTTTTCTGAATGTGATAACTGTGTGTAATACTGTATGAGCCACTGCTTATGCACATTATGTGTACTTTAACCAGATAAAGATCAGTACTTGTCTTGTGCTTTGCGTACGAGCTTCCCTCCTCCAGACCTAAGTATCGAGTTACTTATTAATCTCTCTGTGCTGGAGCCAGTAATTAAATAAATGCAATAAAAAAAAAATTAAAAATCATTTCTTCAAAATGATGAGTTATTTTCTTACAATGATGTACTCCACCTCAAGCCCAAAGCAGCTGGAATAAACACTAACTTCCAGTAAACTGCCACAACATTAGTAAAAAGCTGATATTTACAAGAGTACATATTATGGCTGCTGCACCCACCTCTGTATACCCAGCTCTAGTCTACACATTTTACCGTATGTCCTTTATAATTGCACCAATGAATCTCCCACCTCTATATCCTGATGCAGATTAAACGCAGACAAAACGAGGTGCTTTCTCACTCAGTTAACTTTTATACATGGACTTTTTATACGCCTCTGCAGCCCCCGCTCTGCTGACAAGCCCGCCTCTGACACGGGGAGCCCAGGTTTTTTTAAACAGCGAGGCGTGTGATCGAGCTTAGGCAAGCAAAACGCCGCCGCTCGGTGCCACATGATGTATTACAATATCGAGTTTATATGCGCAGATTTAAGGCGCATAAAATTAAAAATACTTCTGCTGTAGTGGGAGACGTATTACCAGTCAGGGTGTGATCATACTAGTGTGATTAATAGTACACCATGGCACTATGCTTTTAAAATGAAGTAGCTTTTACATTCTTAAACACCATTATTTCACACACATTACTTGGGAAATTGCAGGCAGTTGTAATTTTGAGTCATGGTAATAGTAAGATGTAAGTGAAAATTTATGATAAAAGCTTATGCGACTATATATTTGGAGACTGGAGGTGCAGCCATTCTTTACACACCATTCTTAAACTATTTAAAGTTTCACTCTCTGAATATTAATATATTAAACTATTCTTGTTTCTAAATGCAAATATCTTATCCATAAATGACCTTGAAACAGCAGAGGGTAAGAGGGAAGGACAATGTAAAACCTAAAGGGGTTATATTATGCTTTAATTCATATTTTATTATTATATTTATCATGGGAATGAGATGTAGAGGGCTTGTTGATTGGTCACTACTTCTTGGAGTGGGCAGAGGTTTGTTTGAGAGGTGAGGATTCGTGCAACTGAGCATTTTGCCTGATCTGATCTGACTCTTAAGGTCTGTTGCAACATTTATTCATGGATTTAACCTTCCCAACTGTAGCCCCAGATGTGGTATTCTGTTGCTGGATGTGTTGTGTGTTTTCTGAGTAACCCTTCTCCGAGTGCAACAAACAAGTTGCTGTTCCTTACAAGGTCATATAAAGCTATTTCCAGTATCTTTCGGACATTTCGAACCAGGCCGGCCATCCTCCTCTGACCTCTGGCATCAACAAGACATTTTTTGCCCAGTGCTATGCCACTCACAGGATAATGTTTCTCTTTTTGTGGACTGTAAACCTTAGAGATGGCCCAGTAGATATGTATTTTCTGAAATACTGATCAGACCAGCCTCGCACAACAACCATTTTTTGTTTGCAAGGTAGACTTTATTTTGCCCCAGCCCCTTACAGTTCATCCTGGGTCCTGGGTCCACAGTACGGCCCCACATCGTACCAGGCAATGTAACTGGTCATAAGAAAATCAAGGCCAGTTGTCCTGGCCCCAGGGAAGACCTAGGACACATTGGATATCTCTCAGGTGGCCAGGGAACACCTTTATGGTTCCTCCAGAGGGAGCTGGAGAGGAAAGTCAGGGCATACCTGCTTAGACTGCTGCCCCAAGACCTGGGCCTGGATAAGCAGAAGAAGATGGATGGATGTTAGCAAGTGGATTAAAACATCAGTCCTGGACAGGCCTATTTGTCCTGGGAGTGGATTCCTCCTTTATGTGGTTCCTCATAAAGGTGTCTCTTTTTCCCATAGCTGTATTTTTTTTTTTTTTGTTTGTTTTGTTTTTTTGTTTTAGTTTTTTTGTTTTGTTAATTTTTTCTTTCCGAGGGGGGTCTTAGGACAGGGGATGTCATGGAACAGTCCATTTCTATGTGATTTGTGTGCATTTAGAATAATTAGAAAACCAAAAGAAAAATGCCAATGAGGATATAGGAGCTTGCCTGGAAAATCCAGACTGATATGTCTCTGTGTTATTCTACAGAGAAATATCAGTCTGGTCACCACGCCGTCCGCAGTGGTTTACTCAAATCCCAACCGTACTGTGCATTTTGATTGGTTTATTTAAGTCACGTGTTCTTCGCGAGCAGCGTCACTCGTACGCGTCTCCTCATCGACAACAATCAAGATGGCACACCGAGGAGCCGAGAGTTTGTTTCATTCAGCGGTATGGTACGGTAATGTTGAAATAACTCCCTCGTTCCTCCCTCGTGGCTTCACTACTCCGTTTGTTTACTTTCTCACTTTCTTGTCGCTTTGTTAACGTCACGTCCACCATTTTCTGATTGGCTAACTCCGCTGTCCATTAACTCGGGTTTGCTCCGCCCTAGAAATCGAATTGATTCTAAGGCAATATAGGAGCAGCAGCCATATTTAACATACCACTGTACAATTAGATGGACATATATTGAATTGTAACGCTCTTAATATCCCACCGTAATGATAAAATTCAGCACAAATGGGGCAGCCTTCATTTAAAAATGGGAATGAAATGAGAAGTCAATTTCGCCAACCTCCCTTATCCGGGTGAAGAATGCTGTAACTGAGTCCGTGACCTACTGAAGCGTGGCGGCTGGGAAGAAAAAGCTAGATCCAATAGCTTTGTCTGCCAGCCCTGAGAGAGAGAGAGAGAGAGAAGCCTAAATGATTCACTCTTAAACACCCAATGCCGTGATTAGCTGTATTGACCTGCTAAATCTAGGCATTTAAATTGCAGATCAATGGGATTTGCAACATGCAGTGTATAGAAAGAGTATTAATCCACAAGAGAAACAGCTCAGAACATACATCACAGCAGTCACATGTAAGCACAGGGAGGCGGTGGTGGTGATGTTGTCGATGGCATGTTAATTTATGAAGGAAAAGGCGCACTTAAAAACAGGCCCAGATCGTTTAAAGATTGGATTTTTAAAGACAGGTGTCTAGAGGTCTTTGTCTGGCAGTCCGAGGAGAACAAACTGAATAAGACTGCTCAGTAATCAACAGAGATTAGCCAGTGACAGGCCGTGGACGGTGGATTCTGGGCTTTCACAAATAAAGGTGACTTCTGAAGAAAAACTGAGTCAAAGTGAGTTTTTCAAATGGGCTGCCGCTCCTGCAAATCTTCTGGTTTTAAAACTCTGGTATAGTAAAGCAAATCATAGCATTG
Organism: Bostrychus sinensis; assembly: GCA_020698575.1. Lineage (NCBI taxonomy): Eukaryota > Metazoa > Chordata > Actinopteri > Gobiiformes > Eleotridae > Bostrychus > Bostrychus sinensis. The sequence goes on from CM036239.1 coordinate 31,203,081, forward strand.
CATCACATTCTTCTTACCTTTTGGCATTTCCCATTCTGGGTGCAGCGCAAAAAATCATATGCATAGGTTTTTATATGCCACATGTCCTTCTTAACAAAACTCTCTCCGTAAATCTGGACTTGAGACTGGCACAGAAAAGCACAAAAAAAGGCTTGAGAAAATGTGTCTAGTTTATGATGGGTGCAGTTGCAGTTACAGTATGTCTTCTTCAACATACTAAGAGGGTTTGCAGTGTTGAATGAACACATCTTTCACAACTCAAACATAATGTGTTGCTAAAGATCAATGCGAGAAAATTGGAGGCACTAAAGCATTACTGTATAGCAGGTTGTTAAAAGGAGCCACACTTTAAAAGCAGACTTGTTTTTGTAAGTGGCGATAATGCTTTTTAAAACTAAAAGCACCCAGACAGTGTAAAGCACAGCCAATGCATCATAATAATTCATTGTAAAGTAATAATCATCCCTTCCCTGACCTCTTGTGAGTTAGTATCTTAGTGGGAGCAGCAATTTGAAAGTAATGTTGCATAAGATTAAAACTGACCCTATCTGGCAATCATCCCAGATCCACATCCAAAACAAATTCTTGGCTCATTATTGACCTTTTGTGAAGATTTTACCCAATTCTGTCAAGTTGCTTTTTGAGTCTTGCTAATAGACAAAGAAAAGATTAATTAAAATCCATGCATTTGCATTGATTAGCTGCAATGGGCTAAGGGTTTGCGGTTCAGTTAACAGCACCCATAAAGTACTAATATTCTGCAATCTTGTCCCCTAAAGATACCACTGATGTTTTCAATAAGAGTTAGCAATTGTTTTGAAAGGTAAAAAACTTTCTGGCTTCTAGTTTTGCAAACTTTCTAACCAGTACTCTTTTTCTGTTCCAATCTATGGTAAACAAAGAAGTCATCTGAGCAAATAATGTTACATATACTTTATAGTCATTATCCAAGCAGCTTGTGCAAGAGGTCAATGACACTCCTGGTATCAAAGACTTACCTTTACCAGCTACTAGGCTTAGTATGCTTAGTATGCACAGCTGCTTTAGGGAATACTGACAAAAGTGTGGTAGCCAATCTGCACCTACGGCCATCTGACCGCCACCAAACAGTCACACAGACATGTTCATACAGGCAAAGTGGATGAATTGTCTTACCCAAGGACACAACTGTAGCAGGGAATGAACCACCAACCTTCGGGTTAGTAGGCAGACGTCTCTATGAGCTACTGCCGCTTCCTGTGTTTAAATAGCAATAGTCTTTTATTTTTTTTATTTTTTTGCTCTAAATTAGTGGTCTCCAAATGTTTACACAGTATTACAGTAAAAGAAGGCTAAATTAACCATTTATTTATCTGATGCATGAAGATTAACAGTATAAAAACCATAAAACTGACTGTTGGAGACAATTTTAGCTCCCTTTATTTAATTGAGAAGCTTAACATAAGTTATTTTTCTACATAATTTAACATTTTAAAATCTGTTTCACCATTTCATGTAATTATAACAATATTTAGGCTTCTAATAAGCTGGAAATTACAAAATTATTTTAACATTCCCTATGACACACTTTTAGACCCACCAGTTGAGAACCACTACTCTAAATGGTACAGGGCCATATCCTTCAAAACGATCAATGGAAAGCACGTTTAGAAACAGCCTCACATGTGAAGCTGTAATCAGTCATATACATCTAATGATCTTCTGACTTTTTTCTTTGCCAATACCATGAACATAAATTTCATTAATGAACAGAAATCCTTAGCACACTTCTCTTTGAGGTTTTCATGACCTTGTAAATGAATTTTCCCAGCCATGGCTCACCCCACCCCTCTGCAATGTCAAGTGCTTTAATCATCTCAGTTAATTCCTCCTTATTCTCCTTTACAGAGCCACTGGAGAGTACCCAGTGCCGTCCCGGAGCCTTCCAAGTACAAAGCGCAGACGGTGATAATTAAGTCAGAAAACATACTATTGTCTTGTGACCTCAGTCAGCCCGAGTATTGATGCGGATGTCAAGGGTGTACAGTAACACATAATTTGCGAAAGGGGGAGACCTGTGGAAAGGCTAATTGGTTATTTTGAATGTCACCGCTCCTTACTGCAGCAGCAGATTTGGTGTGTGGCAGACAGAAACGGTTGCTCGGGAAATGGCTGGTTTATGAGTCATGTCGGATGAATGGATGTTTAAAAGAAGTTGTATCTTAGAAGCAGAATGCAGCCTTAAACTCAACTATATTTTTAACTGCCTTTATAAAATATGACCTACAACATTTGCATTGCTTTGGGGGTTTTCATTTAAAGCAACCTTTCAGGATGTATACCCAATAATGCACCATATTTTAGACTACCAAGTAACTTAGAAAATTAAAGTCCCCTTTATGGGTCACCACATTGTACTGTGATGGTTGGTTTTATGCCAGATGACCTTCCTGACACAACCCTTTCCATTTTTTGGCTCCATATCAAGGAGTGAATCCAGATGAAGGACAGAGGCAGTAACCACTTCCATAACCCTTTATTTAGATTATTTTTTACAGTCATTGAGCTGTTGAGTTGTTGTGCTTCACAGTCCACACGAGTGCAAAGTGGAAGGACAGTGAGGCCCTTGTGTAAAGCAAAGGCCAATCCAACACAGAATCATTGCCTTTTAGGCAAAATGTGTCACTTGATCAGTAGTTTTCAAACTGTGGCATGAGTACCATTGATGGTACAGCGGTTTCTTCTTGTGATACTCTAGAAGTTTCATTCCTGTTTCAGTCCTGCTCTGGTTAGTGCTTAGTCGTGGTTTGGACCTGTGGTCTGTACTACAAAGCTGGCTGAACTTATTCCGGATATGTCCGGATAAGCGGCACTGCAAAGGTGAGTTAACCATAGGTTTCTCTGTGGAGCTCATGTGGAACAGGCAGGGGTTCCGCTAAATGACCAATCACAGCAGAGCCTTTTAATTTGATTTGGACAAGTCTACAGTCAGTGCAGCCACAGATAAAGGAGAGGCTGAGGGGCACACTTAGAGTTACCTCCCACCTGTTACAGCCTGCACAACAGAGAACAAGAGTGGAGTTGAGAGGACTAACCACCCAAAAGGTACTACCCATTTAAATACAAAAAAGCATTAAAAAACGACAACAACGCAACGACAGCAACAACTGCAGCAACAGTGCTAGTGGAGCTAAGCTAATGTTAGCATTCTTTGCTGCACAAAAACAGCATACACTAGTTTTTTCGCTGCAATTACTCCATAGGACAGAAGGGAAAAACTATCCATTATATTTCGCCCATCCTAACATGCCGCCAGGGCTTTGGAAACAGGGCACGCATGCTGTGGATTGCAGTAAAGCCAAAGGAGTACACAGCTGCGGTGCGTCACATGACGCACATCAGTGCTGCATCCTTGAAAAGGTTTTGTGATCAGCGCTGAGTTTAAAATAGGTGATTTTAAGGTGAATAATCTGACAAAATGAGAGAACTAGGTCGTGGAAGTGTGTGGAGAGACAGGACAGTTCTATAGAAACAGGCTGGAGGTTTTCCTACTCTCATCACTGGAGGTGCTGCAGTCCAGATGCTGCTGCTCTCTCTCACAGCAAGGAACTGGACGTTTTCAGTTGTTTTATTACTTACAACATCTCATCTTGCCTCTTTTATTAGCCTTGCAATGAAAGACTTTATATTAAACCTCCCACTTTCCTATTACATTAAAATCTAAATCTAAGGACAAATCAAAGCCATGATTTTTATTTTTTATTTTATTTTTTTTTTTTTATTGTAACCATAAAGTCTAATAAAAAATTGAGATTGATCAATTTGGGGGAAAAAAAAAAAAAATCCTGATACTTTTTTTTTTTTTTGCCATATCACCCAGCCCTAAGTTTAAATGATTAAATATTCATCACATTTTACCCAGAGGGTTTATTATAACAACTTAAATTATTTTTTATATATATAAGCTAATACAGTTCGTGAGTCATTCTGAACAGAATATAATTCATTGGCCTACGTGTCTAACATTTGTATCAAATGACGACTTACGACTACCACAAAAGAAAGAAAGTGATCCAGCCTCGTAGTACCGACAACCCAGAGTTAATCCTGACGTTAACTCTCTAACTCTCTTTCCCAGCTTTGTAGTAAAGGTTAAGTCGTGTTGTAGGTAAAGGTTTAGTCCTGGATTTGGTTCTAGTTTAGTTCTGGTTTAGTCCTGATTTAGTCCCGTATTCATTTTGGTTCTGTTCTTTAAAGATGATACTTGTAAAGCCATCTATTTTCTGAGGTGGAACTGAGGGTTTGAGAATGACTGGATAACAGAGATGGTTGTGTCAGGAATCAGAATCAGAATCAACTTTATTGCCCTAAAAGGAAATTTGTCTTGGGTTAAAGTGAAATGCAGCTGCAAAACATCACAACAATAAATACAAGAGAAAAAATGCAACGAGTGTTGCAGAGAAGCTGCATATAAATACATAATAAATACAGGATATATCTTAATTATCAGAGTACAATTAAAATATTAATTTAATATTAAATTAAAGCTATTGAAGTTTTTCTTCATTCAGCAGAGAGATGGACATGGGAGAGTTTTTAAATCTGTAAGTTCTCAGAATACAGGATGTGAGTTCTGTCATTAATGATCCTTTAGGCCAAACATGTTACAGAGCACTCATAAATGAACCACAGAGATGGAATTTAATGTGTGCCTATGATCTTCATTGCAGTTTCCACCTTGTTGATGAGCTTAGTTTTGTGTTGAAAGGTCAATAGGCCAAACCAGACAGCTATGCTGTATCTGATGATGCTCTCAAGCATTGCCTGTGTAGAAGGTCCACATTATTTTGGTGCTGACTCCAAACAGCCTCAGTCTCCAAAGCAAGTGCAAGTCTTTGGGCCAAACAACCGCAAAGAAAGTCAATGTGTGCACCCCAGAAAGAGCATCCAGCTAAAAACCTATGTAAAATCAATCTGCAAACCACTATAGACTAGGGGGCAGATGATTTCCTGCGGCGACCCCAGAAGCAAAAAGGCAAAATTAAATAAAGAGAATGTACTGGCTGTGCTTAGTTAAAATTGTTCTAAAAGAAAATCATATGTAGCCAAAATATCACATTACAAAGCCAATATCTGCAAAATATAATTACATTTTTTCCTCCTTTTATGAGACAATGTTATTATTTCTTTAGGCATAACTTGAGAAATATTGTTACAAAGTCTCTGCAGCTAGTGTGGGCTTCAGCTTGAGCTTAACTAATCTCCCTTACAGCGTACACAACGCACTGTGTGTTCGTTTAAGATAAGACAATGTGAAGTTCCATAGTGTTTGTCAGGCGAGACGTCACTTTTTTAACAGAGCAGTTAATTACCCGCTAATAGCTGGATCCGTATTGTACCTCCGAAGACGTTGTAGGTCAAAGACAAAACCACGCGCTCTTTTATGTCCTCATTAAAACTTTAATTATGTATTGCTCCACTGTTTTCATTTGACAAGGTGGCTGCGACGGATGAAGATCCATTAAAGATCGAACACTGCTGCAATGGCTAATTAATGGTATGAGACTGCGTGCAGATCATATCCTTGTCTTAATATCTGCTGTTTTATCCATCCACTATACACCTTATCTCTCCTAGACACATACTGGCAGCAAATTCATTTATTGCTTTTCATAACAATACTTTTTCATGAATGAGTAATGAGCACTTTGGAAGGTGCTCCGCTGGCGTTTAGTGAAGTTTTTACTGGGCTGTCGGATTCTGGGAAGATCTTTAATAATTCACTTTAACAGGAAATTTCATTAAGTCAAAAGTCAGTCTCCTAAATGTGAAAAGGGATAACTTTTTAGGAGGGAAAATATGAACTGTTGTAAAACACATGGTGTTGTGAAAGGCATGGTTTGTTTGGACAGGTGTGAATGTCCCATCAAACCAAGAGCTAACCTTATTAAGTCAACACTTGGCTGTTCCCAATTCTCAAGCCTAGTGCACTATATAGTAATTTTGTAGAGGGGTACACATGTCTAGTGAATGAAAAGTAGTGGACTCAAAATTTCCCACAATGCATCATGAAAAATAGTGGATAGTGCAACAATATTTTTACTCAAAGTCAAAGTGATGAATAAATTGCTCTAAATTAGGCCTTTATGGTGTAAAATTGGTCTTAAAAAGGTTCTTTATTATGTTTTTTTCAGGCTTTTTGAAATCATTTTTGACACCTTTGCATTAGTATTTTACATTTTATAACTTAAAATGATGTTTATGTATGGAAATGTCTTCTTTTGGGAAGCTGTTACTTTCACTTTGCAGAGAACACTGGGACTAGGTGTCTGTTAGCCTTTTTAAAAACGGTGATGAAAGGACAGAGTATAAAATGGCTATTAGCAACATGACAGTAACAGTTAAATGAGCTGCTGCTTCGTAGTTCCTTGTTTCACCAGTCTATGTAGAGCCGTGAGAATGAGCACCTTCAGCTCTTGGGAAAGGGATGGCCTCATCCAAGATTACGCAAACAAATGTGAATGAAACAAAATACTACTCCAGGTATGTTTTTTTAGGAGGAAACAACATTATAAGGTGGTTAAAGGCTTAAAAAAGTAAATTTAGGACAATATGAGAAATAAAAATTATTATATGTTTTGCCACATCTCCCAGCCCTAGTACAATACAGTATATATATTTTTTCTGTGGCGGTTGGTGTGAAAGGTTTGCGAGCCACTGGTCTCAACCACATTTCACTTGATGTCTGGCTCATGAAACAAGAAAACAGCACAAGCTTCAAGAGCAATATTTTGGTCGGAAATTGGTTACACACAAACTGTGCAGACCACATTGGAACAAAATCCCCCAAGCTCTCACAAACTCTTAAGCCATGTTTACTATCTGGGCTTGTTTTGTTGGAACTTTTCACCGGTCTCTGAAACCTTGCTAAGTCGAATCAATGTCCTTACCGCCTGGCCTGTATAGAGCAGCCCCTACACGCTGGAGAAGATATTAGCTTGGTGCAAAGAGGCTGAGAGCTGCAGCTGATCGATACCACTGCTTGTGTCAAAAGATCAGCGTGCTCCGAGACATCTTCTCCAGGCCACTGTATAGAGCCGGCCTGTCAGAACTGCAGAGCGGATGACGATGGCACGGTCTGGGGTTCGCTGGTCGTCAGAAAAGGGCAGCGGTGTCGTAAAAGTGCAAGAGGCAATTTATATTTAACTGGGAGAGTGATTAATCCATAAAAAGTGAGAGGGGTGAGGCAGGCTGTGGTAATGGGCCGCACTAAAATACTACTCAACAGATGGGAGAAGGAGTTAGAGGAGCTTAGTGGGCTGCAAAGGGTTAAATAACTTAAAGTCTTTGTACAAAAATTATCCTCTCATTTCAAAAGATCCAAGTGTTTGAAACTCATGTTGGAAACAACCACTGTGGTATACAAAGTGTACCAAAACAGCCTGTGTCTGATAAATAAAGCACCTTGAAGGGAAGGTTTTTAACAGGCTCGCTGTGATTGCTTGAGTACTTACATTAACTTCTGCCTCACTGTAGAAAGAAGATAATAAAGCAGGGGCTTCCAACTAAAATAGCTGGGAGTCCATAGAATTAACCTTTTACCCCTGCTGGAGTCAGTATTACAGTGTTTTTATTTATTTATTCTGGAGTAACATCTTTTGTAAAATGCTTATAATTTCCATCAGAGAAAACATTATTTCCACTTAAACAGCAGCTGATTTTTTAGCTTGGTTCAGACTCTGATTGTATTGGAGATGGATTTATAAATAATTTTCCACTCTACTCCAGGCTACAGTATTTAGATAACTTTAAATATATTTACACTGAATGCAAATGATGCAAGGTAGGGGGCAAGTGAGTGCATGCTCTGAGTCTGAAGCTTCATGATACAGGGTTAATGCATGAATAAGTGTTTAATTAATATGCACGCAGACTCGGTCCATTCACGACTCGTTCATGCCTAATTCATCCTTCTAAAGTCAGACCAGTAAACATTAGATATGAGACTTTTGCTATTTAAAGTCCATTTTAATTCAGTAGGTCTTGTGATTTATTGTTCTGTTATGAGGCTGTTTTGTCAGAAACCATCTCATGAATGTTCAGGGAGACAGCGAGATGTCAAGTCTCCTGTAGTCATGCTTTGCTTGCTATTGTTAATAATAACAGCGTTTGCCATGGAAGTTGTAAGGAATCTGAAAGCAAAAGATGCTGGTCTCTTTCTCTCTGCTCTGTCATATTTTCGGTGCAGAAGTGTATCATTTGCCCAAAAAACCCACCATTTCATACCAAAATCAAGACACAATATTGTCAATGCCATTACTAGTCTTGTTTCTGTCCCTTATGGACACGTACTTTCAACATTTTTCCACATATTTGCATCTCTCAATAAAACTCACAACCTCTGACCAAACATGGCTGCATAAACAAGGCATACAAATGTTCTACTTTGCACCCATTTTCAAGGTTTTCATTATTGGCCTGAATATGCTTACTGAAGTCTATAGCTGAGAAAATACTTGAAGTAGTTTTTGATCACAGCCCAGATTAATCTCTGCCAGCTTGAGCGGGTTTTAGAGGAATCACTCCTTTGAATACATTAATCAGACTTCCTTAAATGAACATTTTGTAGCTTTTGGCTGTGGTTTGTCTGGCAAAGTTTCCCGCTACAGTCACACTCCAATAGACTCACTAAAATAATGACATGACTTACTATGGGACATGATTCATTTCTTTGACTTTTTTGGCCACTCAGCCTCCTTTGTTACACTGGGCCACACTTCCAGCACAGCAAGCTGCTAAAAGTAGTTGCTCACTGTTGGCATAGCAAAGGGAATGTCGATAAAGCACTGAGAAAAGAGCACTGCATGTATTTAGAGTCACTCAAAAAACAACTTCTTTACAGTCAAAACAGTCGTGACATGTGTTCCAGTAGGCAACACAACCCTGAATAAGAGGGCGGCAGTAGGTTAGTCAGTAGAGAGCGCAGGAGTAGCTCCTGCTTTCACGTGTTTATGTAGAGCAGTGAAACTGAGCCTTTCCAGCTCTTGAAAAGGGCAGTGGCTCAGCAAACAGGATTACTCAAACAAGCATGAAAATCCAACTCCAGGTATAATTTTGAGGTGGAAAAAATATTATAACATGGTTAAAAACTCGATTAAGCATAATAGGGGACCTTTAACCAATTGTAAGTGGTTCTATGAGGGGCTAAAATAAAGACTACACGAGAGCTGATCTACAATGAACAGATAAATCAAGTCAGAAAACCTAAAATTACAGTGCTAAAAATACTAAATAAAAATACAAATAACCAAAAATCAGACATAAGAACAAAATAATAAAATAAAACACCCCAGAAGGACCTAAACAGATTTCTAATCTGGCATGTGCAGTGGCTACTGCTGGTACAAAAACACTTTATTTTCTCACACCATTGGCTTGATGTCGACAGGCTTTGTAGACCAAAAAGCAATGGAACCATTCTTTATTTGAGAATCTCTTGTAACATGTGACTTGCCAAAATTTGGTAAATCTGCTCTGAAAGCTCTCATCTATTACAAAGTAAAGTCATCTATTCATCTTCTTAGGGGTTGGGGGCCGCGGGTGACTACAGCTTATCCCAGTAACTTTAGGCCTTATACAGGGTACACCCTGGACAGTGGCCAGTCAGGGCTGACACAGAGACATACACAGACAGACAAGTATTTACTCACATTCATTTACTAGGCGCAATTTTTGGTCACCAATTCTCCAAACATATGCACGTCTTTGGAAGGTGGGATGGTGCCTTGTTTTTTTTATTAGCCATTAGGTGAAACACCTTAAAAATCAAACCAGTCACTTTTACTGTGATGTTTGGACTTGGCTGTATTAAGATATTAAAATAGTGTCAACTGATTGAGTCTGTCTAATCTCTGAGAAGTGTTTATGTTAATAAATGTATGAGAAATGGATGTAATTAGGTACTTATAGATGTAGAAATTGCCCTTTTATTCACAATATGCTCATATTATGCATGCATTAACTGCGGCTACCATGCATGTAAATACTTTAATTAGCCTGCAACTTATTAGGACTATAGTGTGCACTTGGTATGTGATAATTGGAGCAGCTCATTATGTTGTTGAAGTCAGAAGAAAATATCAAGTGATGACTGGACTGATAACACATTGCGTGTTTTTAGAAGTGTTGGGAGTCTCACTGAGTTAGATATGAAACTGTATTCATCTTGCATTTTTAATGATGCCTGCTACAGACCCCCTTCAAGTAATGATCTTTCTTCTGCAATCATTTTAAAGACTTGTTTATGGCGGAGCTGCAAAGTGTCATTTTGTCTAGAGTTATATTTCTCACTTGGCTTGAGCCGGCAGCAATAATAAACTTTCAGACTAACCAACTTCCAAAGCTAATGCCTCTATAAATATTATAAACATATTGATATTTGGTGGATCCAGTTTTACTGCAGAGAGCGTTGAAATACAACTTTTGACCTTAAGTGGCTCTATATGGGAGCACAAGGCAATATTCTCACCTCTAATTTTAGCAGTAATGTCAAACAGAGCCTGCAAGACTGGTCTCTAAGATCAAGTTGCCCCATCTGAGGCCACACTGATTGTTAAAAGTGCACCCATTTATGACATGATGGAAGTTGGTGGGTGGTGTACGGTCACAATTAGAATTTCTATATTGAAGTCAAAAGTAGGCCTGCAAAAAGTGCAAAATGTCACTCTTGACTAATAATAATAACAATAATGCATTGGTCTTATAAAGCGCATTTTTAGACGCTCAAAGTCGCTTTACAATTTGGTGTATTATTCATTCACTCCTCAGTCACACTTGGTGGGGGAAATGTGGCTACCATTGTGCACCTACAGCCCCTCCGACCACCAGAAACACACAGTCACACTGGCCCTCCATTCGTGCATTCGTCCCGCATTTTGAGACAGTGAGATTTACTCACAAAAGAAATCCTGTTCCAATGACGACCACTGGGGGCAGTGTTCAGCAACAAGGGCCACACTTTCACTGCTCACTGATTGTAAGTTAGCAGCAGGACAAGTACTGCAGCAAAAATATGTGGAAAAATAGCTGTGAGGAATCAAAGAAAACTTTTGTAAATTAATGAAAGCAAACTGGTTGTAGAGGGCTTGTTAATTGGTCAGTGCATCCTGAAGTGGGCGGGGGTTCGTGGGAGAGGCGGAGGATTGTGCAACTAACCATTTTGAAGACTCAGAACATCAGCATCAGAGAATCAGAGAATACAGGATTACTCAACTTCCAGTTGTGACTGAAACAAAATACTACTCTAGGTATGTTTTTGAGGTGGAAACATTATAACAAAAGTCAATTTAGCAGAATAGAGGACTTTAAAATTCACGTGGCTTCCTGTTAATGAAATAGTTAGTTCCCTAGCCGTTGGTGGAGTTCAGGAGTTTGATTCTCCCACGGGCTGTGAAGCACTCCAGCCACTGGGTCACATAGGTGCAGGACCCAAACTGGGATAACACTGCTGAAACCCAACTGCTAAAAATAACATTTCCAAATGATTCACTGTGGCTAAAAGAATGGAAGCAGACACTTTTTCACTAAAATGCAGTATTAATACCTTGATAGAAATATGTATTATTAGTAGTAATTAAACATGGCCTGGATATGAAATACTTTGACATTTTGTATTTATTGGACTTTTTTTTTTTGTATAGGAGTAATACAGTTACCAGAGCAAACTTCTTATTTTCAAGAAATGGATCACAAATCATGACTTTTCCTCTTTAAAACTGCCTTCCTCCATGAATAACTATATCATGGGGAAGTGTTATACTTACATATATACTTATAATTTTATACAGCAAAAGCATTAAGGTGGAAAGTTTTTTTTTTTTTACACGATTTTGTAATAAAGTTAAATTTAAACCATTTCTCCATCCCTCAAGCTGGTGGGTGTGTAGGTCAAATATTGGCAGTAATATTTTAAATGTACCATTTAAAAGCCTCCCTAAAAATAATATTGGGACCATTATTTCCAAATAGTGTGCAGCGGCCTTAAGTAAATGCACTTTTCTAGTAGACTTCCCACGCCAGTACATTACAGTATGCTTCAGGACACAGCCACTATCTCCATCTGTGTTTTTAACAAAGCCAATTGTTTTGGTTGTTGTCATTTAGGATTAAAGCACAATCCCTGCAAACGTCTCCAGCAAGGTCATGTTTTTTTTTTTTTTTTTGGCATTTTTAAGGAGCTTAGGACAAGCAGGACACAGCAACACATCAGTGCTGTCTGGTCATAATAATAAATATATATGAGGACAACTTTTTTGCAGAGAAAAGCATGTAAATAAATGTCAGTAAAATTTGCACTTGCTATTGCACAATGCCACACTTGTTTTGAAAATTATATATACCTCAAAGTGCTTGTAAACTTCGTATCTACTAAGCAGTGATGTACACAGACATACTTGATAGTCACCTTGTTACAAGCTGGCCAAATTCTCACATGGATAGGACATAAGACAGGAGATTCAAAGCTTCCTTTCCTGCCTAATCTAGCATTGCATCTTTCAGACCAGTGATTCTTAACCATTGGGCCACCAGCGCCACCTAGAGGGCCGCTAAAAATATTCATGTTTGCACCGTTGGGCTGCGAGGGGCACGGGACTGGGACTACATGTGTTATTAATTGAATATTAGGCTACTTTATCCATTAGACGCCAACTTACAATAGGCTACACTTTCCTACCACTCAGTACCTAGTTGACTAAAAGTTAGACTGTGGTCTAGATTCGGACCCACTCGCCATCCCTACAGAACTAAAACATCGGACCCAAACCTGTCCCACCTGGCCCCACATTCAACGGGAGCGCAGCGGCTCCTCTCTCGACAATTAACAGCAGACAAAGCATGTCAGTCTCCACGTGATCAGCGCAGGGTGTCTTATCTGTTATTATCCAACAAGATAAGCAAAATAACTTAAAACTGTTATTGCAAAGAGACTGTAAAGAGACTATTTGATTAACAACAGACTGAAGTTTTCCTGATTTTAGTGATCACCAGTGAGAGAGGACGGCAGAAGACACACTGGGGTGAGCGGCTTTCTGCCGGCTTCAGCTCGCCCCTCCCGAATGTTTGTCCCACACAGAGGAGAGTCCTGCCTCATATTTACTGGAGAATTGAGAGACAGGTGCGGTACCTGCTGCTTTAATATAAATGACTACTGCTTCTAAAAGTAAAAGTAGATCGCCAATCTTCACACGTGTCGCTAAGTACACAATTAACAGTTGGTTACGTGGAGCAATTTCACTGAGTGAGAGACACCGCGGAGAAAGGAGAGATGGGGAAAGAGCAAAGGAAGGAATAAATGAAGAAAGAAACCAGGTGAGCCTGAATGGACTGAAAATTACCTCTTCATCCTTCCAGAGACCAGCTCAAAACCAGTGTGTCTCATGTTCTGAGTCAGTGCCATTATTAAAAGCATCAGAATAAGCACCACCATGAGACAAATCACAACACTTGCTCAGTCTACCCCTCAAATCAGCAGTAGCTATAGTTAATAAAATCAACTTTAATGGTAAAGAAAAAAATTTCCCCCTAAACTAAGCACTTTATTTCTAACAAACAGGCAAAATAACAAAATTATTGTTATTTAATATTGTTAATATTGGGTATATATATATATATATATATATATATATATATATATATATATATATATATATATATATATATATATATTATTGCTAATACAGAGTTAATATTTGAATTGCCCTGCCTGCAATACCTAATCTTCTGTGTTTACCTTCAATGCTTGATTCTCATAACTGTGGGGTGGACCACACAGCGATCCATAGTTTTCTCCAGGACCAAAGGCGTTTGTCCTCCGGGGTTAGCACTCTTCGCTCTCTTTGCTCTTTGTTTACTTCAGCAGGGCATACAGCAAACCTCTCTGTCTTTTACTGAAGAGTTTGTCTTTTGCTGAACTGCACTTTAATATCACTCTACATTTTGAACCTGTAGTCAACTAACCAGCCCCAATTTATTTGAGCCTCAACTCCAATAAACTTATCCACACTGCAGGCTCCTTCATAAGCAGCATGCATTGGAAACATGCTTTCATTTACACCACACACTGAGTTACTTAATTGGAAGTTACTTAATAGGAGTTCAACAAATCCTTAAACACGTGTTAGGAAAAAAAGCTATAGCCTATAGACCCTTTTAGCTGCTGCTCCCATTTCCTGGGGTGACCACAATGAATCATTCACAAGGGTTTTTACACTGGACGCCCTTTCAGCCCTCTCCATTTATCCAGTCTTGGGGTTAGCATGATGGTGGCCCACATCAGGGACTCAAACCACTGATCTGCTGCTTAAAATGTGGGGACACTAACCACTACATTGGAATAATGGCTTTTTGTAATACAAAGTGTTTTTTTTTTTCAGGGGTGGCTATGTCTGCTTATACAAAAAAACTGTATTAAATAGGAAAATAATAGAGAAATGGGGAAAAAAGACTATCTATAAAAATAGGGGATAACTTGATCTTACATCAAACTCAGCTTTAACATTAAGGTAAGCTCACATTTTAAAATAGATTTTTTTTTAGTCTTTGTTACAGTTTTTCAAAAAAAAAAAAAAAAATTTACTTTAGCTCATTTACTGAAACCTGGTTCCATCCGATTTTTTTCTTCAAACCTATACAGTATTTCAATGGGATTGTTTGTTTGCAAATCACTTAGAACATTTCTCATCATTTCACACACTTTTCAAACTCTTTCTTAAAACTCTTCACACAGCTCTCACACAGAGACACACAGCTTCACTGAAATCACCTTGTTTGGCCAATACAGGATATATACTTTTAGAAAACAATATATTTTTTTACTTTTTTGTTGTTGTTGTTGTTGTTGTTGTTGTTTATTTACTAAAACAATAAACCATAAGGACTGAGAACACCTGTTGAGGTCGAATCTGTCTCTCAAGAGGGTTTTCCCAGCAGCCATCACAAGAGGAGAAAAACATACTATTTTTCCTTATCAGAATAAACATATTTTCATTATTGTTAGCAGTCCTCCCTCTGACAGAGGTAAATATGTCAAGATGTAGAATAAAACTAATGTTCCTTGCTTCAGTTTGCTTTACTGTCATGGTTATTTCTTACAGTAGACATACTACAGTATAAAGAATACTAAGGCTGTCAACGTTAACGCGTTAACACATGCGATTAATAAAAAAACAATTAACGCGTTAAAATTTATTAACGCAAATTAATCACACGATCTGTTTTGCCCAGCCGCGCTTCTGAAAGCACTTTGGAGGGCATGAAGCCGTGTCGGGGGGCGTGTGACCGTCTTGGAAATATGCGTACATCACAACATTGACTTGTTTTCACGGTGAACGACCCGCGCGCCCAATGAGAGAGCACCTGCCTCACATGCGTTTGACCGTGGTTCGACTTCAGGACAAGTCCACTGCTTTACTTTTACTACAACCCTCTCCTTTCCCTCCCCTCACGAGTCTCGTGTAAAACTTTTTACTAATAAATGTTACGTGTGCTTTTTACATCGCTTCCTTTCACTGCCTCTGTCCGTGCGCGTTCCTGGGAGCTGTGCATTCTGTGCGTCCTGAACCCATGGTGAGAGCGAGGGGCGATCCATGGCCATCCCTGAACTTATGGAGCCACAAGCTGCGAACTCCTACAAACAATTCATTAGCTATGTGTTTTTTTTTTTTTTAAGCGTCAGTTCTCGACTCAGAGCGACAGCCTCACTGCGGACAGGTGACTGTGCCCTGCCCCTGTCCAGGTGCTGAGAGGCGCAGAGGAGAGGCTCAGGTGTCTGCAGTAGATTTAATGCAGAGCACAGTTCAGCAGACACTGTTATCTCAGTTACTACACAGACTTATTAAAGGCTCTCACAATATTCAGAAGTTACTTCTGAGATGTATTTTTTTATCCAAGTAAAAATAGATTCAACCTCTCTGGACTTTTTTTTTTAAATTTAAACGCTGCATGTTGTCATGGAAAATCTACAAAGTTACACAGTGATTAATCGTGATTAAGAGAAAAAGAGAAAAATATTTTGTCTGTATTTTTTTTCCTGTTTCAATATGAAAATGGTCAGGTTTTAGGTAGCAAAAATACCCATAGTTTCCTGTTCATTCATTTGTGTGAAGTATGAACACTAAATGCACTAAATCAGTGAGAGCTACAGTTACTGAGAGCAGGACTAAGAGTTCTGACCTGCTGTGTGAAATGAGTGAATGTGTGCGTGAAAACATTTGATTGCATTTTGATCACTTTGATGCAAAAACTTGCTTTTGAGGGATAATTTAAGAGTTTTGATTACAGAACAACATTTTGCAAAGAAAAGCTTTTTGTTTTGAGAACCTGCAATCCTGTTTGGATTCTTTGTGTGACCTGATTTGCAAATGACAATTCTGAATGGGGAAATGCGTCAAAGCGATTGAGAAAAACTGTAGTAAAGTGTATGTTGAGGTGGCAAAAAGTCTGAAATGTTTATGGAATTAGGAGCTAACTTTTTAGGGAGTATTTGAATTGAGCCTTGTTCATTGTTTTGATATGAGTGCACCAGTTTTCATGCAGGAAACATTGTTTGAGGAAGTCTTTCGAAAGTTATTTTTAAGTTCCATGCAAAACAGTATGGGGTGAGGAAAATGCTTGAAAAATGTACTGTCATTGAAGACAAAAAGAACAAGAACTCAGCAAGAAACCCCGGGGTAGGATGAAGGCAGCTGCAGCAGATATGTTGTGTTTTGACGGCTTGATTGCATGTGTGGGAAGTGAATATTACTAAAGTGCAGCGGAAGGAGCCTGATGGGGTTGTTCAGTCAGGCTCTGAATGAGGAAACATGCCTCACAGTGACAGTGTAATCCGTATTGATGGCTCTAAAACTTAGCTTTGGCTTTTATGGCTGTTCAAGGTTACTTACTTTTTTCGTCAACTCTTTATAATGTTAGCTTTAGCACAGTTAGCAAGATTTTAACGTAGTTAGGAATTAGTGTAAGTCTAATGTCAATTTTAACAAAGGCCTTGCATTTCCATCAATGCTTTAATGTAAGGTATTTTACAGAATGAGAATGCATGGCAAGCTTTGGCCAATCACATGTTTGCATACTACTGTCCTTCCCTGGGAACATAGGGATTAAGATTAGGGTTAGGGTTTACATTAGAGAAAATCAGGACTGACCCAAATGCACCAGAAACTAGGGAATATATGTACCAGTAAACATACTGTAGGTGCGCACCCTCCATGGATAGCCTCAGCTGTTAAGAAATCTGTAGTGTGTTTTCCAGGCCAGTAGGGGAGCTGTGCATACTACTACTACATCCATGCTAAGTCAGCAGCCAGTAGTTTCCTGGTATGCAGCTGTTGTGTTGTAGGTGCCAGATCTACTCAGGTGGTCAGAACGGTTTGGGTTCCTTGGCATAATGATATGCAGAATGACCAGAGACAACATTGAGCGAAAAGCGCGATTGGCTGCAGCCTGTTGTACACATGTTGTATTTTTAAATAATAAATATATCATCAATGTACGTCATAGACAAACCTACAGTGTCAATTTTTGGATGCTGGCTTCACAGTGTATACAGCAGTGCAATGGGAACCATGGGACCCAACTAAAACCACCTTGGCTGAACTTACAAGTTTGTGTTTTGCAAATAAATGTCACCCTTCAAGTTTGGGGCAGAGTGTGTTGTTGCAGAAAACAGTCAAAGCAGTCACTGTCTTTTCAGCAGCCTTCAATACAAAGTACAGCCTTGACATTAACAGGCTGTACCGGGACAATGTGCAATAGTCACGTATGCCGCCTACGGATGTAAATATCTTATAAGTGTTGAACAAATAGTAAAGTTCAGATTCTGGTACAAAAGCTGTATGTAGGTCTGGTGTGACTCATTGGCTCACAGCTGTTTTCTCTATATGCAAATACACTGTAAAGATATTTCAGAAAACATGACTCATAAGGGTGTTTGTGATAGGTTACAGAATGTTACTGAAGCTAATAAAATCAGCCATACCGGAAGAAATTCACACTTTTTGTGAACAGGACAATGATGCTAAATACATTTGGATCCACTGTGTTATGTAAATAAAGCAACTGTGAAAGGTTAGTCATCATGGACTTCGTGGACTGGTGTGAGCGCAACCACCTGTGCTTAAACACCGGTATGCTGAAGGAGATGGTGACTGACTTCAGGAAGAGGAAACTAACCTACACACAAGTGAACATCTAAGGGGCGGACATTAAGATGGTGGACAGTTTTAAAGGTACTGTAAGCAGTATGGGCTCATACTGGTTTGAAAACGGTACTGCAGTCCAAATCAAAACAATGGTCTTTTTTCGACTGGCAATGCAGTTTTAAAACCAAAACAAAACATTTAAATAAAAACTTGAGAATTATGTAAAATACATATTTAGTTGTGAATAAATTAATTGTATCATTGTTGTCAGTAAAACTAATACTTCATTCAAACATGTTAACCTCATATCTTGGTTAATTTTTCTGAAAGATAAAAAATATATACTGCTCATAGCACCTTTTAGTACCTGGGTGTTCACCTCAACAAAAAATTAGAGTGGTCTCACAACACCAACAGCTTGTACAAGAAGGGCCAAAGGTGCTTCTACCTCCTGAGGAGACTGAGGTCCTGTGGAGTGTGCAGGCCTCTGCTAAAGACATTATTTTATTTTCTGTGGTAGCCTCCACTGTCCTCTACACTGTTGTCTGCTGGGAAGCAGGCACAGTCTCCACAGTCAGACACTGGTGGTGAGCTACCTCTGTAGCCACAGCTGACCTGGAGCAGACTAACAGAGACATGGCAGCCATATCTTGCCTATAGAGTGCTTCAACCACCACCACACACATAATAACTATCACTCACTCACACATTCATGCAGCGCCACAGACACTGGAGACAAGGAGGGTGAAGTGTTCTACCCATGGACACAATGGCAGTAATGCTGGTAGCGGGGATCAAACTAAAACATGCACAATAGGCTAATCCTCCAGCTAAGTACTCCTGACCAGAATCCTGGCTCAAGATCTGGAGAAGGGTCCTGCTCCTGACAGGCTGGTCCTGCAGCATTAAAGGATAGGTAAAATGCAAAGGACAAAATTTCCCTACGGGGACAATAAAGTATACCTTATCTTAGTATATTTTACATTACCATATCTTGCCGACCTTAGTGTGGGTCCTAGGTGAGGGTTAAGGTAGTGGGCCCCACTCCTCTGGTAAATACTCTGTTTATTAAGTCACAAAGCCTTAATCTCTTAGAGTAATAAAAATCCACAAAAGATCCTTTACTAAATTCCTTTGCTGACCCTTTGTGACTTGAATTAAAATATTTGACCCTATCTTGCAATGGAATCTAAAAAAAAAGGACCAGCATGGTGTTCCAGATGCTCAACAAAAACTAGTCATCATTACTGAACTTTCCTGAAAATCCTCCAAGTCCAAACATGAAGTCCAAACATTCCTTTTGGACTCATCTTGCTGACAAATAAACCAATCACAAAACAACATATTATCTTCTTCTACTTTCACTTTGCCTAGCTTTTTTTGAGTTTCTATTTTTGGAGTTGCCCATACCTCTGCAGTGTTTTTCACCATGACTGATTCTGTGCAGAGTAGGCCAACCAGCCAATGAGATTATCCTTGTCTCCCTTCTATGCAAAAATGTGACTGGAAAAATCTTGCATGCATCTAAAAAAAAATTGTAATAAAGATGCTTATATTCTGTACTATTTTTTCACAGATAATTCTAATTACAATGTCTTTTTCTCTCTCATTAAAAACCTGGGATAGGTTCCAACCTCCTGTGAACTGTACAAAATAATCAGTATAACATGAAAAGGTGAATCTAAACTAATTAACACCTGGCTTTCTATATAACATAATTCATCCAACATCAACATCCAAGTTTCAAAAATACATTGTAACCTTGAAGTGGTGGAGTTTCAGTGCCAAGACCAAACCTGTGAAAAACGAACACGTCTGTCTAATTACCTTCAGTGTTCCAGACTTAAAGCAGCACTTTTCTTCACAGAGAGGTTTCCCAAAATGCGCTCCGCTGACCAATTACTGTCTGAGTCCGTCCGGGGAAAACTGATGGATTATTGAATAAATTGAGGCGTATTTGAGCGTAATTGCCCTGTTGCTCCAGCCTAAGATGCTCTACGCAGGAGATAAGTGTGTTCGGTCCGTCTGCAGACCATGCTGGTTCATTAGGCCTTTCCCTTTTCCTTTCTTTGGGCTGATTATGCTGCTTCATGGTGGGTGATTTGTACCGGACTGTTGTTTGAAGCCACTAGGATGGATGGAAATTGCGTAGCCTTTAAAACTGTGAAACAAGCTTATGTTGTTACATTTGTGAGGCAAAACCTTCTCAACAACCCTTTATAGCAAACAGTGTGGTGTTTCCATATACAGAATAAGGCACTAAATTAGAAGTTGATATAGCTTTGGAATATATTGAATGCTCCCATCAGTTAAAGTACTTGCATTTAAAAGTTCTCTTTTGAGCTTTTTACCATGCTACAGACCCTTCCAGGAGTGACGTTATTAGAAAAGTTGCGCACACCGCCTGGTACTGAGATTAACACTCTAGCCCATTCATTTCTACGAGGGAACAAAATAAAAAATATAATTTAGCTATTTTTGGGAAGCAAGAACAAATGTTTATTGTTTATATATTTACTAAAGATTACTCTGAATTAATATGATCCAGATCTGACTGTCAGGTCCAGTTGCTAAAGGTCCAACACATTTCTATTGCTAGCTACTTATCCTGCTTAACATTAAAATTAAGACATTTAAATTTTGCATTGTTTAGCTTATATACATGCTAATTGCTCTGTTAATTAAAATAGCAAAATGTTGACACACTCTAATGTTTTCTAACCAAGTTCTGATATTACTCACATTAGGTTGAGGGGTTGTCAGTTGGCAAAACTGTCTTGATTAATTATAATTTGTGATGTTTGGTGGCTAATGCTAGTTCCTCCATTAAAAATTTATTATTGTTTTTTTAAACTTCCAGTACCATGTTTGGAATGCAAACATTCTGTTTACAAACACAAAAAGGGTCTATAATGTTGTTTGCACCTCAAAAACATACCTGGCGTAGTATGTTGTTTCATTCACACATGACATGTTTGAGTAATCCATTTTGCTGAGCTGCTGACATTTTCAAAAGCTGAAAACCAGAAAGTGCTCTTGTGTGTTTCTAAAGCCCATACACCGTCACCGGACAAAGTCAAAATAACAGCTCCCCCAAAAAAGATGTATTCCTTACATATACAGTACATTATTTCAAGTTATAAAACATAAAATACTAATGCAGAGGTGTCCAAAACTATTTCAAAAAGCATAATATGGGACCGCAAAGAAAAATAGTTAAAATCCGTGGTTCTCAAAGTGTGGTATGGGTACCACTGGTGGTCTTTCAAGTTCTGATTTAAAGATTATACCATTGCTTCGTCCTTGTTTAGGTACAGTTTAGATCTGGTTCATCCCTGATTTCATCCTGGTTTATGCATTTTCTGTGTTAATTCCTATTTTACTCATTATTACTAAACATAGTACTTGGAAAGCCAACCTTAGGGTTAGAATGGACCAATAAATAAAAGTGTGAGTAGTCTTCTCTCAATATTATTTTGTTATTTATACATTTCATTAGGTAAAGGGCCACATTTATATAGCAGCAGGTTTGATTGAAGCAAAATGTTTTTCATGAAAGAACAACATTATAACATTGTAGAAAGCTCAGAAACATGGATTTTGCATAATATAGCCTTATTAAAATGTAGCAAAGATTTTATAATTAATTGCTGTGGGTATGTAATTATAAATGTACTGCAGCAGTAGAAATTTGTGTTCTGTAACAAAGCAGATAACTGTGTTGGTTTGGTCATTTCATTCTGCTAATATACCATCACACAAGCTCTACAATAATAGACCAGAATGACGGTAATACAATTAGCATTTGCAAGATTTCCTTAAGGCAATTTAGCTGTCTCGGGACTGACCTGCATGCCCTCAATTTGCTTCCCATTGCAACCTCTTTGGTCCCACATGAGTGATAAGCTTGCATCAGGAGAACATCAGCACCTCTCCAGGGTTTTTCTCAAAAGCGAGCTTCAGGGATAGTTATCTTGGCTTAAAGCACTAACAGGCGACTTTACCACGAAATCATTAAGGCATTTGTACACAGCTACGTTAATTTGAGTTGAAGCAAAGTCAGTAAAGCATGGAAACTGCACCAGCCCAGGAGAACACACAGCCTTTGTGCCGCTAAACTTTATGTGACGAGAGACTAAACAACCAACTACAAAGTTTATCCAACCAGAAAGTGGCATGAACTATGTAACTTGTTATTCTTTCTCTATCTATCAATCTATCTGATGGGGTGGTAGTAGCTTTGTAGGTAGAGCTGTTCACCCACTAACCAGAAGGTTGGCTTATTGATCTCAGCTACCAGCATAGCATACTGCCACTGCGTAAGACACTTCAACCACCTTGTCTGTATGAATGTGTTAAGATTGTGGTCAGTGAGGCATAGGCACTGAATGGTAGCCACGTCTCTGTCAGTTTGCTCCAGAGCATCTTAGGCCACATAAATAATGGTTTCCCACCACCACCATGACTATTAAGTGCACCAATTTATAAAGGAAGATTTAATGTCCAGAAAAGCAATAAGACTTGTATTATCTAACCTTTGCCCTCTGCATCTGTGGAGCTATATTTGTCTCAAAAAAAATGTATTGATGCAAAACTAAAATGAACAGAGGCAACAGTAAATGTACTGATGCATGTAGAATGATTTATTCAAAATCCCAATTTCTGCAAATATATTCTAATTTGCAAATATATTAATTGCAATTATTTCAAAAATAAATTATGTTTGTCATTTATAAATCTGCAGTTTTCCATGTGAATTGTCGAATCTGTCTTTGTGGATTGCTCCATTTGTGCATTCATCATTTCTGTGCATTTGGATCTTTTTGAGACGTTTGTCCCACATTTTGAGATGGCTAGATTTATTCACAAAAGAAATCCTGTTCCAGTGATGACCACTGGGGACAGTGTTCAGCTACAGGGGCTATTTTCTAACTATTTCTTCACTGTAAGCAGCTTGTAAACAGGGAAGTTAGCTGCAGGACAAGGGCAGAAGCCACTTTTGCAGCAGAACAGTCGTGTGAACTGTCCACCCCAAATTTTGTTGTGATCTACCCAGCACCAGGAGCTTTTTGTCAGCTTAGGGGTGGAGGGTCTGCTTGTACTGATGGCCTAGGAGGGGGATTTACAGAGGGTTATGTTTGTCTGTCAATGTGGCTGTTCCTATAACTGCTCCATGCAAAGGCGACTAATGAGTGCACTAAATGCGGTGTGACACATTACAGACACAGACAGGGGAAACAGAGAGTTCAGTGCTAGTGGGCTCTTAAGTGCTTAGTGAGTGCATTAAATATGTGGCTTACTTAAATACTAAATACACAAATGCTAAAACGCCTGTTTAAAGGATTGGATGCGGTTTGTTTATAATAAAGTTAGATTGATCCTCTACATGTTTTTGCTGCAGTTCTTGTCCTGCCGTTAACTTACAGTCAGGAAGCAGCGAGAGCATAGCCCCTGTTATTGAACACTGCCCCTAGTGGTCGTCATTAGAACAGGATTTCTTTTGTGAATAAATCTAGCCATCTCAAAATGCGGGACAAATGTCTCAAAAAGATCCAAATGCGCAAAAGTGATCAATGCATGAATGGAGTGCTCCACAAATACAGATTCAACAAATAACATGAAAAACTGCAGATTTATAAATGACAAAAATATTTATTTGTGAAGTAATTATGAATAATGTATTTGCAAATTTGAATTTATTTGCAAAAATTGCTGTATGCAAGTCACAAATTATGAATTTTTTATAAATAATTCTGCGTGCATCAATACATTTATTGTTGCATCAGTTCAGTTTATTTTTGCATCAATCAATTTTATTGAGACAAATATAGCTCCATATGCATCCTCTTCTTTCACACCAAATAACTTCATTTCCACTTTCATTTCATCCACAAATCCACTCTTCCTTTAGGCCTACCTGGCAGCTCTACATCCTTCATTATACTGTATTCACTTTCTCTTCTCTGTACATGCCCAAACAATCTTGATTCTCTGTAACATCTCATCTCTTTTCACACCAAGTCCCAACTTAGAAAATATTAATTTCCAAGTACCATTTACATTACTTTATTACTAACCTAGAACTAACCCAATGCATAAAATAGAAAAATAACACATTAATTCATTCCAATACCAGGCCGGGACTAAAGCAGAACTAGCCCAGGACTTAAAAGGGCTTAAACAGAACAAAACAAGGACTAGACAAGAACTAATCCTGGCTAAACCAGGACAAGACCAGGAATAAACAAGGACAAATCAAGGACTAAACTAGGACAAAAAATTGGCTCTGCATTGAACAGCAAACTCTTGAATAGCAACAGAAGAAGTCAATGTACCACCAGTGGTACCCATACCAAAGTTTGAGAACCACTGCTCTATAACTTTATCACTAAAACAACACACACTGTCCCTCTGACATTCCTGATTCTATTTATCCTTGCCATTAACAAAGAGAACCCCAACATCTTAAGCACTGCTACCTCCAGCTTGTGTCTTTTCCTCAGTCCTGTCTCTAAACCATAGCCAACATGAAACAAAAGGTAGGTATCTATTGGTCAATTCTGATCAATGGGAGCAAAGATAGGATGGTGTGGTGATGCCAATAAACACAAACGATTATGTTTAAGGCCACTTCAGTCTATTATGTTAACATAAACAAAAAATAACTGCAAAATGTTTGAAGTATACCATTAAGGTATGGAAAACATCAGATGTGCAGAGAACACTTGGATTAGGTGTCTGTCGCCCCCTGCTGGCAAAGGTGGGAAATGGACAGAGCGCAAAATGGCTAATTAGTGCAGCTACAAGCAACATGATGCTAAAATATAGAAAGAGCTGGCTGCTTCGTAGTGATGGTAATTTAAGAGCTGAAATTATCAGAATGAGTCCGGTGACGGTGTATGGGCTTTAGAAATACGCTGGAGCACTTTCTGGTTTCATGTGTCTGAGTAGAGCCATGAGACCATGCGTTTCCAGCTCTTCAGAAATGAACAACCTCAGTGCACAGGATAACTCAAACAAATGTGAATGAAATAAAATACTACTCCAGGTATGTTTTTTAAGTGGAAGTATAATATAGTTAGAAGCTGTTAAAAGCTCAGAAAATTGATTTAGCATAATAGGGGACCTTTAAACTAAATGGGACCAAAGCTGACTTAGACTAAAATATTGGTGAGAGGTGTATGGGGAGAGTGAGGTCTTTGCACCTCTGCAAAGACTGCTCTTTGGCTGATATCATATAATGAAAATTACATTTTTTTTTTCCCTCAAGGATCATTCAGTGAACTTTTCCACTCTCACAAATGAATTTACAAACTCCAAACCCCAGGCGTCAATGTTTTGCAGCGTGACACCATTTCCCTACACCACATATTTAGATTAGAAGCTAATTATAGAGCTTTTAGCTGAAATAGCACATGCTAATTGGCAGTACTTGGAAAGCTCTTTGAACAGATGTGTAGGCAGAGTATCCTTGCAGCCCGAGCCTTCTTTGGAGTTAAATTGGGAAAATGAAAAGGTATTGAATTAAAAAAAAAGCAACAAGTGTGAAGCCATGATGAATCATTTGGGGACTTCGGAGTGCTCTCTCCTTGGCGTGCCCCTCACCTGCTGTCAAAAGGAGTGCCTGCAGCGAGCATTTACATTGGAGTGCTAGTCCTTGAGTGGCACAAAAGTTAATTTAGCATGCTCTGGAAACTCTGTTAGATTCATATTGGAATGAAGCACATTCTGGTGAATAGCCATGTTAAAAAAAATAAAATAAAATGCAGAGCTCTCCAGCCACTAAAGTCAAGTTTGGGATTGTAATGGCTTAAAGGCATTGTGTTTAGCTTTTTTGGCAGTAAAATGGAGGAGGTAATAGCCCGTGTGGGATATAACTAAAGGAGCCTGGAGTGGAGAACAGTCAGTTGAAAGCAAAAGCGCACGAGTCAAAATATGCCAGGGATTTGAAGCAGGACAAAGCTGAAGACAGGAGCGGCAAGGGGGGTGGGAGGAATAACGCCAAGATTTCGGCCATTTGGTCAGTCACTGGGGAATAAACTTGTCATTGCAGCTTAAGGACACACAACAGACTAATAGCAGTATTGTATTGGGATTTTACGCGTCATTTAAGCGAGACAGGCTGGTAAAGTCAAGCTTTGCAGTGATATACTTGTCCAGTGTGAGATTTGGTCTATGTGGTCTCTGCCATACGCATCCCCGCCCCACAACAGGCAATTTCACGCATAATTGGTAAAAGAAAAGTGGCAAGAAGTCGACCAAGAAAGAAGAACTGTATGTTATTTTAAGGGAAACGCAAAAATAGAAAGGGTACAGCCAGCGTTGCGCAGTAATAACAAGATTTAGAGACGGTCACCCAACGTGAACTCGTTAAAAATGCGTCGAAAGAGACAAATCAATTAACGTGAATGGAAAACAAGATAAAGGTGTAGGTGTAAAGGGCTGGGGAAATAAAAAGCATTGGCTTACCCATGCTGGCTCATCTGTGTGCTCGCTCTGTCCTCCGCAGCGCAGTCCACCTCGGTTCACGCTTGAGCTTCAGTGTCGCCTGTTCCCTCACAGTGATGCCTCACGCCACGGGGGACTCACCTGCTTTCATTTTGAACTCAAACAAAAACAAACAATAAAAACGTCTTTACAGCGAAAAGCGTTTAAAGTTGGCTTCCATGTCTCCAGACGCTGCGCAACTACTTCCCAAATGATGCCCCGCTCCGGATTCGTGCCATTCAAATCCAAGTTGAACGATGCATTCTCAGTAAAAGCACTGAGTAGAAACGAGGGGAAAACACGCATGTGGAAAGTGAAAAACAGAGGAGAAGAGACGAGTGGCGAGGTTTATGCGTAAAAGCAGCGCGTAGAGAGAAAGGGAACCACACGGGAAGGCAGCAGCCGTGGCCACTGTTAAAAAGCTTCTCCAGCGCACGGCTACAGCGGGCAGGTTCCGTGTGCGCGCCTGATTGCGTGGGAAACACGTGCACGAGGGTTTGCTGCCGCGCACATACATGTGGGAGAGAGAGAAAAAGGCAGAAAAGGAAGGAAAGAGAAGAGAGAGAGAGAGAGAGAAGGGGGTGTATGCAGGGATTAGTGGCTGTAAATTCGGCTTTGTTTGAGTTCTCAATAGCGCGAGCGGTGGCGTTCAAACGTCCTCGCGCCAGACCCTCGTGCAGGTGTTTGCTCCTCAATATGTGGTCATCATCGGATCATGAGTGGGATGCTGCACGAGCTTCATGGGTATAGCAATGTCCGAGAATAAAGGTGGAGAGTGAATTAAGTATCATCATGGGTCAGTTTTACACTTAAAAAATATTAACGAATGCCATAACTACATCACATGTGCTGTGTCTGACGCTATCTATTAAAAAGTCATAAAATGTTAAAGAGTGGGGTAAATTAATGCAGTACGTATTTCAATACAGTGACATGGGGTATAAGGAGCTGTCTGATCATAGGTGGGTTAGTAATGAGTTACTTTTCACTTTTTGAAGGAATTGTACTTCTAAGAGTAGTTCAGTCGGTAGAGACAATTGTGCACTAACGTTTACTGGAGCACATGCCTTAGTATGATTTATCTGTGCCACAAAAAATTAATTCTCATAATAATAATAATAATAATAATAATAATAATAATAATAATTGTCAGGGCTTTCATTAGATCAAGTTCCTGCAACAGACGGGCCTCAGTTTGAATCCTGACATTGGGAGGCTTTGATTCGAACTGCAAAGCTATAACAGGCATGAGTCAGGCAGCTGTACAGGCAACAGTACATTGTGCAGCAAATATTTTCAAGAAAAAATGATACGAGTAAGAGGGTCTTTAGAGAAGATTGTAAAGTCAAATATAAATGAAATCCATTGTTATTATTATTATTATTATTATTATTATTATAGTTTTATTGCAACATATATTTTACTTCTACTTAAGGAATAAATTAAGTAACAATACTCTTACTTGAGTACAAATTGTTGGTGACTCTACCTACATCTATGTTACCTCTGAGCTGGTTTCAAAAGCTTTATGTTGTGAAAAAGTGAGGAGATTTGGAAATGCGTGTTTCTTACTTTGTTATTTTAAGATATAATTCATTTTTACAATTTTTATCTTGTTTAGAAATACCAGAATTTCCACAATATTTTACATGTCTGATTACATCAAAACTAAAACTTGTGCCCAACAGTACTACTCAGAGTAGTTTTGTCACCAATACTTATATTTTCCCTTTTACTTGAGTAATTATTAGGCCCGAGCCCCAAGGGTGGCGCAGGGCCTATTGTGTCTGCACAGCAGTGCGCGAAGCGCACTGCCCAAAAGTGCGCGAAGCGCACAAAAACAAAGCGCGAAGCGCTTTGCCATGTACACACTCATGGCAACAAGTACTACACAAACACAAATACCTCAGGTATGGAAGCCACATACTTGTTTTCGCTCAGAATGAATGGAAGTCAGTGGGCGAAGCCCACTCATAAGTGCGCGAAGCGCACAAAAACAAAGCGCGAAGCGCTTTCCCATGTACACACTCATGGCATCCAGTCCTACACAATCATATATACCTCAGGTATGGAAGCCACATACTTGTATTGGCTGAAAATGAATGGAAGTCAATGGGCGAAGTCCAATTCGTTGGTCAATGACGAGCGCGTAAGCGCTCGTCATTGACATTTGACCCCACGGTCACGTGGGGGACCTCGAAAGCTTTCCGAAAATATATAATTTGTGGGTATAATGTAAAGAGATATATTGTTTTTGCTAAAATTATTATTATTTTTATATTATTAGGCCCGAGCCCCCAGAGATGGCGCAGGGCCTATTGTGATTGAACAGCAGTGCGCGAAGCGCACTGCCCCAAAAGTGCGCGAAGCGCACGTAAAACAGAGCGCGAAGCGCTCATCCCTCACCAAACACTCACGTACACACTCATGGAATCGTGCACTTTCAGTGCATATAGGTATGTGGTGGGAAAAACGCATATTTATAATTGTTCAGAGCTAAAGTAGCTCAATGGGCGAAGCCCATGCATAAGTCACTGACGAGCACGATAGTGCTCGTCAGTGACCCAGGACCCCCATAAACAAGTAGCAACGCGCGCGAGCTTTCCGAAAATATATATATCGTGGTAGCCGCGAAAGCGGCTACATTGTTATTGTAAGGAATATTATTAGGCCCGAGCCCCCAGAGATGGCGTAGGGCCTATTGTGATTGAACAGCAGTGCGCAAAGCGCACTGCCCCAAAAGTGCGCGAAGCGCACGTAAAACAGAGCGCGAAGCGCTCATCCCTCACCAAACACTCACGTACACACTCATGGCATCGTGCACTTTCAGTGCATATAGGAATGTGGTGGGGAAAATGCATATTTATAATTGTTCAGAGCTAAAGTAGCTCAATGGGCGAAGCCCATGCATAAGTCACTGACGAGCACGATAGTGCTCGTCAGTGACCCAGGACCCCCATGAAGAGGTAGCAATGCGCGCGAGCTTTCCGAAAATATATATATTGCGGTAGCCGCGAAAGCGGCTATATTGTTATTGAAAGGAATATTATTATTATTAGGCCCGAGCCCCAAGGGTGGCGCAGGGCCTATTGTGTCTGCACAGCAGTGCGCAAAGCGCACTGCCCAAAAGTGCGCGAAGCGCACAAAAACAAAGCGCGAAGCGCTTTGCCATGTACACACTCATGGCAACAAGTACTACACAAACACAAATACCTCAGGTATGGAAGCCACATACTTGTTTTCGCTCAGAATGAATGGAAGTCAGTGGGCGAAGCCCACTCATAAGTGCGCGAAGCGCACAAAAACAAAGCGCGAAGCGCTTTCCCATGTACACACTCATGGCATCAAGTCCTACACAATCATATATACCTCAGGTATGGAAGCCACATACTTGTATTGGCTGAAAATGAATGGAAGTCAATGGGCGACGCCACATTCGTGGGTCAATGACGAGCGCGTAAGCGCTCGTCATTGACATTTGACCCCACGGTCACGTGGGGGAGCTCCAGAGCTTTCCGAAAATATATAATTTGTGGGTATAATGTAAACGGATATATTGTTTTTGCTAAAATTATTATTATTTTTATTATTAGGCCCGAGCCCCAAGGGTGGCGCAGGGCCTATTGTGTCTGCACAGCAGTGCGCGAAGCGCACTGCCCAAAAGTGCGCGAAGCGCACAAAAACAAAGCGCGAAGCGCTTTGCCATGTACACACTCATGGCAACAAGTACTACACAAACACATATACCTCAGGTATGGAAGCCACATACTTGTTTTCGCTCAGAATGAATGGAAGTCAGTGGGCGAAGCCCACTCATAAGTGCGCGAAGCGCACAAAAACAAAGCGCGAAGCGCTTTCCCATGTACACACTCATGGCATCCAGTCCTACACAATCATATATAGCTCAGGTATGGAAGCCACATACTTGTATTGGCTCAGAATGAATGGGAGTCAATGGGCGAAGTCACATTCGTGGGTCAATTTGACCCCACAGTCACGTGGGGGACCTCGAGAGCTTTCCGAAAATATATAATTTGTGGGTATAATGTAAACGGATATATTGTTTTTGCTAAAATTATTATTATTTTTATTCTTTCTTTCTTTCTTTCTTTCTTTCTTTATTTATTTTTCTTCTGCGCAAGGATCGCTAATTTGACCCCCTGAACATTTATGAAAACTCACCAAATTTTGCCCAAAATTCACGCGTGCGTGAAAATTTTTTTTAATATAGGTGCCATATAGAACATCACAAAAGTGGCGCGACAGCGCCCCCTGGAAAAATGAAAATACATTGCGCCAATGGGAGTCGGCCAAGCGTAAAGTTTGTCGTAGACCCACCAAATTCGGTATACACATTGCTGAGGTGGAGCCAAACAAAAAATATTATTATGGCCACGCCCCCTGACAAACCGGAAGTCGGCAATTTACGATTGAAATCTGCGAAGTGCTGAGTCAGCAATTTTGCACGCGTCGTACTTTTTCTAACTCCTCCTTGGGCGTTTCACCGAATTAGCTCAAAATGGCTCTATATCATCTACAGAAGTGGGGCATTAAAAGTTATCCAAATTCTTCGCAAAAGTTTTACGGTTTTTGTGCGGCGCAGCCGCAAAGTTTATGAAAAAAAAATTGATTTCTCCATACTTGCAATTTGCTACAATTCGCACATATTAATGCCGATTTGGCTCAAATTTTAAACACTCATAAACCCTCCAAGCCTAAACCCATTAAATAAGAAAGAATGAAATTTGCCGCAATAGCGCCCCCTACAGAATGAGACAAATATTTATATGGTCAGTAAAAAATTTAGTTTTTCCAAATTTTATGAAACTTGGCAGAAAAATACTTTATGTCACACCGATCACAAAAGCCAATGAGACCCATGTCATATTTTATACTGTGTTGTCATGGTGATGACTGAAACCTGCCATTTTATTCCAATGGGACTGAAACAAAAATTTCTATGGACAGAAAAAATAATACTTGAATGAAAATTTGTCAAATTCGGCACAAATATTCTTGATGTCATCCTGATCAAAAATTCCAATGGTACCCAAGTCGTATTTGATTCGGTGTTGCCATGGCGATGGTCGAATTCTGCCATTTTATTCCAATGGGAATTACATTCAATGCAGTTCTGTGGAGTATTCGGACGCTTTTTGCCGTTTTTTTATCAAAAGGCACAACCTCAAAATTTGGCAAAATGGTTTCTCCTCTGCCCCAGCTCCGGTTGCGGCCGGCGAGGGCCTACCAATGCCGCTTGCGGCTTTAATTCTTCTTCTTCTTTATTTTTTTTTTATTTTTCTTCTGCTCTTTGAGCGCTAATTTGACCCCCTGAACATTTATGAAAACTCACCAAATTTTGCCCAAAATTCAGGTGTGCTGAAAAATTTTGTTTTTTTTAGGCGCCATACTTAACAATACAAAAGTGGCGCGACAGCGCCACCTACAAAATTGAAAATACATTGCGCCAATGGGAGGCGGCCTAACGTAAAGTTTGTCGCAGACCCACCAAATTCGGTAATCACATTGCTGACATGGAGCCAAACAAAAAATATTATTATGGCCACGCCCCCTGACAAACCAGAAGTTGGTAATCTTGGATTGAAATCTGCAAAGTGCTGAGTCAGCAATTTTGCACACGTCGTACTTTTTCTATCTCCTCCTTGGGCATTTCACTGAATTGGCTCAAAATGGCTCTACATCATCTACAGAAGTGGGGCATTAAAAGTTATCCAAATTCTTCGCAAATGTTTTACGGTTTTTGTGCGACGCAGCCGCAAAGTTTACGAATTTTTTTTCGATTTCTCCGTACCTGCAATTTGCTACAATTCGCACATATTAACTCCAATTTGGCTCAAATTTTAAACACTCATAAACCCTCCAAGCCTAAACCCATTAAATAAGAAAGAATGAAATTTGGCACGATAGCGCCCCCTACAGAATGAGACAAATATTTATATGGTTAGGAAAATATTTAGTTTTTCAAAAATTTACGAAACTTGGCAGAAAAATATTTTAGGTGTCCCCGATCAAAAAAGCCAATGAGACCCATGTCATATTTTATACTGTGTTGTTATGGTGATGACTGAAACCTGCCCTTTTATTCCAATGGGACTGAAACAAAAATTTCTATGGACAGAAAAAATAATACTTGAATGAAAATTTGTCAAATTCGGCACAAATATTCTTGATGTCATCCTGATCAAAAATTCCAATGGTACCCAAGTCGTATTTCATTCGGTGTTGCCATGGCGATGGTCAAATTCTGCCATTTTAATCCAATGGGAATTCCATTCAATGCAGTTCTATGGAGTATTCGGACGCTTTTTGCCGTTTTTTTATCAAAACTCACAATCTCAAAATTTGGCAAAATGGTTTCTCCTCTGCCCCAGCTCCGGTTGCGGCCAGCGAGGGCCTACCAATGCCGCTTGCGGCTTTAATTAGGCCCGAGCCCCAAGGGTGGCGCAGGGCCTATTGTGTCTGCACAGCAGTGCGCTTTGCGCACTGCCCCAAAGTGCGCGAAGCGCACAAAAACAAAGCGCGAAGCGCTTTGCCATGTACACACTCATGGCATCAAGTACTACACAATCATATATAGCTCAGGTATGAAAGCCACATACTTGTTTTCGCTCAGAATCAATGGAAGTCAGTGGGCGAAGCCCACTCATAAGTGCGCGAAGCGCACAAAAATAAAGCGCGAAGCGCTTTCCCATGTACACACTCCTGGCATCCAGTCCTACACAATCATATATACCTCAGGTATGGAAGCCACATACTTGTATTGGCTGAAAATGAATGGGAGTCAATGGGCGAAGTCCACTCATAGGTCAATGACGAGCGCGTAAGCGCTCGTCATTGACATTTCACCCCACGGTCACGTGGGGGACCTCGAGAGCTTTCCGAAAATATATAATTTGTGGGTATAATGTAAACGGATATATTGTTTTTGCTAAAATTATTATTAGGCCCGAGCCCCAAGGGTGGCGCAGGGCCTATTGTGTCTGCACAGCAGTGCGCGAAGCGCACTGCCCAAAAGTGCGCGAAGCGCACAAAAACAAAGCGCGAAGCGCTTTGCCATGTACACACTCATGGCAACAAGTCCTACACAATCATATATACCTCAGGTATGGAAGCCACATACTTGTATTGGCTGAAAATGAATGGAAGTCAATGGGCGACGCCACATTCGTGGGTCAATGACGAGCGCGTAAGCGCTCGTCATTGACATTTGACCCCACGGTCACGTGGGGGAGCTCCAGAGCTTTCCGAAAATATATAATTTGTGGGTATAATGTAAACGGATATATTGTTTTTGCTAAAATTATTATTATTTTTATTATTAGGCCCGAGCCCCAAGGGTGGCGCAGGGCCTATTGTGTCTGCACAGCAGTGCGCGAAGCGCACTGCCCAAAAGTGCGCGAAGCGCACAAAAACAAAGCGCGAAGCGCTTTGCCATGTACACACTCATGGCAACAAGTCCTACACAATCATATATACCTCAGGTATGGAAGCCACATACTTGTATTGGCTGAAAATGAATGGAAGTCAATGGGCGAAGCCACATTCGTGGGTCAATGACGAGCGCGTAAGCGCTCGTCATTGACATTTGACCCCACGGTCACGTGGGGGACCTCGAGAGCTTTCCGAAAATATATAATTTGTGGGTATAATGTAAACGGATATATTGTTTTTGCTAAAATTATTATTAGGCCCGAGCCCCAAGGGTGGCGCAGGGCCTATTGTGTCTGCACAGCAGTGCGCGAAGCGCACTGCCCAAAAGTGCGCGAAGCGCACAAAAACAAAGCGCGAAGCGCTTTGCCATGTACACACTCATGGCATCAAGTACTACACAAACACAAATACCTCAGGTATGGAAGCCACATACTTGTTTTCGCTCAGAATCAATGGAAGTCAGTGGGCGAAGCCCACTCATAAGTGCGCGAAGCGCACAAAAACAAAGCGCGAAGCGCTTTCCCATGTACACACTCATGGCATCCAGTCCTACACAATCATATATACCTCAGGTATGGAAGCCACATACTTGTATTGGCTGAAAATGAATGGAAGTCAATGGGCGACGTCCACTCGCGCTCGTCATTGACATTTGACCCCACGGTCACGTGGGGGAGCTCGAGAGCTTTCCGAAAATATATAATTTGTGGGTATAATGTAAACGGATATATTGTTTTTGCTAAAATTATTATTATTTAGGCCCGAGCCCCAAGGGTGGCGCAGGGCCTATTGTGTCTGCACAGCAGTGCGCGAAGCGCACTGCCCAAAAGTGCGCGAAGCGCACAAAAACAAAGCGCGAAGCGCTTTGCCATGTACACACTCATGGCAACAAGTACTACACAAACACATATACCTCAGGTATGGAAGCCACATACTTGTTTTCGCTCAGAATCAATGGAAGTCAGTGGGCGAAGCCCACTCATAAGTGCGCGAAGCGCACAAAAATAAAGCGCGAAGCGCTTTCCCATGTACACACTCATGGCATCAAGTACTACACAATCATATATACCTCAGGTATGGAAGCCACATACTTGTATTGGCTGAAAATGAATGGAAGTCAATGGGCGACACCACATTCGTGGGTCAATGACGAGCGCGTAAGCGCTCGTCATTGACATTTGACCCCACAGTCACGTGGGGGACCTCGAGAGCTTTCCGAAAATATATAATTTGTGTGTATAATGTAAACGGATATATTGTTTTTGCTAAAATTATTATTATTAGGCCCGAGCCCCAAGGGTGGCGCAGGGCCTATTGTGTCTGCACAGCAGTGCGCGAAGCGCACTGCCCAAAAGTGCGCGAAGCGCACAAAAACAAAGCGCGAAGCGCTTTGCCATGTACACACTCATGGCATCAAGTACTACACAAACACAAATACCTCAGGTATGGAAGCCACATACTTGTTTTCGCTCAGAATCAATGGAAGTCAGTGGGCGAAGCCCACTCATAAGTGCGCGAAGCGCACAAAAACAAAGCGCGAAGCGCTTTCCCATGTACACACTCATGGCATCAAGTCCTACACAATCATATATAGCTCAGGTATGGAAGCCACATACTTGTATTGGCTGAAAATGAATGGGAGTCAATGGGCGAAGTCCACTCGTAGGTCAATGACGAGCACGTAAGCGCTCGTCATTGACATTTCACCCTACGGTCACGTGGGGGACCTCGAGAGCTTTCCGAAAATATATAATTTGTGGGTATAATGTAAACGGATATATTGTTTTTGCTAAAATTATTATTATTTTTCTTTCTTTCTTTCTTTCTTTATTTTTCTTCTGCTCTTTCAGCGCTAATTTGACCCCCTGAACATTTGTGAAAACTCACCAAATTTTGCCCAAAATTCACATGTGCGTGAAAATTTTTTTTAATATAGGTGCCATACAGAACATCACAAAAGTGGCGCAACAGCGCCCCCTGGAAAAATGAAAATACATTGCGCCAATGGGAGTCGGCCAAGCATAAAGTTTGTCGTAGACCCACCAAATTCGGTATACACATTGATGAGGTGGAGCCAAAAAAAAAATATTATTATGGCCACACCCCCTGAGAAACCGGAAGTCGGCAATTTAGGATTGAAATCTGCGAAGTGCTGAGTCAGCAATTTTTCACACGTCGTACTTTTTCTATCTCCTCCTTGGATGTTTCACGAAATGACCTCAAAATCGCTCTATATCATCTACAGAAGTGGGGCATTAAAAGTTATCCAAATTCTTCGCAAAAGTTTTACGGTTTTTGTGCGGCGCAGCCGCAAAATTTACAAATTTTTTTTCGATTTCTCCGTACCTGCAATTTGCTACAATTCGCACATATTAACTCCGATTTGGCTCAAATTTTAAACACTCATAAACCCTCCAAGCCTAAACCCATTAAATAAGAAAGAATGAAATTTGACGCAATAGTGCCCCCTACAGAATGAGACAAATATTTACATGGTCTGTCAAAAA
The DNA here is from genome assembly GCA_020698575.1 of Bostrychus sinensis. Classification (NCBI taxonomy): domain Eukaryota; kingdom Metazoa; phylum Chordata; class Actinopteri; order Gobiiformes; family Eleotridae; genus Bostrychus; species Bostrychus sinensis. Next base: position 31,239,700 of record CM036239.1, read on the forward strand.
TTTAGTTTTTCAAAATTTACGAAACTTGGCAGAAAAATACTTTATGTGCCGCCGATCACAAAAGCCAATGAGACCCATGTCATATTTTATACTGTGTTGTCATGGCGATGACTGAAACCTGCCATTTTATTCCAATGGGACTGAAACAAAAATTTGTATGGACAGAAAAAATAATACTTGAATGAAAATTTGTCAAATTTGGCACAAATATTCTTGATGTCATCCTGATCAAAAATTCCAATGGTACCCAAGTCGTATTTCATTCGGTGTTGCCATGGCGATGGTCGAATTCTGCCATTTTATTCCAATGGCAATTACATTCAATGCAGTTCTATGGAGTATTAGGACACTTTTTGCCGTTTTTTTATCAAAAAGTACCAACAAAAAATTTGGCAAAATGGTTTCTCCTCTGCTCCAGCTCCGGTTGCGGCCGGCGAGGGCCTACCAATGCCGCTTGCGGCTTTAATTTTTATTATTCTTTCTTTATTTATTTTTCTTCTGCTCTTTGAGCGCTAATTTGACCCCCTGAACATTTATGAAAACTCACCAAATTTTGCCCAAAATTCAGGTGTGCTGAAAAATTTTGTTTTATTTAGGCGCCATACTTAACTATACAAAAGTGGCGCGACAGCGCCACCTACAAAATTGAAAATACATTGCGTCAATGGGAGTCGGCCGAACATAAAGTTTGTCGCAGACCCACCAAATTCGGTACACACATTGCTGAGGTGGAGCCAAACACAAAATATTATTATGGCCACGCCCCCTGACAAACCAGAAGTCGGTAATCTTGGATTGAAATCTGCGAAGTGCTGAGTCAGCAATTTGGCACGCGTCGTACTTTTTCTATCTCCTCCTTGGGCATTTTACCGAATTAGCTCAGAATCGTTCTACATCATCTACAGAAGTGGGGCATTAAAAGTTATCCAAATTCTTCGCAAAAGTTTTACGGTTTTTGTGCGGCGCAGCCGCAAAGTTTACGAAAAAAAATTCAATTTCGCCATACTTACAATTTGCTACAATTCGCACATTTTAACTCCAATATGGCTCAAATTTTAAACACTCATAAACCCTCCAAGCCTAAACCCATTAAATAAGAAAGAATGAAATTTGGCGTGATAGCGCCCCCTACAGAATGAGACAAATATTTATATGGTCAGTAAAAAATTTAGTTTTTCAAAAATTTACGAAACTTGGCAGAAAAATACTTTATGTGACCCCGATCACAAAAGCCAATGAGACCCATGTCATATTTTATACTGTGTTGTCATGGCGATGACTGAAACCTGCCATTTTATTCCAATGGGACTGAAACAAAAAAAATTTGTATGGACAGAAAAAATAATACTTGAATGAAAATTTGTCAAATTTGGCACAAATATTCTTGATGTCATCCTGATCAAAAATTCCAATGGTACCCAAGTCGTATTTCATTCGGTGTTGCCATGACGATGGTCGAATTCTGCCATTTTATTCCAATGGGAATTACATTCAATGCAGTTCTATGGAGTATTAGGACACTTTTTGCATTTTTTTATCAAAAGGTACCAACAAAAAATTTGGCAAAATGGTTTCTCCTCTGCCCCAGCTCCGGTTGCGGCCGGCGAGGGCCTACCAATGCCGCTTGCGGCTTTAATTAGGCCCGAGCCCCAAGGGTGGCGCAGGGCCTATTGTGTCTGCACAGCAGTGCGCGAAGCGCACTGCCCAAAAGTGCGCGAAGCGCACAAAAACAAAGCGCGAAGCGCTTTGCCATGTACACACTCATGGCATCAAGTACTACACAAACACATATACCTCAGGTATGGAAGCCACATACTTGTTTTCGCTCAGAATCAATGGAAGTGAGTGGGCGAAGCCCACTCATAAGTGCGCGAAGCGCACAAAAACAAAGCGCGAAGCGCTTTCCCATGTGCACACTCATGGCATCCAGTCCTACACAATCATATATACCTCAGGTATGGAAGCCACATACTTGTATTGGCTGAAAATGAATGGAAGTCAATGGGCGAAGTCCACTCATAGGTCAATGACGAGCGCGTAAGCGCTCGTCATTGACATTTGACCTCGAGAGCTTTCTGAAAATATATAATTTGTGTGTATAATGTAAACGGATATATTGTTTTTGCTAAAATTTTTATTATTTTTATTCTTTCTTTTTTTTTATTTTTCTTCTGCTCTTTGAGCGCTAATTTGACCCCCTGAACATTTATGAAAACTCACCAAATTTTGCCCAAAATTCAGGTGTGCTGAAAAATTTTGTTTTATTTAGGTGCCATACTTAACAATATAAAAGTGGCGCGACAGCGCCACCTACAACATTGAAAATACATTGCGCCAATGGGAGTCGGCCAAGCGTAAAGTTTGTCGTAGACCCACCAAATTTGGTACACACATTGCTGAGGTGGAGCCAAACAAAAAATATTATTATGGCCACGCCCCCTGACAAACCAGAAGTCAGTAATCTTGGATTGAAATCTGCGAAGTGCTGAGTCAGCAATTTTGCACGCATCGTACTTTTTCTATCTCCTCCTTGGGCATTTAACCTAATTAGCTCAAAATGGCTCTATATCATCTACAGAAGTGGGGCATTAAAAGTTATCCAAATTCTTCGCAAAAGTTTTACGGTTTTTGTGCAGCGCAGTGCCAAAATTTACGAAAAAAATTTCAATTTCGCCATACTTGCAATTTGCTACAATTTGCACATATTAACTCCAATTTGGCTCAAATTTTAAACACTCATAAACCCTCCAAGCCTAAACCCATTAAATAAGAAAGAATGAAATTTGGCGCGATAGCGCCCCCTACAGAATGAGACAAATATTTATATGGTCAGTAAAAAATGTAGTTTTTCAAAAATTTACGAAACTTGGCAGAAAAATACTTTATGTGACGCCGATCACAAAAGCCAATGAGACCCATGTCATATTTTATACTGTGTTGTCATGGCAATGACTGAAACCTGCCATTTTATTTCAATGGGACTGAAACAAAAAATTTGTATGGACAGAAAAAATAATACTTGAATGAAAATTCGTCAAATTCGGCACAAATATTCTTGATGTCATCCTGATCAAAAATTCCAATGGTACCCAAGTCGTATTTAATTCGGTGTTGCCATGGCGATGGTGGAATTCTCCCATTTTATTCCAATGGGAATTACGTTCAATGCAGTTCTATGGAGTATTAGGACGCTTTTTGCCGTTTTTTTATCAAAAGGTAACAACAAAAAATTTGGCAAAATGGTTTCTCCTCTGCCCCAGCTCCGGTTGCGGCCGGCGAGGGCCTACCAATGCCGCTTGCGGCTTTAATTATTATTCTTATTCTTTTTCTTCTTACTTCACAGTATCGCAAATTTCACCCAGTAAACATTTACGAACTTGCACAAAAATTTGCCCAAAATTCAGGTTGGTGGCAAGCTAATTTTTAATATAGGCCATATTAACAAATAATAAAAATTGGCGCGACAGCGCCACCACAATTTTTTTTTAACATTGCACCTATGGGAGTACGGTCAAAAAAAATTTCATCGTATTATCACCAAATTTGGTACAGAGATGCATTATTACAGGACAAGTAAAAAATATTATTACGGCAACGCCGCACGACAAACAGGAAGTCGTCAATATTGGAATAAAAATCTGAAAGCATGACTCAGCAGTTTTTGTACACGTCGTACATTTTCTATCTCCTCCTGGGGCGTTTATCCGAATGTGCTCAAATTTGGTGAAATTTATCTTGAGAAGTGTGGCATCAAAAGTTATCAAAATTTTTGTAGATTCTTTTACGGTTTTCATGCGGCGAAGCCGCAAACTTTACGAAAATTTTATCGATTTTTACATAAACATAAAATGCTACAGTTCGCGCAAGCAAACTCCAATTTTCCTCAAATTTGAAACACTTATTAACATCCCAGTCTTTGATCCATTTAGAAGAAAGAAATAAAATTTGGCGCGTTACCGCCCCCTACAGAATGAAGCAAATATTTATATGGCACGCAAAAAAATTACTTTTTTAGAAATGTACGAAATTTGGCAGAAAATTCTGTTATGTCACCCTGATCAAAAAAGCCAATGAGACCTATGTCATTTTTTTTAAGGTGTTGCCGTGGCAATGATTGAAACCGCCCATTTTATTCTAATGGAAAAACACAACAAATCCTCCATGCAGAAGAAAAAATTTAGTTTATCATAAATGTGCAAAATTTGGCACACATGTGCGTCTCACCCCAGCAACAAAAAAAGTCAATGGGACCTATGTTTTAACTCTAACTGTGTTTCCGTGGCAACAACAGAAAACCTATCATTAAATTTGAATGGGAATCCTACACAATGTAATCCTATGGACCACAAAATTATGTCACATTTGGTAAATTTCTACAGAGCCAAATGCAGCAAGTTTAGTAAATCTGGCACAGCTCCGGGTCGCGGCGGGCGAGGGCCTATGATTGCCGCTTGCGGCTATATTTTAGATTTACTTTTAACTTCTGCAAGTAAAATTATTTTTGAAATAACAACACTCTTACTTGAGTACAATTATTGGCAACTGTGCCTACTTCTTATTATGATGACTGGGTCCACTTCATATTAAAAAAAGTCATAGCAGTGTTTCAACATGATATAAATGTTATTTGATATAAATACTATTGGAGCCATTAACTATAGAATAAAAAGTGAGCGAATCCTTGTAAATGTCAGTGGAAGAAGGCAGCACTAGTGTCCAGGGCATATTGAATAAAGTATTGACAAAGCAAGTAACACTAAATTTTATTTAGAGTTATAACAGTAATTTAATTTATTCTCAGCTTATTCCAGCCCCCAGCCACTTTAAAATACTCTCTAAAGACATTCCTATAGTCACTTGTAATACTATACCACTTCTCACTGTGATCTAGTGTTTAAGTTATGGTATTGTGTCTTTGGTTCTTGCGCATTAAAATGATTCAGAGATGAAAAGAGACAATGAATTATAAAAGTCTGCCCATTAGAAGCTCTGGCCCCAGAGGAGCATGACTCTGTTGAGTCTTCAGAGGAAAACTTAAAGTTTTATGATGATGTGACATTAAAAATAGGAACTACAAAAGACTCTCTCAAGAGACTCTCTCAAGAGAATCTCTCTGCGATGTGACCAGTGTGATCGGCTACCGTATGTCACTTAATGCTGTGGTGCAACCATTACTGCAATAAAGAAGTTGAAATATCTATTAGTCCAGATTTTTTTTTCTATTAATATTGTTTCTCTTGCCATCATTCACTATAACCTATTGATTATGTGTTGTAGAGTTCACAAAAGATCATTACTTATAGTTGACACAAAACAGGTTCCAGTTTGTCTGCTACAGTTGCTGACTTCAAAATTGGCCTGAAAACTTGCAATCTGAAGAAGTGGTTAATAAGTGTACGCTGATAGTGTTTGGCCCGGTTGGAACAACAGGGTTGCAGTTTTAAATTGGTTTAAATCATGGTTTAACCTGAACCTCCACTGCACGAAAGTTCAAAACTGCATTTTAAACTGTGATCAAGGTCTACTCCTAACACTGGGGGAGGTTTAACTTTTATGCAGCTAAATGTTTATAAGAATTTAGCAATAGAGTATGTTAGCTGTTATTGTTTTACAGTGCTGAATGTCTGTTTACACAGTGAATAATACCATTAATAAGAAGAACTTTGTCAAATGTCAAACGGGAGAAACACAGCTCTACCGCTTTAACTGTTTATTGATTTGCTCATTGATGGGCTGTCAATAAATCTGCAGAGGCTGTCAATGCATCAGACCACAGACTGATGGTCACATCTTTAGTCACTCTAATTGTCCATTTCTCTACATGCTCTGTGATGCTCATATCTGCAACATGTTGTTTTAGCTGTATTATTATAAAAGCAACATAAAACATTAGTCCTGACATCCTGACAAATGTTTTTGTAGCCTGTCATGTTCTCTGGAGCCTCTGTCCAGAGCTCAGTGATGAGACTGAAGCTGACCCTGTGCTGCAGGGGCGGAGCAGAGCTCGGGGCTCCACTGGGGAACCACTAACACAGGACTTCAACAAAAGTAATAGGCACCATGTGTAAAACATTATAATAATAATAATAATAATAATAATAATAATAATAATAATAATAAAGTTAAATCCTAGCTAAATACTATAAAACTATGCTAGACTATGTGTAGAGATAAGCATCTTAAATGTTTAAAAGGAGTTGTTATAAAAAATCTTTTGTCTTGAAACTTGAAGAGAAGTAAATCATAATTTGTATCCCTTTTTTTTCTGCAGTGTAGTAGCTGCTGAAAATCATATATGATCATCTACATCAGCCATTCCCAAAGTCAACACTGTCATGGCCCCCTAAAATTTCCAAAAATCCCTCACAGACCCCCAACGATAAAACGTCCCTATATTCAAAAGACTCTGCCATGCTTTTTGTTGTATTTTTTTAATAAAAATATTACATAAACAGATTATTGACTAAAAGTTGTTTTTCATTGACTTTTTATATTTTTGTATATTTTATTTGTTTTTATGAACCAAAACCATATGTCTGAAATAATTATAATAATAAAAAAAATAATAAATTCAAATTGAAATTGAAATATAGACAGCCTCTGGGGGCCCCCCTGCAGTACCTTCGCGGACCCCCAGTGGGCCCCGGACCCCACTTTGGGAACCACTGATCTACATGATCATACCAGAGAATTACATCTGTTTTGTTCAAATTTCCCTTAGACCCCCCCTGCCTTGTACTACATAAAGACTTACTACAAAATACACCAGGGCACTATTCAGGGAGTGAGACAAACAAGATGTTAGTTAGTAGTTAGTAAAGTCTTATCGAATGTAGCCTGTATTCTGTTTTTGTGGTGGTGGGGGTAGGGGCCGAAATTTAAAAAAGGGCGCCAACAGAGTTTGGACCATCTCTGGTCACAATGAAAGACAAACATGGTAACAACCAGCTATTACTCAACAACGAGTGGAATATCAGTGGCTGTTTGCAGTTTTGATCTCCTCTGAGGCATAAGTTTAATTTTGATAAATTCTTCTGAGTAATTTTTAATGGTACAACACAGCCTCACTGTAAACTAATTTTAGGTCATTGAATTTGAGTTTAGTTTAAAGGTGATCTATGATGCAAACCTTTCTGAGCTTTTTATCATATTGTAATGTTGTTTTCTACATAAAACAAAAAAAACCTGGAGTTGTATTATTCATGTGACAAACCCCACCTTCTCCAGGAAGCGCTCCTTTGCATTTCTAAAGCACATACACCATCAATGGACTTTCAAATACATGTACTGATAATTTTAATGCTTGAACAACCTTCACTATGAGGAGTTTATCTATGTGTTAGTTTCTCTCTGCTGTGCTCTGCTGTGTCGCTCTGTCCTCAGTACCAGCATTAACATATTTTCCTCTCCTGTTTGAACTCTTCCCAACTTTAATTGTGTGTAAAATCATAGAAGATGATCAAGAGGCAGTATTGTCTGTAGAGGGCTGTAGTCAAGGAAGGCTTAGCAGAGGAGATGTACTTTTTTCACCATAACTTGCTACTTTCTAGAGCAGCCAGTGCTGGTTTGGGCTGCCGAAGTGAATTGGCATGGCCAGAAGACCTTAGAAGGACAGGCACCTAATCCAAGTGCTGTTAACAAAGTCAAAGTAACAGCTCCACAAAATAAGACATTTTTATTTTTAGTTATAAAACATAAAACGCTAATGCAAAGGCGTCCAAATTTATTTCAAAAAGCTTGAAAAACAGCAACCCAGGCCTAAGATTTTTAGCTTCAGCTCTGCACTTTATCTGTTGTAATCTTGCTGAGTGTGATCATAAAACTTGGCCAGTTGATTGAATTTTTTTTTCCTCTTAGTTAAAGTTTTATATTTTTTTTTGTATTTTATATGAAGCCTCAGACACTTTGAACTTTGGTGTATCCTCTCGAATTGGATTTTTCTCAGAAGTTTTCACAGTTACAGTAGTCTCCATACTTCCCAAAGCTGCTATGTCTACAATATCCTCATTCATATTTTAAGGCACAAAGCCAGCGACAAAACAAGTCGGAGACGCTGGCAGTGAGAGCAGTATAAGCAAAGAGAATGATAGAGGAACTGTCTGGTCGCATTGGTGTAAACTGTCATCTCTTAAAAACACTTTTACAAAGAGATGCAACTATCAACTTGTAACATCATAAATCTTCAGTATGAGCCGCTGAACATTTCTAAGCCCACACACATTTGTTTTGGCTCAATATTCGGACTTGCTTTCCTTTCCACTCTGGTTTTCAACCGGAGAAGCAGAGCAGAGCTGGAGAATGCACATAGTAATAAATCTGCCTTTGTGCTACCTGTAAATGCAGGCTTTCATTAGGCGCCCACCGCTCATTGACTTTGACGAGTAGGTTCTTGACAAAAAGCTCTTTACCTTATGCAGTTATTGAAGCAACGGATGAGGTATTGTTAAAATTCATTTTCCGAAAGTATGTGAGACCATTTGGAGCTGGTCTTTTTTAAATTAGAGCATCAGCAGCCAGCAGAGAGATAAGTGAATTTGTAGTAAAGCAGACATGCTTTGTTCAAATGTAAATGTCTGGTCTTCTGCGCACTGTGATATGAAGCTATTTCAGATGTCTCTTCTACCTGCTTAGACAAAACTTTAGGTCAGCTGAACTACTGAATCCATGGTGCTATAATGCCTGCATGTGTTCTGGAAATGTACCAGTACTGCTAAAAGCCTTAAATGCTAATAAACACTGCTAAATTGATTGGTAACCATAGTTTTATTATTACACATCAACAGCAACACTTTGACTTTACAAAATAAAACACAACGAAGTCAGAAAAATGTGTTCCTCACTTGATTAATGTGCCTCACAAAGTCACGTAAACTTTTTTCATTATGGAAACCATGCTTTCACTTTTAAACTTTTACAATAAAATACATCAAAACAATAAAAAAAAATCAAGCTAGCCAACAGCAGGGGGACCTATAATATGTCTTCATTGGTCTACAAATATGTGAGTTTGTCTTTTAAACACTGGACTAATGTCGTGTGTTTCATGAGTGCAGTTGAATGCCTCTCCTAGATTAATGGGAGTACTCTGCAAAAGTCATATGCAAACGTTTGGGCACCCCTCTGAGTCTGCATAATAATTTACTCTATCTTCGCAAAAAAAAAATCAAAGAGGTATGTCATTCAATTTTTAGTGACATCTGAGTTTTAGGGTGTTTTCCGAACAACAATTTTTAGTGTAGCATATGATATGACTGTACATGTGGGAGTAGTCAAACAGCAAATTGCATTATCCATCTGTGTCAGTCAACTACAAGACATTTGAATGTCATTTGTTGATACACAGTTTGCATATTACATATTTATTTGTAAGAACAATTGTTTTTGTTTAAATGAAATGTTAAAATGTGTGTAAAATTATTGACACCCAGAGGTGGTAACAGACAGTATTGAACATTTTTGCTCAAATACAAGTACTGTTACATGGCCAAAAAAACAAACAAACAATAAAAAAAAGCCATTGATTTTCAATGACATAATGAAATCTAACATATGTTTTGACTGTCTCCAACTCTGGGCCATGCCAAATGCCCTTTGACTTTTTATATTATATCAACTGTTCAAATACAGGCCTCTACTTACAACACAACCAATAGTAAGTAAAACAAAGACTACACTAGAGTTGATCAATGGAAAACAGATGAAATAAGTCAGAATACAACCCTGTAATGGGATTTGTTTTTTTGTTTTTTTATGTTAAAATTACAGTCCGCCTCTCCCACAAACCCTCGCCAGCTCCAGGAATCACTGGCCAATTGACAAGCCCTCTACATCCAGTCTGCTCTCATTGATTTATCAAAAAAAAGTACACAGCTGTTTCCACTGATTCCTCACTGCTATTTTTCATTTTGTAGTAAAATGCCATCATACAAAAGGTTACAAAGGTTTAAGGAAGTGACATGCTCTTTTTCTTTGATGGTGTTCAAAAGAATCAGATGTGATAATGATAATGTTTTAAAATAGATAATGTTTTTAAATACAGTAAAATGGGCAATGCTGTCCCAGAAGTGACCGTAATTGGTTTAAAAATATGAATAGAAGCATAATATTGCCCCTTTAAGTCGTATTTATCTATTTTAGAAAGATGGCCTAATCAACAACACATACAACATGCGAGCCTATACTGAAAATAATGGATACTAATTCGCCATTGCTACTTGTTCTCCTAACTGGGTCAGTGTATTCTACATGGAGAGCCTAGTCCCTTGAGTTTGATTTCCGGAAGGTGTAGCAATAGCATGTACTGTATAATAATAAGCTAGTTTCCCCCTATGTTGTATTTGGCCTTACCTGCAGAGACAAAGAAGCAAACACACACCAGACTCAAGGGAGAGCTTACCTTTTAAATGGTGGTATCACGGACAAGGAACACAAGGAGGAACGGACCCAAAATTGCAGACTATAGGTAACTTTAATAATGGGTACTCACACAGAACACGAGGAGACAAAAATGAACCATACTTGACACGACCATACTCGACAATGAACCGACAAGGACTAAGGGAGAACACAGGACATAAATACACTGGAGGCTCCGGCGGAGACACTGGAGGCTCCGGCGGAGACACTGGAGGCTCCGGCGGAGACACTGGAGGCCCCGGCGGAGACACTGGAGGCTCCGGAGGAGACACTGGAGGCCCCGGCGGAGACACTGGAGGCTCTGGCGGAGACACTGGAGGCCCCGGCGGAGACACTGGAGGCTCCGGAGGAGACACTGGCGGCTGCGGCGGCCTCTGGCGGGGAGCCGGGACTGGCGGCTGCGGCGGCCTCTGGCGGGGAGCCGGGACTGGCGGCTGCAGCGGCCTCTGGCGGGGAGCCGGGACTGGCGGCTGCTGCGGCCCCAGGCGGGGAGCCGGGACTGGCGGCTTCCTAGGCAGTGACAAGAGACGTGGAGCGGGAACTGGCGACCGCTGAATCTTTGGCGGCCCCAGGCGGGGAGCGGGAACTGGCGACCGCTGAATCTTTGGCGGCCCCGGGCGGGGAGCGGGAACTGGCGGCGTCCTAGGCAGTGACAAGAGACGTGGAGCGGGAACTAGCGGCTGCTGAGTCTTTAGCAGCCCCAGTCGGGGAGTGGGAGCTGGCGGCTGCTGCGGCCCCAGGCCGGGAACGGGAACTGGCGACTGCTGCGGCCCCAGGCCGGGAACGGGAACTGACAGGTGGGCAAACTGAAAACTATTGGTGGGTGATTAACAATCACACATGCAGTTGCAATCAGAAGTGTTCCACCTCTCAACTCAAGACATAACAATAATGACAAAAACTTTTTTTTTTTTTTTTTACATATACACCGTAAATATGACTTTTAGAGAAAATCAGGCCCATGGGCTGTATTATTCCGCTCTTAGCTTTAGTACTTTGTATCCTTGGTAATTGCTAACAAGCTTCTTTTGCCTCTCGACTGGAGTCTTTGCCCATTCCTCACTGCTAAAATCTCTAGCTCAGTGGTGTTTGATGGCCTCTGTGCTGCAGCTATCTTGAATATATTTGATTGTTTGATTGTGACCGGACGCTAAACAATAACTAGCCTTGACTTGTGCTGCCTCTTCACCATAAATGACCCCACTGCTGCAGACATTCATTACATCTGTCTTTCTCTATTGGACACCTATACCACTAATCATGCATGCTCATCCTTTTGTGCAACATATTTTTTCTTTAAATAATTTACCTTTGCTAGGTTGTGGGTGGCTGAAGCGTATTGCACTAACTATGGCCCTGAGGTGAGGATACCTAGAACAATGGCCAGTTAGTTGCAATGATTACACTCACATATACAGACAATGATTCTCTTTCATTCACCTTCATTCACTATGGCCAGTTTACATTATTTTTGTCACCAATACATGCATGTGTTTAGGCCATGGGATAATTATGTAGAATAAAACAAGACCAAGGCTAACTCAGATTGGATATTGTACGATACTGTGGTTAGCACACTTGCCTCACAGCAAGAAGGTCCCAGGTTTGAGTCCCTGACTTGGTGGGGCCTTTCCTGGCAGCAGAAGGAGACTAAAAGCTTTACATCAAGCAATCATTCAGTCATTCACACAACCCCTGTGCTACATTTGAGAGTAAACGTTTATGATTTTTGGCAAAAAAGTGGCTGTATCGATATGGTGTTAAATTGTATCGAAAACATTTCTAATCAATATGAATCATATCATTGCAAAAATGTACCAATAGACTCCTAATAAATACACATTTAAATTCACAAATAAAACAAATATTGTCTATGATTTTACTTCAAAACTATTTAAAACTTTTAATGCCTGTTGGAATTTAATGCTTTTTAATTTTTGCTAAATCAATTTAATGACTTGTAATGCTTTTTAATGCCCCATGGGAACCCTGTCCTGACCAAGATTCTAGCTCAGAATCTGGAGAAGGGTCCCCAGCCACTGCACTACATCCGCCCACTGCTTCTGACAGGTTGCCCCAGCAATACTGAAGGATGAGTCAACTGTAGAAAACAAAATATCCCTTTACGGGGACAATGCCTGGACTTTATTTGATATTGGTCATTCGGATTAAAAATAATATTGTAGACATAGTAGCATTAGGATGTATGGTGACTTCTATGACTGTGAAAGCTTGCTAAATAGCTAAATAAAATAAAATGAGGCTTTTAAGAGGAGGGCATTTCATCTAGTTACAAATATTCCTATCCTATGCCTATTGCAGCATCACTGATTTCAAAGTGTGACCTGCTTTTACAAGAGCATTAGATGACAGCATCTTTGTCGACTTGTGATAAGAACGTGCTGAATGCTCAGACTAACGTATGTCATAGTGAACAACAGTCACTCTGGGAATAAGTCTGAATAAGTTTTCCACTTTTTGCCTTCCTCCTGGCAGCTGGCCCAGCTCTGAGGAATCCACTGAGTGAGAGTCTGGAGTGATGGAGCGGTCGGGGAGCAGTGTGAAGAGGGGGTCTGGGGCAGGAGGAAAAAACTATAGGTGATTTAAACGCTACTCTGGGCCTCTGCGGATGGAGTAAGAGTGAGATCACTGGCACAAAAGATTGATGAGCTGCCTGCCTCGGCCCCGACCCGCTGGGGATATTGTAAATGCAGTTATATGCTTCATAGAGTCTTCTGGTATTAGAGAATACGCCGAACACTATGATCGCTCCTGAAGGGTTTGGATACAAGCAGAACCATCAAGTTAAAGGAGGACTACTACTGTTGGAGTTAAAGAAATAATCCATAAAAATCTCTTAGTACAGTTGAAAGTAAAAGACTTCCAAAACAGTACAGTCAATATAATAAATCATTTTCTTATAGGTATATGCTTTCACACTATTTTAACTGATGCAAAAGTTGTAAAATAAACTCAATGTAAAGTGAGTTTCCATCTCAACCTGTGTGCTGGGAACAACATACATTTTGTATTACATAAAGATTTGTATATATCTAGTTCATTTTTTGTTTTTGTTAATACAGTATTTGACCTTTATTTAACCAGAAACGTCCCACTGAGATGAACAATGTCTTTTGCAAGGGAGGTATGGTCCTGTGGAGGACCTACCAGTCTTTGGTGGTAGGGAAAATTGGAGAACCTAGAGGAAATCTACACATGCACAGGAAGAAGATGCAAACTTCACAACGAAATGCCCCACATGGTCTGGGATTCAAACCTGGGACCTTCTTGCTTGAAGGGCAATGAGAGCAGACTGGATGTAGAGGGCTTGTTGATTGGACAGTGCTTCCTGGAGTGGGCGATGGTTCGTGGGAGAGGCGGAGTTTTGTGCAACAGAGTGTTTTGAGACCTCAGAAAGGCAGCACCAGAGAATACAGAATTACTCAAGCAGACGTGAATGAAACAAGACACAACTCCAGGTATGTTTTTGATGAGGGAACACCATTATAACATGGTAAAAAGCTCAAAAGCTAATTTTGCATAATCTAGTTCCTTAATGTTATTGATTTTACTGTCATCATAAAAGTAAAAACTTAAAATTGAAACATCTAAAAGCAAGAAAACATAAAATAGAAACTTAAATACATATTCTAAAACACTTGCCTAGAACAGCTTCTAGCATGAAGATAGCCCAATCCACCTCACTGACACTGAGGTTAAACTATGTTGTCCCAAGATTTTCTCTGCATCATTAAACATCAAATTAACATACTTTTTACTATTTATTTTTTTCCAGCAGTTAGACAAAAACACCCATATAAAATAATTTTATGTTAAGTGGTATAGAGAGCTTGATTATGAAGCCTAAATAACATACTGTACTAAGCTGTTGTCTTTTGTTGTTTTTTTTTTTTTTTTTTTTTGGTTTTGTTTGTTTTTTACTAATTGTTATTATTGCAGTATACAAATGTGTAGTTAAACAGTTGTGCTCTTATGACAATAATAATAACAGTTCATCTCTTATATAAAAGTCTTGCACAATGTCTCCATATTCTCAATAATGAAAAACTACCATCTTTTCTACCGTGATTTTACATACACTTTAGAATGTATACCATAATGTCAACCTGGCAGTGAAGTATGGAAGTAAGGCAAGAGCTGAAAAGTACATCTAGGTTCATTAGTGAAAGTTGTGCGCCGATGACATTAGAGCGCTCTTCACTGATTGGCTGCACACAGGCTCCCCACTCCGGATATTGATTGGACATGACTACAGTACGTGACCGGACATAAGTATGAGGGATTAGACCCGCCATGATATTTTACATGAACCGTTTGACTGCAGCCAGTTAGGTAAGAGTTGGAGAGAACTTGTGGCTGTTTCGGTTTTGCATAATGAGGTGGTGTCATAGAGTGGTGGGTTTGCATTAGAAAAATGTATTCTTTTGGTTCAACATTTATTAGGGACATTTTAACCACTATTGTAAAACATATTGTTCATTATAGGCACAGTTGACCATTGTTCAGACGAAATAAATAATGCGTATATTTAGAGTAAAATGTATTCAACTTGATAAATAATATTAAAATATGCAGAAACATTTTCAAGATAGGGCTTTTTTTGTTGTTATTAGAATGAATAAGGTATTACTGAATAACAATTACTTTGATTAGCCCCATCTTGTTTTGGCATATTGTTTACCTCAACAATCAGCAAATTCCTCATTTCTTAATTAAAGAAGCAGTTTGTAAGATTTTGGAGATTTATTTGTAGAGCTATATTGAAGAAATTAAATGGATGACTCCTTATTCTAACTTCTTATTGCAGAGTCACCTTAAGGCTCTGAGGCTCTCTAAAATAGCAAATAGTAAAGGTACATTAACCAAAATCTTCTTTATCTTTTCCCTAACAGCAACAGTATGGTCATGTTTTACCATATTACTTTTATTGTATCCCAAGTAAAACCAGACCAATAGCCACTGTAAAATACTAAAATGAAGTTTGAAGTAATGAAGTAAAGAGAGAATAAATGCATTAGAGTTGGAAAGATTGAAAGTAAAGTTGATGTTTAGATCCCAGCAGGAATGAGGCCCTCCGATGAGGAGGCCCTCCGATCAGTCTCTGCTCAGAGCCTACACACTACTGGTGGTGATGAGATAAGGTGGAGAAAGCTGCTGAAGATGAAAAAGGAGACATCCACTTCCACTGCTTAGGTGGTGATGGGGTCTCCTGCTGCTGAGGTGGTGATGTGGTAGAGAAGGGTTGTTCCACTGCTGAGGTGGTGATGGGATAAAGAAGGCATGTTCCACTGCTTAAGTGGTGATGGAGTCTCCAGCTGCTAAGGTGGTGATGTGGTAAAGAAGGGTTGTTCCACTGCTGAGGTGGTAATGGGGTGGAGGAGGGATGTTCCAGTGTTGATAGGGTCGAGGAGGCTTGTTCCACTGCTGAGGTGGTGATGGGTGTAGGAGGGTTTTTCCACAGCTGAGTGGGTGGTGGGGTAGTGGAAGGTTTTCTACTGCTGAGGTGGTGATGGGGTGGAGGAGGGTTCTTCCACTGGTGATGGGGTGGAGGAGTGATAAAATTTAGTATTGCAATATGAATCATTTGAGAACTAAATGTTTGTTGTTGGAGGCAGTGAATGCCAAAATCTAGACATTGTAAAAGTCATAACTGCTACTGTAAATCCACAACATATACATGAATTTAGTTTTTTTTTTTGTAGGTGGGTGGGGGGTGGGGGGGTGAGGTATTTCTGCTGATTAACAATCACTTTGATTGGGCCCGTGTTGTTTTGGCATATTATTAGCAACAAGAATCAGCAAATCCCTCATTTCTTAATTAAAAGAGCAGTGTGTAGTATTTTGGAGCTTTATTTGGAGAAATGAAATGTGTGTTAATCCAAATTCTGGCTTTAATAATGCCAATCCACCTTGAGGCACCAGTGCGGTCTGAAAACCTTAAAATTAGGCTGAATAAATAACACAAAGCTACTACCACATCTGCAGAAATGTAGTATGCAATGGTCACGGTTAGCATTTTATGAACAAGTTTGGAGTATTTGTAGCTCCAAGGATATGGGCAGGGTTTACAAGCCTCAGTTTTCCAGGGAAATCCACCACTGCAGCACAGGGCTTAAAAAGAGGTGCCATGATGTGCTACATAACATTGCTCTGTGATGGATTTTCTCAAGAACTAAGGGCATAATGAAGAATCTGAGTAGGTGTGAGACTGACCTGTGTGTGCCGATGCCTATTGACCCAAATTCATTAGAAAGGGTAAGAAGGGAGTAGCTTGGAGAATTATTCTCTATGTAGCATGGAAAGCAAATAAAGCTTTATCTAAAAGTACAGTCGCCTATTTACTTGTTTTTCTACAGTATCTACACAAAAATGCCACTATAAATTAGATCAAAAAGACAGGTTTTAGCAATGTACTAATAATAATTCTGACTTCATTCATGCAAATTCATCTTGAAGCACTGTGGTGGTGTATACAATAGCCCAAAATGCTCATGGATGCCCTGGCTGCAAGATCAATGGATCCTGGATAAAAAAAAAAATCACTGATCCTGATTCTTCCCTCTCCCCTCGGGTAGTCACTCAGGCTACGCCCCCTTTCACCATGCATGTGAAGGGCTGTTGTCATAGCAGCATCCTGAAGTTTCAAAGTTTTTCTAAGTTGAAACGGAGCAGAGAGGGAGGTAAGCTCGTCTTTTTAAACTCTTTCACACTTGTTACCTTCCCCCTTTCCTTTTTACTCGCTGTTATGTGCATATAAAGTAAGATTGAATGTCAGTAAAGTAAAGTTTTATCGTTAGTATTTGAGACCACAGTGCTCAAATGAGACATGCTATTATTTTTCTATCGCTAAATATTGACCTTTTTTTATCATATTTCTCTAAATGTTTTGCAAATGTCAGCCTAGAGACAGTATAATCTTATATATCTGGAACTATATTTACAGTGTTGAATGAGTTTTGAACATGTAAGGGCCCACAGCGTTTCACAAGCTGCCATTACCAAAGCTACAGCTACAACCAGCTCTGAGGGAGAGGCCTCATGGAGCAGCACAAGTTCAGAAGGTTAGAAATGTATAATATGCATATGTTAATTAAAAAAAAAAAAATACAGCTTGACTTTGACAGTCATACAAGTAATGTCTGTGCACCTGCTAACATAAGTCTATAAACATTTTGTTTCAGACCCAGTGGTGTTTTTCATCAGCCCAACGTTACCTGCTGACAGCCCCCTGTGTACAGCCCCCTGCAGATTCCTACTGTGGACCCAGTGTTGAGCTGTAGCTGAGTTTCTGATGAGGACAGTTTCATCTACTGCAGACAGAGTCACTTCAGAGAAGACGGAAGTGGTCTTCCTGGGCTGCTGCATGTGGACACTTCCAGAGCTCATGTACTGCACTATCTTCAGTGATACATTAACACTGTGCAACTGCAGTGATTGTGAAATGTTTGCTGTATAAATGTACTATTCACAGTATTGTATAGTAAAATGCTGCCCGTCAAGCTCCTTTCATATTTTCAGAAACATACATTACCAAATATGTAAAATGATAAATATACCCAAGTCACACCTAAATGTCACAAAAGCTGGTATACTCCTGAAGATGATGAATGAATTTTTTTTTTTTTTTTTTTTTCTAAAATCCAGACTGCTTTATCTTGACACTTACTGGAGATACGAGTAGATTATTGTTCAGGAAAGCCAAACCATCCTCTCAGCCAGACCTGGGCATTTTATGGCCCACGGGCCACGTCGGGACACAAGTCTCAGTGAAAATGCCATATGCAGTGGGCCGTTTAAAGTTTAAACGTGAACAGTGCGGGGTTTTTTGATGTCTGTCCATATCTGACAAAACGAGAGGACACGCTGCAGACTGTGTTTGGAGAGACAGGAGTGCGACAGACAGAAGTTTTCTCTTCAGAACGGAGCGACTGCGAGCAGCTCTGTGCTCCCCCTCCGCTCAGGGTTTGTGTTACAGACACAGAGAGAACGGCCTGGTATTTACTGGGAAGCTGGGGAGCAACGCATCTTTTGAGGCACGGTAAAGTGCTGCTTAATATTTTGGGGGGTGCAAATACTGCAGCAAAAAAATTTAAGTAAATTGTGAGTCTTCACATGCAATGCTAATCTGCCTATCAAAGCCATGCATTCAGGTACAAGAAGTGAGATACGCACTGGAGAGAGGAGAGATAAAGACAGGCATGGGACGGGGTGATGCTAGACTGGACTGAAAATGACTTCCTCCTCCCAGAGACCGGCTCAGAGACCAACTCAGAGCCCAGCTCAGAGCCAGTGCCTTGTGTTCTGATACAGTGGCCTTTATTAAATGCAGCAAAATTAAGCTCCATAATGAAACCAAGCACAAGACAGCTCACATATTTGGGGAAAACCAAAGCCCATTTTCTGGTTCTGTCTTACTCAGCCAGGATGTGCCTTTCCTGGGTAAAGTGTTAGACTATGTGGGGGTTATGGAGGTACATATTTGGGTAAAAACAAAGCCCATTTTCTGGTTCTTTCTTACCCAGCCAAGATGTGCTTTTCTTGGGTAACATTTTAGACTTTAGTGGCTCATATGGAGGAATTTTTTCTGGTACTTCAGTTGTTATTTTCTGATACTTTTCTGTTTTTATATAACCTGGCATTGTACGTTAGTGCAGTGGTTTGCACTGCCGCCTCACAGCAGGGAGAGCTGGGTTTGAGTTCTGCACCGGGCAGCAGTTGTATCTTGGCCAGTTATTAGGCACTGATTGTGGGTACAGATGTGAACATAGATCTTTATTATTGATGATTCTCAGTTTTTGTAGTTTTTTAGAGTGTGTTACCTCTCATTGCAGGTACAGCAGACAGACCTACACCACACTGTTGGCATCTTTGTCTGGTGCCTGCCTTTAGGACGAGAGCGATCAGAACAAATAACACAATCTGGACGTTCATCAGTTTCATAAAGCCAGTGGCGTTCAGTCAACCTTGTAGGCAGCTCTCCCCCTTCTGCTGAAGGCTGCCCCCCTTTTCCACTTTCCCTTTTCATGTAATCTGATAGTAATTCAGTTATAATATCCTGACTGTAGGCCTTTAGTGACTTGTGTGGGGCTGGGGTGCACTTAGTGTAAATGACATGTGAGTTGACAACACTAATGCTTAGAATGGCATTGAAAATGCCTGTTGTACTGGTCAACGAACGGAGTGGCTGCGAGCGGCCGTTAGAGAGTGGTTATTTTGCGAAAACCACTCTCATTTTTTCTTGTCCTGATTCTTTTCTGAACGTATCAACCATTCCTGAATGGTTTATAACACTGTGAGACGTTTAGTGTCGCACCATACACAAGCCAACAACTTTCCCTTCCTGAGAAACACTGGGTCATCTCCACTTTTCAACTTCAAGGCAGTGGGTCTCAGGCATTTTGGCATTCCTTGCCTTGTGCTTCTCACTGTCCCACACAATCCAGTGTTACTTTCGACTAATTCACAGGCAATGGCTGGTGATGTGTAATAACTATCCTTGCAAACTTCATGTCCTTTTTCTGTGTATGGGGCCATGAGTTCACGGATGACAGAGTGGGTGGCACTGATGCAGCTGGATTCTTCACTACGCTGACCGGTGTGCATGGACCACTGCAAAACATAGCCTGACCGACTTTCACTCAAAACATACGCTCTGTAGCCATATTTATCCGGTTTCTTGGGATTATAAAATTTTAGAGTTGATCTTCCTTTGAATGCTATTGTCATCTCATCTAATGAAAGTCCTCTGAGTGGGCTATAGACCTCCGCAAAGCGAGATATTATGATTTTTTCATATGATTTTTTCACTCTGAGGAACTTATCATATCCTGGCTGACTAACTTTCACATACTCATTATTATTAGCAAAATGCAACAATGACAAAATCATTTCAAATCTGTTTCTAGACATTACTCTGCCAAAACCAGGGGTGTATGTTTCAGGGACTGATACATCACACCATGCATGGAATCTGGACTTTGGCTTGAGCTGTGTTGAGGATAAAACTTGATGAGCATATCTGTTAGTCTCATTTGAAATGTGGCTCCAAAAATCATCAGTTAAAAAGAGAGAAGAATAAAAAATCTATTGGATCAGCACCAGTCAGATCCTTCTCTCCTGTATGGCCAACAGGCTCATCAAACTGCTTTATCCACTCCGGGTAAGTTTCTAGGTGGCTCAGTTGATCCCAGCCATCTTCCACATCACTGTTTATGCTGGCCCTATTGTTACAGCCTCTCCCACGCCTTCCTCTTCTACCACACCTGCCTCCTCTCCTACTTCTGTTGTGGAAAGTGTCAGTACAAACTCTTTCATTGCCACTGGCACTGTCACTTTCCCTGCTATCATTGCTTACACTCACTTCAGAAGATAGATATTCTCCCTCAGAATCAGAGTCAGCAGTAAATGAAAAAAATGCTTCATCACACATGCTTTTAGCCGTTACTATAGACTTCTCTCTCATTGCGTCACTTCTCTATCAGATTTGGTCTGGATATGTGCAGCTGAAAACAGCTGTATTTATACACAGCTGAAGACTGTCATCACCAAGTGTTGCTATTTAGCACCTCTGGCACCTAAAGGGTTAATAAAGTTAAGTTTAAAAGTAAGAGCTGATCATTATTTTTCTTTAAACAGGTATTCAGAACAATCAAATCTTTTATTTTAAAATGACTTTATTTGCTATAAGAATATAAAATGTACCTTTTTATTTTATTGATGAAATATCATTTAAAGAAATGCTATCTGAAGGCATGAAACAGACCTTGGGATGTTCTGGACTTAACTTGAGGACATTTTCACAGATTGGACCTCAGTGAATGTTTATAACAAGGAAGAGTTATGGATCACAGGCAGCTTGTTGCACTTTTAAAGGAGCAGGAGTGAACATGGTGACATGTGGTCTGCTGCTGTCAGAGGGCTCAGTGTAGGCAGAGAATTGAAAAGGGGTTTGGGACCTGTGGAAAGAGATCCATGAGTTCTGTCCTGACCAAGGAAAGTTCTCAGAGCTGCTGGCATTCTTTTGATTTGATTGAACTGTTCAGTAAACCAAACACTAATACAACTAAATGCACATTCAAACTAAACGATCTGTTTTTATTAATGCAGTTTTGGTAAATCCTGAAGTTTCCTGTATTATTTTTGCATTTGCTTAAGTTTAAACATAAATAGATACACAGTCGTTATTGAGCACAAGCAAAGTTAGCGTTGACCCGGCCCTCTGCAACCAGCCCAGATTCAAATGTGGCCCTCAGGAAAAAATAATTGCCCACCCCTGCTCTGAGCAGTTAAACCTGTGGACAGAGAAGGTGAGAGCATAGTGCAATATAATCAAACAAGTAACAGTTTTTCTAAACAAGAAAAACAGTATGTCAATAATGTGATCTTAATAAAAACATGTTTGTGTTAATAGGAGTTCATTGTCCTTTACAAACTAATTGAGCAATCATTAGTGTTTGAATAATTAAAAAGACAACTACTATACACCACAGAACAGGCCCAGATGGTCTTTTTTAGACATTTTAAACATTTTATACAAATTTCTGGATTTAGAAAGCACACATATTTTGCTTTTTTTTCAGACTTGTTTGAGTCATTTTGTACATTATTTCACATTTTATAGTTTAAAGAAGAGAGACACTGTCGAACTTGCAACGTTTCGGCACTGTGCCTTCATCAGGCAAACATTTTATAGTTTAAAATAATGTATATGTATTGAAAACATCTTTTGCGCAGCTTTTACTTTGACTTTGCAGAGAACACTTAGATTAGGTGTCTGTCACCCCCTGCTGGAAACAGTGGGGAATGAAGAGAGCATAAAATGGGTGATTAGAAATGTGCAGGACCACTTCCTGGTTTCATGTGTCTATACCATAACACCAAATATTTTCATCTATCAAGAAGGGGGTGACGTAAGGATACAGGATTACTCAAACATTCATAAATGAAAGAAAAAACTACTCCAGTTATGTTTTTGAGGTGCAAAGAACATCATAACATAATTAAAAGCTCAGCGTTGCAACTTTTTGGTCCAAAGACAATGACAAAGCAGCTCCTGTCCATTGTGAGCTGAAAAAGAGACTAAAGAACACCCAGCGAGTTCAGAGTGACAGGGAACTGCAGCAGTGAATTGAAAGCAAGCAGCTGTGTTTATGGTGAGCCCGTTTATCAAGTCCATCATGGCTGTCACCCGGGGGTCAGAGCCACGGCGCTGTTTTGGGCCTTCTTTTTCCGAGGATCTCCTCTCTAGGCTGATGTCCTCTGTCACTGCCACTAGAAGTGACAGGAGCTTTACTGAAGACAGACAGCTCAGAGGGACCCAACTCTGATCTCCACTTCGCCAGCAGGTTCACAGCACATCACTCATGAGCTTAGATTTAGAATATACACTATAATGAACTGTACCTGAAAATATGGAAATAACAAAATACACTGTTTGGCAAGACTTTGAACTGCAGTTGCTGAAAACTGAACACAATTTTAATAATGATAATAATAATAATAATAATAATAATAATAATAATAATAATAATAATTCATCTGTCTTATATTTACAATTAGGTGCATTATTCGTTCACTCCTTATTCACACTCGAAAGTGGTGGAAAGATAACTGTGTTCTGCCCTGGGACAGACTGGCAGCCATTCTGCTCCTATGGCCTCTCCAACCACCACCAAACACACAATCACACTGACACATTCATACTGGCAAGGTGGGTGAAGTGGCTTGCCTAAGGACATAATGACAGTATGCAGTGTTGATAGCGAGTATCGATCTGCCAGCCTTCTGGTTAGTGAATGGGCAAATGTCTCTACATATATTAGTAGTCAATGCTGGGATAAAAACAAAGCTTAGATGCCATCTTAAAGGTTTTTACATATCAATATTAACACAGCATACTCAGGTAAGTTAACATTAAAGGTGCAAAAGACACATACTGCATAATTAAGTAAAAAATGCCATTAAAGAAAATTAAATAAATACAGATTTCAGGCTTGTTCATGCCACATGTATTCTCAGTGTTTGTCAAGTATAGGCAATTAAATACAGTATGTTTTGTGCATGTTTTACTTTACTACTAAAGCAAAATCTCAAAACCACTCTTTTAGCTGATAAGCTATACAAATGGAGCCTCAGTGGTAGATCTCGGTGATTATCACTGCTTTACATCATGTGTTTTCATCAGGCACGGGCAGATGTCAGGTGCATTGTGTCACAAAGACATTTCAACAAAGCAATGATGACTGTACCTCTAACCTTCAGGTTAATGGATGATCCGCTGTACCTCTTGAGCTACTGCCACCCAAGACCATGGCAGGCACATCGAGGACATGTCCAAACAAGCACTAACACCATTAAATAAAAAGTGAAAAGAGACCCACTCTCACTATTTTATGACAAGGACAAAATCACAGCAGGTTTGAACATAGACGACTTTTAAGGCGCATGTATACACTACATTAAATATCCATCTTTTGTCTGTCTTCTGAGTTCATTCTGTCTGTACGTTGGTCTGTTTCCCCAGAGTTTTTGGATGTGGACAGACAGAGCAGTACAGCTCACCAGTCAAAGCAAAAGAAACAGCTTAACTTTTTAACCCCTAATTTACACCAAAAGTAGAAGCAGTGCGGAACGGCACTGTTGCAGCAGCTGCATCTGAACTGCTTTCTGTTTATTTGGTCTGACAATTCACACCGGCTGCAGCACACATTTTTCGGATCCGCTGCAATCTGCAGAGTCGAAGAAACAGTAAACAGGCTCCAAGTGTCAAAATAAACTTCCTCTACACTTTCAAAATAAAGGCTCACTGACACAGCAGTAATGTAAACAGCGCATCGAGAAGTTACTTTTTGAGTGGGAGAAATGTAGCATAATTTGTGACACCAAGCAGCCATTTTACAAGAACAGCATGCAGAAGTTAAAGGCCTAGCCACAGTTTTGTGTTTAGACGATGAGTAGTCTGTAAAGTAACGGGGGAGACCAGCACCAGTGGGAGAACAGCAGCAGCTCTGTCACCCTCAGTGTAAATTGACACTTTTAAACAGTTGCGTGCAAATCAATCTGCTTCTGCAACGCCCCCCGTGTAAATTTGGGATAAGGAGTGACAAGAGCAAATTGGGTGCAGTATATTCAAATGCCAAACAGACCACCGTTTAGTGGTGGAAGGCAACATTATGATTGGGACTACTGATCATTTCCAAAAATATTAGCTCACCTGCCTTTACACGCATATGAACTTAAGTGACATCCCATTCTTAATCCATAGGGTTTAATATGACATCGACCCACCCTTTGCATCTATCTACAGCAGACTTCTGGCTGGCTTCTTCGCTCTAATTCATCGCAAAGGTGTTCTATCAGGTTGAGGTCAGGACTCTGTGCAGGCCAGTTAACTTCTTCCACACCAAATTCGCTCATCCATATCTTTATGGATCGTGCTTTGTGCACTGGTGCGCAGTCATGTTGGAACAGAAAGTGCCCATCCCCAACCTGTTCCCACAAAGTTGGTAGCATGGAAGTGACAACATCTCTTGGTATGCTGAAGCATTCAGAGTTCCTTTCACTGGAACTAAGCGGCCAAGCCCAGCTCAAAAAAACAACCCCACACCATAATCTGAATTCAGTTATTTGGGTTGGCGCGTGAATACTTTTGAAAATATAGAACACAGTCTTTGACATAGAAAATGGCTTGATGATAACAAGGCTTGGCTTCTGCACAAAATGGGAGTATAAATGAGCCTTGATGAAGATGTGATCTCAAGCAGCACAGAGCTACAATGCCATCCCATAGAGAAGCAAAACTGCGGCAACATCAGGTAAAGGTTTGGTTTATTGTGAGAGTAGATTGGTTATAATTTATCCACTTGTGACTCCTTACACAATAAAGCTGTAATGCCATAACCAGTTAGACTGATATAATGAATAGTCTGTGCTTCATGTCTTGGCAGTAAATTTTGTGACATGTGGCATGATGTTGATTCATTGCAGTATTGTGAGATTTGTTATTGACCTATTTTGCTTTTTTGACACATGTCACACAGAAAAACCTTCTTGTTTATCGCATTTCTGCCTCTCTGACATCCTACAATACATCAAACGATCTATAGGGAATTCCCCCATCCCCCAGATGAGCCACTTATAGCACATACCTAACAAAGAAACAGAAATCTACAATGAACGGTGACCTCTTTTACTCTATTCACCTTCCCAAAGTGAAGTTAGTCCTGATAAAGAAAAGCATCTGGACAAACAAAATAAAAAGCAGTCTCTAGATCTGCCAATTGTCAGAATTGTTATGGCCACAAACTGTAGACATTGTAGTGATGGTATTTTAATTTGTCACTTGTAGATAAACAGCAAGAGAAAAATAAGGTATCTTTTGTCTTAGTGGAGGAATGTGGGCCATACAGAATCGCCATGCAATATTTTCTAACTAAAAGTGAAATAAACATCAAATATGCTATACTACAAGTAGAACCCACTAGAGGAAATGGATATGATGCACAGTCCTTGGTGATACAGTGTCCCTGGTGAGAGTAGAGAGCGAGAGTAGAAAGGAGTTGAAGGGACCCTTCTGCCTCCTCAAAAGGTATCTCAGGATACCAGGGAGTGTTTTGCCTCTCAACCGCAATGGCTGCCTCACTCATGTGAATGGCTAAACCTCACCTGCAGAAGGGACCCAACTACGGTCTTTTGTCAGCTACAGCTCTTTGAACTTTCCTCAGTTACTGAGGCAATTTCTTCTTCTGCGTGGCCAATCTTATGAAGAAAGTGACACACTGATGACGCAGGAAACTGTCAGCAGCCTACTTCAATGGGAAACAGGGCTTCATACCCACCCTGACAAGAGCTTTGTCAGGTTCCAGTACTTGGTCTTGAGTTCATGGGAGATAGTAAGCCTATCTTACCAAGCCAAAGTAAGCTTGGTAACTACGATGGTGCTCTTAGACAGGTGGATCATGTCTGAGCATATAAACTGTATTAAAAATACCACTTACAACAAGTCCTGGTATAGAGAGAGAGAATGACTTTTAGATCCTCCTATGACCCTTTAAATCATTGTAGCATTGTACAATAATGGATTCAATTTATATTGTGTGTTCCATGCTTCTTAAGATTCTCATTCACTTCTCAGTCTCACTCGGTGATAAACTACTTTTGTAGCCACAGCTGCACTGGGGTAGACTGATGGAAAAGTGGCTGCCATTCTGCACCTACGGCCTCTTCAACCACCACCAATCACAACAACACCTTCATATAGACAAGTTGGGTGCCCACTGACACCAAAGCAGTATGCAATGCTGGTAGCGTGTTTCGAACTGCCAACCTTCAGCTTAGTGGGTACTTACTGAGCACATGTGAATTGTTACAAAATATTCATTACTGACATCACTGACACCGGTAATAATAACAAGAACACGAAGAACTTCACCAAGGCATAACACTTCCACCCTGGATCCAGACAGTGAGACAGTAGAAAAATGTAAAAATGTAGATAAATACAGAATGCAGTGGTTTGCAAATCTCATAAAACCATATTTTATTCACAATAGGACATAAACAATTTATCAGTTGTTAAAACTGAGACATTTTAATTTTAATAAAAAGAAAATAATAATGCATTGGTCTTATATAGTGTTCACACATCAGTCACACACTCAGTGATGGCAAGTTAATTCTGTTGCAACAGCTGACAGAGACATGGCTGCCCTTCTATGTCTATGCCCTTTTTATCCACCAGCAACCTCACAATCACTCATTCAGGGTGGGTGAAGTGTCTTGCCCAAGGACACAGCGACAGTATGCAATGCTGATAGCAGAGCAAGCAGCTCTACCTACTGAGCTACTGCTGCCCCCATAGTAAAATAGTAGCTCATTTTGAATTCAATGGCAGAAACACATCTCAAAAAGTTGGGGTGATGCAAAAAAAGCAGAAAAGATGTTTTATTCATAAAAAATAAAAATAAAAAAAAGCAGGTGAAATGAGCGTTTTACAATTAATTTGGTTAATTGGCAACATTTCAGTAAAATGACAATACCAGTAAAACGGTATAAAGAGCATTTTAAAAAGGCAGAGTCTGCAGAATTAAGATTGGACACGCCGGATGCTCTTCAGGACCTCCAGTAACACTGCATTATACACTAACATTATTCTGAGCTGGAAATCACTGGATTAGAAACACCTCCAGAAGTCTCTGTCTCTGAACACAGTGGAAAAGTTCAATCTGAAAAAAAAAAAACTGACTGATTTTGCAGTGTCTGATTGGTCCATTTTTCTAAAAATAAAATAATAGCAGGAAACATGGTTGTACTAATGCTGGGAGGGATAGATAAATATGATTTCAGGTGTTGTACCGATAAGTACTAGTAACCACCCTTTTCAAAAGTGAATCAAAAGTTCCTTTCCATAAAGAGTGATACTGAACTTTTTGCTCCTCAGATGCCTCCAAAGACTGACAAGTCCCCCCTCACTGTGCACTGAAGAAACCTTTTGTTGGAGAATTTCATTCACTGGAGTGCCAGACCTTTCCTTTGGGCCTTACACTCACCTGAAGTCCCAGATGTCATTAGGACATGGCTTTTACCTGTCAGCCCTGTCAGACTAACACTACACCTGTGTTAGCTGAGCTCACGGGGCTCTGATCCAATGTGACAGATGACCCCCTGTCTGTCTAAGACCAGCAGCTGCTCCAAGGATCTTAACAAAAAGTTAAAGCAATCTTTATATTAGCAAATAAAAAGATTTATGCAAAATGTTATATTTTTGTGTTGTGAGATGTAGATTTAATGAATTAACAAACTTAAACAATAACCTACCTCCTGTTGGATCATATGTCTCTGTGACAATTTTCTTACAGTTATTTGTATGCACCAGGGGTTTGAGAGTAACGCATTTTCAATTCTCTGTATGTACTGAATACCTGGCAGAATAAATAAGGGAGACTTTACCTTTTAACTTTGATCTGTCACTCACACTCACCTCAGATCTCTCTGTTACATACTGTAGGGAGGAGGTACAGTTTAAGTCCAGGGCTTTGCTTATGTCACGTTAAACATGGCTCTGCAGCTGCATGCTTTTCTGAACCCTGAGTGCTCAACAGCTTCCTGTTGGTACATAAGCCCTGGAATTATATGCAACCGTAAACAGTGACTTTTGTCAGTCTACATGTGAGGTTAAATAAAGTTAATCAACGCTGGCCTTCGTCAAGTCTGCGTCGGTAACCAATCTCTTCCATTTGAAGTTGGGCTGAGTACAAAACCTCCTAACGCCCAACACACCCAACTGCTGGAGTGTGAAAGAAATCACTACGTGTGATTTTTCTGTCACAATTTCTATTTCCTGTCACAACTAACTAACTGTTGTTGACATGTGATTCAAGTGACACCATTATGGTAACTGTCATCAGTGTTACAGCCAAAAGTGGTGCAGACAGGATCAACTTCTGGGTCATACAAAAAGAATGATGAGTTAAAAACTGAATTTAGTCTCCTAGCCTGTTTTTAATGTTCTTTTTTTAACTGTTTGTTTTATTGTTTTCACTAAAACTAAAAAGAAAATGCAGCTGTTTTGTAAAATGTATTAGATTATCATATGAAGTGCAGATTTGTGCCTTTACAGTTCAGGGAAACTTTTGCTGGAGATCTCAGCATCTGGAGTCACGTAAAATTCCTGCTACACTATGGACAGTGATAGGAGCTGGGGTGCACAAACTGTCAAGAAAAAACAAACCTGGATGTGAGCCGAACTTGGGAAGCCTTTAGTACTCAATGTCAAGAATTTTTCAATTTTTCACACAGGTTAGAGTCCTTATTCCTTCATCTGTCTGACGCAAACAGAGAAATGCATGCTCTTTGCACAAAAAAACAAAAACAAAAAAGTTGTATATGATGTTGTCATGATTATCTTGACAATGGTATATCCAATGTTAATATATATGAAACATTATTAATAAAATGACATGTGAAGGTCATGAAACAGCTCTGATAGTGTGGTTCCTGTCAGTGAAGTGTGTGATAATTATTATCCTGTCCTTGCCTTGGAGGACAAGAACACTGGTATAATGTTATTCCACTGAATGTCAGATCAAGCCAATGATTACACAAATTATGAACAAACCTGGGCTGCTTCTACAAAACCAACCACCTGGTGGACAAATACACACATATTAGCAATAAACACATTTAATGAAACTGCCTGATTAGTAGTAGTCACTTTTGCTTTTATAACAAAAAACTCTACACTTCCCATACGCTGGGTTGATGATGACCCACCCCCACTGAAAATACATGGTACTGCGTGGTGACAAACTGGCTAGCACTCTCGCCTCACAGCAAGAATGTCCAAGGCTCGAATCCTGGACCGTGTGGGACCTCTCTGTGTGGAGTTTGCATTTTCTCCCTGTGTCTCGGTGGGTTTCTTCTGGGTACTCCAGTTTCCCCTGTTAACCTAAAACATGCAAAATAGGCTGATCCTCCAGCTAAATACTCCTGACCAGGATCCTGGCACAAGCTCTGGAGATAGATCCATGGATGCTGCACAGTAGACGCCCACTGCTCCTGACAGGTTGCCCCAGTGGCATTGAAGGATTGGTCAAAACCCACCCCTTGAACCTACCTGACTTTGTTGTCAGCAGCTAAAACAGGGCAGTGGGAGCCTCATATAGATCACAGGTTGACAATATTTTTGTAGTTTTAGTTAATATCATTGTCAGGCCATCTACATTCTGCTGCGTCTCCTCATGTCTGCAGCACACTGCCATTTTTTGCCCTCTGGTGAAACGCAAATGTCACGTGACTGAAAACAGTGACTTCTCGCACTGCATCCTAAACACTTCATCAAAGTGCAGATGTGCACATGCAGAGAAACAAAAATATCAAACCAAAACAAAAATATCAAATTGAGACCGTCCTGTACACAATCTCTTTTACAAATTTTTATTTATGATCACCCAACGATACTAAATAGACGCTAGTCAGCAAAGTGCAGTCTGATGCACACTTAAAAGAAGTGTGCATAAACACTGTGAGACTCGGATCATATAAGAATAAGAATACCTTTATTAGTCCCTCAGGAGGGAAATTGCACTGCATAAGTCTATGGCCTGTTTGGAAAAAAAAAATCCATGGAGGTCTCACCAAAGGATTTGCAAACATCTACAGTATGAGCCAGTTTTCACAGACAAAATTAATGGTCACTACTTTGGCTGACAGCTCCAACACTAGGTATTTTTAGGATTGTTATTTTTGGTTAAACTCTCTTTAGTTTGTTGCCTGGTTGTGTTTACCCATATCCGTGTTTCTCCTGAACTATTCATATCACAGTGCACTTCACATACTGTCTGATCTCTGATTTGATGCTAAGTCGGTCCTAACTGATAATAGACATCCTTTCATTAAAAAAAAAAAAAAAAAACATCAACTCCATCTCTTGTCTCAACGTGAAATCTCTGTCACTGCTATTGCATGTTGCGCTCTCTGTGACCCTTTTATAACCCTTTCCGATTGGAAGCGTAGCAAACTTAAGTGGTTATTTCCACCACACTGCAATGAGCAAAATTTACTCCTGCAAATGGCCTAACCATTATTACCACAAATGCAAAACTAATAATTTTTTTGAAATATTTTAGCCTGATTGCTGATACCTAAAGATGAGTTAGGACACTGCATGAAATAGAAATAAAAACAAAAGGTAATCATTAGCAAGTCTCATAAAACCATATTTAACACAAACCGAGGTTGACAGTGGTGCAGGAGGTTAAGCAGTTCGCCCACTAACCTAAGGGGTAAGTGGTTTGATTCCCGCTCTGGCCCGGTCGTTTTGTCCTTGGGCATGACATTTCATCCACATTGCCTACTCCAGTCATAGTATGTGGCTGGTTGTGACAGGAAGGGCATCTGGTGTAAAAACCTGCCAAAGCACTGGAAGACTGATTTGCTGAGTCGACCCCCAAAGAGAGCAGCCAAGAGAAAAATAAAATAAAAAATCAATCAAAAACTAAACTTACAAATGAACAAAAACATTGGAAAAAACATTATCTGCTCCCTTCTAATCATAATAATTAGCAACATTTTATTACAATTGTTATACAATATAAAAGGGGCATTTCAAAAAGGGACAATCTCTATCATTAGTATTGGATGTATGGGACACTTGTTATCGTACATTTCCCTCTTGCTACAGCCAGAACCGCTGGAATTATAATTTTCGCCAGCTTTTGACATTATTAATATTAATTTAGTACTACCATTACTATTACTATTACTATTACTTTTGTTGCTCATATTTGTACTATTAGTAGTATTATTATTAGTAGTAATGTTGTTGTGTTTCTATCATTAGTATTTCTTTTCTATTCATTCAATATTACTCTAGCACCTCCCACTAAGGACTACTAAACACAGCTGTATGCCACTCACACCACACCACCCACACGTGCTCTCACCTTTTCTTTCTTGTCTTGTATTCCTTAGTTTTGTTTTGTTTAGTTTCAGGCATATAACCAGGTCTTCTACCAGTTCAATTTCAGAATTGAGAAAGGCTCTTGGATAAGAGGCGAAACATCTTAAAAAACGAAGCCCAGATGACTTCTTTTTAAATATTAACAAAATTTTGTTATCTTTCAATTGCTAACTTTTTTTTTGCATGGTAATCTGGCAGGTTTTTATGCCTGATGCCCTTCCTGTCACAACCAGTGATTGGAGTGCTTAATAATAAGAATGAATAAATGATAAAAATAATAATGGTTGTTATGAATGGTTTATATATATATATATATATATATATATATATATATATATATATATATATATATATATATATATATATATATAAAATAAAAATGCCCCACAGATCATTTCACAGAGTGATTTTACATGTCTATACATTCTGCAGCACTGTGTCTTTGTGTCTAGTGTGTCTTTGCCATTATGCTGTAATGAACAATAACCCCATCATCACTTCAATATAAAGCACTTAGCACTCGCATCACGCAGAATGAATGTGTATTGCCTAGTCAGCCTCCATATACCTGCTGAGTGGCTCCTCTGCATCTGTTTATCTGTTTGCATACATTAGAAGTTATGCCACACCATTTTGTTGCAGTCCATTTAAAGCTAGACTATATTTGCACAGAAAAATGGGAAATGTACCTGCTTTCAGTCAGCATCTCTTTATTATAAGGTTGCACAGGACATTTACGAACAGTCACAACTCATTTACGAACGCACACATACTTGCCGCTAAAGTGTTGTGAGATTGAAAAAATGGTTGAAAAAATGCTCATAATGGTAGCTGTAAAAGAGTATAAAAGTGTTAGGTGAAAGTTTAAGTGAGAAATAATTACAAAAAATAAATCAACTCAAAAGTTAAGAAGCAGATAAGAGCCAAGGTCCTGAGGCCAATCAAAGACGAGGAAAACAAAAACCCACACTCTGTAGAAAACAAAGCTCAATGCACAAAATAAAACCAGCAAAACAAAATGCCTCAGACAAAAAACACTTTAAAACTGTAGACAACTTCATAGAGAAAGCTGTTTGTGTGCTCTGCAGCGTGGTACATTTTAATGCACAAGGAATTAAACGTAAGTGAACTAGCTTGCATTAAAATAATGCAACTAAAGACCTTTTTTTAGGGTCCCCTTTTACCTCAGAAACCTGGAGTAGTATTTTGTTTTATTTCTGCTTGTTTGAGTCATCCCATTTGCTGAGCTTGTGCTCTAATGAAGAGCTGGAAACGCTTGGTCTCACAGCTCTACATAGACACGTGAAACTAGAAAGTGCTCCTGCATGCATTTCTAAAGCCCATACATCATCACCGGATTCCTTCTGATAATATCAGAGCTTAAAATGCTGTCACTACAAAGCAGTCAGCTCATTTAACTACTGTATCCGTTAGCGTCATGTTGCTAATAGCCATTCTAGTTAGCCATTTTATGCTGTGTCCATTCCCCACCATTGTCAGCTGAGTACATTAGACACCTAAACCAAGCGTTCCCTCCGAAGTCAAACTAACAGCTCTCCCAAAAAAGACGTTTTTTATACATACACTATTATAACATATATAACATGAAATAGTAAAAAAGTGAAGTAATAGTAAAAAGGTATAACAGAGGACCTTTAAAAGACACTTAATATTCTTTTTTTAAACTTTTTGAAATAAATTTGGACACCTTTGCATCAAAATTTCACGAGGTATATGCAAAAACCTCATCTTTTGGGGAGCTGTTACTTTCACTTTGCAGAAAATGCTATTAGCAAGCTAACAATAGATAATTGAGCTGACTGCTTTGTAGTGGTAACAGTTTACATAAAGCTAAAATGATAAGAATAAGAAGAATTAGTGAGATTTTTTTGTTATAAAATGTGAAATACTAAACTAAAGGGTCCAAAAATGTTTCATGAAGCCTGAAAAAAATTTATTAATTTATCTATTTTAATGTTAGTGAAAAACAAGCCTAAAACGAACTATATTTTACTTGCTCTCAGCTCTGTGCTCTCTCGAGGTTACTGCCACTTAATGTCGATTTTGATCTGCTTCATAAACTCCTATTGTCATTCTTTCTAATAATTTCAAATCACATTTTCCCAGCAGGTTTGGCACAATACAACAGCATTATGCTTTCAGGTTTAATTTGTGCGAGCAGCTAATCGTCATGCATAATGTAGCCAGGCAAGTGTGGAAACAGGCTCACAGGCTTCGAGTAATGCTAATTGATTCTGAAGATGAAGTATCTCATGGACAAATTGTTTGCGACTTCATCCCGGGCTATAATCACTCATGTTAAATCAGGGTGAGACACAGGGCCATGTTAAAAATGCAAGGCAATGCTTTCAAACAATGGTGTCTTAGTCCTGCTGTTGCTGATACTGAAGAACTTGGCTTTAGTTTTTAAAGCATTCATAAACCTGTTTTCTGTGTAGGCCTCTTCTAGGCTCAGGGTGTTCAAATAGTACAGAAAACACTTTACCATTTGTCCATCATGTATTTGTTTTTCTAAGGTGGGACATGAGGATAAATTCAACAATATAAAATGTGACAAAAATTAAGTTTGGAGTCTTAAGGATTAAAAGACTTGAAATGACACGAAACTGAAAGCATAGGACTTGTGACTCAACTTGGACTTGGCATTGACTTGGGACTTGACTCAGACTTGAGGCCAAAGACTTGAGACTTACTTGTGACTTGCAAAGTGACTTGGTCCCACCTCTGGTCCATACCAACTGAAAGGAAACTGATGTTGGGTCCGAGTCAAGCCATCAAAATTAGTGTACTTATGAAGTACACATTATGACATCTTTGGTAGGATGCTATTTTTTGTATGTACTGCACCTATTTGATCACACAACATTAATCTTGGTCAGACCCAAATAATTTGCTGCAAACTAAAAACAAGTGTGAAGAGTTATCAGTTTAAAAGTCAGAGTCAAGTCACAAGTCTCAAACATTGGCCAAATGACCTGGCTCATGTCCCAGACTCGGATATGTGACAAATTTTTGAGACTCCTGAGTTAACTTGAGTAACCATAGTACTCCATAGTGGAGTTTCGGTAACATAATCAGTGCATGTGTCTTTCTCCATCTCATTACTTTTCAACAAGGCATAACAATTTATCCAGAAGTCTATTATTTAGATAAACAAAGTGTACCTGTGAGATAGTGTCCATATTCTATATTACTGATAAACTCCTCAATGAAGGAATCACTACACTGTTCTCATGCTACGTAAGCCAATTAGCCCATAGTGTTACTTGTCTCCCTAATACCACTAAAACAAGCTCTGAGCTAATATTAGCATGATTCCATTCATGTAACAAGCCAGCATAAATAATAGTGGTTAAAATGAAGCTCACTGTCAGGATTAGTAAGTCCCACACACACCTCTGACTCAGAGGCTTAGTGATGGAAAACCACTGCAATAAAAACACATATCCAAGACATGGCATCATAAACCATTTGGTTAAAACAGAGCGACGCAGACTGAACCATCCGAGCAGAACAGATTAACCTCAAGTAACTTCCAAACCAATAAACATTCCCTAATGCCTCACTCCGATAAAAAAAAAAAAAAAAAAAAAAAACCTTCAATAAACAATCAGCACAAAAATGGCCTGTGAATTCATTAAAAGAGCACTTTATATTCCCGCTCACGTCTGGCTTTGGGTTACAGCCCGACTCAGGCTTTCTGTCTGGATAAATAAGATCATAATTAAAAGAAATGAGAGATAAATGAGTGACTGTTAACCTCGTGCAGTTCAAACACTTGTGATAAGACGCAGGCTGGGTGAGTGGATGGCTGGTGTCATTCAAACAAAAATTGATTTTTGCAGGTATTTGTACATTTTTGCTAAATCTTTGACATACTTTGAAAAAATGAATAAAATACGTTCTTGAAGTTTTGGAAAACACTATGTCTTTTGAGTTAAGTACAAACATATGACCGTTTAACTTCATGTGTTTATTCCCAATAGGGGTCACAGGTGGCTAAAGTCTATCCCAGCTACTATAGGCCTTAGGTGGGGCACATTCTTGACAATGCACCAATATGACTACTGTTTTGTATGATGGGAGGAACAGTGAGGATGACTAGACCCAACACAGAGAAATCGTTAGTGGTCAGTCTGGAGAATGAAACCAATGATTTCTTGGAGCCCTAATCACTCAGGCATTTTGCATCCATGTAATTCATCTGGCAACTAGACGTTGTTGCAAAGCCAAACCTTGCAGCCAAGTCAAGCACAATGAGGGTCTTTGGCCACAGTTATCTGCAATGTACAACTCAAATTCCAGAAATGTTGGAACGTTTTTTAAAATTTGAATAAAATGAAAACGTTTTTTAAATCACATGAGCCACTAGTTTATTCACAATATAACATAGATAACATAACAAATGTTGATAACAATTAAATATTATACACCTTTATGCACAAAATGAGCTTGATTCCAATTAATTTAAAAAATATCCCAATCCGGAATTTGGTTAGCACCTGTATCTGTGGTTGATTTCCACTGCCCCCAGAAAAAGTATCCACCTCACTGAACGTGCAGTCAGGGAAAAAACACAATCAGCATTGTCCCAAGATTTTGACTGAAGACAACTTCTGGACCATGGGAAGTCACAGAGCTCTGAACCAATTATATTTTTACACAACAGTACTTTGTTAATAGTACTGTTGTTATCCTTACATGTGGCAATTAGAAATGCTGCAAATATGTCAGGCAAAGCTGAATTTAGCACTGTAGTTAAAACGGTTTCTATTCCAGCACAGGCTACAGCACTTGGTGACTAACTTCCCCACCCTGTCTCTAAGGAAGTGCTCAGCCACTCAGTAGAGGAAACTCATTCTGACTGCCTGTATTCAAGAGCTTCTGTTTCCACTCCTGACCTAAAGCTTATTGTTAATAGGTGAGTGTAGAATGTACATCTTTACCGCTGGTACACTGCCTGCACTGCTGCAGCCCCGATCCATCTGTCAATCTCACACTGCATCCTTCTGTCACTCGTAAACAAGACCCCAAGATACTTAAACTCCTTGACTTGAAGAAAGATCTTTCCTTCAGAGATGGCTGAGAAACATGAGCTCAGAATTGATTTTTTCCCCAGCTTCACACTCGGCTGCAAATTACCCCACTACATTTAGAAGGTCATGGTTCAATAAAAGCAACAGGACAGCATCATTTGCAAAAAGCCTAGATTAAATCCTGTGGTCCCTGGATACCTTTTGCCCTTGGCTGCACCTAAATATTATTAAATATTATGTCCTTAAAAATTTTGAAAAGCCAGTGACAAAGACGGTGCCCATGTCCAACATGCACTGGGAACAGGTCTGGCTTACTGCCAGCCACACAAATCAAGCTCTTTCTCAGGATGTACAGAGACCAGGCTTGATAAAACTCTGTACGTCTGCTGTTCACAAACAGGTTTGTGGAATGCCCCCACAACCAGAGACCTTACATCCACATTTTCGAATGCCTGCATCAACAATGGAGGTGGAGAACCTGGTCCACTTTGACTTAGCGTCCCTCAACAGACCCTTGATACAATTGGTTCTGTCCCGCTTCCTCCTTCACCAGCCAATCCAACTCATCACCAGGTGGCGATCAGTTGACTGCTCAGCCCCTTTCTTCACCCGGATGTCCAAGACATATGGGCAACAAAGCTGATCAACGACTTCTGGCCTAGGGCGTCCTTGTGCCTTGTGCACTGATGGTCCCCCTTATGCTTGAACATGATGTTTGTAATGGACAAGCTATGGCTAGTACAGAAGTCCAGTAACTGAAGAACAATTGGGCTCAGGTCCTATGTGTTTTACTTTGTGGTGGCAAAATAAAATACATGGAAGAAAGGTAGCAAGGCTGGTGGGTAAGAAATTAATGTTCAAGTTATATCTCCAGTTCTTGGACTGTCATAAACGTGGCAGACACGCAGCTCATCTAAATTAAATGTGTGTATGGGCAATCTAGTCTCTTTTTAATTTAACAACCCCGACACCTAATTGACTATGAGTATCTAAATATTTTCTTAAAGACAAGTACAAATAGTATTGTAAAATATTCATTGCTTTATGAAATTGGCAAAGGTAGGTAAAAGTATATTAAATTAATTAAATCTGATGGCATGCCCTCTGCACATTATAGTGGATTTTCTTCGAGTCTTTGTCTGACAGTTAGAGAAACCCTGTATTTGTTGAGCTATTGTTCCAAGATTTTAAAGAGAAAACCTTGGCTTATGAGAACAGTGTGAGAGAAATGACATAACTTGAATGCGCCCTTGAATTTATCAGTGCGTATAAACTCAGTCACTCGGTACATACTCATGCAGATCTTTCCAATGAAATGCTAATTATCTCTATTGTGCCCCTGACTGGACTTTTGTTACTGTCTGAGAGAATGAAACTACTGTCTTAAGGGGGCTCTCTTTAAAAGTTCTGCATGTGACACCAAAATGACCAATAAACAGGAATGCTAGCAGCAAAGCCTTGTATCTTTGTCGGCATGAGGTCAGTATCATGTTTATTTTTTCATTTGTTTGTCCAACCTTAGGTGGACTACCATAGCTGTTCACACGCTCAACTCATGTCTGGAATGTTGAAATACAATGTACAAAGTTTTTTTTTTTTTTTTTTAAGAAGCCCAACATTACACACCACACAAGGGACCAGATTTAAGGTTTCTGTGCACACTAAATGAATAAGCTTAGACAAATACATACAGGAAACAAACATCAACAACACATTTAGGCAGAGTAAACACATCACATACAGCAAGCAAAGCATAATACTACTGATTAAAAATATAGAAGATGTATACAAGATTAAAAACATTCATTTTTGGACTACGCTAATATGCTTTTAGTTAATTTTTTAAATAAATTTTTGTCACCTCTAGAATTGAATAGAAAGCACTGCTCAATTTACAACCTTAAAAAACATTATCTGACTAAAAGAAAATGTTTTTAATAAGTACTTTACTGGTGCCATAAAGAAACAGATGAAGAGACCAACTGAAAGCAGCAGAGTGCAGATTGTTGTGGTCTTTTGAACAAAATTTAAAGAATAAAAGGAACTTAACTCCCTTAAACTTTTTTGCATGATTTCATTTTACTACAAAAGAAAAAAAAAAAAATAACTGTCAAAAATCAGTGGAAACAGTGACACCTTACACTGTTTTTACACAGTTTTTTTTAGATAAATGAATGAGAGCAGACTGGAGGGGGCAGGGGTTCAAGGGAGGTGCTCGTGAGAGGGGATGGGCATCAAAATCCGGTTATACCCAAATACCGGTTCTAATTTTTCCAATCCATCCATCTTCTTCCGCTTAATTTTTGCTTGGGCTCTGAAACCCAGCTCCTCGAGAGAGTTTGGACTCTCCACCACTCTGGCGTTGCCCGCGGTGAGAGGCGGCGGGCTGGTGTGGGCTTGCTCATAGCCCCCCAGCTCAGCCGCCATGTGTTGGAGTTTATCCCAGTAAACGAGAGGGTCGCGTCCCTGCGCCTTCGGGTTGGGGACAGGTCTCTTACTGTGGTTTTTGCCTATGGGCCAAATAGCAGTACAGAGTACCCGGCCTTCTTGGAGTCCCTGGGAGGTGTACTGGAAGGTGCACCGACTGTGGACTCAATTGTTTTGCTGGGAGACTTCAACGCCCACGTGGGCGGCAACAGTGACACCTGGAGGGGCGTGATTGGGAAGAACGGCCTCCCCGATCTGAACCCGAGTGGTGTTTTGTTATTGGACTTCTGTGCTAGTCACAGTTTGTCCATAACAAACACCATGTTCGAGCACAGGGGTATCCATAAGTGCACGTGGCACCAGGACACCCTAAGTCGGAGGTCGATGATTGACTTTGTAGTCATGTCATCTGACCTTCAGCCGTGTGTTTTGGACACTCGGGTGAAGAGAGGGGCTGAGCTGTCAACTGATCACCACCTGGTGGTGAGTTGGATCCGCTGGCGGGGAAGGAGGCTGGACAGACTCAGCAGACCTAAACGTGTTGTGAGGGTCTGTTGGGAACGTCTGGCTGAGCCCTCTGTCAGAGGGGTCTTCAACTCCCACCTCTGGGAGAGCTTTGACCAGATCCCGAGGGAGGCTGGAGACATTGAATCCGAGTGGACCATGTTCTCCATCTCTATTGTCGATGCGGCCGTTCGGAGCTGTGGCCGTAAGGTCTCTGGTGCCTGTCGTGGTGGCAACCCCTGAACCTGGTGGTGGACACCGGAAGTAAGGGATGCCGTCAGGCTGAAGAAGGAGTCCTATCGAGCTTGGTTGGCTTGTGGGACTCCTGAGGCAGCTGATGGGTACCAGCAGGCCAAGCGTGCTGCAGCCCGGGCGGTTGTGGAGGCAAAAACTCGGGTCTGGGAAAAGTTCGGGGAGGCCATGGAGGAGGACTATCGATTGGCTTCAAAGAAATTCTGGCAAACCATCCGCTGCCTCAGGAGGGGGAAGCAGTGCTTCACCAACACTGTTTACAGTGGAGGTGGGGAGCTGTTGACCTCGACTGGGGATGTTGTTGGGCGGTGGAAGGAATACTTTGAGGATCTCCTCAATCCCACCGACACACCTTCCGTTGAGGAAGCAGAGGCTGGGGACTCAGAGGTGGACTCGTCCATCACATAAGCTGAAGTCACTGAGGTGGTTGGAAAGCTCCTCAGTGGCAAGGCTCCGGGGGTGGATGAGATCCGTCCTGAGTACCTCAAGTCTCTGGATGTTGTGGGGCTGTGGTGGCTGACACGTCTCTGCGGTCGGGGACAGGGCCTCTGGACCGGCAGACCGGGGTGCTGGGCCCTCTTTTTAAGAAGGGGGACCGGAGGGTGTGTTCCAACTACAGGGGGATCACACTCCTCAGCCTCCCTGGGAAAGTCTATTCCAGGGTACTGGAGAGGAGAATTCGGCTGATAGTCGAACCTCAGATTCAGGAGGAACAATGTGGTTTCCGTCCTGGCCGTGGAACAGTGGACCAGCTCTATACCCTCTATCGGGTGCTCGAGGGTTCAAGGGAGTTCGCCCATCCAGTCCACATGTGTTTTGTGGATTTGGAGAAAGCGTTCGACCGTGTCCCTCGTAGGGTCCTGTGGGGTGCGCTCTGGGAGTATGGGGTCTGGGGCCCTTTGCTAAGGGCTGTCTGGTCCCTGTACAACTGGAGCAGGAGCTTGGTCCGCATTGCCGGTTGTAAGTCGGACCTGTTCCCAGTGCATGTTGGACTTCGGCAGCGCTGCCCTTTGTCACCAGTTCTGTTCATTATTTTCATGGACAGAATTTCTAGGCACAGCCAGGGGCCGGAGGGAGTCTGGTTTGGGAACCACAGGATTTCATCTCTGCTTTTTGCGGATTATGTTGGCTTCATCAAATCAGGACCTTCAGTGTGCACTGGGATGGTTTGCGGCCGAGTGTGAAGCGGCTGGGATGAGAATCAGCACACATGAACACGCCACAGCTGAGGCCACAAGGCAGCGGAGGTAGAAGCTAAATGTCTGCGCATAGTGACAGGCAAGAGCTCATTCCCCACGGATAACAAATGCAGTATGTAACAGAGTGAGCAATAGAGAGAGAAATCACTATACAAAACACTGAATACTTGCACTTACCTGTCTGACGCTGATGAGGCTCCTCCCTACTTTACCCTGTCACGGTAACACAGACTACTATTTAGTTTAATAAGTTTAATGAGTGGTTCATCTAGACAGACAGGTGCAAAGTGGCTCTTGCTGCCCCCAAAATAACATTAAAGCCACAATCCTCTTTATTTAAAGCTTTCATTTAAGCATAAATTTTGAGTCATTAAACAGCTGTACATTTAATAAATGTTACTTACTGTTTAGTAAGCAAAGTTTAAAAAAAGGCTCACATACATGAAAATAAAAATAAGCTTCTATTTCTGCTTCATAATAAACTGTATGGCCACAAATCTACTTAATTTTTATTCAGAGATTTATCAGGAATCGATAAGAGAATCAATAAAGAATCACACTGATAAGCAGAATCGACAATAACATTGACATTGATAAAATCTTTTCAACTGATTATAACTGTTATTACATTCTTAATGCAGGCATTCAAGCAGATTTTTATTTTTTATTTTTTTTTAGCTGCATTCATTTCAGCAGCAGGGCAGCCTGACACAGCAAATACTGCCCTTTAAGTTCACCTGCCTCTGCTCCTGTGCAGCGTTCAAGTCCTGAGGACACAGTTTTATTTCACTACATTGAAGCTGAAATGCACTTGTTGTTAGCGCCAAAACGGTGCATGTCTCTTCTTTCCCCACTGTCCCTGCTGACAGCAGCTGCAGCTGCATGCACCCTGTGGAGGGGGATCAGCGCGGACAGGACGAGTGGCCGCTGCGAACATAAAGAGGAGCAGAAAAAGGAATGGATGAAATTAAAATGTAAGAAACGTAATAGTGCTATTCATTTAATGGATTTTCATTCCGTGTCCTTGCGGTAAACTGCAGATAAATGAAACTGACTGTAGTGACTGTAACGTGAGTAACTAATTGGGTATTTTGTTAGTAACTGTAATATTATTACTGGGGGCTGAAAAGCAACGCATTACCCGCTGCGTTACTGACAATTGTAATCTCGTTACTTTGTAATGCGTTACTCCCAACACTGGCAAGGACAGATGGTGCAACTGGAGTTTGTGGAGTTTACAGAGGAAAAAGAGGTGTTGTTGGCATTGAAAAATATGTTTGTGGTCAATTATGGTGTCTTGATATTTGTATTGAACCTATTCAATTGACTGATTGTTAACAGAGAGTGTGGGTGTGATAGAGAGTCCATGGTAGATGTAAATGACCATTTCTTTGGTCTTGGATACATTATAAATCTTTTTATTTAGGTTGAATAAAACTGTTAAGTGGCCATAGTAATCAAGTCAAGAGCTATGCTAATGTTGCGAGAAATGGTTTTAAAACAATCCTTGTGGATAGTTCAGCTAATACCGACATTGTGAAAAGTTAAATATACATAGCTGTCTTGACACTAACAAGAACAAGAACAATGATAACAAGAACAATAGTATACATACAACTTTACCCACCATCTTTGGTCATGTAACCTCTGCAGTCCAGGGACAGCCTTCTGGAGCTACAGTTTCAATTGATTTACCATTTGTCTTTGTATATTTTATCCATGGGCAAGTTTTAAGGTAATCGCTGCACACCTGAGATAATGACAGGTGCACAAGAGGAGTACTTAACTTGATATATATGATATTATTAATATATTATTAATATTATAACTTGATTATATATATATATATATATATATATATATATATATATATATATATATATATATATATATATATATATATATATATATTAGGGCTGGGAATCTATTAAAAAAAAAATTCACGTACAAACACAAAATTGTAAATTTAGAACATTTATTTTGAATTAACCTTCACATACTTTACTGTAAACTTGTGCAATGCAAACAAAACTTGCAAAGAAAATAAATTAAGTCTCTTTGAGATCTGGTAACTCAGACAAAGTTTGCCTAAATAAGGTACAACCAACAAATACACAAAACTTACCTAAAAAAGCATGTGTAATCTCTTTTAGAACTTTAACAAAAATAAGTTTATTCTTCAATTAATAACAATTGTTGTGGTTCACAACAGTGTAAATACTATGAACTGTGTTACTCCAGTGGTAAT
This sequence comes from Bostrychus sinensis, assembly GCA_020698575.1. Lineage (NCBI taxonomy): Eukaryota > Metazoa > Chordata > Actinopteri > Gobiiformes > Eleotridae > Bostrychus > Bostrychus sinensis. The sequence continues at coordinate 31,283,281 of CM036239.1, forward strand.
TGAACTCATCCTTGCATAGACTGCACATAACTTTTGTTTTGTCTATGTTGCTGTCTGGTGACGATTTGAAGCAGAATTGTCCATTTAGCAATGTGTCTTTTTGTTCACTCATGTTGCTTTAGCTCGTTCACTTGTTGCATTAGGCTCGTTCCAGATGAACTGTGCCTCGCCTGGATTGTGAACGAGAGTGCACGGCCGCAATGAGAGGAGGGGAAATACGCCTGTACTGAAGTCGGACAGTTTATGGGTCAGATCACGCACCATCACGCCCGAAATCCACTTCTCACATGTGTTGGTTTATCCAGGTCAAAACTGTAACTTTAGTCTGTATTTAAAAAAAGAGGCGGGAGAAGGAGAGGAGGGCAGTGAAGTGTCGTGCGTGATGTTTCTGATCAGCACTAAACTCAGATCCAATCACCTGTCCGTTCACTGCTGACAGGTGGGCGTTTTCCCATCATGCACTGAGCCGTGCAGCCTTTGCAGTTGCTCCTGATGAACTGCGGCGGCTCAGGCGCTGGTCTCCTTTGGATCTCACGATGACCATCACATTTGTGGCATCAGAGCAAGTCGGGAACAAGTCAGACACAAATCTAACTGGTGTGCACTGCGCACAGACCAACACTAATTGAAACTGCGCAGGTCTGGCTCATCTCGAACGAGCCTGATGGATGGAAACGGAAATGTGTCGTCTTCTACGCTCGCGAAGACCTGTGGTGTGTTGCTGCCTCAATTGAAATTAACGCGATTAAATCAATAAATTAACGCACTGCGTTAACGTGATAACTTTCCCAGCCCTTATATATATATATATATATATATATATATATATAAAAATTGTCCTCTCGCCCTCCGTGGGCGGTTTCATCCATCCAAGCTCGGGTCCTCTACCAGAGGCCTGGGAGCTTGAGGGTTCTGCGCAGTATCTTTGCTGTTCCTAGGACTGCGCTCTTCTGGACTGAGATGTCTGATGTTTTTCCTGGGATCTGCTGTAGCCACTCTTCCAGTTTGGGGGTTACTGCCCCGAGTGCTCCGATGACCACGGGCACCACTGTTGCCTTCACTTTCCAGGCCTTCTCAAGTTCTTCTTTGAGGCCTTGGTACTTCTCCAGTTTCTCGTGTTCCTTTTTCCTGATGTTACAATCGCTTGGTATTGCGATGTCAACCACAACGGCTTTCCTCTGCTGTTTGTCCATCACCACAATGTCCGGTTGGTTTGCCACTACCATTTTGTCTGTCTGGATCTGGAAGTCCCACAGGATCTTAGCTCGGTCATTCTCTATCACCTTTGGAGGTGTTTCCCATCTTGACCTCGGGACTTCCAGACTGTACTCTGCACAGATGTTCCTGTACACTATACCAGCCACTTGGTTATGACGCTCCATGTATGCTTTCCCTGCCAGCATCTTACATCCTGCAGTTATGTGTTGGATTGTCTCAGGGGCCTCGTTGCACAGTCTGCACCTGGGGTCTTGTCTTGTATGGTAGATCTTGGCCTCTATTGCTCTGGTGCTCAAGGCCTGCTCCTGTGCAGCCATGATCAGTGCCTCTGTGCTGTCCTTCAGTCCAGCCCTTTCTAGCCATTGGTAGGATTTCTCGATGTCAGCCACTTCAGTTATCTGTCGATGGTACATCCCATGTAGGGGCTTTTCCTCCCATGGTGGTTCCTCCAGCACCTCGTCCTCTGTTTTCCACTGCCTGAGACATTCACTGAGAACTTCATCTGTTGAGGCCATCTTCCTGATGTATTCAAGGATCTTGGATGTTTCATCCTGGACAGTGGTTCTGACACTCACCAGTCCTCTGCCTCCTTCCTTGCGCTTAGTGTACAGTCTCAGGGTGCTGGATTTGGGGTGGAACCCTCCATGCATGGTTAGGAGCTTTCGTGTTTTCACATCTGTGGTCTGAATCTCTTCCTTTGGCCAGCTTATTATTCCCGCAGGGTATCTGATGACTGGCAGGGCATAACTGTTGATTGCCCGGACTTTGTTCTTGCCATTGAGCTGACTCCTTAGGACTTGCCTTACTCGTTGGAGGTATTTGGCTGTGGCTGCTTTTCTTGTGGCCTGGTCCAGGTTGCCATTTGCTTGTTGGATTCCAAGGTACTTGTAGCTGTCCTCAATGTCTGCTATTCTGCCGTCTGGGAGTGGGACCCCTACTGTATGGACTACCTTCCCTCTCTTTGTCACCATCCGCCCACACTTCTCAAGTCCGAATGACATTCCGATGTCATTGCTGTAGATCCTGGTTGTGTGGATCAGTGAGTCAATGTCTCTCTCGCTCTTGGCGTACAGCTTGATATCATCCATGTAGAGGAGGTGACTGATGGTGGCCCTGTTTCTGAGTCGGTACCCATAGCCAGTCTTGGTGATTATCTGGCTGAGGGGGTTCAGACCTATGCAGAACAGCAGTGGGGACAGAGCATCTCCTTGGTATATCCCACATTTGATGGACACTTGTGCAATTGGCTTGCAGTTGGCCTCAAGGGTGGTCTTCCACTGCCTCATCGAGTTTGCAATGAAGGCTCTTAGAGTCCTGTTGATGTTATACATCTCCAAGCATTCCATGATCCATGTGTGTGGCATTGAGTCATAGGCTTTCTTGTAATCAATCCAGGCGGTGCACAGATTAGTGTGTCTGGCTTTGCAATCCTGAGCCACTGTTCTATCTACGAGCAGCTGGTGTTTAGCTCCTCTGGTGTTTTTACCAATGCCCTTCTGTGCTGTGCTCATGTATTGATCCATGTGCCCACTTATCTTAGCCGCTATGATGCCTGACATGAGCTTCCATGTGGTGGGGAGACAGGTTATTGGTCGATAGTTGGATGGGGCTGTTCCCTTCAGGGGATCCTTCTGGATCAGGATTGTCCGGCCTTCAGTTAGCCATTCAGGGTGGGTCCCATCCTTTAGCAGCTGGTTCATTTGTGCTGCCAGGCGCTCATGGAGTGAAGTTAGCTTTTTCAGCCAGTAGGTGTGGATCATGTCAGGCCCTGGTGCTGTCCAGTTTTTCATACCTGAGACTCTTTGTTGGATGTCTGCCACTGTGATGGTTACTGGTTCTTGTTCAGGGAGGTTGCTGTGGTCTGCTCTTAGATCCTCCAGCCACTGTGCACTGTTGTTGTGTGACGCCTCCTTCTCCCATATGCCTTTCCAGTATTGTTCAGTCTCCAGCCTTGGTGGGTCTGCTCTGTTGTTATTACCTTGCCACTGAGAGTACACTTTAGCTGGTTGAGTTGAGAACAGCCGGTTTATTCGCCTTGCTTCGATTTCTCTCGTGTACCTCTTTAGTCGGGTGGCCAAGGCTTGGAGTCTTTGCTTGGCAGTTTCCAATGCTTCAGGTATGGACATATTGCTGTACCTCTTGGGTGCTTGTTGTTTCATTGCACCTTTCTGGAGCTCTGACAGTTGGCTCACTTCTCTCCGAGTTACCTTGATTTTAGCTTCTAACCTTCTTTTCCATGGTGGATATGGATCTTTATGGTTGCTCTTTGGTTGATAGCCAAGCTCCTCAAGGATCACTGCTGCTGAAGTGTATATCAGCTCATTGGTTTCAGTGATGGTCATCGTAGGTATTGTTCCCAAAGCTGCATTCACATCTTCCAGGAGACTTTCTGAAGGTACTTCACTCAGCCTGTGTAACTGGTGTTGGGGTTGCCTGGTCTTCATTTTAGCCATGATCTTATCTCTCAGGTCAGTTGCTGCCTCGCTCAGCTCGATGGTGCTTATTGGGGCTTCGTACCCAAATTCTGGATGGGGAGTTGTTGTTAACTCCCCTCTGACCTTGCGTCCTGGCTCCCCCTTGCCGTAGCATATGTGTTGTATCTCGTCAATCTCAAGTTGTGAAAGCAGGTGCCGCTTGTGGATGTTGGAACACTGAGCTACTAGTTGTTTAGCAGTGAGCGTTGATTGTGGGTTTCGAAGTTGCCATATTTCCCACATTCTCTTCATGTAACCCCTCTGACTAGGGTTACTGGAGTAGTAGCATTCCAACAGAGCCTTGTTCTCGCATCTCGTCCACTTCCGTCTTGTTCCAGTAGCCCACTTCTCATCAGGCTGCTCTGGTTCCCCAACACCTATATATATATATATATATATATATATATATATATATATATATATATATATATATATATATATATATATATATATATATATATAAAAGGGCTGGGAAAATTATCTGCTCTGATGAATAGAGAAGGTTGTGTCAGCAAGGCTGCCAAATTCTGTCTCTTTGAAGACACTGAACAAGCAGGTCAGGAGAGCCAGCTCTGTCCTGGGCTGCCTGCTGGACTCTGTGGAGGAAGTGGGTGAAGGGGGGATGTTGGCCAAGCTCACATCCATCATGGACAACAGCTCTCACCCCCTGCACCAGACTGTGGAGGGGCTGCGTAGCTCCTTCAGCAGCAGCAGACCGACACCCTCAGTGTAGGAAGGAATGCTACTGTAGGTCTTTCATTCCCACCCCTGTTATACTGTACAACTCATCTGTATAGTCATAATACTGTGCAATATTTATTTATATTTTTCTGTACTGTGCAATCATCATAGACATCATATTCCGTCATCACCATGTAAATATGTATATAGCCTGTGTGATTGTTTTGCACTGTTAAATTTATATTTTATAATTTAATTTTATGTTATATATCTTTGCTTTTGCTTTTTCTTGTAAATAATTTATATTGCACATTTTTGTTTGCATGCTCACTTTTTCTTGCTTTGTGCACTTTATTCTGTATGAAGAGCTGCTAGAACAAGTGAACTTCTTCACTGTGAGATTAATAAAGTTCAATCTAAACTAAGCAAGGCTATCTGATGTAAAAACCAAAATACCCAGTCAGCAAAGCACCGTTAACCCATGACCATGTACAAAGCAAATATGTTTAAGTTTCTGGTTATCCATTCTTGTTATAGATTAGTGTAATGACTACAAACTCAAGTACAACAAACCTGGGTGCCTTTGAAGGGTACCTTCAAAGCCTTCAGACAAAACGGAAACTGCGGCTAACAGATGTCTGAGTGGAGTGCAAATATCCTCCTGTGTGTACAGTTGGATGTGTGTGTTTTTGTGCAGCGCCTGAGATGTAGGTCAATGTCAAACTGTGCAAAACTCAGCAGCCAGACTCCTGGCAAACACTGGTCTTACATCACTGCAGTGAAGGGTCTATCAGCGAGTGGTGATTCACGGGGAACAGCCACGACGTGTGCAGCCAGCGGACTCATGTTGGAGGTCAGTGAGAGTCTGCTGTCATCAAACAAACATCTTTGCTTTGGTTGTTGACATTATGAGAATTTTCAGACTGTAATGCGATCAGTTTTAGTTTTATAGTGAGTTTGATGCTTCAGTGTTGGAAGCAATATTATTACTACTATCTGTTTACTTTTGGGATATTGTTTGTTGTTTCAACTTCGGTCTCTGAACACATGACATTTCTGCAAAACCCACTCATGGAGTTCCATTATGATAAAATGGTGAGTGGCAGTACATATAAAACCAAATCTTGAATTTTAGACAGATCAAGATTGAAGGCTGATGTACCGTATCCTTGCAATGGATGAGTCATAAGAACATTAGCATATATCTTTAGTATCGTCTTTTCTTCCATACTTACAAACAAACACCACAAACTGTAAAAATTGTTATAAATGAAAATAGCTTGTTGTACATCTTGTTAAAACATGACCAGCGTGGGTGGAGTTTACACTGCTCAGGCCAGAGATGTTCTTGCTGTTTAGCCATGCGTAACCTGGGATTTCCACTCTATGTGTATCCGTTGCATTGCTGGGCTGCGTCGCCCTGGGCAGCTCAGGAAGAGCATGCACAAGAACCACAAGTGTGTGTAATTAAAGCCACTGGTAAAGACCAAAACAACTCTATTCAGAAGCAGAAGGACAGAAAACAACAGTTTAACATGAGATTGCTTTGTTCACAAGTTTTTCCTCTACACTGAGGAGTAATTGGGCATAAAAAAGCTATCGTTTGAGTGCATTTACTTTGTTATCTGTCTGTTATTGTTTTTGTAACCAGTTAAAGTAAATTAATTATGAGGAATAACAATCTAAATTATAATATAAATAAAAAATATTAGGTAAACATTCTAATGAAAATTGTAGCCAGGGCCCCTTTTTAAAATAATAGTAAAATTGTTTAAAGAAAAAAGTACAGCTGCCATACATGACTCCAGGTCTCTTTATGTACCCGTGTCAACTTTTTGTCATGAAATCTGTTAGCTGTTACTCAATAATAGCTATTTTTAACCCAAAATAAAATAAAAAATGCTCAGTTGGTAGAGCATGTGACATATACAGTGCTACTACAGCTCACCTTGCTGTCATGGGTTTAAGTCCAGACTCTGATAGTATCCTGAATGTCTCGCTCTCTCTCTGCTCCTGCACAATTTCAATGTCTTTCCTGTCCTGTCTTGAAAAGCCACAAAGGTCAAAAATATATTTAAAAAGTCTGATGCATGTGACATTGCATAGGGACATTGAAGACTACAATTTATCTCAACTAAACAGAGTTGCATTGTCAAGCCAACTGGTGCCATGTGACAGAACCACAGGAGAATAGAGTAAGGCAATGTTTGGAGTTTAATTGTTAATTGTATTATGAACATACATTTCCATTTCAAATACATTCAGGTAACCACAAAAGCCTATACTATAGATTTTGATGTGGTTGTATAAATCTTCTGTGATTCCCCTGGATTCCTGACACTTTGACATTTCTTTAGGTGCAGAGCTGTAAGACCCTTTGTCTTTGATCCTTTCTGTGTTGTTTGTGTAACAGAACTTTCACTATGCCTAGTCTTTTGTCAGTAACTGTCACGCAGCAGCAGCAATATTTTTTATATTTATGTTTTTCATATATCGTATATTCTGCAGACAGCTTATCCCATGGGGAGAGTGTAAATTTAGTGCTTAGTTTACTTGCACCAGTTTACTTAAGGCCTCGATACACCAAGGCGACTCCCAGACTGCCACTGAAAAGACGGAGCGACAGCTCGTCTCTTCCCGTCTCCTCTCGTTCCCTGCGGTTTCCTTACGTCGGATGACCTTTTCCCCTCTTCATACACCGAAGCGACAACCGACCTAAAGACTGTGTCTTGCGCAGGCGCGTGATGTAATTACCCCCCAAAGCGGCAGATGGCGCTAGCCAGTGAACAAAGATAAACGGAAGTGACACAATGTTTGAGGAAGACATAGCAGCTGAGATAACACATGCAAACAAACTCTAAAACGCTAATTACTCATTATTTTGTAGATAAACAAAAACATATTTAGCTCAAGTTGTGTTGGATATTTTTAGACCTTTCAAGACTTTGTTTGACAGAACAGTGAAGACAGTGGAGTGGTGACAGAAAATCATGAGGGAAAGAGCAGGAAGAGATATTCAGTAAATCTTGACCTTACAATGTCGAGGCGAGCTGTAGTCTCTCTGTATATTTGCGTGCTCTATCTACCGAGCTTTACAGATAATTTAGTATGGCTCTCGCCAATACAGACAAAAAATGCTGCATGACTGAGTAATATGGTTGTCTTTTGTGCATGTAATATTCAAACAAAGCCACAAATCCAGTTAGAGCATAGACTAACCTCTTGGTGCAATGTATTTGGAGCATGTATTGTTTGTACTGGAAGCAGCACTGAGCTCTCTGGATATTGTCTCACAGTGCTTCTTGCCACTGGTCACTACGATTCCCCACTAAGGCCTGTGACTGTAATTGATGGTTGGACCGGAGGCCCACTACTAAATGAAGTGCTTCAGGCTCAACCACTGTTCAACACAGCAGTCTGGTGCCGATCTGCATGAGTGAAGGAGGCACTATGTGATCTTATCTTCACCAGTAATTAAAATCACTGGGGCAACTCCCCTATAGTGGAGCTTTACACTGCTGCTTGCTTAATACATTCTTCAGTCATATTCGATATACTGTATGTCAGAGGGGAAAAGTAGATACAGTACTTTTACTCAAGTGATTTCCTTTTTTTTTATGTGCTCGAATAAATGTTAAATGTCTCTAAATTACTATTTTTTTTTTATAATAATATTATTAACTGTTAGAGCCCGTAAAAATCAGCTTTCCATCTCATGGGCTCCTAGCTCTGGATTAGTGGGACTTCGTCCACTCCTAAATCTAAAAGCACTACTTAAGCTGAAGTAGAGGTAACTTGCCTGATTCTAACCACATTCTCTCTCACACACACCACACCTCGCATTTCTCACACTGAAAAAAAGTCCTATTAGCAGGTTATTAGCGAGTTAAGCAACAGAAAAGTGTTTCCCCATTTACTGAGTTGAGCAAGAGTCGGTACCTACTGTTTGTGTCCCCTCGATGCAGCAGGCCACTTGCCTTTAGTGTTCAGAGGTGTGTATTTATGTCACACGGAGCAACTGTCTTTTTTTACTGCAAAAGTATGGGGGAGCATGTGTTTTCAGCCGTGGCGACACATCCAAATAGAACAGGGGTGAAGTGACACGGGATCAAGCACCAGCGCGTCCGGTGTGCCTTGGCCTTTAAAACAGCCAATGTGCTACACCGAAACAAACTAAAGACAGGAGGGCTACAGAGGTGTCCCAAGCTCTGGTTTGGCCTGTGGCAGTGTGTATTGTGGGACAGGGGGAGACGGGTCAATCATGCTCCAGAATGGAATTGATCAACTGGCCCTATAGTGGATCATGTGCAGTTGAGGTGAACAGAAAACCACTGACGAGGGGGGAACAAACTCAGAGCACTGTAGAGCTGTTTTTGGGGGAAAAAACAAAACAAAACATATATATATATATATATATATATATATATATATATATATATATATATATATATATATATATATATATATATAATAATAAAGCATTTAAAAGGATAAACATTTAATAACCACATAATATAACCACAACTTCCTCCACTGCTGGTGTACATTAGGGTGCCATTTTGCATACACTTTTCCTTCTTAAGGTGTATCTTGCTGCTTTGTATGGCCATTTTCCTACCCGAAGCCCCCATATAATCCATTTAAATGTGTTATTTAATTACAGTGAAAAGCATGGCAGCCAAAGTAGGTGTGGAAATGTGTGTCTTGTTTACCTCTCAGCTATTTGCTTGGCTCAGTTTAAACTTGTACCTTCCATTAATTGGTTCTTGAAGCGCCCTAATCCCAGGGAGATAGCACAAGCAGGGCTGTGGAGACAGCAGCACCTCGCCTGGTCCTCAGAGACACACTCAGAGACACACACACACAGTGGGTGCTTTCTCCAGGGAACACACAGCAGTATTCATGAGGATATTCATGGAGCAGGGGGGCGTGGGGAGCTGCTCGCTGCCTACAGTCTGCACAGACATGTACCATTCAAAGGGTTATATCTCTCTATAATACACACTAAAGTATGTACATTTTATGTACGTTTGTAGTAAAGGTCTCAAAAAACAAGTCATGCCACACTGGCAACATTTTATTTCCATTAATGGGTTTACAGCTTAATAAATATAATAGCCTTACATGGGCATGCATTCCTCTCGTACTATGTTTTCTGAGGAGAATGGGTTAAATCAGTTTTATTTCCTGAAATATATTTTTTATTGATATAAAAATTAAAATCCCACCCCATACTGAGAGATTACCTAAACATAGCTCTTAGTTCATTGTTAGATATAATAATTCAGTCACCTCCATTTTATTAATCATTCTATGCTTCCCTTTGCTCTATCTTTATCCTCTTTTTGTGCAAATGCAAGTCCATACTAATACATTACTTAAGCAGAGTTAGACCAATGCAGGAATTAATCTAATATTATTGTTATTAATTTACTCATCTTTTTCGCTGGCGTCTATCCCAACAGGATTCATGGTGGCAGATTGGTTAGCAGCCCTGGGTCCCTAACCCCTTTGTGGGTTAGAGCCCCATTCTGGTTGACTCACAATCTCTGTGAGTGGACTCAGTGCATGTTGTCCCTGTGTTACTGCAGGTTTTTTCCAGCTTCCTCCAACTGTCAAAAGACATGCATGTGTTTGGTGAATTTTGTCTACATTGCCCATATGAAATAAATGAAGGGTTGTCTGCGTGTCTAAATATCAGTAACCACAGTTGCTGGGAATGTTCATGCAGTTACATATGTCTGTCTCATTTGCTATTGCTGTTTGTTTCCACCCTTTTTTACACGCATCTTGTTTCTTTATATACACACTTTTCCAGTCGGGTTTTCTGCTGCCATTGATTCAGTGCAGACAAGCAGTGTTGGCCAACCAGCCAACAGGAGTGTCCCTTATTTGAGACCACATTGTGTATGAGGTAAGCTAGTTGAGGTAGCTTGATCTTAATACACTTGCAATCACACTCAGCCTGAAACTGTGAGCCAAAGTACAAAGTACTTACCAATAACCGGAAAGTTGGTGGTTCCAAATCTGTACTCCCACTTCATATTGTCATTGGTTCCTTGGGCAAGACACTTCTCCCACCTTGCCTTGTATGTACTGTTTATGTGTTAGTGTGTTTAGTGGTGGTTAGAGAGGCCATAGGCACAGAATGGCAGACATGTCTCCATCAGCCTGCCCAAGGTCAGCTATGGCTACAGAAGTGGCTCACCACCACTAAGGGTGACTGAGGCTTGAATGAATAATGCACCTAAGTGTAAAGCAACTTTGAGTGTCTAGTGTCTAGCACTGTATGAGAGTGATGCATTGTTCTCAGCTCAAGCCTTGCTCCTTCATCAAAAGACAGTGTTTTTTTTGTTTTGTTTTGTTTGTTTGTTTGTTTGTTTGTTTGTTTGTTTTGTTTTTTCCTTTTTTGGGATGTAACTTTTGTGCCCCAATGAGGACATAACTGTCCTTTCACATTTAATTTTTTTGATAACTTTGCAGTGGTTCTGAGGTTGTGGGGGTTGCAGCCTTGGGTATGTCAGAGATTACCAACAACACTGGTTTAGATGGATTTGAGATTTTGTAACAAAAAGTTACAACCAGATTTGATAGAGTTTAATGGGAGTTGATTTTTAGATTGTACATAACACAGGAAAAAATGACCCCTAAAAATAAATGTTGTTGGTAAATGACATACCCAAGGAAAAAATTGAGATGCTATTACACACACTGGTAGGGCTGTTTTTGCAACGATATGATACGTATTGAATAGAATTGTTTCAATATGATTCAAGATGGATATTGGCCAATTTGGAACGATACGATTCAATACGATTCAACACCTTCATATCGATAAATGATACAGCAATTTTTTGCCAAAAATCTGAAAATTTTACTCTCAAATGTAGCATTGTGGCGGGAGTTGATTTTGTCCAGTAGACAGAGGGTGAAGAAAAGCTGAATGTAACATTTTATTTCATTCAAAACAAAAATATTGCATTCAAAAGCTGTATCTGGTTTTATTTTAACATGCAATTTTCTAATATTAATAGTTCTGACATTATCAATTCATATTCCATGTATATCGATACACACGTCCTAAAAAATTATACGATTCAATACTAGGTAATGTGTATGGATGGAAAAAAAATTGATACATAGCTTTAGTTACTGTATCGTTACATCCCTATACACTGGCATAAGAGAGGTAAAATTCTGAAAACAATAAAATATGTGGTATTTATGGTCAGGACCCAAGTTGATTAAAAGATTTATGAAAAAAAAGTCAAACCCAAAAAACAGATATGACGTATTGCGACAAAACACTTTTGTCACTTAACAGTAAAAACGTAACTTTAAAAAAAAATTGGAGTATAAGTATATATAGTTAATGCTGATATTTATGCACTGGTAACTTCATATTCCTCATTCCTTCTTTATGGTGTTATATACATTCTGTCTAAACCAGAAAGTACATGCTGGCAAATGGCTGTGTTCTGGATGTCTTTTTTGTTGCCAAACAGAAAGTGTGTTTTGTGGGAAGCTTTGGCAGATGCACAGCAGCGGTCTGAAATCCGGCGAAGCCCCAACAAAGGTGCTGTGGTGGCGGCAGTGCAGCCTGTCAACACTACTGTATATGGATGAGGCCGCTCTCTCTCTCTTCCCCCCTGGAACTATCCAAATCTGCAGACGTGTCCTCAATCCGGCTGCTGCATTAATGCATGTAAGCACACACCTCCGCACAGGCGTCACTCCCGTACCCCCTGCAGACAGCACTATTGTGGATACAGAGCTGCACCGCGAGTTCAGGCACCAATTATAACCTCTGCAGTGTGCAAAGATTTAGTTGCTTAGCACAAGGCTCTACCAATATTAGTAACTTTTAGTTTTTTTTTATGTAAAATCAAAAGCACAGCAGCAGTAGAACAGCACATTGCTTAACAAACTGCAAGATGTTTTTTTTTTTCTTTGTTTGTTTTTGTTTTTTAAGGGAGCAGCATAAAATAATAACAAGAATAGATTAGGTTTGTATTGTGTTTTTATAGACACTCACTTCAACCTCCAAAATGCTAACACATTAAAGCCATTGTAGGTAGTGAGCGGAAAACTGACTAGAGGGCGCTGTTTTGCGAGTGTAGCAGGCAGCATTATATCCTGCCCCTGGCAGACCCAACCATGGTCATGGTCTTTTAGAGCGGCCAGTCAGTGACAAGGTGTGGATGTCAGAACCTTCTCGTATTTCTCATAACTAGAACATAAAATAAATGTATTGAAATATATATGATCGACACTTGCAGTAGTCCGAGAGCAACAATACAGGCACCATACAATAGCAACAATGATTATAAGTATTGTAAGAGTAACATTGCTAGCTATTGTTAGCCGCTAAGCTAGCGTCACTGAGTGTTGCCTATACAAATGCAATAGACAACTGCAGGACTCATTCTAGCCAAAATTTTGAGGTGCTGCACATATGCACATTACCATTAGGTGGGCACTGTTTTACAAATACAAAGAAAAGAATCTCACTGGTTTATACAATTACATAATACATTTTTATTTAAAAAAAATATATATATATATATATATTTATAAAAAATACAGATAGTAGTTTAATTTGTATTTATCACTCACTGTTTTGAGGGCTATTTATTGGTAAAAAACTTTTTAATTTCATGCCAAAATATATTTAAAAACCCTATTACCTACAATGGCTTTAACACAGTGGTTCTCAAGCTGGGAATGAAATTTGTTTAATCCTAGATAAGTCCTGGTTTAGTCCTGGCTTAGAGCTGGTTTAATCCTACTTTAATTTTGTCCTTATTTAGTACTACTTATTTCAGTTCATAGAAGATGGTATATGGGGTGGGATTTTTTCTGAAGTTGTACTTGGCGTGAAAAGTTTGAGAACTACTGCACTAACACTTCCATACACCAGTGATGCAAACACTGGAGGCAAGCTGGGTGAAGAGTCTTGCTCAGGGACACAACGGCAGTATGAGCAAAAATGGTGTGAACATGCATGACAGTATGCGACTAGTGCTATTTTTCTTTTTTTTTTTTTTTCTCCTGAATTTCCTTTGGGATCAATAAAGTATCTATCTAATCTAATCTAAAATACAGACTTCATGTAACTTCTGCCAGCAGCCATTTTTGGCTTTTACCAACGCATTTATTAATTTATTAATTAATTTTAAGCAATGACACTCCAGTCCAAATTAAAATCCCATGTACCCCCAACTGTAGAAACGAACAAAGAAATAAAAAATTAAAAACTCATTTCTCCTTTCACATTACATTCCCCAGAGACCCACCCTTAAACTCCCCCAGCTCCCCCATCAACATGCTGCATAAAAACTCATACTTCGAGTCGTGCCCCCACTAGTCTTTTTAAAAACATTTCAGGGTCTGTGCAGCCTGAGCCAGCCATCTGGTTCCTCCCTGTGAGCCAGATGCTTATACTTGCCTGAACCAGAATAAAGTTTTCAGGCACACTCCCTCGGCTTAGAGCTTGAGTCCTGTTCCGGAGTCACCAGCAGAATGAGGAGGGGAGTGAGATGAGGACAGGACACCAACCTCCACTTGGGATCTGCACAGTGTTTCGCTATGTGAGGTGGGGGTGAAGGTGGCTGAATGGCACCAAGACATCTAGCTGCCTCTTGGGGATGACCCTGGGGCCAACACACCTGACCACTGTGACTCTGGAACACCCATAAGGTTGGCTCTGTGGAGGACCTTAGGAGCCACAATATAGAGGGCCTTTGACACACGTGGTTTAGGCCATTATTCGAACAAGCAATATGACAGCAGATGTAATGTATGATATCATGAAATCTCCTTTTTTTTTTTTTTTTTTTTTTTAACAAAGGATTTTTATTACAATACAGTGTACTATTAGATATTTACACAGGTTTCCACCAATCCGGGGGAAAAAATGGGTATTTGCTTGATTGTTTATTGAAATCTCCATTAGCATCTGCAGTGTCTTCTTGGGGTCAGTTTATATCGCAAACAATAAAATTGCACATTATTACAACAATTCATGATAATATTTACACTTCCACATTCCAGCCGTTCTTTAAGTAAGCTAAACCAGTGTTTTCCAAACAAGGGTTTGGGCGACCCCTAGGGGTATGTGAGCACATTGCAGGGGGTACTTGGAATTATGTGATCATTTGTAGCGCATTTATAAATTTGGCATTGAAAGACTAAAATTTAGACTAACCCAGGACTAAACTAGGAACAAACATGGTCTAAACCCAGTCTAAACCAGGACTAAAAGAGGACTAAGCCGGGTCCAAACCAGGATAAAACTAGGACTAACACAGGACTACACCAAAGGAATGCAACACTAAATAAGTACTAAACCAGGTCTAAAACCAGGACTAAACCAAGTCTAAAACCAGAACTGGAAAAAAAAACTGGTCTAAAAGAAGAACTAAACCAGGAATAAACCAGGACAAAACTAGGAACAAACCAGGTTTAAACCATGTCTTTTAAACCTGGTCTAAACCCAATCTAAACCAGGACTAAACCAGGACTAAGCCATGTCCAAACCAGGACTAAATTAGAATTACGCCAGGTCCAAACCTGGACTAAAGCAGGTCCTGGGGTACACAAGACCAAAAAGGTTGGGAACCACTGACCTAAACAACCATTTCATATAATATAGTAATACAGACAAGCTTGATTTATATTTAAGGATGACACACAAAATTTGGTGTTTAAAATTTCAATTGTGAAATGTTTAAAAGATTATTTATATATTTTTTTAGATCAAATATTTATCCATGTGCAGTTTGTTATACAGTACACAAATACATTAACCTATGATACACAATCAGGTTGTTTTTTTTTACATTTTTACCCATCTTACCCCATGCAATGGCCCAATAACACTAACGGCAAATTAAAGTCACAGAAAAGAACACTATAAATACAACACAAGAAAAAAATAAATAAAAAAAAATAGAGAGAGCTAGTATTTTTTGTCAGTGTCATCCACAGAAATAACCATCATCATGTTGATACAATACAGAGGGAAACAAAGACAAAATACATATAGTCATGTATTGTATCAGACATAAGAAAAAGGCGGTCTGTAAAGCATAAAAATATATAATTAGTTTCACTCAGACATCAATTTTCTTTAACAGTTCTGACCAGCAGGAGATATTTTCAGGTTTTGCTCCATGGATCCGAAGCTGCAGAGAGCCCTTGCTGAGCGATCTCTCTGTAGGACCAGAGCCATTCCCCCACATTCAGGAGCTGTGTTGATTTCCAGCAACACGCTATTAACTTTTTAGTCACCATAGGACCAGTTAATATAAGGCAATGATCACTAATACTTAAATTCATATTTGAAGTATCATTTAATAAGAGAAACCTCTGAGTGATATTTGACAAAGTAATTACAACATTTTCCCAATTGAGCATAGGACATTTCCACATCGTATGGAAAAAAGTGCCAATAGTATTGTCTGGACAAAAATCACAATATGGGTTATCTTTTAGTTTCATCTTATTTAACCTCCTCAGATATATTGTGAAGGATTTTTTTTTTTACCTTTATTTAACCAGGAAAGTCCCACTGAGATTCAGAATCTCTTTTACAGGGGAGTCCTGACCCCATGGGGGACCTATTTTACATGTTATTAGTGGTAGGGGAAATCAGAGCACCTGGAGGAAACCTACGCAGACACGGGGAGAACATGCAAACTCCACACAGAAAGGCCCAACCAGGTCCAGGAATCGAACCCAGGACCTTCTTCTTGTGAGAAAGGATGCCACCGTGTCGCCCAATTTATCATGAATCATTTGTTGATTTGGGTTTCTGGATGGCAACAAGATCTTTGACCAAAAAGGGGTCTGTTGTCCCAGGCCTCAGGGTCAGAGGGGCCCAGAAATTTCTACTTTTTAGTCTACATTTTCTATCATAAGGGGGCCCATGTGAAGTCTTTTTGCCCCGGTCCCCAGCAAACCTGTTGACAGGCCTGTACGCATTGCTGCATGAAGTTGCAAATAAAAATCTCTTAAACCGTTCTGCCCTATGATATCACTGAGAGTGTGAACCCCTTTTTGTTCCCATGGAAGAAAAGAGATTGACTTTTTATCTATAAGTAAATAGTTGTAAAAAATTGGTGACCATAAGTAATATTTATATAATATAAGGCTTGAGATACTGTAATCCTAGGTGAACAGGTGTTGCCAGTTATCACTACTGCCAAGGGATTAGCATATAATATTTTTATCATCGAAAAAAGCCTTCATTGAAACCCATGTGATGAAGCACAGACCATTCTAACTGATCAAATGCCTTCTCTGCATCAAACAAGAACATGCTATTGGTAAATTTTGATGATGAGTCTTCAACATAAAGTAATCTGTGAATATTATCTGATGCTAACCTTGATTTGATGATCCCAGTTTGATCATGATGAACCAAATGTGTCATGTAGTGCTCCAGTCGTGTAGCTAAAACCTTGGCGAAAACCTTAAACTCAGTGTTTAAGAGACTAAGTGGTCAGTAGGAGTCAGTTGGTGGCTTACCTTTTTTATTAGTAGGGAAATGATGGCAAAATTAGAGCTATCAGTAAAAGAACCATTAATAATTGAAAAAAATGTCATATGCATTTTTAAAAGCATAGGACCAAGCTGAGGCCAAAAGGCGGAATACACCTTCAGCGGTAATTTGGGTCACTTCAGTGAGCTTGAAAAGACACTGTAAGCATTTTCATTGTAAGCAACCTCTGACTTCTATAATTTTTTATAGACATTTTTAAAAGTGCTATTATTATTTGCTGGGTCAGAGGTCACAGTACCTTGATATGAAATGTTAGCCACCTGTTCATTACTACTAATTTTGAGGGCCAGGAGCCGGCTTTGTCAAGCACCATTTATATAGTGCTTGTGTCAAGCTCAATGAATTAGAAATTTTGCTTTTTGTTTCAGCAAGTCACTTACTTCATTTAAGAGTTCCTGTTGTTTCTCTTAATATTGCTCACCATTTTTTTTTTTTTTTTTTTTTTTTTTTTTTGCTCTCTTGCAGCTATTTCAGTTTCCAGTACCTCAATTCTATGTTGTTGTTTTTTTTTTTTTTTTTTAAATGAGCTAGTTCGACTGTCAGGTGTCTTATAAAGTTATCATTCAGAAGCAGCGTGGTATTAAAATGCCAGCGGGGGCCCCTGGATTGAGTAGAAAGGAGCATGACACTGCCCTATGATCTGAGAGTGGATAAGGTATTATGTCAGTAATGCAAATGGTTTTAAATTAAGTTTTGGAAATAAAGATGTGATCAATTCTGGAGAAAGTCTTGTGTCGTGCAGAATAGAAAGAGAATTCTCTACCAGAGGGATTCATAAGGTGCCATGTATCATTTAGACCATAAATATTTGTGGTGCATTAAAAGTCAATCTCTGATCACTGCTTTCTTTTAAACATAAAGCCACACAGCATTAATATCTACCCCAATAAGAAAATTATAATCAGGGAGGTCCAGCTAAATAGAATTTAGTAAATTATAAAAATGCTTATCAAAATGTTTTGGAGCATAGACATATATCAATGTGATTTTTACCCCGTTTGAAAATATTTTACAAAAAGTGATGCAGCCATCTTCATCTGCCTCCTGTGCCTAAATTAATATAGGGCAAGTTACACCAGATGGCTATGTGAACACCTTTGTCCTTATTAGTATCTCATGAGGAGGCAACAACATTGTAATATTTACTGTTAAATTGATATGTGTCATCTTCAAGAAAATGTGACTCTTGTATAAAAGCCAAATGAATATTCCGTCTATATAGAAGATCTGAAATGCTTATGCATTTTGTGGCGAATTTAGGCCACGGGCATTCAGTGAGAGAACATTAATGCCTCAAATCCTTTAACTGGGATCTCATGCATTATTTTATAGCATGATTGTAGGCGCTTAGACATTGCCTCACTGTAATCCGCCACAAATTTTTGCTGCATTCCAGTGACCTCAGGTGTATTTTTCTGGGCCTCTTTGAGCATGAGGTCTCTGTCAGTGTAGCGTGGACACTTTAGGATTATTGGGCGCGGGTGATGTGCTCCGCCAGCTGGAGCAGACCTCGGCAGCGGGCCAAGCTGATGCGCCCTCATCACCTCCAG
Source organism: Bostrychus sinensis (assembly GCA_020698575.1). NCBI lineage: Eukaryota > Metazoa > Chordata > Actinopteri > Gobiiformes > Eleotridae > Bostrychus > Bostrychus sinensis. The sequence goes on from CM036239.1 coordinate 31,301,769, forward strand.
GGGGGCTGACGCGAAAGCAGGGAACCATCTCGGGATACTCTCCCCCAGGTAAGCCAGGGTGTTTGAGCCCTCCAAGCCCACTTTGAGGTTAAAGATGAGCAGGTTATCTCTGCGGGATCTGTCCTCCATTTCAACAAGTTTGTCCGAAATAAATTGTAGGTGCTTCTCTGAGCCAGAGATGCGGTCCTGCAGATGTCAGGCATCTTTGCACAAAGTTTTTAGTTCTTTCCTGTGTCGGGAGGTCAATGGTGTGCATGGTGTCCAGCTGCTTTTCAGGTCTGTTAATTTGAGCCTCAGATTTATTGTAGGCTTCTTTGAAGTTTTTTACCAGGGTCTCTTCGATAACTTTGGCCAGAGCGGTATTCTCCACAGCAAGCTCTGTTTTGCTCCGTCATGACGGCTTGTTTTGCAGCGGTGTTCTTTCTTGTTTCCCGCGTAAACATAAGCAGTTTTAAAAAAGTAAGCTTTTTGATCTCCATGTTGCCCTCAACTTTATCACATCTCTGAAACAGAAGTTGAATAGCTTTGAAGTAGAGAGGATGCAGCTGTCTATGCTGCCGCCATGACTCTGGAAGTCTGTATATATATTTTTATTTATGTAGTTTATATATAATTTGTCATATTCTGCACATTTATACATTCACACGCACATGGATGCACATGCAAACAGGCTAGTCCCTGTTTATTCTTATTTATTGTGGCATGCATGAACACATGCATACTTTCTGTATGCATGCATATATATTTCCATGAGAGAAAGTGTATACTGTAGCGTTCTATTGTTAATGTAATACTCATTATTTTTGGTATGTTTTTATTGTTGTGCTCACCTGCCTGGGGACTGCAGCTTGTACAGTGCATCTCTTCTCTTGTGAGATTATGTTTTTTTAACATGGTCCAGGTCAAATTAAGAATAAACTAAAAGCTCTCGAAACATACATATTTTTATGATCTACAGTTCTGATCTGTCAACCATCTTGGATTTCAGACCAGCCACTGTTCTACATATACTAAAATAGGTCCATAGCATCTGGCATAATTGTATAATGTATGAGAGCCCAGTGAGACATAATGGACTTTCTAATGTTAGATGCTTTTCAAAATCACGCCCAACAGTTTCCTAATGGAAACCATTTGTTTTGGTCACCGGGTCAAAAAAGTGTGCCAAGGACACAGAGCTATAATTCAGATATAGAACACTTATTGTATTAAAAAGAAGCGCTAGAGTCAGTGAACTCTGCAGTATGAATGTGCAATTACTGTATTTCTGAGGAGACTTAACCTTTTTATCTAAGTGTTAGGACGAATGTGAAGTGAATATTGTTTAAAAGTTGGAATGAGAACTTTGCATTTCCAGAACATTTATGCAGCAGTTCTGTATATTTAATGAATTCATTATAAGTTTAATTATCTGAAAAGTGCTCCCCACTTGTTCTCTCCAGCAGTTTTTCCTTCAGTAATGTTCAGCTATTCATTGGGCTTATTACTTGCATGTGCTGGGTGACGTGGCACGGGGTCTGTCCAGAAAGTAATGAGAATGACTTCATAGATTTTTTCTCACACACTGATCGTTTCCCATTTGCCAGGGCCCCTTGTAGATGGACGACTTTGGAGTAGTGCATGTCATCAGCACCTCAACAAGAGGTGTTCCTAATGGTTTTAAATCCCCACTGCCTCCTAAGCACGTCTTGCCCGTTTTGCTAATTTACAAAGTATGCACCTGTGCAGCCTTACCTTGCTACCAATTGCCCACAATGCACTACAAACGCTTTCCACTCATAAAGAGGTTTGCATTTTTCTTGTGACACAACGCAATGACGTTTGCATGCCGTGGTAACAAGACACTCACCTTTGCTTTCAAGGGGCTGAAACATGACCAGCCAAATCCTGCAATTGGGAAACACCCCATTGTCTTCTTTAAAGTATGCACCTTTCAAGTCCACACAACCCTCCAAGTGATATCTCCATTCTTTATTGAATCCCTGGAAGTCTGGCATTTAGAATTCGTATAGCGGCTTTTTAGACGTTATCCACACTATCAAATGGTGTCCTTTCAAACCTTTCTTCATCTTTTGGAATATGAAAAAAGAATTCAACATGAAGAGTTTTTCAGCCATTGATGGATAAAGAACCCAAGCTGATCCAATATGAAAAAACTCCCATGAGCTTCCATATAAAACTTCTCCCCTAGCCCCTTACCCCTGTAGTTTACAATAGGTAACCTCATTACTTCTTTTCAACCTGGACAGACCCAAGCAGAGACAAATGTATGAATTAGAAAAGATTTATTGAAAACATATATTGAAGTAGGTTTGGCGCTTAGACCTCAACAGGAAAGATATTGAGTGATGCATTGAAGATGCGGAGCAGGGTAGACTATAGGAAGCCCTGCATTCAGAACTGCATTATTGCAGCTCTTTTTGCCTAAGAGAGAAGAATCATTTCTTTTTCTGTAAGCTAACGTTAGCAATTTCACACCAATCAAGGAAGTGATTCAGACTCAGCAAATAACTCAACTCTCACCCCCAATTTACACCAAAAGCAGAAGCACGGCACCATTGCTGCAGCCACGTCTGAGCGCTTTCTGTTTATTCAGTCTGACAATTCACACCGGTGGCAGCACATGGATGTCCCAGGAATGGCTCGCCGTTCCACTTTGCTACAGATAGGTTTGAGTTCTATTTTTCTCAAGTGGCTCCGCTGCGATCTGCAGAGCTACAGCCGAGGAAACACAGGAAACAGACTCCAAGTGTCAAAATAAACTCCCGCCACACTTTCAAAATAAAGGCTCACTGAAACAACAGTAATGTAAACACGGCGCATCGAGAAATGGGGGAAGAAATGCAGCGTGGTTTGTGACAGGAAGCAGTCATTTTAAAAGGACAACATGCAGAAGTTGAATGTCTGGCCACAGTTTTGTGGTTAGACGGTAAGTAGTCTGTAAAACAACAGGAGGAGACCGGGACCAGCAGCGGAGCAGCAGCAGCTCTGTCGCTCTCGGTGTAAATTGACGCTTTTACATAGTCGCGTGTAAACCACTTCGTGGCCGCAACATTCCGCGATAGCTCTTCGTGTAAATTCGGGGTCACATCTACATTCCTGCAAAAAGTACTTAGTTTTGCGTTTATCACTGGTTATAACTAGCATACTTCCTCTGGATGTGGTGTTGTTTCTCCGCCATATTCCCGCTTATCCCTGGAGCGCATGTGACAGAACAGAACTACAGCAATGCATGTATTTTCAAACGCTCAGAGAGCTATTGCTACCCTGCTGTTTAGTCAACAGCATTATGAAGGCTCAGACTCAGAGCCAGGAGTGTGACCAGCTAAGCAAATTTCATCATTAAAAGTTCCACAACAGGAATTTATAAATTGTTGCATTGTTTGTGTGTTTGGTAGCTTTTGGTTTGACTTTACCCTTTTCAAAGCAACACCAAATGTTCCAATTTTAGTCTTCACACAGATGTCTTGACACCTGGCTCCAGCCCTTACAGTCTGCTGGACCTTTCACGCCTGGCATTTGGGTTCAGACCAAACAGAAAAGGTTTCATGTCCAAAAGTGTAGAGGTAAAGGCACTGTTTGTGTTCAATGTGAGAAAAGTGTGTTTGTATACATACACAATGAAATTCAGGGTTTTTATAATGGTACACAATGTCCTATCACTGCTAACAACAATATAGCTCTGTTTTCTGATATTTTTTTCAATGAGTTAAACTTGACCAATTCGCCACTGCAGATATATAATGCCAAAATGTTATGTTTACAGCTGAATTATGTTTCTCTTTGCTTCCAGTGCTGAATTAATCACTTTCTTGTATGATTGCAATAGTCAGAATATGTCACAACAGTTTTTCTTCAAATAAAAGAAAATAATGGCATACTATCACTTCAAATAGCCGTTACTGTGTACTGTCTTTTAACAGACTCGCATAAAACAAGCTTGAATGTTCATTTTGAAGTGGTCAATTTAATAAATGAATGCATAATAGTTTCTTTTAACCATCAACTATGCTGATATTCTGATACGCCATTGAAAAATCTAAATAAGTCCTTAAAACAGAGCAATAGAGTGTATACAGACATGAAGACTTGTGCAAGAAGGTTGGAATGGGTGAAGAAAAGTGTCAGGTTTAATGAGTGATCAACAAGAATGAAAGGAAAGGTGTATAAGACAGCCATGAGACCAGTAATGTTGTGGTATTTAAACTTTTTTGTTAAGGGCCACATACTAGAAATATATATGTGGAAAACCATAAATGAAAGTCCCTCTCGGCTACTTCTGGGATCTGCACAGTGACTTTGGCATAGGTTTTACTCTAGATGCCCTTCTGCAACCCCACATTTATCTGGGCTTGGAACTGGCACATATACATCTGGCTTTTTTGGCTCCACCAATCACTCCAATCACTATTATTCACACTTTAGTGAATATCATGATTCCAATGACTCTTTGCTCCAAATTGTAGGTACTGAACATTTAAAACCACTTACAAGACGGGGAGATAGACTACAGATATGAAATCAAAGGGAGTCCTTCTGGATCCATAAATTGAAAGTTTGTGAACATCCGGGACTAAATGAGGACTTACCTTTTTAATTTTTTCCTTTAAATTTTTTTTTTTTTTTTTTTTTTTTTTTTTTTATCAGGTACTGTAGTTTGTCGTTTTTAGTTTTAATTTTTGTTTTGTTTTTTTCTCCCCTCCTGGTTATTGTAGTTTTCTTCTTACTTGTAGTTTTCCTTTGTTCTTTTCATGTGTCCTTTCACACCTGGGTCTAATTGTGTGTAATTTGTTTTTTTAAAAATTGTGTACCTCTCATTGGCGTTGCTGGTCAGTATTTAAGCATGGCCACTTGTTTCCTTTTGTCATCACTTTTTTGGAGAGCCTGGGTCTCCAGTTTTGCTTTTCAATCACTATTGTCTCTTTTATTTCCATTATGCCAGGTCCATCTGACACAGATATTAGGATTTTTTTTTTTTTTTCTACCTTTGGCCAGCTGAGAATGAAGCCATATGACCAATAAAAATTGTTCTGGCTCATAGTTTGGAAGCCCTTGGTCTCTTAATGACACTAAGCAATGAACTGGATGGTTAAGATTAGGAATGAGCACATATATTATATTTCCAAAAGTATTCACTCTCCAATCCAAATAACTGAATTCAGGTGTTCCAATCACTTCCATGGCCACAGGTGTATAAAATCAAGCACCTAGGCATGCATCTTTTGTGGAAAACTTTATGGAAAAGTTTGCGGATGGCTACTTCCTGTTCCAACATGACGTGGATGAGTGAGTTTGGTGTGGAAGAACTTGACTGGCCTACACAGAGTCCTGACCGCAACCCGATAGAAGACCTATAGGATGAATTAGAGCAAAGACTACAAGCCAGGCCTTCTCATCCAACATTAGTGTCTGACCTCACAAATGCTCTTCTGGAAAAATGGTCAAAAATTCCCATAAACACTCCTAAATTTTGGGGACCCTCCCAGAAAAGTTAAAGCTGTTGGCCAAATGTAATATTAGACCTTATGGAATAAGAATTAAGCGCGTAAAGGCAGATGAGACAATACTTTTGGCAACATAGCATATGACACACAGCTCATGTTCAGTATTTTGGAGATAACGTCAGAGGCTGCCCTTCTTCATCCATAGTGCTGGTAACATGGCTCACATCATTTGGACAGTTGTATGATGTGAAAATCTATTTTGTCGTCCCACTAAGCTTACCGAATATTAATACCTTTTTATTAACATTGCATATTCTTGCAGAGACTCTCTTGCCTTAAATAATAGGTCTAGTGAATTGCTACAAGACTGATGGGATCATGTAGAGTTTGCTTTTCTTCCCGTGGATCCTGTTTCCGTCCCAATGATTCACTTCAGTGCAGACATTATTCCTGAGCCTGATTCTCTCGATTTGCTTGGACACTGTTATCTGTCACTCAGCCTTGGATCTGCGTGTTCAGGAGTTATATTGAGAGCGACAGGCTGATCTCTGTCTCATTAGGTGGGTTGAGAAATGTCGTTGCAGACACTGCGCTGTCAGTACTGCCCCCGTACTCCCAGGCATTCAGGCTAATATTAGACCGCAGATGAAAGGTTGGACACCGCTGACATATCATTATCGTACTGTAATGAGTTGAAACACCTGAACTTATCATGGCGACACGTGTGCGACAATGTGAAACGCGTGTTTGACAGGGACTTGAGTATTTGATTATTCCAACCTGGCAAAAAGGTTACACTCAACATTTAGCTGACATTTTAATGATATTTGACACAAGTGAGTTCCTCCTTTTTCAGCCAGACACACAGTCAAAGGATGGGAAGAGAACATTCAGCAAATGTGTTATCCAGCAAATAAAGTGAATATCCACAATGAAGGCAAGAGAACAGATGGAATTCATATTTTTGCATTGAAGAGTTTTACAGCGTGCACCATTATATTCAACAATTCCTGACATGTTTTGATATCTGTGTAAGAAGTATGCAAGAATTATTGTCATGGCATGGCAAACATCACGTAACAGGTGGTAAATACAGTATTGTTTAGCATGTTAGAAGAAAATTGTTAAAAATTAAGTATACAACAAATTAATATGAATATTAGCATCCTCCAAAAAGAACTTTAGCATATAAACACAGAATCCAAATAAAATGATCAGATAAATAAATGGTGTGAATGAGTTATTAGTTAGCATTTAATATGAGAGAGAGTTTGGCACTATAGTGAAGTGCGATACCAGCTTTCTCACCTTCGATTCAATACCAATTGATACCAAGCCTGGTATCGACAATATCAATTCCAATACCACCCCTTGCAGGCACAGCCATTTTTTTTCTTTTATATTAATTGAATTTGTGTTAATTATAAAAGCCTATATGCATACACATGTTACTAATAATGGCTCGTTTATGCCACTGGAAAAGCAGAACACAATGGATTAGGCTGGACCTTCCAATGTAGAGCATGAAAAACATGAAAAATCCAGTGGAGGTTCTAATATACTGATAACATCGTCATTACTACTAAAGTATTGATACTTTCAGTTTCCTCAGGTATCAATACTTTTAGTATTAATTTGCACATCCCCTCCTGGACCCCAGGAGGAAGAGACATTGAGCAACGTGATGTACAGTTGCAAGAGAAAGTATGTGAACCCTTTGGTATTACTTGGATTTCTGCATGATTTGGTCATAAAATATGATATTATCTTCATCTAAGTTACAACAATAGAGAAACACTGTCTGCTTAAACTAATGCTGCAATATATATATATATATATATATATATATATATATATATATATATATATATATGTTTTCATGTTTTTATTGTACATTTATGTAAACATTCACAATACAGTATTGAAAAAGTATGTGAACTGCTTGGATAATGACCTCTTTGAAAGCTAGTTGGAGTTAGGTGTCAGCCAACCTGGAGTCCAATCAATGTGAGATAATGTGAGATTGCAGGTGTGGCTTAAAGTGGCTCTGCTCTATAAAAAACACACCAGTTTTGAGTTTGCTATTCTGAAGAAGCATTACTTGATGAGAACCATGCCTTGCACAGAAGAGGTCTCTGAAAACCTACGAGTAAGAATTGTTGACTTGCATAAAGCTGGAAAGGACATAAGTATCTCTAAAAGCCTTGATGTTCTAGAGCCCATGGTTCAAGAGATGGTCTATAAATGGAGAAGGTTCAACACTGCTGCTACTCTCCCTTGGAGTGGCCTTCCTGTAAAATTTACTGCAAGAGCACAGCGCAGAATGCTCAATAAAGTGAAGAAGAATCCTAGAGTGCCAGCTTACAGAAATCTCTAGCACAAGCTAACATCTTTGTTGACAAATCTACAATAGATAAAACATTAAACAAGAATGGACTTCATGGGAGGACACCATGCAGGAAGCCACTAGGATGGGTGATGCAACAGCACACTGACCTAAAGCACAGAAGCAAATCAACAACAGAATGGCTTCAACGGAAGAAAATACGCCTTCTGGAGTGGTCCAGTCAGAGTCCTGACCTCAATCCAATTGAGATGCTGTGGCATGACCTCAGAAGAGCAATTCACACCAGACATCCCAAGAATATTGCTGAACTTAAACAGTTTTGTAAAGAGTAATGGTCCGAAATTCCTCCTGAGCTTTGTGCAGGTCTTCACTACAGAAAACGTTTGGTTGAGGTTATTTCTGTCAAAAGAGGGTCAACCAATTATTATATCCAAAAGGTTTGCTTACTTTTTCACTCCTACACTGAATGTTCAATAAAAAGCATGAAAAAAATAAAATAAAATAAACATATATATATATATATACATACATATATATATATATACATACATATATATATATACATACATATATATATATATATATATATATATATATATATATATATATATATATATATATATATATATATAATATATGTATATATATATATATATATATATATATATATATATAATATATGTATATATATATATGTATTTATTTATTTATTTATTGTTTGCAGCATTAGTTTAAGCTTGCCTGGAAAATCCAGAATGATATGTCTCTGTATTATTATACAGAGAAATATCAGTCTGGTCCACATCCTCCACCTTGGTTGGATTCAAATCCCAACCGTACCGTGCATTTTGATTTGTTTATTTAAGTCATGTGTTCTTCGCGAGAAGCGTCACTCGTCTCCTCAACAATAACAATCAAGGTGGCACACCGAGGAGCCGAGAGTTTGTTTCATTCAACGGTAAATTCTGTTTTAAAATGACCAAAAACATATCGAGTCATTAAAACCACACAGCACAAGAAGCCTTTATTTTTAAAAAAAAGATTTTCACGTTGCTCACTTTGTTGTCGGTTTTTTAACGTCACTTCTGCCATTTTCTGATTGGCTTACTCTGCTGTCAGTTTACTCGGGTTTGCTCCACCCTAGAAAGCGAATTGATTCCATGGCAACCAGACTTATGCACTGGTACAGCAGTGAGTCTGGAATTCCCAGGCAAAGTTAAAGCAGGCTGTGTTTGCCTATTGATGTTACTTAGATGAAGATCAGATTATATTTTATGACCAAATCATGCAAAAATCCTTTTACTCGGGCCCAGGCCGGGCTCGCGCTATGAGTTTCGCAGTAAATGAGCAGTCATGTGATGCGTTTCGATCAGTGCGAGAAAGATGCCATAATGGATGCTAAGGAGGTGAAGCGGTTATTCTATGGTGACTACATTTTGGTTGAGCCAGCAATAAAAGCAAGGTCTGAGGTGTGGAAGAATTTTGACCATGTGCACAATGAAAATAATGGGGAAGGAGGAGGAAGAGTTGTGTGCCTGTGTGTACATTTGAATAAGGCTGAGCAGCAAACGGATTCGAGCTTTAACAAAGCTGTCAATCAAAATGTACTTGTCAGGCTCGGGTCAAATTCTGTCAGGCTCAGGGCATGATGGGCCTGACTTTAAAGGCCAGTTTCCAGCTCTAGCTCACATACTTTTTCTTGCAACTGTATAGGAGTTAGATAGAGATTTTAGGGCAGCGCTCCTCCCCTTAGAGCCTAGACACTGGTGGTGGCTGTGGAGAGAAAAATGCTTTGCTGCTGTGGTGAGGAGGTGATGGTGGAGGAAGGCTTCAGCTCAAATCTGATAAAAACAGCTGAATGACAGAGAGAGACAAAACGGTTTAAATTTGGACAGCTGAGCAATGATTGGCGTCAGACACGAGTGAACTGCTTTGTTTTAATCAATCTGACAACTCACTCCGGGGACGTCTTACACATGTCTTAGGAACAACTTGCCGCGACGCTACGCTCAAATTAGGTTGGAGTTCTATTTTTCGAGCATCTATGCGGCAATCTGCAGAGCTACAGCCAGGGAAACACAGGAAACAGGCACCAAGTGTCAAAATAAACTTCCGCTACACTTTCAAAATAAAGGCTCACTGAAAACAGCGGTAATGTACACTAAACACCAAGAAGTTGATTCTTGAGGGGGAGAAATGTAACGTAATTTGCAATGCCAAGCAGCCATTTTACAAGGACAACATGCAGAAGTAGAAGCTCCAGGGCTCTGTAAAGACAACTTTCTGTTCAGACAGTGAGTAGTCTCTAAAACTCAGGGGGGAGAGCCACTTGAGCAGCATTACAGCAGCAGTTCTGACACCCTCGGTGTGAATTGCCGCTTTTGAACAGTGGGTTCCCACCTATGTCTGACAAAAAACCTGGACATTTCGACAACCCAGTCGACCCTTTTGCTTATAAGCTGCGGTGCCCTTCACATATCTAACCCAAGACAAAAATTGCCCTTCTACAGCGAAATTTGACATAACCTTGTGATGGAGCTATATTAGTTTTGCTTTAAGTAGATACTTTCAGTGGTTAATGTCAACGGATGTGTTTGCTAGCATTATTATTGATAATATTATTTTGCTCTCATTAGTAATATAATTTTGATACTATTCTTTTGCTTAGTTATTTGCCATATGTCTAGTGTTATTTTTGTTGTTGTTGTTGTTGTTGTTGTTGTTGTTGTTGTTGTTGTTGTTTGTTTTGTTTTTTACCAGAGTGAGACAGACAATTAAGTTCTGTTTGTTTGCTCATGTGGAATAAAAAAATAATTTATTTTTTAATTTGATCTTGCTAAGTTTGTTTGACACTGCACCTTACATTGTTCAGATATTCAGGTATTCCCAGAGAGGAACAGCTTACCTGATTTTTACTTAGACAGTGGTGTGTGCTTTGCTTGTGCTTGCCTTTTCTGCTCCTGCTCCTGTAGCATCCTTGTCCTCCGTCTCTCCACCCATTTTCACGTTGTTATAGTTTTTCAGTTTTTCAGTCACTCGGTCAAAAGATGATCTGCTGCATATCCTTCTTTGTCCTGAAATATCACCGCCACAAGAGTACGTGCTACGTCATTTATCTAGAGCCAGTAAGCTTGTGCAAAAGTTGTCTTTGCAGCGAATAATTTGCATCATTATGTGTAGTGGATAAACATAGGCTACAAACAACATAGTAGATTAAACAGAAATACAAATTGTATGCATCATATAGAAAAAACGTGACATTCAGTGTCCCGGGACAATATTTTTTTTTGCCCAGGACAGACCATTAAATAGAAGGACAATCAGGTAAAACTGGGACAGGATGGCAACACTAGCTGCGACATTCTCAAGACGTTTTCAGTGTGAATTCAGGGTGAGGGCCATGTTTACTAAGCCAGGTGCTAAATTTCAAGTGCAGATTGAAAAATGGCATTTGCTATTTGTGGGCGTGTTGCGTGTAATATACTAAAAGAAACTGCACAAGTAAATGCTGCCGCAAATCTGATGTAAATAAGAATTTTGCAGTGAGCATGAAGCCCAATTTCCACTGCATGCAAATCCGCTCCGCTGCACTGCGCCACACACTCCGCAGTAAATACGCAGCCAGTTGTAGTGAATGAGAGCGTTTCCACAGTCTTCGCAGCTCTGCGGCGCCGGTCGTGATCCGGCCGTGCTCCGCCCTGCACCAATGATACGCAGCCAGTCTATTTTCTTCTATGGCAGACTCGGTCCACATCAACCTCCACAGTTCAGATCGCACCAAACAGGAAAGTGAACATGTAAAACATCTGGATTTTCAAAGTAAAACACAATACATCGACTATCGATTTTCAATAATAACGACACACGAGTAAACATTAAATGCACGGAAAACTTTTTCGTGCCCAGTGTTCTCACCCATTGTAGAGGAAATATCTGTTAAGTGATGTAAATTTGAACCACAAAGCGATTGCGTTCTTTTTCTGAATGAAGAGTTGTTTTAGTCTGGCTCATGTTTTTACCCATAATTCTTATCGCGCGATGTCATAATTCTCACGCATGCTCTTCCTGAGCTGCTCAAGGCTCCGCAGCCTGGCGTGGCGGAGTGGCGAGGCATCCAGTAGGCGAGGGTCTGCGTTGTCGTGCGCATCTTTCCATAGCATATTGTAATGCAATGCAAAAGTCAGCTGTCAGATATAACAGGACTACACTGACTGTAGTTGTCTTTGAGGGATAATAATTTCATTGCAATGCATTTTACTTTCTTCCATTAACATAGTCATTAGACAGACAGTCTGTCATAAATGCTTATTTCGTAGAATTCTGGCATTGACCAAAGTCACAGGTCCTTTAGTTTACTTTTGCGTGAGACAAAGTCCTATTCACTCTGTCAGAGCCACTAACCCTTAAAACACATATAAATGTAGCAAGTAGGCTAGATGAAGTTCTGATGGTGAGCAAATAAATATTAATATTAAAAATATTTCCGATGTCCTTCTCTCATAAACAGCAGTGCAGCCTCAATCCACTGTGGGCAGCTGTCAATCAAGCATGGCAGCAAACACTGGGAGGCAATGGGATAAACACAACAGGACTGACACTGTCAACACATCATGGCCTGTACGCAGCATTTAAAGACTGCTTAATTGTCACCTATAAGAATTTAAAAGTAGCCTACGTGAAACAGACTGAAAGCCCAGAGACAGGAGCTGTAAAAGGGGAGTGTGAAAGAAACAAGGAAAAAGTGTTGCAGGCAAAGTCTCTCTCTTTGTTTCTTCGACTTCAAATCAACACATTATTTTTGTATCTTTGTAAATGAGCCCTGTTAAAGCATTATAACGTATTTCCAATGCCCCATCTGTGCATTAAAAGCTGAACTCTTTCGTTTGCAAAACCTTTGCACCTGCCCCTCCAAAGTGCTAAAATTTCACACACTTTTAGCTTCCATTCTCGTGACAAATCAAACAGGGATGGCAAAGCAACTTAATTGACTTTTTCTGCCTTAATTTTGCGCGTCCTGGTAAGAACGCCTCAGTTTACATTTTCATTGTGTCACCGGAGTAAAATCTGCATTGCATTCATTCAGCTCCTGTGAGAGAAGCCAACCTCCAATTTTAGCACATTTTATTCATTTAGCATACATGTAAGCCTTTGATAAATCTGGCCCTAAATGTAGTCTGTCAATACTCTTTAGTACGTTTAGCATTAGTAGCTAACGGCTGGTGCTGTAAAGTCAGCTGTAAAAAATTTACAATGCTGCAACCGCTACACAGTAAAACACTGTCCTTAATCTGAATATGCTTTTAACATGTAAACAAGTATAGACCTGTTGCTGCAGTGCATGTAAACACATTATTTATATTGTACTAAAGGTTGAGCAACCTGAATGTGGACCTTCATTAGGATGGTAAATCATACATGGCCAAATGCCTTTTCAAAAAACTAATCTCTGGTCTGTTCGAGTGCCATGGCCGTGATGAACCTGAGCTAGATGTTTACATCAAACTAAAGTGTGGACTTTACCTTAATGTATTAGTATTGGTTCAGTTGCTTTAATAGTAAAATTAAAGCAAGTAGGCTGCTATGTTGTTGAGTGGGGTTCATGAGGGTTGTTTTTTGAGACTGCATCCTGAATTTAAAGTCAGCCTCAAGTCTGCCACCTTTCAACGAGCCGAGACAGCAACATCTTTTAGTTGAAGTGAACTTAAAATACATCTCTGAGCTGAAGGATATGATTGGACACAAACAGTAAACATGCTGAAGGCTAAAGGACAAAGATGCTGCATTATAAAAACAGCTAAACACTGAAACACAATACATGTTGGAATTGCTGCATTGAACTACTCATTGCCACTCCATGCATTGAGAGACGAAATAATGAGGCTTTTGTTGCATCTTTTCAGTGTTTGGAGCCTGGGTTGTCTCCTTTGTAAAAAAGCACAAATACAATAATTCCAATTAAAAGAGATAAAGAATAATAGGCAAGGTAAGGTAACTAAGGAAAGGGAAAGTGAAGTAAAGCAAAAGATCCGGGCTCCCACAGACCTCTGCTAAGGCACCTTGATTTTTAAGTAATCACTTCTTATTTTACTGACTCTCTGTGACAGTAGTATCATGGCAAGAGGTTAATCCCCTGTGGCCTATTGCTGGGAGCCAGTTGAACAAACTCAGAGTTGTGGAGTAACTCCTGGGTTGCTAAAACCAAACAAATCCAAACCAAGTAATTCTGGGTTTATGTGTTGCTTGATGCTGGTGATAAACTTTCTCTGTCAACTCAGAGTTAAACCCTCAACCACTGATTACTGCAGCTGCTGCAGCACTGATCAGGCAGAAACTCACAGTTCAGCCAATAGAATTCAGTCTAGAGGGAAGGGGGCGGGACTATCACAGCAGGGACACAGGTGAAGCTGATTACAGTAGCCCAACAAATAACAGGCTAATTTTAGGCAATTTTAGGCTTTGCTAGGCTAGGCTTTTTTTTTTTTTTTTTTTTTTTTAGCAATTGTAGTGTATAATGGAGATAACAAGTACATCTAGCAGTACAAGAGCACTCCTTCAGTATGGCCAATAAAGACAATAAAATGTGCTCCCTAGTAAATAATTTTGCTATATGATGTGTAAAGCAAAAAGCATAAAACTAAAAATCATTCCTATATTTTATTTCGCAACAAGAACAATATTCCTCACACTAAAAACACAGATTATTTGACCATGTGAATATAATGTTTTAATTCATAAAGGGAGGGCTGTATGCCGGAAACAGCTGTTACTAAGATCCACTAGCTTTGAAAAGCTGGTCCTGTCTCTGAATATGGCTGTTTATCACAAGAACAAGACACTGTTTGATTAAAATAACATTTTCACTTTTATTTCCCTCTGGCCTTTTGTTTTTGCTTGAGCGAGCATTATCCATCATTCAAGAAAGCTGCAGCAGTGTGTCGCTCCAGGTTTTACAAAGCATAACCAGAGTTGGCCAAAAAGTGGGACGGTACAGTACACTTTTGGGGGATGCTTCAGGCTGCTTTGGGAATACAACAATAACACCTTCACAATCCTCTGTTCTATTAACTTATATATCAATTATTATTTTGATCTACCCGACTGAAACATCCATGTTGATATTTTTTTTTTGCAATATAACATCAGTGCCGTGCTTCTATAAAGGAACTCATCATGAAAGCCATCATCGAGTCTCCTTTTAAAAGCATCCAGATAACATTAGACTCATTACACATTAATAAAAGTGGTGGTAAAAAGAGAATACAGGAAATAGCTTGTTCTTGCAGACTTAATTATGAAGTCAAGTGCTGTTTCCTGATACAGACAGGACTGATGAAGGACTTTCACTTTTTACTGTTATTTTGTTTAGTGTTTATGCTTATGCAACTGGATAATTAGCTTGTTTTAACCCATATACCCACATTTTAAAAAGTTACTGTTAAGTGACAAAAGTGTCCCTGTTACAAAACATCACAAAAAATGTATACATTCACATTTTTTTGTCAACTGCTCTGATCATGAATAACAAATGTTTAATTATTTTCTTAATTTCAATACTTTTTATTAATTTTAATACTTAATACTACTTAATACTAAAAAAAACAAAAAAAAAACACAAAATGAAATATTTTTAGTGTTCTCAAAGCAAAGTGGATTTTTGTAGGAGGGGTTCTTACAGCCTTGGGTGTCAAAGATTACCAACAGCCTTTATTTTTAGGGGTCATTTTGTGCTATGTACAATTTAAAAAAACAACTCCCATTAAATCTATTTGTAATTTTTGCTAAAAAAAAAAAAAAAAAAAAAAAGTTGAAATACACAACTGAGCCAAATTTAATAGAAAATGTAAGAACTACAGGAAAGTTCTCATCGGGGCCCCATTGGACATAATGTTATGGGGGTTAAAGGGTCAAATTTAACTAGTTCTACTAAATGTAGAACTATTTTTATGTACTGGCACAATACAGCTTGGGTCAGTATGACTCGGTTAGTTGTCTTGTATTTGCACTGTGGCAGGAGAACATCACTTTTATAATCTCTTCAAATTTAAACACCATATGCCATACAAGTTGTGTTTGTATATGACACATAAATACAATTCTCATCTGCTGTCATTAATTATAATAGAGAATGTAGTATGCCATATATATGTCCTGTGTAGCACTGTGAAAAGGCTAATGCTGTAGCCATATGCTGTCATAATTAATAGTAAAAGAAAATGTTTCTCAGTTTTATTAGTAGTAGCAGTAGTAAAAAGAGCTGCAGTAATATTGAATGTGAAGTAGGAGAATAGTAGTGACTTTGTAAGATCATTTTGCTTAAAAAAAAAAAAAAAAAATTCAAAGGGGGGCCCTCAAACCATCCATCCATCCATCCATCCATCTTCTTCTGCTTTATCTGGGGCCGGGTCACGGGGGCAGAGATGCCCAGACTTCCCTCTCCACAGACACTTCCTCCAGCTCTACCGGGGGGACCCCAAGGCGTTCCCAGACCAGCTGAGAGACGTAGTCCCTCCAGCGTGTCCTAGGTCTTCCCCGGGGCCTCCTCCCAGTGGGACATGCCCGGAACCCCTCCCCAGGAAGGCAACCAGGAGGCATCCGGAACAGATGCCCGAGCCACCTCAAGCTGGCTCCTCTCGATGTGGAGGAGCAGCGATTCTACTAGGAGCTCCTCCCGTATACCTGAGCTCCTCACCCTATCTCTAAGAGAGCACCCAGCCACCCTGCAGAGGAAACTCATTTCGGCTGCTTGTATTCGGGATCTTGTCCTTTTGGTCATGACCCAAAGCTCATGACCATAGGTGAGAGTAGGAACGTAGATCGACCAGTAAATTGAGAGCGTCGCTTTTCGTCTCAGCTCCTTCTTTACCACAACAGACCGATACAATGGACTGCATTACTGCAGACACTGCACCGAGCTGCCTGTCAATCTCATGTTCCATCCTTCCCTCACTTGTGACCAAGACCCCAAGATAGCCAGGGGCCAGAGGGTGTCAGGTTTGGGGATTTCATCTCAGCTTTTTGCAAATGATGTTGTCCTGTTGGCTTCATCAAACCAAGACCTTCAGCATGTGCTGGGACGGTTTGCAGCCGAGTGTGAAATGGCTGTGATGAGAATCAGCACCTCCAAGTCTGAGGCCATGGTTCTCCGATCAGAAAAGGGTGGCTTGTCCTCTCCAGGTTGGGGGAGAGCTCCTGCCTCAAGTGGAGGCCCTCAAACCAGCATTCACCAAACTTATATAAAAGAAAAATAAAATAAAACAAATGTAAACCTTTCTTTATTTCAAAAGTGCACATTAGTATTTTTAAAAATGAGATTATTGATTATAAACCTTTAAAACATGCCCGTTAAAAGCAGAATTCCTGCTCTGAGCTAAATAAACTACTGTATTATACTGACCACTGCCTTGCTTGCTTTTCTCCTCTTCCTCTATTATTCTTGTTTCTTTTCACACTGACAGACAACTTCTCTTCATTTGTCCTAGACAGCATACTTCAGAGCCAGATAAGTTTGTATTTTTGAGATACACAAATGCTTCAGATTTAAGGGCACTAGCTGCAGAGTAAGAGGGGGGCCCCTTTAGGGTCTCTGTGCTGGCCTAACACTCATTCCCAACTTACCACTGCTGTAGTGAACCAAAGTTTGTGAGTCCCTGGGGGCCCCCCTTCTGGGCCCCAAGTATTTGCCTGCTTTGGTGGTCGGTAAATAGCTTAGTGGAAAAATGGCGGGAAGTTATCTAGGAGAACCTCGCTCAAAGTGTCGTTGTGTTCCTGGGCAAGACACTTCATCCACACTGATTACTCCAGTCACACTATGTGGCTGGCTGCATCAGGAAGAGCATCTAGCATAAAAACCTGCCCAATAACCTGTGCGACTTGTTTGCTGTGGAAACCCTTAATTAAACAAGGCCTTAAACAAAAGAGAAAGAAAAATAGAGCAGGGAGACATTATCTGTAAATGTTTGGAGTACAGACTCATACCCTACAGTAGTCACTCTGTGCTCACTTTGTATATGCACAGCTTGCTCTACCAGCTGATCTGTACATCAGTGCCATAGTAGTAGATTTTACTGTGCAGGAATTGCAAGTAAAAATCTCAATTGTTTTGTGCCTCAAATTTAAACATTTATACTTAGAGACATGAGGTTCCAAAAAAAATCTGTTGGAATATTACATTTAAAGAGTGTGAGTAGCACCAGTATGAACTTGCTTGCTGGCAAATGTAAATTATGGATAAAACCGAAGCCCTGCAGCACTGTCAATCCAACATTATGCTGTAATGGTGCCTAGGTTTACTGCATGAACATATATGTATATTTAACCATGAGCAGAATTGTAATGGAAGACGCGTGGGATGTTTGTTGTAACCCTTTCATTATGACAATTTCATTTAGATGTCATTTTACACAAATTGCTATCCTTCTACAGTGACAAGAAACCTGAGTGTATGACTCAAAAGACAAGGTAATACCAGGTTAGAGAAGCACTTGCCAGGTAACTAAAAGTTTGGGTGCAGCAATGACTTTCTATGGGAGATGTATCAGTGCTATGAAGAGCCAGCCTTTGCGACATTAGCTGGATGGCTGCAGTTCACAGACGCCTGTGACACAGATGGTATGACAGTGGCAGTTTATGCAAATACGTTTTTCATTGGCTTTTCATGAAGACTTCCTGTTCTGAAAAGACCTTCTGTCCTTGCAAACGCACTTGCAAAACCAAAAATAAAACTGTGGCCTCTTGAAGTAATTTTTTATCTGTGAATTGCAAAAGCCGGTCTTCTACTTCTGCTTTGGTTAAGCAAAAATATGTTCCCAAGTGTTCCCTCAAGCACAAAGACTGACAGTTCAACAAATCAAAAGGGTCAATGTAGAAATTTTTTACACATTTTTACTACTACATTTGGACCCATTTCTCAATCAATTAAGAACTTTGTGACATTAGATTACCTGTCTCAATGAACTGTTCCCCTTCTGCGGGAAATTTCATGGACTATATGCAACTGTCCTAAACACACCTATGGCCTGTCCATCCTGTGGTTCTCCCTTAGGTTTCTTTTTTTCCCTATGGACAGGAGATGTTTTCTTTTACAGTCTTTCCATATTTGTTTATTCCTGTAAAGGCATTTGTGATATGATATAGGGATATAAAAATAAAACTGAATAAACATTGATGCACTTTAAGGTTAAGGTAGACTTTGAAATTTCTTTCAAATTCTTGCATTTTGGTGAAGCCTCCATAAATGTGACACTTTATCCACAGCTCAACTTTTGTTTTGTTTGAAAGAATTGATTGAAAGGATGGATTAATATATAAATATACTCTGTAGCTACCCTGTTGTATATTTGTGAATCATGAACATTTTAAAAAAATGTCAAAGTTCATTTTTTTTCTTATCTTTCAGCAGCTCCCTTTCTTATCACCACAGTGAACCAGTCACACTGTGATTTAGCAAGTTTTTACACCAGATGACCTTGCTGTCACCACCAGCCACGTACTGTGACTGGAGTGACCAATGTGGTTGAAGTATTCTGCCCAGGGATAATGACAATATGCACTTTGGGTGAGATTTAGAATATTCTCCATATTGCTGTTACCAGTGGTGGACAATGTACTCAACTTCATTACTTAAGTAAAAGTACAGATCCTCCTGGTCAGATCTTACTCCAATACACATAAAAGTTGCTCAGTCAAATTATTACTTGAGTGAAAGTACTGAAGTAGGTGCTTTCAAAAATACTTAAGTAGTCAAATGAGTACTTTTTTCATTTTTTTTTTTTTCTATAATGCATTTCAAACGTGTGTAGTCAACAGTAACTGGGGGACATTTCTGCTGCATTCAACACCAATCTGCAGCTCCAAAAATATGAAAATACATTTTCATTCCTACATAATTAAACCGAGTAGATGTCAAACTCATCTTAGTCTCACCCTATAGAGTCTCCACCTTAAAGACGACAATCAAGATATTTTTTGAGAGTGTGAGAGAGTTTAGTGTTGAGTTGAGTTGCTCTAATCTCTAGTCTAGTCTAATCTCAGGGGGAAGCAGTTCACACTGAGCTTTTTATTCTTAATTATAACTTGCAGTATTTGTTCTAGTTCACAGAACTGAATAATTTAGATTAGAATGACAAGAGGCATGTTTGTTAGTTTTTATTGTAAACGATTGTATACCTTTTAATATTCATATGTCTCTTATATGAGAGTCTAATCTTGTATTGTACTGGCTACATGCTATTCACTATTTATTTTTTCAAATAAACCAATATTGCTGCAAAAAAACGGAAAAGGGGCTAGTTTTTATTAGCCCAAGAACCACATGGCACATTACATTAGAGCAGTGATTGACAGGAGAGCCCCCACTCTTACTTACAGCATTAATGCACTGTGATTGGCTAAGCAAAGTCCTGTGTTTGACCAATCACAGAGCACGTACCCTACAGTTGCGTCCATGTAGCTACGTCTGTACTTTTGAGTGATGGTGGCGGTAATAACAAAATATTGTGACCGAAGTTGTTTATTAATGATAATTTACAGCAGCGCTGAGTTTGCAGGATTATCTCAAATCTCCATTACACCCAGAGCAGAGCGGTGTTTTTGACACTGAAGAGGATTAAATCTTTTCTCTGAAGTTTTTGGGACAAACTTGCCTGAATGTATTGGCTGCGTTTTCAATCAGACATTATACAGAGTCTACAGTGACAGAGTGATTGCCGTGTTTTATGAACACGTTTGCCTCGCTGAAAGGAAGAATAGAGATGTGAGCTTCATTTATAATAAGGTAGCCCACACATTTCTCCACCTTCCTTAAAAACATGACATGTAACTTTAGGCTAATGGGACTGCTCTCTGCACCTTCTGTTATTATTCGCCTGTTTTGCCATCGTCAAGTGGTTTGATCTGAAGAAATCTGAAAAAAAATTGGGGGTGAAGGTGCTGTTGTGCATTGGCTGAATTGGTTAATAATTGTTGAGTCATTCCTTGAAGTTGTGTGCAGTCGTTTGTGTGACAACTTGGCATTAAATAGGCCTAATATTTTCTTAGTGTGGAAGTTAATGAGTTGCTATTTGTGGCCTAGTGTTAGCCCCTCTTTCTTTGGGTTGTTCTCCCCTTCATTTGTTACTATGTTGAATCATGCATTTGCTCTCAAGCCAATTTGATAGTTGATACCGAAGCAATTCCTTGTGTTATCAAGGTTTGTTTGAACCTGCTGGGCTGGAGATAGGGCCACAGGTGCTCTGGTGGAGAGTAGTCGTCATCTTCTGTTGCCATCTTTACCGAGAAAATGCAAACTGAGTGTGTACGACCTGTATGGCAACACTAGAGGACAAATCTTCTTCTTCTACCACCATTCAAATCTGCATACCGCCACCTCCCGTACTGGATTGTGTACTGGGCGTGTAAATGGGAAATGCCACACGCAAACTTGAAACTTTTCTTCTTGTTTCTCCACAGAAGTAACAATTAATGAGGCCTTTATTAGAAATGTAGTGGAGTAGAAAGTATGATATTTACCGTATTTTCCGCACTATAGGGCGCACTTAAAAGCCTTCAATCTTCTCAAAAAACGACAGTGCGCCTTATATATGAATTTATTTATGGATACCGTAGTCAGGAGCATCAGGGAGTAATACATACTGTGCTTCACCATAATATTGCCGTAATCGCCCAACTGTTTATCTCAGACAGTGAAGATGAAGAATTTGAGGGATTTGTGGACGAGGAATGAACTGAAAAAGTGAGTGTATTGTGTTGTATTTTGTTATAATGTTAACTGAATTCACGCGTTACAACTGAACAAGTTTGGGAGTTATGGTGAACGCGTTGAATAAAGTTTGACTGACTTATCTGACTGTTTTGTTTCGCCTTTTAGTCCGGAGCACTTTATGTGAAAAAAGTTTGAAAATAGACCATTCAATGACAGTGTGCCTTATAATCTGGAGCGCCCTATAGTGCGGAAAATACGGTATCTGTGAAACAATAATCTCAGAGTAATTTCAGTGTTACCATTAATTTATACTTTGTGGATGAATGCATTATTAAAGTAAATTAGCCAGGTTTATCAGGATTTAAAAGTTAAACCAGTTAGAGGGCTTAATTGAGCTATGAAGATGGTCTGACCAAACACAGCTGCTACTGCTCTAGTGGAAAAACAGTTATTGTGCTGTCTCTCTGACCTCCATGTCTCTGTGAGTCCTCAACCATTGAAGAAGGGCATGTCAGCGACAACAGAGGCAGCTGCCAGCTCCTCTGCCCCGGTGCTGTACTGCTGCTGGAGCTTTGGCATTGAATGTGGCCACTGATCCGCTCCACTGTTTTGGCACCAAGTGAAGTCTGGCTGGTCCTCAGAGGCAGACCCTTCAAACCACACGGATTGATGAGGTCGGCAGGGACCTGGAGCATCACCATCCAGGGAGGCCTCATCAGTGGGATTGCATTTGAAAGGGAAAAAAACTCTCATGTGTTCATCTGACTGATCTGTGGGTTGAAGAGGTAGAAGTCAAGCATAGGAGCCTCTTAAGAGATTTCAATTTGTTTGAACACAAATTCAGTCAGTTTGATTTGATCTTATAGCACATAGTATTTACAAGCATCCTTCCAGATATAGTAATTAGATCTTAGGAAGTCTATAGGAAGACCCTATAGTCTTTATTACTAACTCTATGGGTCAAGCTGACACAGAGACATTGACAGACAACCTTTCACACTCACATTCATTCACTAGGAGCAATTTAGAGTCACCAGTTTACAAGTGGATGCTGGGTGGAAGTCAGAGTACCTGAAGAGAACCCACAGTAACATGGCAGGACATACAGACCCCTGTCAGAGAGATTAAGGGGCCGTTTAGACATGTTTTACCAAATTCACAAAGGTTTGATTGGTTCGGTTTGGCCTTTCATTTACAGGAGGACGGGTTTGCGTTTTCCGAATGATCAATCTTTTGAAAACACTGAAAGAGGTGTTTTGGTCGCACAACGGGGAGCCACTCAGAGTCACTCGACACTCTAGTACACTGTGAAAATAGTGTACTCACTGAAAACGATTAAGCAACAGCCTCAATCTGAACAGTAATTGGCTGTGTTCCGGCCGCATGTCAGCTGATCTAAGATTGCATGCTATGAGGCTTTTATGGCTCATATATTCATATTTAGTCCAGTAACTGTCAGTAATAACTGTATAAATACTTACTGTTACTGAAGGCTTTATTACCATGGCTCACCACAAGATCTTAAAGAAGTTTGGAAGTTGCAAACTGAACTATGATTTCCTCTGCTGTTTACTCACTGTGTGGTGTAGAGCATTTGTGGGGTGAATAACACCATTTGCTGGACAAATACGGGTACTACAGTTTACTCTTGTTTTCTTCACATTGCAGTGTTTTCATGTAAATGCGAATCAGAAGTGGCAGGACTGTTGCGTTTTTCTTGCCAGCATTGTTGTGCAAACGGGCCCTAAGAGAGGGTCAGCAGGTTCTTTATTATCTCCGTAGGGACCTTTCTCCAGATTTACAGCCAGGATCCTGGTCAGGAGTACCTACATAGCTGGAGGATTAGCCTATTGTTTTAGCTTGATGGGAAAAATGCCAAATCCAAAACCAACTTAAACATGGGGAGAACATGCAGAGTCCACACAGGAAAGGCCCCACACAATTTGGCAATCTTGCTGTGAGGGGACAGTGATAAGCACTTAGCCACTCTGTTGCCATAACCAACCTATTTACTCTATTGTTTTTTCAACCATTAACCCAAACCTAACATCGAATCCAGGGTCTTCATGTTTTAAAGAAAGCGTGCTACCCACATTACCACTTACATCAAAAATACATTATACTTTTATTGTAATGTGTAGTACCTCAGTAGGCCATTTGCCTACTAACCAGCAGGTTGGTGGATCAATCCCCACTACTAGCATTGCCTTTGCCAAGTGACTATACTATAATATACTATATACTGTAAGGCTGATGCATTATTATTATTTTGGACTTTGCAAGGTTTGTTTTTTGAATGTTCAACTTTTTCTCTGTTTTCAGCAGAATTTTGGTGAAAAATGGGCTCGGCATTTCTCGCCACGTCAACAAACTTTAGCACTACCTGCTTCCTCCTTAGTTATTACCTTGAGACACAACTGTAAAACGATGTGAGGAGCCAAAAGGACAAGGAACATGCATTGAATAAATGCTGAGTGAGCATCGAAAAAAATCCTCTGGGCAAGACAAAAGAACATACAATGCTATGTTTTGACTCCAGACAAACTGTTGCACTTAGCATTACAATTGCACCTCTATAGCACAACTTACGGGAATTCTGCAAGGTGATATGTCATCAAAATAAATAACAAAGATAGCCTTTAGAAAGCCAGCTTCCTTTGAACATTTGAACATTGAATAACTGCTGTCAAAGCTAGAAACGACCTTTGAAGGGATTGACAGTCCCTGTTTCTACCTATCCACAAAGAGCTATACATGCCTGAATGCAACATAAATACAATGACAGAAAACAGAGTATGAATAAAAGAGCTTTTCAAATACAGTTTCAGATGGTGACAAGGCACACAATGCAAAAAGCTACAGAAAGTAAGACATGTGGCAGTATGAGGTTAGGCTTGTTGTGAAAGCCAAAGCACAGGTTTGGCTGAGGATTATATTACAAGATTTTGGATTCACCGATTCATCACCCAATTCATTCCCATGTTAAATTGAATTTTTTGAGCTGTTAATATTATAATGATGTTTGCAACTCAAAAACATACCTGGAGTATTTTGTTTCATTCAGGCGTTTGAGCAATCCTGTTTTTCTAAGAAAGTATATTTCTCAAGAGCCTAAAACTCTCATTCTCACAGCTCTACATAGACACCGGACTGTCACCGGACTTATTCCAATCATTTCAGTGCACTATTCAGCACATTCAGCACATTATCTATCTGTTAGCGTCATGTTGCTAATAGCCATGCCAATTAGCAATTTTATGCTCTGTCAATTCCCCACTGTCGTCTGCAGGGGGCGGGTGACAGACACCTAATCCAACTGTTCGCTGCAAAGTCAAAATAAGTTATAAAATGTGAAACACTAAT
Source organism: Bostrychus sinensis (assembly GCA_020698575.1). Taxonomy (NCBI): domain Eukaryota; kingdom Metazoa; phylum Chordata; class Actinopteri; order Gobiiformes; family Eleotridae; genus Bostrychus; species Bostrychus sinensis. The sequence goes on from CM036239.1 coordinate 31,326,622, forward strand.
GGAAAGGTGTCCAAAATTATTTTTAAAAAGCCTGAAAAAAAGCAATATGCAATAAGCAATAAAATGAGCAATAAGCAATATGGGACTTTTAAGAGACGGCCAGTCTGTAGACTCAACCCACGATTTCCTTGCTGTGAGAAAAGACAGAGACAATAATCACTCCACCACTGTCCACCTTAATGCTGAATACACTATTAGCATTTGTGTTCAATTCTACATTGTTGCAAATTAACCACATAGACATGTGTCTCTCTGGTATGACATACTGGATGGGCTTTTCAGACCTCCCTAGCGAATTTTCAAAAAAGCGACAAGCGACAAATCTAGCGACTTTTTCTGGTGTTGCTAGCGACTTTGGCGATGAAAAACGTGAAAGCACTTCTCACTACGCTACTCTTCAAGCTACCTGCGTGTCGCCGTGAGCTTCTCCTCCTCCTCCTCCGTCTCGTCTTGCCGCCAGCAGCTGCTGCTGTTGTGCTCTTAACTCCACCTCGTTCCCTCTGCCACAGACCAATCAGCACATAGAAGTGGGTGCTGCAGTGGGTTTTTTACAGGCCTGTCAGCTGCAGTCAACTCAGAGCAGGAGCTTTTTTTTTTTTTTACGTTTATTCAACAAATTTGTGCATAATATCAATATTTTACAGACATTACAGCACTGTTCACCAGTACATAAAACATTTATAACGATAATACTAAAAATACAGAGTATTTTTTTCCAATTATGTCCATAATTTGCATGTAAATAATATGCAGTTACCTGTTAGAGTGCAAGCTGACAATATATATGCAGAGCTCTTTTGGAGATTTTTGGTGCCAAACAGCAGCCTCACCAGGCAGCCACGAGTCATCGGCTTTACTTTCAATTGGATCCATGTAACCAATTATGCAAATTAGGCGATGACTGTCATCTGGCGACTTCTAGCGACTTTTGGGACAGCCAATAGCGACTTTTCTTATTGAGGAGTTGCCAACACTGTGGATGGGTGCAAGGATTTTTTTTTCTTAAAAATAAAAGATAAAATACAGTGATGCAAGACCAGCACATTTTGGTGAAGTGAGTAAATTACGCTAGGACAATGATGGATTACTAGCGTGGCCTGCAAGACCACTTTTCCTATTCCATACAAAGAAGTTAGTCTGGGACCCTTAGGTAGCATTTCGTTTCTGTGGCAGAACAATGACAGGCGGAGTAACGAATCAGAGAAATGCAGTGTGGGATATAAGCAGCGCACTACTGATCTAAACAAACATGGAATCTTGCTGCTTTATTTTCATAAAACACCAGAGTATGGCATATGAGTATTTTTTTTTTTTTTTTTTTTTATGTGTTTGTTACATTGGATGTCAACCGGACAACTCAACTGTTGCTAAAATGGGAACAAGACAAAGAAAACAATCATGCAGAGGACTGTACAATAACACAGACTTTACCAGAACCAATAGGTGATGAAGAAAAGCACTAAATGCTGATAATCGGGTCAGAGAAGTTATTAAATTGGCTCAGTAGCTAGCACTACCTTGGTTAGCGCTTCCTCTTTCGTAAGATGTGCTGCAGATAAATGGCTGTGATAGGCCAGTTCCAAATCTAACTGGACAAATGCTTTGCTTCGAGAGGGGAATCAGACTATCCTGTTTGTGAACAGCAAGTAGGAGAGTCTGGCTTCCCAGGCTAATGGATTACCTGGACTAAGGACAAAATAAATTTCCATCTTTATAATTGTTAAGGTACGAGGAACACAGGAGGGAACGGACCCAAAATTGCAAACTCAAAATAACTTTAATGAAGGGGTACTCACACAGAACACGAGGAGACAAAACCAACCATACTTAACAATGAACCGACAAAGACCTGGGGAGGACACAGGACATAAATACATGCGGAAACGAGACACAGGTGAAAAACATCAGGGCGGGGCAGGTAATCAAACAAGCGGGAAACACAAGAGGCAGGAAAGGAAACAGGAAATCCAAAATAAAAGGAAACAAACGCAGAACACGAGACAAAGACATGAGACATGAGACATGAGACATGAGACATGACAATAATATTAGTTTATTCAATTTTAAATTGAAAATGAAAAATTATTATTATTATTAATTGGCTCTGGGGTCAAATTTGACATTCAATGTATAATGCTCAGGCTCAAGGCTCTGCTTCCAGATCTTGGTATTCACAAAGATACCACATGATTGTTAATATGCTTGATGAATGGCTCTATGTTGTGCTTCTGCAAGAACTCACAAGAACTGCTACATGTTTTCTCTGGAAATGAAAATATGCATCTAAACAAATATATGGATACATTTCCAGGCTGTGCGTCACCTTTTGGACTAAGGAAATAGAACCAGGAATAGGAAAAATTTAATCCAGGAAACAATAGTCCAACGCCATGTTACCCACTGCAGTGCTTGAAAGAGCTGCTGTTATATAGATACATATGTGGCTGAAAGTGATACATCGCCACTTTCCCAGTTGTCCTGCCAGCCAATAATTAAGTGTTTGAAACCTGTGTAGGCTAACCAGCCAATAGGAAGGTCCCCTTTGTATATAGCCATCTGACAACTGACTCTAATGTTGCTCTTATATTACAGTTACACAATATTACATTATAATACAATATCCCCATAAAGCATGCAATATAAACTCTGGGTAAATGGCTGTCACAGCAACTGCAACTAAGAAAATAGTCATACATTGTATTGTTTATTGGTTGTACTCATATGGAGTATTATGTCCCACCTTCTAAGTAATGGTCAGCATCAGTCACTGCATACAACTGTAAATCTGTCAAAAATGCTGCAATGAGATGTACCAATTGACAATCCACCACAACCATGCCACAGTATGTTTATATGCAGACCATACAACAAGACTAAACTTGGATATTGTTACCCTGAATATACACTGAGAACTATTGCGAGACAGCATTCAGTCATTTTTGCACGCCTTCCTGCTACACCATGTGAGTCAGTCTTCCCCCTCTCTTTTGCCGACTACTTACTGTCTAAACCTTAAGTTCCGGCAATTGAGCCCCATGCCTTCTCCTTCTTTACAGTGTCCTTTTAAAATGACAATGTCAAAGTTTTAGTTTAATTACTTCACCACAAGAATGAGCTTTTGATCGTCCATGGTCACTTAGGTCCTGGGTGTGATGCACTATGTTTACATTACGGCTGTTTTTAGTGAGCGGAAGTTTATTGAGACAATAGTTGGGGCTTATTTATATCTTGCATTTCCCCAGCAGTAGCATGGCAGATTGTCGCTGAACTGAACTCCAACCTATCTTTAGTGTAATGGTAAAATGAATAAAATAGAAAGCAGTTTATACGCAGATCAGAGGCCGTAATATTTCTATAACTGTTTTATTGATGTCCAACTCTTATACCAACTTTTAATGCGAGCAAAGGTGAAGAACTGAATGCTACATTTACTATAGAGCTATCTATAAATCATCTCACTCATAATGCATATGTCCAGATGTCAAATTAATAATTACATTAAAAATCTATCAGGGTTATTCAGAAATGGACCTTTGAAGTAGTCGCTACAAAGTCAAAAAGAGATCAAAGTTCACCACGAATGTCTCTAGAAGCTAATTACAGTTATTGATGTGCACCACTCAAAAGGGAACTGAAAGGATGCATCAAAGCCAAAAGACAAAGACAAAATCTGACTCGATGTGTACTCGTTAGGATTATTTCAGGTTTAAAAATATAGGGAAAACATTTTCTGTCGACTAACCACCAGAATCGTCCAGTGACTGTGCAGTTGCTGCCTTTATTTCCTGTTTGGGTTTTGAAAGAGAATATTTTATGACTGTAACACCCAGAAACTCTCCTCAAGAGATGGCCTGAATACTAGGACACAATCTAAGAAGCACTCACCACACCATATAACCCACAGGATTACAAACAGATTTCTTTATCAATTTATTTAAATAAGGTAATGGGCACTGTTGGAAATCTGGCTAGTTCACACATTTTTATGTATTCATTAAAGAATGATCTGCCTGGACATGATAAAATGTTATAGGAAGGCTGTCACTACATTTGAATAACCCTTTTCAAATTACCTTGGTTCTTCTAGGCAAACATACAATGCAGGATTTTTGTGGTTACAATATTTCATAGTCATGCTAACAGGTAATTTAATTTATAGTTCATATATTACAGCATGAAACATTTTTGCCATATTATGGTTGAACTAAGTTTTTAATTTGCTACACATTTCCAGTGAGTCTAATTTAATACTGTATATTAACGATAGTGATAGAAGTGGAAGGATAGATAGAGCAAGAGTATAGAGGCTCAGTGCACCATACTTCCCCTCTAGAGCAGCTTAGCTTCAACTGAGAAGTGAATCCTGTTCCTAATTGGCCTGTCCTTAAGCTAGTGTTGTAGTCAAGAGTGTACTAATCAAGACCAAGACCAGTCCAAGTCCAGAGTGAACCAAGACCAAGACAAGGCTGAGACTTTCAAAGTTCGAGGCCAAGCCGAGATTGAAACTTTTAAGGCCCAAGACTGAGTCGAGATTAAGACCAAGGCAAGCTGAGACCAGGTCGAGCCTAAACTCTGTGAACTAACACTAAACAAAGGGGGAAGTTTTTTTGTTTTTTTTTTAAAAAAAGGGGTTCAAACACTTTAATGATTATTTTAATACAACAGACTCAACAAAACAGAGACAGATAGTTTTTGTTTGTTTGTTTGTTTGTTTTTTCTAAAGCAGATAACTAGTTACTAATTACAGTTCCTCATGTTTGATAAATAAAATCTCAGAGACCGGCACATCCAAGTAAAATTGGATTTGAGATCAAGGCCAAGATTCAATAACACTGCAGCTGAGACCAAGATGAGACCAAGACTGTAAAAAAAATTGTCTCAAGACTGGTCTTAACCCTAACTCTACCCTAACCCTGCTACCACACTAACATAAGCTTTCTCAAAAAGGAACATTTTAAGCCTAACATTAAATGTAGAGATTGTGTCTGCCTCTCCAACATGAGCTGGAAGTTGATTCCATAAAACAGAAGCTAATTAAAGCAGAGCCGTTGCGAGAGAGTTATGACATCTCCATTGATAACAAAGGGCCAGTATTTTTACTCTTATAGTTCCTAGCAAATAGTTCCCAGAAGTAAGTCACCCAGACTAGCAGCGCTATACAATTCTATTGGACTCATTGTCCATGTAGCATTTTTGAAAATTAAGATGTTTAAAGAATCAAAGTTTATATTATGTACATATTTAAAAGCAAGTTTACACACTCAAAAATGACTGTTAGTTAGCTATATTGTGGACCTCCGTTGGCACAACCTTCTCAACGCCCCTGAACTAAAGTTTCTACCTCCAACATAGACAGACCGACAACCATTCACTCTCACATTCATTCACCAGTTCGCCTACACATGCATTTCTTTGGACGGTGGGAAGAAGCTGGAGAAAAACTACGGTAACACGGGGAGGACATGCAGACTCCACCCAGAGAGACTGAGTGACTGGCGGCCCGAGGATTGATCTCTTGCTGGGAGGTGAGAACACCCTACTGTGTTCTTAATATGTTTTGGGTCATGTAAAAAATGACTTATGTTTTCTGTAAACATTTGAATTCCAATCTGAAAGAAAAAAATAAGTAACCTCACATAATTAGATCTCCACATCAGGTTTTATATTGTCGGTTGCACTATAATCACAATGGCCCAGCATCAGGCAAAACATTCTCAATGACACATAATATTATTTCTCAGCCTTAATATAATTACTCAGATAAGATGTTCCAGCAGTAGCTCGTTTTTATTACCCACTGGTGAAATGACAGATACAATTAATAATCTGACAATCGGAGAAGGCTACAGCGAAAGTGGATAGAGCGAAAAAGTGTTCTCTTGAGGTGAAAGTATGTCTGGCAAATAGAAATGTGTAGAATTGGGCTTATCTCTGGCTGCCATTGGTGCAGTGGGAAAAGCTGTCCATTGATGCCAACTGAGTGAGAAATTCCTCCATTCAGACACTGATGTGAGAAGTTGATTTAAATACTTATGTTTAAAAGATACTTTGGTTAGATTAGGTTGAGTGAAATGGTTTGTGCCACTGCTTTTGAGAATCTGGGAGTGCAAGAATCCCAACAAAATCTCCAGCCACAAGTTCATCCTTACACCAGTCCCAAGACATCCTGCAGGAAGGTTAAAATCTGCTTTACTGACCCCCATAGGGAAATTTGTCCTCCACATTTGACCAATGCTTCAATGCTGCTGGGGCAGCCGGTCAGGAGCAAAACATAGTGCAGCATCCAAGGACCCTTCTCCAGATATTATCCAGGATCCTAATCAGGAGTACCTAGCTGGAGGATTAGCCTGTTGTGCCTGTTTTGGTTGATGGGAGAAACCAGAGCACCCGAAGAAAACCCACCCAGACACGGGGAGAACATGTAAACTCCACACACCAAGCAGTTCCAATCAAACCCGGGACCTTCTTGCTGTGAGGCTACAGTGCTAACCACTTTGCTACTGTGCCACCAATCCATGTCAAATATTTTATGCAAGTAATTAATTATAAGATATGTATTTGGTTTGCCTGTTTTAATTGGGGTTGCATCAGAGGTGGCTTGTGTGTACTCGGGGCAGGTATCAGTCCCATAATGCATTCCATATTACACACACTCGCTGCTTGGATCACCATGATCTGAGCCACCACTGCCCAAAGATACACATGGGTACATCCGTTGATAATTGATTGCAAGGGAAGCTAAACTTCCCCTAAATATTTCACAAAGTAAATGGCCAAATACGCACTGAATTTCATAAAATTAGATATTAAGTTGCATTAAATGTGCACTAGAATGTGTTTAATTTCATGAGTATGTCGTTCATTAATCAGCTGTTCAGTCTGATTCTCACTTCAGAGCAGCTTGGACGCTGTATAAATCCCTATTGTCGCTGAGCTTCACTGGATTTCTGTGAGACTGCTCAGAGCTGTTTTGTTGTTTTTGTTTTTTTTTTTTTACAAAAAAGAAAGATGCTGATTGATTAAATGAGCCATAAATGTCCTGCCCCTGGACACTCAGCGTCTCTGTGAGTCAATGGAACAATGGGCCGTCACACTGGCTGATCGATGATGATCGGCTGAACTGACTGAAGATTTTGATGGACAGCACACCGCTTTTTATTGGCTTCGGCCATGAGCAACAGTTAAGACTTGGAGCAGAGGAGACAGTCGTGTGCTGATGGAGCCCTCTGGAGCGTAAAGCAAAGTGATTTACCTAATTTTCACCGTTTGTACACATTATACTCTAAAGAAACAAGGCTAATAGCGTTGTTTACTTTGAATTTTTTTCAAGCTTCTTGAGTTTGTTTGTTCATTCAATATCAACATTAGGAACTAGCTTCTTGTTATCTCAGGATTAAATGTTATAAGCTTCCCCTGATCAGCAGCTGCCACCGGTGTATTGATCCATTGCGCATTTTACCTGTCCACCACACCTTTCTGTGTTTTAAAGCTCTCGACTTGTTTTTAAAGCAAAGATTTGCCACGGCCAGAGTTTGTACAGTCGTTTGATGAGTGGACTGTGTTATTTACGAGTTATTGCTACATCAGCAACAAGTTAAGGTTGACTGGCTACAGTTCCAGGCACAGGACAAGCAGGTGTTCTTTGTGCTTGGAATTATCTGCCATTTAAAACAATGGGAAATGATGTGCCTTTTACCCATGTGAAGAAAAACTGTAAGCCCATTGGTGCAGGTAGGCACTCTTAACTTGTTTTTGGGGATTAGCCACACGAGAATCTACAAATGTAAACATGCGTAAAGCGCATGAAGTGGCATTTCCCTCATGCTTAGTGCATCCTGCCTGAAGGGCTGAAGCAATGGAGACAAATGACCAGGCAGTCAAACTTAAAATACAGACACGAGTGCAGCGTCAAGTTCATGCAAATGCAAAGCGGAGCAGGACTCACTCTAGCTTCACAAAACGCCCCTCAAAATGGCGGACATTTTTGAGCGCTACGTAACGTCGTGGTCAGGTCTTGACATGCACTTCAGATATGATGTGTCTTTACACACCAATTGGCATTCAAAGCTGAGTTTATTCATAAATAACAACTGTCTGGATTACGTGTGTGAGCGAAGTTTTAGGCTTGATCCATGCACTTTGTCTTCTCATCTGGATACATGGTAGCACAGTTCAGTTAGGAATAATGCCATTAATGTCTAAATAGCTTTATTAAAAACATTTGCTAAAGCACAATCCTCTGTTTATTTCATGGTGTCTCGTGCCTAAAATTTGCGGAATAATATATTTCTGGGGGAAGAGCCCCAAAAGTGTTTTTTTTTTTCCTTCAAGTGACTCATTTCCAATTTTAACAAATGAAATTGCAGCAAAAATATGTTACTAATGCACCAGGATGGACATTTTTTTAATTCTGTTTATAAATGTGTAAGGGACTTAGAAATGTTGTCAAAAGTTTTGAAAAGTCATGAAAAAGTGTAAAGTGAAAAATGTATGGACCCTGCATGGCATTACTAATTGGAACTCTATACTCATACGATTTTTGGTTAACTTGTCAAAACTGTCAATGCCGATTGTCTAGTGTTTTGATGCCATCTTTTTTTTTTTTTTTTTTTTTTTTTTTTTTTTTTTTTGTAGCAAAGAAGCTAACCCTGTATGTAGATGTTTTTAATAGTGACAAATGCAGGCAATTTGACATGTAACTGAATTTATACATAAGAATTATGTTGTTATTTCACCTTAGGGTAGGTTTTTTTATTCATTTCAAATACATTCTTCAAATGTTTTATTTCTTCTTTTGCTCGCATATATTAACACAACAAAGGAAAAGGTAACTTGTTAAAGGAAGCAGAAGTGTGCACATAGGAGCTACATCTTGTGAAGTTATTAAGTCAGCCTTACATATCCAAGTCCATTCTCCGAGGTCTGTACCTCTGAGAACACAAGTCTCTTTAAAGGTCACTACGTTCAAGGTTCAAGTGAGGTAACTTTAAGGTTTACAAAGTACCACAAAGACCAGACCAGAAAAAAAATTAGGTGGTAGACCTTAGATAAGAGAGACATACTCAGAGATAGTAGGTTCAAATCCTTTTGTACTCTGCTTGGCAAAGATGCAATAATATGGAAAGCTGGGATAGTCTAGTTCAACGGTAAATGCTTCATACATTGAGTCACAACACAGTGGTCCATACCAAAAAGTGACTATTTGTCCCTTTACTTACCCCTTTTGACTGATGTTTGTATCTTGCAATGGGACAGAATCCTTGCCAACCCAATGCAGGCAATGACATTATATGCAGAGCAGAGATAATTTCGATAGGACCCGTGAGAGACTAAACCATAGACCAAACCAAACCAGGAAGTATGACTAACCTTTCAAAATCCTCAAGGACATCACGACCAAAAACTCTTTAGTTCCAGTATGAGACATCTAAAGTAGTTTGTGTTCCATCAAAGTTAAAGCTAACTGCTGAATCAATCATGAGGAGCACTCCGTGATGGAACCTCAGCACATTAATATACAACAGCTCACGTCGGCCATGATGGATAACTGTAGCTCGGCTTCGTCTACATCCTGGAAGTGTGACAAACATTTCTGATATGACACTATTAATCATAGCACAGCACAAACAGCTTTTAAACATCTTTGAACTGCAAATACTCCTCTGCATTATATATGAGCTAACAGTCTTGGCAGCTAAATTTATGGAGTCCCTTAATTTATATGTACAGAAGACTCTCACAGTGTAATCCGATGTCTGCTGATTTGGAAATGTCATTACTATTGATTTTTTATTGTCTTACCCTCGTATGGTAAACAAGGCCCAAGAATTACACATCAATGTGACTTTGGTGCTGACCTTAATATTCTCAAATATGGAGAAAACTGAAATTACATAAATTTGTGCTTCCTGGTGTGGCGAGGGTTTGTGGGTGAGGCAGAGGTTCTTGTAACCGAGCATTTTGAGGCCTCAGAAACAAAGTGCCACAGAATAGAGGATTACTTATGCATGTGTGAATGAAACACAACACAACTCCAGGTCTGATTCTGATGGTAATGGTAGAAAGCTCAGAAAAGTAAAAGGTTTTTTATTGCAAAACAAAACTGGAAACCCAGGCACTTCAAATAAGAATTACCAGCACGAGGAAGAGTACTTTAAAAGACCTTTATTTTAATGGCCAAATCATTAAAAGAAACAAAATGTTTTGACCCACTCAAGGTCTCCATCAGGGCTCACATAAGGGTTGTGAGGAGGGTGTGGCCATGCCTAAATACTGGCCAAACTAAGCCAATGAGAGACACACAGTTTTTCAAAAAACAAATCAGACACAATTGGATACATGTGTGAAAGAAACAACTGAGGGAATAAACTACAATACCCAGGAGGATATATATATATATATATATATATATATATATATATATTAGGGCTGTCAGCGTTAACACGTTAACGCATGCGATTAATAAAAAAAAATTAACGCGTTAAAATCTATTAACGCAAATTAATCACACGATCTGTTTTGCTGTAACAGCAGCACTTCTCAAAGCATTTTGGAGGGCATGAAGCCATGTCGGGGGCGCATCCACTGCTTTGGCCGCTGCACTACAACCCTCTCCTTTCCCTCCCCTCACGAGTCTTGTGTGAAACGTTTTACTAATAAATGTTGCGTGTGCTTTTTATATCGCTTCCTTTCACTGCCTCTGTCTGTGCGCATTCCTGGGAGCTGTGCTTTCTGTGCGTCCTGGACCTGTGGTGAGAGCGGGGGGCGATCCATGGCCTTCCCTGAACTTAAGTAGCCAAAAGCCACAAACTCCTACAAACCATTCATTTGAGTTTTTTTTTTTTTTTTCCATAAAGTGTCAGTTCTCGACTCAGGCAGTCTCACGGCGGACAGGTGACCGTGCCCTGCCCCTGTCTGCGGCGCTGAGAGGCGCAGAGGAGAGGCTCAGGTGTCTGCAGTAGATTTAATGCAGAGCACATTTCAGCAGACACTGTTATCTCAGTTACTACACAGACTTATTAAAGGCTCTCTCACATTATTCAGAAGTTATTTCTGAGATGTATTTTTTATCCAAGTAAAAACACACTCCTCAACCTCTCTGGACTTTTTTTTTATTTAAACGTTGCATATTGTCATGGAAAATCTATCAAGTTATACATTGCGATTAATCGTGATTAATCACAGCCCAAGAGTGTGATTAATCTGATTATTTTTTTGAATCGATTGACAGCACTAATATATAAATATATATATATATATATATATATAAACAACATAAGTCAAAGTCCTCATTCAGACCCGGATGTTCACAATCTTTAATTTATAGATCCAAAAGGCCTCCCTTTGATTTAATTTTGGTAATCTATCTTCGCCTCTTGTCAGTGGTTTTATATGTTCAATTTGGAGCAAAGAGTCATTTGCATTATGATATTCACCAAAGTGTCTAACCATAGGATAATCCTGATTTTTGACTCTAATTGCATATTAAAGTTCTGCAAGATGGTTTCTCAAGCGCCTTTTTGTTTGACCAACATAGAAACAACCTTCAGGACAAGGACAGGAAAGACAATAGACTACAAAAATACTATACCAATTGATAAAATTAATCTGTTTGTAGACCTTTTTACTGTGTACATCGATACATGCTTTTGTCTGAAAAACATTGTTACAGTATGTACAATACATACATTTAAAAGTACTACTAGGTTTCTTTAGCCACATGTTTGTTGTGTCTGATGGAAGATATGAGTGCACTAATTTATCTCTAAAGCCTGGGACACACCAACCCAACGCCCAACCACTGTCAGCAGAGGCAAGGCGACTGTTTGTCTCCTCATGTCTCCCCTTGTCGCCACTGAAAGTAGCTGCAGACACACTGGAGCAATTCAGACCCATAACCGAGCAGTGTGCATGCAGTTATGTAAACTCTAGTAAATAAAACCCTGCAACACACGTGTTTAACTCAAGTATTTATCAGTCAACAATAATTATACGCATTAGATTAAACTCATCTGATCACAGTAATGAATAAAAAGGACTGGATTATATGCAGCTGTTTGCCTCAGAGGAGGATTATATTTTTATCTGCACGAGCCTACAAGCTAAGGCAGTCCTTCTCAAATAGTGGGGCGGGCCCCCCTTGGGGGGGCGCGATGCGATGCCGGTAGGGTGCCTATGACCCCGGGGAACAAGCTTTACTTTTGCCGTGTAAAGTGTAATTGGACATCCACGGCAGCAGGTGGTGCAGTTGCGCTCTCATTGTCAAAGTCTGTGCGGGAGTTAAAAACTTTTTAAATTTCAAGACAAACCCCTCGAGAGACACCATGGAGAAATATTTAACAGTAACGAAAATAAAGGCGGAGAGAGACAAATGAAAGCCTCCCAAAAGCTAAAAGGAGGAAATATGGCGAAGCTTATCTAGCGCTTGGCTTCACTGTGACTACGGTGGGAGACGAGGAAAGACCGGTGTTACTGTGTCTGAAAATGTTCCCGTATGTTCGATCGTAAAAGCAGTGCGGGTAGATCGCGGAGCCATGTCTTTCCAAATAAATAAAGTCATTTGCCTATGGCTTTTGAACGCCCCGCAGATCGATCAGTCTGAGATTCTTTCTAAAACACGAGACACCGCGGAAGCTCGAGGAAACCGCACGAGCTACGAACTAAACAGAATACAAGCAACTTAATAACAATCAGAGTTCTGGCTGCTTTCACTTCAGTTCTGTTGCGGAGGCTGCGGGCGGCTCGCGCTCCGCGGCCGCTCTGAACACTGCCATGGGGCTGACGCTCACAAACACACACGAGGAGAGGCAGCGGTATCAGGGAGGAGACAGGTGAGGAAGGTGTCAGAGCCTGATGTATGTCACCTGTTTGCTTTGTTTTTGTTACTGCAGAAGTATGGGGGCCATGTGTGCGCCTCATAGAAAACAATAGGGGCATATTTTTTGACGCGCGTCCGGTGTGTGTTGGCCTTTATAGGGTGCGTTTGATTTGTTTTCAAACCCTGTTAAACCCTGTATAAGCCATGTCTATATTTTTCATTTATAGTCAAGATTCATTCTTAACCTCGTATATCTGCTTTTTCTGCTATATATATATAAAAAAAAAAAAAATTGTCCTCTCGCCCTCCGCGGGCGGTTTCATCCATCCAAGCTCGGGTCCTCTACCAGAGGCCTGGGAGCTTGAGGGTTCTGCGCAGTATCTTTGCTGTTCCTAGGACTGCGCTCTTCTGGACTGAGATGTCTGATGTTTTTCCTGGGATCTGCTGTAGCCACTCTTCCAGTTTGGGGGTTACTGCCCCGAGTGCTCCGATGACCACGGGCACCACTGTTGCCTTCACTTTCCAGGCCTTCTCAAGTTCTTCTTTGAGGCCTTGGTACTTCTCCAGTTTCTCGTGTTCCTTTTTCCTGATGTTACAATCGCTTGGTATTGCGATGTCAACCACAACGGCTTTCCTCTGCTGTTTGTCCATCACCACAATGTCCGGTTGGTTTGCCACTACCATTTTGTCTGTCTGGATCTGGAAGTCCCACAGGATCTTAGCTCGGTCATTCTCTATCACCTTTGGAGGTGTTTCCCACCTTGACCTCGGGACTTCCAGACTGTACTCTGCACAGATGTTCCTGTACACTATACCAGCCACTTGGTTATGACGCTCCATGTATGCTTTCCCTGCCAGCATCTTACAGCCTGCAGTTATGTGTTGGATTGTCTCAGGGGCCTCTTTGCACAGTCTGCACCTGGGGTCTTGTCTTGTGTGGTAGATCTGGGCCTCTATTGCTCTGGTGCTCAAGGCCTGCTCCTGTGCAGCCATGATCAGTGCCTCTGTGCTGTCCTTCAGTCCAGCCCTTTCTAGCCACTGGTAGGATTTCTCGATGTCAGCCACTTCAGTTATCTGTCGATGGTACATCCCATGTAGGGGCTTTTCCTCCCATGATGGTTCCTCCAGCACCTCGTCCTCTGTTTTCCACTGCCTGAGACATTCACTGAGAACTTCATCTGTTGAGGCCATCTTCCTGATGTAGTCAAGGATCTTGGATGTTTCATCCTGGACAGTGGTTCTGACACTCACTAGTCCTCTGCCTCCTTCCTTGCGCTTAGTGTACAGTCTCAGGGTGCATATATAGGGTATATATATATATATATATATATATATATATATATATATATATATATATATATATATATATATATATATGTAGGCATAATTTGTTATAGTACCGGCATAAGCAAAAATCTACTTTCACCCCTGGGTATACTTATACAATTTTTATAGATAATGATCTTATTCATAGTCACCGTGGCGAGTGGGGGGCGCAAAATATTTTCTCTTTCCTTGGGGGGGCTTTGCAAAAAATAATTGAGAAGCACTGAGCTAAGGTAAGCTAACTGCAGCACATTAATGTTACAGATGTGGGAAGCATAATGAAGTAGTTGTAGATAAGAAAGTTCCTTATATTTTGATGTTAAACTCCAGCTGTTTGACAAATTGTGAATGGGACACACAACCAATCAGAGCTCGTTGAGCACGATGGCCTGACGCCGATTCGACATGTTCAATCAGCCAGAACTATGCCCAACTGTGTCCTATTACGTCCGATGGTGCGGAACACACCAAACAGACTCAAGTCACCGACCGCGCCCCACGGCCAATGGTCGCTCCGGAGTGTCCCAGCCTTAAGAGTGGGAGCAGGAAACACTTTACTCAATACTGGATCACTTTTTATTATAGCCCAATTGTCTTTAACAATATATTTGATTTGCTCTGCACATGTACTATATGTAGTCACAAACATAGAACAAGACAACTGTTTAGGCCTAGAAGTATTGTTCTTCTTAAGCAGAGAGGCCCGAGTAAGCAACCAAGCTCTATCACATACATTCCTCACAACTGTAGGTTTGACAGCTCTATCCAGAAATCTACTAGACATAGCCTCTGCCTGCTCAGTAAAATCCTCATCCTGATTACATATGCGACGTAGACATTGAAACTGCCCATAAGGGATGTTTCTTTCAAGATGTTGAGGGTGAAAAGAGTCTGCTCTAAGTATAGTATTACGCAATGTATCTTTTCTATAGAGAGTAGTGTGTAAATGGTCTCCTTTCCCCTTGAAAATTGTTAAATCTAGAAAATGTATACAACTCTGTGAATGTTCAATTGACAACTTTATATTAAGATTAATTGAGTTTAAATATTTATGAAGATCCAAAAGATCCATCAAATTACCATCAAAAATCAATAAAATATCATCAATGTAGCGATCATACCAAGTGATGCAATGATACAAAGGATTGACAGGATTCAGGATTCAGAAACATGTTGGCTTTTTTAATGATTTGGCCATTAAAATAAAGGACTTTTAAAGTACCCTTCCTCGAGCTGCTGATTCTTTTTGGGAGTGCCTGGGTTTCCAGTTTTGTTTTGCAGTACCTGTCCCACATTCCCAAGAGCACCCTCCCATGTCTTTGTTTGTTTTGAATAGTAAGAGCAACCAGTTACGTTTTTTTTTTTTTTTTTTTCAAATATATTTCAAATATACCAATAGACCAATGACATGCTGGAGTTTTTTCTTTTTAAAATGACCTTGTGTCTGAGGTTTCCCCCTCACCGAATCAAACTCCCTGCATTGTAAGGTAAACTAACCACTTCACAAACTGGGCCCCTTTCCACAAATGATTATTATTAAAAATCAGCTGATTAAACAGATTTCTACAAATGCATTTTTTTTATTTTGGAAGGGACAAAGGGGGACATATTTATAAAAACCTTGGGCATAATGTGAATAAATTTTATGAGATTTAATATTCAGAGTTGATGAGATGTGTGGAAGCAGGGAGAAATGAGTGGAGAAAAGTGCAATATAATATAATAATAAAAGAGTTTCAACAAGAATGAAAGGAAAGATGTACAAGACCGTGGTAAGACCAACAGTGGTGTATGGTTTAGAGACAGTGGCACTGAGGAAAAGACAGGAGGCAGAACTGGAGGTAGTAGAGCTCCTCAGAGCAAATCTCGCAGTTCACTAATAAGCAACTGTCCACAGCAGCCCACTCAGGTGGAACCGGGTTTCCATGCCCATCCCTATGATCCCAATGAAGGGGATAGGGTGAGATGGAGGCAGGTGATTCGCTGTGGTGACCCCTTAAGTGAAAATAAAAAGCAGACAACAATATTCATTATTTGTGTCATGGTAACAATCGGCATTTCACTGAGCTGCATGTAAATATTTGTGTCAAAATGTACAATTAAGCAGCCTCTCAAAAGAAGAAAACAAGTCGGTGGCTAATGACACACCCACACACACTTTGAAACACTCCAATCACAATAGCACCGCATCCGTCAAAACATTTTCAGTGAAACATATTCTTATCTTTGCCTTCAGACAGTGACAAGAAGAAGATGTCTGAGTTCTTTATTATTATCCGTCTAGAACAATGACAAATGCAAAAAATGTGGGAGTAATAACATCATCTGAGCGCTATACAACACAGAAAATTGTGGATTTATGTGATGTAGCAGACTAATAACTGTGATGGCAGTTATGAAGAAAAATGTGTTCTCTTGAGATGAACAAACAGTATAATAATATGCTGAAAACTACACAAAGAAAAAGAAACTGTTGAATGTGTCAGAGGAGAAATTGAATTATATCAAAAAGTGTAAATGGCCTCATGGTTGCTTGTGGTGCAGTGGGAAACGTTGTTGGCTTGTTATGGCTAACCGAAATGTGTGGCTTTCTCTTGAGACCTGAGACTTCAGCGACACCAGGTCGGCGATCCCATTCTCAAAATACTGTACCAGTGTGGGGTGAAGAGGGCTGTATTCACCCTGTAACAAGTTCTTTAGTCATCACCCTCACTCTTAAGCTGACTCTGAAGCTGTTTTCAATTATTTGCCAATGATTCTGGGCATTGTTTGTTGAGTTCAAAGCTGTAATGGCAAAATTAGCGCCATCTCCTAATAGTAAAGAATCCTTAATCCTAATAGTAAAAAATCCTGGATCCAAACGGTGATCCATAGCACTCCCAAAATATAATCACGTTTCTGACATTTCCTGAAAATTTCATCAAAATCCAACCATAACTTTTTGAGTTATGTTGCTAACAAATAAACAGACGAAACAGCGCCGCCGAAAACATAACAAAAATTAATCATTGTATACCACATATTTAACTGAATCACTGCATGCTGGGAGTTGTATGATTTGACCCTAGAATGCTAAAGAATTGTGGATTCGTTGCTTTCCTGGATCCTAGGTTCAATTTCCAGACCATAAGGGACCTTTTTGTGTGGAGTTTGCATGTTCTCCCAGTGCCTACAAAGGTTTCCTCTGTGTGCTACTGTTTACCCTACCCCCCAAAAACATATACAATAGGTCCCCAATGGGAGTCTTCTGCAAAAGATATTGTTAATCTCAGTGGGACTTTCCTGGTTAAATAAAGATCAAATAAAATAAAATTCAATAGTCAATTAGAGTTACCCTTATTGCAGTGTTATCAAAGTAAGATCATTTAACCTCTAGTTGTTTTGTTTTGTTTGTTTGTTTGTTTGTTTTACAGATGATACTTCAATACTATATGCAATCAGAGTGTTTCTTTCTCAAATCTAAAAAAAGTTGCATACTTTCCATTTAGTCGGTTAATCATTTCAAAATAATTTCCAATGTGTGCCTCTGTAATCAGCAAAGCTTTGTTACCCTTACTGGCCTTACATTCAGTCATTCATTCATTCATCTTCCTCTGCTTATTACCCTTAAGGGTCACTAGTACTGGAGCCTATCCCAGTAACTTCTGGACCTTAGGCGGGGTACACCCTGGACATTAGCCAGTGAGTCTCAGGGGTGACACCGAGACCTACGACCACTGACTCTCACATTCATTCGTTAGGGGTAATTTAGAGTCACCAATTCATCTAATGCATACTTGTCTTTGGACGGTTGGAGGAAGCCAGAGAGAACCCACAGTAACACAGAGAGTACATGCAGAATCCACCCAAAGAGATTGTCTCCAAATAATATCCAATTAGTGCCACTGCTTTCTGCAAAATGTTCTTACCTTTACTGGCCTTACATTATTTACTTATAAGGACAACAAAAATGCTATGTAACAATGCAATAACCATAGAACATTCAATATGAGTAGAAGTCATTTTTTTAAAATTGTAATTTCTTTGCACAAGCTTGGACCACATGGGAGAACAGACACCATGTTATATTATTATGCATGCCATGTCCAATCATCTGCACTTTCAATCCTGTGTAGGGTTTTTCTCTCATTTGCCGCTCTCTTCCTGGAGTGGGAATACTTTTAAATTAACATGCCACTCCACTTTAGATGAGAGCCCCTGATATCTGACTTTCTGAACCATCAACGTTTACATTTTACCTCAGCATGGGCAAAAAAAAAAAAAAAAAAAAAAAAAAACTGCTCTCTCTTTTACAGTCATGTGTGGCTTTTACAGCTTTCCCCATTTCCTCCATCACACCGCCACACAGCCTGGACTCTCTGCCCTTGGCACTCGGCATCTCATTATACTAATGAATTAAACTCAACATGCGAAATTACATGACTGCTTTTGTGAATTATGGCCGAACGCTTTAACTTTCTTGTTTCTTGTTTATACTGCCATGCAATAGAAATGGGCTCTAAACACCCTAATTGCATTTTAATCAGCTCCCTTTTAAATAAATGATTATATGTGCTTTTAGGCATTTGCAAAAGACTCAAATGTAATTGTCCATGGCAGAAGAGAGAAGCAGTTTCTTTCATTTACACTGTGCCAGAGGACAGAGAATCTTTTTACTCTTATAAATTATTAGTGGTGGGGCCAAAAGTTGAACCCTTTAAAAGTTTAAAACCTGGATTTTCTGCTGGAAGGCTTTATCTACTGGACCTACTGAAGCTCCGAGCCAAACAAGCTGCTGGAGTGTGGTCTGGCTCCTATCTGTAGATCTCACGTAGAAATGGATTTATTCACACAGGTGACTTTTGGAGAATTACCTTAAAAGACCTTTGCAATGAGGAATTTGTCTTTCCTGGCATGAATCTGTTGCTTATTCCTTGCAGGGTTGCCAGATTGGTTAGGTTTCTTTTGAACACTGGTCTGGAAAAATTTGCTCAGCCAGCCAGTCCCTCCTACTTTCTTTTTGAAAGCAGTCTGTTTTTTTCAGCCAGAGCGAGCTGTTTCCATTCGACTTGTGTGATACTTGCCTATCTGCAGCCTGCCTTACAAAAGCAGAAGATAATCTCAAAATTCACCAAGGTGGCACAGACTTAATACAGAGCAAAATTTGATAACTTTTAATAATTAATGGCAATTAATGCGTTCCTTCATCACCTGTTGATTCTGCTGAAGTCTGCGTTGTTGTTCAGTCCTCTGGTGACTTTTTGTTCATCTTGTTGCCATTTTACTAATAGTAAAGTCACGTTAACGTCCAATGCAACAACCACATTAAAAATAAACTGACTTTTTCAGGAACAACTAAGTTTTGTTGATATAAATATAGCATATACTGGTGTTTTATGGCAAAACTGGCAACATTTTTTTATAAGCACCATGTTTGTTTTAGTTACAGCACGCTGCTAACATTCTGCCCTTCGTTTCTCTGATTGGTTACTCCACCTTCTGTTCTACCTATAGAAATTAAACTCTGAAGTATCAGACTAATTTCTTTGTATAGAATAGGAAAAGAGTGCGTTTGGCTGGCCAGGCTAAAAAAAAATAGCATTGGGTTGATTGATATCATATGAGCTGCTTTTTCAACATTTGGCAGGTTTGTGGATATTATTCAGGGAAATTACTAACAAAATTAAGATCCAATTTAACCAATTCTACTCCCATCAAGGACTCTCTATCCTGCCGACAATGCCATTTGATGGTTCCAACTGGAACAAATGCATTCATCAACCGACAAAGAAATTCATGTCCTTGAGCTGATGCCGCTTTCCTTTCCATCTCATGCACATACGAGGTCACTGATCCATTCCATATGATTGGTTTCATCATCCCAACAACAGGATACAGGCCTAGCCTCTATACCAGGAAGAGGTCCCCATTCGACCTCTTGACCCTTCTTGTGGAAATTACAGGTTTTGCGTAGAATATTTAATGACAAGTGCCAAAAATGTGTTATGACATTACGCATTACAGGTGCTATGAGCAGTATATATATTTAATTAACATGTATATTTTACATAATAGCCAAGTTATTCTTGTTTACTTTTTTTTTTTTTTTTTGGTTCTAAAACTGAATTGCCAATCGTCCAATCAGAAAAGAGACCATTGTTTTGATTTTGACTGCGGTACGGTTTTCAAACCAGTATGAGCTCATGCTGCTTATAGTACCTTTAAAAAACAGGCACATACATTTTATATGCAAGCATTTGTTAATTCTCAGTCACCTCACTTCTATAGTATGGTGTTCAATTAATTTTACATAATGCAGTAGCACTTTCTGGGTTTATGGCATGAAGGAAGCCTGACTCATACTTCAAATTGTAGGGTAATCATAAAGTGCCAGAATACAGTATGCAGAGAATGACTTAAGTGAGTTATTAATAAAAGGTTGCCACAGTTGAGTTCACACACTTTTTCCTCCAAAGTGCCAAGCTGACATTTCTGTCACAGGGGTTCAGGAGCAGCGTTGTCTTACCCGCTGCCTTTTACAAAAACACAGACTTAATTGCATTATCAGTGCTATGAAAGTTGGCATGGCATGAAAAGAAGCAAATTATTAAACTCTGGGATGTCAGACAGAACCACTCTCACTTAATCTGGGTAGGCCCCCTGTACCAGTAGTTAAATAGCCTAAAAATAATAATGAAAACAAATACCACAAAGTTAAACAATAATGTCAAGTGTTAAAGTCACCTTAAAGCTAATTGAAATAAAATGTGTACATTGTCCTCTTTAAATATGTTTCACCTGTTGGGTCGCAACAGTGATATATACAGTGAATATACTTTTAAACCAATCTTGGTCACCTCTAAAACAGCATTTCAGATTTTAGAACCTCTAAAAATGTATGACTAAAATAAAACGTTTTTATTAAGTACTCCACTGGTGTCATAAAAATTTGCTGTCCCTTTAACACTAGAACCGCCGCAATGGTCAAATTGACCGTTTGGTCGGTTTGAATACTAATTGGTATTGCTAAAACACAATTTAAAAGCCTGTCAATTTATGACTTTTAATAATTATTTGTCTTTTATATTTTCCGATGTTTGTGGGGTTCTAAAACTACACACACAGTTTTTTCTAACCATTTTTCCATCTCTGACCTGCAGCCCTCTGGCCGCTCACCATGTTGTTACACTGTTGCCATGGCGCGGAAGCGGCGCTGTCACTGGCGTCATTTCGCGGGGTATTTTGCAGCTCGCTAAAGAGCTGCGGAGCAACCTCTTGCTCACCAGAGCCATCCCCACTGTGGCCCTAAATCTCATTTGCTGCCATGCTTGAAGTAGCTACAGGTCGGAACTCGGCGGTGCAGTGCTCCGCCTCCTTGCTGTAACTGCGCACCTGGTGGCATGGTCTACTCAATGCTTATGTGTTACCTCTGGAAAAATTGGCATTTTCTATAGCTAAAACTGTATTTGCATTGCTTTATATAGAAAAATATTAAACTTATAGTTATTGCTATGTTTGTTTGCTAGTTAAGTTGCAACAAGTTTTTTTTTTATTTAAATATATATTATTTTCTATCGGCGTAACGTTGACACGTAACGGTCAAAATGACCATGTACGGCGGTCATAGGTATGTTTAAAATGCGCCGGTCCTAGTGTTAACACAAAAAGAAAAAAAAAGCTTTTTACTTCCTTAAACTTTTTTTTTTTTTTTAATGAATGCAGATTTGAATGTGCTTTTGGCTCATGTTTCCCCTTACCATAACTTGTAGCATATTGAATAAAGTTTTATGCTGAGGGGAGCACATTTGGGCTCTAAAAAGTCAAAATATGGGGCCAGACAGCCTATACTTGAGGACATGAAAGTGTCATATTGTGGCTGCCGAGCCGTTGCTAAAGTATCAAATAACCTTGACAAGGACAATAATTTCTTGGCTGTTGGACTGAGACTGAACAATATACAAAGGGGGTTTTCACATAACATTGTTGTTTACATTACACTGAAATCTATCCATCTATCTATCTATCTATCTATCTAAACTATTTGTGTGATGCCATTTTACTACAAAATGAAAAATAGCTGTGAAGAGCTCAGTGGAAACAGAGCTGTTCACGTTTTTTTGGAAAAATGAATGAGACCAGACTGGATGTAGAGGGCTTGTTGATTGGTCAGTGCTACCTGGAGTGGGTGGGGGTTTGTAGAACCGAGCTTTCTGAAATCACAAAAAAAAAAAAAACCCACAAAAAACAGGTTCACTCAAACAGGTGTGAATGAAAAAAAAAAAAAAAAATCCAGGCGTGTTTTTGATGACGAAACATTACAACATGGTAGAAATTCCAAAAAAGTAAACTTTATAGAACCTCAAATGAACATGATTTTCAGAATCCTAAATAGGCAGTGTTTGACTCCAATTTATTTAGAAATTAATCTTAATCTTAAATGTTTTGAATAGGAAGGAAACTGTTTTTGTCTTGATGGTGAAACTCACTCTAGTCTCCCAAAGGCTGCAGGCAGTTTGTCAAACTTGTCACATGTTTGTCATTTCTTGTGTCTCTCCTTCCTTTAATTTGGGACATAAACTCAACAGAGTGATAAAAATGTTGAAATTTCACAATTTTTTTTTTTTTTTTTTTTTTTTTTTTTTTTTGATTGCTTCCTTAAGCAAATCATCTAATTGACAATTGTAATTGTCAGGTCCTCAACAACCTGTCTGCACATTCACTCACATATGAGTTTTTTTCTAGTTGCTTAGACTCTAAAGTTAAAATAAATGCAGCATTTCTGAAACTTCACACCATCAGACTTTTAGGACAAAATGGTTTTGTGAAATCTGAAACATAATTATCTTCACCACCACTAAAAACTGGAAGACTGTTTTGTTAGTGTCCACCAAAGCACTACACTCTAGTCAACTTATCAACAGACCTGAGAAATAACACAAAGACATCAGAAGATGAAGACACGTATTACTTGATAGAACAGACAGGTTCAGTAGAAACAGTTGCTGTTTTATTACACTAGCCGTGTTACCCTCCCCATTTGTCTGGGCTTAGGACCAGCTTGTGACAAGGGTTTTGGCCTTAGGGGAATTTAACCCAGGTCCAAGTATCTGCACTTTTGTACATTTTTTTGAGTTGTTTTGAGGAACAAAGTATCTTTTTTTGTTTAAAAAAAAGATACTCTGTTTTTGCTTAAAATCATGTGTTTTTGTTGTACCCATTGTAGACACACAGTACTTAAATATAAAAGATGCAGTAAAAGTAGAAATAACAGAATATAATACAGAGAAATGATTTTGCTGACAGGCACAGACTCTTCTGTTGCACCAGTTTGTTCATTTCATCTGTAATCAGCACAATGTTTCAGCAAAATCACTCACATTTAACACATTCATGAGTTGTTGAGTTTGTGTGAAATTCCTTAAACTTCCTTTTCTCTTGCAAGTACATTTAAAAGTGAGTACTTTTATATTTTTACTTAAGTAGAAATTTTAAGGTGATACTTTTACTTGAGTAAATCTTTGCTCCTATGTCTGTACTTTTACTTAAGTAAAGAAACTGAGTACTTCTTCCAACACTGAATTGTAGTATATCAAAGAGTGAATTGGCAGGAGAATACCTAAGCCTAAAAATACACTATATTTCCAAAAGTATTCACTCACCCACCCAAATAACTGAATGTGGATTATGGTGCGGGGTTGTTTTTTAGGAGCTGAGCTTGTGGGTTCCTCTGAAAGGAACTCTGAATGCTTCAGCATACGAAGAGGTTTTAGACAATTCCATGCTCCCAACTTTTGTGGGAACAGTTTGGGGATGGCCACTTCCTGTTCCAATATGACTGCACACTAGTGCACAAAGCACGGTCCATAAAGACATGGATCATTGAGTTTGGTGTGGAAGAACTTGACTGGCCTGCACAGAGTCCTGACCTCAACCTGATAGATCACCTTTGGGATGAATTACAGCAAAGATGAGCCAGGCCTTTTCCTGTCTGACATTGTCGTCAAATGTCAGACATTGATGTTGGGAGAGAACGCCAGACACGTAGATGTCTGATGTAGATAGATGGAAAGGGCGGGTTGATGTCATATTAAACCCTATGGATTAAGAATAGAATGCCACTTAAGTTCATATGCGTGTAAAGGCAGGTGAGCTAATACTTTTGGAAATATTGTGTACCTTAGCACTGGCACCGAGCACAATAGCAGTTCAGAAAATTGGAGCATAGCAATGTATATGACTGTTATCAGTAGATTATTTGGTTGGTGGCAGTGGTAATGGAAATCACCTAATATCCATGTCAGTGCATGATGGTGAAGGCCTTGTTTGGTGCACTGACATGGGCACCTTGTAGGTCAGCTTGGTTCTGCTAAAGAAGGCCCTGCAAGCTAATTTTACCTAAATGTATTAATGTACTTTCTTCTTCTTAGTCCTGTCACAGGTAGCTGGGGCCAATCCTAGCACCCTGAAATTCCATTAATCTTGCTTCTATCTTGTGGAATGTGCTAATTTAACTAGTGAAGTCCCAAAAGATGCTGTCGGACTATAAATAGTTGTTTTGCCTGAGTTTCTAATCAGAATCAGAGACAGCATCAAACAAATGAAGGAATATGTCTAATTTTATTTATAGCCACCGGCTTCAGTCAGAGTGTGTAATTGACTAAACAGATAAGAATCGGCTGAAATCTCCTTGAGTGTGTTTGTCTGCAAAATGCTCGGGTCCTGCTCTGAAAAACACAAAAGGACATGTAGCTCGTTCTTATCACCTCCAAGCAAAGCTGCACTCACTGCCAGATAAGAGCCGATAAGGAACTGGCACTGTGACCATTTCATTTTTCCTCTCCACTTTTTCCTCTTTGTACATCAAATGTAATGTTTAATCTGGAATCTGGGGCGATTCGGCTTGCATAACACAGATATGAGTGGACATATGTAAGACCAATTATGTCTGAGGAGAAGCAGGTTATCGACTTATGTTGAGCTGCAGGAGTTATAACATGCACATAAGGAGGATCTTAACTGATATCTGGCGTGTGTTGAAGAAAATCTGAGCAAATAATGAGCCGCCTCAAGTCAGAAACATCACACAGTTCTGCCAGTGTTTCCTGACTTGGCGTCCCTAGTAGTAGGATTTAAGGAGGGAGAAGCCTTTCTGCTGCTTCCCCTTAACGTTGTTTCTTGTTAATAACATGCATGCATCATTTTGCCATTTTAACTAACCTCAGCATCAGTGTGGCAAAGGCAAAATTATAGTAGTGAAATTGTTGTTGATTGGCTACATATGTGCAATGGAGGGACAGCTGAGGAGATGTTGTCCACTTTTCCACGGGGCCTTTTTTGTTAACTCAGCTTTTCTGAACTTTTTACTGTATTTCAATGTAGAACATATCTGTAGGCGGTGTCCTTCTCAAGAGCTAAAAATGCTCATGTCTCATTTCTCTACGTAGACACATGAAACCAGGACGTGCTCCTGTGCATTTCTAATGCCCAAATGTGCTGTCACCAGACTTGTTCTATTAATTTCTTTTCTCAAAATGACGTCACTACAAAGCAGTCAGCTCATTTATGCACACTATATTATCATGCTATGTCTGCTACTGTTTAGAACAAGCACCAAGATTTTCCTCTCGTGTCTGAACTCAAATCCTCCCAGCTTTATTAATGTGTGAACTCAAAATAGATGATCAAGGTAGCACTGCCTGTAGAGGGCTTTACTCAAAGAAAGGCAGTGCTGATGCAGCTGCACTCTTTCTACCTTAACTTGTTACTACTTTCCAGCGTTTGCAGCACACAGTACAGACTGGCCTGAGCTGACAGATTGAAGTAGGCAGGGCCAGAGGGCCTTGAAGGTACAGGTACCTAATCCAAGCATTTTCAGCCAAGTGAAAGTAACAGCTCCCCAAAATAAGACCTTTTCTATACATTATTTTAAGTTATGAGACGTAAAATGCTAATTCAAAACCTTGAAAAACAGCTTAATATGTCTACATTAAATACCTGGGTGAGCTCCAATCACTCCACATGGACATAGTCAGCACATTCAAAAAGGCCCTCTAATATCTGTGTTTAGGTTAGGAGGTTAAAGCAAGCGGAAGTTAACTCCAAACAGCCAAGGACTCCTGTGTTAAGGTAAATGCTCTGCAACAGACAGAAAGGCTATACATTGAGCATGTAAATCTGCCAAAAACCTAACTGACACAGTTCTTGAAGCACAAAAATGCTAAATTTTGCCATTTTTCTGTGTCATGGTAGTTAGCTGCAGCCAATTGCTTTCTTAATTGAGCATGCCAGCATCACAGTTTACACACCACAACATAATTCTTATGCCTTCTTTCTTTGTGCAAATGGCCTCTAAAATGCAACCTTTTTTTAGAGGCTGTAAGGTTTGAGAACTCATTTTGCTCCAACTACAAAATGGAATAAAAAAAGATAGGAAAAGGTTAATGTCAAAACAAGAAGAGTCTGTGGGGGCTTAAGAGAAATAAAAACGATCAGATCACCCAGTATCATATTAATAAAGGTTATTCAGTTACTTTAAAAAAAAAAAAAAAAGAAATCACATAAATATCGCATTAGCATTAGACGGTGCTAGCGTTCCCCTGTGATTAGCTGAAAAAATGTTACATCTCCATTTCAGGGATTTATTGAAAGAGCCCAGAAGAAGAAAGATCATGAATAAGGGTGTTTTGATAGTTGGATGCTGGTTGCGTTTATTTCCTTTTTTCCACTAGTTGGGTCTACATTAGAAACAACCCTTTCTGTGGCACCTAGAGCTCTTTTTGAGATTTTACTTAAGTCGAAGCTGCTGCATATTCTTCCCTCAGGCATCCACAGTGGATGGGTGCTGAAATGTTTAAGATGGGCTGGTGAATACACATCAACCTTTGCCAAACCTTCAACTTCCATCCTGTTGCACTACATTGTCATTGCTAATCGGGCCACCTCAGTTGTCACTCTTTCTTCCTTTTCCCACTTGGTGACCATCTATGTGGTGGAGCCTTGGTTAAAGGATGTGCCATTGCCTGTTTTCTTGGTTCAAAGATGCTGTATATTGCCACGGGCGATCATTGGTGCTTCTTCTTGGACTTTTAGATGAATTGGTGACCAATTCTAGCTTTCACAAGCCTTATCTCGGTGTCCTTGTGAGCTACAGTGCAACGCAAAAACATTACACAGGTTTTTAAGAAAGACTATGAACAAGGAAATGTGCATCAATGTACAAAATAAACAAATTACAAAAGCAGCACTCAGAGAACATAGACCTCTGCCAAGGCGCTGGACCTATCTCACAATGGTAAAACTTTAGTGCCCAGACTTGGACTCAGACTCGAAGATCTTCTAGTTCAGGGGTAAATGCTCTTTCCATTGAGCTACAAGATCCTTATATCCCACAATGGTACAAAATCTACCAGAACAAATAATTTCTTCATTTGGTGGAGAGAAGTAGTATTAGTATTAGTATCTTTGGTCTATATCTCAGAACCCTTTCAAAACACTCCTGGATCTAAACAGTCATCTAGAGCCATACCAAAATTATTAATTTTGTCCCTGGCCAATAACTAATCTTTCCTGAAATTACGATAACAAAAATAACACCAAAAAAACACCAAAAAACAAAAACATTTTTTATTTATTAAAGGGGCTATTTATGCTTTTAACTTTTTAAACCACTCTTAGTCACCACATGAACCGCATTGCACATTTTAAAACCTTTAAAAAACAATATCTGATTAAAAGAAAGCGTTTGCTACTGCTATAAAGAACCAAGTAAAGAGACTAGCAGAGTGCAGGTCTGTTACTGTCTTTTGAGCAGAAACAAAGACAAAGAGCTGTTTAATTCCTTGATGCCATTTTACTACAAAATGAAAAATAGCTATGAGGAAATAGTGGAAAGAGAGAACACTTTTTTTTTTTTTTTGATAAATGAATGAGAGCAGACTGGGTGTAGAGGGCTTGTTGATTGATAAGTACAGAGCTGGACCTTCCTGTTGAGAGCTGGGCCCCGCAGCTGTGGCAGAGCCGTCAGGATCTGTCTGTACTTAGAGCAAACGGGGCCCTGTCTGATCTCTTTCCAAATACTGCCCTCTGATAAGTTTATGCTTCATCAATGGTCACAGCAGAGCTACAGACTTACTACCAGATGACAACTCTTGTTGCCCAGCGCGGTCTCTTCATTTGTCGCTGTGAGAGAAACTCCGGTTTGGCTCTTCTGTCATTCATGTTTCAGAAAAATACATTGTCTTATGGCAGCGCTGCAGCATCCTTTCCTCTCATCTCCCTCTCAGCCCTTGCCTCTCTTGAGTCTCGCCTGCTCTGCTCTGCGCTAAAAAGAGGATAAAACTCAAGCAAAAACTTATTTAAACTAACACCAGTCTGTGTCCAGCAGAGGACAGAGAGATCTGGACAGTTGTTTCCTCATTAAAAATGAACAAAGTCACAATTATATTGTCTCAAGGTCGAGGTGCTGTTTATTCCGCAGAGTCAGAAGCAGAGGCTGCATGCATGAGATGTGTGAAAGAGTTACTAAACTTAACTCCAGAGGGTTGATGCACTGTTTAGAGCCAATCATTATCAGACAGGTCCTGGTACAACATTAATCTGTTAAGTGCAAGTGAAGCGAAGGGGTCACACATTGTTTAAATAGGTTGTAGTAGATAATAATATATTTAGCTTATTTGAAGCCTATTGCAGTACATCTGTTAAATATTGAGTAGCCTATTTTTAAAAATTGGTTATGTAAAACAGTGGGTTTAATTAAATATTATTATATAAAAATGTCTTTAATAAACAAACGAATGAAGTGAATGAAGTGTGATTAAAAAAATGTTAAATAAATAAACTAAATAAAACATTTTTTAAAGACTAGATCTAGCAAGACAGTTTGGGGAAAAAATAATTAAATTAAATTAAAGCTAGCATGGATATATCACTGACTAAGACATAGCTGATAGTAGGACCCTGGAGCTGAATTTTGCATAGGGCCTCAGAAAGGTTAGATCTGGTTTTGGGTCAGTGCTTTTTGGAGTGGGCAGGGGTTTGTGGAACCAAGCATTCTGAGGCCTTAGAAACTCAGTGCCAAAGACTACAGGATTACTTAAACAGGTGTGACTGAAGCAAAACACAACTCCAGATATGTTTTTGGTATGGTATGGTAGAAAGATCAAAAAAGTTTTGCATAATATAGCCCATTTAGTACTTTAGCACTTTTAGTAAACAGTGTTTTTTTCAAACAACACTAAAACCTTTGGACAGTACTGTATAATCTATCATGAATAAGACCGCCGTCCAAGTAGGTGTTTACTTGTTATCATTTTAATAATGATGCTGTAGTTGATCTTTGATGAGCCCACGATGGCAGTTCTGTGCTACTGCTTGATGAAGACTCAATTATGGGTGCTCTGGGGGCTGTAATACAATTCTCATTATGAATATTGGTACCAGACAAACACAGCCAATGCTAAAGATGATGGCAGAGCCGAGCAGCTGCTAAAACACTGCCAAGCTCGACATGATCTGTTTGAAGCTTGAGTCTTAAAAAGCATCACTGCTGAAAAGCAAAACTGCCTGCGGCACAAATATCCCTGAGTGGCCTGGTAAAAACGCCAGCGATATATCTAGCCATATACGGCCATGGAGGCTGCTAGGCTAAAGCATTTAATTAGCTGGTGTTTATGAAGTGTTGGCACATCCAAATGTAATGATTGCGAGAGCATCAGCATTCATGTCGTGCTCTTAACCTGCCCAGGGCCAGCTCTGGGAAAACCACCATGAAATCATAATATCAATCAATATAAGACTGATAAGAACAATGGGTGAGATATGAAATGGCATTCACAAAAAAACAAATGCATTGGCAGCAAAGACAAGACAGGACAAGGACATATTTTAGTTACTATTCTAATATTTACTAAAAACAGCACACAGTTATTGTGCTAAACAACAGCCCAGAAACTACAGGAGCCTCAGTAGGTCAAAACTCAAGCTCAAAAGAGGGCTTATTGATTGGTCAGTGCTTCCTGAAGTGTGCATGGGGTTCATGGGAGAGGTGGTAGTTTGTGCAAACAATCATTTTGGGACCTCAGAATAACTGTGCCAGAGACTACAGGATTACTCAAACAGGTGTGAATGAAGCAAAACACAACTCCAGGTAGGTATTATGATATGGTAGAGTACTGTTAATACAACAACAACAGCTATCAACAACTACTAGTTGTGCTAAGTCTGTGCTGTGAAAGTGAAAAGGAATAAAGACATTTATATGGTACATAATGTCGCATGTTTATTTAGCAGTGAAAAATCAGACCGAACCAAAGCTAACTCAAAACTGGCAAACAACCCCAGCAGGGCTCCTATTTATGCCAGCCTCCTAGCCCTGCATTGATTCACAAGAAATGAAAAATTATTCATTACATGGCATGGCTGTTTGGTCAACATGCTCCAGCAAATGGAAATGTCTGTCTTTGGGGAAAGTGCCAATATTCATTCTGACCATTGCATGCTTAGAAAAACAGTAAGGTAAAGCTAACATGTGGTCACTAAAGCTCTAACAATACAGTGTATACAAAATCACTGTTATCCTGTAACAGAGTATGGGGCAGATGCTTTATGTCAAGATGAATGTGTGCAAGGTGAATCAGACTCAATCATGAGTGAGAAGCAATTTAGCTCATTTCACTGAATATAAAAAGATGATGATGAAAAAATGATCCACAAGGGAAAGGACTTTGGCACAGTAGCTCTGTTGCACTTAAAACCACTCATAAAAAATACTAGTAAAAGGTAAAATGGGTATAGTAAAAAAAAAAAAAAAAAAATGAGTAAAGGTCAACAGAATATAATATACAAAATCTGAACATTCACAAATCTATGAAAAAAAACATAAAAAAATAAAATATAATAAGTAAATATACACTATATACACACACTGGTGGGGTAAAAAATAATGCAGAGCAATAATAATGGAGAAATTAATTACTTTAGTGTTCCCTGTTGGAGCAGAGCTGTATGAGTTGGTGAGATACTGTAGCTGCTCCTCCAAGAAAATCTCTATGGGAGAGCAATGTATTTATTTATTCACCAACAATTTGTACGTCATAGTCAAAAAGTCTTTTGGATCCATTTCCCATTTGTAGAGCTCTGTCAAAATGTGGAAATAAAGTCTTAAAATTATGGTGGCAGAAGAGTTGAATGCACATATTAGGCAATCCACAAAAACAAATTCAACATTTTGCACATGTATTGGTCCGTTGTGGTAGAGAAGGAGCTGAGCTCATAGGCAAAGCTGTCAGTTTTTCAGTTGATCTACGTTCCTACTCTCACCTTTGGTCTTGAGCTTTAGGTCATGATCAAAAAGACAAAATCTCAGATACAAGCAACTGAAATGAGTTTCCTCTACAGGTTGGCTGTGCGCTCCCTTACAGCTTTGGTGACAATTTCCTAGTCACCCAGGAGGAGCTTGGAATGGAACCGCTGCTCCTTCACATTGAGAGGACCGAGATGAGGTGGCTTGGCTTGGGCAACCGGGATAGAGTGACTACCTAACCCTATCTTGGTTGTGCTGCATAGCCATTTAGGCATCTGCCTTTCTGTCCCACTTGTTAAGAGGGGGTGGGGTGGGGGGTGGGGGGGGGGCTGTTTCTGGAAAGGCCTCTTCATGGGTCTGTGGGCTGATGTTGGTGCTGGACTGTTTTGAGAATACACAACCTGAGAGCTTTGATTTTTTTTTTTTCTTTCTTCTTTTCTTTCTTCTTTTTGTTACATATTTTTCTCCCAAAGAATAAAGTCTCAGTAAAGACATTGCTTTGCGAAATATGTGTTTTTGGGATGACAACTTCATAGGCCCTGAACTGGAGCAACTTGTATCTCAGTAAGTTTGTAAGCTATTTTTTATATCAAAACATTTAGTTCTCGTGTCCATTCCACCTTGTCCCTCCAAATCGCACAACTTGTTCCAACTTTTTGTACTTTTTAAGGTGATCACCCTACACCAGGAGAAGGCCCAGGGGAAGACCAAGGACAGGCTGGAAGCACTATGTCTCTTGGCTGGCCTGTAAACACAATTCATTTCTTTAAATAATTACAAACAATAGATTTGTTTATTTAAATTTATTCGCAAAAAGCGCATTGTGCAAGTCACAAATTTACTATTTTTTAACAAATCCTTCTAATTGCATCAATACATTTTATTTTTACATCAATGCTATTTATTGAGACATATCTGCCTCAAGACAGACTTTACATTACTTAACACCCATCTAATCGTGAGGACTGTGGTAAAGAAACCTACCAGTTGTGTTGAACTTCAAATCTATAATAAAATATACAGATATGCATTTAAAAAGTAGTACATATCAATGAGATTAAAGGGGATAAATCTTAATAAAATTTGGCTCTGTTTCTCCTTATTCCTGACAAGGCTGCTGCTATAGGTTCCAAGACGTGGTTAGAGCAATACATTCTGAGGCAACTTGCCATATTGTCTACAGCATATGCATTTATTGGCTGGCATGCTCAACTATAAACCACTAGCAGCTCTATGAATAAATTAATGCATTGCATGAAATTGCCATGAATCTGATTTGTTTTATTGCTGGAATTTCATCATCGGCCAAAAAGAAGTGAATTAAAGCCTGAGCATTTCTCAAGTGAAAAAACAAGTTTATCCAGATTAATGGCTAAGATTAGACTGATGAGGTTTTTATTCTCTCAACCTGTGTGATATATGGCATGGGGAATATATTCATAAGCATGGCACCGCAGTGTTGTGGGACAACGCTGTACAGTAAATCCTAAATCAAGACGCCACTTTGTAATTAAAGTTAGATGTCCACACTAATCATTCTTCTGCTGCTGCTTATTCCCGTTAGAGGTCAGGAGTGGTTGGTGCCTTACACCCTGGACAGTTGCCAGTTAGATGCAGGGCTCACACAAAAACACTCGCAGACAGACAACCATTCATTCTCACATTCATTCAATAGGGGCAATTTAGACCATTTCGCAGCTGTGGATGGTGGAAGGAAATCAGTGGAGTACCCAGTGATACCACACACTAACACGGAAAGACAGACCATAGTCAGTGAATTGAACTCACAACTTTGCTCATAGACAAGCATTTCAACCACTCTGCCACCAAACACTCTATATACCACACTTTGTCACACTACTTTTGTACAAACCTGTACCTGTACCTGGAGTTGTGTTTTGCTTTTATTCACCCCCGTTTGAGTAATCCTATAGTTTCTGGCACTGACCAATAAACAAGCCCTCTACATCCAGTCTGCTCTCATTCATTTATTCATTTATCTGATTTCACTTATGCCCGTTAGCGGTTGCAGGTACTGGAGCCTATTGTACAATCAAAATTTAATAACATAATATCCAGACAAAGCAGCAGACGAGAGTCCAGCACAGAAAAGTTTATTGCATGACACAACAAACGGAGCTCATGTCTGGCCCCCACAAAAGCCCCTGAGCTCATCCAAACATGACCTAAGGCGGGGTACACCCTGAGCAGTGGCCAGCTTGTTTCAGAGCTGACATAGAGACATACACAGACAGACAACCTCACACTCTTACATTCATTCACTAGGGGCAAATTAGAGTCACCAGTTCACCTAACACATGTACTGCATGTACTTGGATGGTGGGAGGAAGACAGTGAGAACCCATAGTAACACTAAGAGGAAATCCAGACTCCACCCAGAGAAATTGTGTACCAGCAGGCGTAAGAATGGATCTCTCTATAAACATAGTTGGACCTGGCTGTGCATGAAGTCAATGATCATATCACATCTCGCACATCTCTGCTGGGATCTTATAAGACAAACACAGTAAGTTGCTGTCACCTCCTCCTCCTCAATCTTCACATACTTACGTAAAGTACTGCAACCTCAACTGCACAGGATCCTATATTCACCAACTACAAGACTGGTTTGTCTTGTCATGTCTTTTCAATTTGACATTGACAGGTGAAGTGACTATAGACTGTATGACTTAAAATATTCAATTCTTGCATATTTTTTTTTTAAACCTCTAGTGATAATGATAACTTTGCCATATATTCCACAGCCCTAGATTTGACTTTTTACACTCTTGTTTACATCTCTGCATAACAACAGCACATACCATGAATTCTTTTATTCCACAACATGTAAAAAAAGAGAATGGATAGTGTGGGTAGCATGTATCTATGATACATGTTTAGAGGCATCCATGCAGAAAGCACATATTCTCATTTGAATGATGTAAATATGTAGCAGCTCTGATCCACGTTACGCCAATCAGTGTTCAGCGCTGCCAATAAACACTCCAGCTTTGGTCCCTGTCGGGGGTTCGCTGCGCGCTCGGAGGCAAACATCCCGTTACTTAAACCAGTGTGGGGGTGTTTGCGAGGTCACTTTATCACATTAGTCATTCAGAGCCTCTGCCCATCTGTCGGCTCATACCCCAACACGATTTTACTCAGGCAGCTTTCTCTCCTTTTGAAGAAGCAACAAATCAATGTGTGCCTGTCTTGTCTGCTGTCACACCAATGTAACAACAGTCTGGAGTTTCTGGCATAATTCCATCTGCCAAAGAAAAAGTGTGTTTTACTGAGTTGTAAAAAAATTATGACAGATGCAACTATGGGTTTTAGGCTGGGTACAACCTAAACAATAGTCAGTTTGTTGCAGGACTGACACTTGTAGAGACACACTTTGGCAGATAAACATCCTCTCTTATGTTAACTTACTATTTAGATTTGTCTATTTATCAACACTAGATTGCGGGGAGACATTGGAGTACCTGGAGAGAACCCACAGGTAGGCATGCAGAGAGATCGTTTGACCTAGGAATCAAACCCACTACCTTTTTGTTGAGAGGCTGTAGCGCTAACTGCTAACCCTATAGTTTAACTCGAAAAGTAAAAGTATAGATGGACTCTAAAATTACAATTATACTTTTAAATGTGTAGACCATAGAGGAGATGTACACAGTGACAACCTAAAGCAGAACTTAGTAACTTTTTTTTTTTTTTTTTTTACCATAAATAACCAGTTTCAGAGTCCATGTGATGGATAAATCAGTTGTTATGGAGTGAATGAAGCATCCGTCATCTCAACCTGGTGTTTCTGGACGGAAAACAACACTTGCAAGTATGAACAACAAATGTCATGGAAGTCTTGTGAGAGAGTGACACATCGCAGTTATTCAAACAACAAGCTAGCAAGGAATCATATTTAGTCAACTGACCCAGCGCTTTACTCTGAAATGTATGGGGAGCTCTATAGAGAAAAATGAGGCAATGACAACAAAGAAACGATTTAAAAATCTTTAACAGGATGATTCTAATATAATTAGCATCTGGTTGAGACCCAAAAGCATGGTGGTGGGGAAGTTAAATATAGTTTCAATTGTCACTTTACTACTCTAGGCTTGTTTTTGCGGTGGAAACAACAATAAAACATGATTAGAAACTAAAAAGTTGTTTTAGCAGAATCGGAGACCTTTCACTAACCTTTCACTAAGTTGGTGTCCAAAGAGAACTCACCCTCTTTGAACTTGTTGTCCTGGGCCACAAACTTTGTTATTCAATTGGAAAGAATCTATAAAATGTCCCTTAATACAACTGTCTCATGCCATTCCTTGTGGTGCATTGCAGAATAGTAAAACATTTACCAAATTCTTGTGGAATTGCTTGTTTTACCTGGGTTGCATTTTACTTTCAGGCTTCATGGACGGTGTAAAAAAAAAATCAATGCGTGCTTGTCTTGTCCGCTGTCACACTGTTGTAACAACTGTGTGGAGATTAAGCAGACACTGAGACAGGGCCAGGCTGGGGGCTGTAGCTGTTGGTTGTCTGGTCAGTCGGTTCACTTACCTTGCAGTGAGAAAGGCTATTAATGGTTTATACGGAGGCCAGAGGCACGGCTGTCACACCCCGCTCATTCTCTGAGAAGACGAGGCCAACATGAATGAATCAAACACCGAGGAAAGGCATCCAGGTTGGGGAGACAGCTCAAATGTTGTGGGCACAGTGTTGACTCGAAATGCATCCACTAGGAGTTCTCAGTGACACAATAAAATCCTGTGTCATTGCTGCACCAGCCAATCAGAGAGCAGAACATTCCTAATAATGAGCATCATCTATGCAAGCTGTCTCCCCTCTGGTTATACTCGGAAACCCACTTGGGCTCCCTCCCACACAGCCTGCGCTCACTGACACACTCCTGCAGCAGTTCAACGACTCTAACAGCTCAGCAACAGAGGCAGCTGCTAAACATCTGGCTCACCACTGCGCTGCACAAAACACTATTAGTGCTCTATAGTACTCCCAGGCATTCTGCGCTAATGCATTTTCATTGTATGCTGTGGTATACAAACATGCCTTCACTGCTCCATCTGCTCCTCTCCTCATGCTCCATGTGCTCAGGGGTGTCCCAGGTTAACCCCAGGGTTAACCCCAGAGTCTCCTAAATAATATACTACTTACATCCTTCTTGATCTAGACTGCAAATTGTTTTTTTAAAATACACTCATATACACATAACACATGTTTGAACAGGCATGGATGGTGTGACCACCTGTCCCACTTTTGGTTGTACTGCAGAGCTATTTAAGTATTTGTCCCCTATTCCACATATTAAGATAATGTCCTCAGTCTTCTAAAAAGTGAGAATCTAGTTAACGGTCCCATATTGTGTCCCATATTTTTGAAAGGCATTTTTAATTGCAGACACCTTTGCATTAGTATTTTATAATTTTAAATAATGTGTATGTATGGAAAATAATTTATTTTGAGGAGCTGTTAATTTCATAATTTCATAAAATGGCTATTTAGCACGACTTATAGCAACATGATTCTAACACATAGATAAATGAGCTGACTGCTTTGTAGTGACGGCAATTTAAGCGCTGAAATTATCAGAATGAGTCTGGTGAGGGTATATGGGCTTTAGAAACACACATTTATGTAGAGAGGTGAGACCGAGCGTTTTAAGAGCTTGAGAAATGGAGGGCTTAACTTAAAGGATTACTCACACAAGGTTGAATGAAACAAAATACTACTCCAGGTATGTTTTTAAGATGGAAACAACATTATAACATGCTTAATAGCGCAAAAAAAATCTGTCAATTTAGCAAAATAGGGGACCTTTAAGATCAACAAGGTAAGATCAATATTCTTTGTGTAAAGTATAGGATAAGTGTATGGGAGCATCCGTTTTGCTGTGTTGGTTGGTGTGTTGCTGCCCCTGTGTTTCAGGAAAGTCCCATTCATGATGCTGTGAGCTGGTGTTAGTGCTGC
Source organism: Bostrychus sinensis (assembly GCA_020698575.1). NCBI lineage: Eukaryota > Metazoa > Chordata > Actinopteri > Gobiiformes > Eleotridae > Bostrychus > Bostrychus sinensis. The sequence continues at coordinate 31,364,025 of CM036239.1, forward strand.
TGGAACGTGTTGAAAAAATACTTGTAGGAGTACTGGATTTTGCTGCTGATATTTGTTTCTAAGTCAAGAGGACATTCCTTTCAGGAGACACGGTGTCTGGCCTGTAGTGACCCAAGGACAATGAGTAAAAAGGGTTATCTGCTTTCTGTTACCCATCATGACAACTTTTGTTGACTTAAAAGTCATAAATCGGCCATAAACTCAGATCCCAGATGTGGGATGAAAGCACTCGTCTGTACAACTGGCCTCAAACTGACCTTTTATGAATATCAAGAGGACATTTCTAAACTCTACTAATATTTATATGTGTAGTGCAAACATCTATCTTGTATTAGGGAATATTTGCTTTTACTTTTAATGTAAATAATGTTGTAGAGACCTATGTAAGAATACCAAACTAAAATGTGTGCTATAATGTCTTTGTATTAATTCATGTATGTATTGTATGTATGTAATGTTTGTGTGTATGGACCCCAGGAAGAATAGTCTTTACTGTGGTAAGGACTAATGGGGATCAATAACAATAAACAATAAACAATAAACACAAATCATGGAGCGACATCTAGCGGCCAGAGTCGTTCTGCAAAGTTCAGCTAACTGACAAAGAAGTTATATGCTCGAGAAATCCATTCTGCTAAATTAAACAGTTGTGTTCATTAGTTTGTTTTGCAGGATAACAGTATAAGTGTATTTGTGTAAATTGTCATAATCATCATGTTTAATAATGATTATGTTTTCTACTTTGTTCACCAGTAATTCACCATTATTCACCAGTAATTATGTTGTCTTGCTACAGAACATTTTCACTGAGTACCAAAGTAACATGCCTTAAAACCTAGTTAAATTGAAGTGGAGTAAAATGTTTTTCTCTTTAGATATGACATTTAGCAAAAGTGATTTGATATCCCCACGACTTTGCAAAGAACAGAGGGCCATCCCTTTTTGGCACAAATCCAGTTAAATATGCCCAGGTGCTTTGTTTGCTCTCTCTCTTCTTTTTGGCTCTCATCTCCTGTTCATCGCTGCTGTTATCAACGTCTTTTGTAACCTCTTTGTTACGTTTGTTCATGTTTATTTTAATTTGCCGGTGATATTTTCTTTTCACAATAAGTCGTCTAAACTTTTATTTGATAGTTTTCAAGTATCATTTTTGTAGTTGATTTTGAAAGCCTCACGTTGCGCAACATCTGCCAGTTTAACAATCGCTGCCTTGACCAGAGTGGCTTGAAGTTCTACTTTTTGAGTCACCATGAAAGCGTTTTTATTGAACTTTTACATTTTGGCATTAAAAGGACATCTGCCATACTCTGAGACTTTGACGCTGCCTTACACTGAACAACAGCTAAACTCTCCCGTAAGTGGCATCACAATTGTTGTTAAAACTAACGGGACAACTGGCGACTGGCTTGTTGAGCTTCCAGAGGACTTATGAACTGACCAGCCCTGTGACACCCTGCGGATCCAAAAGGATAAGGACTTGGCTTGGCTTGTCGTCATCATCCTATCTCCCTCCTGCTCCGAGTACAGTAAGCCAATTCACGAGTTGGCTTTAATAGTCTTAGGGTGTGTTCACACTTGCCATGTTTGTTTCGCTTTAATCGAACCCTGGTGCACTTTTTGGCTAAGTCTGGTTCGTTTGAGCAGCTGTGAACGCACAATTAGACTCACCAAACAACTGAAATCTGGTCCTCCTGAAATCAGAAGTCTTAGTGCGGTGTGCTTTGAGCTCTGGTGCGCTCTTGGTCTTGTCCTGGTGAAGTATGAACACAACATGGACCAAACTATGGCTTAACACCAGGGAGTGAACTACACCACTGTTTACCAAGGGCAAAAAAACATACAGGCATCCAACGTGACTATAAAAACAAAAAACAAATATACTGTAAATAAATGTATTTAAAGGCTGCTAACATTAGCAAACATATGTGAAAACACTGCTAAAACAACACAGATTTCATATTAATCCTGACCTAACTGACCTAACCCGAGAGAATTGACAGCTGTGTTCAGCCGATATCGCTGCTCTAAATGTAGTACTTCATTAAATATTAATTAAAGTTTGCCGTATGTTATTACTGGGATATATTCAGCTGAAGAGTTGGACTTTTGACCAATAGATGAGCAGGGTTTCTTCTTCGCCAGTTTCTTTCAGTAAATACTGGCGCACTGCCCCCTACAGGCGAGGTTTATTACTGCTCCCTCAATCACATTCAGTTTGTTTGACAGAGCTCAATGTGAACTCGAACCAGACCAATGACATCATCAACACAAGTCAGGACTTTTGTCCCGAAGCGCACCGAGTCCTGCAGACCAGTGAACCCTTAAGCCCAATTCACACTGAATCCGTTGCGTGTCCGTTACGTGACCCATACGACTCCCGCAAGAAATAGACACAATCCAAGTCAATGTGTCAGTTCACACCGGCTGCGTTGCAGTATGTCTCCGTGTCCAACGCTCCGTCAGAAATATGGATCAGGTCTATTTTTGCTGGATGCTGGATCCGTCAGGTATAAAGTTGAACAGAGCAGAACGAGCAAGACAGGAAGTCAGACCTGGGTCCAGTGAAAAGGATCCGGTAAATTTCAAAATAAAACCGCTCATGCAGCCTCTCGTTCACATCTCTGTAAACATTACGTCACACCCAGTAACACGTGTTTACAAAGAGATGTGCCAAAGGCTCCCGGGGTCATTTGCGACATGGACGATGAAAGATTAATCCTGGAAGTGGAAAACCACCAGATTTTATATGACACCTCACATCTTTATTATAACACAACACAACACAACACAAAAAAGGACAAGGCTTGGAGTGAACTCATGACTTCCAGTGTGAACTTGTTACTCTCGCATGAACTCGTGGTCTCCCCAGCTGGCTCTGGTCTGAGTCGTGCTGCACACACAAGGCACTCGGTGTGAATTGTAGTCCATCTAAACACTGTACCAAAGACACACATATCCACCTTTATTCCCTAAAATCTCCAATAATTAATAAGTCATATTATAACTTTACTCCACTACAATTATTATCATTAATAATCAGTAATTCTGTTCAAAATTACATTCTTTTCGATATTTACCTGTGCCTTTCAGTATACTATTTTGCCTAATTATTTAAATAAACGTTATACTTAATCTAATTTAAGTTGAGTTTGCTGGTCTTTATCTGTTATAATAAGCCTCTGCTGGTTATCCTTTCCCTCCTTAGACATTGGCTTTAAGTGTTTTAATTTACATTTTCAGCGCAAGGGTGTTGGTACCGGTCTAATTAAACATTTTAATCTTTGTCTTAAGCATATATTTGATATGTATGCTACACACTCACCGAAAGAATCATTTTTTATATATGACTTTTTTATTACAATGTATTAAGTCTCAGTATGTGTACGCATTTTTGTTGATGAAAATAGCACATCTTGTATAATCATGTAGATATTCTTTCTTGAGTCCGTCCCACATTGCCCCACTAAATTGCACAACTTTTAGGACTTTTGAGGTGGTCACTTTAGGCATGCGTATGACAGCTGTATATGAGCCAGGATGGGGTTCCTTTAAACAAACTATGGCTGCTGTGGTTTTAAACATGCTCAAAGGATAAATAAAAAAATACAGATTAACACCACAATGTGGATAGAGGCAGTTTGTTTAATCTGTAAATTCTGGGCTGCTGTTATGGCAGTCCTGGTCTTAAACCAGGACTGGACACACATTTTAATGATTGGTTTAAAAATAATCTATGCGTTAATCTTTGCGGTGCATTTTGCAAATGTTTTTTTAGTGTTTACTTAGGCTTTTTCTTTAGCTTTCAACTAGCTACAAACACATTTGACTCAGAATCTGACTCAGATCTAAAGTGGGCTAATGGCACTTTCACATTTTATGGACCCACTTTAGACATGTGAATGAAGCGTGAACACAGTGTGAATTGAACGCGTCTATGTGCAAACTAATGCATTTGATTACTCTGAAATTATGAGAGCATTTGCCTTGGGTTGTTCACCCTTCAAATAAACTTTAACAAGACAGGCAAGAGGCCCAGTCTGAGTCACACCAATCTGCTCTAATTCTTTCAGTACCCGTTTTATTTAAATTTTAAAAGGGATATATTATGCTTTTATTCATATGTTTTAATCAGTGGAAACAGCTGTACAGCTTTGTTGGATAAGGGAAAGAGAGCAGTATGGATGTAGAGGGCTTGTTGATTGGTCAGTGCTTCAGGGAATGGGCTTCCTGGAGTAGGTTTGTGCATAATATAGCCCCTTGAAGAAACTTTGACCTTAACCAAACTTATCTTGTTATCAGTGAGATTATGGCTTGAATTTGTAAGTATATGCCTTTGTAATAAGTGGTAACACAAATAAATCTTTTAAAGTTTAAATTAAACAAAAAACAACTATAGTAACTTGGTACCATAGTAACACACATTTTTTATTTATTTTGGTGGGGTGTGGGGTTATAGTTTGGACCTCAAGCTATTTTAACTGGAGACCCCTGCCCTATAATAATGGGGTATTAGTAAGAATCAAATGCTGGATTATAAACAACTGCAGTGGGCAGGAAGTTGGTTGCAGTGACAAATGGTTCAGACATACCTAGAAAGGTGTAACTTCCAGGGTGATAAATTATGAATATAAACATATGATCAATGAGTGTTAACATTAATAGTGTAAGATTGGGACAATGGACCTTTGAAATGTTGACCCTTCATACCTTGTTCTTTCATCTTGCTCTGTGAGCCTGGTTTTTCTTTTACTCTTGCTCTCTAATGAGCCCCCAGCCAAGCTGCAAGTCTGGAACCGCTGTGAAAACAGCCCAGCGCAGAATCATTCATGCTGTTTTCTACAACATCATCAACAGCATCCTTGAGTGCAGTAAGGGCAGGGAGTCCCAAGAATCCATGACATGGATGACAGGATCAATGCATGGCTGTAGACTCCCGTATACAGGGCTCCAGGATATAACAGGCAAACATGAGAATTTCATATGACCTAGAATGCAGTATCCTCAATGACTCGGTTAAACAGAGTGTTGAAAAGTTTATGTACAAGTTCTATTCGTCAAACAAAAGTGACACTTTGATCAGTAATGTTTGCTTCAAGATGTTTCTCAACAAAACAGTGTCTTTAATAACATATGAAGTACACAAACCACAAGAGTGCTGCATGGTTTTAATCATTAGAAGCTCAATCCACCATTGGTAAACTGCATCTGTAGCCACAGCTGTCCTGGGGCAGACTGAGGAAGCCATGGCAGTCAGTTTTATGCCAACAGCCTTTGTGTCGACCACTAAAAATCACAATCACAGTAACACATGCATACATCAGTGCCACAGACACAAAGGCAGACTACAATGTTGGTAGCAGGGATTGGTCAGCCAACCCTCTGTTGGGGGTGAATGGCTCTACCTACTGAGCTACTGCTGCCCCCAGAACAGTTGTGACTACTTATTCTGGCTATTTTATGTTTACTGTTTAGTGCAAACAGTATGTGTTATTTAATTTTTCATTTCAGCTTTATAGTTAGGATGTTTTACAGACATATGATGATTTTTTTCATTTTTATTGTGAAAAAAGACACCCCTTTTGAGATTCAAATTCACATATTGTGTTTATACATAAACTTATAGATCCAAGATTTGTTGTGTGGTATTATGATGCTAAAGTCTACATACAGTGCAAATTTCATAAGAAAATGTTGATGACTTCTTCTTAAATATCTAATTTCAGTAAAAGCAACCATCTTGTTTTTTCAATAAAAAAACAAACAAAAGACTAAATCCAGTGTCATCTACCCCAGATATGTTTAATATATTTTATATATATATATATTTTTTTAAGGATGACAGTTGTTAACATTACATCCCCGCCTAGGTGATGTTTTCAGATATTGTCACCAATCCATTGGTGGTGGTCGGAGAGGCCATTGACGCAAAATGGCAGCCACAATGCTGTTAGTCTAGTTATTGTTGTCTTACAACCTGGAATTGAAATGGATCATTGAGAGGTTCATATCTGTCACTTTACATCACATGACAACAAATATGAAAATGCTAAATCATTTTTATTGTGAAGCAAATTAGAAATATGACAGAAAAACAGAAAACTTGAGCATACAAAAGTATGTACCCCCTCAAATTAGTCCTCTGTAGAACCACCTTCTGAAGGACTTTCAGCTCCAACTTTTCTAGGATAAGTGTTTATGAGCTTGGTTCATAAAATCACTGGGATTTGTGCTCATTCTTCATCTATTGTCCTGGGTTTAGCTCCATCCTTCATCCTCCTTGTGTTCTGACCAGTTTCTCAGTCCCTACCAATGACAAATATCCCCACAGCAGGACACTGCCATCACCAGGCTTCACTTTAGTGAGGGGGCACAGTCAGGTGCTAGGTTTGTGCTACACATAGCATCTTACATTGATGGCTCATTTTAATTGTATCTGGACAGAGGACCTTCTCGTGTTTGGGGAGTCTTCCACGTGCCTTTTGACAAACACAAAACATGTTTTGTTATTATTTTCTTCAAGCAATGGCCACTCTACACTCACACAGACCAGCACTGTGGAGTGTATGGTTCAGAGTGGTCCTGTGGGCAGATACAACAGTCTCTGATGTGGAACTTTGCAGCTCTTTCAGGGTCACCTTTGGTCTTATTATTGCATCTCTGATGAATGCACTCCTTGCTCGGTTTGTGAGTTTTAGATGGTCCTCTTTAGGCAGGTTTGTTGTTGTTCCTTATCTTTTACATGTTGTGCCATAATGGCAGTTGAATTGCAGTCAGGCCAACCTTATCTAACTATTTCTGTGACTTCTGAGGGTGAGTAACACTGGGTCTCATTTAGGGGCCTCTTTAAAAAGGGAGTAAATACTTTTGCACACTCAAGTTTTCTGTTTTTCTGTCATATTTCTAATTTGCTTCACAATATTTTTTTTTGGCATTTTCATTGTTGTCGTGATGTAAAGTGACTGCCATGAATCTCTCAATGATCCATTTAAATTTCAGGTTGTAAGGCAACAATAACGTAAAAATGCTAAGGGAGGTACATACTTTTGCCTGCTTGGGTGGCAGTAGCTCAGTTGGTAGCTTGTCCACTAACCAGAAGGTTGGCGGTTCAAACCCCACTCCCACCGTTGCATACTGTCATTGTGTCCTTGGGCAAGACACTTAACCCACCTTGCCACTGGTGTATGAATGTAAGTGTGAATGGGTGAAGGGTTCCTTGATGTAAAACTCTTTGAGTACCCATGAAGGTGGAAAAGCACTATATAAATGTGACCATTTACTGTAGCTTACCACCACTGAGTGTGGGGAGTGAATGAATAATGCAATTGTAAAGCATTTTTGAGCATCCAAAAAAGCACTATATAAGACTGAAGCATTATTATTATTATTATTATTATTATTATTATTATTATTATTATTATTATTATTAGTCATTGATGTTTGAAGTAAAAAAAAATGGATCTGAGTTTCATTAAATAAGCTTACACTCCAATGTTCCCACATTTGTAAGATTTAGGGTCATGGTTAGACATGCACCACAAAAACAATCACACGCTACTGGGAGAAGTTTGGTCCCGAGGAGCTAAATATCTCCCCTGGACTTGCTGTTCTGGGCCACAAACTTTGTTACACAATCACAATTCTAGAATGCCAGTCAAGTAAAATTATGCAATTTCAGCATTGTGCTTGTCTTCATGGGCATGTCCATGACACTGGACCTTGTATGTGCTGACAGACAGCCAGGAGATTAGGGGTTCAATTTCCTATCATGGAGCCAAAAACTTTAGCCACAACATGGAGGTGGTTACATTTGGAAGGACATCATGTGTAAAAACCTATACAAATGATTTGCTATGAAAGAAACAAAGCAGGGACTATCTTTGTTTATTCGGTTGGGGAGGTTTGGCAAACATGAATTAGGTTTGGTCCAAAATGCAAAGGTGTGAGGTCAAGTGTATCCTGGTGATGGTTCTCTGTAGTGAGAATGCTGAGAAACAAACTACAGGCACGAAGCTGGCCAAAAAAACACATGAAGGTAACATGAAGCAAAACAAACCGACCATAACTATCCCTGTTAAATCTCTTTTTGAGTTGTGTATATAGCTGCAGCACACCATAGTGTCCCTGTTACATGTACATATATTGTTTTTGTATTCAATCCCTATTAGAGCTGACTCATTCCCAAATCCTTATAAACTGTAAAGGCTGAACTCCTTAAATGTGATCTTTGGTGAAATACTGTACTAGAGCACTGAGTTCTTTTTATTCATTGACATTTCTAAGTACAACCTTAAACTCAGTTGCCCACGATGTGATGTAAACGTGTTCAGTGGAATACTGACGCTGGCTGCAGTAAAGCTGATGCTCTCTGCAGGGGTCCAGCACTAACAGAATCAACTCAGTGCCAATCACTTGAAGCCAGCATGACTCTGTACCCACACAGCAAGGAACCACTACCAGGAATCAATCTGGGCCTTTAGTAATTTGTGGATGTCCAGTAAAAAATGGCCTGAGGAAGAGGTTAAGCAATTTGGTCATATACTACTTAAATAATATCAACATGTGCATATAGGAGGTAATTGTAAATCAGTGGTTTTCTGCTGGTCTGATTGTGAGGACCAAATTTATTTTAGATTAATTTATTTTGGTTCTTTTACTTTGACATTTACTGAATAGCACATAGGTGGCGCCACAGCTGGACCTAGGCCCACCCTTTTCTGTAAGAGGCCCAGCCAGTCAGAAGACTTTAGTGAATGAACCGCAATACTCAAACTGTTTGTCCAACAAGAGTAAACGTTAATCTGTCCTGAATGTCAACCAGAATGTTATTAAGGTTATTAAGGTCATAGGCTGGGTCTGAACGTCATCCCTAGTCCCTAACCCCTCAATCACTATATAGTCCAGCACTATATAGCAGACTATAAAGTGCACTCATTTTGTGAATGATTCGGACACTAGCAAACTACTTTTCTCTCACCGGTGAACACGACTCTAGCGTCTGTGTAAAAAAAAGTTTGTCAAAACTCCGCTGATAATATTCTTCTGTGATAAAACCCGACCAGACTCAGATGTTTTCGTATTTGTAGATAAATAATAATCATATGTGTGATATTTAACATGAATTATGACTTTAATGAATAAAACAGAGTGGATAATTGCAGCTCTGTGCCTTACATGGGGAGGCTGAATGCTGGGTAAGCTAATATTAGCAATTTTACACTGCAACGGTTTATTTGAGAGCTAATTATTTCTGATTACGACGTGACAGAAGTAAAAATAGCGTTTCTAACTGGTTTCATTCAGGCGTGTTGTGAACAGTTTCAAGACCTGTCGTGGTCCCACTGTTCTCCTCTGAAACTCGCAAAGCATTCTGGTCTATATTGACCGTCTAGTGACCATCGCTATCCACTACTTTTCAAAATGCATTGTGGGAAATTTTGAGTGTACTATTTTTTATTCACTAGACATTTGGACACCACTACAAAATGGCCTGACCACTACATAGTGCACTATATAGGGGTTAGGGAGGATGTTCAGACACAGCATAATCTCTGTCCACTTCAGCACCAGGGAGAGCGACACATGCCAGCATCTTTGTCAGCACTGTAGACTTTTTATTTATTGCCCAATCCAGAGTCAGACCCAAACCTGACCCCTTGGATCCCGGGCCGGGTTAGGTCAGATCTCGATCATGTCCCCTCATGTTTATTTTGGGCTAAACAATGAATATGAGGCTGCAACACTGAGCTGTGTGCTTGTTTGTGCAGCACACGTGGCTTTCCAGCAGCTGCTCAACCAATGTAACTAAGCTATAGCTTTGTGATTAACATGCTCTTGGTGACACGTGTTACAGGAATTGTCTAACTCCTGTGTGAATAGGTGAGCCTGCAGAGTGGATGAGTTTATCTGAGTTGAGAGAGGCAGTGACCAGAGCTAGTGAGTTGGCTACAGGCTCAAATGTACAGTGTTATTAATGTGCAGTACTGCTGCTCTTTGGGGAAAGACAGAGTGCTTTGGTCTGTGCTCCTCTGCTGAAGTAAACAAAGAGCGAAGGGGGTTCATCCCTGAGGACAGATATCTTCAGTACAGATTTGCCCTGTGTTCGACTAAAGCAGGGAAGGTTAACGCACAGTTAATGGATTAGGTTTGGACAGAACGAGCTCAGGCTCAGGTCGGGTCGGGCTGAATTGTATGTGCCAGATGAAAGCTCTACAGCACTGCCATGGGTCAGCACTAAAATGCCCACCAACAGCCCCTTCCCTCTGACATTTTGCCCAGCCAGTGATCTTAAGGCCTACCCATGATCGCAATCCTGGCACACCTCTGTTAGCGCACAACCTTTTAAATTTCTTTCACCACTCATGTAATTAAAAGTATATAATATAATTGTTAGGCCTCAAATAAGATAGAACCTCAATACAGTACTATATAAACTCTTTTGTGATGTTTGTGCCCACTGCAGTAAAGGACTTAAAAAACATGAGTTCACTCACTGTTAAAATAAAGTGTTCAATATAAAACTATATATTTGTACTCAATAACAAAGCAGGACACAAAAATAAATTTTGGTTTAGCTATAAGACTGATATGGATTTCCAGGTGTACAGGGGACAGAGAGCATGTCTCTGTGCCTCTAAAATGGGTTTTCGTGTAAGTCCAGAGAGAACACTTAATAGAAAAATGTAAAAAATCATTTTGAAGGTCTCTGTAGAGAAACGCATTTCTAAAAGGTCACCAGCTTTGTTGTATTGTGTGTAATGGCACTTAGAATGTACAATGTAACAGCAGCTAACTCCTCAGCATAGGGATATTTTTGGCCGAGGTCTTACATTGTGTGGCTGTAGCAGGTCACTTGTTTCTTTTCTTTAGGCATCAAAGTTTTGGTGTCTCAGACTGAGATAAACTGCTGCTGACTCTGACTTGGATCTGTCACACATTTAATGCTTTGTTCAATTTTGTGTTGTTAATGACATTTAGATCAACAAATGGCCTATATTTTTGTGTTAAAATTTTAAATAACGTGTAGTTTTTACATTAAATATTCAGCGCCTTGCAACATGAGACTTATTTATTATTGGCTTTCTACAAGCTACTGTTTCTTTAGTGCTGAAGGTGTGTTTGTGTGGTATTTACAAGTTGCACCAGTAACACAGGGAGAAAATGCAGACTGCACTCAGAGAGATTGTCGTCAGCCACCTAGAAGATTGAACCATCAACCTGGGTGGGTGGCAGTCGGTCAGTAAGTAGAGCCGGTCGCCCACTAACCGTGGTGGTGTGAACCCCTCAATTCAGTTTTATTTATATAGCTCACAACAGCAGTTGCCTCAAAGGGCTTCTCAAAAAACAACTAAACTGAATTAAACAGTCCCAGGACATCCCCTGTCCCTCCTTCTCAGTAAAAAAAAAAAACAAAAAAAACTAACAAACTAGAAGGAGCAGACAGACTAAAATGTAACTGTAATGTAAATGTAAGTAATCCATTAGCTCATCTACAGCATCATAATTCAGGTCTGTAAAGATGCAGCAGGGCTTCATCCAGAGAGGTAGAGGTCTGGCAGTGAGGTTGAGAGCCTGTAGGTTGGGACAGGAGCGCAGATGGGGTAAGCTACCAGCAGCCAGGCATCTGAAAGAGTACCCGGGAGAGAGGGACAACTTGTGAATAGCAATGAACTGATTAGAGATATACACTCCTCAAAAAAATGAAGGGAACACTAAAATAACACATCCTAGATCTGAATGAATGAAATATTCTTATTAAATACTTTGTTCTTTACATCATACATAGCATCAATGCCTTCGTCTTGCAGGAACTGCTGACACACTCCAGCCACATGAGGTCTAGCATCGTCTTGCATTAGGAAGAACCCAGGGCCAACTGCACCAGCATATGGTCTCACAAGGGGTCTGAGGATCTCATCTCGGTACCTAATGGCAGTCAGGCTACCTCTGGTGAGCACATGGAGGGCTGTGCAGCGCCCCCAAGAAATGCCACCCCACACCATTACTGACCCACTGTCAAACCAGTCATGCTGGAGGATGTTGCAGGCAGCAGAACGTTCTCCATGGCGTCTCCAGACTCTGTCACGTCTGTCACATGTGCTCAGTGTGAACCTGCTTCCATCTGTGAAGAGCACAGGGCACCAGTGGCAAATTTGCCAATCTTGGTGTTATCTGGCAAATGCCAAACGTTCTGCACGGTGTTGGGCTGTAAGCACAACCCACACCTGTGGACGTCGGGCCCTCATACCACCCTCATGGAGTCTGTTTCTGACCATTGGATCAGACACATGCACATTTGTGGCCTGCTGGAGGTCATTTTGCAGGGCTCTGGCAGTGCTCCTCCTGTTCCTCCTTGCACAGAGGAGGAGGTAGCGGTCCTGCTGCTGGGTTGTTGCCCTACGGCCTCCTCCATAAGCTTTCTCAAAGAGAAGCGTTTTAACCCTAACCTTAAATGTAGAGACTGTATCTGCCTCTCTATCATGACCTGGAAACTGATTCCATAAAACAGGAACTTGTTAACTAAAGGCTGTACCTCCAACTGTAGAGCTTATATTGTGTTTTGAACGTGGCTTCCTCGCCTCAGTGACACTAAATGCCACACAGTGGAAATGGAAATGGTGAAAACAGCACTGAGCACAAACATATGTATGCAGGCAGAGTCTTTGTAGTTGCTCTGTGGCAGTGGGGCCCATGTGGATGAAAGACTGACTGTAACCAGGGGAATAAAAATACATGGGTGACAAAAAATCAAAGAAAGAACAACAATGGCTTCACTAAATAAACATTATAAGGCCATGAAAGCAACAAAAAGACTCTCTGTTCATTTGTATTATAATACATTGGAGCTTTTAATAGAGAAATATGGCTGGTTCCTTTCCAGTCCTACCAACAATAACTTGATAGAGTGACATGACTTGACTCAAAATAAGATATAGATGCTTAAATAATTTCAGTCTGTGAGTTGATAGAGCATGTGATTCATACACAGGGCAACTATAGCTTGCTCTGGTGTTCTCTTTATGATTTCCTGACACTACTACTCTGTCTTATCAAACAAAGCCAAAAGGCAAAATTAATAATAATAATAATAATAATAATAATAATAATAATAATAATAATTCACATTCAATCCAAGTTGAGTGGGTGCAGAACACAAAATTACTGTTTTGCTCAGACTTAAAAGGTCCTATATTATGCTCTTTTCAGGCTTTTTGAAATAGTTTTGGGCACCTTTGCATTAGTATTTCACGATTTATTTCATGAGATATGTGTGGAAAGTGTGTTCTTTTGTGGAGCCGTCATTAAGACTTTGCAGAGAACATTTGGATTAGGTGTCTGACACCCCGTGCTGGCAACAATGGGGAATGGACAGAGCATAAACTCTTCTTAGCAACTGGGTCTTAGCAACATGATGCTTACAGATAGATAAACAAGCTGACCGCTTTGTAGTGACAGCAACTGAAGTGCTGAAATGATCAGAACGAGTCTGGTGATGGTGTATGGGTTTTAGAAACACGCAGGAGCACTTCCTGGATTCATGTGTCTAAGTAGAGTTGAGAGTTTTTTTTAGAGTTGAGAATTAGAGAGAGTCATCAAACAGGATGACTTAAACATGTGAATGAAACAAAATACTCTTCCAGGTATGTTTTGAGGTGCAAACATTACAACATGGTTGAAAGCTCAAAAATGTCAATTTAGTAAGATAGGGCACCTTTAAGTTTGTGGCACAATTGTGAAAAACTGTACAGGTAGACCAACTTATTAAACCAAAAGCAGTCAGACAGAGTGGACCTCCACAAAAGGCACTGTCCCCATGTCCTGCAATGGAAAAGATATTGTGCCCATACAGACCTAGACTTGAACCAGAGATCTGCTGGTTTGGAGATAAATGCTCTTTCGACTAAGCTACAAAGCCCTAAAACCTCAGCAGTAAAGAATCTATGAAAACTAAAAAAATGTTCCTTTACTGATCCCAATCTGTGCAATCACGGTTACAGTTGTAAAAGTCAAAGTAAAGTCATGATTCGGAAAATTACTTATTACTTACAGTTGTATGAAAAAGTTTGGGCACCCCTGATCATTTTCAAGATTATCCTTTATAAATCATTGGTTGTTCGGATCAGCAATTTCAGTTAAATATATCATATAGCAGGAAAAACACAGTGATATTTGAGAAGTGAAATGAAGTTTATAGAATTTACACAAAGTGTGCAATAATTACTTAAACAAAAGTAGGCAGGTGCATAAATTTGGGCACCCTTGTTGTTTTATTGATTTTAATACCTTTAGCACTAATTATTGGAACACACAATTTGTTTGGTAAGCTCATTGACCCTTGACCTACATACACAGGTGAAGCCAAACATGAGAAAGGGTATTTAAGGTGGCCAGTTGCAAGTTGTTCTCCTCTTTGCATCTTCTCTGAAGAGTGGCAACATGGGAAGGATACAAAAAGTTAGCTTAGAAATTCCAGCTGTCAGTTTCCACTGTGAGGAACATAGTGAGGAAATGGAAGACCACAGGCACAGTTCTAGTTAAGGCCCGGAGTGGCAGGCCAAAAAAAAATCTCAGATAAGCAGAGGCGAAGGATGGTGAGAACAGTCAAACTCAACCCATAGACCAGCTCCACAGACCTACAACATGATCTTGCTGCAGATGGTGTCACTGTGCATCAATCAACTATTCAGCGCACTTTGCACAAGGAGATGCTGTATGGGAGAGTAATGCAACGGAAGCCTTTTCTGTGCACATGCCACTAACAGAGTCGCTTGAGGTATGCTAAAGCACATTTGGACAAGGTGCTGTGGACTGATGAAACTAAAATTGAGTTATTTGGACATAACAAGGGGCGGTATGCATGGCGGAAGAAGAGCACAGCATTCCAAGACAAACACTTGCTACCCACAGTAGAATTTGGTGGTTGTTCCATCATGCTGTGGGCCTGTGTGGGCAGTACAGATAATGGAAATCTTATTAAAGTTGAAGGTCGCATGGATTCCAGTCAGTATCAGCAGATTCTTGCAAACAATGTTCAAGAATCAGTGACAAAGTTGAAGTTGCACCAGGGCTGGATACTTCAACAATACAACAACCCTAAACACTGCTCAAATTCTACTAAGGCATCATGCAGAGGAACAAATACAACGTTCTGGAATGGCCATCTCAGTCCCCAGACCTGAATATTATTGAAAATCTGTGGTGCAATTTAAAGCGGGCTGTCCATGCTCGGGCACCATCAAACTTAACTGTACTGGAGATGTTTTGTAAAGAAGAATGGTCAAAAATACCTTCAACCAGGATCCAGACCCTCATTGGAAGCTATAGGAAGCGTTTAGAGGCTGTTATTTCTGCAAAAGGAGGATCTACTGAATATTGATGGAATTTTTCTGTTGGGGTGCCCAAATTTATGCACCTGCCTACTTTTGTTTAAGTAATTATTGCACACTTTCTGTAAATCCTATAAACTTCATTTCACTTCTCAAATATCACTGTGTTTGTCTGCTATATGATATATTTAACTGAAATTGCTGATCCGAACAACCAAGGATTTATAAAGGATAATCTTGAAAATGATCAGGGGTGCCCAAACGTTTTCATACGACTATTATTTTGTAACCAGCAGAAATAGGCCGACTCTTACAACACAACCTCATTTTAGACCTTGCTAAAACCTCACTAATCACTATCAAAATCACTGCTCATGACACACCAATGCACTGCCATCTCTTACTTTGCGAAATGTATTAAAATGTGCTATTCTGAAGCTTATATAATTAAGTCCTATGTTACACTGTTATTGGAGCAGATCACACTGAGTGGACTCAAAATGAACACAATTGAGTTTTATCACAGGAAGTGACTGGAGCACCTGATTGAAATCTGCAGCAGCAGCTCAGCAATATTCAGAGCAGAATGTATTGCTATTAGACCCTTTATACAAGTAATATATGCAGTTTAGGAATTATTATCCGAGCCATGCATATGAGATAAAAAATAAATAAATGCTGAATGAAATATGAACTGGAAGTATTATTTTACGAACTTTTATAGATCTGTTACCAATATCATTATGTATTATTAATCATTTAAAGAGGCTATATTATGCAAAATAGACTTTTCTGAGCTTTCTATCATGCTATAATCTTGTCCCCTCATCAAAAATATACTTGGAGCTGTGGTTTGCTTCATTCACATCTGTTTTAGTCCTCTATTCTCTGGACAAAGCCATTTTTAGGCTTCAGAATGCTCAATATCATGAAGCAGTGAATTTCTACATCTACATCTCTACATCCAGTCTGCTTCATTTATCCAAAACTAAAAACAAAAAACCTGTGTACAGCTCATTTTGTAGTAAAATGGCATCATACAAAAAAGTTTAGGGAAGAAAAGTACTCTTTTTATTTGATTATGTGTACAAACGACCACAACACTCTGCTGCCCTCTGCTGGTCTGGATACTTATTAAAAATGTTTTATTTTGTCCTTGTTTTAAGGTTGTAAAATGTGCAGTGCTATTCTAGAGGTGACCAAAATTGGTTTTAAAATATAAATAAAAGCATAATATATTAATGTAAATATTTGTAAAGAATAAATATATAGCCAATTAATACTTCTACTACTACTACTACTACTACTACTACTACTACTACTACTACTACTACTGTTAATAATAATAATAATGATAATTTAGTGCATTATTCGTTCACTCCTCAGTCACACTCACACTGATGAGCTAATTCTGTTACCACAGCTGGCCTGGGAGTAGACTGACAAAGACATGGCTGCCATTCTGCACCTATGGCCTGTCTGACCACCACCAAACACACAATCACACTCAATCAACACATTCATACAGGCAAGGTAAGGTGAAGTGCCTTGCTCAAAGTCACAATGGCAGTATGGGGATCGATCCACCAACCTTTCAGGTTAGTGGGTGAATGGCTCTACTTACTGAGCTATTGTGACCCCTAAATAAAATAAAAAGTGAACTAATTCTGTGGTTTTCATCTTGTCTGATTTTGGGATCCAATTATATCCCTGATGAATTTATTGCGACTTTTTACAGAGCAGAAAATACTTTCTGCCATGGGCATGCCGTGAGAGCAGGCAAGGCAAGTAGTGCTTGACCAATTGAATCTAAAAAAGACACAGATTAAAACTACAGCAAAATTAAATCAATATCTCTCCAAACATTTCATTTTGCCAGTTCACTTCCATAGTGAATCAGTCTATTGCCTGCTTCCAGTCACTGTGTACTTTTCTGTGCCCTACTGGCCACTCCAGGTACTGTCGAGGCAAGCTAGGTTGCCTCTCTGTCATTCATTTCTGTCATTTTCACCTCCGTGGAGGCGGAGTCATGGTGTACGGTTTCTGCCTGGGGCTTGATAGATTGGTGTGCAGGTTGTTTTGGAGAGTCGCGCATGCGTGCTGTGATCAGTCTCTGGCTCAGTGACAGAGATCGCTGGCTGATAGCAGCATGCAATAAGCAGCGCACTGTGCAGCTTATGGCCCCATCCATTACAGTGTGCATGCACCGCGTTAGACCACAAACTTTCCACAAGTAGCTTCAGTCAAAGTGTTTAAGGGCCTGTTTATACGGCAACGCTGGCCAGGAAAACGCAACAGTCCTGACACCTGCGAGTTGCATTTACACCTGAAAACAACTGTAACTGTAATTAATATGAAATCTGTGTTGTTTTGGCAGTTTTAACATCGTTTGCTAATGTTAGCAACCTTTTGAATACATTTTATTTACAGTATATTTGCTTTTTTTTTTTTTTTTTTATCGTCATGTTGGTTGCGCACGTTTCTTGGTAAACAGTCCTGTAGTCCACTCCCTGGCGTTAGTCCGTAGTTTGGTCCGCATTACGTTTGCAATTTACCAGGACCACACAAGGAGCGCACCAGGGCTCAAAGCACTCCGCACCTCTGATTTCAAGAGGACCAGAGTTCACCTGTTTAGTGCGCACCTGAGTCTGACTGCCCTTTCACACCTGCTCAAACAAAACAGGACTTTCCCAGGAAGCGTACCTGAGTTCGAGTGAAGTGGACCAAACACGGCAATTGTGAACACACCCTAATTCACCAATGAAATTCTACATACAGTTAGTTAGTTACATTAGTTTGGTCATCTAGTCTATCAGAGGCTGTCTGCATTAGAGTCTACATGACAGAATTACTGTATGTGGCTACTGCGCTTTATTTCTCTGTTGTGTTGAATTGGATGAATTGAGATGGTAATAATAAGAAATGAATATTTTATCATTAGACATGTCTGTGAAGACTCTCATTCAGTTAGCCTGGATGACTATCCAATTAAACTAATAGAATTTAGTTTCACTTTTTTAAAAACCTTTTGTTGTGGTTTATCATTTTGGTTTCTTTTGTAGTCCTTTTAGCTGCTCCCTTTCCCTCAGGGATTGTCATATTATTCGTATTGGATAATTTGGCCTTGATCGTTCCGCTTATCCGGGACCGGGTCGCGGAGGCAGCAGTCTAAGTAAAGATGCCCAGACTTCCCTCTCCACAGACACTTCCTCCAGTTCTACTAGGGGGACCCCAAGGCGTTTCCAGGCCAGCTGAGAGACAGTCTCTCCAGCGTGTCCTAGGTCTTCCCCGGGGCCTCCTCCCGGTGGGACATGCCCGGAACACCTCCCCAGGGAGGCATCCAGGAGACATCCGGAACAGATGCCCGAGCCAACTCAACTGACTCCTCTCGATACGGAGGAGCAGCAGCTCTACTCCGAGCTCCTCCCGGGTGACAGAGCTCCTCACCCTATCTCTAAGGGAGTGCCCAGCCACCCTGCGGAGGAAACTCATTTTGGCTGCTTCTATCCGGGATCTTGTCCTTTCGGTCATGACCATAGGTGAGAGTAGGAACGTAGATCGACTGGTAAATCGAGAGATTTGCCTTTCGGCTCAGCTCCTTCTTCACCCTGACAGACCGATACAACATCCTGCATTACTGCAGACACTGCACCGATCCGCCTGTCAATCTCACTTTCCATCCTTTCTTCACTCGTGAACAAGACCCCAAGATATTTAAACTCCCCCCACTTGAGGCAAGATCTCAACCTGGAGAGGGCAACCCACCCTTTTCTGGTCAAGGAGCCTGGCTCAGATCCGAAGAAGGACCCTTGCAAGGGTCCGCTGCTCTCCACTGACAGGTTGCTCCTGCGGCATTGAAGTATGGGTCAAATGCAGAAAACAAATTTCTCTATAGGGTCAGTTAAGTATACCTTAATCTTAAAGGTCTTAGACTTTTATAAGCTGCCCCTCCCTACAACAGCACATGTTTACTGGATATTAAAAGTAAAATTGGACCTATTCACCACCGCACAGAGTTAAACATTATGTAAGTGCTTTAAAAATATTTATCCATGTTTTTGCTTCCCATTTCCCTATTTATAATGTATTTATATGTATTTATAAGTATGTTTTTGTTTTCTGGAAAGCATGTGTCCAAAACCTAGTTATATTCTACACTAAGTCCGGAAACCTCAAAGCATAAACTCTTAAGATATGAAAGTTGTTCATAACGCAGATACAAACGCACCATTGATCTAAGGAGAAAAATGTCATCTCCAAAGCTGCAAGCACAAAGAAAATCATTATAATTTTTACGAATACTATTTATTTTGTGTTCATGTTACATTTGTGCATTTGAGGTCAAGCTCAAATTGTATTAAAATTCCCCAGATGGCCTTGCTGTACTCGTGTGTCTGCATTGGGCTCTGAGTAAGTGTGATGTTGACATGCTGCAGGGGGCTGAGGTGAGGTGCATCATGGGAGATCAGTGTGATTCCAGCCTGCAGACATCCTGTGGACCTGACTGCTGATTGCAGACATGGGTTACACACAGAAATGTTTGGCCTGTCGGAAGCCATCAGCCTCATGCAAACTCTGCCACATTATCTGATATGTTTTTATGTAATGTTAGCATCCACCAACATCTAAATTATTTGTTGTTCATGTTAGATTCAAATGTTTTTTTTTACAATTGAGTGTTCTGGTTCTAAACAACATTATACACATTTGTAGCAGATAAAGCCATTAATGAAAGATGTCTGTCCCTATAATCTAGCCTGTAGTATAGTACCTTCATAGACACAACAGTCTCTCAAACCAGATGAGTCCGAGTGGATGTCGCTATAGTGCTTGGTGTTTGGGTTTCCTTATTAATAGCAACAAGCTTTGGTCCCCTTGCATTTTTTTTTTTTTTTTTTTTTTTTTTTTGCAAGTTTAATTTTTGAGATGCTTCTATAATGTTGTAGACCATAGGCTTGGTTATTTTGCTTCAGTCAACCACCATTTGATGAAATAGACAGCATTATAGTGTTGGCTATAAACATAGCCATGCATATACAAAACCAACAATGATGGCTACATGACGTTAGCCAAAACAAAGGTATGTGTAACTACTGTATGTTCCCCAGTTTTTATTGACCAGGAAAATATAGGTACTAACCTATCCAGCCAAAATAACTCTTTAGAATAGAATAGAATAGAATAGAATAGAATAGAGTAGAATGAACTTTATTGTCACCAGGGGTGAAAGTAAGCTGGTACGGCCCGGTACTACGTACCGGCAAAAGGTTTAGTGGAGATACGCAGTACCAGGTAGAAAGAGATCAGCTGTCAGGTCTTTGCAGCTTTAACACACATTAGAAAGCAGCTGCAGACCGCGGACGCTTTTATGAGAAAAAATTAAAAAAATCTGACGCTAAAGCATGTGAACCAGCTTGAGAAGGCTTTAATATAAACAACGCAGAGTTTAAAATATGTATTTTATCTGTGAATTTCGGGACAAAGTGATAGAAGTCGCCCAGGCTGTGTGAGGACAGACCTGGCCTGTGTGAGGACAGACATAGCCCCCCCCCCCCCCCCACCCCCCCACACACACACACACACACCCACACACCCCACACACACACACACACACACACGTTCATCCATGCGCTCTCCCACAAATACAAACATAAAAAAAAAAAAAAAAAAGCGCGGGCATTATTCAAATTGATAACCACTTAAATTAAGACTGCATACAGCAGTTATGCCTAAGATAGTCTAGATCAGTGGTCGTCAACCCGTCGATTGCGATCTACCAGTCGATCGTAAAAGCAGTGCGGGTTGCGGAGCAATGTCAGTTTGAGATTCCTTATAAAACACGAGACACCACAGAAGTGCAAAGAAACCGCACGAGCTACGAACTAAACTGAATACAAGCAATTTAATAACAATCACAGTTCTGGCCGCTTTCACTTCAGTTCTGTTGTGGAGGCTGAGGGCGGCTGCTCTGAACACTGCCATGGGGCTGACGCACACAACCACACACACACACACACACACACACACACACACACACACACACACACACACACACACAGGAGGAGAGGCAGCGGTATCAGGGAGGAGACAGGTGAGGAGGGTGTCAGAGCCTGATGTTTGTCACCTGTTTGCTTTGTTTTTGTCCTTCAGTAGTTTGTTGTTGCCGTACGTGAGGAAAGCTGACTTTGTCGAAGCTCTCACAAGCTCCTCCCCTGAGCGTTACCATGGAGCTCCTGTAACTCATCAGTGTTACTAAAATAATACTGAGCTTTGATGAACGCGGCATTGATACTGCAGTTTAATTCAGGCATAATTATAAATATAGTAGGCCTATTATAATCCATAATAATCAGCAATTTTAGGAAATGATGGAATGTTGTAAATATCACTGACAAAAATGCTACATTTATTAGATTCAGTTATTCCTGAGTTGATAATGAACATTTATCATTTTAGTTTAAAAAAAATGTGACTTTATTAAAGTGGCTATTTCTATTTTTATTTACATGTTTAACCACTGCACTAATAATCACCCTGATAAATGCCCACCATGTTTAACAGAAATAAGGGGTAAAAAAAAATAAAAATAAAAATAAAGGTAGATCTCTTGGCATTGATGACTTTAAAAGTAGATCGCAAGCCGAAAAAGGTTGGGCACCACTGGTCTAGACAGAACTGTTGCTCAATACTAATGGTAATTTATATTTTGCTTATTGGTTTTAGCCTATTGTTTTTGGTGTATATTGTTGCGTCAGAATTTCATTGCCCCCTCTTTTTTAATATGGACCCCCATTGCCCCCTCATTGATATTTGTCTGGAGCCGTCCCTGTCTATAGCAGGTTATTAGCGAGTTAGCGACAGAAAGGAGTTTCCCTGTGCTCTGACTGCAGCAGGAGTCGGGAGCTGCTGCCTGTGTCCCCCCGAGCAGCAGCTACTGTCCCTCAGTGTTTACAGCTGTGTGTGTGTCACACAGAGCAGAGAGCCATCTTTGTTACTGCAGAAGTACGGGGGACCATGTGTTTTCAGCCATCGCCGTGTGCCTCATAGAAACAATAGGGGTATATTTTTTGACCTGCATCCGGTGTGTGTTGGCCTTTATAGGGTGCGTTTGATTTGTTTTCAGACCCTGTTAAACCCCGTATAAGCCTATGTCTATATTTTTCATTTATAGTCAAGATTCATTCCCAACCTCGCATATCTGCTTTTTCTGCTATTAAAAATATATATGTAGCCATAATTTGTTATAGTACCGGCATAAGCAAAAATCTACTTTCACCCCTGATTGTCACCAAAAAATTTTCTTGGACTCCATTAATTGCCATTAATTTGCTACATACAACATTAATCTACAGTGACATTCACACACATTGAATATAAAAAATGCAATATAAACACAATATAAGTAAAAGTATAAAATCGTTACAACTGTTAAGGTGTTTGAAAAGGTAAAGTGTTCAATGCTTGTACCTTAAAAAGATTTAGAGTTCAACAGTTTGACTGAGGTTGGAATAAAAGACAGTTTGAAGCAGTTAGATTTACTGTTGGGTAAGCGGAGTCTTCTACCTGATGGTACCTGATGGCTGAGAATTTCTGATTTCTGTGCTTTTATTTCAGCAATGCCCTCTCAAATACTGTCTGCAATGGCTCGGTCTTTCTGGCCAGTTATTTTCATTGCACATTTGTGGATTTGTGCCATTTGTGTTTTTTCCTATTCTATTCAAAGAAGTAAGTCTAGTAGCTCATGGTTTGAGTTTAATTTCTATGGGCAGAACAATCACAGGCAGCGTAACCAATCAGAGGAACAAAGGACAGGATGTTAGTAGAGCACTGCTGACCTGTCTCCAAAACAAACATGGCGTTTCTGAAGAATTGTTGCTGGTTTTGCCATAAAACACCAGAAAAGGCTGTATTATTAGCAACTCTGTAGTTATTTCTGAATGGGGAGACCAACCAAAGCCCGTTGTACAAAGTCTTGTGGAAAAGGTAGGTTTATCTGAATGTGGTCGCTGTGTCGGACGTCAACAGGACTTTACTTCTGTTAAAAAGAGAACAAACAAAACAAACAAACAAAAAACAACTAAACCCTAATGTTCTTTAGGAAACATATGCACATAGCTTGCGGAAAACCTGTCTCCCTATATGGCTGCAAAGATTTATTAAAGGTTTATAAAGCACCAAAAGTTATTTGTATTTTCAGTCAGGGTGAGTGATCAACCCAGCATATGGAAAGTTCAGAAGTTTTTCATCATAAAAGCAAAGGTAACTACTAACTACCGTTAGCAGCTTAATGAGGCAGATGTATTTAAATACTCTATGATTGTAGCAAACACAGTTTCCTCTGGGTATTCCAGATTCCCCATCAATCTTAAACAAGCAGCATTGCCTAATCCTCCAGCTTGGATACAAGGAGAAAAAATTGACAGTCAAGCCAAGTGAGGGGTTGAACAGGAATTAACATGCCTTTATAATAGTGCCCTAATGTAGGGGGAGCTCCGTGGTGGAAAGATGCGACCAAAACAGTAAGTGAGAAATGGCCAACACTGCAAGTTTTCACTTTAAAATTAACCAGTAACACAGTGACTTCAGCACAAAACAAAACCCCTTTCTCTGAAGTTGAACTTGCTTTAAAACATGCCTCCACTTGAACTCTGACAGCGGTGGAGTGATGAGCAGC
This sequence comes from Bostrychus sinensis, assembly GCA_020698575.1. Taxonomy (NCBI): domain Eukaryota; kingdom Metazoa; phylum Chordata; class Actinopteri; order Gobiiformes; family Eleotridae; genus Bostrychus; species Bostrychus sinensis. The sequence goes on from CM036239.1 coordinate 31,388,022, forward strand.
TGCCTCTTCCTTTGTCTTTCTTGGGGTTTTCTGTCTGGGCCCTTTCAAACTCATACTTGTGCACTCCAGATTCTATTAAGATTAACCTGTATGAAATTGTCCAAATTGAAAAACAACCCAAAACTTCATCTTCGGTTCCAAATAAATTCGACAAGGCTAGGCTTTCTTCTTTTATCTGGCAGCTGAAAAGAAATTCCGTAATTCTTTTAAAACTCACCTCAAAGTACCTTGCATTTTTGTCTACCCAGCTGCATACCACTTTTATTTTTATTATTTATTTATTTTTTATTTTTTTTTAACAAAGTACCTAGCAAATCCACATTAGGTCATTTTTTGTGTTTGTCTGAGCCACTGTTCTGTATTAAAAAATGATTCAGATAGGCTAAAACATGTCCTCACCATTTGTTTTCAAAACTATTTTTGCACCATGCCTATTTTTAAGTCTGCACCAAAACTTAAAAAAAAAAAAAAAAAAAAAAAAAATGCTCTTCTCACCTGTTGTGTTACCAATGAGAGTGGTTATAGTCCTGTATAAACTTAGTCAATTTTGAGGAGTATTGCTTGGTGGTAAATCAATTTGGAGTTGACAAAAGCACTGTTAAAAAAATTTACGCAATTAATCGCACTTGTCTATGACAACACGGAACTTTTCTCAGTGACCTAGTTTCTGACGCACAGTAACCAGCACTAGACATCTGCACTGGACAGAACAAATCTGAGTGGATTTCAGCTGTGAACAGTGGGATAATGTGCCTATACGAGTGCACGACAGGTAACTGCGGGGTTTTTTCGAGGTCGGCCCGCCTCTGTGTATCCAGCGCATGGCGCGCTGCTTCAAGGCCCCATCTCCGATCGTTCTCACAGCTGACTGACATACACAGGAGACAGCAGTCCTTAGGGTGAAATGGAGAGGGGACAGGTCCACGCAGGAGGTCACAGGAGGCACAGAGGAGGAGACAGAGAGGACAGGGGCGCACCCTGTGTTACTACATGCACGGAAGGCAGAGGTCAGTGCAAAAATGCTGAATACTACCCGGTTTGACTGTGGTGTTAGTTTGAAATCAAGTTAAAATATGTCAGAACATACAAATAAAGCTCCTATATTTTATTTCTGGTATATAAATATTGATATTTTATAAAAATGTGATTAATCATGATTAAATTATTACAAAGCCTGTAATTAATTAGATTCATATTTTTAATCGAGTCCCATCACTACTTATTTCTCAATTTTCATAATGACTGAGTGGCAAAATGGCAAAAAGCTTTTTCTTTTAGACACATAATGTTTTTAAAGGTTGTAAAGCATGAAATGCTGTTCTAGAGGTGACCCTGGTTGATTTAAAAATGTGAATAAAGAAGAATATATTTTCTTTAAAAAATGCAGGAGAAATAGAATTTACATTAAAGCAAAGATATCTTATCTTAAAAAAACTAATCATCAACATGTCTGAGTGAGGGTCATGACAAAAAGCCCAGCAGGTACAAAAGACAAAAAAGGCTGGGATCACCATTAAACATTAAGTCAGATTATGCTTCCAAGAGGGAAAGTTCATAAACCTGTTGTTTGCTTAGTCATGATGACAACAAGGATAACTAGAAAAATATATTAAAGCCAAAGTAATTAGTTTAGGACAGGAGTGTGGTGCCTTGACTGTGCAGTATAAACTAAAGGGGAACAATATGACAAATTATGTAGGTCATAATTGAGGGCAGCTATGTTATTTGAAAATGGGGATCAATATTTCACTAACAGGCTCCCTCAGATTATAGGCTGTATTGATGGGACCCACAGTACTTTAATGCTGCCGACTGACAGATATAGGGACTTCAATGGATCGCTGACATTAACATTAGACACTGAGAAGGTGTTCAGCTCAGTGTCTTGGTCTGTTCTGTTTTAGAGAAAGTTAGTTAGCTGAACCTCATGAAATTTTATTAAAGGGAATGTATGATGATCAGATGCCAGAGTGAGAGCCAATGGCTGACTGTATTCTATTTAGTTAAAAAGAGGAACAAAACAACTCACAAAACAACATTTTTTGCCTTAGGTATTGAGCCTCTGGCTTACTGTATAAGAACAAATATAAGTATATGGGCAGTTAAGATAAAATAAAAAGGCAAACACAAACTTGCTATATATATATATATATATATATATATATATATATATATATATATCAAATATATATATATATATATATATATATATATATATATATATATATATATATACATTTTATATTATTTATATTATTATTATATATTATATTTTTTATATATATATATATATATTTTTTTTTTTTATTTTTATTTTTTTTTTCATCTGATTCATTTGACAAAACAATTCATACAATTGCAAAATAGAACAACCGTGGTACCAGTGCTGCTGGTAATAAGTATATTTCTGGGCATAAAATAAATAGGACTAAACTGAAGCAATGTTACTGAAGTAGGTTACAATCTTCATTAAGAATTTAAGAGAAAGTTTTATTTAAAGTGGGATCAGGATAAAATAAAATGTTTAGCATATACAATTTCCAATAACTTGGATAAATTATATTTTGCAATTACAAAATCTTAAAAAACTCCTGAAATCAAGGTCTAAACGGTTTTATTATTATTAACCTTTATTTAACCAGATAATAGACCCATTGAAATCAAGATCTCTTTAACAAGGGCGACCTGGCCAAGAGGTCAGCAGCACACGTCAAACTTATATCAATTTAACAAATAGACAGAAAAAAGTAAATAAAAATATAACTATAAAAAGAAAAGAAAAAAAAAAGAAAAAAACAATACATAAGTCAAACATTTAAAAGTGCAATAGTTAAGAACTACAGGAGTAACAAATTTGAAACACAAGCACTGTTCGAAAGACTCTCGTTGTTTGGTTTTTAAGATAGTACAAAAAGCACTGAGAGGAATAAGATTAGACAGTTTCAGCTCAGTCTGTATAGTATTCCAGGCAGAAGAGGCAGCGTAACTAAAAGCTCGTTTCCCCAAATCAGTCCTAACACGGGGGACAAACAAATGATAAATGTCACATGAATGCAGAGCATAATGATTTCTTGTCCTTTGTAGCAGAGTGCTTAAATAAGTTGGGACAAAGCCAAGAAGAGTCTTATAAATCAGGGTCATCCAATAAGTGAACCTTTGCACTGACAATGAAGGCCATTCCACTCTGGCGTACAGTTCACAATGATGAGTGAGACGACCACAGCCCGTTACAAATCTCAATGCACAGTGATAGACAGTATTTAGAGACTGAAGGTATTTAGTCGAGGCATTCATATACAGAACATCACCATAATCCAACAAAGGTAAAAAGGTCGCAGATACCAGAAGCTTACGAGCTCTGAGGGAGAAGCAGGATTTATTTCTATAATAGAATCCAAGCTTTACCCTCAGTTTACGGACCAAATTTGCAATATGTGCCTGGAAGGACAAGTCTTGATCTAACAAAAATCCAAGGTATTTATAGCTTGAAACTACCTCTATGGATTTACCTTGGGCAGTTTGTATCGCTGGAATATTCTCTGGTAACTCACGTGTATGTGAGAATACCATGACTTTAGTTTTCTCAGCATTTAACACCAATTTCAGTGAATGCAAACAAGACTGAACAACAGAAAAGGCTGACTGCAAGAAATCTACAGCCTGGGTAACTGAGGCGGAGCAACAGTAGAGTACAGTATCATCTGCATACAAGTGATACATGGCATTTGATAGGTCGACACACAGATTATTAATATAGATGGAAAATAAAAGGGGGCCTAAGATTGAGCCCTGAGGCACTCCTTTAGGCACCTCTAGAAAAGAGGAAGTGGACCCAGCCATTTGGACACACTGTGTTCTATTAGACAGGTAGTTCGCAAACCAAGTGGTGGCTTGGTTTGAGATGCCGTGTTGGTTCAAAATATCAATTAAAAGCGTGTGATCGACTGTATCGAATGCCTTAGACAGATCAATAAAAAGGGCAACACAATATTCCTTAAAATCGAGAGCTTGAATAAGATCATTTAAAAACCTGTGTCTCTCTTACAGCACAAGTAAAACACATTAAACATGGATGGACAGCATAAATATGAGGGAAATAAAAGTGGAAAGTGGTTGAGTGGTGGACTCTCAGTGGACTCAGCTCTCTAATCTTCAGGGCATATGGTTGAAAAAGTTAAAGTTAAAATCATACTGGCAAAGAATGTGCATAACATTAAAAATAAAAGCACTGGACACTTCTTGCCTGAGAGAAATCTATCTGGACCCAGACTTCACTCCTAATCGCAAAGATGACACTTTTAAAGTATGGAAAGCTCACAAGATTTCAAGCAATAGACACTTTTGGAAATTTATCTAATGAGTGTAATCTTCCCAGTAATCATTTTATAGATATCTGCAAGCAAGAAGCTGGAAGTTGGAACAATTGACAAGGCGATGAATAAATGGTTTACAATTGACCACCATACGAAAATAATTGGTTGAGGTTTTTCCGGTGCTTCAGAGTCCACAGTTTATTAATTTTAATATATTTTTTTCTAATACGCCTTCTACCGGCCAGTGGGGCCAATTTTAAGTAATATTGCAAAAATATATATTTATAATCAGGCTTCCTAATACATTTAAATAAATTCACACAGTTTTGGAAAAAAAAACAGCCCCTACCCTGAATTAATGGGGTGATTCAGAACAATATTTATTTATTGAAGAAAGAACATGAATAAATTGTAAAAATGTTTTTTTGGGACAAGATGGTCTGTTTATACTGAACAAATGCCTTGAAGGAAAAAGTTAATAGCTGTCTAACAAACCAAACCTGGTCCGTGGGTGGTTGCTGTTCTAGAGTTTTTGTCAACTGTGGTATTTATGAATTTCAAAATTAGTGACAATAAATTGCAAAAAATAAATTGTAATTAGCTTTGATATTATGATGATTGGTATGTTTACTTTTAAAAACGATAAAGACAAAGAGTAAAAACCTTTCTAAACAAGCCAACTATTTAGAATAATTAAAAGAAGTGTTTACTTTCTCCTGTAGTTTTGCTTAAAAAAAAAAAAAAAAAAAAATGTCCTCTCGCCCTCCACAGGCGGTCTCATCATCGAAGCTCGGGTCCTCTACCAGAGGCCTGGGAGCTTGAGGGTTCTGCGCAGTATCTTTGCTGTTCCTAGGACTGCGCTCTTCTGGACTGAGATGTCTGATGTTTTCCCTGAGATCTGCTGTAGCCACTCTTCCAGTTTAGGGGTTACTGCCCCAAGTGCTCCGATGACCACAGGCACCACTGTTGCCTGCACTTTCCAGGCCTTCAAGTTCTTCTTTGAGGCCTTGGTATTATATAATTGTATATAATACCACATAATGAAAAATTATATATAGCGTAATTTACATTTTCTTTCGTTTCCTTTTTTGTGCAGAGGGTGAAAAAAATTATGTCTTAAATAATAGTTTTTGAGCATTGTACTGTATAAAGAACATACAATGAACAAAAATTTAAATGCAACACTTGTTTTTGCTCCCATTTTTCATCAGCTTAACTCAAAGATCTAAGACTTTTTCTATGTAGACAAAAGGCCCATTTCTCTCTCAAATATTGTTCACAACTATGTCAAAATCTGTGTTAGAGAGCACTTCTCCTTTGCTGAGATAATCCATCCACCTCACAGGTGTGGTTTATCAAGATGCTCATCAGATAGAATGAATATTGCACAGGTGTGCCTTACGCTGGCCACAATGGAAGGCCACTCTAAAATGTACAGTTTTACTGTAATGGGGAATCCGGGGGGGTGGGGATCAGAAAACCAGTCAGTATTTTGTGTGACCACCATTTGCCTCACGCAGTGCAGCACATCTCCTTTGCATCACGAGTTGATCACGTTGTTGATTGTGGCATGTGGAAAGTTGAAGCTCCTCCTCAATGACTGTGTGAAGTTGCTGGATATTGGCAGGAACTGGAACATGCTGTCGTATGTCCCAATCCAAAGCATCCCAAAAATGCTCAGTGGGTGACATGTCCAGTGAGTATGCTGGCCATGCAAGGATTGGGATGTTTTGAGCTTCCAGGAATTGTACAGATCCTTGCAACACGGGGCTGTGCATTATCATGCCGCAACATGAGGTGACGGTCGTGCATGAATGCCACAGCAATGCGCCTCAGGATCTCGTCATGGTATCTCTTTACATGCAAAGTGCCATCAATAAAATGCACCTGTGTTCGCTGTCCATAACATACACCTTTCCCCAAAACCCCACTGCCACCATCAGCCACTCGATCCAAAACGCTGACATTAGCAAACCGCTCACTCACACGGCGCCATACATCTCCCTTGTGCCCTGTACAGTGAAAAGAACACCTCTCCAAACACCTTCAAATGTGAGTATTTGCCCACGCAAGTTGGTCACAACAACGAACTGCAGCCAGGTCTAGACCCCGATAAGGATGATGAGCATGCAGAGGAGGTTCCCTGAGATGGTTTCTAACAGTTTGAGCAGAAATACTTTGGTTATGCAGACTGATTGTTGCATCAGCTGTCTGGGTGGCTGGTCTCAGACGATCTTGGAGGCGGAGATGCTGGATGTGGAAGTCCTGGGTCGGTGTGGTTACATGTGGTCTGTGGGTGTGCGGCCCGTTGGGTCTACTGCCAAATTCTCTGAAACGCCTTTGGTGATGGCTTATGGTAGAGAAATTAACATTCAATTCACAGGCAACAGCTCTGGTGGATATTCCTTGTGTCACCATGCCAACTGCCTGCTCCCTCAAAACTTGGAACATCTGTGGCATTGTGCTGTGTGATAAAACTGCACATTTTAGAGTGGCCTTCTATTGTGGCCAACCTAAGGCACACCTGTGCAGTATTCATGCTGTCTGATTAGAATCTTGATATACCACATCTGTGAGGTGGATGGATTATCTTGGCAAAGGAGAAGAGCTCACTAACACAGATTTTGACAATATTTGAGAGAAATATGCCTTTTGTGTACATAGAAAAAGTCTTAGATCTTTGAGTTCAGCTGATGAAAAATGGGAGCAAAAACAAAAGTGTTAAATTTTTGTTCAGTGTGCATAATTATCGTGACACAATAAAATCCTATGTGCTGCAGAGAGTTGTGGATGACAAGTGTTGGTTGATTTTTATAACTCTCATCTTAAAGTTAGGTTTGGGAAAACGTAGTCTCTCCCTGCTCTTCTCCTAATTTCCTACTATACTCTGCCCTATCAACAAAACCTAAAAAAAAAATAAAAAAAACCCTCCAAAAAATGTGCAGTTTTTTTTTTTTTGTTTAGTTCTACTACCACCTACAAAGTACCTGGCAGTGCCCTTGGTGTTAATGTGCTCAATGTCTTTGGAGTTTAGGCAGGCTCACAAGCTGCCCAAGGTTGATGTATAACAGCACCAGAAACCAGATTTTTATTTTTTTTTTTTTTACATAAACTGAAAAAAAAATGTGGCTGATCAGGGTAACTTGCAATAATAAGAATGCGGGAAAAAATGCAACTAGAGCTCTAACAAATAGCTCTTTCGTCTTTTCTTTGTTGAGAAAAACTTAATGGTGGATTGTAGCACTGATAGCTTGCTCTGGCATGACGAAACTTTTGCTGTGTACATCAAAGTTTTAAGGGCTGGATCTTCTGCATCTTAATGCAGGAGGTGGACCAGATAATGACGCAGAAAGGGACCTTATCCCAATCCCTGCTCCCAATCCCTGCCAGGCCCAGGCTGCAAAACTGAGCTGTTAAGAACAAGCCCACAAACAGGATACATTTACCTGGGTTGAGAGAGGCGGCAAGAGGGGTTCATTACTACAGGCTCAAAATGTAGAGCGCAGTACAGCAATAAAGCCCCAAACCCAGTGAAAGAGGTCTGCTGTGAGCCCAACTGCTTCAGTAAACAAAGAGTGAAGGAAGCAAAAGGGTTAACCCCGGAGTCCTGGATCTCACGTGTCCCCCAGGTTTACGAGACCAGAGCAGGGACGCTTAACACACGCACTCAAGTATAGCGGGCAGCACACACTCTCAATCAAACAACTCTGGATCGTGCACAGAAATGTCAGTTACCCCCAATTTCAACTGCATGTGACTCCGCTCTGCTGCGCCACGCACACTGCAGTAAATATGCAGCCATTCTAGTAAATGAGAGTTTCCTCCTCCCGTGGACCCACCACCTGCAGGAGGAACTGTAAGGGGCCGGTGCAAGGAGGATCGGGCGGTGCTCAAAGGCAGGTGCCTTGGCGTCCCAATCTATGGACTCAGAAACTAGCTCTGGCATGGGTGGGTGGGGTGGGGGGGGGGGGTCCAGTCCCTGTACAACCGGCGCAGTTGCCAGTTGTAAGTCGGACCTGTTTCCAGTGCATGTTGGACTCCGGCAGGGCTGCCCTTTGTCACCGGTTCTGTTCATTATTTTTATGGACAGAATTTCTAGATGCAGCCAGGGGCCAGAGGGAGTCTGGTTTGGAGACCACAGGATTTCATCTCTGCTTTTAGCGGATGATGTTGTCCTGTTGGCTTCATCAAACCAGGACCTTCAGTGTGCACTAGGACAGTTTGCAGCCGAGTGTGAAGTAGCTGGGGTGAGAATCAGCACCTCCAAATCTAAGGCCATGGTTCTCGACCGGAAAAGGGTGGCTTGCCCTCTCCAGGTCGAAGGAGAGTTCCTGCCTCAAGTGGAGGAGTTCAAGTATCTCGGGGTCTTGTTCACGAGTAAGGGAAGGATGGAGCGTGAGATTGACAGGCGGATTGGTGCAGTGTCTGCAGTAATGTGGTCATTGTATCGGTCTCTTGTGTTGAAGAAGGAGCTGACCCTAAAGGCGAAGCTCTCGATTTACCGATTAATCTACATTCCTACTCTCACCTATGGTCATGAACCAAAGGACAAGATCCCGGATACAAGCGGCTGAAATGAGTTTCCTCCACAGGGTGGCTGGGTGCACCCTTAGAGATAGGGTGAGGAGCTCGGTTACCCGGGAGGAGCTTGGAGTAGAGCCACTGCTCCTCCACATCAAGAGGAGCCAGCTGAGGTGGCTTGGCGCATCTATTTTGGATGCCTCCGGGACGCCTCCTTGGGGAGATATTCCAGGCATGTCCCACCGGGAGGAGGCCCCGGGGAAGACCTAGAACATACTGGAGGGACTGTCTCTTGGCTGGCCTAGGAACGCCTTGGGGTTCCTCCAGAGGAGCTGGAGGAACTGTCTGGGGAGAAGGATGTCTGGGTGTCCGGCTTAGACTGCTGCCCCCACGACCCGGCCCTGAAGAAGAAGAGCGTTTCAACAGCCTCCTTAACTCTGTGGCGCCGGTTCGGCCGTGCTCCGCCCTGCTCCGCCCTGCACATGAGATACGCAGCCAGTTTACTTTGTTTGACGGCAGACACTGTTCAGATAAACCTCCGCAGCTCAGATCGCAACAGGAAACTGGACGTGCACAACATCTGGATTTAAAAGGAATGTAACTCCGTACAAATGTTTTAGATCAGAATATTTACATTTAATTGTTAGTTCTCATATTATCATTTAGATAGTCTGTCTTAATAGGCTGTTTACTTAATACAACAACAATGTCAGACACGATTTAATATTTATTGTACTCGTATAGCCTTTTGGTGCCCAGCTACTTCCCCGTTAGAGAGCAGTCCCCCGTGAAATGAAAGTATAGTGAACTCCAAAGTGATCTCATTTTTTTCTGTCCTTCTGATTCTAAATTTACAGTTGTTTTGGACTTTAATAATGGCTTTTATGGCATTAGCTCATACTTCTCGCTCATGCTTTTCCCGAGATGCTCAGGGCTCCACAGCCCAGCATGACAGAGTGGAGACCTATCCAGTAGGTGAGGGTCTGCGCCATCGTTTGGTGACGGCCAGCAGATACGCATGCAGTGGAAATCCAGCTTTAGAACATGTGCGGGCTTGGCTTGGGCCCATAATTAGCCTACATGTAATAGTTCAGACAGAACGTGAATGGGCTCGGGTTGGGATGGATTTTTTTTTGGGCCCGATGGGACTTATCTGCAGCTGTGAGACAGAGCTCTCCGCTGGAGTATACAGACCCTGAGCCTTTCCCAATCTCACTCACTGTTAAGAATAAATTACTGTTAAAACCACGCCTTGCTTTTAGACCAGTCCTCCCCAGTATTGTAGACTGACACACCCTGTGGTGGTGGCGGCAGGCCCTGGTGAACACATTCTGAATGCAGGCACAAAAAGCTGTCAACGTCACCTCTGTCTTTGCGCCAAGCGGAAGATCGAGCCCCAAGCTTCTCATTCCAGTGAGCAACTCTGCTCACTGCAAATGTAATATAACATAAACTTGTGTAACTGTTAGATTCTAACGTTATATTACATCAATCTATTGTTATGTAATGAAATATAATTTTAAAAAATGTAACCTTCATTATGTACGCTTCCCAAGCCAACATTTTCATCTGCAGTAAATACGTAAAACATCAGGTTAAACAATGAAAAAGAGTTTATTTGTGTGATGTCTGTGCTAAATAATTTGCATTACCATACCTTGAGTATACAAGTGGATGGATTAGATTCACTCCTGTTGTTATGGTGTTTGGCCGTCCAGCAGGTGCAATAAACAATGGTATCATTCTATGCAGCTGTTCTGTATAAAAGGGTTTTTTCCAGGTAGACAAAGTGGGTTTCTGAGTATCGAGTTATCTTACCTTGGTTTTTAAAATCTACAAAGTGAAAAATTCTAGGCAGAAAATAACATTTAATCATGTGTCCTGCATGTAATTGGGCATCAGTTTATTCCAAACCAACCCAAGCCTTGGGTAGTTTTTATGATTTAGGTTGGAAAATTGATAAAAACATAAAAAACAAATCTTGTCTGAGATTGTCATAATGTGTGCATGACAGGGCTACAGCAGCAAAATGCATCTTTTTGCAAATACAGTATAGCACCCACACCTGTACACAAACTGGGGATCCTCTAGTTCCGGGGTAAATGCTCTTTATCCATTGAGCCACAAAGCACTTATATCTCTCAAATAATAAAACCACAACAAAACAAAACAATGCCTTGAAAAGGGCTTGGTGAAGGTAACAAGGGCTTAGCTTGTTTTCCTCTGTTTTCCTTTTGCGTCTTGTTTCTGTCTTTGAATTTGAACTGTCAGTCGTGGTCAGTGATTTAACAGCTCCACTTAAAAACTCAATGAGGATAAATTACTTAGTGCTCTCTGGGTAGCCATCATTTAGTATTCTGTTTTGGGTTTAAGCTAGTAGCTAAGAATAGCCTTTAGCCTTTTTAACAAAGCTGTGATTCTCTATAGTTTAGAATAAAAAATAAAATAAAAATGATTTTAAAAAAGGGTTTTAAATCTGCCCCATTGTTTTACATTTATTGCATACAGCCTGTCCATAAGATGGACATAAAATTTTAGGATCAAGCACTTCTTATTATCAGCACATCATTTCTCGATCCTGCCTAGCTTCATTAACGCAATTCTGGTGTTTTATGAAAACAACAGCAAGAATTCATATTTGTTTAGGTCAGTGGTGCACTGCTTACGTCCTGCCTTTTGTTTCTCTGATTGGTTACTCCACATGTCATTGCTCCGCCAACAGAAACGAGACTTATGCCAAGATGTACTGGACTAACTACTTTGTATATGTAAGGCAGTGACTGTAGAACCACTAGGTGGTGCACTTGCATCATGTATTTTAATGGGAAAGTGCTGTTAAATGCTGATGGTGCAGTGCTGTGTTCGCATACAGTGCGTCATCTTACCTCTCTGTTCTGTCCTTACTCCTGTAAGGTTATGAGCCTCCAAGCAACTATTAAGCACCTGTCAACTTTAGTCTGTGAATGACTAAATAAAAGTGGAAGCCGTACATTCCACAATCCAAAAGAACTGCAGTGTCCACTGTGTGCCTTTTTCTCCTCATCACACCTTGCCACTCACCCCACCACTACCATCACAAAACACAACACAATGAGTACTGAAGCCGGGTGTGTAGAGAGGACTGGTAGGACCACACACACGGAGAGTCAGTCCATGAGGGTTACATATAGAATAGGAAAAAATTTGTCTGGCAGGTCAGGCTATGAGATAAACTTCTATACAAATGTATTTTTATCCGGTTTTAAGTCAGTTTTATGGGAAAACACCCAACATTTTTAATTGGAAAATAGCTTTTAACTACTGGAAGCCTATCTTACGTTATCAAAAACAAACGGTGCCCAGGTCCTATCGACCTGCTTCCTGTTTACCAGTGAGTCATGGCTCCACCTACCTCTACATTGTGGAAGCTGTGTCAATCTGACCCAGAAAATGATGGAGTGGGAACACAGAACATCCACTCAGTACAAATCCCAGGAGGCTGACCAGTTCCTCGGCAAAATTCAAACTGCCACCACCAGTACTAAGCTAGCCGACACAGTGCATTATCCAGGAGGCATCACTGTGCCCCGGGCTACGGCCAACACTCCACTCAGGCCCATAACCTCTATGACTGCCTGTGTTCCTGGTGCTCCTGAACCTGGTGTGCAACTCGGGGCAAGACCAAAAGCTCTGGATAGCTCCACTCCACTCCAGCCGGAGCTGTGGACTATGGTCTGGACCCCTTCTCTATGGAGGTTGCCCTACATTTTGGGGTAGAGCAATATTATAAAAAGTCCAGTTGAGTCCTGTGTGATCCCTCACTTGGCTTGACTCTTTCTCTGCTATGACCAAAATCTAAGAAGCCATCACTGGCTGGTTGTTATGGCTAAAAAATTTTGTTTAGTAAAGTTTAGTTCCTCTAAATCCTGTAAATGAAGTATTATTTTCAACTGTGACAAGGATAATGCTACTAATGTATGGGGATTGACTTTACTTATACTCTATATATCAACGATTTGCCAGATGTTTGTTCATTTGCAGCATGTCAAATGTATGCAGATGACACCATCACCTATCTACACTCAAAAACTAAGGTGCAAGCTGCAAAGGAAGTTTCATCACTAATGACATCTGTACAAAATTGGTTAAACAATATGTGTCTACATTTAAATCTTGATAAAACAGGCTGTATGTATTTTACTAAGTCTCAAAATAAGGAACAGGACCCACCTGTTATGGTTGCAGAGAAACCATTAACAGTTGTACAGGACTATAAATATCTGGGGATTGTCATCGATTCTAAATTTACATTTAAATCTCAAGTGAAGAAATCAATACACAAAATAAAATTTAATTTAGCTACTTTTAGACAAATTCGAAATAATTTAACAACTGAAGCATCAAAGACATACCTCAGTGCAATGATTCTTTCACACATCTAATACTGTTTGACCAGTTGGACACAAACCTGTAAAACTACATTACAACCAATTGAAAGATTGTACAAACAAACTCTTAAAATCCTAGACAAAAAAAACAAAAAAAAAAAAACGCCTATTATCATTGTTATATCCTGTCAAAATAACTACCTCAGTTGGGAGAATGATAAAATTTCATGACATCGTGCTGGTGTATAAAATCCTTCGTGGAACTGCACCACCTCCCCTGCAAGAATACATCCATCTAAAAATCAGTGTAGGCACTCGAGCCCAGAGCAGAGGTGACTGTGAAGTTCCCTTTAGAAAAAGCAGTTTTGGACAGTTGTCTTTTTCTGTTAGAGCGACACACGCATCGAACACTGTCCCCTCAGAACTCAGGAACATCTCGTCATTAAAACCCTTTTAAAAAATCTGTAAAAATGTGGCTCCTGGAAAATCAAATATGTACACATTCGTAGTTTTTTACTTATATTTTACTAATTATGTTTCTTGTATATTGTAAATACTTGTCCTTGTGTGGAATATGATTGTCTTTCTAAATTTAGTGGGAGTTTTTTTTACATTTTATACTACTAACGTGTGTTCTCTGATTAATTGTCTGCTCGTTTTAACATGTCCTGCATGTTTGTTGTGTTGTATGTTAACGTGTCTATATTTGTCTTGTTTTTACATCAACCTACCATGAGACTGCAGATGGAAATTAGCCTTTATGGCTAAATCTGGCATATTTACATGTTCATTCAGTGTCCTCATATCAATGAATATGCATTGTCCCATTTTAAATAAACAAATAAATAAATAAATATAAAATGGGTTGTATTATAATCGAAAGGGGGGTAATGTAATGGAAATGTTATGCATTTTATGTTACCCTATTGTTTGAACTGAGTGCCGATCAAGGGCAATCTGCGAACATGTTTATGTCTTAGTACAATGATGGTCAGACCATTGTGACCTAGTATAGATAAGATGGAAGTGCTCAGTCCTCGGGAAAGTCATCTCATCTTTCGGTATGATTGACTTCTACCCCTCCTTTGTGTGTTTGATAAAAACTGCCTGCTGCTAGAGCAAGGTAGAACACACTGAATCTCTCCTGTGTACTGTGTAAAATAAAGACAACCCATTTATTGTTCCAGACATCGTCTCCTTATTAAGAATTTCAAGCTAAAAATTCCACAACCAGGTTATGCCGTTTTTTCGCATGATCTGAGATTTCAGGGATACTGAGTCAGTGCTCCCATTTTTGCAAGGCTGTTTTTTTCACATCAGGGGGAGGGGCAGGTGGCTTTATTCAACTCATTTAGTTATCACACTGATTTTGAAGCTGTTTACGTAAAGAAAAAGTGACATTGTTCCCCTATAAGTGCCTCCAAAAATGCTAATGTTTCTCCCACTTACTGATTGTGGAACATGCTGAAACATCACACTTTAGTATTTTTCATTATTAATGGCCTCTACATAAAGATCTAGATGTTTTGGGGTCAGCACCTGCAACATAAGTATTTTACCAGTACAGGAGCACAGGCCTGGGTTTGCATCATAACATATGCAGGCTTCGCTGAATTCACAGAAAATTGTAATATCTTCATTTACACAACAAAACACATGCTTTGTTTAGTATCGACTATCTCAGAGCTGCAGAGGAGAGCCGGCCATCACTATTATGATAATGTGGCCATGCTTCGCTGACTTACATTTAAAATAAGCAATAATATGATATTCTATAAATATTCAGTATGTATGTCAAATTTAGTATGCGCCATTTGTTAAAATGCAAAACACAACACCACCAAAATACTGTCTGGTGTTTCAGTTCGTAACAAAAGCGACAACCATTTTTAACACAGCATTTGCTGATATTAATATTTTTTAACTAATATTGCCATTGAAATAAAAAAAACATTTACAAGAGTTTTACAACTGTACCAATACAAATACAAGTCAATTTAACCAATCTGTGGTTAACCAATCTTGATTGCATCTAGAACAGCAGATTTTACAAGCTTTAAATACATTATCTGACTAAAATAGAACATTTTAATAAATACTCTACTGGTACCATAAAAAAAACAAGTGAAGAGGGTGGCAGTGTTGCAGTCTTTTGAACATAACCAGTGCAAAAAGCACTTCACTTCTGTAAACCTTTTGTGTTTACTACAAAATTGTAAAAAAAAAAAAGGATGTAGAGGGCTTGTTGATTGGTCAGTGCTTCCTGGAGTGGGCGGGAGTTTGTGGAGGCCTCAAACTCTATAGGATAACAGGGAAAAAAAAAAACATTGTAACATGTTAGCAAGCTCAGAGAAGTCAATTTTGCATAATACTCTTAAAGATATTAGGGAGGATTTTTTTCGACTGCTGAGAAACCAGCGACTGTTTGTCCTTTTTTGAATAACGCGCATGCGTCAGGCTCCCCCGCTCTTCACTGTTCCTTTCCAAGGAACTCCTCCACAGCGACGTGCACGAGTGTTGAAACATGAGTGTTTGTTTCCAGCCGGCATCAGCAGATATTCACCTCAACCTAGACCAGCATTGTTTGTCTGCCCAGTCCACAGCTTATTAATATTATTATTATATTTTCAATACACCAATTTATAAGCCTTATACAGGGCACTGAAGGTAGTTTTAATAAATATTGCAAAAAATGAATTTATAAAGATCCTCTCTAATATGTTTAACTTATCATTTTTAGAGTTCAAAAAATTGAAATAAAAAATTCCCACCAGGGACATGGTCTGGATAAACCCAACAGAAATATGTGTTGGTTTAGAGAACAAAAAAAAAAAAAATCAAATACTCTGAGAATGTGTTTGGTTTGTCTTTCTTGGAACTGAAAGCAAAGAAACAGAAGTAAAATATTCCACCGATTTCTATAGAAATGGATACATCTTGTAGTGACAAAGGGACATAGCCTATTACAGATAGAGCTGCGACAGTGTAAAATATTTTGAAAGAGTTATCACAGTGTGTCTGGATCTCACTCAGACATGTGATCAATAGAAAAACACCAGTGCATCCACGTAGTAATGTCTTTTCCAGACACAAACCACCACATTTCCTTTTTCCCTTTTGCTTTATTTTCTTTTCCACATACATAAACAATGGTAGAGTCTTTCTGAACTGAGAAGTCATTTTCCCAACTCGTTTATATTGATGTGTTTTATTTTGGAAAGTCGGGATACTGGCATTACCATAGGTAGACCAACAAAGTTATGAGTCAGTAATGTTATTATCTAGCATGTATCACAGCTAACTAGTCAGATTAAACGCTAGCTTTCTCACTAAAAGGCTGAATGTTTACAAATTTCACAAATAGAGCTTTGGCCAAAGAGCTTGAACGTTAAGGGTAAAATAAATTAACAAGAATGAGTCGCATTTCTAATGTAATTCTGTTATTTCTATGCAAGTGACAGCTTATAGTTAACTTATATTAATAGCAAAGCTCAGGTATAAAATGTGAATTCATAAACCCAATTGTGCAGGTGTTCATATGCATTTTTAACTAAAAAAAAAAAAAAAAAAAAAAAATCTTCCCTAGTTTCCGAGGACCACATGAATGCACCAAGAGACACAATTCGGCGTTTGTACTATCGCACAGTGTGCACAAGTGGTAGTTTACAATTTTAGGACAAAAAGAATTGTGCAGAGTAAACCCAGCTTTAGTAAGATTGCACATTTTGAGTAGTTTTGTTTGTCTGACTTTTGAGTGAATTGTAGAGGAACTCCTTACCTTAAATAAACTGTTTAGGAGTCCATGTGATAATTAAATGAGTTGTTGTGGGGCAAATAAAGCATCCTGCGTCTCCACCTGCTGTGTCTGGGTGAAAAATTACAACTGCAACAGTCAACGCTGCCGATCTGGAGTCACTGAAGTCTGGTGTCAGGGGGAAAGCAGCTAGCATAACAACAAGCTAGCAGTGGATTTATTTCAAGGTTCTCATTATGACAGAGTGGCCAAATGACAGAAAAAACTTTGTATGGATATGAGGAGGGGAAAACAAAAGTAAAGCCGTGCGAGGGACCATATAGGAATCACCCAGACTTGAGTATTACAGTATTACAGTGATTTACTCCGAAATGCAGGGGGAGCTCCATAGAGGAAAAGGAAGCAAAAACAGCAAAGAAATGAGACAGGTAACTAAGTTCCGCTTTTAAACATTTTCTATTAAAAATATTGACAGCAGCACAACAGTATGTCAATGAGATTCGTGTCCCTGGTCCTCTCAGATATTGTTCATAAATCTGTACAAACCTGTGTTAGTGAGCACTTATCCTTTGCCAAGATAATCCAGCATGGATATTGCACAGGTGTGCCTTAGGTTGGCCACAATAGAAGGCCACTCTAAAATGTGCAGTTTTAACACACAGCACAATGCCACAGATGTTGCAAGTTTTAAGGGAGCATGCATTTGGCATGCTGACACAAGGAATATCCACCAGAGCAGTTGCCTGTGATATGAATGTTCATTTCTCTACCATAAGCCATTTCCAAAGGTGTTTCAGAGAATTTGGCAGTACATCCAACCAGCCTCACAACCGCAGATCACGTGTAACCCAGTCCCCAATAGGGGTTATGCACCGCATTCGGCTAAACAGAATGATCCACTTCTGGTCACAACTTGTAAGCGAGCACCCGGACAAGGGCAGCTTCAAAAAACATATTTATGTCTTACACATCGCAAAATAAAATCACCAAACTAACAGCTATGGACTAAGGCAGTTTTATCCTTCAAACAAGAGTTTTAGCATTTGTGTGTTAAATATTTAACTAATCGCTGAGTGCGGAGGCGGGATATTGTTCGGGATGAAGTGGGGAGAGGGAACAGGGTCTGAAGAGGTGGCGCCGTGTTTCTGGCGTGCTGTGGTCAAGTGGGCAAACATCATAATAAACCCCCGATAAAGCGTGGCTGGCGCTCCGTGATGGGGTGGTACATATGTCCTGACCCACTTAAAGTCCCAGTTTGAGAATATGAATGTTAACAGCGGTCTTTGATTGAAGGGGTACCAATTTATTCATTAGGCTACGAGCATCATTGTTTTAGGATCTTGTCTCCACTCTGTTTCGTTTTTATTTGTTGATGAAAATGTCAGTGCATTTAGTCGTAGTTTTAGTCCTCATTGATTACTTTTTATTTAGTTTTCATTTCGCTTTTGGCCGCAAAAATATGTCGTCAACAAACTTAACACTACCCAGGGCAGCTGTGGCTACAGAAGTAGCTCACCAGTAAAAGACTAATTTTGAGAAGCTTGTAAAATCGAATCTATTTCTAATTTATTATTATTATTATTGCTACGTTAAATAAAATGGTTAAACATTGGCACTCTGTTAACTAAACAAGATCTGACTACTTACATGTGGTTGATTGGTTGTCAATTGCCAGAAAAAAAAAATATATATATATTATTCATAATTTGCAATGCTTGGTGGCAAAGACCAATCAATCATACTCCTCACACTGACTTACATAAAGTACAGTTTACTCTTTTTATGTGGCTGCTAATTAGCAAAACTGTTGCTGAATATACCTAAAAGTACACAATCCAGTATAATTTGCTTAGAGCACAAACATGATAAAAAGAAAGTTCCTTATAATTGCTCTCTTTCTTTATGGGGTTGCAACAGCTAGGCTAATCATTTGCTTGGGTACTTTGACAGGTTTATATGTCCATGTCCAGGACAGGGGTATTTACACCAGTCAAAAGTCAGGTGGCTAATGCTACCTATTAGACATTAATACCAACACTGCCTTTAAGTAATCAGTTCTTATCCCACGACTAGCCAACTGCAAGGCCCTAATTTAAAGAACTTTAGCTACAGGTGACACTTTCTTGATTTTTGAAAGTCAGTGACCCCTGCTTTTTAAAATAGGTCCCCAATTACTGCCATTAAAGGCTTAAAAAGCTTTTATAAACCTTATCAATAGAACCCTGAATCCCAACTGCTGGCTTTACTTCTATTCAGCTCGGTGAGCTGTAATTTAAACTACTCACGCCAGACAAATGTAATTAGCAGCCTGGTAGGACAGAGCACCCACAGGGTCTTGGCTCCCACACGTTTGAAAAGATTATAAGCAGATCTAATATAATAGCACAGCATCGGGGTCATGTCCAATAGAGAGCACAATTCAGAAAAAGGTTCAGGTTACTTTATTTGTACCTGTGGGTAAATTTGTTTTGCAGTTTTGAGAGTGTTGGTCCTACATACACAGACAACAATGCCATACACTACTAATTGAAACAACTGACAATATAAATACATATAACAATAGCAACAATATAACAAGAACTACTTAAAACAATAAAATTAAGTTAAAACTAAATAAGATAAAATAAAAGTGCTCCAGTGCCTAATGGATTTACTGCCACAAGAACTAGCAGTACAATGAGATAGAAAGAGAAACGCAATAGGTAAAACAGCAAAAACAATAAAAACAAATGGACTAATTTCTATAAATAAATGTGCAGAAGTTACTGCTTGTTCGTCAATGTGATGGCAGCAGGAACAAAGCTTTTCCGCAAATGGTTTGTTTTACACCTAGGAACCAAAAATCTTTGTCCAGCTGGGAAGCAGCTGAAACTGAAAGAGCAAATGCTGTGTGTCATTTAAAATACTCTGTGACATCCACGGTAACCGTCCGGTGTACAGGAAGTCCAGGTTGTTCTGAGGCTGACCAATCAGTTTACTAGACCTTTTAACCACTTGACTCAGGGAGTTTTTTTTTTTTTTTTTTTTTTTTTTTTTTTACAGCGATACTCCCAAACCATGAGACCAATGAAAATGATAAAACTGATTCAATAAAAACATGATAAAAGAGCATAATCATGGTTTTGTCACAGTGTACAGACAGTTTCCTCAGACAGTAAGACGTTGGTGCCCCTTTTAACACACAGCTGCACAGTTTGGACCAAAATTCAGTGTAAATAATGGTTATTTGTAAGACTCCACACATTACCCTGGCTGGCCCTCTGG
The DNA here is from genome assembly GCA_020698575.1 of Bostrychus sinensis. NCBI lineage: Eukaryota > Metazoa > Chordata > Actinopteri > Gobiiformes > Eleotridae > Bostrychus > Bostrychus sinensis. The sequence goes on from CM036239.1 coordinate 31,408,241, forward strand.
CACCTTTTGCAGGGACGTGCGGTCAGGGGAGGGAAGGGGGGGGCAGAGCCTCACCTGCATGAAAAGTAAAAAAATAAACAAATAATGATTAAATAAAATTCTTTTCAATTTTAGTTCTCTGGTCTGTGCTTTATATTGATTTTCTTTTTGAATCCAATAATGTCCATGATTTCATAGTCAAAAATGCTGAGTGCGGCAGCGAGCAGCCAAGCCTTACTTGTGATTGTGCAGTCCCTCACTAACTGGGCTGAGGCTTGTAAATGGCAAGTGCCTGTTTGTCTCTCTTGACGTGTCCTTTTTCTAATCAATAAAGATTCCAATCAGTTTCTTTTAGCTTTTTGTCTTTTTATTTTTATAAGCCAAATTACAGAGCTCTGGGTTGGATCTGTCCCTACCGCCTACGTCTTACTCAGGGCTTACGCTGGGCGTCCAACAACGACTGTCCCTATCACACTGAATATATACCCAGGCTCAACTTCATACCACCCACTCCAGATATGGGCATAGTCCAGGATCTGAACCAGTTCTCACGCAAAGCAGTGCGAGTTGTAAAGGAGGGGTTGTTATCATTAGCAGAGAAGTGTGAGTTGTAAGGGAGGGGCTATTATCACTTCTGCTCTCCCATGAAGGCCACATTTCCAGCACAGATTGTTCCCTTGCACTTGTTGTGGCGTCTTGAGTTCTGGGTCAGGTCCTGGTCACATGATTAGTTCAGATACATTTCTTCACATTTCATTATATACTTGATCATGTTAAAATCACATACAACATTCTTCATGTCTCCAATATGTTTTCAGACACTTTTAATGTGCACTCTAATTTTCCATAGTCAGGCTAATGCATTTAATATTTGTGTGTTACATATTTAGTTTTGCTAATCGCATAAAACCACAGATTAAAACAGCTCGAGGTGAGGCAGACAATACTCTGCATCCTCGAAGGAGGCACACGAGAGCACACCATTTCATGTTGCTGCCCCAAATGAAAGCCAAACATGGAAGATACATGGATCTTAAAACTTTTTCAAAACTGGACTACCAATTGAAACGGGATCTAATTACTAAAGGAAGAGCCAGAGCTTAAAGATCTGCTTCAAATACCAGGTCAGAAAATAACCAGCTCTTTTCAATGAGGTGTGAATGAGGACTGAGATACGTGCATATTAATTAGCTGCTAATTTGCACATACAGCCTGTATTATGAAGCTGCACTCCCCTAAATCATTTGGATTCAGTATGAATAAAATAGTGTTATCCAAAATACTGCTGCCTGGAGGAGAGTGGAAAAATGTCTATAAATCCATCTCCAATTTGATTAGAGTCTACACAAGTTAACACATGAGCTGCTGTCAAAGTGGAAATGATAGTTACATGTTGTTTTCTAACAGCAATCATACGCATTGTACTTTTTTACACTTTACTCCAGAATAAATATATGAAAACAATGTAATATGGCCTATTTATTATTTGTTATACATTTGTTTTGACCCCAGCAGAGGTAGAAGATAGTTCTGTGGGCCCCAAGCAATTTTAGTTAGTTGGAGACCCCTGCTCTAATGTCAGTGCCACACCAGCCATGAACCACACTGCATGTCACTGACATGTTGGTATACAACATGAAAAGCAAGGGTGAAAGAACACAACCTTGTGGTGAATCAGTTGAAGAGATGAGCTGGTATGACAATACCAGGGGCAGATCTAGAGGAGTGGTATCGGGTGCCACCACAGCTAGGTAGAATACAAATTTTATCAGACGAACATTTTCAAGGAATGAACGCATTACAAGATGATGGTAGCCTGGCTGCGGCAGTCAACCTACACGCGACTCTACCCACAAAGTTAGACAGTTGTCAGTGGAGTTTTTGCTACTTTAAAAACAGATGAATTGCTGTCTATAACCCTGTTCGCATGGAATTAGTATTACCTATGGACCTCCAATAAGTTGTAATAATCGCCAAGGTCGTCTGTGATTTTTATCCTATGTGAATCTGCCATGTCTGTAAAAATGTCTGTAAAATTCCTCTAGAAATTACCTGCCATATTTCGGCCAACACAGGGGTCCTCTGATAATACCAGTCCCATGTGAATCTCCATGTCTGTGATTTGGGCTGTTTTTTTGTCAGCCTATCAATTCCTAAAGAATGTAACAACAATTATGGTCTGTTTAACAGTCCATTTTACATCTGGAATAAAACTATATTAATAATAAAATGTCTCAATGTGCCCTACTCCAATCCTATTATACTTCATTCATTCATTTTCTTCCACTTATTCCCGTTAGGGGTCGCGGGTGACTGGATCAATTCTAATCTTCTTTCTTCTGCCTCTGTCCTCTTCATTTCAAACTCCAAGCATCTTCTCTCCAGCTCCATCCTGTTCTTCACCACAATTTTTTCCCACTCAAACCTCTCCTTTTCATAATTATGAGAACTGTCCTCCTGAATGAGATGGTCCAGACCTTTGTCCAGTGGCTGCTATCTGACTTTTTCTTACTTCCTTGTGCAATGCCCTAAAGAAATGTGTCAAACATATCCATCAACAAACAGGTCAATATAGCACATATATTATGTTATTAGATATATTAGGTCAGGAGCATGATTGTTTTGAGCTTTTATGCAAGTGCCCATGTGCCTTGAGTTACACAGCAAAACTAGGTGTTGATGCTTTGGCGTTAGATGCTACATTGAAGGAATCATCCGAGGTAGAATCATCAAAATAATCAAGCTGTTAATATTATAAAGCAGTAATAATAACAGCCCTATCATAGTAACCTGTTGTAACTTACATTCAGATGTTTCATCTTCTGAACTTCCCCCGTTGTCTGTTGTCATGTCTCTCGGGTTGTTCATGGCTCTATAGCCTACGAGAAATGTGAAAAAATTAAGCCAAGTCGATGTTAGCAGGTATGCTAGCAGCCAAGTCACAGCAGTAACTAAAATATTTATTTGTATTTTTCTGAAAAAGTTTGTTCAGATCTTACCTAAAACAGTGTTAGTCTCCTCAAATATGAGCATTTAACTGGCTCCAAGCCTGTTTTTCTGTTATTTTTTAGGTCGTGGTACTTTCTATGGAGGTAGTTCAGCCTCTCCCAGGGTTTCTGCAGGGTTCAGCAAGTTGAATTTAAGACTTTTTAAGACCACTGTAAGTGAAAATTAAGACTTTGGTAACATGCACAGTGTGCACAAATACACTTATATTAAAAAAAATATTTAAACAATATTGCAATACTCTCTCTATTTCCCAGTACTTTTGTCCTTGAAGGCAGTCAATTGTTAAAGATTACCAATATTGCACCCCAAAAATTATTAAGTTTAAAAAAAGCTTTGCTAATCATGTGTCTAATTATGGTCTACCACTTTTGGCAGGGAGTATGTTATATTACATTTTTTTAATGAATATTCAAAGATAGACATGCGCACGTCTTTGAGCTTGTTTAAAACAGCAGAGTGCACTTTGAATCACAATATTTTACATGGATGATCATTTCAATTACATATTTATAATCATATCTACAACATAGATTTTCTAATAAAAATATTTTAAAGAAGTGTAGCACAACTTTATGGGCTGAAAACTATTACTAGTATGCACAATGTCTTGTTATTTATTGAGATTCACCATGTTAAAAAGTGCTTACTGTATTGACAGCATGCTGCTGTCTGGAGCTCACCTGTGTGTGAAGCCCCATGGAAATGTTCCGATAAACTGGAGGTTTATAAGCTTAGAGCACTGCTAATAACAGCTACTTTCTGAACGGCAGTAAAGCAAAGCAAACATGTGGATATACAGGGCTAATACTTTCCCTTTACTTCTAGTGCACCACAGTGTGCCCACTGTCCATGCCGCCTCATGCTGTTCCCTCTTACAGGTGTGTTTTCTGAGCCTGGGTTTGAGTGTGCTTAGCGAGCGCTTCTGGCTGCTGTTTGACCAGGAGAGTGGCAGCACAACGTGCGAAGCTTCATTAAAACTGAGCAACAAGTTCACAAAAGTTTAAAGACCTGAGAGTGATTGTGCGGGTCTCAAAGTGCAGGGCAGGCTCCAAATTTACATGGCTTTACTTCTCAATCTAATGCACAGAGCAACATTCCAGGGTTATAAATGTGCATGCGCTGGGGAAGAGAGACAGGGCTGTGAGCTGCTGAGAGCAGAGTCATAAGCCAAGGTGTTTAAAACATTTGTACTCAATAACAGCGATTATATTTACAGCAAAAAATGAACAAGCCCGCCCAACGTGATAAAATTTAAGACCTGCTTTAAACATATTTAGGGCCGAGTACCAATTCCTGTGCAAATTTAGGACTTTTTAAGGCCTTAAATTCATATCTTAAAACTTACACTTTGTCCAGTCCCCAAAGTCCTGGGTTGACGGACATCGCGTAACCAGCTCTTTAAATATATTTTCCCACACGGTGTGGCTTTGTACTATTTGTTCAGTTTGCCTTTGGTAGCCGGGTTTACCCCATACCGATAATAAAGTTAGTGGTTTCCTCGCATGTCCAATGTCTATTTTTCTTCTTTGCTGCCATTACGAGTCCATAAATTGCTCACACTCAAGCCAACTGGAACACTTGAACACAAATGCACCTAAATATGGGAAATATTGTCTGTTCTATTAAAAAACATTCTGGGGGAGGACCCCCCAGACCCCCCTTTTTATTATAAAACATGAATGCCTGTTAATCATTTTCTGAGTGCATACAATTGCTTTTGTGCTACAGACACATCTATGAGCTTCCTTAATAACACTGTGTGGTGTTGACAGTACAAGTATACAATGAATGCAAATGTACTATTGTGTCACATTTGAGGAATTCTACTTAGGGCCCCATGAAAGTTGACCACCCCCAAATTTCTGTGGACCCACCTGGCCACTCCTATTAAAGAATTCTGGGGGCGCCACTGTCAGCAGCACACCCTTCATGTCAGTCACTCCAGTCATGCATGCAGGGTGAGGTGTGGTGCGACGCACTCATGGTGAAACAGGGATTGGGCCTGGAGGTGCTGCCCACTGCGGATGTGCGGTCCAGCGCAGAGGTGCGGCTCAGCGCGAAGGTGCGGCTTGCTCACGGTGGCATGGGGATTGGCCACAGAGGTGCTCACGGTGGCATGGGGTTGAGCGTGAAGGTGTGACAAGCTCACAGTGGCATGGGGGTCAAGGCTTTCCAGCAGCAATGGTGCGCGTAGGGATGAGAGTTAAGTGGAGGAGACAACGTGGTATGGGCCTGTTTATTCTGGTTTTGTCTGATGTCACCCTGAAAAGCCACTGGTCTACATTGGTGTGACACACATTGAGATCAATGTTTTAACTTTAGATAATTTGGTAGGCTAATAGTCCATCTAAAATGAGAAAAAATAGGTATAGCATAGCATCCTTCTGTCTGTTTTGATATGACCGGATGTACAGCGCACAAAAGAGAGGCAAACTTGTGTAAAAACCTAAACAAATAGGGTACTCTTATGGCATTTACACTGTTTGACAGGCCACATTAACTGGCTCCCATCCCATGTTAAAACTATGTTTTGTTAGCTTTTGTCCAAGCCAATATACTGTATATAAAAATAGATCTAATAAAATTACAGGGTATAGGCCTATTTTTATCACGTACCTTTTAACTGTGAATTATAGTGATAACAATCACAACTTTTAAGAAAATTCTCTGCAAAATCTGAAATTTTAGCCCAAACAATAACAACAATCCTGGATGGACTGGGAGCATCTCCCTATTATGATATGAAATGTTGCAGCAGGGCAGGTATTTTCACTCAGAAGTCAAGCTCTTGCTGTAATAAGCTGTACAGTTGGCCCTGCTCTCAGGGCTCTCAGCCTCATGCATTTGCAGTGAGACATGTATTTCATCCTCACGCTCCACACACTGGAAAACAAGTTGTCTTGTTGTTGATGCAATCATATAGAATGACAAGAAATCATGGACATTAGCAGCAGTTTTGAGGCCTTAAAGTTCTGCTTCACTTCTCGATCTTCAAATCAATTTTTATTTGATGACAGTCAACCATATAATGATCAAAGATAGCTCTTTAAAATAATATATGGAGTTATATATGGTACAATCCAAAGCACCGTGGAGGTATGCCACCCCTAAAATTATCCATTACCCTTCTTGCCACCCCAAGAATTTTTTTCTAGATCCGCCTAGACAATACCCCATTCACCTTGACTTTCTGGTTTCTGTTAGTTAAAAAGTCAAGCCCACAGGATTAAGGTCAAGGTTAACATGTTCTAAAAGCCAATTTGCGAGTAAGTGGGGCTGAATTGTGGAAAAATCAATAAAAAGAAGTGTGCATGTGGTCCGTTTTCCTCTAGGTGTTCAAAAAGTAAGTGAAGCAACATTACAGTAGCATCCTCCACTTTGTGGCCTCTAAGCAAACTGCATGGGGTCAAGTGCATGCTCAGCTTTATTCAAAATGACTGACTTAATCAGTTTTTAATTTTTTTTTCATTACCATTGATGTCAGTGCAACTATCCGAAAATCTTTTTGATCTATAGTTCTATTTGATTTTGGGACTGGGACAACCACTGCATATTTCCAAACTTGTGGGACCTTTTGTTTTTGTAAAGACACATTAAAAATATACTCAAAAATCAGCTCTTTTGCACAATTTTTAAGCAGATAATCACAAATGTTATCTGAACCCCAACTTTTGTTAACTTTAAAACATTTTTCACCTGTGAAATCTCAAAGTGCTGGTTGTCTTTTGAGCAGTAGGCAGCCACGGTGCAGCGCCCAGGGACCCAGCTCCAGATCTTGAGCCAGGAGTACCTAGCTGGAGGATTAGCCTATTGTGCATGTTTTGAGGTTGATGGGGGAAACCGGAGAACCTGGAGAAAACCCAGACATGGGGAGAACATGCAAACTCCACTCAGCAAGGCCTTATACAGTCCGGTATTCAAACACGGGACCTTCTTGCTGTGAGGCGAAAGTGCTAACCACTAAGCCACCATGCTGCCATTAGCCAACTCTGTGTCAAATTTAAAACCTTTTACAGAAACATGGCTACCACTTCCTTGGTCATGAAGACCAGTTATGGTTTTCATGCTAGACCAGAAAGAGCATAGTCTGCCAATCTAGTACACTCTTGCAGCTTTGTTTAGCCTTTACTATTTCAGTTTTTATAGCTCTGTTGAATGGAGAGACTGATCACTACTTAAAAAGTTTTCCTGTATAAATTATTTAACAGGGTTTGTTATTTGGGCATAATTTAATCAGTTTGGATGGTACAATCATGTCTCTACAGGATGCAATGTACAAGCACACCACTTCAGTCAATTCATCCAAACTGTCACTGTAGCTAACTTTGAAGACATCCCAGTGTTGGTATATGACAATGTTTTTGACACAATACTGCACAATAGAAAATGTTTCATCAGAGGTGAAATAAACACTCAATATGTGTACTCAAGTAAAGGTAATGTTACTTCAAAATATCATTACTCAAATATAAGATCAACATAATTATTCCTTGAGTAAAAGTTAAGAGGACTGAATCCAAAATTGACATGGGCACTGTGATGTCTTTGGGTTAAATACATAAATGAGTTCATAAGATGTTACTTAAATAAGTTAGTAGTAATAATAATAAGTAGTTCATAGTTAAAAAATAAATAAGTTAAACTTACTGCAAAAACCGTTAAAAGTATTAGGTTTGGAAACTATTCAGACTAAGATTTCTGTACTTTGAAGGATTTTTGTATCAGCCGTTGGCGATGGTTAGATGCAGAGGTGACGCTCTTTCTGTAGATGATCTCTGACATTTCCTTGTTTGTAAGAGGTCAAGACGGTGTTCCCGGCAGGGGACTAGCTCATGAACACACTGAATGTGCCCTTTACATATGTGCCTTTGAAATCTTTGGCCTTGTGAGTATAAATGTGTTCCAAAACACTTAAATAGAGGTTGTAAATGTTGCAAAACTGTGAACATGTAATGTTGACTTACTGGTGTTGTTCTCGTGTCATGAACCACATGTATTTAAGCTAGCTGTTTGTATTGAGTGTTCTAAAGCTGGTGGTCCATTTTATTTTATTTTTCTGTGTGTTTCAGTTATAAATATAAAATAAATAAGGGAGAAAAACAAGCCTTGTATGGAACCTTCTTTATTTTGTTTGCTGGCTGTCTAGCTACATATAGTCCACGTGTTGTGGGGACAACAAAAGTACAACAGCTACTACTATTACTACTATTACTTTGTTCCCAACTTCCTTATCTTCTGTTTGTGAAATAAGTGTTCTTCCCACTTTGCAACCAGGGTAAAAATCCTTTTAGAGACATTAAAAAGTATTTCAGCCTAAGACCAACTATGCATTTTAAAAGCAAGATCAGAACCGTTTTTGTGCAGCTAAACGTTAAACAACTTGTCCCAGAATTATTCATAGTGAAAGGCCATGCACACTTTAGCTCAATTGCATTATTTGTGGCAGCGCAGTGTGGGCATCTGAAAAAATCAGTTTAACTTTTTATTTCTGAAGTGGAATGAGCTGAACTGTAATAAATAGGTTATTTCTGTACAATTCCATCTGGAGAATGAAGTCTTTTTAATCCCGTCTTTTATTGAAGTCTTTTCCGCTCGCTCTCCTTCCTGCCACTTCTCACTGTGTTAGTGATTTTCTGCCGGAAACTGATACCAACTTGCTGTGCTCAATCAAACCGTGCAGAACAGAGGTCGGCCGGTTGATAAGCAGAAGTCAGTGTTCACAACATGCCTGCACGGTGGCTGCACTGCGCTGTGGTCTCTCCTGGTAACTCCTGAAGACATTTTCTGTTGAATGGAAATGCTGAACCCTGGCATGTCAAGTGCAAGTACTTCACATTGGATAAGTGATTTCAGACCTTGGGATTTGAAGTGTGATAGATGTATCTGATAAGACAGAGTGCAGATAGGTAAATTGATGAAGTGCCCATACTGAGGGATTGTTATCTCTCAGCATTTTAAGGGGGGCTATTACGCTTTAATACACTGCCTGGCCATAAAAAAAGTCACACACTAATACTTTGTTGGACCATCTTTAGCTTCATAATAATAATGCATTAGTCTTATATAGCGCTTTTCTAGATACCCGAAGTCGCTTTGCAATTTAGTGCATTTTTCGTTCACTTCTTACTCTCACTCAGTGGTGGTGAGCTACTTCTGTAGCCACAGCTGCCCTGGGACTGACTGAAGGGTGGCTGCTATTTTGCGCCTACAGCCCCTCCAACCACCACCAAACACAATCACATTGAGACATTCATGCAGACAAGGTGAGTGAAGGGTCTTGCCCAAGGACACAACAACAGTTGTGGGGCTTGAACCACCAATCTTTGGGTTAGTGGGCAAGTGTCTTTAGCGATGTCTTTGAGCTACTGCTGCTCCACATAATAATAATAATCTTTATTTCTATATCACTTTTCTGAACACATTCTGAAGTGCTTTCCAGTGCAAAAAAACATAAAATCTCATGAACATACAATATAATACAAGCTAATAAAAGACAAAAAGCAACATATATTACAACTGTGATTAAAACATAAAACAGTAATAAAATAACTCAAATTAAAATCAGGCAATATCAAATGCTTTTCTAAAAAGAAATGTTTGAAATGTTTCTTAAAAGTGCAGAAACATTTGATCTGCCTGGGGTCATGGGACAAGGAGTTCCAAAGGAAGGGAGCCTGTATGGAAAATGCCCGGTCCCCTTTTGTGGCCCGCTGGTTTCTGGGGATGACCATAAGGCTCCCTCCCCAGAGTGGAGTGACCTAGAGGGGACATACGGGATGAGGAGGTCAGATAAATAGTATGGTGCCAGACCGTTAAAAGCTTTAAAAGTCAACAATATTTTTTTAAATCAAACCCAAAACTTCACAGGAAGCCAGTGAAGGGACACAAGGGCGGGGGTGATAAAATACATTTTTTAAGATTAGAAGGGGTTAAAAATGACTTAATTTTAGAAATAAGTTTAAGATGATAAAAACAGGTCTGGACCACACTACCTCTCTGACTTCTAAAAGCCAAAATAAAATCAAAAACCACTTCATAATTTCTGGCCTTTGGCTTGACATTGCAAGCTAGGTCCCCGAGATTACTGCTTAACTTATTGTCAAGTTCAGATTGGGCCAATCAGAACTACAGCTGCCTTGTTATCATTAAAACAGAAGTAGTTCTGATATAGCCAGTGCATGATGTCGCTAAGGCAGGCATGAATGGGAGTAAGGGAGCTGGCATTTGATGGACTGGCATGTATATTTGTGTGTCATTGGTATAAAAATCATAGGAAACATTTAGTTAAATAAATACAAAATAAAAGAGGCTGTAAAACTGTGTCCTCGAGGGACACCATACTTAAGTTTGGAAAGTGCAGAGTGCGTACCATTAAAAGTCACAGAAAATTATCGAGTTAAAATGTAAGACTGCAGTGAAAGAAGTGCTGTACCTCTGATATCAACCCAGTTTTTGAGACGATCAAGAAGAATAAATTTGATTACAGCACAAATTCCCTGTGGCATCGTTTCACTAAGCTTCTGCAATGTCACCACATTTATTCATCCAGCGTTGCATACATTTTTTGCGAAGATCTTGTATTGATGATGAGAGAGTCAGACCACTGCACAAATTCTTCTCTGGTGTAGCAAGCATGTGCCACTAAAGACGTCTCAGCCAAAGCTGAGTTTGCTGCAGAGCAAGCGGTTGCAAAGACAGATGGAGTGGGCTGGGCAGGAAGGGGCGTCAAGGCGGTGCACAACTCCAGAGGAGGAGCTAAAGTGCACAAGAAGTTGTCCCTTGAACTCAGAGAGTACGGTTGGACTTCAAGGGAGCAGGGGCAGGACTTCAAGTCTCGATGGGAGCATTGTGCGATTGCTTGTAATGATTTGAAAAGACTGGCTGACATTAGACTGATCTCTGCAGTGGTATCAAGAAGTTCATCATGGACAAGCTTGTTTTCCATTGTGACTGGGAGATAGGGTTTATGAACTACTCCTTTTTTGGAGAGGATGCACAAGAATTGCTGAAATGGTGGTTTATATATAATGATCGAGGGGTCATTGTTGTATAGGTCAGTGGCGGAACTTACCTGCACTACCATAACAGTACTAGGCGATGTTGAGTCATCCTCCTTCTTGTCGAGAGCAGTATTTTGGGCCACTGGATCACGGGCCGGAGACAGGTTTGGTGTAGTCCTTCAGCCTCTGAGTAGAGGTTTTTGTTTGACTCTTCTCTTTGATGAGAAGTGGGTTCCTTGTGGCTTTCTGGATTCACAAAAGTCAAAGTGAACAGTTCAGCCTTACCTTTATTTTTCTTCTCTGTTCGATCTATGATGCATCAGATTGTTTTACCTGAAGACTCTTGAGCCGTGAGTCCTCTCTTCTCTGTGGCCATTTCTTTGGGTTATCTTGGCGCAGTCGAAATTGCTCTCGAGCTTGATAACGATTTACTTTTCCTCCTTTGCGATAGTTGTGGGGACCCCCCTGATTCAAGTGAAATCTGGTCGGAGGTTTATCAGTGGACCAAGGATCTCATTCAGAGTACAACTAATTGTCATTTCTTTGCAACCATGCCTGGTCTCGATTCTGGTTTCTTGTTCTGAATGTTTTTTGTTCCCTTTTATGTCTTGTAGGATGAAGGGAGAGACTTTCCATGTTTTTGTGGTAGTAGCCAGAGATTCCTTCCAATTCTAAAGACTGCATCACAGTCAAGATTGAGAGTGTTTCTAGAGACCTAGTCATTGTCAATGTTTGTTTTTTAAAGGCTCTCACAGCTAGCTCCTAAAGTTGGCAGCTAGTCTGTGTAAGTGGGCATGCTGCAACACCGAGATGGTGGCTAGTATTAGGGTGGAGGATTTGGATAAAGAGGGTTTTAAAGTTGGTATCCTTCTCCATGTCAGGTTTGTTGGTGAGCCGAAGTAACCTGAAGTAAGCAATGGTAATAAGATTGAGGGGTCTCCTGGCATGCCTGTTTCACCACTTGAGCAGCAGCCAGACCCGAAGTGACAGTTGCATCTGAATACTCATCTATGCATCTATGAGTGACTGATGACGTTCATAGTCTTTGAGGACATAAGCAGGTTGACGTTCGATAAAGCTGCTCACATTCCGACGTTAGTTTGATTTGAAAGATTCAATCATCCAAAGATGCATCTGGAATTCTTTACAAGTACTGGCATCGTTGGCGCCACCAGGTTGGAGTTTGAAGCACAAAATGTGTCGAGCTATTTTGTCAAAATCCTGGTCCGTTTGTCAGAGTCTATGATTCGCGTATAGCCTGTCTGAGTCTTTCTAGCCCAACCGCTGTCTATCACCTGTGTATAGTTGCTCGGACTCTCCCTAGTCTGTGTGTCTGTCTGTGTTTCCTTACCTAAGTGTTGTTCTTTCTCAGCTTTGAGCAGTCATTTTCATTTTCCTGTTGAATCTTGAACTAGCACTCTCCGAAGGCGAGCTATATAATCATAATATAATGATTTTCATCTCGTGGTCGCAACAAGCTTCTCACTTGGTCTGTAAGATCTCGTATTTCCTGTGTGGCCAGCAGACCACACAGGAAATCCACAGCCACACTCTAGCTGCCAGAGCTTGCTGTGTCTTAGCCAGCTTAGTGTTTGCAGTTGTTAGCTTCCTTTTTGTTCAGACCAATTTGCTTTTGCCTCTTATAGGTTGCCTCTCAGTGCAGAGGTTTCTTCTGAAATAGAAGAAGAGTCTTCTCCCAAAGTTTTTATTCAGGCCTCACGCTTTTTGTCCTGTCTTTGTGACTCTGCCAAAGATGCTTTCAATGAGTCAACTTTAGCTTTAAGAGCTTTGTTCTCTTCTTGGAAGCCCGCAGCTTCACGGCAATGTTGGCTGGTACTACGCTCCAGTAAGCTTTCTGTTTGTTTTAGTCAAAAATGCATCAAGATGGCCATCTGTCCAAGCCATCTTGTCCGCTATTTAACCTGAAGTGCCGTAGTTAGGCCAATACTTACTAAAGAGTTCAGGTTTCGAGTTCAGAGGGCTTCATTCTCTGGATTTTGCCCAAATAGTTGGGTAGTAACCTCTTGGTTAGTTCTCCAAAGACAGTGTCCAGATGAGCAAGAGCATCTATCTGAGCAGATTCAGCATGTGGGGGTGGATTTTGTTTACGTTGTGAAATGAACAAAATAAAAAGTTGTTGCCCAATGAAATTTTGTAAGTTTTTCTCTGAAAAGATTCCATGCAATATTGAAATATTGAGTTTTTGTTTTCGTTGGGACTGGGTGTTATTAGGTTAGCATTAAACTTAGTAGAGTAAAACTGTAGTAAATTAGTGGTTTGTTTTATTGTTGTTGGTTTTCAAAAATGTGTTATTTGAAAGCTGAATAGTGAGAGGGTAAATTAATAACAGTAGTAGCAATCCTTGCAATTCAGTTGTCAATCAGCTCAGTTAGCAGGGCATCAAACAAGTTTGCTTAGTGTTATTAATAACTGAGCATGGGCATAGTATTGTAGCAGCAATCATGCAGTTAGTCAGAGCTTGTTGGTGATGTGTACATAATATAATACAAAATATATTTTTCTTTTAAAAAAATTAACCCTTTAAATGCCAGTTTGTTTGCACATTGGGCTGGTTGTCAAAAAAACTGAAAATTGAGTACAGTATATAAATGCATTGCCAGTCATTTTACTTATATTGCAAATAGTACAGCCTAGGATACGTAACTAATTACCAACACTAACAAATCCATTGTTATTTTTGAGCTGGGAAGGCAAAACATAAAAAACTCACACTCAGCTCTATCATGGCCATTTGTATCCACCCTTTGTTTACATTATAAATATGCTATAAAAAATATGTATATTTAAATTTTTTTTCACTTTCAACCACTTTATTTGTTCGATTTACATCTGCCCTTGTCATCAATAATTTAATTTTAATAAAATTCAGGAATATAACCCTTTTATTGCCTGTTAAACCACACAATGTCTGTTATCACATATAGGCAAAAAATATAAAATCAAATTTTTTTATCAAATTATTTATGTCACCTTAATTATTTTATATTCATCATTTGAGGTTAATGTATGTCAATAAAAAACAGTATCAATCATTTTTTATCCATTTTTAGTTTTGAGTGCAGGAGCAAAAAAACATAATAAAAATCACACTCAGCTCTATCGTGGCCATTTGTGGCCCATTGACTCCCATTATAACTGCAGCTTTTGATTCCTTCTAATGGACACTTTAAAATCAAATGATTTATGTAAAATGGCTTTCTTTGCAAACCTCTAAACACTTGAAAATATGAGTGTTTAAGTTTTTTTTTTTTTTTTTTTTTTTTGCCAGATCATGGCTTTTGTCTATTTTTGGTCAAGGGTGCATTTTTAGGTAATATTCTTAGTTTCCACAGCTTGTTTACAATACTAAAATGCTATTCAAACACAATATACTGAACATATTTGCTACTTTCACTGCTTACTTTTTAAATTTGCATCACTCCTAATAATAAAATTCAAATTTGAAATAAATTCCATAATTTTAACCCTTTAAATACCAGATACTTTACATATTACCACTAATGTTTCAGCATATAAAAGAGAAACGTCATTATTTTACTACAGAGAAAAGTTATTTTTCCACCGTGAATAGAACCTTTTTTTTTTTTAAATTCTCATAGCATAGCAGTACAGTACCAGTAACCGTAAAAATATGTTTTTATAATATTACTTCCTTTGAGCATTGACCAAAAGCACAAAGACTCTAACTTGGCATGTTAGTGGCCAAAAACAGCCATTTATTGTTTATACAGAATACCTACAATATAACATTTAACATTTCATTTTATCTGAACCTGTTCAAAATTCCAATCTCTTAAATTGAATTAGAGAAATTCAAATGACTTTACTTATTTTTTATTTTTTTTTAATATAAAGAACAAGAGAACAAAAACTGCAACGCCTGTGCGTATGCATGCTCAAGGGCAGCAGGATGTGCAAACCACAACAGAGTGATCCCTGCAGACAGACTGTCCACAGATGGAGCAAGCGGTTAGCGTTCTCCTCCTTTTGGGGCACAGTTCACAACTTTTCCTAGTTTTACAAGCAGACTCTGGGTCATACACTGGTTTGGATTCTGACTACTGTATCCCAGCAACAATGGCAGCAGCAGCTGTTGAGCGTGGGAGGCAAGCCCGTCTTGCAATTACTGGAGTCACCAGCATGTGCCCCAGCTCTTCCAGGAATAACCTCTGTTTGTAGGTTTTAGTGGACTCCCAGTCAGGATGGACAGATTTCCACAGGACAAAGGCATTGTATGCTGAGACATCGAGGAAATTGTAGAAGAGGATTCAAAGGCCAGCGGCTGGTTTTCCTTCAACAACTGTAGGTGCCAGTCACTTTGTCTAAGTTGTCCACGCCACCTTTGCATGCACTGTAGGCCAGGATTGCTGCAGGCTTCCTTGTTTCCCCATCACTGACTGTTGGTTCCCTGTGCTTCGTGCTCATAAGAAGCACATTTTTTGCTAGCTTAGGCATATATGATACCACCATGGTGTTTTTGGTGAAATCAAAGACAGAAGACAAAATCTCTCTGTCTCAGCTGGGTGAGCTTAGGAGGTAGCTGTGGCTTGTTCCTTCTGATGGTGCCAACAAGAGCCAGTTTTCTCTTCCAAAGTTCTTCTGCCAAGGCAAATGAAGTGAAAAAGTTGTCACACGTGACAGTGTGTCCTTGGAGCATTTCTGTCAAGTCACGTATGACCCTCATTCCTTGTTTAACCTCCCGGAAAGTACCAGGGGGTTTTGTCGTGTAAATCTGCATTCTCCAGGCATATGAAGATGCCACATCAGAAATTACCCAGATTTTAATGCCATATTTGTCTGGCTTCTTTGGCATATATTGTAGAAATCCACAATGATCCCTGAAAGCAACAAGCTGCTCGTCGACGCATACATCAACCTCTGGACTGAACAAGAGGGGTAGGCGAGCCACCGACATTTCCCACACCGTGCGAAATGCTGCCAGCTTATCATACCTGTAGCATCTTGGGCATGTGAGCTTGTGATCAAAGCAGATGTTGGCGCTGATCTGAATATCGCGGTAGAGGGGCATTGTAGCACGAAATATTGGCCTGCCTGTCTTATCCCACAAGGCACACGTGGCTTCATGTCTTAAGCGATAAACACTTGCCAGAATCAAAATCCCTATATAGGCTCTCATCTCCACTTCATCAACATCCTTCCAATCGTCACACTTATGCTTCCCATGCAAGTTTGTGTTGGTGCACAGCAGCTGAATAATCTCCTCTGTTATGTAAAGGTCAAAAGCAGACTTCAGGTTGTTAATGTGGGCAACTGTATATAGGGTGGGCCTTTGGGTAATACCAGTGGGTACTGGATAATACTGCAGGGTCTCTTCAGCATTAGGAAACCAAACAATTTTTCCAACATGAGATATCCACTCACCCACGGGCTCTTCTGTCTCTGTCATCAGCTCTTCGGCCTCTTCCTCTGTGTCTGTTTCCTCCTCAACCCCTGGTAGTCTTCAACATCAGTGGTATTGCCATCAGAAGAGGAGTATGTCCAATCGTCCTCAGCAGGAGGAATGTCTTCTTCCAGTGTTAAGAATTTTGCCCTATCTTCTCTCTCACACATCACCAAATCATATGCTCCCAGCAAAGAATACGACCTTTTCGCCATCTTGCCAGAGATACAAATGATCTGGGAGCTGTTACTTACTGCATGGTAGTGGTTGCACCTAAATAAACTCCTCGATAGATTTATAAGCAGTGCCAGAGTTTGTTTTCGTTTATCGTGCAGCTAAGTCTTTGATTCAAAGCTTCACTTCAAGGCTTCACTTCACTTCAAAACCTTCACTGGCACTTAACTCCGCCTGCCGATCCCAGCCCCCACTCCAACCCTTTTTTATATATATTTATGCACAAACACAAAATATCTGACCCCCTGATCACACCATGTCAGAACTGAGTCATTAATTTATTTCATAGGAGTGCAGAAAGACATTATACTCCCCTATTGGAAATGAGTAATATTACATAAAATTGCTCCCTCTACCAAAAACAGACAAAAGACGTGATCTGGCAAAAAACCTTAAAAACTCATATTTTCATGTCTTGAGTTTACAATGAAACCCATTTTACATGAATTATATGATTTCATACTGCTAACTGCAAGGGATCAAAAAAGGTAATTATAATGGGTTTCAATGGGCCACAAATGGCCACGATAGAGCTGAGTGTGACTTTTTTGTGTACACACAGTTTATTAGTGATATTTTTAAAGTGCTGAAGTTGAAAATTAAAAGGTCTTATAAAAGTCCAGACCCCTGGGAAGTGGAAGTGAAGTGGCCACAAATGGCCACCATAGAGCCCAGAGGGTTAAATGACTAAGTCAACTAGTTAAATGTTATTGTATTGTTTGTATTATATGCTAAGTAGAAATACCAATTTTAAAACAAAAATATTATATTTATAATATATTTAAAATATTTATTTTACTTTAACTATGAATAAACTAGTTTGTTGGACAATTTTATTCATAACAGAGCTCTGCAGTTATGTAAAGTAGCCAATAGATGGAGCCAAAGCTTGTTCAAAGCAATTAACTTCCCTCTGGTGGGTGGATGTCACACGTCATCAGACGTTTATGTCTTTGGGTCTGCCCTTTCGAAAGGGGTTCATGATTTGGCCAAAATGGAGTCAGTTGAGTTTAATGACTTGGGCCAAGCAACAAGTTGCACAGATAGTTTGCTCAATAGAACTTTAACAGTTATTCTCAACAAAAGAACAGAAACAGCGGACAACCCGCTCCACAGAGCATTGGAAGTGGTCCGCAGTTTACACAGACAGTTAAGGGCAACTATTTTACACAGGCAGCGTTAAGGGCAGCTATTATAGCCTTAGCTTTAGCCTAGCTTAGCATACTTAGCATGCAGTTGTTTTTCGCTGTTCAGGGGCCTGGCTATCATGCCAGTAGCACATCTGAACGAATCGGGATAGCTCCGGAATTTCGTGGCAGCTGGGTTATCATGAAGTTCGCACCACTGGCACAGGGCAGCAGGGAACTTTAAACGTCTCCACAAGGCCTTTTTAAACAGTTTAATACATGGACCGGTCCCAGCATTAGCAATAGCAGCGCATGCACACTTTAAACAGGAGTATCACAGCTTCACACACAAGCATCAATAAAATCCCAGCAGACAATGTTTATTTGTATTTGCTTAATTTGAGTACCTTGGTGATTATACTCTAATAACTAAGTTTAGTTGGTCCCTGTTGTTCAGGTGCCAAAATCTGTAGCATATATTTATTTAATTATGCAATAAAGACAAGGATGTTTAGCTTAGAGAGTTTCACCTATTTAATGACGTATAACCTGGACTTGAAATTAAACCACAATAACCAATGTCTAAGGAGGGAAAAAATTTAACCAACAGTGACTTTGTATAATAGATAAAAACAACCAGCCCTAACTTAAATTGATTTAAGTATAAAATTTATTGCAAAAAACAGGCAAACAATATATTGAAAGGCAGGATCAAGGATCATGCTAGTCGTGTTTAATACTCCACTTCAATTGCATTAGGCATTTAAGGCAAATTTTTATGTTTATACTGACTGGAACATTCATGATAGCATAACACAAAAATACTGGTGAGATGATATTGAATAAGCACATATCCAATCATTATTAAACATGATGATTTCAACAGTTTGCACAAAATATAGTTATGACATTGTCCTGTAAAGCAACATGTATGTGCATGAAATCAGTCTCTTAAACAGATGGGTGTAATATAGTCTTTGATATTTACAACTTTATTATGATAAACAGTATGGAGTACAGTATGGAATGCAGTATGGAATATAGAGTGACCACTGTCTGTCCTGGCCACAAGATAACAGTATTGCCGAACATTTCAATCCTCGAGTCACTTTGTTTACACGGAAGTTAATTATCTGGTCTTGAAAACAGGGATGTATGCATCTGGTTTCTGTTATCTCTCAGGACAAAAAGGCTTCTTCTGACATATTTATTGGGACAGGTCAGTAAAACCTCTCATGCAGTTTGTATAGGATAGATATGTACCTTCATTCGTGTCCCTGGAGTAATAAAACTCAGACTTCTTGGCTTCAAGCAAAATACCTGTGAGGCTACATTAAATGTCAACAAGAGTTCAGTGTAAAGTCTTCCTACACAAGCACATCCCAAAGATTCTCAATGGGGATAAGGTCTGGAATCTGTGGTTGCCAATCCATGTGAAAATGATGTCTCATGCTCCCTGAACCACTCTTTAGCAATTTGAGCCCAATGAATCCTGGCATTGACATTTTGAAATATGCCTGTGCCATCAGGGAAGAAAAAAATTCAATGATGGGATAACCTGGTCATTTCATCGGTTAGAGTTAAATAACTTAATCACCCATACAGTATTTATCCAGTGGGAGGCTCTTACCTATTTGCTTTGTTAAATACAGGTGGTGACTTTTTTTCAGTGCATTTTATAATCCCGTTTCCATTTAGAAACATACCCAGAGTATCCTAAATGCTAAACACGTGAAACCCTGCCTTCTACGGAAGGAACTTCTCTGCTTTACTACAATACATACACCATCACCGGACCTTTGAGCACTCATATAGCCTGCTGACACTGCTTAAACCGCCATCACCATAAGGGAGTCATCTCATTTACCTATTGGTTAGATCCATGTTGCTAATTAGATGTCATACCCTGCATGGTCCACCCCTCAACATTCAGTCCAAGCCTTCTCCTCTTATGTCTGAACTCAAATCTTTTCAATTTTCTTCATGTGAACTCATAGGAGATGAACAGGGGAATGGGCTCTGTCTGTAGAGGACTTTAGAGAAAAGCACTGCCTTAGCAGTGCTAAAGGCAACTACACTCTTTCCACTGTAACTTTCTACTACTCTCCAGCGTTTGGAGGGCAACCAGCCCTGGTTTGGACTGACAAAGTAAAGTGGGCATGGCCTTAAAAGGATAGGCCCATAATCTAGCCCCCCCCTGAACAGGGGCTGATCTAGAGGGGTGGCATGGGGTGGCTGCTGCCACCTCTCAAAGAGCCCTTACCACCCCAGCTGCCACCCCAGCAGAATAAGTAGAATACAAATTTTATCATACAAACATTTTAGAGGAGAACTCTAAATTCCTAGTGTCTATGAATGCGTCACAAGATGATGGTAGCCCAGCCTCGGCAGTCACTCTATGTGCGACTCTACCTGCAAAGTTGGGCAGTAAGTCACTGGTGTTTTTGCTACTTTAAAACAGATGTTGAGTTGTGGAGTTTTCTTTCATCTCCTGCTACAAACTGCACCCTGTTCGAGCAACTCCCTTCAGCAGCACACTACACTCTTCATGTCGGTCACACCGGTTACGCACGCAGGTGTGCTACAAACGGGAGGTGCGGCGCAGTGCACTCATAGTGGAACAGGTATTGGGCCTGGAGGTGCAGCATGCTTATGGTGGCACAGGGTTTGGCCGTGGAGGTGCAGCGCACTCACAGTGGCAAGGGGGTTGACATCAGAAGTGCGGCGCAGAGGCGTGATGTGCTCATGGTGGCACAGGGGTCAAGGCTTTCCAGCAGTGGTGCTCATGGGGATGAGACTTAAGTGGAGAAGACAATGTGGTATGGGCCTGTTTCTTCTGATTTTGTCTGAAGTCACGCTGAAAAGCCACTGGTCTGTGTTGGTGACACATGTTGAATATGTTTAGAGACCAATATTTAAAGTTTAGATAATTTGGTAGGCTAATAGCCCATCTGAAAACAGAAAAAAAAAACTAGGTCTAGCATAGCTTCCTTCTGCCTATTTTGTAATGACTGGGTATACAGCCCACAACAGAGCGCAAACTTGTGTAAAAACCTAAACAAATAGGGTAGCCTTATGACATTCACAATGTTTGATAGACCACATTAACTGCCTCCCATCCCACATGTTTTGTTTGCTTTTGTCAAAGCCAATATACTAAAACTAAAAATAGATCTAATAAAAAACAGGGTATAGGCCTATTTTTATCACCTATGGTAGGCTGACTTTTTAGAATTATAGTGATAACAATCACAACTTTTAAGAAAATTCTCAGTGAAATCAGACATTTTAGCCCAAACAATAACAACAATCCTGGATAGACTGGGAGCATCTCCCTATTATGATATGAAAAGTTGCAGCAGGGCAGGTATTTTCACTCAGAAGTCAAGCTCTTGCTGTAATAAGCTGTACAGTTGGCCCTGCTCTCAGGGCTCTCAGCCTCATGCATTTGCAGTGAGACATGTATTTCATGCTCACGCTCAACACACTGGAAAACAAGTTGTCAATCATAGAGAATTACAAGAAATCATGAACATATGAGCAGTTTAGAGGCCATTAAGTTCTGCTACACTTCTTGATCTTCAAATCAGTTTTTGTTTGATGACAATCAAACTCATGATATTATTGTAGATAGCTCTTTGAAATAGGATATAGAATTATATACAATGCGATTCAAAGCACCACAGAGGTGCGCGACCCATAAAATTATTCATTACCCTTCTTGCCACCCCAAGATTTTTTTTTTTTTTTTTTGATTCACCCCTACCCCTGAATGATTTCAGTGATAAAACATGAAATGCTAATGCAAAGGTGCAAAGGTGATTTATTTCAAAAAGCTTGAAAAACATAATAGGTCCCCTTAAAGTGCTGGCCCTACCACCAAGTAGCCACATACTGGACCCTGGTTCAGGCCAAAATTTGTTGGGATTTGTTGGGCCGCCTGCAACTCTTAATAGTAAGAAGATGAATAAATACTATGCATGAATGCTTTACATGTCAAATCAAGTATGACTTGACAACCTGGAAACTATCTGTCACAGTTTTCTATTGGACCCAAAAGCAGGACACAACAGGTAAGTGTAAGGTAAGCAAAGAACAGGTTTATTGCAAATTAAAGGTGGCTAGGAGTGGCTGGAGTGTTGACCAAATGAGTGGCAGGTAAGTAGGCAGACAGGCAGGCAGGCTGGCAGGCAAACAGGATCTGGAGACACACAAAAAGATTTCAGCAAAAAATACACAAACAAGTCAAAAGTGAGCCAAAGGTTCTAACTGACACAGTAGCAGTGCAAACAAACTGGCAATGAATGGCAGGAAAACTGGTCTTCTTGTAGAACTGGTGATTAGAGATTGCTGCCAGGTGTGTTGCTCTGCAGCCAGGAGTTTCCACGTCCAGGTGGGAACACACAGACACACAAGGGGAGGGGGGGGAATAGGGAAAGACAAAGAGGGGACAAAAACTGCAACAGCCTATGACACTTTCATGTTGTGTCAGAAGAGTCACAATCTGAATGTGAAAGATTGCTGGTTCACTGTATAGTGCATTTCTGTTTGGTGCAGTCCTATGCTCAAACCATAGACCATAGTCAGCTTTTTCCCACCCCCCTCCTCCTATTGATTATTGGTTATCCTCCATCAAGCTCTGTGACCGTATGCTGCAGTTTTAATTCACTCTGTCTTCTAATATTATGTCTTGGCAAAGTTACAGGACATAACACATACCTGTACTTTTTGGGCTGTTCCCAAACCTGGATAAAAGGAGAGAGCTGCAACAAGGGAACGCCTGGAGGCAGAGAGATGGCTGTAGA
The DNA here is from genome assembly GCA_020698575.1 of Bostrychus sinensis. NCBI lineage: Eukaryota > Metazoa > Chordata > Actinopteri > Gobiiformes > Eleotridae > Bostrychus > Bostrychus sinensis. The sequence goes on from CM036239.1 coordinate 31,430,817, forward strand.
GACCATGGAAGGGAGAAACCAAAAGGACAGAATATTTCATTGGAGACAAACATGGTTTCTTACATAATGCAGCAGTTATTGTGCTTCCTGGTCTACAATATGTTGGTCGATTTGCAAGGGTAATGACAAAAACTCACAAAAAGTTTGCATCCATCTATATACCTAATACTAATACCTGCATACACACATTCATGGAACTTGACCTACAATATCAATTAGATCATGACTGTAGAGTTTGTTATTTCAGGGCAGCATCTGTTGGAGACATTAATGGTTTAGATCAACTCGGGGCTGACGTGATGAAGAAAGATGGCTGCCAAGCTGTGCATTTGTTATTCATAGTACAAAGACTGTTGTCCCAGATATGACAAAAAGTTTTCACTACAGACGACCCAAGAACGCACAGATTCTCATCACCGTAATCAAACGAACAAGGGCTCAACTGAAACACGAGTCCCTCAATAAATATCTCATAAGGTGCTCTTTACTTGTCAGTCTTTACAGCGCAGTGGTACTTCTGCATCAGAGTGGAACAGCAGGAGCTACTGTACTGAGCTGAAACATAATGAACTCACAAACCTCTCCAAGTCTTATGAAGAGATGAAGGCTGACAGTGGCTCCACTGGTTCACCGCACCTCTGTGGGCTCCTGGTTTGATGACTTTATTACTAGGAGAAAATATTCAGATTATTGTACAGAAGCAATCTGACAGAGACGTATGTCAAAGGCTATGTGTGTGTTCGACAATATGCTCCTACTTTCTTTTTCCTTCCTCATTGTTCTTGGTGAACTGCCAGTCGGAACATCTGTTCACTCAGCGATACAGTTGGAATTGCATTAGTATGAAAAATATATTCCAACACATATATAAAAGTTATATTCTGCTTTTATACATATTTTTAAACCAATTTTGGTCACCTCTAGAACAGCATGCTTTACAACCTTTAAACACATTATGTGACTAAAAGAAAGACAATCCATTAATTACTTTATTACAGTTATATAGAAACAGGCGAAGAGAACAGCAGATCGCAGCAGAGTACATAGCTCTTATGGTCATTTGAACATACAGAAAGAAATAGAGGTGTTTATTTCCTTACTTTTTTGTATGATGCAATTTTACTACAAAATGAAAAATATCTAATAATATAAAATAGGAATCAGTGGAGATAGAGCTGTACACCGTTTTTTGGATAAATGAATGAGAGCAGAGTGGATGTAGAGGGCTTGTTGATTGGTCAGTGCCTCCTGGAATGGGCGGGAGTTTGTGGGAGAGGCGGGGGTTTGTGGAACCAAGCGTTTTGAGGCCTCAGAAACAGTCAAAGACTACAGGATTACTTAAAGATCTGTGAATGAAACAAAACACAACTCCAGGTATGTTTTTAATGAGGGAGCAACATTATAAAAAACATTGCATAATATATTCCCTTTACATACATCTTATTCTAGACAAAGTGTGTCCAAACTATGGCTCAAGGGCCAAATGCCAAAATATGCCACCTCTAGTGTGTGACCTTTCTCCTTATATATTTTTCTATATCTTTATTATTATATAATTTTTATCTGGAAACCTAAAATCAACAGAAAAGTCAGATGGCTGCACCCTTTTATCCGTGTCACTTTAAACATTAGCTAACGCCACTCTAACTTTTCCCCTGTCCCCCCTTTCCTGTCACATCAGCTCACGGAAATTGGTTCGAGAGTATCGGCTGTACTGGAGGCTTGTAGATAATGGCAAATGAACATCACAGAAATTTCTATGAAAAAATAAATCTGTTTTTTGAAGACCGTGAAAGGTCAGGACAAGCTTTGGGCAGCTAGCACAAATAAAAACTGAAGACTGAAGACTGGAAAAAGGCTGTTAGAAAGTGATTCAGTAGAAAACACTAAAATTAAGAGAAAAAAATATTACTACATTTCCAAAATTGTTCTACTTTCTTTAACAAAAAACTAAGACACACGCACACACACACACACACACACACACACACACACACACACACACACACACACACACACACACACACACACACACACACACACTCACGCCTGAGATCAATAGCTACAGCTCATCCAAACTTAGCCTTTAATACCACAGTATGAGCCATAACAGCACAACAAATCTGTGCTTTAAAATATACTGTATAGCACTAACTCAGGATAAAAATACACTGCTCAAAAATAAAGGGAACACTAAAATAACACATCCTAGATCTGAATGAATGAAATATTCTTATTAAATACTTTGTTCTTTACATAGTTGAATGCGCTGACAACAAAATCACACAAAGATTATCAATGAAAATCAAATTTATTAACTCATGGAGGTCTGGATTTGGAGTCACACTCAAAATTCAAGTGGAAAAACACACTACAGTCTGATCCAACTTTGATGTAATGTCCTTAAAACAAGTCAAAATGGGGCTCAGTAGTGTGTGTGACCTCCACGCCTGTATGACCTCCCTGAGGTGGCAGATGGTCTCCTGTGGGATCTCCTCTCAGACCTTGGACTAAAGCATTCGCCAACTCCTGGACAGTCTGTGGTGCAACGTGGCGTTGGTGAATGGAGGGAGACATGATGTCCCAGATGTGCTCAGTTGGATTCAGGTCTGGGGAAAGGGCGGGCCACTCCATAGCATCAATGCCTTTGTTTTGCAGGAACTGCTGACACACTCCAGCCACATGAGGTCTAGCATTGTCTTGCATTAGGAGGAACCCAGGGCCAACCGCACCAGCATATGGTCTGAGGATCTCATCTCAGTACCTAATGGCAGTCAGGCTACCTCTGGTGACCACATGGAGGGCTGTGCGGCCCCCAAAGAAATGTCACCCCACATCCATTACTGACCCACTGTCCAAACCGGTCATGCTGGAGGATGGTGCAGGCAGCAGAACGTTCTCCACGGCATCTCCAGACTCTGCCACATCTGTCTCATGTGCTCAGTGCAAACCTGCTTTCATCTGTGAAGAGCACAGGGCGCCAGTGGCAAATTTGCCAATCTTGGTGTTCTCTGGCAAATGCCAAACGTCCTGCACGGTGTTGGGCTGTAAGCACAATCCACACCTGTGGACGTCGGGCCCTCATACCACCCTCATGGAGTCTGTTTCTGACCATTTGAGCAGACACATGCACATTTGTGGCCATGCTGGAGGTCATTTTGCAGGGCTCTGACAGTGCTCCTCCCGTTCCTCCTTGCACAAAGGAGGAGGTAGTGGTCCTGATGCTGGGTTGTTGCCCTCCTACGGCCTCCTCCACAGTCTCCTGATGTACTGGCCTGTCTCCTGGTAGCGCCTCCATGCTCTGGACACTACGCTGACAGACACAGCAAACCTTGCCACAGCTCACATTGATGTGCCATCCTGGATGAGCTGCACTACCTGAGCCACTTGTGTGGGTTGTAGACTCCGTCTCATGCTACCACTAGAGTGAAAGCACCGCCAGCATTCAAAAGTGACCAAAACATCAGTCAGAAAGCATAGGAACTGAGAAGTGGTCTGCGGTCACCTCCTGCAGAACCACTCCTTTATTGGGGGTGTCTTGCTAATTGCCTACCCCTGCTAAACCCTGCGACAAGCTGGCCTCTGTCCAGGGTGTACCCTGCCTACGGCCCAAAGTTACTGGGATAGGCTCCAGTCACCCGCGACCCCTAACGGGAATAAGCGGTAGAAAATGAATGAATGCTAATTGCCTATAATTTCCACCTGTTGTCTAGTCCATTTGCACAACAGCAGTGAAACTGATGTCACTCAGTGTTGCTTCCTAAGTGGACACAGTTTGATTTCACAGAAGTGTGACTGACTTGGAGTTACATTGTGTTGTTTAAGTGTTCCCTTTATTTTTTTTGAGAAGTGTATATCCATTCTGCTTTGCAGTTTGTTTGTTTTTTTGTTTGTTTGTTTGTTTGTTTGTTTTCTGAAGAAACATCCTGCATGTCCCTGTGAAGCTGAGTTTGTCCAGAATCACCACTGCCCTCAGTGTGTCCTGAAGTTCAGTCACTGTTCTGTCAGATCTAAATACAAACCAGCTCATAACACATACATTACACGCTGTCCATACAATACGCAGTTAGTGATTTAGGCTCAGGTCTGTAGTGATTAAAGACATGACACATTAAAGTTTTTATTTTTTTTTTTAGTTTGTTATTGGTCACTTTAACACATACTGAATATTTATAAATCCTAATGTGATCTTAGTTGACAGCTACAGTCCATATCAGCTAATTGCAGTTATTTGAAGGGTCACATATTCTGCTTTTTTCAAACTTATTGAAACATTGTTGCATTAGTATTTCAGGTGTTATAACTTCAAATAATGTTTAGGTTATAAAGGTGGAAGACCTCTTCTGTTGAGGAGTTGTTGCATTGACATTACAGAGTGCAAACTGGTGGTAGAGCTGAGTTTTCACTCCCTCAGAGGAACAGCTTTTAACCCCATTACTGTCTCGGTGAAGTACAGGGTGTTGACCCCTAAATGTCAGTGTGTTCAATTTGGTTCTTGTGGTTGTTAGGTGTTGATTCTTTTATGGTGGGAGGGCAGTGTAATAAATGATTTTTGAGGGTAGCAAATTTGAGCCACATTAATAATTATTTATTTATTAATTATTAATTTGGGTAATTTTTTTACACTTAAAAAATAAGTTGTTGATGTAAAATATAAGATCTTGCCGATGATACCACTTTATTACGAGTAAATAATGTCACCTAAGAATACATGATAAAGTTTACCCCAAAATAGTGTGTTTGGTGTCTGTTAAGCTAGTCCTGCCTGGTTTTGAAAATGACACTTTCTTATTGGCTGAGCTCCTTTCTGCTCGCATGTGATTGGTTGGTGGCCAGTGTAACTGTACAGTTCATCTGAGAGAGGCAGTTTGAGACGTCCTCTTCCAGAAAATGTACCGCATGGACAGGTCTGTATCAAAACTACATATTTTATTCATATTTATGCTATATTTAAACTAAAAGCCAAAAGGTAGGGGTAGGTTGAACCTTGATCTAACTAAAAATACTAACTGTCAGGCCAACTTTACCTTTTCTATTATTATAAAAATGCCTTAAATGAATGTCTGAAAAGTGTTGATAAATTAGCTAACATTAACATTCTTCTGCCAAAGTGAGTTAATCCTCAAAGCTGAGTTTGGGGCTAACACATGTTTTTTAAGCTTCAGTTCTCTGTTCTCTGTCCACAGGAGCAGCCCCTGTGTTCTCTGCTCCTGGAGCTCTCAAAAGAAGATAGTTTTGTTCACAGTTGTTTTGTTAAATAAACACATTTTAACCATTTAATATTGTCTCCATTGCATATTTCTTCATAGTGGGTTATTATTATTATTATTATTATTATTATTATTATTATTATTATTAATTTTGTACATGTCTAATTTGTAGCCAAAAGTTAATTTTTAACCATTATCTACAGTTAAAATTATTAGAAAACAATGGTTTATTATTACCAATTATGATTATTGATTATTGACCTATTTCATACCCACAACCTAAAGTAAATTTTTACCCATTTTCTACGGTTAAATTATTACAAAATAATGATTTATTATTACTGATTATGATTCAGTAGAAGACCTATTTCATACCCACAACCTGAAGATAAATTTTACCCAATTTTCTACTGTAAAAAGTATTAGAAAAAAGAAATAGCTTTTACCCATTTAAATGATTGCATTTTACCAGACACAGAGGGGTCATATCTATCTAAAAAAATATGTGCAAATTGTTATCCAAATTTACAGTGTGGTGTGAAATGGCCACAACTGGCCTCTGTACTTTTCCTTTTTCACAAGCCTAATCTGACTTTGCTCCAGACTATAAGCATGTGTCACTAAAACTTGAACCTGCAGTCACAAGGTCACACTTGTGCTGGCCCCAAGCCATAACCATAACTGAATCAATCAGATAATATGAACTGAGTTAATAACATTTTATTTAAAGACAAAACAAGAAGTGGAAAAGGGTTTGAGGGGTGAAGCTTCAGGGATGGTCTTCAAAACCACTGGTGCTGGCCCAGCTACTCTAGACTGAACCTGTGCTCGGGGTCCACTGTGAGGCAGGACCTGAGGAAGTCCCTGCATTCTTGAGCAAACAGAGGAGAAGTCAGCACTTTTAGATCATATAATAATAATAATAATAATAATAAAATGACGATGTTCAGTAAATGTACCTTTGGACAGTCCCTTTTTAAATTTCAGTTTCCTTCTCACAAACTTCTTCATAGAAAACCACTGTTCCATGTCCAAAAGCTCAGAGAGGATGGCTCCAAGCTGCCACACAGAAGTGGGGCCGGCACTGTATCTGCCCTCTCTGAAGAACGCAGGTGGAGCAAAAACTGTAGTGCCTGAAACACACACAGTGTTGACAGTGTTTCACAAACTAAAGAACAGGCTGGTAGAGATTAGATGTCGGCCCATATATTATATATTTTTTGCATTTTTTTTTTTTTTTTTTTTTTTTTTTTTTTTTTTGTTAATTGGCAATTGTCCGATTCTTGCCCTTTAATGACGATTTTTGTTCAGGCACATGTCCAGGCAACCATGTGACTGAAAGACCCCAGCTTCCCCAAATATCTTGTAGCAGTTTGAGCTCTAACACTGCAGTTCATTAGGAAACATTCAAAAATATCTCAGCCTGAAAACGCAATAAAAAGATTTTGCTAATTTCTCTGGCATAGAACCTCGTAGAAGGAAAAATTAAGATGCATTTTAAGATGATTTGGGAAGTCCTGAGAAGCAGCTCAAAGCGTACGTAACCATCTTGTAGCAATTTGGGCATCTTACACTGCAGTTCATAGGAAACATCCAAAAACCTCAGCCTCAGCTCAAATAAAAAAAATTGCAATTTTTTTCTGGCATAGAACCCCACAAAACAAAAAAATCCAAATGCATTATGGAGCTCTTCCCAAGGTCTACTTGCGCAGAGAGTTTGAGTGAGATTGTCTTATTGGCTTTCTCAAAAAACACACTTACTAAATTTATGAAAGAAATTGGCTATATTATATTAATTTCATTCATAAAAGTAAGAAAATCTACATATTGGTCCAAGAGATCAGCAGTGTTTATTAGCCATCGGCTGCTATGAATTTTTTGATTCGGCATCGGCCACAGAAAAACCTATATGGGTCGACCTCTAGTAAAGATGGTGGGCAGCAACTCACTGAAGTGCGATGTCTCACCTGAAAACTCCTCATATGAACTGCAGCTGGTCCTGCAGCTGAAGTCCACAATCCACATCCTGACATCCTGTGGGCCCCTCTGGATCAGGACGTTCTCTATTTTCAGGTCCCTATGAAATACCCCTTTGGTGTGCAGCTTTCTCATTGTCTCCACCAGCTGCCTCAAGATTTCCTGACAACACAAGTGCACCAAGTCAGTCAATGATTCAGTCAGTCAGTTTCTGATAATCTGTGTTATGCTAATAACATTGTTTTAGCCTGGCCACCTCATTTTTCATTTTTACCTCAGTTGTATTTCTACGGGCAGAGCAATCTCAGGTGGAGTAACCATTCAGAGAAATGAAGGGCCAACATGGTGCTTATGAAGAATTGTTGCCACTTTTGCCATAAAACACCAGTATATGTATTATAAGCAACTCTGTACTTATTTATGATCTGGGACAGCAACTAAAGCCAGTTACACAAAGATTTGAGGAAAAAGTCGGTTTGTTTGTACTTAATATCGATTTAAACACCACGAGTAGTTCGACAATAAAGTGTAGATCAGGGGTTGGCAGCCTTTAACACCAAAAGAGCTATTTTTGCTTGTTTCACACTGGATAAAAGTCTGAAAGAGCCGCAATGCTCATTTGATTTATACTACTACAAAATAACTAGGGCTGGCAGCTCCTTCTTCACAGAAAGCCATGCAACAGTCAATATAAGAGTACAGCCACATTTAACAGACCTATGGTGACTATATCTGACTGAATAGATGTGCGTTTAATGTCTCTGTAGGCTGGTAATTGCAAACGCAAACCTTTTTACAAGTATAAGTGAAAGTCCTAATTCATGGGCCATCAGATCCAGTAATCCTTCAAACATTAAAAAAATGCATCAGATTTGTGTTGTGCTCATGGTAGTTGCCAAAATATAGAAATAAATGCATATTTTCTTTGTATTTTGGCTGAAAAACTCATCCCAGCACAAGACCCAAGCATGAAAAATAGGCGCAGCTTCTATTCTATTTTCTAGGAAGCCCACGTCAGAGACGCATTTCAGGCCATTGTGGCTGCTCCAATCTGCTAAGGTGGGCGCCAAAGTGAAAACAGGCTCCCTGACGCGGCTGCCACGCTCAAGTTACACATCCACTGTGTGTATTTCAGATGTGTCAGATGCATACATGTGTCTGTACGAGTGCACTACATCCAGTGCACGGCCTAACTCCTTATCTTTTCACTTTTAAACGTGCTGCTTCAAGTCGAGATCATATCTCACATTGTTCTCACAGCTGACAGACGCACTGATGCACACAGGAGACAGCGGTCCGTGGGGTTCAGACACAAAGGAGAGAGAGCGGGGGACATTCAAAAGAGCCGCACAAGAGGCTTCAAAGAGCCGCATGCTGCCCCTGAGAGGCCGGTTGCCGACCCATGGCCTAGATGAAGTATTAATGTTTCACATATAATTAGTATCACTGTATACTATGAGGCAAATTAACTTTCTTTTTTCCCCCATGAACTTAAAAATACAATAGTTAGTTAGCTGCAAATATGGGTTACTGACTTTTCCATCCATTTAAAAATCTGCTATTTATACTGCACTGTGACATCTACTTAGAATTGCCCTGTGCCATTATTTAAAAAGTGCTTGCTGACTAAAACCAGTTCTAAAGCCTCAGACCACTCTCCCCTCTCCTCTGCTCTGCTCCCTGTAATGATGTCTGGTGTCACTCTGCTGACGCTGCAGGAGCATTAGGCTTTGTCCAGGTGAAGCGTGGGAGGAGTGGGGTCCTCCAGATAGGGCCTGATTTACATCCTGCCTCTCAGTGGCCCAGTCTCCAGCGACAGGGCAGACAGCGGTCAAAGCCATAGGGCTGCGCTTGTTAAATAGATTTTCATGATTCATGCCACTCTGGTCGCGGTTGATTATCCAGGACGAGTTTCTCAATACAAGGAAATTTATGTGATGTTTTGTTTTGTTTTTTACAAAATGCTGGATAAAAATAATAAATCCTGTTGTAATTTCTTGCTTTTTTTATTTTGAAGTCATAAATTACATATAAGTACTAAAATAAAAAAAATAAAAAAAATAAAAACTGTCCAAAGACATGCATGGATTTGGTAAATTGGTGACTCTAAATCTCTGTGCCCTGCGACTAACTGGCCTCTGTGCAGGGTGTACCCCACCCTAAGGCCCTTTGTTGCTAGGATAAACTTGAGTCAACCACACTGCTTAATGGGATTCACTTCTTTCTCAAAATAGCTGATTTAATTTAAACCAGTGTTTCTCAAACTTTTTGCAAACCAGCCCTCCACACAGTTTCAATTTAGAATGTATTTGCCTATTTTTTGTTTAAAAATAGAGTATATGTATACTCATAAATTTCCTTAAGGAGTCATCTTAAAGATTATCTAAGAAACGGGCAGCACGGTGGCACAGTGGTTAGCACTCTTGCCTTACAGCAAGAAAGTCCTGGGTTTGATTCTCTGTCTGGACGGGGCCTTTCTGTGTGGAGTTTACATGTTCTTCCCGTGTCTGTGTAGGTTTGCCCTAGGTCCTCCAGTTTCCCCTACCACCAAAAACATGGGACAGGTTGGCCCAAAGTGGTGGCAGGCACAGTCGCAGCATCTCAGGACTAATCCTCCATCTTATCTATGCAATTTCATTGTACACCTTGTATGTATAATGAATGAAATAAAGCACTTTAAATACACTGATATAAAATCGTATTTTTTCTTTGCGTTTGAGATTCACTGGTTTAAACAAGTAGGGTGCTGTTTTTTTGTTAGAATGGCTGTGTTCCAAAAGATGGTGCCATAAACAGACCACAATGTACACTATATTGCAAAAGTCCAATTTCCAATGGGACTTTTGCCATTTATTGTCTATCCTTATACTTCTTATACATTTTTGTACAGCATTTTAGTGATTTGTGCAATTTCAGGCCATGTTCCCTCTATTTAATTCTATTGTGCCACCTGCCATATTATACCAGTCTGCCCCATTCTGTCCTTCCTTTTTGCTTTTTCAACTTTTTCTGCTTTTTTAAGCTTATTCTGCTTATTCTGCTTCTGCTACTTTTAACCAATAATTCTGCCTTTTACAGTTTTTGCAAATTGTGCCATTTTATGCCATCTTTCTGCAAAATCATAATTTCTGCCTTTCCTTCTGCAAATTTACATTTTCTGCCTTTCCTTCTGCAAATTCTGCACTTTTTGGTCATTCTGCCTGTTCTTGTTCAGCTTCTGCTGCTTTTTACCAATAATTCTGCCTTTTACAGTTTTTGCATTTTGCGCCATTTTATGCCATTTTTCTGCCATTTTTCTGCCCCATTCATTTTCAATGGGACTTTTGCTAATTCATATTTTCTGCCTTTCCCTTTGAAAATTCTCCCCTTTTTGGTCATTCTGCCTGTTCTTATTCAGCTTCTGCTACTTTTTACCAATATTTCTGCCTTTTACAGTTTTTGCATTTTGTGCTGTTTTATGCCATTTTTCTGCCCCTTTCATTTTTATTGGGAGTTTTGCAAATTCATATTTTCTGCATTTCCTTCTGCAAATTCTGCCCTTTTTGGTCATTCTGCTTATTCTGCTTCTGCTAAAGAATTCTGCCCTTTACAGTTTTTGCAAATTCTGCCATTTTATGCCATCCTTCTGCAAATTCATATTTTCTGCCTTTTCTTTTGCAAATTCATATGTTCTACCTTTCCTTCTGCAAATTCCACCCTTTTTGCTTATTCTGCTTAATAATTCTGCCTTTTACATTTTTTTGCAAATTGTGCTGTTTTATGCCATAAATTTTCACTGCAATTTCTAGTTATTTATTGAAGCAAAAATCACATCAGCTGGTGTCTCAGTTGTGATTAAAAGCACGACTAACAATAGAGTAGGTGACAATAGGAGTAGGATATTTGCAGGTACTTTTTTAGTTGCAACTCAAAAGTCAATAACATTAGCATACAGTTACAACAGTGTAAGACTAGAGCAGACGAAATCCACATGATTTGTCCGCTCAGGATACGCAACTTAGTTATAAAATTAAATGTTATGTCAGCAGGTGGTAGGTCCACTGTCTGAAGATCAGACCAATCATTGGGGTTGCTGGATGAAAGCTAAGTGTGTGTCATGAAGACTATGCATTACTTTCAGTTAGTCTACATCCCGACATTGTTGTACGTACTATAGTACAGGAGGAGAGATCAATATAAAACATGTAATTAGTTGTGAACAGATGATTCTAGTTGACCCCAGACACACTGTAATGGTACATTCACACCGGACGCAAATCTGGTGTCAAATTTGCGTCATTCTCATCTAGTTGGACACGTGACCATTTGGAATTCACTCGCGTCACTCGCGTGTGTGAATTTGCTATATATCACTATATTAGTGATATTAGTTTCAAGTTTCTTGTCTATCCAGCAGCATTTTAACTTGGAGTCTAAATTCTAGGGTATGTGGCACACCACATCAGCAACGAGCACGAGTGGCCCTCGGCAGATGCCAGCATGCACCTCTGGATGTGGAAAAATTGACACAGATCATCTGGTCCTCCAGCACATGAGGACTTTCACAGTCTGTACTCAAGAGGTGGTGGCTGAAGAATGTGGACTTCCTTGCCTTTTGGTGAGAGTACAAATATTTTACTTATTAAAGTATATCTTGTTATATGCCAGACCTGAGAGTGTGAATGAGGAATTACATTATCTACATAATGAAACCACAACATTACTATAATACTACTTTAGTATTACTACAAATAATAATGTTTTGTTATTATCAGGTCATGTGTACAGTTGTGGCTGTTACACTGCATATTTTCAGATATATATATTTTCTCTTTGCTCTCAAATCCATTGAAAACCATGTACTGAGTTATGCTGCCAAAGTGTTTTTCCTTCTCACTTTTAGTTTATAAAAGCCAGGACCATAATTTTTATGCTCATGTTGTTGATGTCCAGTAATGTTACATTTACAGTTTTGCAGTAAAGAGGGTTCAACATGAAGTCAAACCATTACTATGTACGCACAGTAAAGGAGGCCAAAGACTACAGCTGCATCCCTCAGCTGCAGCTGAGGGATGCAGCTAGTAAAATATTGGAGAATCATCTCAAGTCTGTAGGACTCACATAAGGGAGGAGTCCAGATGACACTCCTGCACTTGGTCTTCTATCTGATGTCCTCAACTACAATAGAATTGGTCCAAATACAACTCCACTGAAGACAGGTAAGTCAGACACGCGCACACAGTCCTTACCTATCTCTTACAAGACACCATAATGTTTAGGTATCATGCTGCTAAGGAAATCAAGTCTGTCAACTTTATACCATAACATTTTAATTTCTGTCACCATCTTTGTAGTATACCATAGTTAAGTAATTGAATGAATGTCTTTACTGTGAAACTGACATCAGTTCTTATTCTTTCTCTTACTCTCTCTTTGTCTCTCTGTCTCTCACTCTCTAGGACATGACTTCAGCCACCAAAACAAAGGGAAACAAAAAAAGACAGTGGTTCAAGGCAACATTTGTTTAATATAAATATGTGTAGGAAAAATGTCTTGTATAATATAATTATACAAGTAATAATAATTTATTATATCATTTATTAGGGTCGGGAATCGATAAAAAAATTAACTAATTAATTGCAAATCTGAAAATAATTAATTAATTAATTAATTAACTACCAGTTATTAATCGTGAATAATCACATTATGAATTCACGTACAAACACAAAATTGTAAATTTAGAAAGTTTATTTTGAATTTACCTTCACATACTTTACTGTAAACTTGTGCAATGCAAACAAAACTTGCAATGAAATAGTCTCTTTGAGACCTGTAACTGGTCTTCATTGACAAAGCTTGTCTAAATTAGGCACAACCAACAAATACACAAAATGTATCTAAAAAAGCTCTGGGGTGCTTAGTTTTGAGATGATATGTTAGGGACGAGTTACTCCAGTGCTAATTGAACTCATCCTTGCATAGACTGCACATAACTTTTGTTTTGTCTATATTGCTGTCTGGTGACGATTTGAAGTAGAATTGTCCATTTAGCAATGTGTCTTTTTAGTCGCTCATGTTGCTTTAGCTCATTCACTTGTTGCATTAGGCTCGTTCGAGATGAACTGCGCCTCACCTGGATTGTGAGCGAGAGTGCACGGCCGCAATGGGAGGAGGGGAAATACGCCTGTACTGAAGTCGAACAGTTTGTGTCGGTGCCTTATGTTTCTGATCAGCACTAAACTCAGATCCAATTACCTGTCCATTCACTGCTGACAGGTGGGCGTTTTCCCATCATGCACTGAGCTGTGCAGCCTCCGCAGTTGCTCCTGATGAACTGCGGCGGCTCAGATGCTGGTCTCATTTGGATCTCACAAGCTTTCGATGACCGTCGCACTTGTGACATCAGAGCAAGTCGGGAACAAGTCGGACACAAATCTAACTGGCGTGCACTGTGCACAGACTGACACTGATCGAAACTGTGCAAGTTTGGCTCATCTCGAACACCCCTGTTGTTCTTCTACGCCTGTGCGGTCGAAGACCCGGGGCGCATTGCTGCCTCTGTCAGTGTCGTCGTAATATTTTTGTTAGGATCAAATTAATTGATGCATCAATTGAAATTGACACAATTAAATCAATAAATTAATGCACTGCGTTAACGCGATAATTTTCCCAGCCCTAATATTTATATTTTTATTATTATTATATTTGTTTATACCAGTTTATCTCAAACTTTTTCAGACCAAGGACCACTTTAAGATAAAAAATTTTAAAAAATGGAGGACCACCTAACCAGCGAATCATGTAGTCCTATTCACGGACACCATAAAATTAAGTGTTTTGTTAAAGTATTACTGTAACACTATGGAAAGTGAATATATATATAATTGCACATTTTAAAAACATTATTATGACAATAATTCTCTCTGTCTGTTCCCTTGTTTGTGCACTCCCTGGTCCCTCACTTCACACTGCCACAAGCCTAAGCCTGGGAAAGTTTGTAGTTCACCTCTTTTTGTATCAGTAATAGTGCTGGGCATTGATTACATTTTATGCAATTAATCTCAGTCTTGCTAAAAGGACTGAACCTATTTTTCCAATTCAAAAGTCTCTCCTCCTGTGGCTGTCATGTTGCTGCTTCTGAGTCTACCCCAGTCTGCTCACTTCTTTCTTACTACCAAATAGTTATGGGGCATAAATATCTCTTTTTCAGGCATTGGTAAAGTAAAACATCATTGATACGACCTAAGAACACAGCGCGTTGCTGCCGATAGCATTAATTAACCGCGCATATTTACCAGGCTATATTTAACATCATTAATGATACTAAGACTTTTTGTGGTTTGTATTTCAGTGATTCCTGGGCCTATCCACATGAAACAAACAGTTAGGAAACTAAAAGTTTTCTCTGTCAGGCTCTGTGAACTGACTCGTTCTCAGCCCAGCCCTAATTTGTAATAAACGTTCTTGAATTCATTAATTTTAGGTGCGTTTCCTCAAACAGAGCAGACAGTAGTCTGCCACGCTGCTGTGTGCCGCTGGGACATGTGACAGCAGTGACACAGAGGCAGAGGGATCATATTTCTTTATGACATCTGCTCACAGTTTAAGAATCACTGGTTTATACACATTATAAATATATCTAGTTTTCTACAATAAAACCCTTTGCATGAAAGTAACATTGATGCTTTTTGGAGGTGGTCACCTAAAGTTTGCAGCAATATTCATATCAAAAACAAATTTACAGATTTTATAATTCACTCTGAAGGGGGCTCCTTTGCATCCAACATTATTTCCAAAAGGGTCAGGGTATTTATAATTTGTCAAACACAGCAGCAATGTATCACAGTGATTCCCGGCGCCCAGATGTCCACGTTGCCAGAGGGTGACCTGGCGCTATGTAAAATACCAATATTCTGGGTTAACTGCCCCAGGGTTTTGGCTCTCATGAAGTGCAAGGAGGTGAGCTGTTGAGTCAGGTGCACCAAGCTGGTGGACCCCTGTATGGTTCGGCTGCTCCTGGTGTGGCTTGTTGGGACTCCATAAACTCCAAAACCCCTGGTAGACGAGTTACCAGCATCTGGAGCATTTCACCCCTCTCCTCCTGAGACAGCTGTTGTAACTGCCAGACAATGGAGCAACAAGCATCATTTAGACTACATAGGTAGATTTTGGTCATAATTTATAGACAGAGTATATGACCAACATAACGAACCAGCAGCTCTGTGGTCCTGTCAGCTGAGCCCCCCTCAGTCTGTCCTCCTCACTGACAGCTCCCGTGGAGTAATAAACAATGATAAGTTGAAATGATACAGTGAGGTTAGATATACACTACTCAAAAAAATAAAGGGAACACTAAAACAACATATCCTAGATCTGAATGAATGAAATATTCTTATTAAATACTTCGTTCTTTACATAGTTGAATGCGCTGACATCAAAATCACACAAAAATTATCAATGGAAATCAAATTTATTAACCCATGGAGGTCTGGATTTGGAGTCACACTCAAAATTCAAACACACTACAGGCTGATCCAACTTTGATGTAATGTCCTTAAAACAAGTCAAAATGAGGCTCAGTGGTGTGTGTGGACTCCATGTGCCTGTATGACCTCCCTGCAACACCTGGGCATGCTCCTGATGAGGTGGCGGATTGGTCTCCTGAGGGATCTCCTCCCAGACCTGGACTAAAGCATCCTCCAACTCCTGGACAGTCTGTGGTGCAATGTGGATGGAGCGAGACATGATGTCCCAGATGTGCTCAATTGGATTCAGGTCTGGGGAACGGGCGGGCCAGTCCATAGCATCAATGCCTTCGTCTTGCAGGAACTGCTGACACACTCCAGCCACATGAGGTCTAGTATTGTCTTGCATTAGGAGGAACCCAGGGCCAACCGCACCAGCATATGGTCCCACAAGGGTCTGAGGATCTCATCTCAGTACCTAATGGCAGTCAGGCTACCTCTGGTGACCACATGGAGGGCTGTGCAGCCCCCAAAGAAATGTCACCCCATTACTGACCCACTGCCAAACCGGTCATGCTGGAGGATGTTGCAGGCAGCAGAACGTTCTCCACGGTGTCTCCAGACTCTGTCACATCTGTCACATGTGCTCAGTGTGAACTTGTTTTCATCTGTGAAGAGCACAGGGCGCCAGTGGCGAATTTGCCAATCTTGGAGTTCTATGGCAAATGCCAAACGTCCTGCACGGTGTTGGGCTGTAAGCACAACACTACGCTGACAGACACAGCAAACCTTCTTGCCACAGCTCGCATTGATGTGCCATCCTGGATGAGCTGCACTACCTGAGCCACTTGTGTGGGTTGTAGACTCCGTCTCATGCTACCACTAGAGTGAAAGCACCACCAGCATTCAAAAGTGACCAAAACATCAGCCACAAAGCATAGGAACTGAGAAGTGGTCTGTGGTCACCTCCTGCAGAACCACTCCTTTATTGGGGGTGTCTTGCTAGTTGCCTATAATTTCCACCTGTTGTCTATTCCATTTACACAACAGCAGTGAAACTGATGTCAATCAGTGTTGCTTCCTAAGTGGACACAGTTTGATTTCACAGAAGTGTGATTGACTTGGAGTTAAGTGTTCCCTTTATTTTTTTGAGTAGTGTATATTGTCTCACCCTAATGCAAGATCAATTTAGCACAGTAATGGTACCTAAAACAAGCCAAACTCTCTCATACAGTCATGCTTTACCATATTTTTTTTTCTTTACCATAAATAAGAGGTAAGGCAGTGCCAGAGTTTAGTTTTATTATGGTGTATATAAAAATGAAACGCTCTAACATTTGTGTAAAGGCAGGGCAAGATAAATGTAACAGTACGTGCGTGCGCCCCACGGATGAGCAGGAGACTGGCTGCACTTCCTTCAGTGGCCAAAAACAAAATTAAATAAAATATGCACATATAATAAAATATGCACATAAAATACTATAAAACTTATAAATCTTCAACTACATTTTAGAACAATGAAGGAAAATTGTGACAAGATAAAATTGGAGTTTTTGTTAGCAACTGGAGGAACAAACAACAGCAAACACCCATGAATCAAGCATGTTTGACTGTATTACCTGTTAACAGAACAAATTAAACTTTATATTATGTTTTGGTAAAAACAAAAGAAAAAACTAGGAGAACAATTACATAAAAATTACATAAATACCATTTGGAGGAGCTGGATGAAAAGTAGCAAAGTTTGTTTGAGTGGCTGAATCTAGAATGATCCCTACTTTATCAATTTAATAAGACCACATAAATAAAATTAAAAAATACTACAGTAGCAGCCTGGTTGCTCATTATAATGTATAGCATAGCTTTTGAGGTCTTAACACATTTTCCGAATGACCTGGTAGAAGTAGATAACAATGCCTGTTGTTTTGGACTTGTGATTATGGATGCTCTGAACCATATGACATTATTACAAAGTTGCAGCTGTTGCCCGCAGCAGTAAAGCATTTACTTACCTTTACTTATGTATTTAGTTTTTGCTTTTGCTTCTGCTTATTTGCACAATGCTCAGTTAAACATTACGCACTTAAAGCGGAACTATGCAACTTTCCTTCTTTTTTTTTTTTTTCTTTTTTTTTGGCTGTTTTGCTCAAATGTTTCTATGCAGGTCTCCCTACATTTCTGAGCAAAGCACTATCATTAATACACATCAGAGTGGTTGACTCTTGTGTGATTCCTTGCATGGCTTGAGTCTTGTTTTATTCGTACAAAGGTTTCCTCTGCCTTTTGGCCTCTCTGCCATGATGAATATCTAAGGAAAATATTCATTGCTGGTTTGTTGTTATGGCTAACATGTTGCTGTGTGTATTGAGGTGCTGTAAAGAAATTTGTGTTTGTCTGCTAAGACTTTAGGAACACCGGGTCAATGCTCCCAGTCTTGCAATGCTGTTTTTTCCTCAAAATTAAGGAGACTTTATTTACCTTGTTGCACGCTGACTCTATTTAATTAAGGTACAATATTTGCATAGTTCTGCTTTAAGAGCATCTTTTATAGGACATTCTCTTTTCTACAGATTTTCCCTGAAGCATCTAAACACAACCAAAATGTCATTATTACTGTTGGATCTTCGGCAGCAGTAGCTCAGTTGGTAGAGCTGTTCATCCACTAATCAAAGGGCAGGTCAAACTTCGCTCCCAGCCCCCACTCCCTCCGTTACATACTGTTGTTACCTTGCCTCCATTGCCTGTGCACACTGGTGTATGAATGGGTGAATGATTCCTTGATGTAAAGAGCTTTGAGTCTCCATGGAGGGAGAAAAGCTCTGTATAGATATGACCATTTTTTTTTTTTATTCCAAACTGAACAGGCATAGCATTTTGACGAGCTGACTTTTATTGATGATGGTCTTATGGCGGTTACAACCACCTGCATCATATGCAGCCCCAAATGCAACAAATTACAGGGTTTCCAACCTATTTATCCTGAGTATCTGGGGGCACATTTTTTAAAATAAAATTTCAGATTCAGCAAGATGTTTTGATTTTTTTAATGTGTTTATTTTATTAATTCTTTTATTCTATTAAGTATTTAGCAACTTTAATAATGTAATTAAGTATTTTTATTTGGTTTTAGACTATGGGGGACAAAATTAGCCCATGGTCCGCTGTAATCATCTGAATTAATAGGAAATACTGAAATTATGATATTCTGTGTTTTTCTCTCATAGTCAGCATTAACTTTTTCAGCAATTTGAGCTACAGTATCTCATCTGTTGGATTGGCCAATGTAGGCCAGCCTTTTCTCCCCACGTATGTTACCTGTTTCTGGTTTTCCACTGCCATCTGAATATGGTCCTTGTCAAACTCGCTTGCAAATCCTTACAATTGCCCATTGTGCCTGCTTCACATTATCACCCCACCTTGTTCACTTGCTGCCTAATAATATATCCCACCCACTGATCCCACCCAGTGATCATCTTTGTTTTTCAGCTTCACCTTGCTGCAGTCATAATGATATGCCTGAGCAGTGTAGTCATACCTCCACTGTTCTGAGAAGACACATTTAGAGCTGCCTGATGCATGTGTGTCCATTCAGCCGGGAGCATTAGTGAGGTTGGCCCCCAGCATTGGGCCTTAAGTCCAGCTCCGCCTTCCATCCTTACCCAGAGGAGCCAGAGAAGGTGAAGGTCATGGCTCGGTATGAACCTTAAGTTCTTCCTTTGTACTGTGGCACAGCAACTATGAAAGGCTTCAGATGTGTGCGTTCTGTGACTGTTGCTTTTCTTTTAAATGATGTTTATCGGCCTTTTTAGCTTGACCCCTGACTTGACCTCTGTTCAGCACAAATGGCAGTTCCCACTTAACCTCTATATAAATCATGAGAGATTATTGTGAGTACTCATTTTCAGTTTCAATAAACAAGCGAACAAGGTAACCCTGTTCACATATTTCAGATACAAGGCTTAAAAATACTATTGTGAAGCATTCCGTGAAATAACCCCTGAAAAGTCCACTTTTCAATGGGTCATTAATGAAATGTGTGCTGCTCAGGGACAGAGGAAAGATAAGTATTCACTTCAGTGTTGTTGTTTTTTTCAGTGACAATGTAGATTTTTTCAAGGACAGTATGGAACTTGTCTATGGAGATAGCTTGATGTCTGTGTACACTGGAGAAATGGCTACATACAAGGTTCATACTGACCATTAAACATCTTTTCAAAATAAATTAATGATACATTATATAATTGTTGGAAATATTCATAAAAAGTTTGATATTGTTATGACAAAGGTGGCATGGGGATATCCTCTGAGCTGCGATTCATAGACTTATAAAATGGAAGGAAACGTTTTAAGGCAATTGACATGGCAAACTTTGTGCAACTCAGGCTATTAGTGCATAAATTGTAGTTGTGCTATGGTTGGGCTAACCACTCTAACCATTCTCCAGACAGTTAAGAATGGATTTTTCTGAAATATATGTACACATATCTAATCAATAATGTGCTGATTTGAAAGCCGAGAAAAAAATACTTTTTCCTTTTAGTTTCTCTCGTATTCCACTGAACTGCAACTGTCTTTAAAACACGGCTTCTGTTAGTCTGTGCCACATCCTTCTAAAATCTTAACAGTGAAGACTGAGGAGTCTTTAAACACAGTGCATGGGTGATGACAGTTGCAGAGTAAGTCCACTTGTATTTATCCTGTGTCCTGACCCAGTTAAAGTTGGGTTGTTCCTACTTTAAACTGTAGGCCTATCACGTCTATAGAAAAGCACACTATTTTTCAATCTGCACTCGCAACTTAGCACCAGTTTTAGTAAATATGGCCCATAATGTTTTTAAAGGTTGTAAAATGTGCAGTGCTGTTCTAGAGGTGACCAAGATCGGTTTAAAAAAATAATAAAAGCATAATATAGCTCCTTTAAAACAAATGATAAAAAAAATATATATTCTATATTATGTCCTTTACTGTTCCAGATAAAAAGCTTCAATATGAAAGGAACTGAAGCACTGTATCTCTCTCTGCAGACCTCAAGGCAAACAATAGTGATAAATAACCCACACACGGCTGAACACAATAAGAGCATCACCTCTGAACATGTCAGTGCTGCTCCCAATCCCCCAGATGTTTGAACCAAAGACCCAAACTTCTATTAATTGTATAGACTTTGCAGATTTGCCACATATTATGTTTATTCAACATTCATTCATTATTCAAATCCTGAACAAGACATCACTGACAGTCGGTGACATTTAGTTAATATCAGGTCTGTTTGGCTTTTCCACAGTTGTTATGCAGGACAAATAAATCCCTGTTCTCTCTGGTAACCTGAACACACTGAAACACAGATGATTAATTCAAATGACAAATAGAAAAAAACATTTATTTTCTGTCAAAAATTCTTACAATATTATACACATACAGACAAAATTTGCCTTGACGTATTTTGGTACCTTTGTTTGATTCCATTCCTATTTGATTCTTTTTTTTGTTACTATAGTTTTAAAGTGGTATGGCACAATGCATCTACAAATGAAAGTCATGCCCACTGAGGGAAAACAATAAAGTGCTTTCATTATACTTTGAAATATTGGAAATCCCAATGTCCGACATGAAAAAATGGTCGGGAAAACTTGTGTGGAAATATTGTGCTCAGGTTGAGTTTTCCGGGTTTTTCCTGTTGTACAATTGGACAGTACATTTAAAGGTCCTATATTAAGCTTTTTTTAGGCGTTTTGGATGGAAGACGTCTTATTTTGGGGAGCTGTGGATTAGGTGTCTGTCACTCCCTGCTGGCAAAAGTGAAAAATGAAAATTACTATTTAGCACGGCTTTTAGCAACAAGAGGCTAACAGATAACAGATAAATTAGCTGACTGCATTGTAGTGACGGCAATATAAGCACTGAAAACATCACCGGTGGTGGTGTATGGTCTTTAGAAACATACAGGAGCACTTCCTGGTTTCACGTGTCTACATAGAGCGGTGAGACACAGCATTTTCAGATCAAAGAGAATGGGCTTAGCATACAGGATTACTAAAACATGTCAATGAAACAAAATACTACTCCAGGTCTGTTTTTGAGGTGGACATGACATTATAATATGTTTAAAACCTCAAAAAGTAAATTTTGCATAACCTAACAAGATAATTCAGATTTATATGCATAATTAGCATATAAATCTAGTGTTCTTAGTGTTCTCGCCTCCCAGCAAGGAGATCGTGGGTTCGAGTCCCGGGTCGACCAACACACCATCACACGAACTCTCTGGGTGGAGTCTGGATGTCATCCCCGTGTTACCGTTGGTTCTCTCCGGGTTCTCCGGCTTCCTCCCACCTTCCAAAGACATGCATCTGTTCGGTGAATTGGTGACTAAATTGACCCTAGTGAATGAATGTGAGAGTTAATGGTGTTTGTCTCTGTGTCAGCCCTGCGACAAGCTGGCCCCTGTCCAGGGTGTACCCCGCCTACAGCCCAAAGTACTGGGATAGGCTCCACTCACCCGCGACCCCTAACGGGAATAAGCGGTAGAAAATGAATGAATGCATAATTAGCTGCTTTATAGATATTTAACACAATAAAGCTAAATCTTGTGAACTTCCTTTTTTCAGCAGTCCATTTTTTAAAGGCAGATGCAGCATCTGCAGTAATGTGGTCAATGCACCTGGTAAAGAAGGAACTGAGCCAAAAGGCAACGCTCTCAATTTACCGCTCAGTCTATGCTCCTACTCTCACCTATGGTCATGAGCTTTGGGTCATGACTGAAAGGACAAAACTTCCGATACATGCGGCCGAAATGAGTTTTCAGGGTGGCTGGGCATCTTTGCTTAAACACGTTGCCTGTATGACTGTGTTAGTGTGATTGTGTGTTTAGTGAGGGCCGGTGGCGCAGAAAGGCAGCCCCATCTCTGTCTGTACTGGGCCTTTGAGTGTCTAGACTGATGCATTGTTATTATAGAGACAACAGAGTTTTGATGCCGACTTGTGCAAATCTACTGGCAGGTTTAGATCAGCACTGCTTCATTTTTGCAAATTGAAAAATATTAGCAAAGTTTCTTCTAGGCAACTATAAATTATTTTTAATTGCGATTATTCGAGTGATTTTTTTTGCAATTAATCGCAGTTTTGCTATAAAATTAATAATTAATAATAATTACTCTGTTTTTAAACCTTTTTGGGCATTTTTCATTCACAATATAGGCTACTTTATGTTTGTATTTTTTTTAGGGCTGGGAAAATTATCGCGTTAACGCAGTGCGTTTATTGATTTAATCGCATTAATTTCAATTGATGCATCAATTAATTTGATCACAACAAAAATATTACAACGACACTGACAGTGGCAGCAACACACCACGGGTCTTCCAGCGAGGCAGAAATGCACCACGCGAGCGTAGAAGACGACACATTTCTGTTTCCATCCATCAGGCGCGTTCGAGATGAGCCAGACCTGCGCAGTTTCGATCAGTGTTGGTCTGCGCGCAGTGCACGCCAGTTAGATTTGTGTCCGACTTGTTCCCGACTTGCTCTGATGCCACAAGTGCGACGGTCACCGTGAGATCCAAACGAGATCAACGCCTGAGCCGCCGCAGTTCATCAGGAGCAACTGCGGAGGCTGCACGGCTCAGTGCATGATGGGAAAACGCCCACCTGTCAGCGGTGAACGGACAGGTGATTGGATCTGAGTTTAGTGCTGATCAGAAACGTAATGCACGACACTTCACTGCCCTCCTCTCCTTCTTAATAATAATAATAATAGATTTTATTTATAATGCGCTTTACATTTGTACAACAAATCTCAAAGTGCTACAGTAAAATAAAATTGGTAAAAACAGCACAGTAAAACAAGTAAAAGCATAACCATAAAAATTATTTGAATAAAAATGTCTTTAGTTGCTTTTTAAAAGAGTCAGCAGTCTGAGGTTCCCTTAGATGAATTGGAAGGGCATTCCAGAGGCGCGGGGCAGCTGCCTGAAAAGCTCTGTCACCCATGGTGCGGAGTTTGGTCTTGGGAGGGCGGAGGCGATGGCTGTCTGTGCTGCGGAGTTGTCTGGTTGTGGTGTGGAGGGTCAAGAGCTCTGTGAGGTACGGTGGGGCAGTTCCATGAAGGCACTGGTAAGTGAGAAGACAGATTTTATACTGGATTCGTTGTTGGATGGGCAGCCAGTGAAGACTACGGAGGATGGGAGTTATGCTGTCAAATTTTCGTACCCTCATCGGGACCCTGGCAGCGCTGTTTTGGATGTACTGCAATCTCTGAATGCTCTTGCCTGGGATCCCGATGAGAAGTGCATTACAGTAGTCAAGCCTGGAGGAGATAAAGGCATGGACCAGTTTTTCAGCATCTGCAAGGGAGAGGGAGGGGCGGATTTTGGAGATGTTCCGTAGGTGGTAGAATGATATCTTACAGAGGTGATGGACATGACTTTCAAATGAGAGGTGGGGATCAAATTTGACGCCAAGATTAGTCACAGAGGGGGAGAGTTTGATGTTCTGGTCAAGGAAGGAAATAGCAGAGATTGGAGAGGACTGGGTCTGATGTGGGGTGCCAATAAGAATTGCTTCTGTTTTAGAGCTGTTCAGCTGGAGAAAGTTGTTAGTCATCCATGCCTTTATCTCCTCCAGGCACAGAGTGAGGGCAGGAGGCGTGATGGTAGGTGAGGTGGGGTCAGTCCTGAGGTACAGTTGAGTGTCATCAGCGTAACAGTGAAATGATAGTCCATGCTTGGTAATGATCTGACCAAGGGGGAGCATGTAGATATTGAATAGTGTTGGGCCAAGGACTGACCCCTGTGGAACGCCGCAGGTGATGTAGTGAGTCTGAGATTTTGACTTCCCAAGGGCTACGAACTCAGTCCTATCAGTCAGGTAGGACTGGAACCACTTGAGGGCAGTTCCTGAGAAGCCAATGAGATGTTGGAGCCGGTGGAGCAGGATGCAGTGGTCTATGGTGTCAAATGCGGCAGTGAGGTCAAGCAGAATGAGAAGTGAGGGGGAGCCCTGATCAGAAGCCACTAGTAGGTCATTGGTGACCCTGACCAGGGCTGTCTCAGTGCTGTGAGCTGCACGAAAACCAGACTGAAACTTTTCAAGCAGGCTATGTGTGTGTATGTGGGCCAGGATCTGAACTGCTACAGCCTTCTCTAATATTTTAGAGAGGAAGGGGAGGTTGGAGATGGGTCTGTAGCTGGATACCGCCTCAGGGTCTAGGGTGGGTTTTTTCAGGATTGGTCTAATTAATGCAGTTTTTAATGAAGATGGAACTACCCCGGACTGGAGAGAGCTGTTTATGATTTTCGCAATGAGAGGGCTTATGGCAGCAGCAGTTGATTTGAGCAGAGGTGTAGGAATGGGATCCAGTGCGCAGGTGGTGGGTTTCATCCTCCGGATGATAAGTTCAACCTCACTTGGTGTGATTACCACAAAGTCCAAGAAACACTTTGTTGGTCCAGGACTTATGTTGGCCGGTGATGTACAGTCAGGCGTACCAAGTGAGGAGCGGATAACCTCCACTTTGGTGATGAAATATGACATGAATTTATTGCACTGGTCCTCTGTGTTGTTGTTGTTGGTGAGTGTGAGGGCCTGAGACCAAAGAAGTTTGTTCACAATGGCAAAAAGGTGTTTGGAGTTTCCAGGGCAGTTATTAATAGTAGTAGAATAGAAATGGGATCTGGCAGCATTGAGTTCTCTTGAATAGATTTTTTGATGCTCTTTGTAAGCCATTTTATGGACAGTCAACCCTGAGTTTATTGAGCGGCGCTCTAGCGCCCACCCAGCTCTTTTCATTTTTCTCAGGTCGTCGTTGAACCATGGAGCAGAGCGTGTAAATGTAACAGTTCTAGTTTTAAGTGGGGCGTGTTCTTCCAGAATAAGATTAAGGCTATTACTGTAGTGGTTGACAAGCTGGTTAACTGGGGTAGGACGTGAGGGAGTGAGAATGGTTGTGATGGCTGAGTTAAGATTGTCAGGGTTTATTGCTTTAATGTTTCTAAAACAAATTTGGCGTTGTTGTTTGGTTATTGCAGATAAAGTGGGCAGTTGAAACTGAGAGGGCTTTGTGGTCCGAGACACCCAAGTCATGTATGCGGAGGTTACTGATACTAGCTGAGTTAGATATGACCAGGTCAAGTGTGTGGCCCTTACAATGTGTGGGGTGTGTGACATGTTGCATGAGGTTGAGGGAGTCAAGCATCTGCATGAAGTCAGTGGTGTAGTAATGAGCTGCAGAGTCCACGTGGATGTTTCTTCCCCCGCCTCTTTTTTTTTTTTTTAATACAGACTAAAGTTACAGTTTTGACATGGATAAACCAACACATGCGAGAAGTGGATTTCGGGCAGTGATGGTGCGTGATCTGAGACACAAACTGTCCAACTTCAGTACAGGCGTATTTCCCCTCCTCTCATTGCGGCCGTGCACTCTCGTTCACAATCCAGGTGAGGCACAGTTCATCTGGAACGAGCCTAATGCAACAAGTGAACGAGCTAAAGCAACATGAGTGACCAAAAAGACACACTGCTAAATGGACAATTCTACTTCAAATCGTCACCAGACAGCAATATAGACAAAACAAAAGTTATGTGCAGTCTACGCAAGGATGAGTTCAATTACCACTGGAGTAACACAGTTCATAGTATTTACACTGTTGTGAACCACAACAATTGTTATTAATTGAAGAATTAAACTTATTTTTTTATTTCTTATTAGAAGCTGAAGTTTCTAAAAGAGATTACACGTGCTTTTTTAGGTAAGTTTTGTGTATTTGTTGGTTGTACATTATTTAGGCAAACTTTGTCTGAGTTACAGGTCTCAAAGAGATGATTAATTTATTTTCTTTGCAAGTTTTGTTTGCATTGCACAAGTTTACAGTAAAGTATGTGTAGGTTAATTCAAAATAAATGTTCTAAATTTACAATTTTGTGTTTGTTGTGAATTCATAATATGATTAATCGCGATTAATCGCAATACATTTTTTTTCAGATTTGCAATTAATTAGTTATTTTTTTTTAAATCGATTCCCGGCCCTAATTTTTTTCTTTCTAAAATATTAATAATATAAATCTAAAAAATATGAAATGAGTATAAATTACATGGCATCGGTGCTGTTATAATACCCGTTCTTGGTACCCATCCCTACAGCTAGGCCTATATTTTCACCCTTTTTTTTAATCTTTGGAGCTGGACTTATTTTTTTCATTTCCAAAGTCTCTCCTCCTGCCTTCCTGCTGTCCCCCTGCTGCTGCTGCTCACTTCTCTCTCTCCCTTATATGACTATCAAAAAAGTTATTGGAAGTGAATAACTCGTTTTTGGTCATTTTTCAAGTAAAACATCATTTTACGATCTGAAAACACTGCGTGTTGTCGCTGATAGATTAATTAGCCGTGCATATATTTAAAAGGCTATATTTAACTACATTAACGGTTGTAAGACTTTAGTGGTTTGTATCTCAGTGTGTCCTGGGCCGATCTACATGAAACAAACACTGTCAGGTAGATATGTAACATTCATGAACGATCCAAATCTTTTGAATGGCTTCTTCACCGTGAACGATAAGAGCCAAGTCATGCTGGAGCTGTTCTTTTTTTTTTTTTCTTTTACTCTCAAAATGAACAAGCTTTTGTCATTGCCAACCACAAAAATACTCATAAGAAAACGCAGAATACAAGCTCAAGAGCAAGAAAGCAAGAAGGAGATGAGGGGAGAGAGGAAAGGAGCACAGGGCACATGCTCAGACGCACATTAGTCTGAAGTTTCTAGTTGTCATCAATGAATAAAACAATAATAATGTCCACCATATAATACATTTTATTCTGATTAAACTTATATTGTATCACTCAGCCTGTTATTTATCTCTCAAATAAACTGACTGGCTTCTTGAAATTATGTAATGAGCCAGTCTTTTGAACAACTTTTTGAAATGAATGTATCTCAAAGATTCGGCCCCCATTAAAGAGCCAGATAACCAATTTCTACTGTTAGGAAGCTAAAAGTCTGCTCTGTCAAGACCATTGGGTCTCTGTACTCTTCCTCTGTCCTGGGTGCCCTGCCCCCTGCCTGGTGTCTCAGCTGCACTTAGCACGGAGAGAGAGAGACACATGGCTGCTGACAGGACCTGGCTCTGTGAACTGGCTCTTTCATGACTGACCCATAACTTGTGTTAAAATAATTATCAGCGTTAATTAATTATTGTGATCATAATGCGTTAACGTGCCCAGCCCTACCCAAAATACAAAAATCCTCGTACGTGCACATAATTTAAATACAAACATGATCCAGCAAATGGTGTGGCAACTGTGGTGCAGATGGTTGTGCTACAATTCCTTAACCATAACCCTTATGCAGTACGATTCTCATCCACTTAGACCAGGGGTCATCAATTAAAATTCACTGAAGTCCAATTTGTGAAAATTTTCTCAAGTGAAGGTCCAGAACATCAAAATGTTATTTTGTGCCTTGAAAAAAGCATTGCAGTTACATCAACATCTGTGTCTATAGTGCTAATACAGTTGAATTGTATATTATGGCAATAACATTTTCCTAACATTAACGTCAGTTTTAAAACAAACTTGGGGTATGAAATAATAAAATAAGAGGGTAGGCATATTTTTTCTTATAT
Organism: Bostrychus sinensis; assembly: GCA_020698575.1. NCBI lineage: Eukaryota > Metazoa > Chordata > Actinopteri > Gobiiformes > Eleotridae > Bostrychus > Bostrychus sinensis. The sequence continues at coordinate 31,459,063 of CM036239.1, forward strand.
CAAATAAATAGCTACAGTTATAGAATAAAAATGCTTTAATAATGGTCCCTGACTCAGAACACAGGACACACAGGGGTTTAGAGCTGACCTCTGTTCCTTTCTACATCTGAGTGTTTCACTCACAGTCACTGCTGTGTGTTTCCAAATCCACAGATCTGATTGGCTGAGAGCATCACATGTGAAGATTCGCTGTCTAGTTTAACTTAGAAGAAGTTTCACCCTTTAAAACTGAAGGGCTCTGTACCGCGCCTCACAACGCATGTAGCCTCCCAATTCTCAGGTGAATATGAGGCAGTCCTCTGTGGCACAGAGGACAAACTCCGGTGAGAGGGGTGAGCTATGGGACAGAACCGCTCACAGCCACAGCATGTGTCGTCTCCAGCTCCTCTCACTGATCCTAAAGAGAAAACTTCTATCTGTTGTAAATCAAGCAGTCTGGTCCCTCCGCACAGTCTGGACCTAGGTCTGTTGGACAATACCCAAAAACAAACCTGATTTAAACCCTGCACTGTTCATGTTAAAGCTTTACAGCGCCAGGACACACTGCGTGTTGAGGCGCTTTGAGAGAGGTGCCGCTGTGCTCCCAATGAGTGTGGGGCTGAACAGGTTTGTGTCCGTGGTGTGGTATATGGGTTCAGGTCCGGATGAGTTAGGGTCTGGATTCGAATCACAGTCCGCCTATTAGTGACCTCTGACTTAGACCTATGGGGTGAGCAATTTGGAGGTTTTGGGAGGTGATAATTTGTTGTAGGGCATATATTAAAGGGAAGCACAACAATAAATGATGTGAGGTGCAAAGGTTGGCCAAATTAGTGTACAACGGCAGAATCAGTCTTCAAATGTTGAAAGTTGTAGTGTTGTTGTTTCAACCTGGTTTTGAAGAGGTTGCTTATATGGCATTAATAAAGCATTTTGGTATTTCCAGGCAAGGATAGCCACTGTCCCCAAGGAGGTAAACGCCAGCTGGCAGTGGTCGCAAAATCCTTCATGGACCTAGCCTTTGATTGCCCACACATGCCCTGGACTAACAACTCAGTTGGCAGTATCCCTGTTGCCTGGAAAATCCAGACTGATATGTCTCTGTGTTATTCTACAGAGAAATATCAGTCTGGTCACCACGCCGTCCGCAGTGGTTTACTCAAATCCCAACTGTACCGTGCATTTTGATTGGTTTATTTAAGTCACGTGTTCTTCGCGAGCAGCGTCACTCGTACGCGTCTCCTCGCCGACAACAATAAAGATGGCGCACCGAGGAGCCGAGAGTTTGTTTCAATCAGCGGTATGGTACGGTAATGTTGAAATAACTCCTTCGTTCCTCCCTCGTGGCTTCACTACTCCGTTTGTTTACTTTCTTACTTTGTTGTCGCTTTGTTAACGTCACGTTCCTCCATTTTCTGATTGGCTAACGCCGCTGTTCGTTAATTCGGGTTTGCTCCGCCCTAGAAATCGAATTGATTGTAAGGCGACCAGACTCATCCGCTGGTACAGCGGTGAGTCTGGAATTTCCAGGCAAGTATCCCTGTGCAATAGCAGGAAGCTCTTGTGATAGCAGGGAAATGGCACTGGAGAGTTTGGCCTTTATTTGGCTAATAACTTGATACATCATGTGAGAGACACCCTTGAGCCAGCTATGGTGGAGAAGAGATCAGGTTCAACGTGTCCATTTGCATCATTGTCCACTGGTGTTTTTGGAGACTGGCCTCCAGGATTACTGTACATTTTCAATATAGGGACAGCCTTGCTCACCTGCATTTAAGATTCTCTTTCACTGTAAAAAAAAATACGTACCATCAGAACTTGGCAGTGGTGTTTATAATTGGGGTTTCTGCAAAGAGTGTATCAAGGGAGCAGTATATTTATACCACACACCGCCACCAAGGGAACTGTGGCTCAGCTGCGAGTGTCACTACACATCAAGTGTGCTATGGACTGGAGTGGATAGGGGAAGGGGTTCCCTTTATTTTCCATTTTAAAAAATGTCAAAATCCATGAGGGAGGAAAATGCTAATTAACATTAGAAAACATGGTGGTAGGAGTTTAATATGAAGCCCCAGGAAGTCACAAGCCAGGGTACTCTCCCAGTCTGAATAAATGGAGAGGGTTGTCTCAGTAAGAGCATCTGCCTTGAAAACCTATTACCTAAATTAAACGTATCATGAGCAGTACTTTTTTAATACTTAATCAAAATGACCCACATGTGTCCCCAGTTATAATGTAAATGTTTAAATCAAATATTAGTTTTACTGATAACAATGGTACAACTGATTTAATCACAATTAAAAATATATTTTACATAATGGCCAAGTTGTTGTAGTTCTAAAACACTTGCATCGCCCATCGTCCAATCAGAAAAGCAGAAAGAGCTCCATGCTGTGGTTGCCACTAAGGACAAAGCCAACAGCAGAGCTACAAAACCAGTTGGCAAAAGAGCACACTGTGACTGGCAACCCACAAGACCAGAGTTTTGATTTAGACTGCAGTGTCGTTTTTAAACCACTATAAGCACCTGCTGCTTCCAGTACCTTTTAACATGCAAAAAACTGCACACTAAGAGGCGATGACTTGGTGTGGCGACCCTAAGAAGGAAAAGCCAAAAGGGAAAACGAAGTTTGTGCCATCTAAAATATTGCAACAAGATTGTGACCTTTATAACGTATGTCTTTGTGGCAGAGAGCATTTGTGTGCCTTATCATTTTTGACATTATTCTGGTTCATCTCAGTTATGTAGAGCCTTTGGTAAAGTACAGTGTTGCATGTACTTCCAACCATATTCCGCTTTATCCAGGACTGGGTCGCAGAGGCATTAGTCTCAGCAGAAATGCACAGACTTCCCTCTACCCAGACACTTCCTCCAGGTCTTCTGGGGGAATCCCAAGGTGTTCCCTGTCCAGCCAATAGACACAGGGTAAGATCTTACACATCTTAGCGCAGGAGGTGGACCAGACAGTGGCGGCCTTATTCCAATCCCTGCTCTTTAGACTGGGCACAAAACCTAGTCTAAAGCAGTTGGATGTGGGCTGAAGAGGCTGAACTAGAACTGGCGCATATCTAAGCATTTGGGAAAAGGTTGGATTTTAGTGTGTTTCAAGCATTTAACAAATCAAACAGAAAGTGCTACTTTTAAAGGTGTGCGGAAATCGACTCCTGCAAGCATGCCCTTACCGGAAAAAGAAGTGCCTGGCTCTCGGAGGTGGAGATGCCTATCCTGGCTGAGCTGGTAAAGCAAAGTGTCTGCACTGGAGTTCTGGTCCAAGCTGCATAACTCTGTGCATGGCTGTGCTCAGGGCCTGACCGTGGCGGTCCTCCACGTGTGCAAGGAGGACGCCCACAGCTTCACTTCCTCCCCTTACCTCCGCCTCTTGCCAGGCTCTGTCAGGGTGCCAGGCGCGGCTGACATACAAGCGAACAGTTTACAGTATACAGTTTACATCTTTTTTTTTTTTTTTTTTTTGTCTTTTGCATTTAGCACCACGGACTGTGACGACAGAGGAGGAAGGAGCACATCTGATGGGGGTGGGGGTCACCAACAAATGTTGGAGTTGTGACTCCAGGTTGAGAACCAAATGAACCTGTCTCACCAGGCCCATAATTACACATGGTTTGGGGTTGGGCCAGCCCAGGCTGCAACACTGAGCCGTGCATTCTTACGCAAAGAGTGTGCCTTTCCAGCTACAGGAGAGCGAGTGCCCGTGTGAATAACAGTGTGTGGCCAATGAGCACTGTTTAAGAATGACCCCACAGAACAGACACATTTACCTGAGGCGAGAGGAGCTGGTTAGCACAGGCTCAAAAATGTAGAGCCATGTTAAAGTGTGGTACAGCGATAAAGCCCCCAAAGAGCTTCTGCTGTGTGCCCATCTGTTTCAGTAAACAAAGAATGACGGGAGTGAAAGGGTTAAACCTGGAGGACGAACACCTTCTGTCCTTGATCTCCTGTGTCCCCTGGGGATAAGAGACCAAAGCAGAGAATGTTAACACACGTATTTAGGTAAAGCAGGCAGCACCTATGCTGTCAATTAAACAACTCTGGATCGTGTGTATTAACGTCAGTTAAAACGTGAACGGACTCGGGTTGGGCAGGAAATGTTGGGCCCGATCTTAATCTAAAGAGTAGACTGGACAGTAGTGGAGCGGACCACTGACGAAGCACAGGCCCCTCACCTGCACTACCTTTAAGTACAGCGAGCTCCAGGGCACTCAGCAGATTTAATGAAAAGATGACTTCTCTTATGGGCAGTCTTGGCCAATGTAGAGGTAACATTGGCACACTGTGTAGAAGGATCTGTGGGCTGTGGTGCACTGCGCACACCAACTGCACGTCCACTAGCCCTACTTATTCATAAAAGCAAATCTTAAACTAGCTCATGTGAAAGGCTTGAGGGTGCAAAGTGTGCAACTGGCTAAATGCTGCCCAGTCTAAAAGGCAGACAGGACAGTAGCCAGTGGAGCTGATGATGCACACGTCCCGGCCCTTCACCTGTCTGCAGCTGTGAGACTGAGCTCTCCGCCGGAGTATACAGACCCAGTGCTTTTCCCGATCTCACTCACTCTTAATAATAAATGACTGTTAAAATTATAGGACTCAATTTAGTAGCCTAAATAATATTAATTTTATTATGACAAAAAGCTAACCAGGTTAATTGCAGCAGAACATGTGGAGCAGCTGGAAATATCTCTTCCCCATCTCTCCCACGCTGTTAAAAAGACAATTATTAAGGAAGATTATTAAAATAATCTGTATTTTTAGAATAACTTAACAGTGAAAAAATAATGAGGCTAATAACTTCTGTGCAAAAACAATCAGTGTCACTTGCATACCTGCATAAAACATAGCACCTCATTAAATATGCATGCAGTTGATTTGCATAACAATTTATGTGCAAACGAACTAAAGGAAGGATAAATGCTGTGCCTGTGCTATTAGCGTTTGTTTAGCTCGTTTCATCCTAAAATTAACAAATATGTAGAAAGTAGTGGAGAAGGATGTCTGCTCTGTCTGTCCTGTCTTCTGGTGCTCGCTCTGCCCTGACGTCACACGCCGAGAGAGAGAGAGAGAGAGAGAGAGAGAGGGAGGGAGGGAGGGGGGCGAGTTGCGGCCCAAATGAGTTCATTCACAAGCTACAGGAAGCAAAGAAGGTGAAAGATTTCTATACGCATTTTCATGGAAACAAAGAGGAAAGAATTAAACGTCGGAGTTTGCTCTGCAGTGACAGCCTATTAGTGAGACTTCTTCATAGGCCTTGTCCCCTCACTCCCATGTGAGTCTATGAGAGCGAGGTGGGCTTTAGGTGAGGTGAGTATTGGCTGTCACACTGTGCTCTGCAGGGGAAGGAGAGGGGACGAGACAGAAGCTACGCAGCGATTCTCAAAGAGTAAAGAGTAAAAGAGTAAAATGCGGGACACAGGCAGCTCTAATTTTCTGAACGTGTCATTTGGAGTCATGCACAAAGTCAACTTATTTTACCCCCCTGAAGGTAAAGCAGAGGGAGGGATGGAGAGAACAGGAGCAGAAGGAGGGAAAGAAAAGGGGGGAAATTCCCTCCCATCCCCCCAGCAAATCACACCTGATTATTATTATTACTTTATGTTCTCTGAAAGCACTTTGTTAGACTCCAATAATCAATAATGTATTGCTATATGAGTACTTTGATGACACCAGCTTCATGCCCATCTGTGCCACACCACACCTGGCTTTTAGACCAGTCCTCCTCTTTATTGTGGTGATGGCGGCAGGCCCTGGCATTCTAAACACGGGCGCAAAAAGCTGCGTCCACATCTCTAAGGGAGCGTCAGGTTCTTAATATCCCGATTGACAATAAAACTAAAAATTAAACGATAAAAATAAAAAGGGCTGTGGAGTGTGAGCCATCTGACCTTGAGTTAACTCTGGCCAAGCTTAGCAGCACTGTCTCCTGCTCACACTCAGCTGTTGGTGTAACGTACATGAAATTGGTGACAGACCGCTTGGTCCAGTAAAGGTCTAAAGATGAGCATGTTGTGTTTTGTCAGTGACTCATCTTACGCTGCACTGCTGCTTCCACGAAAAGGCCACTCCAGAGCTGTTCAGAGAAATGGTTTGTCACAAAACATGCACAGTCAAGAAAAAAAAAATTGAGCATAAAACAGCAAATGACATTGTGGTAAAGGCCAAAAAAAAAAAAAAAGTCTCATTTTTGGGGGAAACTGCTGAATCCTATCACAAATGCAAAACACAGAAGTTTAAATTACTGTTTATTTTCATTGTTAATCAATAAAATTATAAAGTGCATTAGATATTCTTGTATTAATAAAGTTTACTGAATATTCTTTCCTTTCAGCTTCTCCCTTCCAAGGTTACCACAGCAAATTATCTGTGCGCAGTGATTTGCATAGTCATTTGAAATAAGTTTTACGCTGGATGCCCTTCCTGACACAAGCCCTTTAATTTATGCAGGCTTGTGACCAGCACAAAGAGTACACAGTTTTGAGGACGCTTGTGGCTGGATATTATTGTTCTACTATGGCTACCTTAAACCAAACTTTGTATCACACTTACACTTCCTACAATGTCACCGTATGCTGATCCAAAGAGATCCAAAGAGGTGCACTTTTATTATTATTAGTGGTAGTATTATTAATATTATTAGTATTATTATACAAAAATAATACTAGTAATATGAAATAGCATTGCCAACAACTTCAGCTAACTGCAGACAATGACTAATACTAAAGGAGCCTATGGTTTGACTGACAGTGCAGCAAAACTTCTGTTTCTGACCCATGGCACTGTAACGGTGGTTAACACTGACAAACTTAAGTGTACTGACAAGCTTAAGTGTACTTGTTAATGTAACCTCTCAAACTTCCAAACAGTTTATCAGGTTTGTGTTACATAACAGTCCATTAGCTTACACAGGTGTCACTATTGTAAAGTATTCTAAAGCATTTTGTCCTCAGACCAATTAAGGAGAAATAAGTCCATGTTCATGTTGTGACTGTTGTAACATGACAGTCATACATATTGCTTTTCAAATAAAATTGTTTGTTTGAACAAGACCAGCTCTGTACTCTGTGCTTGTTGCTCGGTATTACTTACTTTCATAGTTTAAAGCACTGATACTCAACTGTGTGTGTATGTGTGTGTGTGTGTGTGTGTGTGTGTGTGTGTGTGTGTGTGTGTGTGTGTGTGTGTGTGTGTGTGTGTTGGCGTACTGTGATATTCTGATATTATTCTGTCTCAGGTTCAATAATTCGATCAGTTGAAAATTTGTTTTTATTTGGGTCATGAATTGTCATTTTTGGGTGATGGTGGGTCCCAAAGCTAGGCCAGTTGAGAAGCACTGGTTTAAAAGACCTTCACAGACAGCATAATATAACCATCTCTTTTTCACAAAGCTAGTTATATAACATTATTACACAAGAAGCTTGTGTGTGTTATATCTATTCCAAGTTAGCCATCCACATATTACACAACTTCTTAAATCCTTGATCTTTCTGGTTTCTGGACTTCCAGGCTTGTGCTCTGAAGAGGTTGTCCCATGGTTTAACAAATTTATAACAATGTCAATGCAATTGTCCAATGGCAGTCTCCATAAACCACCAGAGAGTGATGTTCCTACAGCCCTAGGTTCCCACATTTCTAAGACTATTTTCCAGTAAATGGTTTAGAAAAAAGGTAGATCTAGAATTTCTAGAAATGTGGTAACATAGGACTGTGGGAACCTAGGGTCTAATTGTGCATTCATGTGGTCCTCAGAAACACAGAAAGTTTTTTCTGAGTTAAAAAATGCACATGAACACCTGCACAAGTCAGAAAAAGAACTGTGTTGTGATGTCCTTGATAACAACAGAGCAATCTCAAGTTAAACTGTTGTCTTCTGTCCTTCTTGTGAATAAAGATTGTTTTGGTTTTGCTTCTGTTGTTATCGATGGCTTCTATCGCAGTGCCAGGCCCCCACATGCTTCTACAAGCTGCTGGGAGTTCTCAAGCCCTGCACTGGCCTTTCAAAACGCTTCCAGTGGGCGAGGGTCAGTGCTGTCGGTCGCTGTTGGTTGCTAGCGCTACACAGCGCTCACGCTTGCAGTGGAAATCGGGGCTTAGAGCAGCACCTCAGCAGCAAGTATGAAGTCTGTATTATGTTTATACTTGGTCTATACCAGTGTTTCCCAACCAGAGGTATGGGGACCCCTAGGGGTACACAAGCATTTTGCAGGGGGTACTTGTAAATATTTCGCAATTTACTTCCAAGATGAAAAATTTTTGCAGTCTATTTATATTGAACTCCTGAAACTTAAAGACAAGCTTAGGTTTTATAGCTTGTTTCAAAGGGGAGTTATTAAAATTATTAATTTTTTTCTTTGTAATAAATTTGAGTTTAAGATTATTTGTTTTTTATTTATATTGGTTTAAATTCATTTTGAACATTAAAATATATTTACTAAAATAAATGTAATGTTTTTTTTATAGGCAGATTATTACTTATTTAATTTAGAATTTGTGTTTTACAGAAAAATTAAGTAAAAAATATTTTTGTACTAATAAATACAGAAGTCTTCAGAATTCCAGGCCTGACCCCCTGCTGGCAATAACAAAAATTGCAAAACAATTAAAGAGAGCTTTTTTTAAGCACCTTCAAGCCAAACTGGTGCCATTTGGAAAACAAGAATCTCTGCAGCCGGTTTTGTCCAGTGTGCTGTACATTTGTCCGTATTTGACCAATTGTTAAGTTTCTAAACAAAACCAAGCTGTTGTATTAACACGTTTTAGTTTGTTCCTAAACCAAGACAAGAAAAAGCATTTGGTGGAATTTGCATGAGCCACACATGGCATCTGAGCAATGACGCAAGACAACAATTCAGAAATGACCAATGTCCAGTGTCATGCCAAAAACAAAATCATAGGAGTTTGCTGGCACTTCCTGTAGGAGAGAATAGCTATTACCCCTCATTTACACTGAATGCGTCGCATGTGTGGTAAGTATCTGACCACAGGGAATAACAATAACCATGTTTATAGAGAAGCTACATGTAAACAAAAGCCTGCCCGCCCACAATCTCACTTTCATTTGGATATTACTATTTCCTTATTTTCTACCTCACAACATTTTGTAAACATGTTACGGATATAAATACATTGTGTTTACTCATAGTGTTGACACATGGCGTTGACTAGAATGGCAGAATGGCAGAATGGCAAAGTCAGGGGTCAGACATAGCCTGCTTGCATTGTGTGGTATGCTCTCAAACCAGGTGTGCTACTGAGGTGCCCCCTGCCAAGGTAACAGTTCTTTACTTGTATGTAACCTCTCTGATTAACTCCTCTTTATCCAGCGATCAATCATAAAAGTCATCACGTGATCTTAAAGCATGACATAAGCTCAAAGGCAAAAATCCTGACCAGACAGAGTGGTGCAGTATTTTTTTTTCTTTTTTTTTTTTTTTTTTTGCATTGATATATCTTACTTTGCCTAGGTTACTGTGTGCCTCCGGCGGAAGCACACAACAGACTGCCAGCGTGGGCGGCCATGATTGGGATGATGCACCGTCATATGTTTAACTTTTGGATCGCACACGCACAAACATTTCCTTTCCTGCTTTAGGTACAGAGAGATAGGTTTCCATCACTCTTCATCCATCTGTTCTTTGAAAACACACCATGTCGACCGCTGCCAACTCAGAGGCGTTCAGTTCCGTCTCAATATAGACAGGCTTTGAAGTGGGAGTGTGAGAAGAGTTAAGAGTGCACTTGAAATAAGGCCAATGTTCACACCTTTCACTTCATAATAATTGAAGGCCTTGCTCAAAGACACCTGGCATAATTCTAACCTCAGAAAATACTAGGAGGCCAATTTTATCAAGAGCTTCAGTCCCATTGTTTCTGCCTTAATGTTTCATAGTGTCCAATTGTAGATTATTACATGATAAAATAACAGTAATGTAGCCTGACCAGTCCCACCTACGCTCTTTTTGACAGCAAGAGGGTCTTTCTGGATATTGGCTTATCATAGCCGTTTATCTGCAGCAAGTCTTACAAAAGCGGAAGATAATCTCCTATCAAAATTTACCAAGTGTCAGCTTATACAGAGCAAATTTAATAACTTGACCTGGTTAATGGCGTTTAGTGCTTTCCTTCGTCACCTGTTGATTCTGCTGAAGCCCCTGTTGTTATTAAGTTATCTGTGTGATTTTTTTCAATTATTCCGCTCTTTCTCAGTTGTCATTATAGCCTAAGTTGTTACCGGTAATGTTTACATTGTAAATTGTCAGTGGTACAGGTGCAGCAGATGCTGGTGCACAAGCCTAGAGCGCCCTCTAACCAACACGTGAAATATTTTAATATATAAGTCGCACCTGATTATGCATCGCACCCCTAGCCAGACTATGAAAAAAAGTGTGACTTATAGTCTGGAAAATACGGTACTATATTAACCCCCATTAACTTGCTCCACATAGGCACCACCCTGTAACTGTTAACCAATGAAATGGCAGGAAACTCACAGCATGCTCACATAGGAGTAGAATGAATGAGAAGCAGACTGGATGTAGAGGGCTTGTTTATTGGTCAGTGCTTCCTGGAGTGGGCTTGGATTTTGGGACCTCACAAAGAAAAAGAAGAAGAAGAAGAGGTGATTACTTAAGCATGCCTGAATGAAGCAAAACACAACATCTAGGTATGTTTTTGATGAGAGAATAACATCATAACATTTTAGTTGATTTTGCATAATATAGGCCCTTTAAACCCCTTTTAACTTCCTTGTTGTCTGTACTCACATGAATCAAGTAACTCAATCTTTTCCTGTATTAAACTATTTTCACAGGCTGCAGAGACAACATTCATATCCAGGCAATGAATATGTATGAAAAAATAAAAAAATATTTACATGATTGTTATGTAACCCTGTTGTCCCACTGTCTTCATTGTGTATGCAGTCAAAACAACTCTAACGTCTGGACAGTAGAGACACCTCAACTTGCTTTTTTCTTATTTCTCCAGAATGTATTTTATCAAGCTATGGAAGCCACATGTTAAAAAAAAAAAAAAAACACACCTGGAGTGCTGGATTTGATGTTAGATTGTAATCCCATGAAAGATAGTGATCTCATGTGTTGATGGTGTGGTTCGGAGTCTCAGAGCCCAGTGTTTGTTGCTCACAGCCACGAGGGATTCAGCCGGGGGAAGATTTTATTTTCTAAGGTCACGGCTCGGAGGAATGACAAAGATGCTGTGAAGGAGGTTGTGCCCAGTCGCCATTTCATTGCACAGCCCTGCGTGGGCTGTGTAATTCAATGTGGTATTGGTAAGGGAAATAGAATACGTTTGTATATTATCTCTGAACACAGATGACAATGTGAAATTCAAAGCTGCTGATCATCGTGACAAACCACATGAGAGGTCAGCACTTTGGATACACGTTTAGTTTATTATAATGTTTGGGTTTTTTTGCTTCCGGTTCAGGACCAGAAAACTTAAATGAATTTTCATGAGCATCAGGGACAGATAAAAGCAGGCTGCACTTTCCAGTAAGCACAATTCACAATGTGTTTTGAAGCCAACATCAAACAGCATACGTTACAAATAAGCAACAGTCATGGTCAGTGATGGCAAATATGTAGACAAAAAGATATCCCAGAGATGCAATAATGGGTAAATATGCCATTATAGCCCAATGTTAGAATATATTTGAATAACTGACAAGATACAGTATACGCTCAATAAAAAATAACTTTGGTTCTGTGATAAAATGTTTAGAAATTACTTTGGTTTCAGTGGAAGCAAACTTGTGTCATCAGATTCTGGATTTTAAATGCCTGAACACTGAAAATAGGGTCTGAATTTTTTTGTTTCTGAATTTGAGTCAATGAAATATCAGTATCTTTCAGTACCGTAAGTCCCATTTGCCAGTTCATGTGCAAATAACTTGTTAAGGGGGCAACATTATGCAAAATTGACATTTCTAAGCGTTCTACCATGTTATATTGTTCATTAAAAACATTCCTGGAGTTGTGTTTTGCTTCGTTCACGCATGTTTTAGTAATCCTTTATTCTCTGGCATGGCCATTCTGAGGCCTCAAAATGCTCATTTGCATGAACCTCCGCCTCTCCCATGAAACCCCGCCCACTCCAGGAAACACTGACCAATCAACATGCCCTCTGCATCCAGTTTACTCTCATTCATTTATCCAAAAATGGTTTACATTGGTCAGACTTCAGACTTCAAACATATTCATTCACCAGCACCACACACACTGGAGGCGAGGTAGGTGAATTATCTTGCCCAAGAACACAATGGCAGTATGAACTGGGGGATCAAACCGCCAACCTTCTATACTCCCACACTGATTAGACTGAGATTAATTTTCTCAACTTCATTAGCCCATAGCTATCTATGATATCCTGTACCTCTGAACCAAGGCGTTTTTGATTCCATGAAAAGTATTTCAGAGTGCAGTGCTAACCATCTGCCTCTGTGTTCATAACATTAACCCACATTCTGACATCAGCATGCTACTTGTCATTATGCTAATCAAAACACAGGAATAATTTGGTTAGACTGTGAAATGAGTTTCAGTGTAACGCATGCTACAATGTCATGGTCTGATTGAGGCTTTTACAAACAGCTTTTGACAATGCAGCAATGCAAAGTGAATCATCTTCAATCATCCCACGGTGCCAGCTCAACAATCTCTATTGACTCTCTATTTTAGATTAGATTGGTTTACCCGCAGTAATGTGATAAGTGTAGTTGTGCAGGCCCCGAATATAGAAGAAAAGGTACAGATTTTTGCAAGAAGAATTTAATGCTGCTGTCAGAGGCAGTTTAGCAGTGGCTGATGCCTCTGTGAGAGAGAGGAGTAATTCTGCATAATGCTGAAATAGTACACGTTACTCAAGTTTCACCCCACAAGCAGAGTCTGGCGTTTAATCCTAGGGTTGGTACGTAGTATTGGATGTAGTAGTTGTAGTAGTTTTTCTTGTGTTAGAACCGTAGTTCCCAACTTTTTTTTACTTGAAGCCCTGCTTCTTTCCAAGACAAGCCCAAGTCAGCCCTGTATCCCTTCCCTGTACAAATGCATCATAGGATAAAGCAAAAATCATCAATTAAAATTCACTGAGGTCCAATTTGTGAAAATTTTCTTGAGTGAAGTTCCGGAATATCAAAATGTTATTTTGTGCCTTGCAGTTACATCAACATCTGTGTCTATAGTGCAAATACAGTAGAACTGTATATTATGGTAATATCATTTTCCTGACATTAACAGTTTTTAAACCAACTTGGGGGTATGAAATAATAAAAATAAAAACTAGACTTTTTTTCTTATATCAAATAAATAGCTACAGTTATAAAATAAAAATGCTCTTAATAATAGTCCCTGACTTAGAACACAGGAGACACAGGGGTTTAGAGCTGACCTCTGTTCCTTTCTACATCTGTCTAGCTCTCATTTCTCTGCCTTCTGTCTCTCTCACAGTCACTGCTCTGTGTTTCCATAGTTGCAGGGCTGATAGCGTTACAAGGGAAGATTTGCTGTCTAGTTTAACGCAGGAGACGTTTCACCCATTAAAACTGAAGGGCTCTGTACCACGCTCAGAAAACATGTAGCCTCCCAATTCTTCTGTAAATATGAGGCCGTCCTCTCCTCTGTGGGACAGAGAGACAAACGCCGGTGGGAGGGGTGAGCTTTGGGACAGAACCGCTCACAGCCACAGCATGTGTCGTCTCCAGCTCGTCTCACTGATTCGTAAAGAGAAAACTTTTATCTGTTGTAAATCGAGCAGTCCTGTCCCTCCGCACAGTCTGAACCTAGGTCTGTTTTGTTGGATAATAACCAAAAACACACCTGATTACAACCCTGCGCTGTTCACTTTAGAGCTTTAAAGCGCCAGGACACGCTGCTTGTTGACACGCTCTGAGAGAGGCACCACTGCGCTCCTGGTGAGTGGGGGACTGAACAGGTTCATGTCTGTGGTGCGGTACATGGGTTCAGGTCCGGATGGGTTTGGATCCGGATGGGACAGTGCCTGGGTCCGGATTTGGATTGCAGTCCATCTATTCGTGACCCCTGGAATAAAAAGATTAGGTACAAGCAGTTGTTTTTAAACTTAATCGGTAATAGTAGTAGATTTTTGTTCCTGTTTTATTTGTTTTCCAACTGGCTCTGTGGACCCCCTGCAATCTCTGGTGCCCCTAACTTGGGGGTCCCGGACCTCAGGTTGGGAACCACTGCTAACTGTAAGAATAGTGATTTGTACTTAAGTAACTTTGACATATAGGCTACTATAATAAAAAATAAAATAGACCCTCCCACAAGTCACATATTCAAATAAGTTGTGCACACACGAGGGAGCAAAGTAAAAATATTAAATGATTAAATAATGCTTTTAGACAGCAGGAAGAAATAATTGTTGTTTATACATTTAATATCAAACACATTGAACACTGTGGTGGGCCACCAAATGCCTTTAACTTCTTGTCCAACATACTCTTAAAATACACAAATGTAAACTGTGTAGCATTTAGCTTATATGCTAATTATAGATGCTAACTGCTACATTAAATAGAAGGGCTAAATGTTGATACACTCACTACGATATTACTCACATGTGCACAGTTTTTTGTCAGTTGCCAAAATCATCTTCATTATCCATGATTTGCAATGCTTAGTGGTCAACAGTAGTTCCTCTGTTCTGTTTACAAACACGCTTGGGCTATAGAAAAGCAATTTGCATCACCTTGGTAAGTTTGCATATGTGCAGTTTGCCAACAGAAATCAGGAATCTGTGCAAAATGGGATACTTAAAAAAAAATACTCTTAAGTACATGTAAACAATAATTTAATCCTCCAAGTCCTGATCAGATCAGGTGTTACCTTGAAGCCTCACTCACTTTGGCTTCTTGAAGGAAGAAAGCAGTGAGCAGAGCACTGTTTTCCTGCACAATGGGGACCCTTCTACTCCAGCATTTTGTTTACTTGGCTCCAAAACCAGCACAAACAGAAAATACTGCATTTTTTTAGACCCCAGATAGCAACAGGCGTCTCATGGCCAGCGAGGATGTGGACTGGAACACGTGTTTTTCAGTCTGCCTGTTGTTATTATCACAGTCAAACTTTTGAATTTTGAATGTTAACAGTTTACAAAAGAACAGATGCTTGCATTCGAAAATCAAAGTTGATGCAGCTGGAAATGTGTGTTCAGACTCCTCTTGTGTGCTCCTCTTTTTCTGTGAATTTGTTTAATCATGTAAACACGAATGCATCCTTAAACGCATCGATTGCACAGCTTCAGTATTCTGTTCTCACATAGCCATCAAACCAACAAGGTTAAGCCAAGTTTGAACTAATTTCAGTTTAAATTTAAACCTATTGCACCAAAATAGTAAGTCACATTTTAAACTGTGATCAGGGTTTACCTTTAACCTGACACTGGGGAAGATTTAACTTTTAAAAGAGGTGCATTTTTACATAAATTTAGCAATATAAAATGTTATTTTTCATAGTTTTACAGCACTACTGAAAGTCTCTTTACACAGTGATGTCATACATTTTTGAAGGTCTCCTGTTTTCCTGACTTGTATGTAGCAGCAGAGACCCCTTGTTTTGACCATCTCCATATATGGCCTGTTAGATGGCTGATGACGTGTTTACTGCGTAGCACTGTCTCCTAGGAATGAAATGTGAATCATAACCAGCTAAACTTAGTCCATCCCTGACCAGTCTACACATCATCCCAGGAGCAGTTACTTCTTCCGTATCCTATATAAGCTGTTGGGAAACCTCTGTTGCCTCTGTCTGCTGTGTCTGTTCCATTAAAACAACCTTTTACTGAGCAGAATAACACTATGGCCTTGGTTTTCCCTGCTTCTCTGTCTTCTTGATATCACATGACATTAGTGTCACAAAAGAAATTTTAAAACATGTAGAAACACCGCCCACCTCTGGTTCTAAAGGTAAATTTCTCATTAATTTTCTCCATTGACTTAAAAAAAATCTGTCTAACTCATAGTCATAACACACTTTATTTTTCATTTAACAAAATTTTCTTAACTAAAAAAATCACAAAAATATGTTTGACTCTTTGCAAGTTTCAGATCATCTTTCAATCAAAATCAATTGTGTTGACACTAATGACTTGGACTCGGACTTGCGCACCATGGACTTGTCCTAGCCTCTGACTCATAGATTCCGCTCTTGAGATGCAGTCACATGCAGAGTGCACCTCTGTACATAGATAGATAGATTTGCAGGTGTAGGAGTATTGGACCACTGCTGAAATTCTAAAAAAATTGACATTCCTTTAGGAGACAGCAGTCTGCTCTTACCCACCAAGGACGGAAACAAAGACATATATCTGTCCTATACAAACTGCAGACCAATAAATATGCCAGAAGAGGCCTTCTCTCTTCTGTGATAAGGAGCAGAAACCTGGTATGGACCGCACCCCAGATGGGACCAGATAATTAACCTACGCCTTTGTCCATCCCAACAAAGTTATGCGTATTAAAAGACTTTATCACTCATCTGTTCAAGAGACGGATCTCATGCATTAACATGTTACTTTACAGGAAAATGTCATAGCTATGTTTTGTGCAAACTGTTAAAATCATCATGTTTATTATTGGTTGGATATATGCTTATTCAGTATCATTATTCACCAGTATGTTTATGTTGCTACAAATGTTCCAGTGTAACATGTTTTTAAAGGTATGTAAATTGAAGTGGAGTAACACGTTTCTTTTTATGACATTTACTTTGCATCTAGCAAAGGTAATTCGAATCCTCTCCACTATCAGTACAGAGGGCCATACCACAGACTCAAAAGAGACACCCCCTTTTCAGTCATCTTGGCGCCCAGAGTCTTGCTCTAGTTTTTGTCTTGTCTTGTTTTGTCTTGTCGCGTCTCCGTCTCTCCTTTGTCTTCTAAGTCTAATTTTTCCTTTCTTCTCGTCTCATTTTTGTTGCGTTAAGTTTACTTTGCCAGTGATAACATCTTTTCACGATAAGTCATCCACACTTTTGTTTGGTAGCCCAAGTATCATTTTTGTAGTTTATTTTGAAAAGCCTTGCGCCGCACAACATCCGCCAGCCTATTTTGAGAAGTTATACTTCTAAAGTTTTTGAGTCGCTGTGAAAGGATTTTTATTGAATTTTTCATTTGGCATTAAATGGACATTTGCCATACTCTGAGACTTTGACACTGCCTTACCCTGAACAACATCTAAACTCTCCCTGAGCGGCATCACGCCCACTGTTAATGGGACATCTGGCATCTGGCTTGTGGAGCTTAGAGGACAAACCACGAACCACAGCTTGGAGCCGGGAAGACCAGCCCTGCGATAGATGAAGGACCAACATCCGAGCCCCTGGCAGAAACCGGAGGCTGGCCTGTTGTCACCGCCTTCCCCTCCTGTCCGTGTACAGTAAGCCAGTGTTGTGTAACAGAGTTGGCGCTAGCAGTCTCAGAGTCGCATTCCACCTTTATTCCCTAAATCTTCAATAATTTAATAAGTCATATTATAACTTGCTCCACTGCAATTTATCATTAATTAATCAGTAATTCTGCATAACGGTTCTGTTCAAAATTACATTCCTTTCAATATTTACCCGTGCCTCGTATACTATTCTGCCTAATTGTGTAAATAAATGTTATACTTAATCTAAATTAAGTTGAGTTTGGTGGTCTTTATCATATTGAGTCCCTGCTGGTTAACCTTTCCCTCTTAAGACATTAGTTTAGGTGTTTTAATCTGCACATTAGCGCAAGGTGTGTCTACTCACTTGTAGATACTGCTGAAGTGTACGCTGTTGTTCATTCCGCTGTGTGATTTTCTTTGTCTTGTATCCATTACACGCATCCAATGTAGAGACCACATTTAAGCAAACTGACTTTTTCCAAAAGCCTTTCAATAAGTAAGCACAAACATGCTCATTATACAGCATATCATGGTATTTTTATTGGAGAATTGGTAATAGTTATTCACCAGGCCACCATGTTTGTTGTTGAAGTCAGCACTTGCTTGTGTCAAGTCCTTTGTTTTTCTCAGTGGTTTGTCTGTGTCTGTTAGTTCCGCCCCCTGAAAATTTAACTCAAACCAAGTTGTACCATACTTAATTCTTTGTAAAGGCTGCCCAGGCTACAAATTAGAGACACTAGCTTCCCTAAGACATGCGGATCTTTGGACGGCAAGAGAAATATCAGGAGAGAACCCACGGTTCCCCAACATGGGGAAGACACTGACAACTTCACACAGAGACATGGTGTGTCGACTTGTTGGGAGCAAGTAGCACTAACAACCACTATCCCCACCTAAACATGCAGTTATAATGAAGTATATTGTTCCCATGAAAGTAACATCGCCTAACTTTTTCAGACATGATGACTCTAAAAGTCAATTCGACACTTCCCTGCCACTTCTTAAACCATTGTGACACTTGCATGCTAAATTAGATTTGAGAAAAGGGAGCAATGCAGATAATACATCTCAAGACAAAGCCACTTCTTCTTCTTCGTCAAAGCCAGTGCAAGTCACAGTGAAATTTTCATTACCATTTATTGTTGAATGGAGTATTTTGCAGCTCAGAGGATGATAAGACTTCAATTGCAGCTCTGAGCAGATCCTTTTGTGCATGGGAAACTCCCAGCGTGCCGCAGAAGTGGATGAAAGGATGGCAACATCAACAATGGATGTTTGGGCGGACGGATGCATATATGAGAAAGGCGCTCTAATCTTAGATGTCAGTGTTAGATGCTGTCACTGCCGGAAAAACAGGCCAAGGGAAATGCGTGCTACAGCTCGTCCTTCTGATGCGGGATATCGTGCCTCGCTCACTGCAGAAAGCTTTTGCCGGTTGTTATGGATACCATCTCGTCTGGGGCGTAATATGAAATGGATATTGTTTGTGACATGAATATGTGATGGTAATAAAAGTCTTTTTTTTTTTTTTTTTTTCTTGCACATGCGAGGGGAAAAAATGCCAATGTGCATTAGGGACGATCTCAGGTGACAAAGGAGGCCATTTAGAGTAATTACAACTAGAATTTGACCTTAAAGTAAGGCTATAATTGATAGTGACCTTTTCCCTGTATCTCAGTGGACACTGGAAATACAGTGCAGAGCTGTTTCCTGCTCATGGGAATCCAAAATAATGGTCTGAAGTAGGGCTGAATGACTTTGGAAAAATCACTAATTGCGAATTTCCTGATTGCAATTCGATTTGCAATATATTCTTAAAAAAGATGCAGTTTGCAGTTCTCATGTCAAGCATCTAATGGAGCATTACCACTTGAGAGAACACAGAAATATTAAAATAAGGAATTACATGCAATCAGAATTTGTTTTTAGAGGTCTGAACTACAGGTGTTTTTTGCATATTAAGATCCTGTGGGGGATATTTCATTCTCTGTGCAGATTTTAGGCATTTGTATTCACATCATCGGAATGACAAGAAGATGTAGTATTGGTATGGTTTGTGTGCTTGTAAAGTGTAATAACTTGCAACTATTGAAAATATAGGAGACACTAAAGAGGAGAGGAAAAAAGGAAATGCAAGAAAAAGGTGGTTCCTGACCGTTCTTGCATTGGCAGAGAACGCAAGTTGGTTTCGTAGATAATTTCTTTGTTGTAATAACGCTTCTTGACAATAAAATGTAAACTGTTGGAAAGCCTGATTAGTTCCCTTTTTAAATTGTGCCATGTTTGTGAGAAACATGCATTTATGGGGTGAGCAGAAGAGCTGAGTATGTGACTCACGCACATGAACATTTTTTCAGATCTGCCAATGTCAAACAGCTTATTCTGCCAGTTTCTTGTCTGGTGGGTTGGATGATTAAACATTAAATTACAATTTAACTGTATTAATTCCTGACTAGAAAATCACATATTGGCAATTTAAAGGGACTATTTTATGCAAAATCGACTTTTCTGAGCTTTCTATTATGTTATTTTGTTACCTCATCAAAAACATACCTGGAGCTGTTTTGCTTCATTCATGTCTGTTTTAGTAATCCTGTATTTTCTGGCACTGAATTTCCGAGGCCTTTTTTATTTTACCCCTCTCAACTTGACAAAAATGACCCAAGGGGGCATGTCTAACTTTTTAACTGAACTGAACTGTTCTTGCACTGAACACATTGGAAAATGTGCAGTTGCAAAATGAACTAATGCAAAAAGG
Organism: Bostrychus sinensis; assembly: GCA_020698575.1. NCBI lineage: Eukaryota > Metazoa > Chordata > Actinopteri > Gobiiformes > Eleotridae > Bostrychus > Bostrychus sinensis. The sequence goes on from CM036239.1 coordinate 31,479,211, forward strand.
ACCTGTGGGAACCTTGTCCTCTTTATTTTTGATGGTAGGCTGCAAAGCATTCCCTTTCTCCATTCAAGCACAAGAAAACATTGCATTTCCCACATTTCCATCTAGACACACCTTTTGGGCAGAGGCTGCACCGACTCTGGTTGTCAAAGTGAAGTGGCCAATGTCCATAGATGTCATAGCACACATCTGGTTGTGGTTGTGGGGGTCTTGGGGGAAGGCACTTCTTCCCACATGGCATCACTGATGTAGAACCAAAGGATGATTGCTCAAATCTGGGTGCTGGTGGAGAGGTACCAGCTGGGCAGCCAATTCTAGGTGCTAATTTGTTGACTTGGGACAAACTGTGGGCCACAGCCAGGCAAAACCTTTTAAGAGAAATTGGCTTCCCCACTAGTAGGTCACAGTCTCTCTTGTAAATCTGACTGGACACGTGAAAGAAGCATAATCCCATTGGCATTGCTTAGGAGGTTAACACATTTGTTGTCATACCATTTAACTGCAAGTACCCCTTCAGCAGACTTGTAATCTAGCGCTCCATGTCCTCTCTTCATCAGTTCTTGGTCCTCTATCATGCAAGCCCCACCAATGCGGTTCAATCGGACAGTGCCAATTCACTTGTTAACCAGATTTGCATGTAGGCTCAGGACCTGGTCAAAGTCTGTGAAGTAGTCACAGAAGTCAGTCACAGAAGACCACTGAAAGCCGCAGGCTGTGTTATGGTTTTGCATAGCGTTGTCACCACTTTGCTCCCTTGAGGTAACCCTTGCTCTTCCTCACTTAGATCTAAATTGAAGAATGTGGACAGCCCTTGATAGAGGAGTAGGTCATAGACATGGACATGAACTAGCACAGGAGAACAGCTTGAAGCACAACTTGTCAGGTTTATTCGCAATGTATTGGCAGAGAGTGCCAACCCTTGTCCCCTTATAAGACACCATGACTTCATCCACGCTGTGCTTGTAAGTGGAGGGGATGAGGAGACACTGCACATGAAGCATCTCAAAAAGGGGCCGGATTTTGTAAAATCTGTCAACATTGCCTTCACCCTGCTGATTATCTTTGAAGTGAATGTAGCGGTAACAGCATGTACCTCCTCTTCGTCATGAAATCATCTATCAGGTTCAAACATGATCCGGGGAGCCAGTAGTCCTCCATGGCTGGGAAGTTGAAAATACACATAAAAAGGGGCATAGCCAGGGAATCCTCAATCTCACCAGGGTTAGTCTTTATTGGATCCCCTAACTCCTGGGCCGAGCACAAATTGGTGTGGTAAGCAATATGTTGAACCATCTCATCAGTGAAAAGCATTTTGAAGTACTGATAAGGTGTTTTGACAGCATCAAGGGGGATGAAACTTGAGTCAGGTATCCCTCAATATCTAGCTGCTTCGAGATTCTTCTGGCCTCTTCTACTTTATTTTTAGTTATTCTCTTCTTTGAGCATGAGGATGATGTTGGATCAGGGGTGACTTCCATCGTGGCTGTTTTTAGGTTGTTCTTCCTTTTTTGCTTTGCTTCTTCTTAGTGGTTTGGCTTGTTGGGGGCATCTCCTCCTCATCCACAGATTCAAAGGCAAGGTCTTCAATAAGCTTGTTTGGGAAGATAATCAGGATCCTCAATGATGTTATCACTGTCACTCATATCAGCCTCAGAGTCTTGTGGATCCTCTGGTACAAGCGGCAATAAATTCTTTATCCTTGTACCATGAAAGGATTTAACATCCATTATATAAAACACAGAAACAGACAGAAAGAGAGAAATTATGCCCCAATATATGTAAATGTTTGTTCGACAATTACAAAGATCATACGTATCAAACAGTTTCAGTGTAATAGCAATGCTAATGTTATATATTTATTATAATGCATTGACTAAAGTGTTTTTATTGCATAGAAAATTGTCAATTTTAATGATATTAGCATAATTTCACCAAACTGTTATCAAGCTGTTACCAAGTTGTCAACGTATTCCAAATTTTACTATAAACTGACAACTCAACCATTTGGTAAAGCATGTTTTAAAAATTATTAGATCCTTATAAATCATTTTTTTTGGTTCAATTAATCTACATAAATCGGTTTATTGTTGTGTTAATTTGCTATATATGTTAAAAAAAACAGACTTACCTTTGAAAACTCAGCCAGAAAAAGTCCTGATGTCTGGAGAGATTTTTTGATTTTTAACTTCCTTGTTACCACTCTAGAGGATTATTTTTTTTAGCATAGCATACTTCAAGTGAATGGTAGAGATGACACAATAAGGCTGAGTTAATTTCAAAACATTTTTCAATGAAAGGCAGTGACTCAAAATGTGCTCTACCAAATTGTTGAGCAAACTATTAAAGGGTTAAGTTACATGTAATAAAAGGAAATGACACAGGGAAAAAGAACATATGAAGAAAGAAAGGTGAAGACACCATCTGAAATCTTTCAGTAATCAGAATGCATTCCTGCCCGTCGTCTGACCTATAAAAAGGTGTCTCTTTACAAAGGTGTCACACAGTAATCTAGGAATAGAAATTGGAAATGCAGTTGTTGCAGAACATCTTGATAGCATTAGTTACAGAGGGATTTCTCAATGTCTGAATGTCTCAGTCTCATCATTCCACCATAAACCAGCAATGACACAATACCAATTTTACCTGATGTAGCCTTTTTTTCTCATGACCTAAAGTAGTGTTTCTTAGAGTGGGGTCTTAGCCAAGAGTCAGTGTAACATTATAGAAATATATGGAGAAAACCATGACATAGTCTATTCTATAGAGGGAAGCTGGGGCTGGGATTTTTGAATTTGTGGGATTTTCTTAAGGTAATGTAAGGTCGACAACCACAGTCTTGGCTTTGGGAATGGCTGACCTAAAGAAAGATTTATGAAAACAGTCACTTTTTTTTTTTTTTATTGTAATTATCTGTTGAGTCAAAAGAAAATCCAGCCACTAGGGTTCTTTGCACCAGTCCCAAGCCTGTCTAGCTTAAAATTTTAACACTAGACTTCTGAGTTATAGGAAGATATACGTATTTGACTACTGCAACCAAAGTAATTAGTATACATATTAAACAATATATGCTTAATAAAACAAACACTGAACTTGTGATGTTAGTAGATCAGACTAAGGCCCAATCCCTTTTCTACCCCTTCCCCCTTCTCCTTTGCCCTTCCCCTTCATTTTGCGCATTCACAAGAGACGAAGGGGTGTCTCAATTCTCTTTTGGATCAAGGGGAAGGGAGAAAACTGTATACCCCTCCAAACGGAGCTTTTCCAGATGCACACTTCAAACCAAGAGGTAGGAGGAGTTTACCATAAAACATCTTGTTTATCAGTAACATGGCAGTGAAAAAGACGTATATTCTGCATTTATAACAATAACAAGAATTAGAAAAAAAAAAGAATTATGAGTTATTATGTGTTTCATTCATCTTCATTTATATTACAATTCAGGATACATAAAACTAGCTCATATAATATCTAATTTTGTTGCTATTTCCTTTGCTTTGATGTTTCAGTCTAAAAATCAACAAAAAAGCTGCATATAAGTCCCATAATTTTGTTTTAATGCCGCTACTTTGATGCAGAGTGGAGCAGCAGTGTACGTGAAATTGTGTGACGCACAGCGGCTGTATTTACATTACAGACAGTTGATCTTTACCTGAGCACAGTGAGCTCCTCCTGCCCCACGTGGTGTAAGGTGAAGATTAATCCCCTGACAGTTTTAGTTTACAGCAATTTGTCCGCTTTCTCTGGTGTTACATTTGTGTTTGAGCTGAAGCTCATTCACCTACAGTTCTCCTGTTGTTTAATGCGCTCCTTTCAGTCTAATGTAGGCTAATTTTTTTGTATAAAATATAGTAGTATAAACTGAGCAAATGGCTTGTACAATGATATATAGCCTAATATAAGTATAGGGCTGTCCCATTTCTTAGGGATGTATTGTCAGCCCTACCTCTTACCCCTCTGTTTTCAGGTCAAAGGGGAAGGGGAGCCTAAGCACTTCATCACTATAAATACTGTACATTCACTGTCCTGCACTGTAACCTTTAAGTAATACACAATAAACAGACAATCAAGGGAATCAGTGACTATCTTTCTCATCAGGAATAACTGTGAGTAATATGTTTTTTACTTTCAAGTGAAGAAAAAAAATAGAAGCAGGACAAATAAGTATATTTGCATACTATTTACAGACAGAGCTGGTTAACTGTGTCTGTTGCTCATTAAATGGCTTGTTATGTCTTATGTATTGCCAGACTCAAAGTTAGTAACCTTAATTAAATGGCTAAACCCTGATTATTTGCTCAGGCTGAATTTCCACCACTGTTTGCACAAAGCCTGTAGCAGCTGCTTTGTAACCAAATTAACCACTGGCAGCAAGTGAGAAAGATAATTCCTCCATATATTTGCATTATTCTGTGTTATTAGGTGCTCTTTAATTCATTAGCTGATGATTTCAACTGAGCGCAGAGAAATAAGTTCTGATGAAGTAACTTGTGCTTCCGTCTGCCAACTAGTCACAGTCTGGCACCCATGAATTGTGAATCTTAATGTGAAATGTGTCGACCCTAACAGAGCGTTAATGAAGACGATGAGATTGTAGCCGTGTTCCTGTCGGCTCACTTTATTGTCTGCCAGCAGAAACTTGGTTCTTGAAGAGCTTTAAGATTTTATGTTGCAGAGTTAAGATGTACTCGTGTCAGTTTCAAAAAAAAAAAAAAAAACTATTCTGAGCGAGTTATGTTGCCACAATTAGTGAAGTGGTTGGCTATCCTACATTTGGCGTGGGAGGAAAGGGGTTTGAACTTTTTTTTTTTATTATTATTTATTTGAATGGGACAGCTTGTATTAATAAACAGCTAGTGCCGTAAATACACCGAATTTCAGCTCAGAGCTAATTTCCATCCGTAGTCCCCACTCACTCACATTCACACCGGCTTCCTGGTGTTCCCCAGCGCTCTCCTATCCAAGTACTGACCAGGCCCTACCCTGCTTAGCTTCCGAGGTCTGACGGGATCGGGCATCCACCAACTTGGATATAAAAACTACATCCACAATATGTTCCTGTCCCAAGCTCAGATAAATAGAGCAGCGTTGCATCAGAAAGGGCATCTAGTGTGAAATGATGCCAAAATACCTATACAAATATTATCTAGTCATATTATTAGTATTATTAATTAAAACTATTACCAGATGATGCCAAAATACCCAGACAATTATTATTATTATTATTATTATTATTATTATTATTATTATTATTATTGTTAATAATAATAATAATAATAATATCATAATAATAATAATAATAATAATATTCATAATAATAATAACAGTGATAGATTTTTAGTAAATCAAGCTCAGACAGCAGATTAAATATATTTAAATATTTATCTACCCAAAGTTAAATGTTCATACAAAAGCCTTTTTTGAGCTTTTAACCATGTTATAATGTTTGCACTTCAATATCAGTAACATATCTAGAGTAGTATTTTGTTTCATTCACGCATGTTTGAGTAATTATGTTTGCTGAGCCCGTCATCTTCTAACAATCTAGAAAAGCTTGGTCTCACAGCTTTACGTAGCAGTCAGCTTATTTATCTATCTGTTAGCATAATGTTGCTTATAGCTATGCTAAATAGCCATTTTATGCTCTGTCTATTCCCCTCCCTATTGCCAGCAGGGGGCGTCAGACACCTTATCTTAGCATTCTCTGCAAATTGAAGGTAACAGCTCCCCAAAATAAGACATTTTCCATACCTACAAAATGCAAAGGTGTCACATGCATGTCTTTGGAAGGGTGGGAATAAGCCAGAGTACCTGGAGAAAAGCCCGGAGAAAAGTAAGCGAGGGAGAACATGCAGACTCCACTCGAACACCAGCAGTTTGTTCAACCATTATGTGTTATTTCTAAAGAACTCAATTGTGTGATTTATGAGCGGACTCCAGCAAAATACTGCTTTTGTCTCAGTATTAAGAAGTGAATTTGTACCAGTGATGAGCTGCAAACCACGCTGACACTTCTGACCTTTGAAACAATATGAGTGGAGGAAGTTTAATTCTGTGTAACAGATGTCAAAAGAAATGAATATGTTTCTAAACTTCAAATAGCTTCTAGTAATAGAAGGTACAGGTACAAGACTTCCTGTCCTGTGGCATTTTTGTCTCATCTATTACTCAGAATAGTGTGAAATGTCTTTTTTTGCATGTGGCTCTAACATTAAAACACATCATACAATGGGACCTGCCTAATCAATGTGCTGCAAACATTTTATCAAAGGTCATCACTTAAAAAGGTATAATTCATTGCTTCACTGACTCAACATCATAGTTTGTTGAAGTGACATGCCACAGTGACAGTCTTAAATTATTATTATTATTATTATTATTATTATTATTATACATTTGTCTGTTCAAAATGACTGAAATGCAGATGCAGCGGCTGTGTAATCTCTAGCAAACCATCAGTTTTTGTCCGAATGTGTATTTTCACTACAGGTTTGAAACTACAGAGAAAAATGAAAGGGTTCTGCTGTGGGAAAACAGTGAGCCTCTGTCTTTTCCCCTCCAGGACTCCATGAATGTCACGTCTAGGCAGAGAAGCTCAAAGCATCCCCAAAGCGCTTTCTCGAGCCTACCAAGAAATACCAAGAAAATGTCACTTTCTTCTGGATGATGTGGCTAAAATATGGCTTATTTTTTTACAATTTTCAGACAATTGTTTTATCAACATATTATATGTTTATATGAAATTTGTAGTTTTGGAGCAGCAGTGGCGCCCCAAAACTGACGTGGTAGGTTAACTGTTCGCCTGTCAACCAGAGGATCAGCAGTTTGAACCTCACACATACTCTCATTGTCTCCTTGGGCAAGACGCATAATCCACATTGCCTACTCCAGTCACCACATGTGGTATCTGGTTGTGACTGGAAGGGCATCCAGCATAAAAACCTGACAAATCACAGTGTGACTGGTTTGTAGTGACGACCTCTAATAAAAAAAAAGGCAGCAGCTGCAAGATAAAATAAAAATATGAATTTTGTAGTTTGCAAATTGAACACCTTTTCTTCTAAAAATGTGTTCAATTTGCAATGTGTTGTGTATGCTGTAACAACTGAGCTTTACCATGGCACCACAGCCCTACTTTTTATTCAAAAAATAACTTCTCAACTTCCAATCCCAAAAAATGCAGCTCAAAAATACTTAAAAGATCTAGTGGGTCACAGTCTCTGTCATTTGTGTCTTTGAGTTAAAATTGAACTTGGCTTGATATTATAGTACATAGTGCAATCTCTCAGCTGCTCAAAAAGTAATGAGATCTGAGTGCATTGTCTTGTTGTCCCACTGCTGAATCAACTTTCCTAATCGTTCATTTGGAATAAATCCGACTCGTTTGTCTCTCTCTGACGGCACCAACAACAACACACACCAGTTTACTCATTATCCAACTCCGAAACCACCACTATGCTTCTTTTATAATGCCTTTAATAATTATCATTCATACTCTCAAAGGTCTCCCATTCCCATTGCTATTCAAATCAAAGCTGTTATCATAATCAAATAGTGAATTAAGGTTAAATAACTTCGCCGATGTTAGTGCGGCATGTGGTGCTTTTTCTTCTGATGTCTCTTTGGAGGAGAAGCCTTGACAACACAACACACACTGGCGCTGTGATTGCCTCTTCATTAACATGCGTCTCCATCTTGATTATAATTTCCCAAGCAGTTCAGCCTTCAATGAATTCAAATGTAGAAGTCACAGAGAACAATTTTCCAGCTCGATCAGCACTGCTCCCTCTGTCGCAGCCTTTCACAATGATTTTTATAATTGATAAAGTAACTACTTACTTACCACACACACACAAGGAGCTATTGACTGTTCTCAAATGACATCTGATGGACTTCAAGATATACAAATACAGTAATAATAAGCATTTGAACGCCTCTAATTAGTGTTGGAATTTCTGAAAAGTCCAAAGAACCTGCGATTTATTTGCTGTGCCTCTTGTAGTGGTAATTTTGTCCATTCAGTTGAGGTGTTACTGTTTGCTATAGACCAGTTGTTCCCAAATGGTGGGTCAGAACCAAAAATGTGAAGTTTGAATATACAGTAGGTTCAGATACACTATATTTCCAAAAGTATCAGCTCACCTGCCTTTACACACATATGAACTTAAGTGACATCCCATTCTTAATCCACAGGTTTAATATGACGTCGGCCCACCCTTAGCATCTATCTACAGCAGACATCTATGTGTCTGACGTTCTCGTCTTCTCAGAAGGCCTGGCTCGCAGTCTTCGCTATAATTCATCCCAAAGGTGATCAATCAGGTTGAGGTCAGGACTCTGTGCAGGCCAGTCAATTTCTTCCACACCAAACTCGCTCATCCATGTCTTTATGAACCATGCTTTGTGCAGTATTGTTGAAACAGGAAGTGGCCATCCCCAAACTGTTCTCACAAAATTGGGAGCATGGAATTGTCCAAAATTTCTTGGTATGCTGAAGCGTTCAGAGTTTCTTTCACTTGATCAAAGAGGCCAAGCCCAGCTCCTGAAAACAGCCTCACACCTTAATCCGAATTCAGTTATTTGGGTGGGTGAGCAAATACTTTTGGAAAAAGTGTATCAGCTCATTCAAGCCTAAGTTTTGTTTTTAATTATATGAAACTGAGTACAAGACAGTGGTGAGACCAGCAATGCTGTATGGTTTAGAGACAGTGGAAAAGACACGAAGCAGATCTAGAGAGAGGTTCTCTTTGCTCATGACTAAGGCTGGGTATTGTTCAGATTTTTGCAATACCAGTACATAAATGATATCTGGTTTTTGATACCGGTACCTGAGCAATATTTTTTCTATTACCTATTCATCATCTACAGTCATAAAACACAATAATACTGAAAAAAAGACACATTTTTGGAGCAAAATTCTTTGCTGTAAGTTAAAACCAGTAGGCAAGGCAAGGCAAGGCAGGTTTATTTGTATAGCACAATTCATACTCAGAGCAATTCAAAGTGCTTTACAGAAAATAAAAGGCAAATTTAAAAGTACAAAACACAATTTAAAACAATAAAATCAAATTTAAAGAGTATAATTAAGAATTAAGAATTTAAAATTAAATTAAAAGAGAAGAGTGCAGATAAAACACTTTCAGTTGGCATATGCACAGTTAAAAAGAACAGTCTTAAGTCTGGACTTGAACATTGTCAGAGTAGAGGCCTTGTCTAACATCGTCAGGGAGACTGTTCCAGAGTTTAGCTGCATAAAACTGAAACGCTGCTTCACCGAGTTTAGTCCTGACTCTGGGCACCAGCAGAAGACCTGTCCCTGAGGTTCTCAGAGTCCGAGATGGTTCATATGGGACCAACATGTCAGAGATGTACTTTGGTGCTAAGCCATGGAGAGACTTGTACACAAGCAGAGATGTTTTAAGTTTTAAGTAGTTTGTATGATTTATTCTGTTATTTATTTGATTTATACATGCAAAAATTAACATTAAACGTCCCACTAGTTATTGAAACTTGCTATTGAATATATATATTTTTCCCCAATACCAGTAGTACTGTAACTTTTTTTTTTTATTATCACAAAGGTATCGTTTAGCTGTACCCAGCCCTACTCATGATGAGGACAGATATGATCAGGAATGAGTATAGCAGAGGGACAGCTGATGTTGGTGATAAAGTCATCAAGGCCAGACTATGAGATGTGCAAAATAAAAGTGAAAATATGGGAAGAAAGATGCTGAGGTTTGAGATGCCAGGCATCCCATTGCCATTTTAATAACAGTAAAGTCTTGTTGTGCTCCAATGTAATGACCACATTCAAACAAAATGACTTTATATACAGAAGTCTTTATATACAGAAACTGGCTTTTGTAGTTTGTTTGTTCTGGTTACAGGTTGGCACCATACTACTTCTGTTCTGCCCATTATTTCACTGATCCTGCCTGTGGTTGTTCCGCCATAGAAATGAAACTCACACAAAGAGATACCAGGCTAACTTCTTTGTATAGAATAGGAAAAGAGTTTGTCTGGTTGGCCAGGTAGGAGGTCTAGAGGAAGACCACAAGGACATGAAGTTAGCTGGGGTAAGAGAAGCAAATTCAGGGTTAGATGAAGTATGTGATTCGTGGTAATCGTGGAACAGCCAAAAAGTAAAGGAGAATAATTATGTAAGTGGGTTTTATTCTTTAGCATTGTATGCAGAGCCTCTATTTTATTTAAGTGTTTAAGATGCAATCAGCAGGGAGACAGAGAAAATATATTTGTCACCCAGGTTACATCTGTGCTCTGCTTTTGTATACATCTTCACACTAGGCATGCCTGACAGAACCGCCCTGTTGCACCTCACGTATAAGCAACACGTGCAGGTGAAACATGGCTTTTCTTCAAAGGCAAGTTTTGGCCACCTATTTCACTATATGTCTATGTGTAAAACCATTGTGACCCCATTGTATGAGTCGTTAAAACAGACTTTCAATAAATCTTTTGGCTCCTAAGTAACTATTAAAAATCAAAGGCAGATCAACTCTTTTTTCTTTTAAATCATTTATTCTTTTTCCATGCCTTCACCAAGCAGGACATGCAACCAGAAGTCCAATCTAATGGGACTTGAACTTCTAAGACATGCAGTGGCTTGCAAAATATTCATACCCCTTAGCATTGTCCCTTTATCGTTGCCTTACAACCAGGAATTTAAAGGCCATACCGCCTTGTGGATGCCCAATCCCGTCAGACCGCGGAAGCTAAGCAGGGTAGGGCCTGGTCAGTTCCTGGATGGGAGACTGCTGGGAAATACCAGGAAGCTGGTGTGAATGTGAGTGAGTGAGTGGGGACTACGAATGGAAATTAGCTCTGAGCTATAATCCGGTGTATTTACGGCACTAGCTGCTGTTCATTTATACACGCTGTCCCATATAAATAAATAAATAAATAAAAAATAGATCATTGGGAGGTTTATGTCAGTCACATTACATTTCATACAAATAACAATGAAAATGCAAAATAGTTTTTATTGTGAAGGAAATAAGAAATATGACAGAAAAACAGAAAACTTGACCGTGCATAAATATTCATCTCCTAATGTCAGTCGTCTGTAGAACCACCTTCTAAAGTCTTCCAGTTCCAAGTCTTCCAGGAATGAGTTTTTATGAGCTTGGTTTATAAAATCAGTAGGATTTGTACTGATTCTCCAGCTAAAAACAGCTCCAGCTCCTTCAAGTTGGATGCATTATACAGTAGTTGAGTCATTTCCTTCAACAATTTTCCTATATTACACCCCATTCTTCACTCCTTCATTTCTGCTTCTTTGAAAAGGGGCTGAATACTTATGTCAAGTTTTCTGTTTTTCTGTTATATTTCTTATTTGCTTCACATTAAAACATATTTAGCATTTTCATAGATGTTGTCATATGATGTAAAGTGACTGACATAAACCTCCCAGCAATCCACTTTAATTTCTGGTTGCAAGGCAACAATAAAGGAAAAATGCTAAGGGATATGAATACTTTTGCAAGCCACTGTACTAAGATCTCAGAGCCAGATCTAAAACCTTCAGCGGTCAGGACAAGTTTATGTCTCAAAGAAATAGAGACTAATGAGGACCATAGCCAAATCTAAATATCATGGCTAGTGGTTAAATTAGCCAACAGCAACCTCATTTGTTGTTACATGTTACTTTCATGGCATGCTGCAGCTACTTTTTTGTCCTATAGTAAAATGTCAACGTCACTCTTTGGTTACAATTGTTTTAAAATTTTTGCTGGAGAGAGACAAACAGAGAGAGACAAAATAGCACTAACACTACCTTAGCAAGTGACTGTATTGGATCAGACTCACACCTCGGATTGGCTGGAGGAGGACAACAGTCCCCAGGGGCCCTTTGTTGAGTGGGATGTGGGTCCTGTATAAACATGACACCTGCAACCTGCTCTATAGAGGGGACCACCGGCTTTTTACGGAAAAGACAAAGAAAAAGCTCCCTGGAAAGCTGCAGCTGGTTCTGTCTAAATCTGCACAAGAGAATAATGGAAAAGGAGAGCAGGACACACACCTTTCAGAGGCTGCTGATGTCCCGGTCCACATATAAACAGGTCATTTTGTATTATTATGTGGCGACAGTCTGACATTTTGTATTATTGGTAAAGAGTTTGACATATTCAATCCCTTCACTCTTGACAAAGAACTCAGATAGGGCCTCTTAGGAAGACACATTTTAGACCAATAAATGCAGACAATGCATCAGGGGTGGGCAATACTTTCTTGTTTTTTACCGACCTGATAATAAGTATACCAGGCTAAAACTGCCAATATCAATAGTGACTGGTATACTATTATTTTGATTTCTATATTTTATATATTTTTTTAGATTATTTATAGTTTTAATATATGAATTTATGTATTATAGTTAGTTTTTCTTTCAGCCCATTTAATTTTGTGTAAACAACATTTCCCCATTACAATAAAAAGTTGAGTGACAAAATGGACACTTCTCTCAAAGTAGACACACACTGCCCAGTTTTTCTTGCTAGATAGTACATTAAAAAAAGTGAATTACAGTCTCTTTGTGAATTCCACAGATGTCTGTAATAGTTAAGAATAGTTGACCATCAGTTGTTCCAGAACTTATTTTGCAGGGTAGATTCTGTGAAGAATTTTTAAAGACAGCTTTTTAATCTCATCGGTAAGGCCAAACAACAAGCTAGTGGTGGCTTTAATTCTTGATTTTCATTATGGCAGAGGGGCCAAATGGCCAAAAAAAACTTTGTACAAATACGCTGAGGGGAAACAAAAGTAGAGCTCAGCAAGGGATCACACAAGAGTCAACTGGACTTGTGAGTATTTACAACAGTGCTTTACTTCAAAATATACAGAACACTATGGACAGGACTGGCCCAAGCCTTCATGGGACCCTAAGCAGAATTTGACGTTGGGCCCCTACCATATCAGTGGCACCAGTTACACAATTATTGACGATTCACATTCCACAAATGTGACACAGCTGTTAATAGTTGCATGTACTAGTGCTCACATCAGACCAGTGTCACTGAGGAGGTTGGGGGCTTAAACTTGACGTGTGTGTTTCTGGCAAAAGGGCAATTTTAGGGCCTAAGAATTAGTTTCTTTAGCTTCAGCTACTCACTGTTTGTCAGTACAGAGCAGGGGGGTCGGGGTGTCCTCCCTCAGAAAAAAATTTATTGGAACAGATATAGATATCAATATTCCTGTATTGTGGTGCATTTTAACAGGTGTTCCTGCTGGGTAGACTAAAATAATGGATTGCATTTCTATTTTAATACAATTCTATACTTGTAGGAGTATCAAACTAGACAGTTAAGTTATTACTGACATACTACTACTACTACTATATTTTTATGACAGTCTAAGAAGCTCTCAGTCAGCAGAGTCTTCACTAAACTGATTCAATAAATATATATAAATTCAAGCAAAACCAAACCATTGCACAGCTGTGAAAAGAGGTATAATTATCAGTCCCTTCTGTGCATATTATATAAATACATAGTTTTCACTGTTTACATCCACAAAGAACATGAAAGATGCACAGTAAATGTGCATTGAGAGGTAGCCTGCACTAGTTTTAAATGGTTCTGTAACAGTCAGCAAGTAGAAAATAAAAGTAGAATCCTAACAGCAGACAAATATTTGAAAAACTTATACTTGTAGTATTCATGTCCCTCCGAAATAGATTATTTTAATCATATTATGAATAGCCAGTCCTGTTTCAGTCCTACTTTTATCCTTGCATGTTGACATCAGCCCAGTGTGAAGTACGAAGTGGTAGGCAGACATTCGTCTCATGACTCTACAATGTCAGAGATTTATTTCTGGAGTAAAACAAGCTGCCTCTTGCTGCATTAATCTGCGCTGGTGTTTGCCTTTTGTCTCTTTTTGTGCATAACTTAAACATAGCACACCACAGTAATAACATGATCAAAGACCCCCGTGCCAGTGTAAACACATAGCTGTCCTGCACGGGCCTGTTCAAAAAATCTATTATAGGAGGCAGCCAGCTGGAATATATTAAATAATCAATGGTAGTATCGTTGTTTTTTGTTCATACAAACAATATCTATATAAACTGTGTACTACAACTTTCATTATACAATGTTTTAATGAACATGTGTATTGACAATTCACGGAACTGTGTGGAGAATCCCTGGCAGCTTCATGGCCCTATGCAGCCACTTAGTTCACTTATAGCCTGTCCATAGAGAAAAATAAGGCAAAAACAGCAAAGAAACAAAAAAAAGTTACTGAGTTCCGAAAGGCAAATGAAAAATGTATTTTATTATATTTATTATAGTATAGTTATAGTATTTATTATAGAAAAGAGAGAGAGAGATGTTGGGTGGGATTTGACTTTCAGACCTGGCAACCCTGTTGTGGAATTTAATCATGTCAAGCATCACTGCAGGAGAAGTTTATTTGCACATTTGTCACTGGATGTTGCCAAAAATTGTTGTCAGTGATCATATACAGTACGTTATAGTATAATAAGAAGTTTGGTAAATGCAAACTCAGACTGGGTTTGGGCTGAGGACAATACATTTTACTGAGCCATTCTAAAACCTTTCTGCAGTTCAGTGGTATCTCCTGCAGTGCTTTGAATCAGTTTCCATAACCCGGTTTGGACTAAGCTTTAGAGGTGGGACAGTTAGCCTCACATAGACCTATAGAACACTCAGTTTACAGAGAAGTCCATTATATCGGGCAGTCATAGAAGCAGGTTATAGTGCTGCAGTGGCATTTTGCACTTGAGTTTCTTTAAAGGGGAATCCAAACGGGAACAGGGGACGCCCGCAGGGAGCGGTGGGCACAGCTTTACACACAGATTTTATATATTTTTTTTTTGGCTGTAAAAGAGACGAACTGCTGCCAAAATAGTGATGTGTTGGGAGCAGAGGGACGCCACGGGAAGCGCCTTGTGTTTTGATCTCTCTTCTCTTATAATCTGCTCCAGCGCAGCTCACTTCGACTCACAGGCTAATCATGCATACAGAGATGACATGAATAGTAACATCTTTTTCTCTGGTAAATGGAAGCCATTTCAAGCATTTGGAAGACTTTCTAATGAATACATGATTAGCCTAATTACAAAAAAGCTTTTGTTTTTTTCAAAGATATTCTAAGGCTGTCTGGAAACTGTACAGGTAATAAATATATTAAAACCTTTTTTAATGTATACAGTGTTTTCCTACTCCACGATTTGTTCAGCTATAGGTTGATTGACAGCAGACTCACAGCACCACCGACCTTTTATTTCATCATCCTCTGCAAGGCAGCACAACAGTGGGCGCTTACAGCTTTAGGAATTTGGAATTTTTTGGAGCCACATTTGTCATATTTGGTACAGTGCTTAATTTGTAGATCGGTGGTTACTGGAACACATGTGGGTGGTGGACTGCGGGGTTCGACCTTAACAGTTACTGGAACACCCCCAGAATAGAGTGGTTTAATGTCGAACACACCAACTTATGAAGCACCAAGACTTACATACACAGTTAGCATATAGCCCTATTCATGATGTTTTTAAATTTTTTTTACTTTCTTTTTTGTTTTTGTTTTTGTTTTTTTCAAATTGGAGGAGTCCTGCTGCAGTTTGCCTATCACCTGTAAAACTACAGTATTGTAACTTATGTCTTCATGAAAAATTACACTGAAATTGCTGTTAAATGGGGCAGTATTTGTCCTACTGTACTATTGGCCTACATGCTCTCTGCAGCGTGTCACTGGCCTTTCCTCTGTCCTCCTGTAGCGAGTACAAATGAACATGAGCCTGATCCCCACACACTCCTCCATTCTGTTTTAGGGGCCGTTTAAACGACAACATGTTTTGCCTATTCCACAATGATTCGATTGCGGTTTGGCCTTTTGTTTACACAAGGACGAGGTTTCCGTTTTTTCAATCCATAATCTTTTGAAAATGCTGGAAGAGGTGTTTTGGTCTCACAGCAGGGAGCCGCTCTGCACTCGTGTAAACTGTGAGGATGGCATACTCACTGAAAACAGTGACATAAAATCCCCAATCTGAACAACAATTGGCTGCATTGCCGTGTGAACAGACCTTAAGTGTGTGCATGAGTGTGTCAATCAAAGAGGAGAAAGAACTATAGGAGCTGTGACATGTGCAGCGAGAACTTAATTTGCAGCAAACAAAAAAAAAAAGAAAAATATGCACGGCTCGGGGGGTGTGGTCAGCCTCTGAGAAAAACCCGCAGAGCAAATGAAAATTACACTGCCCAAAAGCCTGACTGTGGCTGTATTGCAAGTACAAAGACAAAGAGTTTTTTGTTTTTTGTTTTGTTTTTTCGCTCCGATAAATGCAGCAATTATGCAGATCCAGTATTTATAATTCCCGGATCCTTGGCAGACAAAAATCAGGAGAAAACTGATTTTCTCCAAAACTGACTTTTTACTTATTAATAGACCACGACAAAAGGTTAAAAAGAAGTCATCTGGACTTGGTTTTTCAAAGTAGAAGAGTTTACCCCTTATCTAAGAGGCTTTCTCAATTCTTCAATACAGAATTGGATAAGAGCTACAACTTACCCACATCCAGAAGTGACCTCTAATCCCAGAGGCTTTCTCAGTGTTCTCAGAAAAAACAAGTCCAGATGACTTTTTTTTTAAACTTTTGTGATTCAATTAGCCTGGATGAGTGAGAGTCACAGACTTATTTATAGACTACTTTTTTTTTTTTTTTTAACCTTTTTACATTTGGACACATTTCCATTAGCATTTCATGTTTTATAACTGAAAAGTAATCCATATTTATTGAATGCGGAGCTGTTACTTTCCCTTTACTGAAAATGCTTGGATTAGGTGCCTGTCCATTTAAGGCCCCTCGCCCCACCTACTTAACCAGCCAGTCTATACTATGCACTGTAAAAACTGTACAGTAGTAAAAAGTTAAGCCTGGCTGATTTGATGCAGAACTATAAATGAGCCTTTACAATAGAAAGAGAATAGCTGCCTTAGCACTCCTAAGCCTTCCTCTGACTCTCACTGAATTTATAATTACCCAGTTAATTAGTGGAATTTAATATTTATAGAATCACCTTGACAAGTTTTAACATTAGCTTCATGTCTTCAAAGCCATTAAGGTTGAATAAGCCACAACCATATGCATACACAAAGTTAGACATTTTATAGAGCTATGTGCGAAGTTGGACGAAGCTCCGCATGTAAAGATAATGAGTGTGCCTGATTGTAGTCCAGCACCACACAAAGTAATATAGCACTACAGACTTATATTACTCTCTTCCCATTTCTTCAGTTGAAATTTAATTAAAAGTGTAAAGACACAGTCCACCTGAATGCTTTCTGGTGAGTTTTTTAATTACCTTGATCAGCAGCTTACACTCTGTGAGTTTTGACACCTACAAAGCAATGGCTCACTACTGTATACTGGTTTCTTTTACTTCTTCAGTGGACTGTTGGATTTAATTTAAATTTACTGTACTGGGTTTACACTTTTGTTGTGTTGTTTTTATCTTTTTATTTTGCCCATGGGTCAAGGCCTGAGGTTGCAAGTGAGCAACTTGTGGCTGGGTCACCTCCACACACAGCTTGGGCTCTGAAATCCAGCTGCTTAAGAGGGGCTGGACTCTTGTCCACGGTGGGACACAAGGACAAGGGCTCAGATACAAGTTTATGAAATGAGTTTCCTCTCCAGGTTCACCAGGTCCTTCCTGTAAGATGGGGTGAGGAGCTTGGCCACCCAAAAAGAGCTCTGAGTAGAGCTGCTGCCAGTTGTGAGTCAGTTGAGGTGGCTCACACTCATATGCCTCCTGGATGCTTTGCTGCGGAGGTGTTCCAGGCATGTCCTACCCAGAGAAGACCCTGGGGCTGACCAAGGACATGCTCTGCTGTATTGAGAATGCTATGGTCCTCCCTGGAGGAGCTGGAGGAGGTGTCATGGGAGAAAGAAGTCTGGACAGCACTGTTTAAACTACTGCCCCTGCAACTTTGCCCCAGATAGATGTGAAAGGATATACCAGGAAGGTGAAGTTGATGGGAGGGGCAAAAGTTTGAAAGAGCAGTGGGAGGGGAATCTCTGCCTTTCACTCATTTCCATTGCACATGTGTCTGAGGAGAGGGCAGTAAGAGCCAGGAGCCAGGCTTAGAAGCAGCAGATCTGATTGTGCGAAAAGAATTCAAAAGAAGGTAAATATATAAAGTATACTGGGATTTTAGTCACAAAAGTCCTTACAATTAATATCCCACATTCTTTCACTTGGTCCAGTCACCTGAAGGCCTCCTTGTCTCCTTGTCTTGTTTGAAATCTGTTTATCCTTATAAAAGGTACTTATATTTAGTGTTTTATTATAACGAGATGTACTAAACACTGATAAGTATATTAATTGTTGCCATTTCTTTTAGTACTCACTTCATGTGGCTGAAGAGCTGGCCACTGTTTTTCCTGGTTTATATTCAGTTCTATCCATTGTTTGGGCCAGTAGTAGTATTGTTTGGTTTGTTGTTGGGGTTGCCATTGCGTGTAGTTGAGTTACTGTTTCACCTGTTATTTTGGCCGCAGGTAAAGGCCACCCTTTTTGGTTTGGTTTGTTGTGTTTTATTATATTTTATATTCACTTTTTTTTTTTTTTTTTTTTTTTTTTTTTTGGCTAACTCTAGCACAGTCTCCAGACTGCCATAACCCTCTTTTTAAGAAATACTGCCCATCAATGAATTGAATTTAGCCTACTCTAAGTATTTTAATGATTGTACTGAATATGCTCTGAGGTCATTTTGTATATTCTTATAGTGAATAAATATGTGCATTTGTCTTTATAAAAAGTCCCCTAGGTCTTAATTTAATTAATAAAATCGACTTGGTCACACAAACAAATTGAATAGATATATTTCTGCTGTTTGTACCTGGTGGTTTGTGTAAAAATAGTGTCATAGACAGAAAATTCGACTTTGTGGTAAATAGCTACTCTTTGATAAAGAAAAGAAAAGTGTTGCTGTATCTTGGCATCCTAACTATGACATTACATAGACCTTAATATATACCACCACTCGCCCCAACTACTTAAATAATAATTTAATTAAGACTGTTAACATCTAGGCCTACCTAACGTTTAGGGTACTGATAATACTTTTTACTTGTGGTTTAAGTAATCACAATTTGCAACCAAACTACAAAAAAACAGCCATCTCAATTTCAAAGCAATGTTTATCCACCGAGCTTCACGGTCGTCCTTTCTTTCTCTGTCACCATGGAAACTAAGTGTGGATAAGTGTGTATTTTTTGCCGGTCACCTGTTCTGATTAGTAACGCTGGTGTTTGTTTCTGCACTGCCGGTCTGTTCATGCAAACTGTCCTCTCGACAAAATCCATGTGAAGAAGACTTCAGCCGTGAACAACAGCAGACTGGCTTCTGTTCAAAACATGGGAATTATGATTAAATCTCATAAACATCTTTAATTGGTGGTTTCTGTTCATATGGAACTAAAAACATGTTTACAAAAGATCTATGACAAAATGGAAATGGAGGAGCACGGGGTACTTGTGCATAAATATTAAATACTTTGCTCATTAGATGTGTTGTAAGACCCTGAGAGCTGTCTCCGGAGCCTGAAGGGGGCTCTGTAATGGACCTGGACTAGTTTTGTCCTAATGTCACACACTCACCACCCAGCTCTAACCACTCCACACACCATTACACAACCACTTACTGAGTACAGTTTTGATCCTTTGTAGACCTTGTTTATTGTTTCATGCTTTGACTGGATGGTATGGGCAAAAATATATAATTCAATATAATAATTTATCATTTCTCGATATACAATATATATCTCAATATTTTTGGCAAGAGCTAATGAGTACTGACAACTTTTTTCAAGACTTGTATCAATCAGAAATTAGAAAAGTATTAATAGAGTGGTGGGATGCAATTAAATGCCAGAAATACAGTACAATAATAATTTTATTGTCTTGTCAGGAGGACCTGACCTGTGGAGTGCAGGCAGCAAACAAGAACATATGAGGTAAGTAAATCCCGGATGTAAGAGGGGGCAAGACCTTTCAGGGCTTTAAAAACGATAACAATGCCAAAGAAATCCACCCACATTGGGTGTTTTGGGTGTTGTTCATGTCCATCCCTGGTTGCCATGTGCCAGAAATAAGGAAACTGAGAAAGGTTCCGTGATGCCATAGACAAGTGTGATTAAATGCATATTTTTTCTGTAATTATTAAATCATAATGAATGTGTTAAAGTTTCGGCCCTAATTAATAGTTCATTTTAGTCAGTAAGACACTTAAATAAAAGTTAATCTGACTGGAAGAAAACAAATATCATCTCAATAACAGGCTGTGGCTTTCACTTAATAAATTATTTTGTTAGGCTAAGAAAAAGTTAGCCTAATGAAGAATTAAATTGTTTAAATTCCCCTCAGTTCTCTCCTCATAGTTATTAGCTAATTTGTGACTCTTCATAACCATGGTGTTTTTAACTGGCCCTCTTTATTTTTCTGTAACAAAAATTACCTTAAAGTTACACTGTATAAGATTCCCGGTCTTGCGCCTCTAGAGGCCACAGGTGCCACTGCACCGTCGCAAAACGTAAACACTAGGGCCCCTCCTCCTTCTGAAACTGTGCGAGCGTGAGTCTATTTCCATCATTGTTTCAACTTTAGTTGACCTGCTGCTACCTTTGGAAGTTTGGACTGGATCTTCTATAGAGTTAGCGCTAGCGTTAGCTTATCAACAAATATCGCGCAATGGTCGCAGTAAAAACAACTAATAACTGTATGAAAAAGCACGTTCTAAAGAAAAAATAAAGAGGCTAATTTACCTGCCCAACAATAAAGATGCAAAAACGTGATCCGATTTGCAGCCTTCTCTGTCTCTCATCTGACGCCAGCGAGCAAAAGTCTGTCCGATGTTGACTCTTGTCTGCGATCTGGTGCGGTCCCTTTCACATTTTCTTTTTCTTGCCTCGTCCGACATTGTCTTCATCTTCTTGTGTCTTTCAGCCCTGACGAACTGGCGAAAATAACAACGTTAAAAGTAGCTTCATGGTTATACTGCACCTCAGGTATAAGAGCAGAAGGGAATGCCGTAAAGCAAGTCGTTCCCTGTCACGTGACTCTTCCTGAACAGCGGAGCGCTCCCGGCCAAGTTGCGAGGGTGGTTTCTCAGTACAGAAGCCCCGCTCGGAGCAACAGATCGCGCCTCAGGCCTTATAATCGCTCAAAAAATCACAAAAACAAGTCAGTATGCCCCACATATTTAGGAGAAAAGTTACACAGTGTAACTTTAAGGGAGCTTTATTATGCAAAATAGACTTTTCTGACCTTTCTATGTTATAAGGTTCCCTTATCAAAAACATATCTGGAGTTGTGTTGTGCTTTATTCACACATGTTGGCGCTGAGTTTCTGAGGCTTCAAAACGCTTGGATCTCCATCTCCCATGAGCCCTAGCCCACTCCAGGAAGCACTGACCAATCAACAAGCCCTATACATCCAGTCTGCTCTCATTCATTTATGCAAAAAAAAAAAAAAAAATGTGTACAGCTCTGTTTCTACTGATTACTCACAGACATTTTTAATTTTGTTGTGAAATGGCATCATACAAAAATTTACAAGACTGCATTCTGCTGCCCTCTGTTGGTCTCTTCATCTATTTCTTTATGACACCAGTAGAGTACTTCATAAAACATAAGTTTAGTCACATAATGTTTTTAATGCACTGCTGTTCTAGAGGCAACCAAGATGGGTTTAAAAAATATCAATAGAAGGCATAATATATTCTTTTTAAAGCAAACAAATAACGAATACTTGTGGCATGAAATAACAGCGCATCTCCAAATTGCTCAAGAAGTATTAGCACCTCATGCTTAATAGAGTAGGTAGCTTCTTGTTTAAAAGCTGCTCTTCAAGTGCAAGGTCACGGCCCATGGATAATTTTTTATTGGCCCTTCGACTTAATTTTTAACTGGCCCAAATTGCCACAGGTACTCTGATTTAAAGCACAAGTAAAAACAGCTTAATATTTGTGTCAGATGGACCTGAGTTTAGCCGTATATGTGCCAGTTCCAAGCCCAGATAAATGTGGGGTTGTGGAAGGGCACCTAGAACAAAACCTAGTCACACTGGAGACCCCAGATGTAGCTGAGAGGGACTTTCTTTTATGGTGAGATGAAATACGTCACCTATGTGTGTGGCCCTCCTCCACATACAGTATAATTTCCAGTATGTGGCCCTCAATGAAAAAGGTTTTGGTCTTTGTCTTAGGGTTAGGGTTAGGGAGATGGAAGGAAGCCAGTGGTAAAACATGGTAACTGGGGAAGGACATGGACTCCACTTGCCATTCACAAAGGAACAACAATAAGCACAGGGCATAAGCTGCTTCTCTAAGAGGCATTGCTTGCTACTGTAGTGTGTCTGTTTTGGGAGGACAATAGAAAGTTCCTTGTTATTTTGACATGTCATTGTTTTAACATCTACATTTTTATTCAATTCCGGTTCATAAGAAATGCATAAGAATTTAAGTTTGATAAGGAGACACAAACAGGCTATCTAAAACAAAAAAAAAAGATCATAATTATACTACAACAAAGTATGCTAATAAAAATCATTAAAAAAAACTAATCATGAACAAAAAATCATGAATTGAATTGACTTGTAACTTGAGTGCAGTGTGTTTTTATTCTAGATCATGGCTACGCATCTACAAAGCAAAGTTCCATGTCATATATAAACACAGCTAGCCTTGCCCTTGTGCGATATTACTATTTATGTAGCAGACGCCTCTTTGGGGTTTACCTGTACCAATCTGTCAGATCCTTTGCCACTTAGAATAGCATCAAGAGTGACAACATCTATACTTAAATCACTGTAGCTGCAGCAGTTTTTGTGCGTCCTCCAAATTGACAGCTTGGGCTTTGCATTATATATATATATATATATGAGGAGTGGAAATGTACTGGGGGACATCCATCTGGCAGCTGAATGGCATCTCTCCACACACACACACACACACACACACATACACACACAAAAAAAAAAAAAAAACACTGTATATCCTCCTACATCTATCCTCATAATGCAGCTGCAGAGTGGTTTACCTTCCCTGTAAGCAATAAAAATTTAAGGGTAGAAGCAGCGAGCACAACCTCTTCATCCCTCCCACGACATGCCGACCAAAAATAAACTGCTGTTGGGTCCCTGTTCAGATGCTAGCCAGGGGAGCCGAGCAAGGTGATAACATGCACTCATGCTCTCATAGCTATCCTTTCCTTTCGACACATGGCATTTCAGCAACACTTGGCTGTGTACTGAAATTGGATTTTTTCTTACCTTTGGCTTTAAAGTGAAAGTATTTGGAAAAAAAAGATGTTAATATTTGTTGTCAAGCCCCTATTCCCTTCTCATCCCTTCAACACTGAACTAATGGCTGTCCCTAACAGAGAAAGTGGCTAATTGGCAGCACTGTCTATATAGTTACACAGTGGAATGACGCAAAAAGAAAAACATCAAGAGAGGACAGGAAAGTAAAGCTATGCTGTTGTTGTTAAGGGATAAAAATGTGTCTAACATTTCCCTCTTAAAGATTCGTTTCCTTTTTTCCTTTGTATTAGAGGAAAACTAATTATTCAGCAGCATAACAGAAGTAATCTCTGGTGTGAAAATGACTCTGACACCTCATCTGGGCTTCATTACAAAGTGTTTTTGACAGATGGGGAACTAGAAC
The DNA here is from genome assembly GCA_020698575.1 of Bostrychus sinensis. NCBI lineage: Eukaryota > Metazoa > Chordata > Actinopteri > Gobiiformes > Eleotridae > Bostrychus > Bostrychus sinensis. Next base: position 31,502,920 of record CM036239.1, read on the forward strand.
AGGGACTGAATTTTTCAACCAATCACGTGCTCAGAACAAAGAGTGATGGTCCCATTCAGATCAGGGACACTTTCTTTGGTTGCTTTGGTCCAAGCTCGTGCACGCCTTTAAACACTGGAGCAATGGCGGCAGCAAGTCCAGCTGGAAAGATACTGGCTACTACTGCTCACACCATAAAACAGCAGGAAAAAAAGAAAAACAGAGAGAGAAAAAAAGAAGCAAAGCACATATCTGACACCAAAATTAAATACAATGTGAGTTAAAGGAGAGATTTTTTTTTTTTTTTTTTAGTCCAAGAATGGCTTGAACAACCAAAGGCCACCAGTATAACACAGTAAATGTTGTGAATACCTACTATCAAAGTTATACTAGTGATGGGCGAATAGATGCCATGATATTGATATATTGAGACTTACACAATACTTATTTGGGTATTGATTACTTGAGTAAAGTAAACTTACCCCCACCCAGCAGCATTTTGGTCTGGTCATGTGACAGGAAGTTAGCTATTTAGCTGTTTGTTAGCTGTTTGTCCAACTAGTAACAACACATTTAATTTATTTTTATGTGGTTTGTTTAAGGGTAATAATATTTTGATTGAAAAAAAATTCACCTGTGAGAAATCATCAGTATTGGTATCAAATCCTAAAAGTGTGGCACTGTCCATCATACCCCAAATAACACTAAACCAGGTTTGGCCAAACTAAGACTTGGAAAGCCAAATGTGGCCCATGGAGCATTTTTCACTGTCAGCTGGCTCACATTGCCACAGATTTGCCAAGGTTTAAGTGCAGGAAAAAGCTTTATATTTCAGTTAGATGAACCTGGAATTTAGGTTAAAAAAATGGAAATTAGAGGTTGATAGAGCCACAAAAAGTTGTTGTAAATGTGGGCAAATGAAAGGGCACACAGAGTAAAACCAATGCCAAACTACATGTATGATTTACTGTGGAGAACCCCAAAGGAAAAGAAGCAGCTGAATAAGACTCCCTTTTATAATGAGGTGAAATCTGTCATCTCCAGTGAGTGGCCCTCCTCCACACAGCTATATTTTTTAGTATGTGGCCCTCAATGAACAAGAGTTTGGAGACCCCTGCCCTAAACCATGGACACTACAAAACTACAAATTAAAACTATATGCCCTTTTAAATCAACCCATGGACTTGGCTTAACCACACAACAACAAAAACTGGACTACAATGGAAGTTCTCTAACCTCTCTTGACCCAACATCAAACAAAGATCGACAATGCCACCAATGACCCCCTCCCAACCTAAAGGCCAAGAAGAGATCTCCAAACACCCATGCCGGACCAGGACCTTTTTGACTGAACTAAACTTATTACACCTGCTACACAAACTTTAGCCCCAGAAGAACTCTTTATTCCCATTATATAAACACCTAGGACAAGCTCCCTGAACACATCAGAAACATGGAAACCAAAATAACACATCCCACAGCTATCAAACCAAGTTCCTCTCTACCTTATTTAGTGGACCACAAAACGGCAGAAGAAAATGCAGACACTCACTGGAAAACATTTAGTGTAAGAGGAGGGGCAAAGAACAACAACTATCTTACCACCTGGGACTCAAAACAAACAAGTCTTTTATGCAAAGGACTGTGAAATTTTCCACATCACAAAATTGCCAGGAATAGTGACAAATTTCTTCAGATGCAGCATACTGATCACCTTAATCAAAATGGTCTCACTTCCAATTGGGAACCAGCACCTCCAATGGTGAAAATCAGTCTCGGTTTCTCTTTGCAATTTTACAAGGGGGAAGTCAGTCCCAGTCAGTGTTTGTGGCAAAACATTTGGCAGAATATGTGTTCTGTTACTTGGGGCGGCTGTAGTTCGGGTGGTAGTTCGTCCACTAACAAGAAAGTTGGCGGTCAAACCCCTCTCTCACTGTTGCATACTGTCGCTGTGACCTTGGGCAAGACACTTGAAATTTTTAACAGTCATGCCATTTTCATTCCGATCTACACAGAAACACTCAACGTGTGAAAAGACAGTGGAAGGTATGATTATCTGTATTAAGCCCTTGAAGCCAGCAGATGGAATACACCACTGCAGAAGAAGCCACAGCTTAATATTTTAAATATTGGGCAGAACTGATAAACTCTGAAGCACTATTAACAAAGTATGACCATGTTTTGCAACTCTTTTTTTTTTGCCAGTTTGCACAAGTGTGGTGCGTCTCAAGCAGGTCCCCACTGTGTTACCAAAACACCTCTCTTCTAGAGGTTTCAAAAGATTGTGGCTTTGGAAAACGGAAACTTGGCTCTCGAGTAAACAAAAGGCCAAACTGCAATACAGTCATTCTGTTTTCAGCAAAACACATTGTCGTCTAAACAGCCCAGAATGTGTAAGTGCTTGTCAGTGTGAATGGATCCTTGATGTAAAGCGCTTGAATGCCCATGGAGGTAGAAAAGCAGTATATAAATGTGACCATTTACTTTTTTTTTTTATTTACAGCATATTATTCAAATAATACAAGTAAATACCAATTATTTTCCATTTTAAGTTAATTTCAAAATGTACCAAAATTTGCCTTTTATGCATATTATTTTCAGGTGAACAAAATACATTTTTTATTCATTTATTTTATCTTTTTATTTTATCACATCTCATTTTGTGGGATTTGTGGCTCATCACAAGCCATGTTTTTTTTTTTTTTTTTTCTCTTCCCTAAAATACATAGACCACCACTGAAATATGTACAGAACAACTCATCGTCTCTGACTGTGACAGTAAAAGCTACCAGTTAGAAGAAGAACTGGATGATTTTTTAACCCCAACCGCGACACCCAAGTTACATGATTTATTTTAGAACTAAAAGAAACACACGTAGAAGAGCCATGCTTTCTTTTTACAATGGATGTCAACAGGCACTATCACAATACCATGTCATTGGGTGTGGTGGAAAAAAATACCACTCAAATGAGCCAGGATAATTTCATCAGGCAACTGTTCCACCTAAGCCTAACAAAAATGATTTTGACAGACAGCACCACCTCCAAATCAAGGGCACAGCCATGGGCAAGACACTCGCCCCAGGATATGCCAACATCTACATGGCTGACTGGAAAGAATGTGCATTCCTCAAATGCAACAAAAAGCCAAAATATTATTACAGATATTTAGATAAAATTTCTGCACCAAAATGCTTTAATGACTTTGGATGATCACCTCTTGTGTGAAACCTAATAAGCATGAGTCCCAAGTCAAGTTTACCTTAGTATCCTAGATTCAAAGATGTACTTTAAACCATGATATGTTCCCATTTCCTCTTCTACATAGCTTCTATCCAAGAAACATTTGCAAGGGCATCCTTAAAGAGAAGAGAGGATTAGCAGAGTAAAATGATATAAGGATATAAGGCTATAAGGGTAAAAATCATAAATAGATTGTTAATTATTCTATCTCCATTTAAGGGATGAGGGAGGAATACATTTGGAAATAGTGTTGATATTTGTCCCATGTTTATCACCATAATTTTATTCCCTTCATTCATTTTTATTTGGTTAACAATAATTATGACAATAGATGTAATTTTATTACAGAAACTCAGCACGAGAGAATAGAGGTTTACTTAAACTTGCATGAATGAAACAAAACACTACTGTAGGTATTTTTTTGTAGAGGAAACAACATTATAACACAATAGAAGGCTCAGAAAAGTCCATTTTGCATAATAAAGCCCCTTTCACAAGAATCGCTAAGTGGCTTGTGGCTATTGGCAACTTGTGGTAGTACTGTTACGCCTTTCAAATCAACAAGAGCTTTACAAGATGGATTTTTGTGAATTTCTCACAAATCTCGCGACCATCCAGCTTGCTGCATAAAAGCTTGTAAAAAGTAAAGACGAATACTGTATTTTGATGGCTTTGATATCCACTCACATATTCATAAGATGTTTCTGCTGTGTGAATGTGTGAATGTGTGAATGTGAACATATGGCTCAGTGGAGATCTTTACTGCTTGACAAGTCTCAAACATGTGGACAGTTGATGTTTAGACTCAATTAAATTGCCGTCAGGACAGGAATGTCAGGACAAGCGAGAAAATATTTTCACAGTTTTAGCTCGCTGTCAGACAGTCCTTTGCACTGTGCGGTGTCTTCATTGAGAAAAAACAGGAATGTTTTTTGTTATTACAGAATGTTGGGTTTCAGTAATATTGCTTGTTTTCTGTTCTCTGGTTTTACATTTGTGTTCCTCTGCTGTCCGCCTCTGCCATATGACCAGAGCCATATGCACCACAGAGGTCACAGAGGTCTGGACCTCATTATTCTAAATCAGATCTAAACTGGGACAAAATTCGGACTAAACCAGGAAAACACAAGACTAAACCAAGAAAAAAATAGAACTAAACTATGTTAAACCACATCTAAACCAGGACTAAACCAGGAATAAACCAAGACTAAAACCAGGACAAACCACATTTAAAACTAGGACTAAACCAAGTCTAAACCCAAGACTGAACCAAGTTAAACCACATCTTAACCAGGACTAAGCCAGGTCTAAACCCAAGACTAAATCAGGTTAAACCACATCTAAATCAGGACTAAACCAGGACAAAACTAGGACTAAACCAAATCTAAACCAGGCCAAATCAGAAAAAAAAAACAAAAAACAACAACTCTAAACCAGCATTATGAATAAACTAGGTTAAACCAGGTTTAAACCAAGAGTAAGCCAGGTGTAAACCAGGCTTAAACAGCAATCACACCTAAACCAGGTCTAAACCAGGTTTAAACCCACACGATGGACCTCAGTATTTGTAAAACTCTGTGTACAGATCTGCACACGGCATCCTCTGAAATGTTGGTTTGTCTCGGCAATTGTATTCCTCAGAAAGAACTCCTGTATATGACCACTTAGAACATATACATGGCATATAGAGCTTTTAGAAGCACTGGGTGGCAGTTAATGTGTGCATGCATGCAAGAGAAATGTTTTTGGCAAGATTTTTTTGTCACTGTGTTTTTTTACTTAAATAACTGTATTTGATTTTAACAAGTGAGGCATTAAAATACATATCTTTAAGATATTTATGCATCTTCATTTTTTTTTACATTTAACATTTAACATTCACTGTAGTCATGCATTCAACACTCTCTGTTTACATTTCAGTGACTCTTTTCAGTGTTAACACTAGAACTCCCAAGACTGTCATTTTGACGGTTTTCATATTTTGACATGTAATAACTCTGGTTACATAGATCGTATGTGGTACTAGCACCCTGACTTTTCCTATATCCTATATGTGTTTTATTGTCATGTTGCTATTTAAAAAAAAAAAAAAAAAAAAAAATCAAGATATGAGTACTTCTACCTTTATCTCCCACACCAGTCACTTTGACGGCTCTATTAATTACAATGTATTTTTTTCCCGCGGATGAGGAGATGCGTCGCCGTTGCTTAGCAACCGACATTCTAGAGCATAAGCTACATTTTCAGAAAAGTAATAGCTAAAAAATGGCTTTGAGAAGAAAATTAACAGTGAGGGAAGCCTTGGAAATGCTTCAAAATGTAGATGACGCTGATTCGGGTGGTGACGGCAAATCAGATGCTGACTCGTGGTCATTGGGAAGTTCCTCTGATTCAGACAGCGACTCTGAATATGAACAGACCCCGGCTAAAAAAAGTCAGGTGACCCAGTCCAGTGACAGTGGGGAAACTTATTTTCAAGGTATTGATAACAAAATAAATTGGCATATTGTGATATAATTATGAGAATTTAGGCTATAGGCAGCCAAGATCAGTAAACTAATTGTTTATTATTATACCCTTTATACAACAGCGTTGCCGCAATCATCGTCAGCTGAGGGAGAGTCCAGTCAGTCCACTGTCCACTCTCCACCTTCCTCAGAAGGTCAAGAGAGCGGGAAGGACAGCACTGTGTGGACTGTAGTCCAGGAAGAAACCAGAGGGAGACGTCAGAGCCAGAATGTGCTGACAGAGGCCGAGGGACCCACTGCGCACAGCAAGCACAACATCCAGGATGCTCTGACTGCGTTCCTCTCTTTGGTGGACACTGACATGCTAAAGCATATATGGGACTGTACAGTAGCACAAGCTCACCGGGTGTTAGGGGATGATTCTTGGGACTTCAGTGTTGACGAGCTAATGGCGTGTATTTCTCTTGTTTATGTGCGCGGAGTACAAGGGAGGAGGAATTTGGGGCGGTCCAGCTTTTGTTCCACTGAATGGGGACTTCCTTATTTCAAGGAAACAATGTCCAGGAACCACTTTCAAACTATAATGCGGTTCTTGCACTAATACGACTAATAATTATAGCCATATTTATATATTTATTGCATTTATTTTAAATTTTACCAATTCTGTGTTAAAAAAATGTAATCGCCTTTCCCTGTATAAAAGTTATAAACAAATGAACAACAAATTATCTAGTGAACCTTTTCATTCTAATTTATACCTGATTCTTTGTGTTATTATATTTATACTAGCTAAAATTATATAATTATAAGGCTATAATGGACTTTTATTAACGTGTTTATTAGCTCTTATTAGCTTAAAACCTATAATATTATAGCGCAAGAATCATTTAGATGATGACATCAGCGCCACCCTCTGCAGTCCAATGGCCAGAGCGCTGTCAAAATGACAGCCTTGGGAGTTCTAGTAGTTTTGGAATTCTGGGAGTCCTAGTGTTAACAAATTCAGTAGTAGAAACTCAAAAGCATTTAAAATTCAAAATCTGATGGCACAAGTTTGCTACCATAGTCTGTCCATACTGCATTCTCGGGTCTACACCATACATAAAGCACCTGTAACTCTTCTCTGTAGCAATACCATTGAAGCTAAAGGCCGGAACACAGCGGGCTGATTACCAGCTGTCGGGCATGGTCGGACAGATTGACGTGATCGATGCCATGAATCGGTTTGGTGTGTTATGCTCCATCCAACGTAGTGGGAGACAGTTAGACCTAGTTTTGTGCAACAAAACATGTTGAATCAATGTCAGGCATCAAAGGAGCGCTCTAATTGACCGTGTGTCACAATCTATTACACAGCTCACGTTCAACATTTAAACATTTAATTTAGCCCGTATGATTATTATTCACTGATTAATACTTGAGTTAAACATGTGAGTGCTGCGGAGTTTTGTTTACAAGAGCCCCATGTATCCATAGAGTTATAGCCCTGCCTGCCATTGTAAATATTTATAATTACATCTTGCACATGTGCAGAACTAAGTGGTGCTCAGTCATGGGTCTGAGTCACTTCAGTGTGTCTGCAGTGACTTTTCGTGGTGACAAGGGGAGGCATGAGGACACAAAGCAGTTGCCCTGCCTATTCTGACAGCCATCGAGCATTGGGTTGGTGTGTCCCAGCCTTTATACATTTGTTAACCTCATTACTGTTCCAAACCATTTCTTTACCACTAGCTGGTTTAGGTTGCTGCCCAGGGCCAGGGTATGAATAATTGTTGCGCTTTACTGTGGGTCTAACTAACATTTCAGAGCTTAGCGTGGGAGCTAATTCCTGTTTATCTGCAGTTACAGAACCCTTTCCAAAAATGGTCTACAGTGAGTACAGTCTCTACAGTGGCTCCTTCCTCAACATCTCATCTGTGTCGCAGACAGAAATCTGCAAAAATAGCTTGGATATGAGCTGTCAGTGGGGAGCTTGTTCGTCAGAGTTTGCTTCAGTGCAGTAGATAGACGTACAGTAGCGCACTGTCAAGTCAATATAGAGAACATGCAGTCTGTGTGATTAATCTACCATCAGGAGAGAGCAGAAAATCACCGCCTTTTCGCAAGAGAAAACACAATTGCCTTTACCTTTCTGTTACTTGTTCACAGTGTGCATGGGGCGTTGAATAGCTGCAGATTTTTAGGAGTCGGCTTTTAGCTCAAAGAACAAAAGTCAACATCAACAAATTGCAAATGAAGTCTTTGACATGTCTAAGACTGGCCTCTTTATTTCCATTGTGCACTGCTGTGGCAGCTGAAAACCATATTTTGTTTGCACGAGATAATTATCTTTTCTACACATACATCAATACAGTGTTTACATACTGACATTTTCCCCATCTGTGTATAGAAGGCATAAGAAAAGGGCTTTCCTGTTCATTATTAGGTATAACTGATGAGCTAAGCTGCCCTGGGCCAAGATCTTGAGGCTGTATGAGGCAGTGTGATCTGTACTGTAGATTGTACAGTTATTTAAATGTATTTACAACAGTAGTTTATATCTGTTGCAAACATCCAGTCTGCTGTTGGATAATAGGACCTTAGCTAACCCTGTCCTTACTAATGTCGTGACCCATGGACTCAGCCCATTCTTACCCTGAAATGTCCCTGGTTGACTTTTTTGAGCTTTTAACCATGTTATAATATTGTTTCCCCCACAAAAACCTTCTTGGAGTAGTATGTTGTTCATTTTATTCATTCACACAAGTTTATTCATTCCTGTATGTTGAGCCCATCAAGAGCTGAAAACGCTCGGTCTCACAGCTCTGCATGGACACGTGAAACCAGGAAGTGCTCCTGTGCATTTCTAAAGCACATATACTGTCACCGGACTCATTCTGATCATTTCAGCACTTAAATTGCCATCACTACAAAGCACTCAGCTCATTTAGCTATCTGTTAGTGCCAGGTTGCTAATAGTACTAATTAGCCTTTATATGCCCTGTCCATTCCCTACTGTTGCCAGCAGGGGGCAACAGACACCTAATCCAAGCGTTCTCGCCACAGTAAAAGTAACTGCTCCCCAAAAGAAGTTTTCCATACATATACTTTATTTTAAGTTAGAAAATGTGAAATACTAATGCAAAGGTGTCCAATATTTTACTAATACTGACTAATACTGGCCATTTAACAAGTTTTAAATGCCCAGTAATTATCTGTTGCAAACACAACAGCTGTTGCATGACATGAATGTGATTTGGTGCTGGGTGAGGGTTTGCACCTCTGCATTAGTATTATGGGTTTTATAACTTAAAATAATGTATATGTATATGCATAGAAAACATCTTTAGATGAGCTGTTGCTTTCAATTTGCCAGCCTTAAAGTACTACAGTCATATTTCATTAAGAAGCTATTTCAAAGTATGGCCACTACATTATCTAAAATTGCTGCATAATATTGTATAATAATTTCAAACAGTCACTAATTTGGCATGTGCTTGATTAAAAACACTGAGTGTGAAGTCATCTAGAGATATCTCCTTTCAGCCTGAGAGAATGAGGTGTCCAAAAATGATCGTATCCCAGTGATGTCATTGGACTAACTATAAAAGCATTTTCAAATTAAGACAAAACCTGGATGTTTTATGGGCTGTGTGAAGGCAAATAGGGCGCACCTACTGTTATCCTCCCACTGAAAGCTCCTCTCGCTACAATTTCCTTGGACTGCATAGTGCTTGCTCTGCATTTTTCTTGATTTAGGCCCAGCTTATCTTAAGCTTATAGAGATGTCAGCAAAAGACTGTTTTAATAGCGCAAGGCTCTTAATTCATTACCAAATGTAAACTTTGCTGCAGAGCAGAGCAGGATGGGCCCGGGCTAAATTAAACGGTGTATTCTACTCAACTAATTACTCTGTAAATTCAGCTCCCCCTGGGACAAAGGAAGAAACACACACTCTCTGATGTTTCTGTTCACATTTATTAAACCTCTCTCCCCGAAGGCTCTCATTTCCATTATTCAAATGCCATTTAAAAACTCTGCTTCTATTTAACTCTCTCTGCCTGGCAAAAAATAAGGAAGTAGGAATAAGTATCAGTAGTGAATTCTTAATGTGGCAGGTCAAAAACAAACAAATTTTACATGTGTAGCATTTATTTAGTGATGCCAAGGAAAAATTAAACTGGAAATCGTAAATGTGATAAACTATATTTGGGCTAGAGTTAGAAGGTTAAAGCTCGCTCAGGGAGGTTGAGGTCAATGTCTAATAAACACCACAGACAAAGGATTTGCTGGTACCATATAGTGTAATAAGAAACAATGAATATTTAAATACAGTTAGTCATGACCATAAATTCCCTTTGACAAAGGCTTACAAGAAATCATTCCATACAACATTTCATTCCCCTTCCCCACCCAGAGTTCAGGTTCTTTTTAGTAAGGCAGAGAATGGAGTCAGTTCCCATAAATAGTCAAGGTGTTGTATTCATTGTAATGAGTGTGTGAGCAGTGGGGCCAATGGGTTGGGCAGATCTCCTGCCGCACAGGCAGGATTAGTGTTGTCACGATACTAAAATTTCAACTCGATTTTGATAAAACAAAAAACAAAAACTCGATACTCGATACCGATTTCGATACTATGGTGACAAAAATGACCACTTTTTATTGAATGTTTGAGGTAATACATGGGCTCTAACCTCCTCCTTTACCGTCACCATATTATTCAAACTATATTTTGTATAGAATAATATTATTAGGCTATTACTGTATATGTAGCGCTCTTGGTAATTTTTTCAAACTTTTTTTTTATGCAAACAGTGTTTTATCCTCCAACACTCTGATACCTCTGTAGTCCACAGCTATGTAGTTACATGATGATCCTTTATTCAACACAATGCTAAATAATACAGTCATTAGTTTGTGTATGTGATCCAAAATTACTTCAGATAATGATAAATGATTCCTCAAAGCTAAAGTTTAATTACAGTTTACCTGTTTCCATTATCTAAAACGGGTAGTGGGTTATTAGGCTGCAGTAGCCATGGTTCATATTTATATTGTGGCCACAGTCATTGACAGTGATGGGTCAGACAGAGTCAGGACCACAGTGGTCCTTTAAATATGGCTGCTTTGCTAACACTAACAGCTCTCTCCTTGCTCCACTGGTAACGGGACATTTGTAGTTACATTTAAGCTGTTTTATATCTGTTTGGGATGATGCCACTGAGCAGTGACTTCCAGATCGGAGCTCGCTCGGTCCGCTCGGGATGTCCCACGGAAACTCCCACGGAAAGCCCGCTCCACTCGTGCAGCGGCACTCGAGGTCTTTGTGCAGCGGTGACAGAGGCGAACGAGTGAACACATTTTAGTAAATTGTATTTAAAGAGCAGTTTTGATGGAGGAAAGTTTTGTGCTGCGCTGAGTCTGTCCTCCTCCTGTACTCATTCACTGGAGGGGAGGGGCTGCACCTTGTGTTTCTGTGGCGCAGGTCCTTACACTATCGATACTTTTCCAAATGAATATCTCATTTAGATACTCGTTTTAGTATCGATTAATATCTTAGTATCAATTTTTTTGACAACCCTAGACAGGATGGATGATTGTTGCAATAGTTTAACTCCTGGGTTAGCTCGCCATCGTTGCAGTGAGAATTGAACCTCAAAGATGAACCTGGCCTGTATGTAAAAACAGGACCACTGTTAGCTAACTGTTCAAACAATCAGGAAATGTGTACACAAAAATACTCAAAGATAATCAAATCATTAAATAAATACAAATACCATATTTGCATTGTATATTCACAGAAGAATCATTTAAAGCACATTGCAGTAATTAAATGCACTCAGAGAACTTGAGTTACATTAGTAACCAATAATGGAGTTGCCGTGTTCACATTTATACAAACCACATGGAACCACATATGCTAACATTCAGCTATGGCTGATGGCCACCTGACATCGAAGCTCTGACACAAGCTTCAAAGTCGAAGTTGCATTTATCTTGAAGCACTGCTTCGACACTTGCTTTGGTATGGGAAAAGTCATGTGACCTATAACGTTCAAAGCAATAACTGCTTTGTTCCCATCCATGAATCACGTGACGCATGAATTCGTAACGCAAGACCTTGCTAAGCGGGATTCAGCACACCCCACGCCTTCCCCCAACTTATCCTATACATACATTGATAAATTTTTTATTTATCAACTGATCAACCAATCTTTACCAAAATATGTGTACATCATTCATACATACACACACCACATAATTAAGACATTGTTTTGCTGTCTCCTTTTCCACCACTCGATATCACTGAAACAAAGCTCTGAATGAATGAACCCATACTCGACACATTTGAAGTGGTTCAATACTGATTCATTGCTTCATTTGCACATCACTACTAACAAGCATAGAATCATGTTGGTTAGCTGATAAAGCTAAGCTAATGCTAAGCTAACCATCGAAAAGAATGGGCCACATGCTAGCACATTTAGCATTAGACAAACACTCACCAATTCAATTCAGAGTGACAGTGGCAGCAAGTAATTTCAGACAAACTCTATTCACATCCAGCTTAAATCAGCATATACAGAGGTTTGGCAAATGTTTAAAGTGATAGTTACACAGAAGAAATAATTTGTTTGAGAGGTTTTAGTTAATGACCTGCAGCAACCCTGCACAATGCTTCCCCACGCCTGACAGAGACTGAACTTCCGTGATTTAAACAGGCGAGTACACATGACACTAACGCATCACGTGACCAAAGTACCACGAGATAGTGCTGAAATACCGCAAGATTTAGTGGCAGTACTGGGAGCAAGTTTAAGCGATGCAGGTTTTGCAGGGTTACACATGCCATGGCTGTTTATTGATAGGCACTCACCCCTAAAAAAGTACAATGTTATGTAGCAACAATTTATTTCTATTAACTGTTTTTACATGATATTATGCAGTTCATGTGACAACAGTGTTTGTTTGTTTTGTTTAGTTTTTTTAATTCTTTAAATTGCCCGATACTGCTCTGCATTGTGCATGAATTTGGCTTCCTCCAGAATATACAAGATTTTAAACAACAGCATGTTTTTGATTCGTGTCTGTACTTCCTGGAGTTGGCGGGGTTTGTGGAACCAAGCATTTTGCTGCCTTGGAACTGCTGTGCCAGAGACTTCAGGATTACTTAAACAAAAAGAAAAAAAAAAAAAAGAAAAAAAAGAGAGCTCAAAAAAGACACCTTTAAGTGAAACTAAAATTAGGGAAATTCAACACAGCAAATAAAGATTTGTTTAAACTTCAATTTCTAGATCTTGGGTTTGACTGATGCAAACCAGCACTTATCACTGCCTCGATAAACATTAGGTAAATATATATTTACCTGATATTTAATGTATATTTATGGCATTTTCCCTTTGTTTTCAGTTTTTCTTTTCATATTTCTTTTTCTTTTTTTTTTTTTTTTGCATTTTGTTTTGAGTGTAACTAGATGAAGACAGCGCTAAATTAGCTATTTCAGTGTTGATAAGTGGTATGACCACTCACAAGAACCTGATATAAAGCCTACATGATGTCTTGTCTATTTTTTATAGATAATTACTATTTCAAATCTATTTCTATTAGGTATATATTTGTTAAGTAATAGTGTTTTAGTCAGCGAATTGGCCTAGTTTTATATTTTAAAAGGGTTATATTGTACTTTTATTTATCTTTTAAAACCAGTCTTCTTTGCCTCTAGAACAGCATTTCATGTTTCACATCCTTTATAAACATTATGTGACTAAAAGAGATGTTTTTAATAAGTACTCTGCTGGTGCCATAAAGAAGCAGGTGAAAAGACCAGCAGAGTACTGCAGTCTTTAGAATACAATCAAAGACCTTTTTAAATGTTTGTATGCCATTTTACAACAAAATGAGAGCAGGCTGGATGTAGAGGTACAGCATGTAGGGGTACGTATGTTCCCTGGTTTTTATAGACTGCCCCATAGAAACTCAACCGGTCCATAGAAAATAGGAAACATAGGTACGCACTCCTTTAATGTAGGAATGTGTACACTGGTGATTTGAAAGTTGTCACATGAAGGGACAGCCATCTTTAAGTTAATCAATATTAGGCATTGACTGACTAATATTACCTAGCTTGCTCCCTTAATGCACCTGAAGCATATCTGGCTTCTACCAGGCCTACATTCTGTTTTTATAGCTTCACCTCAAAATGCCTTGTGCCAGTGTACAAACATGCACAAAAGGCTTTGGTGTCGTTAGCATGTGGCATCCAACTAAGCTGAGGCCATCAAAAGCTTTTGCCCGCTGACAGGTTTATTACTAACGAATCCGTAGCAGTCACAACATCCGCCAGCCGGCTGGCATGAGCACGCTGATTAGAACCTTTGATGCGTCGCTGTCACCCGGTCCGACAAAAAGGAGGAGACAAATCCTGGAAAACTGGTCATTTAACAGCGACATCAGACAGAGAGGATAAGGCTGCCCCAAGCACTGCCCCGTCTGCCACCTCCCATCCAACCCTTTATCTGCAATGAAGACAAGACCAGCAAGGTCAGCCTGTGACCCGTCCACATCCGAGCTGTCACCGCAGCACAAGTAAGGACACTCGCACAGAAAACTGCTATTCTGCACAGAGGCTTGTTGTCTGTGTTGAAGTCTAGTTTGGATATTTTGCAGCGGCTGTTGTTAGAAGTACTTATCTGTAAACAGTTTTAACCAAAGAAGCTGAAGGTTAAAACACTCCCTACTTACAGAGACGATAAGAGATGAAGCGGTTTATGTTTAGTACTGCTTTGGAGAAAGCTAGGGTTTAAAGAGGGAATTCAAAATATGATGATTATGATAACAGGGTGCACGGTGGCAGAACGGTTAGCGTTCTCGCATCCCAGCAAGGAGGTCGTGGGTTCGAGCCCCGGGCGGACCAATACATACCATCACACGAACTCTCTGGGTGGAGTCTGCATGTCCTCACCGTGTTACCGTGGGTTCTCTCCGGGTTCTCCGGCTTCCTCCCACCGTCCAAAGACATGCATGTGTTAGGTGAATTGGTGACTCTAAATTGCCCCGAGTGAATGTCTGTCTGTGTTCGTCTCTGTGTCACCCCTGAGACAAGCTGGCCCCTGTCCAGGGTGTGCATTGCCTTAAAGTTATAGCATGTAAAACTTTACTAGATTTAGTTGTCTGTCGTTATGCAGCCATTGTAGCAGGAGTTAGAGTTATAGCTAGTCAGCTGTTTAAAACTGAGCACTCCTCTCCGTAGGCAAATGTGCTCAGTTTTCTGAGCACATGGAGCCTCTCAGGAAGGCCAGAATTTGGTGGCTTTTTAAATGTTGCAGCAGGTGAAAAAAATTGGGCAGAGATATTTTTGCATGCAGATTATGTGAATGATTAGCTATTACACCATAGTCTCTGTCTGAAGAGATGAGTTTTTGAAAGAGGGTCGGGTTCCTTTCGGCGCAGCAGCACTAACTGTTCCATGGGTGTTGGGCAGTTTTTAAGTTTCTGTTTGTTTTCTACTCTAACTATGCTGAAGAATTCATGTAGATAAGAACACTCACGTTAGACAACTGTTCTATGTTTCAGGGGAGTTTTTGGCCTGGGCACGGTACGGTCATATTTAAACCTGATTCACAATTTTATTTAATTAGAACAATATTTATGCAGAACTGATGAACACTTAAAATTGGGTTATGGGCCAACATTTGGGACTTACTGTTTTTACTGTGAAATAGTGCTGCACAAAGCAAAATAAACAAAACAATCACCACTGAAATGACAAACTCTTTTGATTGTCCAGTGGATAATTGCCTTACACAGTACGTAAACTCTATTTTCAGACCTGATTATGTATTTAAAAACATGTTTGTGCCTTGATGAATGGTAACATACTCTCATTTGTAAAGGTTTAATTTGAGCTCCTTAGAACTGTTTTATTTTAACCACACTCAAGTCGCAACCAATCAGTCTGTAAATCAGTGCAGGTCAGTGAGGGACACGGACAGGAGCGCATTCTGAGCTGGGGCTGTAGTGCATTCACTGACAGTAGAACCAGTAGTTAGAACACTAAAAGTAACTTCATTCATTCATCTTTGCTGCTTATTCCTATTGGGATTTACTGATGACTCTTAAAGCTACTTTGGGTCTGAGGCAGGGTATTTAGAGACATCCACTGAAATACAACCATTAACTCTCAATCCTTTCACTATTTAGACCAGTGGTGTCCAAACTTTATTCACCAGTACATACATACATTTGCCACATACTGGAAAATAAATGCACTCACTAGAGGTGACCTCTCAGCTACTTCAGGGGTCTTCACAGTGACTTTGGCATAGATTTTACTCCAGATGCCCTTCCACAACCCCTCATTTATCTGGGCTTGGAAATGGCACATATAGTATATGGCTGAACTTTTCTGACCCCACCAACCACTATTTTTAATTTTATTTCCTTGATGCTAGGTTCATCTGACACAAACATTAAAGGGGCCGACTTTTCTGAGCTTTCTATCATGTTTTAATGTTGTTGCTGCATCAAAAACATACCTGGAGTTGTGTTTTTGTTTCATTCATGTATGTTTGAGTAATCCTTTAATTATTTACGTGGACTCCCTGAAAGGACAGAAACGTTTTGCTTCACCAATGTTTGCCATTTCCACCTGACCACACATCTCCCCCCTCATGGCCCAGTCCCATTCAGCTCACACCTCCCCGCAGTAACCAAACACACACAATGAGGACTGCAGCGTTGCAGCAGCACATGTTGTGAGCCTGAAGGGGCATGACAAAGCAGATGGGCCACGAGGAGGGAGGGGCTCTTAAAGGGACAGGGACCTAATATGAGCATTTCTCACAGAGTTTATTCAAATTGTTTTTTGTTTTTTGTTTGTTTATAATTATTGCATTTTCTGACCAACAAAACATAAGATGCTGATCTAGAGGTGTCCTAAAGTAATTTAAAAGACACAAAAAGCATAATATGGGCCCTTTAAGTTGTTTACCTGTGCTTTAAATTGGACTACCTGAAGCAATTTGGGACAGTTGGGAATGAAGCCATAGGGCCAATACAAATGATTCGTGGGCCGCATTTGGCACCCAGGCCATAGTTTGGACACCCCTGATTTATACCTGCATGACTTTTGACAGTGGGAGGAAGCCATTTAATGAGGTTTTAGTTAAAGCTAAAAAAAAAAAAAAAAAAAGTAAAAATTCAAACCCATACAGTAAACATAGAATCAGTTACAAAACCATCCACTGCTGTGATATCATCAAAACACTATTATTATTATTATTAAAATTTTTGCCTATTTCAAAGTCCCACTTTTCTGACATTTGATTTTAGATTATAAATAATAAGGGAATCTTCCGATTTTAAAGCTGATGTCAAAGCTGAGTGGTTTGGCACCAAATTTATTTATGCAGTTGCACCAAAAGGTCTGTAGATAATTATAAGAAGAGCAGTAAACAAAACAACAGAAACAGTTGCCTATGAATTCAAAATGCCACTACCAATTACAGTGGAAGAAGAAAATGATTTATTTCAACTATTACAGTACAATTCTAATGTTTTTGTCTCACAT
The DNA here is from genome assembly GCA_020698575.1 of Bostrychus sinensis. Taxonomy (NCBI): domain Eukaryota; kingdom Metazoa; phylum Chordata; class Actinopteri; order Gobiiformes; family Eleotridae; genus Bostrychus; species Bostrychus sinensis. The sequence goes on from CM036239.1 coordinate 31,520,158, forward strand.
CCTCCAGCAGCTGCTCAGTGGTTTTCACTTTGTTGCAGGTGTAAGAAACTTGTAATCATTGAGAAGTGGCTATCCAAAGAATAAACAAAACAATGAACAACAACCAGATTTGTCTGAATGCTATTTTCTGCTCAAAAATGATTCAGTAAAGGTTTGTGCCTTACCATTAGCTGAGTTCGAATCAGTTCTACGGTGAATGCTATAGAAGTCTGTATGTAGTAAGCAACTGAATTACAGGGAGCGGGTCTGTGTTCCTACAGCTTTATATGTATATATTTTTTTCAGGTAAATGGTGCATGTTTGACCCTAACCACTAACCCTAAATCTTAGAAATGTGAAAACATAGAGCCCAGGGATGGGGACTTGTGTCTCTGACTTGAGATACACGGAAGTCCCTTCTATTAATGACTTGCAACTTGACTCGGTCTCATGCCCTAAAGACTCGACAAAAGAAGAAGGCTATGTACGGTGCAGTATTAAAGACACATATTAGCTACAGCCTGATGATGCTAAAGAAGCCTTATATCCACAGTGAGTCTGTAAATCTGGCTTTCAAATGTAAGGCAGGTGTTTAACTTAGCATTGCTTTTCTTTGTGAGTGTTTTGATGATATCACAGCAATGGATGGTGTTGTAACTTATTCTGTGTATGAGGTAGACTTTTTACTTTTTTTTATATAAGTTTATGTGAAAGGGACAGGACAAAAAAAAAAGCATTGTTACAGTTTCAGATGCAGCCGATGCCATGTCAATAGGCCATCTAGCTAATTTTCAGACCAAGGTCTTCAAGTATATTAATAACGTGCCAAATACAAAATAATAATAATAATAATAATAATAACAATAATAATAATAATAATAATAATAACCACCTCGATAACCTTGTTTAACTATTTTACTGAATTCTTCTGGATGACAGAGCCCCTGCACAGATGCTAAATGGTAAATACTGCATTTTATGCTTTTATATTTATAATGCTACATATTTTTGCTCTTTTTTTTACATTTTCGTGTAAATAATTTATTTTGCACCTTGTTTTTAAAGCATAATCACTTTTTTCTTGTTTTCTGCACTTTATTCTGTATTAAGAGCTGCCTTAACAAGTGAATTTCTTCACTGTGAGATTAATAAAGTTCAGTTTAATCAAATCTATTTAATCTACTATTGCTATAAAAATATCTGAGACAGCACAGATAAATAGTTGATATATTAATGCTGTTTCTATTGATGACTTGGTAAACTCTCACTGTAGAAAAACACAGAGAGCACTTGGTTGTCCCATTACAGGACCCTCTTTTAAAACACAGAACCTTTGGATTTGCAAAGTGACTTTGTTCGTCAATTATTAGGCCTATTTATTACTGTTAGGGACAGATTTATCAAAGGTTTGCGTGCACGCGAACTGAATAATATGCGCTAAAATTGGAGCAAACCCAGACGCAGTTGAGATTTGCGTGTCCTACAGGAGCAGAGCGAACACAATGCAGATTTTGCTCCTATGACCTAATGAATATGTAAACTGAGGCGTTCTTCCCAGAGTGCGCAAAATGGAAGGTGGAGAAAATGCAAATTCATTCATTTACCGCCCGCAATATTATTTATCAAGGCTCACCATGACTTTGCGTGCGAAAATAGCGTATACATTTAGCACGTTGGAGAAGGACGTGTTAATCTTTTGCACAGATATGGCTGCTGTGATTCGTGTGAGATGAAAGAGAAGAAATGAAGAAATACATAGGGTTAGAGTGTTTGCCACGCGTGCCATGACGGATGAAAAAATTATTCACCAGCGCTTTCAGCTCTTCTTGGTTAAATTTTTGTTTCCAGTTTGTGTTCCACTTCCTGCACCTTCCACTGACGCAAAACAATACACACAATGATGCCGTTTAAATAGTTCCACCCCATCTGTTTGCACTGTCACCGGCCATGCAGTTTGTCTCAGTAATTCTCGCGCAACACGCCCATTAATAGCGGCCGCATATTTTCTCACTGCACTCGCAGTTTAGCACCCGTCTTAGTAAATATGGCCCTTAGAGTTGCCATATTATACTGTATTTTAAATTAGTAAAAAATCTGTGCAGAAACTGGGACTTGCAACATGACTTGGGACCAAAAGACTTAAGACTTGACTCTGGGGTTGAAGACTTGTGTACATCTCTGATAGAGCCTAAATTTGAAAAAATATCTTAATGTGGGAACAAAGGGCTGACCCTGAATCACCTTTTAAACTGCAGCAGAAGAGATCTTTCCTCATGTTCAGAGGGAGTTGGAGCAGAGCTGACTTGTTGACAGAGGGCCAGGCGATAAAGGATTTCATGCTCTCAACACCGGATCACATCTCCAAACCGGACTGATAAGTACTCATGCTGGAGTTCAGATATTTCATGTAACTCTGTGGGTGTCAGGGGCTCGACCAAGACCAAACTTAAAAGCACAAGATGAAACGATGGAGGACTTCTTTGAAAAGTGAGGAACTTGCTCATGAAATAGCATATTCTGACTGGTCAAAATATGAGGACTACTGATAGTTGAAGAATGGTAAATACCCAGGTTCAGTAGCAGCTCATTCATTAATTTTTCATTAATTTTCTACCGCTTATTCCCGTTCGGGGCCACGGGTGACCGGAGCCTATCCCAGTAACTATTGGACGGTGGGAGGAAGCCGGAGTGCCCGGAGAGAACCCACCGTAACACAGGGAGGACATGCAGACTCCACCCAGATAGATTGTGAGATGGTGTGTTGGTCGGCCCGGGGCTCGAACCCACGAGCTGAGAGGCAAGAACACTAATCGCTCAGCCACTGTACACCCCATCAGTAGCAGCTGTAAAACAATAATGCTATTAAACCTGTAGTTTACATTTCAAACTTGTTTATTCACTTAACTAACAGGATGGGAACTAGAAGCACTCAGAGGAATTACAGTTCCGCCACTGCATCCTGACCAAAAACGCCTGGTGTTCCTTAAGACCATAAGACCTTAAAATTGCTTTATAATCAGCTGATAACATTTTAAGCTTTGTTTATTATAGTCAAAATTGGTGATATCTGACATTAGTAAAAAAAAAAAAAAATCATCCATTGCACAAAAAAATAAAGGGAACACTAAAACAACACATCCTAGATCTGAATGAATGAAGTATTCTTATGTAATACTTTGCTCTTTACATAGTTGAATGTGCTGACAACAAAATTTTCAATGGAAATCAAATTTATTAACCCATGGAGGTCTGGATTTGGAGTCCCACTCAAAATTAAAGTGGAAAACCCCACTACAGGTTGATCCAACTTTGATGTAATGTCCATAAAACAAGTTAAAATGAGGCTCAGTAGTGTGTGTGGCCTCCTCGGCCTGTATGACCTCCCTACAACTGCCTGGGCATGCTCCTGATGAGGTGGTGGATGGTCTCCTGAGGGATCTCCTCCCAGACCTGGATTAAAGCATCCGCCAACTCCTGGACAGTCTGTGGTGCAACGTGGCGTTGGTGGATGGAGCGAGACATGATGTCCCAGATGTGCTCATTTGGATTCAGGTCTGGGGAACAGGCGGGCCAGTCCATAGCATCAATGCCTTCATCTTACAGGAACTGCTGACACACTCCAGCCACATGAGGTCTAGCACTGTCTTGCATTAGGAGGAACCCAGGGCCAACTGCACCAGCATATGGTCTCACAAGGGTCTGAGGATCTCATCTCAGTACCTAATGGCAGTCAGGCTACCTCTGGCGAGCACATGGAGGGCTGTGTGGCCCCCCAAAAAATTGCCACCCTGCACGGTGTGGGGTTGTAAGCACAACCCCCACCTGTGGACGTCGGGCCCTCATGCCACCCTCATGGAGTCTGTTTCTGACCGTTGGACCAGACACATGCACATTTGTGGCCTGCTGGAGGTCATTTTGCAGGACTCTGGCAGTGCTCCTCCTGTTCCTCCTTGCACAAAGGAGGAGGTAGCGGTCCTGCTGCTGGGTTGTTGCCCTCCTACTGCCTCCTCCACGTCTCCTGATGTACTGGCCTGTCTCCTGGTAGCGCCTCCATGCTCTGGACACTATGCTGACAGACACAGCAAACCTTCTTGCCACAGCTCACATTGATGTGCCATCCTGGATGAGCTGCACTACCTGAGCCACTTGTGTGGGTTGTAGACTCCGTCTCATGCTACCACTAGAGTGAAAGCACCACCAGCATTCAAAAGTGACCAAAACATCAGTCAGAAAGCATAGGAACTGAGAAGTGGTCTGTGGTCACCTCCTGCAGAACCACTCCTTTATTGGGGGTGTCTTGCTGATTGCCTATAATTTCCACCTGTTGTCTATTCCATTTACACAACAGCAGTGAAACTGATGTCAATCAGTGTTGCTTCCTAAGTGGACACAGTTTGATTTCACAGAAGTGTGACTGACTTGGAGTTACATTGTGTTGTTTAAGTGTTCCCTTTTTTTATATATATTTTTTTATTTTATTTTATTTATTGTATCTTTATTTTTTGAGCAGTAGTAGAACCAAGCCAAAAACAATAATTTGTTTTTGGGCTGATTAGGAACTCTTACTGAAAATGTAATCAAAATGTATAACCTCAAGACAGTACAGTACAGTGTTGTTTTACAGTGTAAGCAGACATCATACAAAACGTTCAAGGAAGTAAAGTGCATTTCTCAGAGATTGTGTTCAAAAGACCACACAGTGCTGCACTCTGCACTCTGCTTTTATTTCTGGCACCATTAGAGTACTTATTGGAAATGCTTTTTTATTTTTATTTTTTTATTTTTTTATTTTTTATTTTTTTTGTCACATAATGTTTTTAAACATTTCAAAACATGCATTGCTGTTCTAAAGGACTCAACTCAGCTCAACTTATATAGCACTTTAAAAAGAACACAGTTGTCAAAAGTGCTGTACACAGCAGTAAATAAAAACACAACAAAGAAGAATATATATAAACAGATAAAAGAACAGAGACATGGGTCTCCAAAGATGACCAAAATTGTTAAAAATATGAATGAATTCATAATATAGCCCTTTTATTAAAAATACAGATAACATCTTTGCTTGATGTCTTACTTTTTACTGTACGTATATACTTTTTCCTCAAATGCAAGCAATAAAAACAGCATACTTATTGCTGGCCTCTTGAGTTTATACAGCTCCTGCCTCTGCATTTCAAATATATACTGTATATATATTTTTTTATTATTTATAACTATATGGCTATAACTTCTTATAAAGAATAAGTGAGATAGGTAAGTTTGGGTCTAAAGGCATTCCAAAAGAGTGATATTGGACACAGCCTGATCTATTTCTATCTATGCCTATTGCCATCCGTTCTCAGAAGCTGGGGTATAAGTTATAGCCACCCCCACTGCGCTACCTTCCTGTTGCTCTGGGTGAAGCCACTCATTCATGTTTATGATTGGTCGGCAGAATCTGGCATCCCACATAAACAAGGTGTTATATGAGCCAGTGTTACGTGAGCTGTGAGCCAGGGACTTAAAAGCTGCTGATGCCTGCTTCCCTGCTCAAAAAGCAACTGATTTTCAACTTCTGCAGAATGTTTAGCCACTAAGACTCAAAAAGAATTGTTTACACATTCACAAAGAAGCTATTTAATAAATAGATATACAAAAGCATACCTTAAAAAAATAAGAAAAGCAAAGTTAAAGGTGGATAAACACAGGCAATGCATTCTTGAGATGTTTAAAGCAACTTTTTTGAGTGTCCTACCATGTTATACATACATACATACATACATACATACTATACATACATACATACATACATACATACATACATATATATATATATATATATATATATATATATATATATATATATATATATATATATATATATATATATATGCTGTTCCTGGACTTCTGTTTTAGTGCATTCATGCATGTTTGGGTAATCTTGTATTCTTGATTCCACGAACCTCCGCCTCTCCCATGAACCCCCACCCATTCCAAGAAGCACTGACTAATCACCAACCTCTACATCCAGTCTGCTCTCATTCATTTATCCAAAAAAAAAAAAAAAAAATGGTGTAGAGCTCTGTTTCCACTGATTCCTCACAGCTATTTTTCATTTTGGCATTATACAAAAAGTGTAAGGAAATAAGAAGCTCTTTTTTTATGATTCTGTTCAAAATAACCTAACAGGTCTGTACTCTGCTGGTTTCTTTGCCTGTTTCTTTTTGATAGTATTGAAGTATTTGTTTACATAGGGGAGGCTAGGGGTGCTTCAGCTAATAATTCCAGCACCCCTAAAAATAAGACAAACTTAAAGAAAATATTTTGATGCTATACTTGTGTTTTTGAAACAAATAAGTCAAATTTCTTGATCCAATATATTAGAAACCGAATAGGCTTACTTTAACAAAAAAAAAAAAAAAAAAAAAAACCACACATTTCAGTCCAGCAAATGGTTTGATCCATTTCCACTGTTGTTCTTGCTGCACGCTCTCTCTTCTCCCCTCATACCCACAGCACACACTGGCTCTGAGCTTGGCTGCGGACTGTTCTGTTTCTCTCACTGACTGAACATAGGTACATTATAGTCAATGTTTGGTTTGCTTGTCTGCAACTGTGGAGAAAAAAATATATACTTTTTAACATCAATTGATTGCAATATTAGGGCATCTAGAGGCAACAGGTCTGAACAATGATATGTGTCTCTGTGGGACAAAAACACAAGTGAAGCCTGACCTGAATAAAGTCAGAAGACGTTCAGCAAATATGTGAGTAGCCTAACAGTGCTAGCAGTAAGGCTAATAATAACAATGAAAGAGTTTTTTTTTTTTTTTTTTTTTTTTTTTTTTCAGGAAAAGAAACTGTTTATGCAGAGGAGGAAAGGCAGGAGGCAGCTTAGTCTCTTAAAGGCCAAATAAGTTGGTTAATATCTCTGGATTCCTACAGAAATGGCAGGGGAATAGTTTTGTATTTTTATCTCCAGAAGCTTCTTTTTTTCTTTTTTTTTTTCTTTTTTTTTTTTTTTTTTTTGTGGTTGTCAGTTGTCAGGAACATGAAATTAGTTTATTCATTAACTGTATTCACAAGTAATTAAAAAAAGTCTAACCTAAACTACAAAACTTTCTAGACTTGTCTCTAAGCAGTTTTTATTGATTTTGTTCAATTTTATAATTTTTTTATCTTAGCATATTTGTCAAATTTTATTTTAAAACTACAGTTATTATTAAAGTTCATTATTGCTCTCTAATACATAGTATACTTACAACAATCCTATAAAATGTCTTATATAAATATATATATTATATAAAATAATATATTTTATAGTTTCCCAGCTCAGGGTGCTGAGCATTCCTAAAAATGAAACTCTACACTCACCCCTGATTGTTGCAAAAGCATAGTTTTAGTCAGATAATTTTTTTAAGGTTGTAAAATCTGATGGTGTTCTAGTGATGGTCAAGATTAGTTTAAAAATATAAGTAAAGCATAATGGTGTTAGTTAGTAAGTTTAGTACCTGTTTCAGAAAACAGGGTTATAGCTGAGTGAGTCTGAGTTTATTCACCTTAATTTTGGCTGAAGTGGAGAAGCCTTTAGGTTAGGTTATGTTGACTTTAATGTCTTCCGTAGGGAAATTGGTTCTCTGCATTTGAATTTACCCATCCTCTGTCAGGAGCAGTGGCCAACTGCAGTGCAGCACCCAGACCCTCCTCCAGATCTTGATCCAGGATCCTGGTCAGGAGTACCGAGCTGGAGGATTTGTCTATTGTATACATGTTTTATACAGGCTTTATCAGTGGGCCCAAGAAAAGAGGATTCACCATGGCAACTGAAATCAAAGGAGGTGGCCATTTTAGAGGAAAAGGAAGTCATGTGACTGGAAAGATTATATTTAAGGTTTGGTATTTAAAAAAGTGATTTGGAGCACAGTTAATAGTTTAATGAATAGTAGGATACAAATGAAAGAACACAATATACTGTATATATTTGATTGATATTGTACGTGCGCTATGAGCTGTAGTAAGCATAAATAATCTAAAGTGAATACAAAAATGCAGAATCTATTATTGTATCCTTCATTTTAAGTCATACTACACACTGCTATATTTTAGAGATTTTAGTGCAGGGTCTCTTAGCCTGACTCTCCTACTTGCTTTTCGCAAGCACGAGTTTGGTTTCCCACTTGGAACGGGGCATTTCTTCAGTCCAATTTGGAACCTATCGCAGCCGTTTATCTGCAAGGCATCTTACGTAAGCGGAAAAGCTAACCAATGTAGTGCTAGCTACTGAGCTAATTTAATAACTTCTCTGACCTGATTAACTGCATTTAGTGTTTTACTTCATCACCTGTTTGTTCTGGTGAAGTCCGCGCTATTGTCCAGTCCACTGCATGATTGTTTTCTTCGTCTTGCTGCCATTTTAACAACAGTTAAGTCAGTTAAACTAACGAACGCACAAAAAAAAACTTTGTACAATTGGCCTCTGCTGCTGTCCCGATTCAGAAATAGGTACAGAGCTGCTCATAATATGCTATAAAAAAATAAAAAAATAAAAAATAAAAGATAAATTTAAAAAAACAGCAAGAATCTATGTTTGTTTGGGTCTGTATTGCACTGTGTGTTTCTCTGATTGGTTACTATGCCTGTCATTGGTCCACCACAGAAACGGATCTTTTGCTGTCTTATTGTATCCTTGTAAGTTTTTTTTTTTTTTTTTTTATCTGACATTGATCAAATTTAATAAAGGCTACAAGTAATTCATCTACCTATCTGCATGACATCAAATGGTTTGTTGATAGAAGTAAATTTATACATTTATAAAACTATACATTTATAAAAGTTACATTAAATCTTAAACTTTTCTCAATCCTTTTTAATTCGTCCCAATATTTCTGTGATTTAGGACAAATAATTGTCAGGCAGTAGCAGGAGGGAACTCTGGGTTAAACTCAGGGTTAGAGGAATAAAACCTGCTCCAGACCAGGTTAGGTTCACAGAGTGAGATACCACAGTAAGTGACTCAGGGTTTAGGTTAACTCTCTTTGTGAAATAGAAAACTCTGAGGTTCCCGTTTTTCAGGGTTAAGAAACTCTGAGTTTGGACTAAACCTGCTTCTTGAGACAGGGCTAATATAGCAAGGCAGAGATAATTGTGCACACCAAAAATGCTGTGTAGTGTACCTTGAAGGAAATGCTGATTCTGTGGGACTAGGAATAGGTAAGGGGGGGGTAGATCGCTCGTTGTACAGCGCAGGTACTTCTGGCCATGGAGATAGGAGGGCTAGTGACAGATCCTCTGGGCGAGGAGGGTCAGCTGAGTGCATCAGGGAGATAACAAGGACCAGGAATTAGTTAAATGTTGGCTTTCTGCAGGTGGTCATTTGTCATCACTTAACAGGGCCAACTTAACGGCTGTTAATGTTGAGGCGCTGAGCTGTTACTAGAGTCTGTTATCATGGTTCACACTCCACAAGACTGCGACACACTTCGCAAATGCAAAACTCTAGCCAAGAACCCAGTGCTTCTTGGACACCATGGCTCAATGACAGTTCCAGTTTATCGATATATTATTAAACCACTGAAAAGAAAATAAGTGACACAATTTTTCTTTGGGGAAAACTCTTTCCACTATACTAGACCATAGTACACTTTAATGCTGACATGTTTGTAAGGTAGTCTGCACTTCAGTGTGGAGTCCAGACTGTGCTCTTTCCAGAAGACCATTGTTAAATTAGTGAATGTAAAGCCTTCTTTTCACTGCAGAGGTACAGTGATGACCAGGTTGGTAGATTGGTTGAGTTGGGTTATTTTGTTTTGCGCTTTTCTGTCTGGCTTTGTTCCAGAGTCTAGAGTCCGGGGGTAGATCCAAAGCAATAATCATCTGCATGGATTCTGGGTCAGGCATGATCAAGATGATGTGACTGAAATCAAGGCAGGACTGAATAAAAAACAAGGTCAAGCTGAATAATATGGCACTAACCATTGCACCAGACCGCATAAACAGGAGCCAAGACTGACTGATTTAACACATTATTGAATGATAAAAGTAAATTTACATCAGTCAAAAATATACAACGTAATAATGCAATCCATGCTATCTTCCGTCCAAGTTAACTTAGTTACCTCGCACCAGAAAACTGAAGGAACTGCTGTTAAGAGTCTGTCCTGCTCCATATTGTTATTGCTTTAGGGACTTGTTTGCAAACTCAGGCACCAGAGTGGTGCATTCAGCGGCACTGTGTAAATGTACTTTTTAATCTGTTTGTCTCACAGGGTGCTATTTGTTGAGAAGATTGCCTTCTAAAATTAAGGTTTAATTTGGCAATTTTCTTTACTATTTAAATATCTCAGTAAAAGACACCAAATTGCACAATTTTATACTGTTTTATACTGTTAATACAGTTGCTAGGTAACTGTGAAAACTAATCTGTAGATTACAATTCATAAAATATATTAAGCATGGTTAAAATATTAATTAATTCATAGCTTTTTAGATAAAATCTTAAATACAAAAATAATATAAACATACATACTGGGGAACATAGGTTTCACAAATGCACAGGTACCTATGTTCCCCAGTACCCATTTTCCTTGGTTCTTAGTAAATGGGTAACATGGATATGCATTGCAGACAAAACATATATATATATATATATATATATATATATATATATATATATATATATATATATATATATATATATATATACAATTATACAGCGGTCACCTTTATTTTAATTACACAGTCCTGACAGTGGATGTAAAAAAGAAAAGTCACCTTATTGTTAGGCTAACACCTGACCTGAGCAACTTTGTCTCTGTCCCTGTACCCTTCTGTCTGCTCACGTACTGGAGCTCCTAACACGCTGTGCATTTTTTTTGAATTCTTATAAGATAATTACCTGTCACACTTTGAGTGGCAGCAAATTAGTTACAGTGAGCTATGAGCAATCTCCAGTGAGTCGTGAGCAACAATTCAACTCCAGTGGTGGGCTGAAAAAAAAGACCATGAAGTTTGGACAAGTTTGTAGCTTGGAAAAAGAGGCAAGCTAGATTCCTGTTACAAAGGGAGGTTATGGTACGTTTCTTCTGCAAGTGTATTGTTAACCTAGCTAACCAGCAAAATGCTATTTAAGTATAATACATTCATTCATGTTCTTCCGCTTAGTCTCGGTAGGAGCCTATCCCAGCAGCAATGAGCCTTAGGCAGGGACAGTAGCCAGTTAGTCACAGGGCTGACACAAACATACAACCATTTACTCTTACGTTCATTTACTAGGAACAATTTAGAATCAGTAATTCGCCTCACAAATACATGTCTTTGGAGGAGCTGGACTACCCAGATACAGCTGCACTGCACTCTGAGCGTTTGTGTGATGACAGCCTTGAAGCGATCTCACAACCTCCTTTCTGGAGGGCAAGAGCACTAAACGCTCTGCCATTGTGCTCCTTAAAGTATAATACTGAAATGTTTATACCTAATATTTATTTTAAGTTCATTGCAACAGACTCTACAGCAGGAAACAGCAGTGTTGGATATTTGCTGTGGGCTATCTTTGGTCTTACAACTATGAGTTTTGTTTTCTTAAAACAAGCAGGAATTGCAGTGTGACAAGTATTTTAGGAGTTAAACAAATAAAGGCAGTGGTTGCTGGATGCATTGTGCATCGCTAATTACTAGTGTGCATTAAGGGCAGTGGAAGGTTTCTCTAATAACCAAAATAGATTTTGAGCATCTGAAAGAATAGGAAATGTAAATAACTTGTCCACAGCCTATTATCTATATACAAGCACGTAAAAAAGGTCAGGAATGGCGGGAGCCTATCACAGCAACTTTGAGCATGAGGCAGGGTACAACCTAGTCAATAGCCATTTAGTCACACTAGTCAACACTTGGCTATATGCATGCAACATATATAAATACTTTCTTTTTACTCACGTTTAATGTATCCGATCTTTTCTGTGACCTAGTGTCCTCGCTGGTTAAGATGTAATATTTACACACAATTGTGGATGGGACTCTGCACATGCTGTTTTATTTTGAAATATACCAGATCCTCTTTACTGGTTCTGGCTCAGACTTCCTGTGTAACATGATCTGGTCTGTTCAACTTTATTATATAAATACCTGAGCAAAATTTTGCTTCCATTTTACAGAGCCCTTTTGGAAAGTGTTCTCTGTTATGGCATCTAGGTGTAGGACGGAAACCTGCTATTGCAGTCAAATGTCAAACTTGATTAAAAACTGCAATAAAGATTGTGGGAGTGGCAAAGGAGAACCACCAGGTATAAGCTTTAACCTATCTTTACGAGAAGTCTTTGGCCAGAGAGGCTCAGAAAATTGTAACTGTCCCAACACAAGTCCTAAATGCACAATTTGAGATGCTGCCATCAATGTTCAGGCAGCCCAAATGCAGATTTAACAAATATAAACATTCTTTTATTCCAGCATCTGTTTAATTTGTTGATGGAAATTCTAATTACTAATGTGCACTGAGAGCAAAATAGCACTCTTATATAGCCTTCTATTGTCGCTATCATATATTTTTGATTGATACTGTTTCTAATGTGTCTTTGAACCTATTTCATGTGTATGTTAATGTGTGTTATTGTGTAAGATGCAGCACCACATGCCCAAGCAAAAGTCCCCTATGAGGGACAATAAAGTATACCTTACCTTACCTTTTGCCTGAGGGCTATGGCATCCATCAGAAACAGACTCCTTTCGTGTTTTTGCCAAAGCGCCGGACACAGACACGTACTCCAACTCAGCCAGTGTGAACTGATGCACCGACTTGAATGGCATCTATTTGTTACGAATGGTCACACAGGACACGTACCGCACATGCAAACTTATCCGTGTGAATTGGGCATAGCACAGGACAGAGTCTTTTGTTGTGTAGAGTGCAGCTGCAATAAATTGTCTTTTTTTTTCCTATCTCACAGACAAGTTTTCGCTTCTCAGAGAACTAATTTTTGTCCACTTGTGTTTTCTTTGTATGCTGCCAGGTCTGCTTCCACCACTACAAATCTAAAACAGAACAAAGCCCACTGCACCTCCACCTGGCATATCTTGGCGACAAACCATCCTTGCAAGAATGGGAGAACCGACCCAGTGTCCCTGAAGTCTAGCAGTGTCTTGCGAGGAAGCAACATGTCACAGTTATAACAACAACCCAGGTATGGCTCTATTTCTTAGATTTTTGTCATTGCAGAGCAGCTAAAAGGCAGAGGAAACCTGTGTGGATAAGAGGAGGAGGAAAACGAGAGCGAGGAGTCAGAGATCATTACAAAGTGGTCTGAGGACTGCTTTTTGACAAGGTTTCCCACACCAGATTTTGTAAAGAAACATTTACATTTGCACAAACTAAACTGGAGTTACAATGAAAACAAACCTCACGTCTCCCAGAAATATACAAATGATGAACAATCTGTCAGTGTTAAAAATAAATACTTTGATTTTTTTCCAATGAAATGCTATAATTTCCTACCATCTGTCTGTCTATACAAAAGTAACATCAAGTCGTTATTTTCACCTTTTCTGTCTTCCCATTAGACAGGAATTCTCCATACTCGCTATTTTCATGTTTGCCTCCCTGAAACGCGATAGATTTATGACTAAAATGATTTTTCTGCCACAAAAAGAATATCTTTCTTTCTGAGCAGTACAGTCCCTGCACATTCTGAAAAATAGAATAGAAAAACAGAGGATCCTATTTAAGACCTATTACACCTGAAGGAATTTTTTTTTTATATTCCCAGGTTATGTCTTCATCTTTCTAATTTTTTTAAATGCAGTGAAGACGCTTGGATTGTTCACACCTACTTTGGCCCTCCTCTCTTTGCATCCTCATTTGCTGCTAATACACAGATGGCTGCATTAAAATTGAATTAGCATGCTTTCAAATGTGGGGTTCAGGCTAAAACAACTCCACACGCTAAAGCTCATTATTGTGAGTTGTCAGGCCACACATTGCCTGGCGAGATACAGTAAATTGTTTTTCTAAGAAGGAAACACTTTGGAATGGGTTGAAGCGTTTATGTAATTCTTGTTCCATTTGCATACGATCATGTGAAATTTAGAGAAAGCAGGAGCGAAGCAATCTACCAGGCAATTGTGCTGTGTCCTCGAAGGAATTCACAACCTGACTGCAGCCCAGCCTGCCTCGTATGGTGCAGGAAGGAAAGATTGATGCCTTTGAAATGTCCTCTGCCGTTCTATTCCTTGCTACAGAAAAGATATGATGATGGCATTTGCACAAAAGCAGAGGTGCAGGCTATTACAGATAGTCGCGACACTTGGGTTGACACCAAACTATTTATTCCTGTAAAGAAGTGAGCGGTATTTAAATTTTTAGGGCTCAGCTCGACTTCTGGGAGCTGTTGTGCTGATGTTGATTCATGAGCCATTTTTCCAGGAGGTTGAATATTGTTAAGGTGGTGGATGGCATATCAAATCCAGGACTTTTTTAGCCTGCACAGCCAGCCCAACATACTTTATTTTTGAAAGCAGAAGGGCTTGGTTCCTCACACATCGGGAGCTGTTTCCAATCAACTCCCTGGATACCGACCTATCACAGCCATTTATCTGCAATGCCAAGATGGTGCCGGCTAATACAGAGCAAATTTTATAATTAAAATAATAATATAAATACAAACAACACAAATACACAAAAATACAAAAGATACAATAATTAAACTTTTGGGCGCCAGTTTTTTTTTTTTTTTTTTTTATGATTAGAGATAGAGTCTCACTGTAAATGAGATAAATGACCCAAAGTTTATAAATGTAGCAATTATAATTTACTGAAAATAACACAATTCAGCATATCTGCCAGATAACAATATGCAAATTATAATACAAGATGATAATGATGTGTGTCTGTGTGTCTGTGTGTGTGCGTGTGTCTTTTTCTCAATTGAATAAATGAGTAGAAACACAGTAAACGCTAAACCAACATTAGTAAACTATAACTATAACCTCTAATGTCCCATAACTAGTAAAAAGTAAGGAAATAGAAATGCAGAATCTAAACATATAGGGGGCACAAAGTCTGTCATGGCCTGGCCAGCAGCTTCATCAAACTGCTGTATCCACCCCGGATAAACTTCCTCCTCTCCCAGCCTCATCATTGATGTCCCTAGTCCTGTTTATTTTAGCCAAGTTGCTACCACCGCGCCCGCGACAACCTCTGTCTCTCCTTATACTTTTCTCTTCTCCATCTCTGCCTCCTCTGCAGTTCGAGGATGAACGGAGTGTCTAAGTGTAGATTTATTTCATTCAAAACCACACTGTTCCTGAGTTCACTCTCAGTACAGTGGCTGCAGAGGCTTCGTGCTGCCACACCTCCCCTCGCTCTGCGGGACCAAATCACAGGAACAGCAGCCCTGCGTGCACATCTTCTACTCAAAACTGAAATATTCCCAACCTCATTTTCACTCCTGGGGCCAGAGAAATGAAGTACACACCTGTCTCTGTCACCTACAGTGGGCAGTGTGGGGAAACACTGTAACTGTCATAGCTCCAGCAGCGCCATCAGGAATCCATTCCTCACACATTCACTTTTGCTGCTCTCCTCACTCTTACTTGGTTCAAAAGTAGATGTTCTCCCTCAGAATCAGAGTCACCAGTTATCTAATCTACTGCTTTATCAATGCTGTACATTTTATTAGCTATTTTTGCGTTTTCCCCTCTCAAAACTGTAGACGAAGCTACTTCCATGGAGACGCTCTGTCATAGCCACTCCCACTGAGACTTGCTCACCTTTGAGCAAATTGTCTTCGAAGATTTTGAATGACAACATATGATTCTATTGGGCTAGAAACTAAGTACTGTGTGCCTGACACAGTACAGGAAGGGAGTATAAACAAGATTTTACCATTTTAATAGGAATATCCTATACTGGTGTTTTATGGGGCACACTAAAAACCAGGCATTTTGGTTTAGAAGGGAAAACCCTGGTGCACATCTGCGACTCATGACACATTTATGCTAATTTTGATGATAAATTGAGTTTATTTGTCAAACTGGTTAAGGTTAGGGTTATGTTTATTTTATTTGGACAAATATGAAGCAATAAAATATTATTTGTCACATTTTTTCCTGTTATTCTGTATTGACAATAAAGAACAGGATCATGATAGCACATCAGTGGTCACACAAGATATTTTCAATATTAAAACAATGGAGCAATTTAGGATGTGAATTACTCGAGTTAGCGTTAACACAAAAATATTTTGATACTTTAGTGTGTGATAAATATTCACCAAGAGTGAAAAAGCAGTTAAGAGAGTTGTTTCAAGGCTCATTTGTTTACTTTTTTATGCCACTGTTTCTAATGCAACTCTATGGCATTTCACCGACATGGCAGATTCATCACTCAACAGTCGTTTTATGACATAGGTTCCCGATCTTTATTGGGATGGGTATCGTTAAGATTTTACTGATACTTCTACTCTTATTGATACTGATTATTGTTTTGGTATTTTAATGGTGCTCTTATCAATACTTTTTTGTGCAAAAATCTAAAGAACATTAATTACTCTATTTTTAAACCTTTTTGGACATTTTACATTCACAATATAGACTACTTTATGTTTGTTTTTTTCTAAAATATTAATATAAATGTAAATAAAAACATGAAATGAGTATAATTTAAGAAAAAGCTGTAACCTATTCTTATATAGGCTAAATAAATGCATAAACTGTGTGTGATCACAGCTGCGTTTCAGCAAAAGTGGACTCAGATAAACACTGTGTTCTTATAGGCTAGTTGTTGCACCTGTGGGCTGCTAGCAAAACCTTAGCCTATCATCTTTCTGTGTTCTCTGTGTTGTTCCACTGTCATGCAGTGCTGGTCCCCACTGTGTCTGCACACGGTGTGCAGCGCGCATGGTCGCAGGGCACTATTTTGCACCAAACATTTACAAACATTTACACCCCGCCCTTCATTTCTCTGATTGGTTACGCCGCCTGTGATTGTTCCACCCATAGAAATAAAACTCAAATGAAGGGATACTAAACTAACTTTTTTGTATAGAAAAGTCTGGCTGGCCAGACTAGGACTTTTTACCACTAGAGACCCCCCAGTGGTGGATAGACGCTCTATTGTGTATTGTGCATTTCTCCTTGATGCTGCAGTGGTCAGAGACTAACCTTACAAAGCTAAAGCTAAAACAACATAACAACTTGTCTGCTTATATTTTGAGAAGCAAAAGTGAATCAATTTGCCACATCAAAATTGCTCCTTCCACTTATCCCCATCTGGAGCTGATCCTCACAATACTGGTCTTACATATCCAGTGTTTGGTTTCCTGTGCAAGCAGACATGGACAAAGGAGTACTACTCACTTTCCCTGTAGTTTTTCCATCACCGTTACTTGAGTGGTAACAAGACGTGTAGACCAACCGCCTATGAGAGCCCCCCTTATTTCAAGAGAAAACATGTGATTGGCCAAATTCTCATTTATTAACATATTTATTATTTTTTTAAAGATTTTTCTCATTCTCATTGCATTATGCTACTAATTTTAAAGAACATTAGAAAATCAGCACTGATCATATATTTGTAATATCTGTACTGTAGTAATTTTAATTTTTAATGGTTGAATGATCAGTTGATTATGTGTAGTGTGATTATGGTGAAGATGTGATTTGGATGTACATGGCTGTTAGAATGTCTGTATATGTATTTTATTGTATTGCCCACCTACCTGGGGACTGCAGATGGAAACTAGCTGTAGCTAAATATGGTGTAAAGCATCTGTTCTTTTGTAAGATTAATGTGTGTGCACACAGTCTCTTAAATAAACTAAACTAAGCAATAACTCGTATTATTTCAAAACAACGCCTTGGAATAATTTAAAAAATATGTGAGCTCATAGATGATGGCAACCTGTGAAATTTGTTCATTGTAAATTCTAATGCTATTTTCCCATGTACACAAGTTTTTACAGGAAACATTAAAGGTACTATGAGCAGTATACTTTTTTTCCATAAAAATACCCACGTGTGCCAAGATATGATGTACACATGTTCAAATCAAATATTAGTTTTACTGAAAACAATGGTACAGTTGAGTTATTAACTATTAAAAATATGTTTTAAATAATGGCCAAAGTTGTTTTTGTTTACATTTTTTGTTTTGGTTCTAAAACTGCATTACTGATCGTCCAATCAGAAAAGAGATTATGTGTGAGTCAGATACAGTGCGGGTCGATCATGGAGCACTGCCTTTCCAAATAACTGTATCATGTGCCTATGGCATTTGATTGACACACAGATCGACCAGTTTGAGATTCCTTCTAACACATGAGCTACGAGCTAAACAGAATACAAGCAACTTAATCAGAGATTGGGCCGCTTTCATTTCAGGCCTGTTGTCGAGGTTGCGGGCGGCCCAGCGGTGGCTCTGAACAGTGCGGCGGTGCTGACACAGACACAGCACAGGACAGGAGGGGAAAGGCAGCAGAATCAGGGAGGAGGATAATAGCCATCAGCAAAGACAGGAACAAGACCAAAACAATCTTTAATTACAAGAGGAAGGACAGAAAACAAGAGTTTAACTCTAGATTGTTTTGTTGTTGTTGTCAATGGCATCACTTCACTGACTTTTCCTCTACAACGGGTGAGTTCATTGAGTTTGACAAAGTTTTGGTTTTGCAGAGTCGAATTGCTTGTGTATATAAAACATTTTAATGAAAAATATGCATACATAAAATATTTAAACAAACTTGTATGTGAATAGCCTATATAGCCTATTATCATAATAATGTGATACTCCGTGTACAGTTTTGGTTTCTACTTTGAAAATGTTGCACTCGTTCAGTATCCAGTTTGGTGTGATCTGATCTGTGTAGATTGACAAGAACTGGGAGCACCATTGCCGAGAAATAGAACTGTGGCGTATCTCCAACAAAATGCTGTGCTCACGCTTGCAGTAGAAATTGGGGGTAAGACACATCAATAAAGGGAGCAAATCCGACTGCATCTTTCTCTACAAAAGTCAACATGAGAGTCCAGCCTTATTACAGGACTACGCTGACTGTATTGTCTTTGGAGAATAATAATTTAATTGCAGTGCATTTCACGTTCTTCCATTCACTTTGTGTAGTTTGTTCTTGTTAAATCTTTGTCTCATACGATTCTGGCAGTGACCACAGTCATGTGACTTTAGTTTCCCTTAGTTTCCCACAGCGGAAAGACAGAGAGAAAAGGTAAAGTCCTATTTACTTTCTGTCAGAGGCAGTAATCCTTCAGACACATATAAAATGTATCAAGTAGGCTATATGTAGTGCTGATGGTGATCATGTAAATATAAAAATTAAAAATATTTTTGATGTCCTCCACTCTACATTAAACAGCAGTGCAGCCTTGATCACTGTGGGTGTCGCAGTGAGCACTGGAGGCAATGGGATAAACACAATGGGACTGGCGCTGTCATCACATCATGGCCTGTACGCAGCGTTTAAAGACTGATCAATCGTCATCATAAGGATTTAAAAGTAGCCTATGTGAAACAGACTGACAGCCCAGAGACAGGAGTTGTAAAAGACTGAAGTTCAGGGGAGTGCAAAAGAAAGGAAAAAGTGTTGCAGGTAATGTCTGTCTCTTTGTTTCCTCTGACTTCAAATCAACACATTACTGTTGTTTCTTCGTAAATGAGCCCTGTTAAAGCATTATAACTTATTTTCAACGGCCCTTCTGTGCACTTAAACCTGCAATCTTTCCTTCACAAAACTTTTGCACCTGCTCCTCCAACATGCTAAATTTACATGCACTTTTAGCTCCTGTACTCGGGATAAATCAAATAACAACCGCAAAGCAACTTAATTTGCATTTTCTCCGCACTGAATTTTGCGTGTTCTGGAGAGAACGCCTCGTTTTACATAAAATCTGCACTGCGTTTGTTAAGCTCCCATGAGAGATGCTAACCTCAGCTGTGCCTGGGTTTGCTCCACTTTTGGCATGTCTTTTTCATTTAGCGTGCACACAAACCTTTGATAAATCTGGCCCTTTATGTTTACCTAATTACTTTTTCAGTTATCCTATTTCATTATGCACATTCCTTGAAATAAACTGTTAGCAGTAGATATAATATATTTGCTACCCCTTAAATTATCCATTATCCTCCTGGCTACCCCATGATTTTTTATCATTGAATATCATTGAATTAAATGTCCTAATACATCTTCCTTGAGATTCAGATATGCAAATGATCAAAACTTTTGTAGTCCACAAACTCCTCTCCCTTGTCCTGAGGTTAGGGGTATTTCAGGTTCCCTCCTCTGTTCAGTCTCTGTGAGCAGCTTGGTGCATTTCATTAGTCATCCAAAGAGTGTACATGTTTTTGTTAATGACAGTCAGAGTAAAGCCTGGGGCTTAGCTGCCGTCACACACTGCAGGATCTGCTGAGTCAGCTTTACACATTCACATACAGTGTAATGTATGGAAGTTAGATTATTCATGAAATGTTGTGTTTTGCATAGTTTTTTGCATTCGGTTTTGTTTGGAAAAAATTGACATCCATCAAAACTATACACATTTTTTGCTAAATCCTTAAATACCTTTCTAAATGGGTACATAATTACAGCAAAAACTCCACCACTAACTAAAAACAATTGCATGTTCATAGTAATTCTAGTCTGATCCACCATACACATTTTACTTGAGAAACTGATATTGAATGTAATACTTTTTTTTTAGCTTGTTGTATATAAATGTGAAAGTGTTGTCCCATTTTGGCCTATTACTACAATCGTTTTACTGACAAGTTTTAGACACAATCATGCCCGGACAGAAGATGGCAGTATGCAGCTGGCTGAGAGCCACTAATAATCAGAAAGACAAAGAACACATGTTGTCTACATTCAATAACTAGAGTGCAAGGTAAGATATAATCTTCAAATATCACCACAGCAGTTACAAAATGGGTTAACATGATAGTTTATTGTATTTGTTTAAATGTTAACTGACATTTTGGAGTGGATTTGGGAAACCAGAGTACCCCAAGGAAACATGCAAACTCAGTTTGGGATTCGAACCTGGGACATTCTTGCTGTGAGGTGAGAATGCTAACCACTTTGCCTCTGTTTTTTTCCTTCACAATTCTGTCTTTGATGTCATGCATTTTTGAATGTCTCCTGCTTTCTTGACCTGTATGTAGCAGCTGTGACCTGCTGTTTTGACTTCCTTCATATTTAGTCCTGAGATGTTAATTGACATGTCTCTAGTGTCTAGCACTGTCTGCTAGGCATGAAATGTGAACCATAACCAGCTGAACTTAGTACGTCCTGGACTAGTCTACATGTCAACCCTGGGACAGTTACTTCCTCTGTATCCTATATAAGCTGTTAGGAAACTACACTCTTTGTTCAGATGTGCAGACTTTTCAGACATTTAGATGTTCAGATCTCTGTCATCTCTGTCTGATATGTCTGTTCCATTAAAGCAACCTTACTGACCACAATCACAATATGGCCTCAGTGTTCCCTGCTTCTCTGTCTTTCATGATATCAGTCTTTTTTCCTTTCTACTTTTCCTTCCTGAGTCGCCACAGCAAATCATCTGCCTCCCAGCATGCAGTGATTACGTATTGATTTGGCAACTTTTTTTTAGGCCGGATGCTCTCCTGATGCAACCCTCTTCATTTATCTGGACTTGGCAGCAGCGCAAACAGTACACTAGCTTGTTCTGCCATATGTTACAGAAGCATAATTTACCTCCAGTTTCCACTGCATGCAACCGCTCCGCTGAACTGCGCCATGTACTCCGCAGTAAATACGCTGCCGTTCTAGTGAATGAGGGCGTTTCCACAGCCTTCGCAGGTCTGTGCCGCCGGTCCGGCAGTGCGCAGTATGCAGCAAGTGTATTTTCTTTGACGGTAGACTCTGTTCAGATCAACATCTGCAGTTCAGATTGCATCCAACAGGAAACTGACATGCTAAAAAATTGGATTTCAAAGTAATATCACTCCGTACAAACATTTAAGATTAGAATATTTATATTTGTTTATGCATGCAGTGGAAATCCAGGGTTATCCAGTGCTTTCAGGGTTTGCAAGTTACAAATCCAATAGATCAACTACAGCAGTATGGCTGCCCAGGCTGAAATAACAGCATACAAAATATGTGTAATGGTGTATTGTGTGAAACTTGCAGAGGAAACTACAGAGCTGATGTGAGTAAAGATTTGTATTAAAATAGCAGTTCTGATACATGGTTTGTTTAATTGCCCTATTTCTTATTGTGTTTAAGGCTGTGATAATAACTTCTAATGTAGTAATAATAATAATAACCTCTGTTCCTGCAGCTGCACTAAACAACAATGCGCAGCTGAACACACTGATTCATCTTCTGTTCAAAGTATAAACACTCGGTGTGAACAGTGCTGCACACAGATGGAGATTATGGTTCAAACTGTTAGACATTTCAGCTGTTGACCCAGATCTGGTTTTCACACTGTGGGCAACTGCAGACAAGCTCTTCCACACAAACACTGATTGCTTGACGGGTATTTTTTGAGGCAAGACACTAGAGGTAATCGGTCATTTTTCTCAACTTTAAGATTTTAGGCCAGTTTAGTCCCTTAACATAAAAGCTTTTACAATTTAATAAAAAACTGTCCAATCTGCACATGCAGGTGTATATTTTATTACATTTGTCAACTTGTGTTAAAAAATTTCTGTCTGAGATATTAACTTCAAAGGCTGTTTTCTCAAAATGTGTTTTTCTCACACTCGGAGTCAGATATCTCCACTTCAGTAGCTCCTACAAGCACCACATTTTTCAGTGTTGTTAAACTGTTTTTTGAAGCCTTTCACAGAAAGATTTGATATATTATTCTTAGGCTGATTTATTGTTCATTTTACACCTAAAAACATTGTCACATGTTTTGTAAGGCTGTTGACGCTATTTTCTAATTTACTGAAATAACAAAATAGATATCAACAATTCACTCTGTAAAAAATCTTTCAGCTAATATGTCAACAAAATGAACAAAGAATTGGCCACATTCTGCTTTTTTCAGGCTTTCTGAAATAGTTTTGGAGAACTTTGCATTAGTATTTCATGTTTTATAATGTAAAATAATGTAAACGTCTTCTTTTGGGAGTTGTTACATTAAGGCAAATTAAGGCCATTACTGGTGCTGACTGCAGCCCAATAACCATCAGACAGCATCTGCGAAAAAAAGGGCTTTAAAAACAAAAAACGTATTCAAAGGCCACAAAATTCCCTTTTTGGACTTTGCAACGGAGCACCAAACATGGGACATTGAAAGGTAGAAGAAAGTTTTATTCTCTGAGAAAAAATGTAACCTTGATAGTCCTGATAGCTTCCAACGTTACTGGCATGACAAGGAGTTCCCACTGGAGATGTTTTCTATGTGGCACAGTGGAGGGGGTGCATCATGATCTGGGGAGCTTTTTCCTTCAGTGGAACAATGGGGCTTCAGGTTGTGCAGGGGCGTCAAACGGTGGCTGCTTATGTAGAGATGTTGCAGCAGGACTCCCTCATGACTGAGGGCCCTTGTCTGTGTGGTAATGACTGGGTTTTTCAACAGGACAACGCTGCAGTTCACAAAGCTCGCCTGACAAAGGACTTCTTCAGGAGAATAATGTCACTCTTTTGGACCATCCTGCATGCTCCCCTGATCTAAATCCAGTAGAGAACTTTTGGGGATGGATGACAAGGGAAGTTTACAAAAATGGACATCAATTCCAGACAGTGGATGCCCTTTGTGAAGCAATCTTCACCACTTGGAGCAATGTTCCCACAGCCTTTTGGAAACACCTGGCTCAAGCATGCGAAAATGAATTTTTGTAGTGATCAACAAGAACGGTGGAGCTACTCTTTTGAGCTATGGTCTTAAACTTTTGATCAGCTGATGAACAGCCTATTTCAGTTTAATTGTTATTTTCAATAAATTTCTTACTCAAATTATTTATTTATTTATTTATTTATTTATTTATTTATTTTTGTCTCACTCCCATTTCTTCTTTTTGCATTTAGAAGCTCTACTTAGAACCTCCTTAAGATCCAACAGTGCAAACTTGCAATTTCAACTGGTCTCAAAATTTTGTTCAGGTCTGTATGTTTCAGGTGTAAACAACATTATAACAGGGTTAAAATCTCAAAAACATGAGTTTAGATGAAAGGGGGACCTTTAAATCTGGCTCAACCCAATATATATATATATATATATATATATATATATATATATATATATATATATATATATATATATATATATATATATTATGTAGGCAAACTTGCAAACATTTTTACTTTGCTAAAATTTAGCAAATTTGCATAAATGTAAAGAAATAAATTGCATATTAAAACATTAAATTCCACTAAACTTGCATTCTTTTTTTTTTTTAACTCCTGTTGATGTCTGTGAGTTTCACATTGATATCTGTTAGTTAAAAACTTTACTTTTTTCACCTGTAGTGTCTCACCTTAAGGATTTTTTTTAACCTATACTGAAGTGGCAAAAAACCTTCTTCCAAACCTGAGAAGGTCAGACTTACTATGCTATTTTTTTATCTTTAACAGAGGACATTGGTCAAAGCTGTTACTGGTCTGGGAGGCCATAGAACACATTCTAAACTGTCACATTAAGGGCCAATAAAACTAATCTAGTGTCACAAATGGAGGAGGTCTCTTGACTGTTTAATTTCAGACATTAGGGTAAGTAAGGTAAGGTAGACCTAAGGGAAATTTGTTTTCTACATTTGACTCATTATTCAGTGACGCTGGGGAGACCTGTCAGAAGCAGTGGGTGACCGCAGCACCAGGGGACCCTTCTCCAGATCAGAGCCAGGATCCTGGCCAGGAGTACCTACAGCTGGAGGATTAACCTGTTGTGCATGTTTTAGGTTGATGGGGGAAACCAGAGCGCTCAGAGAAAACCCACCCAGACACATCAGCGTCATTGAGCAAGACACTTCACCCACTTGGCCTGTGTGACTATG
Organism: Bostrychus sinensis; assembly: GCA_020698575.1. Taxonomy (NCBI): domain Eukaryota; kingdom Metazoa; phylum Chordata; class Actinopteri; order Gobiiformes; family Eleotridae; genus Bostrychus; species Bostrychus sinensis. The sequence goes on from CM036239.1 coordinate 31,545,086, forward strand.
TTAGTGTGATTGTTTGTTTGGTGGTGGTCGGAGAGGCCCTAGGTACAGAATGGCAGCCACATCTCCATCAGTCTGCCCCAGGGCAGCAGTAGCTAACCATCACTGAGTGTGTCTGAGGAATGAATGAATAATGGATTTTGAGAAGTTTAGGGTTGGAAAGAGCAATTTAAATATAATTGATTATTATTATTATTTAAAACTCATCTTTTTTTCCGACTCATGTTCTATCTTTGGGCTATTTTCTGTGTGAGCAGATATAGCCAGCTCTGACATCTTACCATGTGTGGCTGCCATCTTACAAGAGCTAATCACACCATCTCTAACTGGAGTGTGACAACATAAAAAAAGTAATTTAAAGGTCTATATGGCATTTGAAGGTCTTGTGATTACACTATGAACGGGGGTCTCCAACCAGTAGCTCGGGACCTACCAGTAGGTCTCAACCACTTTCCAAGTAGCTTCACAAGTACTTTATGAATCCCACATCAGCTTCATCAGTCAAATTTCATGTTATCACTACGAAAACCAACTTGTGTATCCATGTGAGATTGACAGCAAGCATGACTACAGTTAAAAGTGACACAAAATGCAACTGCAGCTTAACTAAATATGTGTGCTGTTTTTATGCAGAATGTAAGTTGTGAATACTAACATTTTGTAAATGTTCAGGTAAAACAAAACGCTTTTTCTTTGGGTTGAAAGTATTAGCTCTGCGACTAAATGGCCACTGTCCAGTGTGTACCATGCCTAAGGCCCATGGTTACTAGGATTTGCTCCAGTACCTGCAGGAATATAAGCAGAAGACGATGAATGAATGTTACAATGCTTAAGTAGCTCTCTGACATTTTAATTTTTGTAAAAGTAGCTCTCAGGGGGAAAACGGTTGGAAACTGGTTAAGTTTTGTTTTAAATTTAAAGATAATATTATGCTTTATTTATTTCTTTAAACCAATCTTGGTCAGAGCACCATTGCAGCTTTCACAACCTTTATCATTATTAACATTACATTTTAACATTATGTGACGAAAAGAAAATGTAAAAACCAAAAACTACTCTACTGGTGCCATTAAGAAAAATTTGAAGAGATCAGCAGAAAGCAGCAGATTGTTGCCATCTTTTTAACACAACAGAGGAAAAAGAGTGTTGAATTTCCTTAAACTTTTTGTATGATGCCGTTTTACAACAAAATGAAAAATAGCTGTGAGGAATCAGTGGAAAAAGCGTTATACACTGTTTTTTATATAAATGAACGAGAGCAGACTGGATATAGAGGACTTGTTGATTGGTCAGTTATTCCTAGAGTGCAAATCAGTTTATGGGAAAGGTGGAGGTTCGTGAAACCAAGCGTTCTGAGTCCTCAGAACAGCCGTGCCAGAGAATATAGGATTACTTATTCAGGCATGAATGAAGCAAAACACAACTTCAGGTATGTGTTTGACAAGCCCCTTCAAGTAAACAAAATTGCAAACAAATATGTGAAAATATAATTTGAAGGTACTGTCAGCAGTATGCTTTGGTACTGGTTTAAAAACTGTACTGCAGTCTAAATCAAAACAATGGTCTGTGGGTTGCCAGTCACAGTGAGCTCTTTTGCCAACTCGTACATGCAACAGCTGTTAGCTGCTGCATGTACATTGTGGCCTATGTGGCATGAGCCATGGAGCTCTTTCCTCTTTTCTGTTTGGACAATGATCATCAGTGATGCAAGGGTTTTAGAACCAAAATAAAATATGTAAACAACTTGGGCATTATTTGAAATGTTTTTTGTTTTTTTATTGGGAATAAATCAGCAGTACCGTTGTTATCAGTAAAACTAATATTTGATTTAAACATGTTTACCTTGACACATGGGTCATTTTTATGAACTAATAAACAATATACTGCTCTCTAAGGTTTATCTATACAGATATACCTACTGTATACTTGCCTTAGCTATGCTAAAATATCTGCTGCCCTGAAATTATTTCATTTACAGAGCAAGAATCCTGCCTATTTTGTCTTGAGATTTGCTGAATATTTTCAGTTTTGTTTGTAAGTCTGACTGTGATGCTGAATTGATCCAAACAAAACATTCTAATAACAAACGTGTACTTGTTTTGAGCACTGAGGCTGAAATATTCAGTAAGTGTTTCTTTTTACTTTCAAGTCCAAGTTGTTGGACACTGAAGACGTGCTGCTTTCAAAGGGTGTTGATTTTCTGTAAAAGTTAAAAAAGGTGCAGATTGATTTTTCCATTTGTTGGGCCTGCTCTAATGGTGTCAGAAATGCAGCGAATTGCTCTGCAGAGTTTTGACAGGTTTTTAGAAGAGGCTCACACCGACCAAAAGGAATCGTCAAAATGTCAAGAATTATGGACTGGCAGAAACGGTACTTTAGATTACATTTCCTGTTTGGTCACATCACTCGAGTCGTGTCAAGTTGGATAAAAATGTGAAATGTGAAAGAAAATGTCAAGTTTTAACCTGACATTTCAACACCAACAATAAATTTTACAAGCACTTTTTATAAATAAACAGAATTTGATATCACACTGCACTTTTTAAAAACAGAGGAGGATTTTTGCATATTTCTTCTGGACTGGAAGAATGTCTCACAACTTCCTCCTGACCTGAGAATTTACATACAGATAAACTGGGAGCATGTCCACAGGATCTGAGTTTGTACATGTCCAGCAGCAGGGGATATGACACCTAATTAGCATGGCTGTTCACAACTAATAACTAACTAATTTCATAACTTTTGCCAATTACGCAAAATTTGTTCATTTGGTTTTATTTTCATTCATACCTTACAGATCCAATGTGTATTCTGAATTGGGTTCCTTCAGCTCCACCTTCTTCTTCTTTGTGAGTCTCAAAAATGTCATCGCCTATATATACCAAGTTGTCTCGTTCCCATTTCCCTTTGCATTTGTCCCACTTGGAAGAGGTTGCTTTTGTAATCTACTGTAATCCTTGTTTATTTAGTTCATATGTTTATTTTTATTGTCTCTGTTTAAACAGTGAATGATAATGCACATGTCCTTGAGCTGTTATAATGCACTTGTGCCGTTTAATGGTGCTAGTAGAGACTTTAAATCCGGGGCAATTTTCAGTAATCCCATGGCATTCTCGTGTGTCTGAGTCCTGCCACTTAACCTCCGCTGAATCCTGAGGTGCCCCTGCTGAAGCTCCGGTGAGAATAGTGGGCCCTTGGTGGAGCTGTGGCGAGGCTGAAGAGTGTGGAGGGCACCCTGGGACACAGCGCAGCTGCCTTTGTGCTAGAGGGAGAGAGAATGTACGTGCGCCCAGGCTTTCAGAGCAAACATGTGTGGCTGCTCAGCTGACTGCCGTTGCTATGGTTACGTGAACAGTACATATGGAACAGTGAATTAACTTCTGCTGGACTCGTGCAGTGTTACCATTATTCTGGAAGACTGATGGCCAGTGCTTTAATAACACTTGTTTTAATGAGACATTTTTATGTATTCAGCTGAAACTACAAACGGTGTTTTGAGTATTTTTGAGTCTTTGAAACTACTCAGTTGCTTTGATTTTGTGTTTGTGAATGAAAGCACTATTCAGTCTGTTAAAACAGCTCAAGTCACTTAAGTGAAGAGTTAAGGTTTTAAATTAAAATGCTGCTTATTGTGTGTTCCCTCTGTAGCATCGGTTTATCTTTAAATGTTCTTTTCTGTGTTGGCAGACTATAATATTCTGATATTATTGTGTCTCAGGTTCAAATTGCACAATGTTTTATTCATTAATTTGATAAGATAAAATCTATTTTTATTTGGTTTGCGGCTTGAATGGTGGGTCCCAAAGACAGACAAGTTGAGAACCACTGTTATAGAGGGTCCCTAAATGTCTTGTTCAAGTGAGAAAAGTGTAGGCTGTGTTGCACAGGCAGGTTCTCCTCAACAAGTCGGGAGTGTACAAGTGAAAAGGGATATTTATTCCGTCACCTCCTACTACTGTTACTACAGCTACACTCTTAACAATGTACAGTACAGCTAATTGTGTTAATCACAGGGCTGACACTTAAAGACACGCACTGACAGACAACCATTTTCTCCCACAATCATCCATTAAAGACCAGGACAATTATGTAACTTTTCCTTTAATGTCAGCAACTTCAGATGCAGCGTGATGACTGAAGAAGTTGCAGGGTGAATAACCCCCCCCTGCACCTCCCCCTGGCGTATCTTGGAGAAAAAAATTGTCTTGTAGTCTTGTCTCCCTGAAGTCTACAGTTTTGCAAGAAAGCAACATGTCCCATTTGGCCCATATCTGTTCAAAGTGCTGCCCAGGGTGATTTGTGGCACAGATCGAGATTTCATATGGCCCTCGGCTTCTACAACAAAATGTATTACTTAAGGCCTACTAGCATTTTCATTCAGTGTTTCCGTAGCTTTGTTTGTACATTTTGAATCTCATCGACTACTCATCGTCAAAAAATAATTGCAGTTGCATTTTTTATGCTTAGAGATGTTATCAGAAAACATCAGGAGGGACTGTTGGCCCTTGAACATTTGGTTCAAATCTGGCCCTTTTTGAAAAAATTTGGACATCCTTGGAAAATGAGAGTCAAGCCAAGCGAGGGATCACACAGGAATCAATTGAACTTTTTACGACAATGCTTTACTCGAAAATGTAGGGGAGCTCTGTAGAGAAATATCTGACCAAAACAAGTTGGTTCAGCATGGTTCTGCTTTAAATGCACTAATTTAGCCAGAAAGAACCCACAGTAACAAGGGGAGAACATAAAGACTGCACACAGAGAGATTGACTTCGACTTGGCAGAGAAGGCTTGGATTAGGTGACTTCCCTTGCTGGCAATGGTGGAGAATGGACAGAGCATAAAACGGCTAATTAGCACAACTATTTGCAACATGAGGACAGTGTCAGCAAACAGGATTACTCAAACAAAGCCTCAAACAAATCAAGTCCAGATTACTTTTTCTTTTAAATCTTTTGTTGTGATTCAATTAGCCTGGAGTCTTCACAGACATTACTCAAACAAGCAAGTGAATAAATCAAACTACAACCCCAGCAGGGCCATACCGAAGGTTTTAGAAATACTGAGGTCCATCATGCTGACGGCCAATTTAGTCCTCGTTTAGACCTTGCTTAGTCCTTGTTCAGTCCTGGGTTAGTACTGGTTTAGTACTGGTTTAGACCTGGTTTAGTTTTGGTTTAGTCCTGTTGTTTACTTAAAAAAGTCTTGGTTTGGAGTATTTTTTTTTCTGGTTTAGACCTGGTTTAATCCTAGTGTAGTCCTGTTTTTTTCCTGATTTAGATCTGGTTTAGTCTAGTACTAGTAATACTGAGGTCTGTCCTCTATGGTGCATATGGGTATGTGCTCCAGGTATGCTTTTGAGGTGCAAACAATGTTGATTCTTGATCTTCTGGTATGTGAGTCATGAATCTGCTAACAAGGTACCATTTTTGGTCTAAAATAACAACATTTTGGTCAAATATTTTCCACAAACTCAACTCCACAAACAAAAAAGTATGCTTCCAATAGCACACAGAGTGATTGGCTAGGGCATCAACCTTACAACCTCCTTGTTGTGAGGCTTAACCCTTTACACTGTGCATCCAATTCTTACACTTCATGATTGCCTGTTAAGTTACATTTTTACATGAACCTCTTTTTATGTTGTTTGTGTGAGTCAAGGTCTAGTCTGGAAGATTATCAAAGAAAAAAAAATAAAATGATTGAATATTTTGTGAATTTTTCATTAGCGGGGCATAGTTGAGACAGCAGGCTTCTACTGTTCTAACAAATGCAAACAGAAGGCAGGTTGGTGTTGAAAACGATAACGGGAGCCAAAAGGAAAAGTGCTACATCTCAAGTGAGCACTAATTAATCCATTAACAGTACACAGAAATTAGAAGTAATTGTTAACTTTCTGGCTTCAAAATGCTCCCTGGTGGCAAATTCAGTCATAAAATGACAAAATGTTATAGTGGGACTTTTCTTAGTGTTGTATGCCTGCTCAAATGTGATCCTATGTGGCTGAGCAATGAACGGTTGCATCATTGTCAAATCAGATCTTGTCTTAATGTTTTTGCCACCCAGAAAAATACCGTATTTTCCAGACTATAAGTCGCACTTTTTTTTCATAGTCTGGCTATGGGTGCGACGTATAATCAGGTGCGACTGGAAGACCGGAATAATTGGAAATGGAACTGATGTTGAGTCTGATGAAAGAGGAGGAAGCAACACTTCGTCTACCTCTGGAGTTGGTGGAGTTGTTCAGAAGCGACACCGAGGATGAAAAACTTAAATTTAGCGATTAGGAGTGACATCATGAGTTTGGTGAACTTGTTCAATTATGTTCTTTATACTATAGTTATTTGAATAACTGTTAATATATTACATTAACACATGAGACACCTATTCAGTTCATTGTTTATGCTTCATGTAGCTGAATAACCATCAGTGTGTTACGTTTGCATACCGCACACCTGTTCAGCCTGTTGTTCTCTATTCTATTAATACTATAACTTGCCTTTCAAGTGGAAATGTCTGTTCTTGGTGTCAGATTTTGTAAAATAAATTTCCCCCAAAAAATGCAATTTATAGTCCAGTGCGACATATACAGGTTTTTCTTCTTCATTATGCATTTTTTGGCTTGTGTGACTTATAGTCCGGAGTGACTTATAGTCCGGAAAATACAGTATATACAGTATAGAAATGACATTGCTCTTTAGCCAGTACAACCTACAGGCAGCCAAAAGTAGTACAAAACTAGGCATTGCAAATAACAAAAGAAACTAAGAAACATTTTAAAGATATGTATTTTTATTGTCTCACTTGGTAAAACCAAGTACAGCTTATTTAAATAAGTAAAAACACAATTATTAGCAAAAATACCTTACGGAAAAACATTCAGTTTCCACATGCGAACATGAATAGCAACTAGTGCTTCCAGTACAAATGAGGCACGTCAGACAGTCGTTCCATGCAAATCTTTTGACGCCGTATTTTAGACTCCAAATTTGGCCATTCTAATTTGAGGACAAAATATATGCATCGAAAGGCACATTTTTATTCTGAAATTTTTAACACTGAAATAATGCAGTGAAAATTAGATACTGAAATTTTAGGCAAAATAAAAAATTCAGACTCCTATGTCAGTGTTAAAAAATTCAATGGTAGAAATTCGAAGGCATTTAAAATTCAAAATCTGATGAAACAAGTTAGCTTCCATAGCTTTATTTCTTAGACGCTGGTCATGGCAGAGCAGCTAAAAGACAGGATATTTTTATATGGACATGAGGAGGAGAAAATGAGAGTTGTGATGGGGTGGAGGCTTAGGGTTTATAGGGGGATGGTACCATTGACCCCATGTGTGCTCCTGTCTCGACCTGTGGGCCCCTCAACCTTGCCCCTACTCAACTGTCAGGATGAAGCCCACCTGCTGCATCCTTACAGACCTGAACTATGATACTATAGATGAGCTAATGGACTTTATTTAACAGTCCTAGACACATTTGCCTGTCTGTCCTGGGAGAGATTCTCTCCTTCAACGTGCTCTCCATAAGGTGTCTTCTTTTTTTCCCAAAGCTGGGAGTTTTTCCTTTCTGAGAAGGATGGTCTAAGGACAGGGATGCCCTGAGTCTGTTTAGTTTAGTGTAGTTATTTTCTGTGTTTGATTGTGTGTTATGGCTGATTGTGTGTTTATGTTTGAGTAACTGTTTGTGAAGCCATTTCAGGTGACTTTTGTTGTGATACTGGGCTATATAAATAAAACTGAATCAAACTGATTTTAATTGGATCGGTTTAGGTAGCTGTTTATCAACATTCTATCAATGGCAGCAGAAAATACGACTGGGGCAGTGGCTATTCCAGCTTGTGCGTGGTTGCTCACTCAGAGAAGCAGTACAAAATAGAAAAACGTTATGAGAGAAAAGGAAAGCAAGTGGCAATGTTTACACAATTACTAATGATCACAATGACTGAATTCCATTAGTCTAGCAGTGAACTTTGCACTAAAGGCTTAAAACTAGCAGTTTTATATTTATGTATGGCTCTTTAACGGAAAAGCCATATATTTGGGATCTGTTAATTTCAAAGAGCTGTTCAAAAGACTGGCTCATTTTTCTATTTAATCAGACTAAAACATATTCTATTGGTGGGACATTATTATTGTCTTATTCATTGATGATTATAAAATGTGCATGTGAGCTAAATTCACTAACGGTATTGTCATATACCTCTGCATAGCGTGAGTTCACCATGTATGATTTATTATGTCAAATATGTTAAAAATAGCTACCTTCACATACTGTAATTTCAAAACTATTGAGCGCACCTGAGTATAAGTCACACCAACTAAATTTAAAAAGAAAAAAAATGTGTAAATGTGTTCACCCAGTCTTCAAGAACGTTTTCAAGTTCAGACCATTTGCTTTTATTACCTCTGAAAGCTTTTGTCATCTTTTTGCATTGAGTCAGTTCTTCAATCTGCTGTCTCCAACGTCTCACCGTTGATTTATTGATGCCAAGCTTACGTGCAGCAGCTCTGTTTCCTTGTTTGACTGTCAGATCCATTGCCTTTAACTTAAAAGCTGTATCATATGCATTTCTTTGTGTGTATTTCATGATGAGGGTGTGTGCATGATGTTCGTTGTATAGGCCGCAGGGTTCAAAGCATGTGAAAAAAGTAGAGGCTTATAGTTCGGAAATTACAGTATGTTCATGTATAAAATGTCAGTAAAAACTAAGAAGGCAAGAATAAACTTTAATGCAAAATAACTTTTAGATCAAAATTGAATTCACCTCTAAGGAAATGTAGTCTTTCCCGGTTGGCAAATATTGGTAATATAAGGCTGTATTAGCTGCAGAAGTTACACCTTTCTCTCCGGGTGAGTCACACAACACGCCGTGCATGTAGAGAGGCTGCAGACAGAGGCAAAGGAGTGTTATCTTGATAGGAGCCAGGTGTGTGAACTATTTGTAGGCTTCTGTAAAGAACACTACAACCTGGAAGACACTGAACAGGTTTTATAGTCAAAGACAAATGGTATGGGGGGGTGTATTATGTTTAAAGTAATTTTAATTGTGATTAATTGTTTTTTTTTTTGTTTTGTTTTGTTTTTTTGTTGTTGTTGTTTTTTTTTTTTGCAAATAATCACAGTCTTGTTATAAAATTTAATCAATAATGCATTCCAGCTCTTTTGGTTTCATTTGACCACTTTACAATTCACCCAGTATGTGCTGTTTTGACTTGGTTGCCTGTAGTGTATATAGCACCATATCAAGCATCCTTGATGCCCAAATAATAGTAATAAAAATCACATTATTTTGCAGATAAAGAGCACTACAGCAAATAGAGCTACATTTTCCAGAAATGCTGTTGAAATGTTTTTGCTTGTTTTTTACCTTTGGAGCTGGACTTATTTTTTTCTTCTGTTCAAAAGCCTCTCCTCTTCCTAGATCTGCCCCTCACTGCCTGGTTTCACAGCAGCTGAGCAGCACACAGAGACACGTCTCGCTGACAAGACCCGGCTCTAAGAACTTCCTCTTTCATGGCCGACCCATCACTTGCATTAATGTGCATTAAAATAATTATCAGCGTTAAGTAATTGAGGGGTTAACACAATAATAACGTGCCCAGCCCTAGTTTAAAATTTACAAGGCAATTGGCAGGGTTGAGGCCAGCTTCTGTTGGTCATATTTTGTGAAAAGGTGTTTGTTTGTTTTTTTCACTGGAACATAATATGCTTTTTTCGTGGTTTTTGATATTGTTTTGGCCACCTTTGTATTAGTATTTACACCTTTTATAACTTAAAATAATGTATATGTACGGAAAACATCTTTTGGGAAGGTGGTACTTTTGACTTTGTAGAGAAAGCTTGGATTAGGTGTCTGTCGCCACCTGCTGGCAACAGTGGAGAATGGACAGAGCATAAAATGGCTATTTAGCACAACTATTGGTAACATGACACTAACAGATAGATAAATGAGTTGACCGGTTTGTAGTGACAGCAATGGAGGCACTAAATTTATTGGACCCAGTCTGATGGTGTATGGGCTTTAGAAAGTTTAATGATAATGCTATCATTCAACTAATGCTATATTTTATAAAAATTAGCAACATCTCCCAAGATATGAAGTAAACATATTTAAATTATATATTGAACGTAATGCCCAAGTTGGTTATGCCTACATTTTTGGTTTTGGTTCTAAAACTCTGCATTGCTCAGCCCACAGACCATTGTTTTTATTTAGACTGCAGTACCGTTTTCAAACCAGTACGAGCGCATGCTGCTTACAGTACCTTTAATGGTGTTCAGGTACGTGAGTGGCAGAGATCTATTAAGCCATATTTATTAAAGAGGATTTGATGGATAAACCTTAAGCTTACACTGACCAATGATTGGGGTATGCCATGATTGTGAGACTGCACAGTGAGTTCACTTCAAACATTTGCACTTTTACCCACTTCCTGCTTGTATTCATAAACTACCCTTTAATCATCATGGACTATTTTTTTCAAAGATGCAAGAAGCATTTTTGGACGAAGTCTCTCCGATCGTTAATGTAATTCTAGTCCATAGGTATCCTCAAATGTCCTTTACAGCTGTGTGGATGACTGGTGGCCTTCAGGGAGCTTAGCGGGGACAGTTGTGGTGGAGGGTGATGAATGCCAAACAAACAGTCTGGTGAGTGACATGCAGGGTATGCAGCATGGACAACCCGGGCACGAGGTTAAAACAGCACGAGTGCTGGAGTCTCCAGGGCAGCAGCCTCTACAGCAGCAGCAGCAGCAGCAGTGAGCGTGAGACGTGAGACGTGAGAGAATGAGTCAGTATTCTCCAGGGGAGGTGCCACAGAGGCAGGGAGACACAAACACACAACACAGCATTTTGATTTAGCAAAATGATTGTATTCCTTTAATGCACTCTTTTATGAATAATCCCCACAAAATATACCACAAATGTAAAAAAAAAAAAAAAAAAAGTGTGTTTTAAATGTAATAAACCCACAAATTTCCCACAAATGTAAGAGCTGTAACGACATTTTCCACAAACTATTACATGTGCAGTAGTTTGTTACATTTTTGGAAGGAGAAAATCTGTAAATATGTAATAACTTCTCACAAATGTAATAAGAAACTGTATATAGCTGAAATGTGAATATGTAGGCCTACTACTTTTTTTTCCTTTTTGCAGATTTTAAACTTGTAACATGTATCTTCTGGATCTGGTTCGGGTCTTGGCCTTCTTAGTCCTCTTTGCCTTTAAGGGTGTGTCACACTTGCTGGTCTGCACCTGTGTCGATGATGTCATTGGTCTGTCATTGGTCAAACAAACTGAACTGAATGAGGGAGCAGTAACAAACCTCGCCTAAAGGGGGCAGTGTGCCTGTATTTACTGAGAGAAACTTAAGAAGAAGAAACCCTGCTCTTCTATTGGTCAAAGGTCTGCCTCATCAGCTCCATATCCCAATAATATCATACAGCGCAATATTTAGTCCAGTTAGGTTTAGAGCAGCGATACAGAGCTCGGGAACCTAAAATGACTGTTTTGAGTGATGAATCTGCCATGACAGTGGTCACAGACAGAGAAATGTCATAGAGTTGCATTAGAAACAGCAGTGTGAAAAAGGTAAACGAGCTGTAAAACAACTCTTTTAACTCTGCTTTGTCACTCATGGTGAATATTTATTACACTCTAAAGTATCAGAATAATTTTGTGTTAACGCTAACTCGAGTAATTTACATCCTCAATTGTGCCATTGTTTTGCTATTGAAAATATCTTGTGTTACCGATGTGATGTCACGATCCCATTCTCTATTGGCTGGACACAACTGTGGACTCTCTCCCGTGATTAATATGAAATCTGTGTTGTTTTAGCAGTGTTTTCACTTAAAGACATTTTATTTACAGTATCCTATATTTGTATTTATTCCAAATAGTTAAGTTAGTTGCGCACATGTTTCTTGGTAAACAGTGCTTTAGTCCACTCCATGGTGTTAGTCCATAGTTTGGTCTGTGTTGCATTCGCACTTTACCAAGACCACACTGGGAGCGCACCAGGGCTCAAAGCGCACCACACTGAGAACTCTGATTTCATGTGGACCAGAGTTCACTTGTTTGGTGCACACCTAAGTCTGACCTGCTAAAACAAACCAGACTTTCCCAGGATGCGTACCTGAGTTCATTTGAAGTGGACCAAACACAGCAAGTGTGAACACACCCTAAGAGACATGGCACAAGGGGGAGGAGAGGAGTGAAGCAAGTTTAATGTTTGGTGTACGTATGATATAGTTTATAGTTTTTCACTTTATATTATACAGAAAACCATTCAGGTTTAATCATTTAATTAAATGTGTGAAATAAAGAGAACGCTAGTAGTTATTATTTTTATATTAGGCACATGCTCTGGAGTAGACTGGCACTTGTTCTGCTTAAAAAGTCTGTCTGGAGCCTTTTAAAATGAAAGCGGCATTGATCCTGGATTTTTTTTATTTTTTTTTTAAATAATCACGGGACATTTAAGGCTAGCCAACTCCTACAAAGGGTTCACATAGGGTTGTTTGGTTTTCACAAAGCATGTTGAAACAAGACTTGGTAAACTGTCAAGCAGACCTCCACAGCCCTCTCTCTTTATTGTTCCTGGTTTTCAGGAACTAGACTCAGAACATTTACCTTGCACAGCAGCTGGATTGTCATGAACATGTGAGTTTGCAATCTCACAAAATCCATCTTGTCAGGCTCTCGCTGATTTGTTCAGGTCTGAACCAGTGGTGGCCTGTGTCAATGGTGTGGCAGTCCTGCTGCGAGTGTGTGAGGTTTAGGGTTTTTAGATTTGCCAACAGCAACAAGCACTTTTAGCAATACTTGTAATCAGCATGGCGACGTGGAAAAACTTAATGTAGTTAATGTTGTGTTGTTTTACTGTGGTTGGTTGTTTAGCCATGTAGCTGACGATTTATCCAAAAACCTCCAAGCATTCTATTGAAAGTCGCACCTCTTTACAAATATTTTCAACAGGAGGCATTAAAGATTGTTAGTCTAGTTTTTATCAAAAAACATTCACCAAAAATTGCATTAAGTTGCTGGAAAACAAAACTGGAAAACAAAAAAATATGATTCAGGCTTTTTTTTTTTTTTTTTAAATAGACTTTGCCTTAAATCACTTTTAAATCACCTATTAAATCATCTATATCTTTAACAAATTTTAGTTGTTACTTTTCTAAAAATTTCATATGTTAAACTATTTATTTTTAAATGGATTTAAAAAAATTATAAAAACAATGTTGCTGAAGGCCTCCATAAAAGCACATAGTTAAGTTTAAATACACATCTTATCCCTGTGTTCCTGTTCTGCCCACATGTAATGCAGTGGAATCAGCAGAGCATCTCCACCCAAAGATCTGGTTTGAATCCTGTCAACCCTGCATTAGCCAAATGAGGCATTTTTCCCCATTTTGTGCTGAAGGCCTCTACACACGTCTTACAGTAGTGTAGTTGAATGTAGTGGAACATACACAATAGTTCATGGAAACCTGACGAAAAAAGTTCTGTCCAGGTAATGCACCGAGAACATGCTGTGAGAGAGAAATTATGTTATTTAACAACTTCCTGCAGAGTATGTAATGGTCCTAAGTGACCTGAGGCTGTTAGCTCTACACATTACATACAGGCAGGGCTTGACAGTAACACTCGCTAACCGGCCAAGTGCGGGTAGATTTTTGTTTTGGCAAGTACCACAAATCCTGGGGCGGCAGTAGCTCAGTTGGTAGAGCCGCTTGTCCAATAAACATTGCACAATGTCGTTGTGTCCTTGGGCAAGACACTTACCCCACCTTGCCTCCAGGGTCTGTGCACACTGGTGTATGAATGTGAGGGTGAATGGTGAATCCTTGATGTAAAGTGCTTTGAGTACCCATAGAGGTAGAAAAGCGCTATATAAATGTGACCATTTACCATTTATTCCTCCTACTAGCCATTTTGTTGAATTTTATGCATATTTATGCCTATATCTCAACTCCAGAAGTTAGGCCTGAATTTATGTTCAAGTAATTCATTCATCTTATTCCCATTAGGGATCGGGAGTAGTGGAGCCTATCCCAGTAACTTTGGGCCTTAGACTGGGTACACCCTGGGCAGGGGCCAGCTGGTCACAGGGCTGACACAGAGACATTCAGACAGACAACCGTTCATTCTCACATTCAGTCACTGGGGGCAATTTAGAGTCAGCAGTTCACCTTTAACACATGCATGTCTTTGGACGGTGCGGGGAAGCCAGAGTACACAGAGAGAACCCACGGTAACACGGGAAAGACATGAGGACTCCGCCCAGAGAGGCTGGCCCGGGGATGAAACCCATGATCTCCTTGCTGGGAGACGAGAGCACCAACCACTCATTATCATAATTAAAGAAAGAAAATTAGTCATTTAAAAATATTACATGTTTACACCACATGCATAGAAATATACTTTATTCTGCCTATAGAAGTCACAAACATCTAATCAAACATCAACACACAATCAGACATAAACAATAACTACACTGATCTGATTTTAGCTTAAATTAAAGACTGACATGAAGCGAAACACACTCTGCCACCTTTTTAAGGGAACCACAACAGGATCCAACGTGATATCGATTTCAGGGGACGACCTCTGGGTATTCTCTCAAACCCTGCAGCTAACAACAGCTAAACACATGACAAATATGAATACTTGTCTCCTTCATCATGGTGTTGTATGCTAACTTTGTTGCCCCAGTCTCTTGTTTCAAACAGATCTACCATGATGTGAACTTCCCTGGGGATATCTATGATTCTTTCTTCACCCCTGACTATAAGGAGTGTCAAAGAGCCTGCACACAAAACCCTACCTCAGTTCTTCACATGGACAAATGGTCAATTTACACCTGAAAAGTATAGGAATGTACAAAGTAAAGTAGACTTCTATAACAGAAATGATTTATGTTATTCATGGGGAAAGACTTTGTTTGGTATGTTTTTAGGTACAAATGCCACCTAAGATTCAGCTGGACTGTCCCAGTGGTACCTAAGATAGAAGAAAAATCTGGCAGAGTATCTGGCTTTGCTAACAAAGCACAGCCATGCACAAACCAGAGTTCAGGGAAAGGTATATATACATATATATACATATTGCATACATATTATTTATTTGTGTGTAATGTGTAGATTGCACTACATGTTTTATGTTATACTTGTATTCCACAGTATGTCAGAACAAATATCTTCCAAATACTAACATCCCTGAGAATGACTTTTTGCATCTGCCCGCTGCCTCCCCTGAACACTGCCAGACACTGTGCACCGCCCACCCGTCCTGCACATACTTCATTTTTGCAAGGTAAATACTCATGCGAAAGTCTATAGTAAAGGAGCCTTTATACAAAAATTTAAGATTTGAAATACAACTCATTGAAAAAACTCACAGGTAGCAACTGATAATGTAATAATAGGCAATAATGTAATACCTGCCAGTAACGTAATCATTTTAGCCGTTTTAAATGTAATAAAGCCAATAACATAATAACTAGACAATAATGTAATAAAGTTTTTGAGCCAATAATATTACAACATTTTGGCAATAATGTAATAAGTTATTATGATATTTGCATATGAATCCTTTGAAAATGTAATAACTGCAGCCTAAAATCTAATAATGCCTCTAAAGGACTGGATTTCTTGGAGAGAAAAAAAAGTCCTTTTGTTTTTATTTGTTTTTATTTATTTATTTTATTTATTTATTTTTATTTATTTGTTTACTTTTGGCAGTTTGTGCTGTTTGCTCATCAGAAATAGGTTTAGTGGATGGCATAGTTAGTTATGATTGTAAGTGCCAGTTTGATTTTTTTTCTTGTACAAAATATTATTCATTTTCTTAGGTACTGTATCTCTGTGAAGACTCTTAGTCACCCAAGCTATCTTAATCATAACAAACAATAAATTAGCTGGACTTGGGTTTTACAGTTTTAGATGTTTTGTCTCTTGTCCAAGAGATTTTTTATGCTTTGTCAGAGTCTCTGTTGAATGTTGCATAGTCAGCATTGTTGGCTCAAAACTCTTATTACATTATTGGGAAGTTATTACCTTATTTGCTTAATTACATTTAAAATTGCCAAAATGATGACGTTGTTTTGCAGGTATTACATTATTGGTTGTTACACTCACATATTGTTTGTCATGTATTTCAATCCTTATGTGCTATCTTAAGAAGAATCCAATCGAAATGGGGACCGTATCTAAACAAGGAGTGATGTCTGGAATCCCTTCACGCTTCTGTCAGCAAGACAACAGTACGGATAACAACACAGCAGGGGTCTGAGCAAATCATCTGCCTCCATTTAGCCCTTTCCTCTGCATCTTCTTCTCTCACACCAACTAACTTCATGTCTTCTTTCACTACCTTGTGTCAAAATAAATGTTCAAGATTACAGAGCATATTTAAATGGTGCTCTAAAGTGCCCTAAATGTGCGAAAAATAGACTACAGAATTCATTTTTTTCCGACCAGGTTCCCGTTAAACTTGAAATGATTAAAACTCCTTCCATGATGACATTAAGGTCTTCTTGATGGAATAAGACAAAGCAGTCAAAAGTCTGGTTCCGGTAATCCACAACAAACAGGGTCCAGATACCAGTCAACACAGAATCCCCCAATCTCCTCAGAACGGCATCTTTTATACTTTTACACTACCTGCTTTTGACCCCAAGGTCCTCATGCCTGCCCCATTCTGCTGCCACCCAGTTGTGCCCCTCCTACTTTACTCTTTACACCCCCCAGTGGCAACCCCCATCATAGTGGGAGTCTCTCTCAAAACCTAATCCACCTTTCCTTTCTGTACTCTCAAGCTGTTATCCTCTTTTGACAAATCATGCACCTTTTTTTATATATGTATACATAAATGCTGTAGTAATAAGTACAGTCAGAAACAAAGGAGTATGAATACAATTAATTTTATGTGTATATAATTGATAAATTGCAAGGTTACACATAACTTTTTTCATCACTTTCCAAAATTAACATCACCATCATCCATATATCTCTTCTTTGGTCTTCCTCTTGCAGCTCTAACCTCATCATCCTTTTATCAATATAGTCACTATCCCTCTTTGTACATGTCCAAACTCAGACTGGCATCTTCAGTGTTGCCTGGTCTGAAAGTAAAAATCTGCTTAACAGTGACTTAAAAAAACGCCCAAAAACAGTCTATGAAAAGACTGTGCGACCATACTATGCCAAGAGGAAGCACTCCAGCAGTGACAGAGACATGTCCCCCTCCCCTCTCTCACAGACTGAGCACCTCCTCAGACTCAGAGACGAGCTGATTTGGCTTGGCTTCAGTGTGATTGGCTTTGGGTTTTAAAGATTTGTCGTGCAAAATATGAAGAAATAGCCAATCATTCACATAATCTGCAGCAAAAATAGCTCTGCCCAATCCGTGGCAACAATTAAAAAGCCACCCAATTCCACAGGAAATTGGCAGACTTGCCAACATCGGGCCCCTGAGACTTAAGCTCCAAAACATTTAGCATGAGCTGTCCCTCTAATGTTCTAATGTTCTCATTCCTAACCCCATCTATCCTCGTAATGAGCAAAGAAAACTTTACCTGTCTTCCCCACATTGCCACTGCCTCTAAACCATACATCATTGCTGGTCTCTCCACTGTCCTGTACCTTTCATCCTGGCTGATACTCTTTTATGACACATCACATCTGCCCCCCTTCATCCCTTTCCTGTCCGGACCTTGCCTCTACTTTTGATGCAGTCCCACCTCTGCCTTGCACCCCTCTGTCTTTCCTACAGCACACATCACCACTGTCTCATACCACACCCCTTTCACATACATCTCTGCTACTCTAATCCTTCCTTATCTTATGATTTCAGTGGCAGCTGCAGAATAAAGTAAAGGTCAAAACACAATCAAAATGAACAATTCTATTAATTATTTCTTGTTTGGACAGGCTGGCGTGGAGTAGCTTATGAAGGGATACATTTCCCAGGCTCCCAGGACTATGCTTAACAATGTCAGAGAGCCTGTGACATTGCCCCTAACTGCCAGTTTTATACATAAGTAACTACGGCTTTCCCCAACAAGGATCACTGGTAAAGTCATATAAATGTTCACAATTTCCATAACAGCATAACCATCACCATCCATTATTTGGCTAACTATAACTTTTTTTTTTTTCTCCCAGGGGTCCTTGCCACCTGAAGAGTGTCATCAACATTCCTGCTCCTCCCAGAGTGACCAAAATGGCCAAGATACTGTCAGGGTTTAGTCTGAAGAACTGTTAAGGAGCACCTGTATAAAGCGAGGCAGGTTGTTCAAACAGAAAATCTGCCATCTTCATCCATATTTAAATAAAATCTTACAGCAAAGAACGTTTATTTCTGTTCTTGCATATTTTAACTTAATTTTAAAGTAACTTTGTGGTCAAACGGAAATATTTAACGTTGGTGCATCGATCTCTGAGTCTTTTCCCTCACACAGGTCTACTTTCCATACAACACTGTCTGCTCTGAGTGTGTGCATGAGAGTGTCCGTCAGCTGTGAGAACGATTGAAGATCCAATGAGCGTCATCTTGTTGAAGCACGTTTAAATGACGCAGTTATCTGTAGTGCACTTGTATAGGCACATGCATATATCCAACTGGCCAAAGCTGAAATTTACTCAGAGTTGGCGTTTTGGCCGGTGTGGATGTCCAGCCTTGGTTACCATGTGCCAGAAACCAGCTCACTAGGTTTTTTTGTTTTTTTTTCCTGCAATCATAATCTTTTGTAAATAACTTTGTGCTGTAGTTTTGGAATTTTTCTGACTCCAAGACCTAACTTCTCCAGGTCTCTAGCAATGATTTGTGGAGATTTTGGGGCCACTGGAACCATCCTCCTCCTGACAAGCACATGGTAACCTGCAGTATAGCAGTTATAGACATTTTTGGTTTTGTATTTAAAACATTCAATTTTTTTATATTTTTTTTTTTTTTTCGTGTGTGGGGATTATTACGTTATTGGGTGTTACTAGTGATCCAATTTGATGCTCTGTTCTGGCATTATTTTATCTAAGAATGGTCATCTGATCAGTTTAGTACTACTGCCACAGAGCTTGACATTTTTCAAAACAAATGTGTGTTCAATAAAAATACGATGGGGAGCACTGTGTGGATACACTCATATCAAGTAAAAAGTTAAGACAGATGCTCTTTGGAAAAAAGGGGTTTACTTCTTAACTTGAGAATAGAAATTGTCTGCTGGGTAAAATATATTTGAACACATTCGATATGTTTACACAGATAATAGAATCCAAGGCACTCTGTCTCTTGTATAATTAAATTATACAAGATGCTTTTATGCTTTTTTTTGTGTCTTTTAAATGAATTTAGAACGCCTCTAGATCAGCATCTTATGTTTTGTTGGTCAGTAACACAATAGTTATTGAAAAAAAAAAACCTATTTGAAGAAACTCATCATTTGACTTGTGAGAAATGCTCAGATTAGGTCCCTGTCACTTTAAGAGCCCTCCCTCCTCCCTGCAGCCCAGCTGCTGTCACGCCCCTTCAGCCTCAGAACGTGCTGCTGCAACCGCGGTGCGTTTGTTTGGTTGCTGCTGGGGAGGTTTGAGCTGAATGGGACTGGGCCATGAGGGCGGAGAGGCGTGGTCAGGTGGAAATGGTAGACATCAGTGAAACAAGATGTTTCTGACCTTTCAGGAAGTCAACGTAAATAAATAGAGGATTACTCAAACATGCATGAATGGAAAAAAAAACACAACTCCAGGTATGTTTTTGATGCAGGAAAAACATTTAAAAAAAGAAAAGGAAAGAAAAGTCGATTTTGCATAATAGGGCCACTTTAAGAAGCCTTTATTAAAAGGCTTTTCAAAGAGTGGTTCTTCAAATGTGCTTTCTTTTGATGTGATTACGCAACTACCATTTTGTTCAAATACATACAGTACATTTTACAAAATGCACCATCGTTAAAGACTCTGGAAAAGCTAAACTGCTACCAAGATACATTTAATGATTAATCTCCCAAATTAACTGAACACAGAAGAAAATATCTTGTGTGCCATTAGTTTGCCAAGTTACAAATGCAAAAATCTCTTTAATTATAATGTAAAGTTAAAGTTTGGCTTTTGATGAGAAACTGTTCAAATACCTAAAACTAACCTTTAATGGAAGTTATGTGTTAAAAAAAAAAAAAAAGACCATCATACTGTATGTTATAAGATCTTTAAAGCAAAACTCAGTAACTTTTTTACCTTAAATAAAATCAGGACTTCGTGTGATGGTTAAATTAGTTGTTGTGGGTTAAATGAAGCGTCCGGCATCTCCCCTGGTGTCTCTGGGATGAAAACGACACTTGCAGCAGTGAGCGCTTCCAACCTGGTGTCACAGAAGTCTTGAGTCTCACAAGAAAGTGGCACATTGCAGTTAGCAAAACAACAAGGTACTGATGGCTTTATTTCTCGATTTTTGTCATGGCAGAGTTGCCAGATGGAAGAAAAAACTTTGTACAGATACAAGGATGAGAAAACGAAAGTAAAGGTGAGCGAGGGATCACACAGGAGTCAACTGGACTTGTGAGCATTTATGATAGTTTACTCTGAAATGTAGGGGGAGCTCTATAGAGGAAAATGAGGCAAAGCAGCAAAGAAATGAGCAGAGTTACTGAGTTCCGCTTTGATAATATAATGCATTAGTCTTGTCATAGCACTTTTCCAGACACTCATAGTGCAATGTTCATTCGAACCACCAACCTTTGAGTTTGTGGTCGAACAAGTCTACGGACTGAGCTACTGCCGCTTCTTTATTATCAAGCTTCTACTTGATAGATCCACCCCAACATGGATTATTAGATGTTTCAAACAGATTGGTGGCTTTGTTGTATGTATGTTGTATGTTTATGCTTTACTTATTTAACAAAAAATATAACAACCCTTAATTGCTTTTGTTTTATTAGAAGAGATATAGGTCTTTAAACAGCTAAGATATATATGTATGCAATGATCTTCTCGCACCTATTGTACTGCATCACCACATGGTCTCAGGCCTACTCAACCACATAGAAACCTATTCTTTTATTATACAAAATGACAGTCAAGGTGTTTGAAAAAAAATGAGAAACTGGCATCATTGTGAAATTTTAATGGAATACAACCTTTTTAATGTTGACAATTTTATCAATTCAAAAATCCTTAAATTATTTTTTACGTGTCTAAGCTGTGACACACCACTGCTTTCTGAATTAGCCATGTATATAAATTGCACCCATTGAGCTGTGTTAATAGTAATAATAATAGATAGTAATAGATTTAAAATGCTATTAAAACAATGGAATTGTGTTAATACTGAGCTCTTTGTAGCATATTTCCACTAGTCTGTATGTCATGTATAATTTTAGCTATGACATAATATCAGTGCTTAAACTGTTCTTTGTGTTGTTAGCTTTTTCTTTTTTTTTTTTTTTTTCTTTTTTTTTTTTTTGAGATGCTATTACATTTACTGGCCTAAAAAAGGTTAAATTTCTGAAAATGATTAAATATTTGGTATTCATGGTTAGGGCACAAGTTGATTAAAAGATTTATGCCAAAAAGTAGAAAAAATATGAATGTATACATTTTTTATAATATGTTGTGACCGGGACACTTTTGTCACTTAAAAGTAACAACATAGCTTTTTAAAATTGGGGCATAAGGGTTATTGAAGAAAATTTTGTAAATGGGGCATGGTGGCAGAGTGGTTAGTGCCCTCGGCTCCCAGCAAGGAGGTTGTGAGGTCCATCCTCAAGTACCATGGGCTCTCTCCAGCTTCCTCCAAAAAAGACATGCATGCGTTTGGTGAACTGTAACTCTAAATTCCCCCTAGTGAATGAGAGAGTGAATGGTTGTCTGTCTCTGTCAGGCCTGCAAATAACTGGCCACTGTCCAGGGTGCACCCCGCCTAAGGCCCATTGTTACTGGGATAGACTCCGGCACCCACAACCCCTAATGGGAATAAGTGAAAGAAGATGAATGAATAAATGAAATGTAGCTAGCTTTTCTTTGAAAGGATGCATAAAAAGTATTTTAAGTATGCCTTTAAAGTTGTTGACTGAATACAATGCACTGAACAAAATACATCCTTGAAACAGAACCTCTTGAAAAGGTGGTTACTAAATCTGTGCACAATCTAGGCTCGAAAAGGAAAAGACGTCATCATTTTGCAGCAATTCTGGTCAAATTTAGACTCACCATTTGGCTCAGTCTGTGTGGAAGCAAACCTTTCTAAGTGCATTGATGTGTGTGACTCACAACCAAGCCAAAGGTCCCACACTGTCTCACAGTATTCAGCTGAGGGAAGCTTTCTGGGCCATCTCCAGCTCTGCCTATTCCAAAAATGAACAGCCATTTGTTGGGATGCTTACCGAATTTAGTGCGCCATGCTCCACATGACTCATAACCTACAAATCGTCTGTGAAACCAAGAATTGTACTCCGCGACCCTGGACAAACAACCTCCCAGAAACCGGAAAAAGGAAAGTTAGAAAATGTTGCAATGGAAGTCAACAAGGAGCAGCAGAATATTTTTGATTAAATGTGGGTTATGCTGCAATCAGGACATATGGAGTTTGTTAAATTTAAAGATACATTTGAAGCTAAAAACACAAATTTGATAAAATGGACAATTGAAATAAAAAATGTATTGATTTGAAAATACACTATATTACAATGAACCCCATATCACTCACTACGTTTACCTGCAGAGCATACTTCCACTATGCTCATTGTCCATCTTTAGACTGATTTCTCCAGAGAACTGGTCAAAGCACTCTTGTCTCAGTCTACATGCAGAGCAGAAAGAAAAATTACTACGTGCAAGAGTGTGCAGCACTTCGTTGGAGATACGCCCCAGTTCAATTTTCCTTTGACAACGCTATCAATTCATGTCACTCTGCACAGATTATCCAAACCGGATAAATGTAACATCTGTATTTTCAAAGTTATAACCCTACACTGCACCCGGAGTACTGAATTTGTATAATGGGTATAATTGTATAAAGGTTAGATTCATATATATAAAAACCATATATATATATGGTGTGCAATCATGTTGGAGCAGGAAGTGACCATCCTCAAACTTTTCTACAAAGTTTTCCACCAAGCTGCATGCTTAGATGCTAGATTTTATACACCTGTGGCCGGGCCCGTCAACAGGATTGCTGGGGCCCGGTGCAAGAAGGCTTCACATGGGCCCATTATAATAGAAAATAATAATAAGAGGGACCATTTCTGGGTCCCATCTGCTTATGCTTATGCTTATGCTTCAAAAAATGACCAGTTGACCTAATGTAGTCCCAGATGCAGAGGCCCAGAGCTAACATATTGAACACATATATATTTGAATCTAGTTTTACTTGCTCCACCATTTTGGCCATTGCCATGTGCACGTGCATTAATTAATCAAGGCCAAATCTGTGGTCACTAGTCACGTAATGTGGAAGTAGTTTATAGATTAAGAACCATCGAAGGCTAATTTCTGACATAATTAACTATTTAGTAGTTAATTATGTCATTATTCATTTGGTTTTGCACATTGGCAAGTAAAATCTCCCACCTATCAGGACGGAGGGGTTTCATCAAAACAAAAGGTGCAATATTGATTATTTACAAGAGAAAGTGTACAAAAGCTAAAATATATAAAGGTGAATCGGTCAATTCAGATTCACCCTTGGGAATAAATCTGAGCATAAACAGTTGTCTTTCAGAGTTGTCTGTAGAGAATGAATGAAACGATTTACACAGTGTGACAGGCTGCCAGATGCAGGAAAGGGTTGTTTTGACTCATATAGTGTCTCTATAGACCCTTTATGTGTTTTTGAACAGAACAGCTGAATTCCAACAAATGGTGCCATACGTTAAACAGACCCTGATACATTTTATGAGGATTTAGCATTAGCCACAAAATATCACAAATTATGAATAAACAAAATGATTTTGGCAACTGACAACCAATCGATCACATGTAAGTAATACATGTTATATCTGTATTCAGAACGAGTAGCCCTGGGTGTCTGCAGCTGGGGACTTGTTTGGGGGTATATTGGGTCACCTGATGACCTTTTATGAAGCATTACAATTATTAAATAGCAATTATTCTGTCTCAATAGTTGTCATGCATACAAAGATGAGGTTGACTGTTTTAACTTAGCAATTAGTGTCTATAATTAAAATATAAGCATGCTACTCTTGTCTCTTGTGTGCAACTTATCTGAATATGTCACTAGCGGAAGGGTCTATAGTAAAAACTGTATCTCTACACACCTTATGCCACAGTGTGTATACGCGCAGTGGCCATAATTTAGTAAAGAGATGGCTTTCTTGCCCTCATCACACCTGAGATTGGCACTTACCCCAGCCTCCTTCCACAAGGGTTTTTATTGTTTTAATGAGTCACACTACCCACTCACTGTATCATCTAACTCCATACAGGAAACAATTCTAACCTCTACTTTACAATGAACAGTGTGCTGTCTGTCTCTGTTGCATCCTCCGTAACAAATAGCAGCCATTCTGGTCAATGCGTGAGCTAACACCAGCTGTGTTGTGGTATGTGTCTGGTGCTCCAGGAGAAATATACACCGAGACTAATCATTTCATTTAAGACCTACAACTAACATATTCTGATAGAGAAGACTTGAAGCTTTATGCCAGTCTTGTTTTGTTTTATTGTTTTTTTTTTTTTGTTTGTTTGTAAGCACACAAATCACAAAGTTATTAACCATTAAATGTCAGAAAACAGATATAAAGATATAACATGTAATTAAATATACATGTGTCCTAATGCTTGATTGGCAGGAATTCTTTAATTATGTTCAAAATGTGAAGGAAAAAAAACATTCCAACATTAAATATATAAAATTGAATTAAACCGAAAATTGTTAAAGCAAAATCATGAAACAAAATGGGAATTTTGTTAATCGTTCCATCCCTAGTATACAGTGTAAATGAGGGCTTAGCCTGTAACAGCTGTACAAAGGCAAGGATTCATTTTCTCTTCTTTCTGTTGCACATTATGTCCCCTCTGGGTGATCTATAAACCTCTGTCACCTGTTACAAGCACAAAATAGACTCCTGAAAAGCTTTATCGACTTTGGCCGAAACTTAAGAAGCTATAAATCACAGCACCAAGGAGTAAAACCATGGTTGTATAACTGTATTTGGTGCCTTTAAATATTCATCTCCCTTCGACATATTATTCGTCCCTTTCCATAACATTACATCTCAATTTCTTGATATTAGTTTATTAAAAATGTAAAACTTGACCAATTTGCCAAATCAAAATACTAGTTTAGTGCTTAACCCTATGTTCCCTGGTATAGGTGATTTTCCACTACGGAGAACTGTGCGGGATGTGGAAAACCTACTGGTGTTTTCACATTCTGGGTCTAGGAGGCCGGCGTCTGTTATGTAAACACTGGCTTCACACAAGCGCAACAAATGTGTTAATAAATGAGATAAAAATGTGTTTGAAGCTGGTGTTACCGTCTAATATTTAATAATTAAAAAAAAGAGTAAATCCTGGTGTGTGTTTGTGTGAGGCTGGAGGTAAAGCTTATTAGGAAACAGGAAACTACTTTGATTTACCGCCAGCTTTCTGTGGATTAAATTCACTTCTCTGCTCCACTTTAACACATTTTAACAACTGACCATATAACAAGTCTAACTAGTGTTTAATCCAATCTAAACTATAGATGTCATATTTTGATTCTCAAAACCTGAGCCGTACTTCGCTAAACTGGAAACAGCTGTTGCTAACATACACTAGCTTTTTTTTTTTTTTTTTAATTACACATCATTAGCTCATCCTCTCTCTGAATTCATCTGTTGATCACAAGTATGTGTTTGATTAAAAATAACATTGTCCCTTTTATGTCTGTCCTTTGGCTTTTTGTTTTTGCCAGAGTGAAGATTCGCTCTCATCCAATCAACTCGTAGCAGACCACCCAACACTGGACTCCATCCCGAAAACTTGCCAAAAGCAGAAAAAGTAGACAGTCGGAACACTTTTTGGGAACACCTTAAAACACTCTGGGAAGTGGAAACACCCCCAAAACCACTCCGTCCTGCTCCATTCCATCCTAGTGGAAAAACGCCTTTTGTTCTCCAATACCTATGTTCGCTGGTCCATAGCTACTGGGGAACATAGGTACACACCTCTTAATGTAAACTTTAAACATTAGACCATTTTCTTTTGTGTATGATTTTGCTGTAAGGAAACCAGAACAGGCACTTTTCTGTCATGTTGCCGTTAACTGAACAAAGTTGAAAGTGTCTTGCGTAATAAACAGCCTTAAGACTTTACATTTACAAAATTGCTCTCTGGGATAAGTGCCTATCATTTGTGGTTACCCGTGTTTACCTGTGCTGGAGGTTCAAGGCAAACCACTGAAAGTTGTGAAAGGCAAATCAAAAGCCTGCTCTGTAATGCATTCCACTTTAACAGGGGTTTGCTTTAATACAAGAAATGAGAGAAGAAACCCTGACGTTACATTCATCCATGATAAATGACTCTGCAAACTGCACTCACCTGACGTCGAGCACAGCAACAGACCATTAAACAGGAACTACAGATTTTTTTCCTTTAGAGAAAACTTAACTAAGCTCTGAAAAAACATTTACTCATGTATTACTTGATTAACATATGACTAATTGAAGCTGTGTGTTGTGTAAAAAGTCCATTGGTTCGCATGTGGTTATTCCTTGTGAGCCAATTTTATCCAGTGGTCATGAAGTCGAGACTCACTTTTACAAAAACAAGTAAACTTCAAAACACTTACTTTCTTTATCGCACACAAAATAGTCCTTTTCACGTATTATTTTCCTCTGCGCAATTAAAACACATTACTAGGAGGAAGTCATTCATTTCATTTTGCAGCGCGTAACCATTCATATTATGCAGATGTCATTATAGTGAAATGACTCAAAGTGCTCCCCTCTTCACACCAACAATGAGCCATTGTTACTAAATGCTGAACTCACTTGATCAAGTCATGCAGCAGTGAAAAGTGCTGACAGTTTGTAACTGAGGCGAAAACCCCTTCTCGGATTTTTTTTGTTCAGAACACTCATTTCCTGACAACCTTTCTTTAGTTCAGAGACATTTTTGGCTTTTCACACATGCACTGTAATGTTGTTTTCAACTGGTCCCAATTTTATGCCTGATTAAAATCTAATTTGTGATTTTATGTAATTAGAACAATATTTAGGTTTTAAATAAGAACTACATTAAACTGTATTTCCAAAATCCACTTTTAGGTCCTGAACCACAATTTGGAAACCACTGCTATGGGTTATGGGATATGCTAGGGGTGTAAGGATATACAGTAATTGCCGCACTAAACATATTGATTTCAGGAGGTAGGTTCGCCCTCTGAGTGTAAAGGCTGTTCTTAGGAAAGACACTTCACTGACCTTGCCTAAGTGAATGTCAGTGTGATTGTGTTTGGTGGAGGCCATAGGAGCAGAATGCCTGGCACATCTCTAGTCTTAAGCCTTTTGCTAATAAATAATTAAACATTTCATTCCATTTACATTAAAATAAGCCATCACCTCACAATCAAATTATTGCTGCAACCCTCACATAACATCGACTTTTTTGTGGTTTCCCGTACTTTTAAAACAATGGCACAAGTGGTACAGCTTATTTGATGGCTAAATACTGGTTACATGAAAAGGCTAAACAGAATTCAAAATACATGTGCCATAAAAGTAGTGAATTCATACATCTTCTTCTGCTTACTCCTGTCAGGGGTCGCGGGTACACTCCCAGTAACTATGGCCCTCAGGCAGAGTGCATCCTGGACATGGAGCTTTTTACACTAGAGATGGGTTATTCGTGAATGAGCCGGCTCTATGAGTCGATTCTTTGGAGCGAATCAGAAGAGCCGATTCTAAAAATCAGTGCAAACAAAACAAAATTTCATCATGATGGGCACACTATGCAGCCAGTCACGTAAGGACAGACTAGGATCATATTATCATTATGTGATAGAAGTAATGTGGGCTCTGGAAACAGCGAGCATAGTAGTAGAGGCCAGTTACACAGAGCAACAGAGAGAGATGGATAACAGGTTAGCTGGGTTAAAAGCCAGGCTTGTTGGGAAAAAGTGAAGAAATGGAGCAAAAACTAAAAAGAAGCAGCACCTGGCTGTAGTTTGATTATACTAGAGACAGCAAAGATGAGGACAGAACAAGAGTATTTTGTGCAAACTGCATACAAATAATAATTTATGGAAATATTGATTAACAGTTTACCAACATACAAACCATTCATAACTGCTAAAAAAGCCCTAAATAAAATGCTCTAAGTCAGTGTTCCCCAACCCTTTTTCTCCCAAGAACCAGTACCTGGCAGACAACTTTATTCGTGGACCGGCGGGGCAGGCAGGGGGGCGCGGGAGGTTGGAGGGTGCTATATTTCTACAAATACAGAAGAATGAATCTAGTTAATTCCAAGCTTTGTAATTAATGAAATGTGATTAATCGCATTTTTATTAATATTTAGAAATATTTATTTGTCAGAAATACAAGGAGCTTAATCGTATGTTCTGGCATATTTTAACTTGATTTCAAACTAACACCGCAGTGAAACAGGGCAGTATTCAGCATTTGTGCATCAATCTCTGTCTCTGAATGGTAGGAACGTGGGAGTGTGGTGCGTCTTTTTCCTCTCTCTCCTCCTCTGTGCCCCACCTGTTACTGCTGCCTCTCTTTAGTGTCTGAACCCAACAGACTGTTGTCTCCTGTGTGCATCAGTGCTTCAGTCAGCTGTGAGAATGATTCGAGATACGATGAGCAGTGCCTTGAAGCGGCGCGTGTGAAAGTGAAAGAAAAGGAGTGAAGCCATGCGCTTAATGCGTGGGGTGGGCCGGCCTTGGAAAAAACTGCACAGTTACCTGTAGTGCACTCTGTAGGCACATCTATGCAACTGGCCGCAGCTAAAAATACACTTCCATTTGGTGTTTTTGTCAAGGGAAGAGCCGGTCTGTCCATTACTACTTTACACCAACCATCACCTGGACATTCTTCTGAAATCTTTTTTGCTGTTTCAAATGGGCTAAAGAGACATAAACAAACCATTCACTCTTACATTCTCTTCAGGGGAAATTTAGAGTCACTGATTCATCTCTAACACATGAATGTCTTTGGATGGTGGGAGACCGCCAGCCGGAGGATCAGTATCTGGTCTGACTCCATGCCCCCCAGGTAGTAAAAAGGGTCCAGCAGTGAGTCAAGCTAAAAAGTAATGATTTCAAAAATTTTAATCTTATTTCCAGCTCATTCCCATGACTCCATATCATTTCTGGCATTTTACACTGAAAAGGTTTTTAAGACCTAACTTTCTTTTTAGAAGCCACACTGACTCCATTATCAGTAAAAGAAAGCACCAGACACCACCATAAAAAGCTTCCATCGACAGCAGTAAGGAAAACGGCTCCCGCGGCTGCTTCCTGCCAGAAATATCACACGAGGCACCACCCGGTTTTGGAGAGAGGACATGAGGGCAGACTGCAGCTTGAAACACACACACCACCTTCACTGAAGCCCCCCAGAGTCCTGAGGAGGCTTCAAACTTCTCCTGGAACAAGACACCTCTTTATCTGAGAACTCAGTCTCACCGAGGAGAGGATGAGTGTTCAGGTAGGCAGATCTGAAGCACTCCTATGAGTCAGTATGGGTAACGGGAACATCCTAAAGCTTCACACACAACCTATAACTTATATTTAGAGGGGTGAAATAGTTTTGACAAAAAGCTAGTTTCATGACTTTTTTTAATGAGTCAACACTAATTGTAGCTGCCATTTTGTGTTATTTGTTCCTTCAGTTGATGTGTTAAAAGTACCCTCAGAACTGTGTACCAATGCACTGATAAATAAATCAACATACCAATTAATTTGTATTGAAGCAGCGCCCCAGTAAATAGAAAATACCAGTGATGGAAGAAGTACTCAATCTCTTTACTTAAGTAAAAGTACAGATAAAGGGGCAAACATTTAGTCAGTAAGTAAAGGTATCACCTATAAATTCTACTTAAGTAAAAGTATAAAAGTACTTACTGGGCGGCAGTAGCTCAGTTGGTAGAGCCGCTTGTCCAATAACCAGAAGGTTGGCGGTTCAAACCCCACTCCCACCGTTGCATACTGTCGTTGTGTCCTTGGGTAAGACACTTAACCCACCTTGCCTCCGGTGTCTGTGCACACTGGTGTATGAATGTGAGTGTGAATGGGTGAACAGTTCCTTGATGTAAAGCGCTTTGAGTGCCCATGAAGGTGGAAAAGCGCTATATAAAAATGTGGCCATTTACTTTCAATTCAATTCAGTTTTATTTGTATAGCCCAGTATCACAACAAAAGTTGCCTCAAAGGGCTTCACAACAGTTGATCAAACATAAACACACAAAAGTAGTTGACTAAAAAAATAAAAGTATTTAGCACAGATTGGAGAACTAATGAATGTGTGAAATGTGAAGGAATTTTGCTGAAGAATTATGCTGCTAGCTAATGAAAATAACAAACCGACACCATAGAAGAGATTGAATCTGTTGGTGAGGTCTTTATTATTTTGATGTTTCTGATGAGTACTACTTTACTGCACCTTCTATATTTATGTCTGTGTCTACAATGAGAAACACATGATTTTAAACAGAAACTCAAAATACTCTGTTCTTCAAATCAACTCAGAAATGTAGTGGAGTAACAAGTAGATACTTTAAAGTGAAATGAAGTAAAAGTAAAAGTACCCCTTATATAATCTACTCAAGTAAAGTACAGATAAATGAAAATTGTACTTAAGTAAAGTAATTAAGTACTTTTACTTTGTTACATTTTACCTCTCTTGGCTCGCTATACTAGCCATGTGGCAGTGGTTTGATTTTACTTTGTGTGGAGTTGCTTCAGCTGCTTTGAAGGACGGGTCAAAAGCAGAAAACAAATTTCCCTAAAGAAGCACACAACCTATACCTTCCCTATGTGTTACCTTACTTTACATGTCCACATACATCCACATAGTTTGTTATTCATCTTCTTCTTCAGATAAGGTAGCTTTTCACACACAATGAACAAACACTGATAATAGCGCTTCTACTGTAAGTCTGTGTAGGAAACATTAAGTCTTTTTTATTATGTTTTCTTGAAGTGAAGGTTGATTTTAACCATTAGAGAAGACAACAGTGCAGCTCAGCTATTTTATTAGTCTGCCTTAAGTAAAGCCTGGTGTTTAATGAGTGTCAGTGACTCGCATCGTTCACTGTGAGTTCAAAACTCTGGCAATATTAATTTGACAAACTAAGGCCTAAAGCAAAATAATGTTAGCACAAAATAATTTTAGTACACATTGTTCCAGTTGGCGCACTTAAAGCCAAACCAAATAAATGGGAAAGGGCTCACCTCTCCATGGACCTGAAACATAACTTGGCTGGGAGCATCCTGTTGCCGGTGTGTGTTAGAGGTCGACCAATATGGGTTTTTCTATGTCGATTTTTAAAATTCAGAGCAGCTGATGGCTGAGAGAAATTAATATTATATAGCCATTTGTTTTTGTAATACTTCACTAAAACTCAAACAAATGTGTTTGAATGGGACAGTAAGAACAGCTCGGATTAGTTTAACAGATTAGTTTTTTGAGAAAACCAATAAGACAATCTCAATCAAACTTGCTGTGCGAAGTAGAGCTTGGGGAAAGCTACAAAATACTTTTTCTTCTATGAGGTTCTATGCCAGAGAAATGAGAAAAGTCTTTTTATTGCCATTTTGAGCTTTTCAGGCTGAGATAAAGCAATTGTAGATGTTTCCTGTGAAGTGCAGTGTAAGATGTCTAAACTGCTGAAAGATGTTTGGGGATGCACTGAGCTGGCTTCTCAGGACATCTCAAAGCATCTTAAGGCCAAATCTCATATCTCATATCTTTTTAATTTTTTTATTTTTAGAGAAAACCAATAAGGCAACCTCAATCAATCAATCAAGTAGAGCTTGGGGAGAGCTACTAAATGCTTAATTTTTTGTTCAATGAGGTTCTATGCTAGAGAAATTATCACAATCTATTTATTGCCGTTTTGAGCTTTTCAGGCTAAGATAAAGTGTTTTTGGTTGCTAAATATGAACTGCAGAGTAAGAGCCCAGACTGCTACCAGATGGGTGGGGGAGCTGGGGTCCTTCAGTCACATGGTTGCCTGGACATGTGCCTGACCAAAAATCGTCAATAAAGGGCAGGAACCAGGTGATTGCCGTTTGACTTAAAAAGGCAAACACTGGCCCGATATATCGGTCGACCTCTAGTGTGCCTCGGTGGTGAAGGTCCCCTATGCTTCTAACATTACTTTTTGAGCTTTTCACCATGATATAATGTTTGAACCTCAAAAACATACCTGTATTTTGTTTGATTCAAACATGTTTTAGTAATCATGTTTGTTGAGGCTGTCCCCTTCCCCATTTACATCTCTCATGGTCCCAAGGTCAAGATGCAAAAGATGGGGTGATAATACCTTTGCTGTTGTTGCTCTCCAACTCTGGACTTACCACTTACCTCATAACTGAACTAACGGTCTTCAGATCAAAGGTAAAAACATTTGATATGTAATTGATGTGACTGTACATTTTCTGTTTGGCCATCTCAGAATTTTTTTGCTGTAATGTTATTTCCTGTTATTAGTTATTAGTCTTGTTTATAAATTGCCTTCTGTGAAGGTGCTATAAATAAATAAAGTTTCACTGATTGATTCTCAAGAGCTGAAAACACTCTACACTCTACAACGCTCTACATAGACAAATGAAACCAAGATGTTCTCCTGTACATTTCTAAAGCCCACACATCGTCACCGGACTCATTCTGATTATTTCAGTGCTTAAATTGCTGTCACTACAAAGCAGTCAGCACATTTGTCTATCTGTTAGCATCATGTTGCTAATAGCTGTGCAAATTAGGTCTTTTACATTCTGTCCATTTCCCACTGTTGCCAGCGGGGGGCAACAGACACCTAATCCAAGTGTTCTCTGCAATTCAAAGTAAGAGCTCCCTAAAAGAAGACGTTTTCCATACATATACTTTACAATGCTTGTCTCTTGATTCAAATAAATACAACAAAATATCCAGAATAAATGTGAATATTAACTAAAAGCCTCAGACAAGGGTCAAGTTCAGTTCACAGATATCTCTTGCCATCAGTGCTGTGAACAACTGATGAACAAGTACAAGCGATATCAAATGAATGCCTCTCTGATAAGCTCCAATTGTAAGCATTGTCACTATCGATTCATTTCTTGTATCCTTCCACCAGAGCCACATTACAATATACTGTATATATGTCTGTCCCTGTATCACAGTGCACCAAATTACAGGAAAAGCAGCGTCCTGATTACTGCAAGAGAGCTGAGAAACGACTGCCTGAGCCAGCCTCACTGAACAGTAGAGATGGGATTTATGTTTTTTTGACAGGAGCCAGATCTTTGGGATCCATTCATTTCTAAGACCCATCCAAAAGACTGGTGTATTTTTGGATTTATGTCATTTTAAGAAGCCAATCAGTTCATTCAGAAGAAAAAAAAACAAAAACAAAAAAAAACACTGGGATGAGTGATACAATGTAATGTCAAAATAAAACATATTCTGTTATTATTGTCTTATTCATTGATGATAATAAAATGAGTATGTGAGGACTAAAATTCACTAATGGTGATGTCATATATCTATGCATAGAGTGAGACCACAATTTAGGATTTTTTATATGTCCAAAACCTGCAAAATATAACTACCTTGGGATATGTTCATACAAAAAAATATCAGTAAAAAGTAAGCAGGCAACAACAAACTTTAGGTTTGTAATGATACAGTGAATATATTGATGTATCTTTTTTTTCCCTAAAATACAACTATATTGATACGCATCACCTTGTATCGAATTTTATTGTTTTCTAGGAATGTGTCTCAATTTACATGGAATATGGGTCGATAATATCCTAAATATTGATATTAGAAATTTGCATGTTAAAATAAAATAGAAACGTCTTTCTGAATGTAATTTTTGTGTTTTTAATAAAATAAAATGTTACATGCAGCTTTTCTTTGCTCTCGGCCTGCAGGACATAATCAACCCTGGCCGCAATGCTACATTTGAGAGTAAACTTTTATGATTTTTGGCAAAAAGTTGCTGTATCAATTATCAATATGAATCATATCTAATCGTTCCAAATTAGCCAATATTGTTCTTGAATCGTATCAAAACAATTCTAATCAATACATATCGTATCATTTCAAAAACCTATCATTACACCCCTAATAAACTTTCATGCACGCAGGTGTAGACTCTTAGAGACTGTATGTCCTCTCTCTCTTCATCTCTTTCTGTTTCTGCATGACTCTTTCTTAAGCTTGACTTCTTCCACATTTTCTTATGAGTTTTGTTCACAGTTGGCAAACAAAAAAGAGCTTGTTCATTTTGATACAAGAGTAAAAACAAAAAAACAAACAAATAAACAAAAAAAATAATAATAATAAAACAGCTCGTGCACCTCTCTGAATTGGTTCTCATTGTTCATGGTGAAGAGCCATTCAAAAGATTCGGATCGTTTATGAATGTCACGTCTCTACTGAACAGAGCCGGACACCATGCTCTTGCTATCACAGCCCCAGTAACAAGCCCTCCAGCCAGGTAATAAAAGCAGTGCTTCTCAAACTATGGTACGGGTATCACTGGTGGTACGCAGGCTTCTCTGTGGTACTCAGGTGTTCATCCTGATTTAGCTTCATTTTGAAATATACAGTACACCACTGCTTAGTCCTGTTTTAGGCACAGTTTAGCCTTAGATCAGTCCTGGTTTAGTTCTGGTTTAGTCCTGGTTTTGATTTGGTTTAAACCTGGTTTAGTTCTATATTGGCTTAAGCTCAATTTAGTCCTATATAGGTTCTTGTTTTGTTTTGGCTTAAACCCAGAACAGACCTTGTTTAGTCCAACATTAGTCCTGGTTTAGTCCCATTTGAGTACTAGATTAGTTCTGGTTTAGTCCAACATTAGTCCTGTTTTAGTTCTGGTTTAGTCCTGGGTTAGACCGGGTTTATTTCAAACCAACCCACTCTTGACTGCTCTACAGAGAGCCGGAGAAGATTTGAGAGTTTGTAACTAGTGAGAACCAGCAGAGGGCCTGAGGGACAGCACAGCACGTCTATAAAAGGCTTTTACAAGGACTGATGAAGGAGAGAGAAGATTCAATAGAAAGCAATAGCAGAAAGATTAAGGAAGCAATAGCATTAAACAACCAGGAAGTGCTGCAAGAGGCTCCGAAACACTCAAAAACAAGAGTACTGCAGTCACCGGGACAAGGGAAAATCTGAAATATCACAGCTGACAAGTTTAATCAAAGCACCTGGGGACAGAAAGAAAAATGCCACCATTAACAGTATGGTGTAAGACAAAGCTGTTGGAATAATGGCACCTGAAGATTTGTGAAGATTAAGTAATCTTTGAGTTTAAGCAAAGACTTTGGCATGGGCAGAGAGCAGTATCTGATTTATTAACTCCAATACATTAAGTGCCCCATTAGCCTGGCCAGCCTCCTTAATGCCTTTTCTTTTCTTAACAAAGACTTATTCTGGTACCTGCCGCTTAGAATTTACAGGTTTTTTATTGTAAGTGGACAGATACTCAACCAATTAGAAAACAGCAGTGGTCTCAGTTTCCAGGATGTGTCTCCTCAAAGCCTCGACTCCCTGATCTTGCGGCTGTTAGCCCTATCCCTAGAGGAGAGAGACTCAGAGGAAACATCATATGTCTCTCTTTTGTGGATGGGGCTAGGGTTACAGGGTTACAGCCGAGGAGTCGCACAGCCAAACCCAGAGAACTGAGATGTGCCCACAGAACAAAACAATACTGGAATGAGCCAACAAAAAAATACAACCAAACAGAAATAAAACATAAATCCTTCCCTGTTTTTAGTTAATCAATCAAAACATATTTGAATGGTATAGGCCGGCCAGACAAACTGTTTTCCTGTTCTATACAAAGAAGTTAGTCTGGTCTCCCTTCACTTAAATTTTGTTTCTATGGGCAGAACAATCATAGGCAGAGTAACCAATCAGAGAAACGAAGGGTAAGATGTAAGCAGTGCACCGCTGACCCAAACAAACATGGTGGTTTGCCGTTTTAGCAAAACACCAGAATATGCCGTATCATGAGAAGCTACTTATTTCTGAACGGAGACAGCAGCAGAAACCAGTTGTACAATGACTTAGGGGTTAAAGTCAGGAAAAGTCAGTTTATTTGAATGTGGTTGTTACGCTGGATATCAACAGAACTTAATTGTTGTTAAAATGGAAACAAGATAAAGCCAAAAATCCCACAGAGGACTGAACAAACAAACTAACTAACTTTGGTAGGAAAGTGAGTTGTCTGGCTTGTCAGGTGACTGACAAAAAACAATGCTTTTGTTAAAGTAAATAGAGTAGAGTAAATTTTGACTGCTGCAATATTTGGTTAATAATAATAACAATAGTAATTAGGTTTAAAGCTTATAGTCTAACAGCAGAATGAGAGAAAAAGTCTTGTCCAAACTATGTTCAGTTTACTTCTTCTTAACTTTTACTTGTGTAGCAGCTGGAATCTTGTATGATTTGTAATTTCACAGACTCACTAAAATCTTGTCCTATTCAGGGAAATACATTTGCATCGTACTAACAGTGATTCAGAACAACAGTATTGCAGTACAGGCCTAAAAACAAAATGCTGTCAAGCAGCCCTGCAACGTCACCAAGAAGTCGGTTTAACAAAGGATGCCCAACCTTTTTGAAAACTCTGCAATTACCCTGAACAGTAGTTCTGATAGATTCCAGAGGACAAACCTGGAACACTTTGCAGTACGACTGTAGGTAAGGTTAAAGTAAATTTTATTGTCCCTGTAGGAAATTTGTTCACTGCATTTGACCCATCCTTCAATTCCACTAGGGCAACCACAGTTCAGCGTTCAGGGACCCCTCTCCAGGATCCTGGTAAGAGTGCCTAGCTGGAGGATTAGCATAATGTCCTGTCATTTTAGGTTGATGGGTGTAACCAGAGTACCTGTAAGAAACTCACCCAGACACTTGGAGAAGATGCAAACTCCACACAGAAATGGCCCATCTGCCTAGTTTGGGATCTTCTTGCTTTGAGGCAAAGTTGAAGTGTTCTCTGAATCCACTGCATCCCCAGTGGCATTAAAGGGGTAATATTATACTTTTTCTGTGTCTTTTAATTTAATTTAGGACACATCAAGATCAGCCTTATGTTTTGTAGGGCTTAAAACACAATAATTATTGAAAAAAACTTTTTTTGAAAAAACTCATCATTTGACTCTGTGAGAAATGCTCTGATTAGGTCCGTGTCACTTTAAGAGCCTTCCCTCCCCGCTGTCCTGCCTGCTGTCATGCCCCTTCAGCCCTCCTCACCATAGACATTATATACTTAAAAATCTTGTTGGCCCAGGCCAATATGGCTTCTAATGATGTAAACCAATGCAAGTTAATGGCAAGAGACTGTGCCTGTGGTTTCCATGACAACAGCATTTGGCCCATTCATTTTTATTAAATCTGACAACAACTTTTTAAAGTAGGATTTCTGATGATTTATTGATTGATTAAACCTCGGCATAAACTGTGGACTATACCTGCCCTGGTCAGCCACATTTCTGTAACTCCTGCCTGGCAGAACACACACTCAGAAACCATTTAGCCTTTAGCTCACATGCTAATATATATGCTAATTGCTATATTAAATAAAACTTCTAAAAGTGGAAACATTCAGTATTGATTTCTAACCAGACTCTGACATTACACACAGGCGGTCGAGTGGTTGACAGCTGCCAAAACAGTCTTGATTATTTATAATTTGTGATATTTGATGGCTAATGCTGATTGTAGGAAGAAATACAGTAAAAGGGCTACAGAATCCACTGGAGTTTG
This sequence comes from Bostrychus sinensis, assembly GCA_020698575.1. Lineage (NCBI taxonomy): Eukaryota > Metazoa > Chordata > Actinopteri > Gobiiformes > Eleotridae > Bostrychus > Bostrychus sinensis. The sequence continues at coordinate 31,583,030 of CM036239.1, forward strand.
CATGATTTGTTTGGTTGCTGCCGCAGTGTTTCCTGACCAGGACAGGGTTGTTAGGGGGCAGGGGCATGGTCGGGAGGAAAAGGCAGACACCATTGAACAGAGCGTTTTCTCCTTTCACAAACTCAGTGTAAAGGAATAAAGGATTAGTCAAGCATGCGTGAATGAAACAAAGCACAACTCCAGGTATGTTTTTGATGAGAGAACAAAATTATAACATGGTAGAAAGTTCAGAAAAGTTGATTTTGAATAATATTGCCCCTTTAAAGGATGGGTCAACTGCAGAGAACAAATTTTCCAGTAGGCTCTACCTTAACTTTAACAGCATATCTGGGACATCTCTCATAGTGTTTTGCAAAGGGCAGGTGCAAGTCAGGTTATCTTAAAGCTGCACCACCTGATTTTCTTTCTGATTTCTAAAGATAATTATTGAGTTATTAGTACAGCATAACAGAATTCATCTGAGAAAAAATGAGACTTTGAGGTCACCTGTGGGCTGTAGTATAAGGGTTTTTGTTTTAGAGCGAGGGAAGGAACAGTTTAACCAGTCACACGCTTTCATAGGAAAGGAGCTCTCTGATTGGTCAATACATCCTTTATCTATCCAGAACTAGAATCTATCATGAATAATGTGAAGGAGCTATTGTTTTATTTCAAAATGTATAGCTTATTCACAGTATTTTTATTTTTTTATTTTAAAAATTTAAAAGCAAACTCCAGATCTCTGCTATGTTATTCTGATAGCTCCTGGCTTGTGTACATACTTCCAGGTTTGTGTGAGACTATAATAGAGTGTCGTGATGGAGAGGAATCAGGAAAGGGGAGTGTATCATTCAAACTCAACATTTTTTTAGACATATCACTTTTACAGTCACAAAATCAGATAGTGCAGCTTTAATACTGGATATTCTAAAAACTCAACTGTGTATTGTGATGTATTGGGTGAAGTCAAATCCCCTTTATGTCTCTTTTGCCACATGACGTCATAATTGCGGCTGGGATTGCTCAAGGACACTTTGAAAATAGCCCTGACCAAGCCTTGAGCTCAATTTCATTAGTGCTCTCTGGTCTAATCCAGCCGCAGTCCATTCGAATGATCCAGTCACAGTGCCAAATGTCTTTTGTCCCTTCCTCAGGCCCACAGCGGTGCCAGCTCCGAGCAGTGCAGTCGAGGACAGCCCCTAATATGAGATCCCTGTTCTTTTAGCTGTGTTTGAGGTTAGATCTGTCCTGTGCTCTGCTGTGACAGTCTGTCCGTACAAGTGGATATGTTGGTTCAATGTGAGCTGACAGCTGTGGGATTTTGTGATCAGACAAAATGGACCAAATGGTGAGCTCCAGAAATGTCACCAAACAGAAACATAAAAACATAAGATGGAACTAAAAAGCACTGTCTGTTCAGAAATGTAGCAACACAGCAACCTCATGTACTAATAGTTGTATTAGTTGACCCTTCACATATACTGCCATACAAGCAAGAGTGAGTGATGCCCTTTAGCGATGTTTATGACATCCAAAAAGAAAATAAAGAAAAAGGAAAAGAAACTGTTTTGAGGCGTTCGATACATAAATCAGCATGTTTTTAGGTTTTTAGACATTTTACTGTGTTCAGTGCTGTCTCGCAGTCTCTCTGGGTGGAGTCTGCATGTCTTCCCTGTGGGTTCTCTCTCTGGGTACTCCAGCCTCTTCACTGTCCTGTATGACATGCATGTGTTAGGTGCACTGAAGACTCTAAAATGGCTTGAGTGAATGGTTGTGTCAGCCATGGCCACTGTTTAGGGTGTACCCCGTCTAAAACAACTTCTAAAACACTATCGAAACATCTAGGAGGCAAGAGCATTAAACAAGCAGGAAATGCTGCAAGAGGCTCCAAACACTCAAAAACAAGACTATTGCATTAAACGGGATGAGGGAAAATCTGAAATATCAGAGCTGATAAGTTCATTTAAAGCAACTGGGGATGGAAATCAAAATGCCACTGTGAACCTAAAACCTAAACCTAAAATTATGTAACAAAATATTCCCAGTAACTTTGGGCCTTAGGCAGGGTACACCCTGGACAAGGGTCAGCTGGTCACAGGGCTGGCACAGAAACACACACAGACAACCCTTCAATCTCACATTCATTCACTCGAAGCAATTTAGAGTCACCAATTCACCTGGCACATGCATAGTGGGAAGAACCCACGGTAACACAGGGAGGAAATGCAGACTCCACCCAGAGAGTTCATGTGTTGGCCAGCCCGGGGATCGAACCCACAATCTCCATGCTGGGAGGCGAGAGCAGTTTAAGCACTCAATGAGACACTTGAGCTTGAAATATTTATATTTATGAAATAATTCCAAGTACCTTCTGCAAAGTGCTTGCATACACTGGAGTCTGCACGTCCTCCCTGTGTTAGCATGCATTCCCTCTCTGAGTATTCCAGCTTCCTTCCACAATCTAAAAACATGCATGTGTTAGGTAAACTGGTGACTCTAAAATGGCTTTAAGTCAATTAAGATAAAATTATAAGAAACATTTGTTCTTCTACTGTTCAACTAGTTCATTATGTTCCCCATATATGTGATGCTTATGTGCTGTAGTTAACTTACTTTAGCTTGTAGCCTTGTGTAGATAAAAATATACTGCTCTCAAAAATGAAAGGAACACTGAAAACACATTAGATCGCATCCGTAACTCCCAGTGAGAATTAGCAGAATAGTTAATGAATTATAATACTGGCTTAAAAAAACAATGAAATTTGTATTACAAAACTTGCACATAGAAATATTTTGTGGTCAGAGGTGGACATTGTTCATAAAATTGGGGATTATTATGAGATATCACTCAGAGCCTGTACTATGTCCTCACACGGTCTTCTCCTGACTATTCTTGCTTACTCTCATATAAACTGGATTACTGTAGCTTGTACAGTGTCTGTTGCCTCTGCTGCTTTTAGACTAAACTCTCACTACGCCATAACAATCTCACTTTGCTGTCTTTTCTTACAGTCATTACTTCTTGTCAGGGATCAATATGTTCCCATTTGTGTCTCGCTTGTGTCTGCTTTAAACTCTAAAATATGTGTAAAAAAAAAAAAACTGCTCACATTTCCGGAGTGTACACTTAGCGTGACACTGTGAAAATTGAACAACCAAAGCTTTCATAACTTCAAATAAATTGAAATGAAAATGAATAAGCGATTTTTGCAACCCAGCTTTCACAAGAACAGCCTGTTTTTTTTTTTCCACTTGTTTTTTTTTTTTTTTTTTGCCCTAAACAGTCAACCTCAATAGCCCATTTGTAATCACTGTGACTAATGGAATAATGTATTTGTCTGGAATGGTAAACATTCATTGTGTAAAAACATCTATTGACAGCTCAGTCTGGGAGGGAAACGGTGTAATTACCACAGAGTACACTTAAGGCCGGCAGCTTTGCATCAGCACAGCCGAATGGGAAAAAGCTTGTATAAAACACTTGCTGTTGGGCGTTGTAATTATTAAGCATAAGGCTCCAAAACAAGCCCTGTCGTCTTTGTGCCGCGGGAGCCATTTAGCGCTGATCTGTCAGCGGGCCCTCACTCAGACATCAGATGCCATTGTTGGAAGTGGAGATGTTATGAAAAGGTGTCAGGCCGGCAACACATTTGATTTCATAACGGTGCGTTGGATATGAGAGGTGAAACCAAACGGCAACATCAAGGACAATATTGGTTCTGCGGTGCTTTCAGAGGGTGCTGGGAAACAAGGGGACTGACAGGTGAGGTGTGGAGAATGAATGATTAGTATCAGGTAGTGGGAATTATAGAGGCTTAAGAGTACACTTCCTAATGTTTTCCCAACCTGTCCATCATGACAAATACATAAAATAAGTTTTACTAATAAGGTAATTTTCATCACAGAGTTTAGCATTAGATCATTTCCTATTTCAGAGGCAAACCCCCTACAAACCCTTTATTTAAACATCTTAAAGGGGCATTATTATACGAAGCGACTTCTTTGAGCTTTTTACCGTGTTAAAATGTTTTTCACTCATACCTGGAGATAAGTTGGAGTTGAATAATCCTCAATTCTGTGACGCTCGTTTCAGAGGCCTCAAAATGTTCAGTTGCCTCTCTCACAAAGCCCCGTCCACTCTAAGAAGCACTGACCAATCAACAAGCTTATATTCTATGGACTTATAATACCACTGTTTGCAGCCTTTATTAGCTTATGCAACACACATAAGTTAAATAAACAGCACCAATAAATAGTTACTGGATGTAGCTTTAGTTCTCTGAATTTGCATGGCTCCTGTATTACCTTGGTTTAGTGGCCTATTAAAAGAAAATCAGTGCAATGAGTATTTATTTAACACAGTGCTTTCTTAGTTTGCAATAATTAATGACCATCCATAGGCTTTTTTGTGTAACATGGAAAACACTGTTAGCAGCTGTAACCATATGTAGTGTTTTTGTAGGTGTTTATTGAGGCTATAACAAGGAAAAAAGTTCAAAACCATTACAATCTAGCATTATGGCTTGTACAGAGTAAATACATAAGTGGCGGGTTAAAAATAGGTGTTCAGTTTCATTCAGAAAAACACTGGCTGATGGAAGTCAGCTGCTTTCAGAGTAAACAAGAAGAAACCTTGCTTTCTATTTGATCCAGTGTCCATGTGCTCTGTTTGAGATATAATGCAATTGTCTTGTTCCTGTCACATGTCCTAAGTTACTTCACACTGTTGTGCTTCTTGTGTTAGAAAGCACAATGAAGCTGTCTGTCATGGTCTGTCCATGTGCTGTCTCTCCTGACAGGTCATGTCCATTCTTGAATGGTTATTAACAGACAGAAACCATGTCTTTTCTCTAACACCAGAGTTCTAGGCCTGTGGGGATGTCTCCGAGTCAAAATATGTTCCACGAGTTTCTGAACATTCATTCTTTGGCTTATTCCTGTTAGGGGTCGCAGGTACTGGAGCCTGTTCCAATAACTTATGAGTCTCAGGCGGGATACACCCTGGACAGTAGACAGTTAGTCACAGGGCTCACACAGAGACATACACATACAACCATTCACTCTCACATTCATTCACAAGGGCCAATCAGAGTCATTAATTCGCCTATGCATGTCTTTGGATGATGGAATGAAGACCCAGAGAGACCCCAAAGTAACACAGGGAGGACATGCAGACTCCACCCAGAAAGAGGTCATGTGACAGCTCGACCGAGGATCGATCGCATGCCCTAATTGCTGCCACCTTGCTCCCCTCATTCTGAACATATATTTGCTTATGTCCATCTAGGGTTGCGGGCCATAGACGGGACATGCCCTGGATAATTAACAGTGAATTGCTGACATTTAAAGTGGATTTGCACCAAAGACCACTACCCTGACTGGCCAGACAAACTCTTTTCTTATTCTATACAAAGAAGTTAGTGGTATCCCTTTGCCTGGATTTTATTTTTATGGGCGGAACAAAAAGCACAGTGAAAGAAAAAAGTAGGAGAGGCTGGTTCACCAGGCTAAAAGACCACACAGCTGTCTAGAAGCTCAGCTCACATCTCACCAACAACCATTACTTATATTGCTGACAAGGGGTTTGCACCTACATCTCACAAGCGTCTGCTCATTTGCTAAATTTGCACCACTCACCTCATTCATGTTGCTTTCATCAGTGAACATGGAATAATCAATGGCCCTGACAAATTATATTTATCACAGCCATGTGTGCGAATGGTGGGAGGAAGCCAGAAACAGCAAGTGACACAGGAAGAACTTTCAGACTCCACCCTCAGAGATCATTAACAACCTGCCTGGGGATCGAACCCGAGATTATGGTGTGATTAGAGTGTGGATTAGTTGTCCTAGTTAAGAACTGGCTTAGTCATAGTTTAATTCTTATTTAGTCCTGGTTTTAGGGCAGAGGGTTGAGTGTTTGGAGTAATGTACTGTCTGTTTGTGTCAGCCATGTTGTGTGGAGGCGTACTCACTGCAGATGTGTGTTCCCTTTGTTCTTCTGCTTCTGTAAACACTGAAGCCTGGCTTTATATGCCCTGACAATACCTCACCAGGCTTTATTGCATGTCACACAGTGAAAAGAGTTTAATGAAATCTTGTTTGCAATCTGTGTCAGTCTGTACAGTTGCACCATGAGAGAAATGGCTTCACTGTGAGAACTTCTATAAGGGCACAGCCAGGTCACATTATTGGCTTTTGGAGCAGTTCTCTGGTGTGTTGAAATGAAGCAATATAATATAAGTGTTGGTTGAAACAATGTATTTAATAAGTGTCAGGAGAGCTTGCAGACGCTTTTATGATGTATGGTATATTTTAGGATATTGCCGTTTTATATTGAACATGCATCATGGGAAAACTAGAAAAATGGTTTCTTGCTTTTCAACTTATAACTTAAAATATTACTTTGAATCAATGCTTTTAACCACCAAAGCATACCAGGAGTAGTATTTTGTTTCATGAGCCTGTCCCTTCCAGTGCATTTCTAAAGCCCACCATCCCAGACTAATTCTGATCATTTCAGCTCTTAAATTGCTGTCACTTCAAAGCTGGCAGTACATTTACCTATCTGTTTGTGTTTTGTTGGTAACAGCTGTGTTAATTAGCCATTTTATGTTCTGTACAGTCCCCATCGTTGCCAGCAGGGGTCTCTGAAAAGTCAAAGTAACAGCTCCCCCAAAAGAAGGTGTTTTCCTTGTACATATTATTTTAAGTTACAAAATGCGAAATAGTAATGCAAAGATGTCCAAAACTAACCCTGGAAAAAGGACCTTTAACCCTTGTGCCTCAATGAAGATAAAAGTGTATTTTCAAATATATATATATATATTATATATATATATATATATATATATATATATATATATATATATATATATATATATATATATAACTTTGCAGTGATTCTTCTTTTTTTTATGAAATTTAGCTCAGGTGTGTATTTTATCACTAATTGTGATATTCTAAACACAAACACACTAATATTACTTCATGTTTACACTAACTAAATCTGTTACGTTGCTGCTTTTAAATGTCCTTGTCAATAAAACATCAAAAAATTGATACATTCTACTTTTTTTTCATAAATCTTTCAATAAATTTCTGCCCTGACCATAAATACCAAATATTTAATTATTTTCAGAATTTAATTTTTTTTAAGCCAGTTTATGTAATAGCATCTCATTATTTTAGTAACACAACATGCAAAGTGGATTTTTCTATTTTTTTTTTATTTTTTTTTTCCTAGCCTTAGGTATCTCAAAGATTACCAACAACATTGATTTAGATGGATCTGGGATTTTTTTGTAGTAACAAAAAGTTAGTTTTAATGACTTTTAATGGGAGTTGTTTTTTATATTGCACATAGCACAGAAAAAAGTGATCCCTAAAAATAAATGCTGTTGGTAATTTCTGACATACCTAAGGCTGTGATAACTCCCCCTAAAATATTCACTTTGCATTGAGAATTTAAAAAATATTAATTAAAAAAAATATTAATTATAATTTTTTGTGTATGCTTTTTTACTTAAAAAATTCAGATGCTCTCACATACACTGACAAAAACAAAAAGCATGGCACAAGTTGACTACCATCTAAAAAAAAAAAAAATCCAATAAAGCATCTTTTTGAAAATAATAGTTAGCATGAGCAATAAAGACCTTGTGGAGGAATATGCAGTTTTGTAGTACTAAATGCTATCAAACCCCTACTCTGTATGTGTTGTGGGACAGTGACAGCAGATGAAATGAGAATATGCGGTTGGTTTGGATTTTTAGATGTTAAAACACCAGTTTTCTGTCTGAATAGAACATGTACATGAGATCATAGAAGCAGAAAAAGTGGATATTTTGGCAATAATAACTTCTGCTTGTTTGGCCTCTGTGTTAATTTTTAATTGGGGCCTGATTAAATGTTTATCCATTTTACTTTCCAAGTCTTACATTAGAGTTGTTGTGTTCTGTGCATTATTCAGTGTGCTTCTAACATTCAGACTCATTCATGCATATCACTTGATTGGCCTTTGACAACAGTGGCAGAGGAGGTCGTCCAAGAATTATAAAGTTGTTAGCACTTCCCACTTCCTCCAGCACCTCCAGCCAAGAGACCAAGTCCTTCCAGCTTGTCCTCGGTCAGCCATAGGGCCTTCTCCACTTAGGACATGCCCAGAACACCTCCGCAGACCAGTCTTTAGATTAGGAGGTATCCGAAACAGAAGACCAAACTCTGTTTTTCCCTTATCCCAATGTGAAGGAGCAGCGGTTCTATTACAAGCGCTGTAAGGCCAAAACTTGAGGTACTTCAAGAATCCATCATGTTTTTTATAATACTTTATTCCGCTAAAACAGCGTTGTTATATTTTCTACTGTAACTGCAGGCCTGGTAATGGCTGGTGGTCAATCAGTGGTGGCCAAGAGTAGGGGTTTGATAGCATTTAGTTTGCAAATCTCTCAAATTGGTAATGGTTTCTTTGCTGCTATTCTGCTGCTATTAAGGAAAACAACCTCAATCTCCTAATGATGGCTCTAGTGTATGGTTTATAGCACAAGGAAGACTTTGTAGATGTTTTATTTAATTTAGGGGTATTTTCATGGTCAATTCTACAAAAACAACAGAAACTTAGTAGCTCAGTAGGTCAACTAACTGGTAAAGTCGGGTGTAGGACATAGTAAATTCATTCCTTAAATTCATAAAATGTGATGAGGTGTACACTAAGGGTCAACTGTGGGCCCTGTACTTTTTTAATTTATTCTCCCTCTTGACTGACTGATTGCCGTTTTCCTCACCTGGCTGATCTGTTCTCAGCCTCACGTTAGTCTTTTAGTGTGTGCGTGCGTGCGTGTGGGTTTGTGTGTGCATGTGTGTGTGCATATATTGGTATGTGAGGATGTAAGGGCATGGTAGATTATTGCTTTTAAATTTGTGCTGCATCTTCCAGGTATGAAAAGTGCTTTTGTAGTAGGTTAAAAAATGCTAGATCTTATGTTTTGTATTGAAACAGACACCCCCTCTATTTTTTTCTATTAACACTCATGTGTCTTTCATCAAGTTATGGGTGCTATACACATCCACACCAGTAGATGGTGCTGTTAGTGGTACTGTGGAAAATAGAGGGACGAGGCGCAGGCGCAGGTTCAGAATTAAACAAGCTATGGCCTGACTAACACGTCTCCTCTCCGTCTTATCCACAGGTATGATTCTACAACTTATTTTATTAACTTAAACTTGGTCCTAAAGTGTTGTAAAGCATGTATAAAGGTTGTGAACCAACTGTGAGTGTTTAAGAGTGTCTAGTTTTGGTAAGAGATGTATTTTTGTACTGCATGTGTAGTTTCGTTTCTACCTGCGAGTCCGCCATTGTTCAGTAGCTGATTATTAAGGAGTAAAAGTTTGTATTTGAAGCCTTATTCAAACAATGTAACTTGCTAAAGTGCTTTGTAACATGTTATAGTGAGTTTGGGTTGTATTGAGAGTAATTATTGTCCAAGTTGAAGGCAGACCGCCATGCCTTGTGTTCATGTAGTTCACATAGAGAATGTTTTGCCGCCTTTCGGTGGCACATTTCCTTTTATGTGGCCGAACTGCTTGTGTGTGTATGTAGAGGGACGATTAGAGAGACATGCTATAAAATACGTATGTAAATGGCACCAGAGTGTATATTAGATACTGTGTTGCACTATATGTATTTTTATTTGCATTTTATGATTGAGTTATTTGTCTATTGTGGATTTGGTTTACATGTGTTGCCAAAGATGAGTTTATTTGGTTGTGTTTATTATTTTATGAATTATTGAGTATTGTGAAACTGTTATGAATGAGTGAATGAGTGAGTGAGAATTAAACAAGCTATGGCCTGACTAACACGTCTCCTCTCCGTCTTATCCACAGCCATAGCTGCACCAAACCTTTAGGCTACACAGTCTAACCTTAACTGTGTGCCACTTGCTACCGCCCAGCTATCCCCTAGGGCTGGCGCCGGTAACACTTTATAAATAAAGTTTGATTGATTGATGATTAAGAAAACAGAAGAGATGGTATTGGACCCATGTGAAGAGGGAACATCTGACTATGTAATCAGAAAAGGCATGCCATTGAGAATGGATGCACTGGACCAGACCCTATATTTTTATGAAGAATGTTAAGTGAGTGTAAAAAATCATGACCACTTTTAAGTTGTTAAGTTGCAGAAGAGCTCGGTCAGATATTGTATGGCTATGGACAGATCATAAACAGAAAAGTATTAACACTGCAATGAAAGCAAACAACAGAAAACTTGAAGACTTAATGTGCCTGCAATCAGTCTTTGAAAAAACAAGCAGAGACATTTGGCACTGTGAATGAAGTTTGTCTTCAGAAAAGTGCTGCAGAGCTATTTGACCAGTAAAAGCTCTCATTTCTCCTTACCTCTGTAGCTCTTTTAGACAAATGTAGCTGATAGTTTTAGTCTTATTCAAGTCACTTAGTTTCAAACCCAGGTTAAAAAAAAATTGGCTGTGAATTTTAATGATTCATCTCTCATCCAATAGACTTTATCAGTTTTTTATTTACTATATTGGGCTTTTTTCATATTTTTAAACTAATCTTGGACACCTCTGGAACAGCAGCACGTTTTTTAACCTATAAAAACATTATCTGACTAAGCAGACTGGTTGTAGAGGGCTGGTTGATTGGAGGTTTGTGCAACCAAGTGTTTTGAGGCCTCAGAAACTCAACAACAGAGAATACAGGATTACCTAAACAGGCATGAATGAAACAAAACACAACTTCAGGTATGTTTTTGGAAAGGGAACCAAATTATAACATGGTGAAAAGTTCAGAAAAGTCTATTTTGCAGAATACAGTCCTTTTAAGGTTAAGGTTACTTTTGGAGGGTATATGATTGCGAGTGTTTCTCTGAAAACAGGTTTGATTGCTGCTTTTTATTTTGTTCAGCTATACACTACTCCATTTTACAAGTGACGTTGAACGCTACTTTTCAAGTTGATCTGTTCAATTGCTTGCTCATTTCTCACTACAAAGTGTGAAAAGCCCACTTAATGCAATTTGATGACTTGAGTGTTTTTGTCTTTTAAAGTTAAGTGAATGTGTTGTGCTGCCAAAGGGGTCAACATTAGGCACGAGTAATTTTAAATTCTTGATGAGAAAATTGGCAGCTAAATGCTCAGATTGTGTTGAGATTCTGGATTGAAATAAAACGTGCCCGGGGAGAAAATAGCACCATTGTCATTTTTGCGAAAATGTGCCTGAAGATGACCCTCAGAATAAAGACAGAAGACATTTGCAATGGAAGTAATTGCAATGATTATAGCCCTCCTCTGCTCTCATTAGAGATAGGCATATTCAACACGAAAACATTTTGATGCATCTGAATATTATTGTTAAAATTACTGTCATTACTTTCCTTGTCCACCCCAATGTTGTTAACAAAGAACTGTTAATGTCTGCTAAAGTATGGTAATTTGGCAGCCACATATAACGTCTTAGCATTTTTAGACCTGCAATATAAAAAAAAAAAAAATGTAACATACCTGGTGATGTCCCAGTTATTTTGCTGCACACCTTGTTAAAGGTTAATGCTTTTTTAGGGTTCTTGAAATAATTGTGGACCCCTTTGCATTAGTATTTCATGTTTTATAACAAAATAATGAACTGTATATGTATAGTTAACATCTGACTTGAGAACCCTTTGATTAGGTGTCTGACGTCCCCTGCTGGCAACGATGGAGACAGGACAGAGCTAGCCTGGCGAGCCAGCCTCTCCTATTTGCTTTTTGCAAGCAGGCGGAAAGTGTTTCACTCTGGTCTATTTGGAACTGGCCTATCACTGCTGATTATCTGCAGCTTGTCTTCCAAATGCAAAAGCTAACCAAAGCTTATTCAATAACTTCTCTGACCTGATTAACAGCAGGTAGTGCTTTCCTTCGTCACCTCTTGGTTCTGCTGAAGCCCTTGTTGTTGTTCAGTCCTTTGTCCATTTTTTCTTTGTCTTGTTTCCATTTTAACAACAGTAAAATCCCACTCAAACATAACAACCACATTAAAACAGTTGAATCTACAGTTGAATCACCACGTTTCAGAAAAATATTAAGCAAAATACCAACAACACAAGCGCCAATATCTTTTCACTTTGAGCAGTGGTATAGACAACATTTGTTGTAACATTTATTTTTGTATAATTTCAAACACAGCTATCTAATTCTAATGAAGCCAGGTTATGCCTTGAGCCATGTTCATACTTTGCACAATGTCATTGCTTTAAAAATAAAGTTAAATGAAAGACTAGGCTATTTTGTTTGTGCATGCATTTTGCCTAGGGAATTTGTATATGGGAAAAATGTAAGTAATATGTAATAAGTAAAAAGTAATGAATAGTGAGTTACTTTTTAAAATTAGGAATGAGTAAAGTAATCCAATTACAGTTCAAAGCAGTAACTAAAGTAACCAGCATTTTTTTTTTTTTTTTTGTAAATTACCCAACACTGTCTACAGAAAACTGTGAGTCCGAGTGTTTTCAGCTCTTGAGAAGGCAACGGGCTCAGCAAACAGGATTACTCCAACATGAATAAATTAAAGAAAATACTACTCTAAGTATATTTTTGAGGTGCAAACAACAGTCCATAGTGACTGACTGTCGAAGTGTCTGTTTTCCAAGGTGTGCCCCACCTCAGGTTCAAAGTTGCAAGCAGAGGCTCCAGCCACCTGCAACCACACAAAGTTCAACATTTCCTCAGTGCAAATTATCCAGGGTGAAAAGGTTTTTCTCTACTGATGGGCAAAGTTGTGGTATTAACCCTGTACTCAATGAAGTTATATTTCTGTGGCAAAAAATATATAAAAAAAACACCCCACTTTTTGCCAGCTTGATGGTCCCTGATAATTAAGCAAGAACAAAATTAAACCCCAACCACCATCCCCAGATTTAGGATTGATGATGTACAAATTGTCCAAATATAGCTTTACTTTCTGTGCTGCCACGAAAACTTTGCATTTACCATGGTCATTGGTGCCGATCCCATTTCGGCTGTTGGTTGGTGGCAGAAAACCCTTGTTCAAGGACCTCACACCTTTTCAAAGACATCTGTCATTGGTCACAGACATGCCATGATACTTTCTTATAAAAAAAAAAAAAATTCAGGCATAATCAGTTACACAGGTGTGACTGTTAGCACACAGGGCGTTTAGTTGTGAAATAAATATTGTGGGCCCATTTGCTAACAAAAATGATCAGGTTCAACATTTGTCAGTTTTATGTTTGTATATTTTTAAAAACTAGTATAGAAGTTTAGATATTTCTTCTGAAACTATACAGTAAAACCACTCCCTGCACTCCATCTGAAACTGTGACATTATCAGATTTGTGAAAACCTTTCAAACTGAAAATAAAATGGTCTGAGTTTACATTATTAACATCACATAAAAGCACTAAATCCCAACCCTTAGACCTTGGTATGCAGCAGATGTAGACTGTAGAAATATTAATTTTCCTTAGCAATTTCAATTTAAAACCATTTAAAAACTGCTTTAGAGTTATTCAGCTTTCACAAGGATGTGAAGGTGCTCTTGATATGCAAAAGCATTGATGATTGTCCCACACACAGAGCTTCAATGCCGTGTGTTTCCATTATAAGTCAATGCACAAATTCTGCACTAACTCTTTTTGTTTCTGGATACATTGTTTCTATGGGAACACTCTGCATAAAAATAAGTAAAAAAGTGTTTTAGAAAATCAAGAAAGGGGTGTTTAATCACCCTAACACTACACTAGACAAGTCACTGCTGTATAGTAATAGAAATAATCTGGAGAAGGGTCCCGGGCACTCCACTGCAGTCGACCACTGATCCTGATAGGTTTTATCAGGGTGAGTGAAGAATGGGTCAAATGCAGAGGAAAAAAATCCCTCAGGGGACAATAAAATCCACCTTTTAACTACCTTGTCTGTGCAAAAAAAAAAAAAGATTTTAAAGCGTCATTTTGCCTTTATTGTTATAAAATGTAATATGCTGGCACACTCTTGTAGACAGAAATATGAATAGCTTGGATTGTTTGAGTAAGCTTTCTTGGAGAGTTTGGAACATAAAAAATAAAACGAATAGTTGAATACTTCCCTTTTCTATTGGGAGACTTATTAAATAATTCTACAATTGTTGCTTTTTTCCAACACCGGACAGATTTATTGTCTCAATATAACACAAGGTTTTTAGGTCGCTGGCACCAATCCACCCACCTCACAGCAAGAACGTCCTGGGTTTGATTCCTGGACAGGGCGTGTGGAGTTATCAAGTTCTCTTTGTGTTCTCTGGGTTTCTCCATATCAACCTAAAACATACACGCTCCAGTCCTCCAGTCAGTCCCCATGACTGAGAAACTGGTAATGATCTGGAAATGTTATGTGCATATTGTTTGAACATATTGTTTAAGACTGTTCCAAATAAATCAATGTCCTTAAAAACACAAAATTAAAACGCGTCAATATGTACTGAGGATGCTGGCTGGAGAACAAAGTTGTTGCTTGCTGTGAAAATAACAAGCTGTTCACTAAACCTGTTTAAAATGCCATTCTTTATTTATTATGCATGCTTTTTCCAACGTTGGATTAAATTTTGTGAAGAATGGAGGTACCAGCTAAAGTTCACCGCGCTGAGGCATTCGTACGAAGCTTAACACAAAAGAACTCATTTGCAATGCCAGTGCGAACCTCCAAAATAGGCTCATTTTTCAAAGCACTCCGGATCAACAGAGTGCCATTGATTTGGTGAAGCATTTGTATATGCAAACGCCTTCAAAAGAACAACAGAGAATACCAAACAGTTTGAGAAATCACATTGCTGCGGCTTGTGGAGGCCAGTCTGGGTACACCCTATCTTTAGTGCAGAAGAGACAACACTGGTATCTTAACTTTAGAGAAGTTTGTTAAAACAGTGATACATGAACATTTAATAAAGAAAACAAGCCATAGATGAGGCTTTGAGGGGTGCACCCCCAAAATGAATTCTCAGCAATCCTAATGAAATCCCACCCTCTTTTCCTATTCTTTACAAAGAAGTTAGTCTGATATCCCTTCGTGTAAGTTTCTTTTCTATGGGAGGAACAATCACAGGCAAAGTGACCAATCAGAGAAACGAAGGGCAGGGTGTAAGCATCGCACCACTGACCTGTAACCCAAACAAACATGGTGGATTCTTGCTGGTTTTGCTATGAAACACCAGAAAATGCTGTATTATGAACAGCTCTGTACTTATTTCTGAACAGGGATAGCAGCAGAGGTCAGTTGTACAAAGACTAGAGAAAATATGTTTGTTTGAATGTGGTCGCTATGCTGCACGTCAACCAGACTTTACTGTTGTTAAAATGGAAACAAGACAAAGAAAATACATCACATAGAGGACTGAACAATGTCGTCTTCAGCAGAACCAACAGGTGTTGAAGGAAAGCACTTGTTTGTGCTGTTAATTGTGTCAGAGAAGTATTAAATTTGCTGTAGCGCCAGTTTGATAATTGTTGATAGAAGATTAGCTTCCGCATTTGTAAGACTGTGATAGGCCAGTTCCAAATTGACCGGAGAAAAACACTTCACTACGAGTGAGGACCCTATGCTCTGCCGTTTTCACAGTCTGCGGCAATTTGGTCCATTTGTGCTTGGTGGCGATTCCAAAATGAGCTCCAAAATTAGCCTCTTTTTTTTTTTTTTTTTTGTCACTGGCATTGGAAATTTGTCCTTTTGTGTTCAGCTTTGTAGAAATGCCTCAGCTCGGTGAACTTTAGCAGGTACCTCCTTCTTCACAAAATTTAATCCAACATCACAAAAACAGATGTATAATAAATAAGAATGGGATTTTGAACAGGTTTAGTGAACAGCTTGTTATTTTTACAGCAAGCAATGACTTTATTCTCCAGCCAACTTTGTCAGTGCCTTTTGAAAGTTTTGTGTTTGTGATGGAGGTGCACAGTATGGACTCAATGGCCAGCTGCCCTTGTAGCAGACCATGCCTCTTGAGCAGATGCAAGAAGTAAATCCTCTGCTAGGCCTTCTTGAGGATGGAGGAAGTGTGTGGTCTCATCAGGCCCCAAGACATGGTGGCCCCTAGGAATCTGAAGGTCTCCATAGTTGACACAGGGCTGCTGAGGACAGAGAGCTGATAGCTGAGGGCCATTTCCTAAAGTCCACTATCATCTCTACAGTCCAGAGAGTGTTGAGCTCCTGGTTTTGCTGACTGCACAAAGACACCAGCCGCTCGGTTCATCTCCTGTCTATAAGCAGAGTAATCCCTTACCAGCAACAGTGGTTTCATCTGCAAATTTTGAGAGTAGAAGAGTCCTGGATATGTCACACAAGCACAACAAAAGTTGTGTTAATAAATGAGAAAAAAATGTGTTTGAAACTCACTTTTAAAACATAAAGGTGCAGGCAACATTTTATTAAAAGAGAAGAGTAAATCCTGGTGTGTGTCTGTGTGAGGCTGGAGGTAAAGCTGTATCACCTTTAAGAAATAGGAGACTACTTCCGGTTTACCGCCAGCTTTCTGTGCATTAAATTCACTTCTCTGTGCCACTTTAACACATTTTAACAACTGAACATATAACAACCTGAGTTTAACTAGTGTTTAATTCAGTTGAACTAAAAATGAAATGTTTAGATTGTGAAGCGAGAGCTGTACTTCGCTAAACCAGAAACTGCTGTTGCTAATATACACTAGCTTTATTTTTAGAAAAAGTCGCCTCTTCAAATACAGCTGTTTATCACAAATACAAGTACGTGTTTGATTAAAGAAAACCATTTTCACTCGTTCTAACAGTGCCCACCTCTAAGCGTTCCAGACTGCTTAATCATGCTGGATCCCATCGTGGAGTAATGCCAAAAGCAAAAGGGGTTGGGCCGCTGTATGGAAACACTTTGGAATGCTTTGGGAAGTGGAAATACCCCCAAACTGACCCGTCCCGCCTCGTTCTGACTGAGTGGAAAAGCGCCTTTTTATTCACTAATGTATGTGTATACAATATAAAACACTGTATGTAGCCTTTTAACAAATGTAACAATAATAATAATATAATGTATTATAAGGTAATACAATGTAGTTAATAAAATAATCTACCCAATTTTGAAATCATCACAAATACATTTTATTGACAACAAATAGAAAATAAACATGCAAATTCCACAAAAAAGGAATGCAAGCTCATTCCAAACCAGTGGTTCCTGACCTTTTTTGTACTTTTTCATACATTTTGATCATTCTTCTGTGAATGTGAAAGTGGTCATATATATATATATATATATATATATATATATATATATAAACTGATTAAACAAACATAATTTTAATGACTTTTATACTAAGACTTTTTTACACTCAAATTTAAGATAAAAGATAAAAAAAATAGTAATATTATTTTAATTTAAAAAAAAAGATTTTAAACACTAATTTTCTCTTAAACAGGCATTTAAACCTAAAAGTATTGGGAAAAAAAGCATTCTAACAGAGATGGGGACTTGTGACTCAGACTTGGGTCACACTTAAGTCCCTATTTGAGACATGACTCGGACAGTACTATCAATATCAACTGGGGAATAGATGTTAAAAAGAGAAGACAAGAAGACAAGAAAGAGAAGTTAGAGACACTTTGAGCTACATAAGTAACTTATCAAATGTTGTTATTAATCTAGTGACTGAGTCATTAAAAAAAATGTTAAACATCATCTCATTCATAAAACTGAATATTTTGTCTGATAAGAGAAGAAGAAAGACAGAAGTCTGCCAGTGGCCTGCACAAGCCACAGGTAAAGAGTTATTACCTGATAGCCACAGCCTGGAGATGCTAAAGAATCCTTATACAGTGACAGTGTGAGTTAAAGGTAAGACAGGCATTTTCATTTATCAGATAAAGTGTTAATAACACTATAGCGCTGTTTCTATTGATGGGTTGGTAAACTCTCACTGTATTAAGATGATCTGAATGATTTTTGGACTGGGGTTATTAATAAAGACAGAGTTAGAGATGTCACTATTTTTGTCACAGTTTTTCTTAAGGAGTCCAGAGCCTGGTTGTATTGTTACAGGACCCCCTTTTAAAACACAGAACCTTCTGATTTGCAAAGCTGTTTGTCTGATTTTGTTGTTTTCAGTTTATAGGCCTATTTGTTACTATTAGAGTGGCCTTATTGTACTAAAATAAATAACTGCCTACAACTGAGACTTGCAACTTGACTTGGACTTGAGCCAAAGACTTGTGCACATCTCTGCATTCTAATAATTTCCTCTTCATCGGTCAGTGAGCTTACTTTTCTTTTATATTTTCTTATCATCTTGGAAATAAATGATCCAACAGTTACAAGTATTCCTTCCACTTCACCTGCATACCTTGTATACCTGCTTGGGAAACACTGTTCCAAACCATTTGGTTTGGCCAAGAAACATTTTCTTGTGGAGAGATGAAGTAAATGCACAGCTTGTTTCTGACTTGATTGGCTGCCAGACCAACTCTGTTGCCTGAGAAAGGTCAAATGGCACACATGGTGCCAAAATGTGTCCAATGGACCATGTGGTGGTTCCACCTGGATATAATTGTTTTAAAACTGCTCAGGTTCACTTTTTTAAGATCTCCTTTGGGATACATACTCATGATATTTCACTTTACTAATTCCTAGGTGAATTAGGCTCCAATCCAATAATTCAAAGGTGTTTTGTTTAGTTGTTTTTTTTTTTTTTTGTTTGTTTTGTTTTTTAGGCGGAGATATAAATTACTGTGTTCCACATTAATTTTCTCTGAGACAGTAACACATATCTCGGATTTTACACTTCTGTAGTGATCTCACAGGTCTTAGCTTTCTTTTGAGGCCAAGATGATACACACAGTATAGCCTGTGTAGTTTGGAACATATACTGCATTTATTTTTGGTAAGTCTTTTCAGAGAAGAGACAGAAAACACAGGCCTGGTAGTGAACAGGTTTAAATCCTGCTCCTCCAGCCATCCCGCAGTCTCACTGGGCTTCAGAAGGAAATTGTGAAGGATGCAGGCCGTTAGCACCACAGCATCTACAGTTTTAGGGTCTAAACATATTCTGCTAAGGAGGACCCTCCACCAAATGCCAAAGGCATTCTCCACAACATTTCTAGCCTGTGACAGTCAATAATTAAAAAAGTGCCACTCTATGTGGAGGTAACGTTCAGGAAAAGGCCTCATTAAATTTACGGAAATACAGCCTCTCCCACTATTGTGTAGGAGATCTCTCCATGGTGCTCTGCTCCAGGTATAGTTGCATCACATGGTACACATAGTTGTCTTTCCTCCAGACCTTGGCCCAGTGGTGATGCAATTCAGTTCAATTCAGTTTTATTTGTATAGCCCAGTTATCACACCAATTTGCCTCAAAGGGCAACCAGCATACACCCCACCATCGCTAGCTCATACTCGTACTCCCCAACTTGGACCACCCTAAACTTATATTCTGCATCCAGCAAGGCCATTAACACTACAGAGACATGTTTTTATAGTTAAAATACAGGCTTTCAGAGTGTGGGGGTGCCTGTGTTGCAATGTGCTCCAATGCAGTTGGGGAAGTTCCACTTTTCATGGAACTTGAGAACGATGCTTTTCCAAACATCTTCTGATGGCTTTGTTAAGTAGGGCCCAGTCATCCTCCTGATAATTTCATTGCAGGTGTTTTGGATGGCACAGGTCACAGTGGTCTCACCCAAACGATAGTTGAAGGCCAGGCTGGCAACTGATTCTCCAGTGGCAATGTACCTGGAATAAAGAGAAAAAATATTTTTTATTTTTTAATATTTATAATTGAAACTTAACTTTTATAGTGTTGGATTGTAAGACATGGTGGAAGTCGATAAGAAACAGCAACGTGAAGTGGAAAAAGAGGCAGCTTCTCCCCAGTGGGTTTGGGGCAAACACTCAACACGACTAGAAATATGCCTCTCTTATGACTTTTCTCCTGCCTCATATGCCAAATAGAAGGTTGGTTAGAGTTTAGACTAAAATAAATATCCAGTTGCTTATACATCCAGGAGATTATTATTATTAATATTATTATCAAGTTTTGTTGTTGTTATTATAAACAAATATTGTCTTCTTTTTGTCATATTGTTTTAGCACTGTCGGGAATTTGGAGGCTGAGCAAAGTCAGGAGGAAACACAGGCAGACACACAGGAGACAGCTCAGGGCACACTGGTAGAAAGGGCTACTCCACAAAGAGTCTCAGGCAACAGACAGAGGAGCAGGATTAGAAGCATGGGAAGAAGCCCTAACACCATTGTTAATGAGAAGTTGATGGAATATTTACCTAGCAAGAAACAGAACCCAATCCTTAAAACAGAGGGTGAGCTCTTCCTTTTAAGCTTAGCCCCTCAAATGGAACAGCTAAATGCCAGAAATAAAAGCAGGGCCAAGATTAGGTTTCTGCAGATTCTAGAGGATCTAGAACCACAGGAGTCACAGTCACAATATTCTGCCACATTCCCACATACACTAAGAACACATTGATTCTAATTTATTATTTTAATAGCATTTATTACTTTGGCCTAACTTATTGTGTTGTTGCTTGCTAAAAGTGTTCCAGCGAGCTTATACTTTGGCTCAATAGCAGGTCTGTAATTAGTATTCATTTTGGTGATGTCTGGGCCAATTACTGAAAGGATTTCTTGCATCTCATTTGAACTCAACCTAAAGTCTTTGTGGTGCTTCTCACTATCCACCTGAAGCTCCTGGACCAAGCTGTAATTTGTCTTTTCACTGTTTACTGATGGGGTGCACCCAGGCTCTTTTTTTTTTAGTCTTGGTCCGATGATGCAGGAAAATAAGGGCTATTTGCTATCTGTTATCTGGAATTAGACAGTAAGCATTAAAAACACAGAATAGACCACACAGAAAGTAGGAAAATGGTATTACTAAAGCTATATAGCCTACTATTGTATGTAGAGGAGAGCTACAAATGGATACAAATAATATTTTTACCCAATAATAATTCAAAAGTCCTCTTAATCCATTACATTTGTCCTTCCAGAGGATCTCTATTTCTAGTTAGCAGACGACAGGCAAAATTGCTAATAAAGGTCGACTAAAAACGTTGATATTAATGTAGCCAATCCAAACACTTTGCCTACATCACTAAATCTAAAAGCCTATTCTCAAATATTTTGGCCTTTACAATTTTAATATATTAATTCTAAACTTGATATGAATATTTTTCAAATGTTTTACATATTTTAAAATAGAAAAACATACATTACAGAAACCATACTCACCAGGAGCCACAAGCAGGAGCCAACCAGGACCAGGTAGAGATGTGGGCCACCAACCAGGGACAAGAACTCGTGCAGCATTGATTTGCATATAAAATAAAACACAGATCAAACAGGACATGTGGGGAGCACATATAGGCAGGCCCAGCGCCCTAACATTGTCTAATGCCGAGATGAAATCTACAGACAGGATCCTGGTGTAGGTCCCCGGGTGGTCCAGGTGTTGAAGTATGTAATGCAGCTGCAGTCCTGTGATGGTGTGTTTCTTATGCCTGGTTCACACGGCAAGATCTTAAAATTGTCCTGAGAGACCCTACACATGGCGATAAAAAAATCAAAGCTATCACAGGTTTGGTCCTACAGTGTGTGGTGTGCGGCCACACGGCAAAGACAACACACCACACACGAACAGATTTCACTCAAACATTACCAGGTCAGATGGGAAATCTTGCAAAACCTCATGAGATTAAACGTGACTTCGGCGTACACAAACATGACATACACAAACATGGCAATTGCTATAGTTTGTGGACTATTTCTAACAGAGAAAAAACAACACAAAAAGAAAAGACGTTGGTTAAAGGAGTGGAGACAGCGCAAACATGTGCCATGACAGCTGTTTTGATTTTGGATTCCCCTCCGTGTTTCCCTCACCTCGCTTTCTGATTGGCTACACGTCACATTCCACAGGGTGCGTGCTCGTTTGTCCTCGGGGCACACCACACACGCTGCGATATCGGGCCAAGACAATCCAACATGTTGAATATCCCCGATTTGAGATCGGAGCGGTCCCGACGTCCTTCCGAGCAGAGCAGAGCACTCTTAACACACCACACACAGCAGGAATATCTGATAAGATTATCTTTAGTGCCATTACGATAATCGGGGTGATTTTAAGATTGTCAGAAGGAGGGAATGGGGTCAAAAATCAGCATAATTATCTTGCCATGTGAACCAGGCATTAGAGAAAGGGACAATTGATGGAGTTTTTGGAGCAGGAAGGGGACCTGCTCATATACAGCTCCAAAGATCTATTAAAGACCTGTGTGAAGACAGGAGTGAGCTGATCTGTGTAGGGCCTAAGGCAGGAGGGAGAGATGCCATTGGGGCCTTCCTAGACCCTCGGGTGATAAAACAGCTGGCTCACCTGCTCCGCTGAGACTGGCAGAGGTGTCTGAGAGTCCAGACACGGCTGTACGCAGCTATGAGGTCCATGAGATCCAGACCTATATTTTTTTTTCCACCTTATTTTCATTATTGTCCAGAATTATTCCCCTAGTTAGTCTCGGCAGTCCTGAGGTGGTTTGTTTTTCTTTTATGTTTTATTTCTAGTTTAATTAATTTGACCAGACATGTCCAAAGTGCAGCCCAGGGGCCGTTTGTGGCACAGGTGGAGATTTCATATAGACCTTGGCTTCTATAGAAAAATATATTACTTTTGGCCCACCAGCTCTTTTGTACAGTGTTTCTGTAGATTTGTCTGTATATTTGTACATCTCAATTACTACTACTCTCTGCCTTGTGTTCGAATTAGTTGGTTGAAAAATAATTGCAGCAGGAGTGTTTATGTTTAAATATGTCATTTTGTTGGGACCTGTTATAGATGTTGTTTTGTAATTTATAATTATTTGGCTTTTAAAAACAAAATAGTTATACTATTATACTGTGTATGTGCGTTCAGTTCCTCAAACATCAGGAGGAACTGGTGGCCCCCGAACATTTGCAAATCTTCAAATCTGGCTCTTTTGGAAAAAGTTTGGACACCCCTGCAGCAGCAGTAACTCAGGTGGTAGTCACTTGTTCGCTAACCAGAAGGCTGGTGGTTTAAAACAAACATTCCACCGTTGTATACTGTCGTTGAGTACCCATGGAGGTCAAAAAAGCACCATTTCCCTGCATTAGACCTAGCCACTCCTTTAAACAAGAAGGAGGCAAGCGCGTTTGGTGAGTAAGAACTGTCCAATGATGCATCTGCACACTGCTTTTTTTTCTGACTGACCAATACTTGGATAACTTTGCTCCTCTGTTATGGGGTAAGTAGCTTTGTTGGACCTTGGTATTTTTAAAATCCTGCAAAACTGAGTCCAGGGGTGTAGTGACAGAGGAAAGTGGAGGTGGGGAGCACTGATAGCTGTAGAGTTGGTGCTGCTGGGAGTCAGGAAGTTCACGAGTTGTCTTGGTTATTTAAATCTCAATTATATCTTGTATTGTAAAGTTTGAAGGATGTTTGCTTTACATCGGCCACACTTCATGGGTGTCTCACTGTGTTATCTGCAGATAATGAGAGACGCTGCCCTTAATTATGCTTTTCATTCACTCAAGAACACTCTCTTATAATAAGGTCATCAATACTGTGTGAAGGCGTGTAGTAATCACTAGCGGGCAGGCGTGTAATTTCCAGGGGGTTAGGGGGGTTATGACCCCCCAAAAAAATCAGGTCGAGCCAATATAACCCCCCCAATAATCACAACATTGCAATGAATATAACTCGGAATTATCTTGCATGAATAACTCATTGAATTTCTGTATTTATTTCGTTTGCCAGCAAAATAGCAATTAGTTTATTCAACCCCCCTCCCTGTGCAGAACACTTGGTACGGCCCAGTCCACTGTCTCTTCTGATTGTTGGCTGTTTGCTGTGTGTCGCTCAGTCTCTGGTGTTGTAGCGGTGATAGTTGGCTGTCTCTAACCTGTGCTTATTATGAAAAGAGCACCAAAGAGCCAGTCAGCATTTTTACAGTGTTGGTCAACGCCAACCTCAACGGAAAAGAGAAAAAAAAGTACTGCCCAAGAGGAGGTAAACAGTCGTATTGTCAAGTTAGCTGATGATTTGACTAAATTGCCTGTGTGAAGTAAAGCTAAGGAGGCTGCCACGGAATATGTGCTGTGTGCAGGACTAATGTCAATTTACCACTGAATGCTAATTTAAGTGAGTGGGGAGATGGCATTATTTACTAATCAGCCTTGCTGTGGTGCTAACACTGACACTGACATTAGCATAGTACATAGCTGAAGCTAAGTAAATCACAGTAAAAGTATCATAATGCATTTCTAATACAGAAACTCCAAATTAGCATACTCCTTTTAAAAAAAGTTCATGATTCAATGTGTAAAAAAAAAAAAAGGTGGAGAGTTTAACCCCCCACCCCCCCAATATTACACCCAAAGTTACACCCTTGCTTGCGGGTGTGAAACTCATTGCCAGGTCACTGCTCCCAGGATAACAACAACCCAGATGTTTAATAAAAAAGTTAATCTCACTGCAAACACCTAATTAAAGTGAAATAAAAGGGTTTTTGTCCTACAATGAGGGCCTATGCATTTGCATTTCATGCAATTCTCTATTCTATCCCACAGTCTGCTGGGAGGAAGGAGCTCAGGTAATTAACTTCTCTGACACGATGCGTTTCCCAGTCTCACAAATAACGTGCACACGAGCTGATTGAAAAACTACAATTTAGATTTCACTCGAAAAATGAAGGCATGTCCTGACCACTCTCATGCTGCTATTATTGCTGATAATCACCCTAATTTTACACTTGGCGGGACATAATAGTCGCAGCTTATCCTCCACTACAAGATCTAATTGCCGTGATCATTTTCCTTTCAGACAAACAAAGCACCTGCCACAGTTCGCTTCAAGATAGAAAACTCATCTACAAAAGTAATTATGAGTGTCGGTGAGGTTAAGTGTTACACAAATGGATGAAGTGTGGAAGATGTGCAGATCTGAAGTGTTGTGGGTTTTTAATAGCATGCTCACGGGTGCTCAGAAAATGAAATGAACATCTGCCTGTACTGTGGATAAGATAAAACTTTATTATAATAATAATAATAATTATTATTATTATTATTATTAATAAATATACTTGCTATAGCAGCTCTTAGAACAGGATAAGGTGCAAAAAGCAAAAGGCGTGCATCCAATTGTAAACAACAAAACGTGCAATTTACGTTATTTACAAAAACAAAAATAAAAAAACAAAACAAAAGATGATGGTTGAGACTGAACAAACTATCCTCATTTATTGGCAAAAGAAAAACTCTTTCAAAAGTACTTAACTCATACAGCAGATATAAAATAAAATATAATCCAGTGGCCTATTTCTGCCAGCTATAACAACAGGACGGCCACAATACATACAAGTGCTGTGACCAGGTCATTAACAATCGCCATAGAGAAATTATTTTGTCAATACATTTGCCAGAATTGTAATCATTTTAAAGTAGTAGCTTATTTAGGACACATGTGCTTCATAAAATGACAACATATAACTGTTTATAGCTTTATAAAGTGTTTTTGTCAGTACCATGATCAGGATACCTTACCTTACTTTTTTGAAACACAAAGAAGAATGAAAACAGCGCCCACATCTGGTGAACATATAAAACACTTATAATACTGTTCAAAATAAAAGCAATCCAAAATAATAACAGTCCAACATCACAAAGCAAAACAATCTCTCTTTATGGTAAAAATATACTTGTACATAGCAAATAACTTACTAGTAGATGTAGTAAAATAAATAGAAAACCAATAGACCCAACAGTTGAGAAATGCATGCTGCTAATTTTTATTAAGGGTGCTCCAATCGATCGGCCGCTGATCATGATCGGCCGATCGTGGCTAAAAATAGAGTGATCGGTGATCGGTAAAATGGGCCGATCAGAAGGGCCGATCAAATTACAAAAAACACGCGAGGCTCTCACATTTACTGTCCTGCAACTCCGGTTTGATTAAACAGCAGTAGCGTTATTTTAGCAGTGTTTTTAAGTTAAGCCCTGGTTATAGCACAACACAAACCTGCCCTGGAGGCGCTGCTTTGTGTCCCCGCTGTGTCCCCGGCCTGCTTTAGGAGCGCACGGGACAGAACCGAGGCGCAGCAGTGCGTGTATTTGCAAACACCAATGTAAATAGAGCTACAGCTAACCCGCTAACAGTTACGTTAAAAGGATTAAGAAAGTTAAGAGTCTGCCTGTGTCTTGTTGCGCGGAGAAAACTGTGCGTTTTTTGGCTTAAACTGCACCAAATGGCTGCTAATGGAAAGAGAAAGTAAAAAGGCAGCCCATGTGTCCGTGTGTCTGAGAGGAGCACCTTTCATCGTTGTCTTCTCTGCTCTCTTTGCACGTTTTCTTCATTCAGACGTTGTCAAAACTGGCAGCAGGAGCTGTCTGCTCTTTAGTCCACTGTGTTTCAACCTGGTTTGGCTGCGCGTTACGCGGACACAGGCGCTGCACCCGCGGACTCGCATTAAAGGAACCAATTAAGAACAGCTGATTTTTACATCAGCGGAGCATTCAAACAAAGCCACAGACACTGGGCACACATTAAAGACCAATAATGCAACAAAACCTCTTCTAAAACAAAAATAAGTAGAATTTTGTTGTTCTTTTATATTTACAAAGGCTACAGTATTTTTCAAATGGAACTAATAATAGCCTGCATACAATACATTACTACATTGAAGACCACGTGATCGGTATCGGCCATGATCGGTATCGGCCGATCACAACAGAGGCTGATCGGTGATTGGTGATCAGCCTCAAAAACCCTGATCGGAGCACCCTTAATTTTTATTTGAATAATTAATTGAAAGAGACATCAAAAAGTTGACCGGAGAGGGTAAAACATATAAAGAGTGCAAAAAATGATAGGCTGCTCAGCTAAAGATCTTAAATGCTCTAAAATGGCAACCAAAACCTGAAAGATGTGGAAGAAAATGAAAAATCATCCTTGGAATGGGCTGAAGAATAGCCAAAATGGCAAATGGCCAATGATCCGCTCCAGGGACATTAAAGAAGATCTAAAGATACCGTGAGCACTGTAACAATTAGAAGAAGCATTTGTGAAGCAAAGCTTTCAGGAAGAAGCCCCCGCAAAGCCCCATTGTTAAAAAAAGATGTGCTGAAAAAGTTACAAAAACACACTGACCTAAAGAGAAATGGCAACATTTTGTGGACTGATTAAAGTAAGTTTGTTCTTTTGGGGTCTTGGGGCCACAGATAGTTTGTCAGACGACTCCCAATCAGTAAGTTCAAGCCACAGTACACTGAAGAAAGTAAAGCCTGGTGGAGCAAGCATCATGATATGGGGATGTTTCTGGTGTCGGGCCTATTTATCGCATCACGGAGATCATAGATCAGTTTAAATAGATCCAAATACTTCAAGACGACATATTGCCTTATGCTGGAGAGGAAATGCCATTGAAATGGGCGTTTCAGCAAGACATTGACCCAAAAACACCGGTAAAAGAGCAGCATTGCGGTTCAGGACCAACAAGATTAACGTTATGGAGTGGCCAGCACAAACACCAGACCTTAACCCTGAGGAAAACTAGTGGGGTGACATTAAAAATGCTGTTTCTGAGGCCAAACCAAGAAATGCAGAGGAACTGTAGAATGTAGTCCAATTGTCCAGGGCTGCAATACCTGCCAGAAGTTAGTGGACTCCATGCATCACAGATCAAGAGCAGTTCTCAAAAAACATGGTTATACCACCAAATATTAATTCAGTAATCCACAGGGAAGCAAAATCTTAATGCATTTTTTCAGTTTGTACAGTAAATGTCTGAGTTTGTTAAGAAGAGTGCAGACACTGCTATTTTTTTATTTTATTTTTTATTTTTTTTAATTTTTGAACACTAATATTTCATTTTCTTCACTTTCTGTAAAGGAATAACAAGTTTGATAATTTTTTTGTTCATGTTGGAATGAGCAGTGTTCTCAATGCATTTGCATGTGGAAATAAAAGCTAGAATAAAGATTTTGAGCTTAACTCACTTTGAGACACATACTGCTATTTTTTTTAACACAACTGTATTTACAAGTATATAAGTCAAATAAAATGTTAAAGGTATTATGAGCAATATGCGCCCCTCTTGTGGCTTGCAAGACTAGGGCTGGGTACTGAACAACAATACCTTTGTGGTACCAACCAAAAAGCTCTGGTACCTAGTGGTGTTGTAAAAATAATTTTATTTCAGCACCAAGTTTCTATACCTGACATGTCCAGAGACAGCGCTACAAAAAAGCTACACAGCAGCTCCATTTTTTAACTCCATGTTTTGAGCTGAGTTTTCAACTTAAGCACTGGTTGTCCACACTTTGCCTGAAATGAGTGTGAAGTGTGAAGTGTGAAGTGTGAAGAGTGAGAAGTCCACAGTCTCAAATGAGACACAGGACACAAAGTCTGTCTCTGTGGCTTTTACTCCTGAATGACCATGGTGTGAACTCCAGCAGTTTGTTGTTTTGTCCAAACGAGAAAAAGGCGTCAAAGATCAACTACGGAAAAATACTCACTCTGCATCTATCCTAAATGCAAATACCTTACAAAGATTTTTCTAAGTACCAATATCTCAATCTAACTATTTTTTAAAACCAATACATTTTAACAACTTTTACCTTAAATGTAACACATTTATCAACTATGAACTAATTTATTAACTTTTTCAAGTGACTAATCTAATGAACTTATGTCTTTAACCTAAAAACACCACAGCAATTAAAGCATAAATAAATACAGTAATTAATCCACTGACATGGAGCGCAACAGTGCCCACCCCTTCAGGTGCCAGAAGTAAATTTCCCATTAATTTTTCCCATAGACTTTTTGAAAAATATATATATTTATAGTTTAAAAGCTCGACAGAGGCTAATCAGAATGAGAACTTTACTTCCAGAACCAGGAGTCGGCGGGCACTGTTGAGCTCTATTAATCATATGTTTAATATTCCTGCTATTAAAAAAAAAAAAAAAAAAAACATCACTCAAAACACTATACTCCTTATTACCTAGAGGTTAGTGCTTTGTTAAAATAATAAAGTTTTATGGTTATAGTAATATAAGATGAAGTTTAAAAAGCATAAGTATCAAAAAAAGTATCTTTCAGGTACCAATATCAAAAACCAGGTATCATTTCAGTACTGGTATCAAAAAAATCTGACGATACCCAGTCATATGCAAGACACATCATGCTCCCTGTCTTATACAGACTAACTACACCATGAAAAGTGACAGCAGGGTTATATGGAGCTATATTTGTCTCAATAATACTAACTGATCCAACAGTAAATGTATTGATGCACGTACAATGATTAATTCAAAATACCTTATTTGCAAATAATTTGCAAATATATATATATATATATATATTTTTTTAAACAAATCATGTTTGTCATAAATAAATCTGTATGAATCTGTATAAACCAGAAATGTTGTAAAAAATTGCTTCTATGACAGTTTGAAAAGCTGTGGTTATCAAAATAATTGTCAGTGTCACAAATAGGCAAAAACCTTTAAAATGATGCCACACACATTCGTCTAAATCAGGAGACAGCAACCTCTCGCCGTGGGCCAAACTTGGCCCTCATCAACTTTTTAGCTGATATCCACTTGCTATTACTTGATAGCATTTAACCGTATGGAGCTGTCAGTGAATGGGGCACTGTAAGACCCTATTTGCAAGCATACAGTTCTCTGTTACCCCTAAATTCCACTGCAAGCGTGAGCGCCGTGACTTGAAGCGCCAGCAGCCGACGGCGCTGACCCGCACCCACTGGAAGTATTTTGTAACCGCAGTGCAGTGCCGCGGAGCTCTGAGCACCTGGGGGGAGCATGTGCGGGAATTGCGTGATCGCGCGATAAAAGCCTCCAATAAAGACGGGAACGTGACCAAAACAATCTCCATTCACCAGAAGGACAGAAAACAACAGTTTAACTTGAGATCGCTTTGCTGTTATCATTGATATCACTTTTTGACTGCATTAACTGCTCTAAAGAAAAGTATATAATATGTAAATCTGTTTTTGTTTTGTTTTGTTTTGTTTAATTTATTGTGACAATCTGGAAGTTACACTCAGTATCCGGTTTGGTGCAACCTGATCTGCTATAGAAACAGGTTATGTACCACAGTCTTTTAAACATGCAGTTATTAAACCACTTCTGAAAAAAAAACAGTCTAGATCCTGACATTTTAGCCAACTATAGACCAATATCAAATCTCCCTTTTATTTCAAAAATCCTAGAAAGAGTTGTAGTTAAACAGTTATGTCGCCACCTACAGGACAATAGCTTATTTGAAGATTTTCAGTCAGGGTTTAGACCCCACCATAGCACAGAAACTGCATTAGTTAGAGTCATAAATGACTTGTCATTAAGTTCAGACAATGGACTGGTCTCAATCCTGGTTCTGTTAGATCTCAGTGCAGCCTTTGACATCACTTGACCACAGCATCTTACTCCAGAGATTAGACTGTGACATAGGGGTCAGAGGAGCCGCCCTCTGCTGGTTTAAATCCTACTTATCTGATAGTTACCAGTTTGTCAGTGTAAATGAACATTCCTCACAGTGCAGTAAAGTTAGCTATGGAGTGCTACAAGGCTCAGTACTTGGAACCATTCTGTTCATGCTTTACATGCTGCCTTTAGGAAACATAATCAGAAAACATGGCATTAATGTTCACTGTTACGCAGATGATACACAGTTGTATTTATCAATTAAACCTGATCAGAATGACCGCGTAGTGAAACTTAGCGCCTGTGTGAGAGACCTAAAGACATGGATGACAATTAATTATCTCCTCCTTAACCGTTGTTACAAATTCTGAAAAGTCTAGGAGCACACACTAACCAACTGGTTTCAGCAGATTTAGTTCTGACAACTGAAAGACTGGGGCTCACACATTTAACGACTGTGCCTCACGCACTACAAGATCTGTAACCGCAACTGACGCCAAGCAAACTCTGGCGGGGAACTCGCGAGAACTAAATGGTAAACAAACATGGACGCTACCTGGGTCGCTGTTGCCGTTGTGTGTGTAGCTATCTGTTTGGAAAAAAGGAAAGAGAAAAAACAGCTATGTATCTAGTTTCGCTTGAGTAGCGCTTATCTTTCTTCGGTGTTTGCCATGATTGTTTATATTTTCTTCTTCTTCTTCAAATTTACGTTTATATTTTCCTGCCGCTTCCTGTTGCTTCTTCTGTGTCCTGATGCTATTTCCTGTGTCCTATCAACTGTTTTTCATTGGCTGCTGGACACCATGAATTCCAAGTTGGATATGTAAACATCCCACACTACAGCAGTTTGCGTCCAGAGTCGGCTTTAAAATTCAAACATGTTTGATTGCTTGCGACTGACGTCAGGCCGGGTTTTTGCACCGCACACACGTGCTGATTAGAGTCTTTGAACATCACACACTAACAGATTTCAGGGCCGACTGGTGATTACGATTCCCTGCAACTAGTGTTGACTGGTAAAGACTTGCTGCAACTGTGAATCGTTATAAAATCGGGCAAAAAAATCGTGTAGTGTGTCCACAGCTTTAGCTGACCCCATGACCCCCCTGTGCTCCTGTCCCAACCTGTGGGCCCTCAACCTCACCTCTAAGGATTTCCCGGACCTATCTCACCCCACTCACCTGTCTGGATGAGTCCCACCTGCTGCATCCTAATGGACTTCCTCGACCTACCTCACCCCCACTCCTGTCTGGATGAATCCTTACAGAGCTGATCTATGATCCTATAGATGAGCTAATGAACTAACAGTCCTCGACACATTGCCTGTCCGTCCTGGGAGAGGATCTCTCCTTCAATTTGGGCTCCATAAGGTTTCTTCTTTTTTTTCCACAGCTGTTTCTTTTAGGAGTTTTTCCTTTCTGAGAAGGAGGGTCTAAGGACAGGAGTGTCCTGGGTCTGTTTAGTTTAGTGTAGTTATTGTTTGTGTTGATTGTGTGTTAAGTCTGATTGTGTTTATGTTTGATCAACTGTTTGTGAAGCCCTTTGAGGCGACTTTTGTTGTGATTCTGGGCTATACAAATAAACCTGAATTGAATTGATCTGTGTAGACTGACGTGGACTGGGAATGCCATTGCAGGCAAAAAGAACTGGAGCGTATCTCCAAAGAAGCGCCACGCACTCTTGAGCCAGAGCCGTGGCGCGAGCAGTGGAATTTAGGGGTCATGGTTTCATGGTTTTAGTTGCCTTCAACCAATAAATAGCAAGCATTCTATCATGTGACCTCCTTCTGTCATGGTTACTTTTGCTTCTTAAGGGGGTGGTGCGGTTGGGGTGGGGATTTTTATTTATTTATTTTTAAGGTATTTATTTATTTATTGATCTATATATTTTGTAAACTTAATTGAACATACCAATATATGTTCATATAAAACTGCCAAGAAACCATGACAGACAACTGTATGTCCATTCTTGTGGCCCACCACTTGGTGGTTCAAAAATGATTTGGCCGAGTGCAATCAAACTTGCCAACACTTGGTCTAAAACATTGGTAAACATGTGTCTCTGTCTCTCTGTCTCTCTCTCGCTGTCTCTCTCTCTGTGTCTCTGTCTCTCTCTCTCGCTGTCTCTGTCTGTGTCTCTGTGTCTGTCTCTGTGTCTCTCTGTCTGTCTCTCTCTCTCTCTCTGCAGTGGCAGTTTTAAATGAAATGTTTCTGTCTGTAAACTGCTTCTAAGCTCTCACGTTCTGTCAGAAAAAAAACACTTTACCTGTTATGATGTTAGGCATTTTGAGGAACGTAAGGCCATGTAATGTTTCATCTTTTATACAACATCTCATTAGGCATTTAGGTGAATAAAACCTAAATGGGCCTATAATTTATTTACCAGAAACAGCACTTTTTGTGTCTGACAGATAAATCATTTACTGTGAAGTTGTCAATCTTACTGCTGTGTATTTTGTCTCCCCACAAACGACCAACTCCAGACAAAACAATGTATGATGAGCCATTTCTGACAGATGTTTGTTTTCCTTATATTGCAGCTAAAATTGCCACAAACCTTCAATGTGACTTTGAGTGGAAAGTGGAAATCCCAGGACACGTTTTCCTTCTCTCTTCTAATCATCCCCTTTCTCCTGTCCTGAAGCTAACATATGCGTGGTAAAACTCTGTCATACTGTGAGGATTGCTTGTTGCAGTGGCGGGAAGTCTCCATTTGTCTGCGTTTAATTGAGCTCAGTGTTTGGCCTGAGGAGTAACACACAGATGGGGCGATTTCATTCCCTGTTAGTGCTCTCAAACACGGGCGTACTAACAGCAGAGGAGCTAATGGAGATAGGAGAAATGGCTTTAACAAGTGCCTTTCTCTCCTTTCCTGTTAAATGATGCACTATCCATTTACTTTCTCTTGTATTTAAGGGAAAACAAATTATTGAGACAATAGCAGCATAATGGGAGTTATCTCTGAAAAATATGAGGCCTCATCATAAAGTGTTCTTGACAGAGGGGGAACTAGAGCATGGACTGAATTTTTTGATCACAAGCTCACTGCAAAGGGGGGTGGTCCTATTTGGATCAAAGACACCTTCATTGGTTGGTCTTTCTACAAGCGTGTGCACGATATTATGCAGATTAGAGCCACTCAAAGACAGAGACAGACCCTGCAGCCTGTGACCTGTTCAATGTTTTGGACGTCTGGACAAAGACAGGTGTGCATGTTGCTCTGTCCATCTTTTACAACAAGCGTACATGCTTTCGCTTTTTACTTTCCCTTTTACCCCATAGCAGCGAGTTAGCTTTGTGTTTGAGTAGGTAAACTCTTGCTCCAAGTTTGCCTCCTTAAACCCAAATTGCTTCCACTCAACAGAATTTGTCCTGGCTTGTCTGGTCTGGTCACCAAGTGCTTCTGCTTCTGCTGCTGCTACTGCTCTCCTCCTGAGGGGGGCAGAGTGAACATGCATGTCAATCAGGATACAATTTAATTAATATTTTTTTCTTAGTTATATCATTTTTGTAATCAATCAGAGCTAAAATCATAAATTGGAATCAAAATCTGATTATTTGCACAGCCCTTTACAGTATGGCAGGAACACACAGGAAATACCTTCTCACATTGACAGATTTAACATTGTAGGTGTAGTGTCACACTGTGGGTGTACTGTTTTTGGTCTGTTGTGTCCTGTGGGTACACTTTGGGTGTCTCAGATTGAAACATGTTTGGACTGTTGTAGTGATGTGCTGTTTTTTCATGTCCTTTTGTACTCTCTGTCTGAATCCTCTGATGCCCTGATGTTTTCTTTGTTGTCTGTTTTTTTCCCTTTTTGTTGATGGTTCATTTTGGATATTTGCAGTGCTTTTGTGCATTTGTGATATGGTTCTGATCTTCATGCCTGTCTTATTTCTATTTGGGTTTGTCCAGTTTAAAGTTTATACAAATTATTAATTCATGTCCATAGCTGACTGACTTGCTAACAAAGAAAGTACAATGGAAAGAAAATGCATTGGCACCCCTTGGAAATACTTTTTAGATTTTTGCATAATTTGGTCATAAAATATGATCTGATCTTCATCTAAGTCACAACAATAAAGAAACACAGTCTGCTTAAACTAATACCGCAAAAAAAAAAAAAAAAAAAAAAAAAAAAACACATTTTTTTCATGTTTTTATTGAGCATTTACGTAAACATTCACAGTGCAGAGTAGAAAAAGTTTTGGAACCTTTGGATAAAATAACTGGTTGATCCTCCTTTGGCAGCAATAACTTCAACCAAATGTTTTCTGTAGTTGCAGATCAGACCTGCACAACGCTTAGGAGGAATTCTGGACCATTCCTCTTTACAAAACTGTTTAAGTTTAGCAATGTTCTTGGGATGTCTGGAGTGAATTTCTCTTTTGAGGTCATGCCACAGCATTCAATTGGATTGAGGTCAAGACTCTGACTGGACCACTCCAGAAGGTGTATTTTCTTCTGTTGAAGCCATTCTGTTGTTGATTTGATTCTATACTTTGGGTCGTTGTCCTGTTGCATCACCAGGACAAAAAGGAAAATAAAAGCAGAGTTCTGTGTGTTTGTTCAGGTGCCACTACGGAATCAGAATACAGGAGTTAGAGCTGGAGGTGGGAGAATCACCGCATAATCCAGAAACATGTCCGACGTTCAGGAAGTGGAAAGTAAAAGTCTCTACTCTCTCTACTATTACTCTCTGTATACACTCTACACTCTACTCTCTGTATTAAAAAAAAGTATTCAAGTCGACAGGGAACAGCAGACTGTATGTGTGGTTCTTGTTGAACGGTCTCCTGACCGTTCTTGTTGAACTACAGTCAGTACTAAAAACACTGGGCTTCAGTTGGCGGACAGATGGTCTTAGGTTTTCCTGCAAAATCGTTTGATAAACTTGGTTATTCATTTTACTGTTGATGATACCAAGTTGTCCAGGCCCTGAGGCAACAAAGCAACCCCCAAACCATGATGCTCCCTCCACCATACTTCACAGTGGGGATGGGGGTTTTGATGTTGGTGTGCTGTGCCTTTTTTTCTCCACACATAGCACTGTGTGTTCCTTCCAAATAAGTCAACTTTGGTTTCATCTGTCCACAGAATATTTTGCCAGTAGTGCTGTGGAACATCCAGGTGCTCTTTTGCAAACTTTAAACATGCAGCAATATATATATATATATATATATATATATATATATATATATATATATATATATATATATATATATATATATATATATATATATATATATATATATATATGTTCAGTGTTTTACCTATTGTAGATTTATCAACAAAGATGTTAGCTTGTGCCAGAGATTTCTGTAAGTGTTTAGCTGACACTCTAGGATTCTTCTTCACCTCACTGAGCATTCTACGCTGTGCTCTCGCAGTCATCTTTACAGGACAACCACTCCTAGGCAGTGTGGTCACAGTATTGAACCTTTATAGACAGTCGCTCGTACCATGGACCTTATGAACATCAATGCTCTTAGAGATACTTTTATAACCCTTTCCAGCTTTATGCAAGTCAACAATTCTTACTCGTAGGTCTTCTGAGAGCTCTTTTGTGTGAGGCATGGGTCACATCAAGCAATGCTTCTTCAGAATGGCAAACTCAAAACTGGGTGGCTATTTTTTATTGGTCAGGGCCACTTTTTTGCAGCATTAGTTTAAGCAGACTGTGTTTGTCTATTGTTGTGACTTAGATGAAGGTCAGATCACATTTTATGACCAAATAAGTATTTCCAAGGGGTTTCAATATTTTTCTTTCCACTGTAGCTAATTCATCACCATCTGTGTCTAGTTAGGCAGACAAACAAAACATGAAGAACTTGTGAACATAGGCCATCATAGTAAAAATGGAAAAGTTACAGTCTGTGGGTATTGTATTTTTCAGCCTATAAGTCGCACTTTTTTCATAATTTGGCTGGTCCAGGGACTTCTAGTCAGGTGCAACTTATATATCAAAATATATATAATTTAACATGAACCAAGGAGTCAACTAACAGCCACTCCTTTGTGCAAGGAGGAACAGGAGGTGCACTGCCAGAGCCCTGCAAAATGACCTCCAGCAGGCCACAAATGTGCATGTGTCTGCTCAACATGGTCAGAAACAGACTCCAAGAGGTTCGTGTGAGGGCCCAACGTCCACAGGTGGGGGTTGTGCTTACAAGCCCAACACCGTGCAGGATATTTGGCATTTGCCAGATAACACCAAGATTGGCAAATTCGCCACTGGTGCCCTGTGCTCTGCACAGATGAAAGCATGGTTCACACTGAGCACATGTGACAGACGTGACAGAGTCTGGAGACTGCTGTGGAGAACGTTCTGCTGCCTGCAACATCCTCCAGCATGACCGGTTTGGACAGTGGGTCAGTAATGGTGTGAGTGGCATTTCTTTGGGGACCGCACAGCCCTCCATGTGCTCACCAGAGGTAGCCTGACTGCCATTAAGTACCAAGATGAGATCATCAGACTCCTTGTGAGACCATATGCTGGTGTAGTTGGCCCTGGGTTCCTCCTAATGCAAGACAATGCTAGACCTCATGTGGCTGGAGTGTGTCAGCAGTTCCTGCAAGACGAAGGCATTGATGCTATGGACTGGCCGCCTGTTCCCCAGACCTGAATCCAATTGAGCACATCTGGGACATCATGTCTCGCTCCATCCACCAGCGCCATGTTGCACCACAGACTGTCCAGGAGTTGGCAGGATGCTTTAGTCCAGGTCTGGGAGGAGATCCCTCAGGAGACCATCCTGCCACCTCATCAGGAGCATGCCCAGGTGTTGTAGGGAGGTCATACAGGCACGAGGAGGCCACACACACTACTGAGCCTCATTTTGACTTGTTTTAAGGACATTACATCAAAGTTGGATCAGCCTGTAGTGTGTTTTTCCACTTGAATTTTGAGTGTGACTCCAAATCCAGACCTCCATGGGTTAATAAATTTAATTTCCATTGATAATTTTGTGTGATTTTGTTGACAGCACAGTCAACTATGTAATGAACAAAGTATTTAATAAGAATATTTCATTCATTCAGATCTAGGATGTGTTATTTTAGTGTTCCATTTATTTTTTTGAGTAGTGTATATTTCAAAGGTTTGGAGAGGGAGGACAAGTGACAAACAAATAACAGAGTGTAGTATTCTGCACAACCTGTTGCCTAAAGATGTTCTTGCAGATTAGTGGTTTTAACCCTCTAAGCGCCAATGTCGCAGAATTGCGACAAGCAACGTTGCTAAAAATAACAGCCCCTACTTCCTATTAAAATGTTAAATTTTGTTTCTACTCCCTTCCTCTAGGTGTCAGACACCCAGGACTTAGTTTCTAGCTCAATAGAATCATATATTGTCGTTCAAAATCTTTGAAAAAGACGTGCTCAAAGGTGAACGAGTCTCACGGGGAGTGGTCCCCCGTAAATGAAATATATGTCACCAATATTTACAGGAAAAAAATAAATAAACATTTACTTTATAATGTGCTAGAGACGTATTGGCGTTGATGAAGAGTTCACATTAACCCCTTAGATACCAAAGTCCCACTGCATTGTAGTTTAACATAGAGGACAGTGTAGGCTTTTACTGTGCTTCTTTAAAGATACCTTCATTCACAAGAGGAAAAATACAGCTATCTGCATATGAGGTTGACTTAGTTAGAAGAAAATACCAAATTCTGCAGAGTAGGGCAATGCCCCTTGAGCACATGACTGTCAAATCCACAGACTCACTGGCATTGATTCATAAAATTGCAATCATTTGCTGGGCATTATCCAATCTTTCTGAGTCTTTGTCCCTCTGGAGTAAGATGTTGACAGAGATACCCTGCAGGGGTGGGCATTATTATTTTCATAGTTCATACTTTTGTCCTGTAGTTTTTTATAACTTTTCCATAACCTTCATACCATAAATTCATTGCGAGAATGCATTTTATTATATTTAATGAACTGTGTTTGTATGAAGTATTCAGTCAGGCAGTTTTAACAATTATCTTATTGAAAGCACTGTCTGCCTTGACACTGTGTACTGTTAATTAATAGTAACCTTTGCTAATGTCTCCAGTTCATTCAGAATTTGAGTGGGACACCAACAGTTTACAATATTAAACTTTTTCACAATATTAAAATTTTCTGAATTACTGAATTTGGGGTTTTCATTCAAGGAGACATGTTGTGCTTTTATGGATCTTTTAAACCAATCTTGGTCATCTTTAGAACAGTAATGCACATTTTATCACCTTTGAAACATTATTAGTGACTATGCTACTGCCATAAAGAAACAGGTGAATAGATCAGGTATGACCATGTGTAACTATCCATCCAGCAAACAAATATAAAGAAGCACAAGGCTTGCTTTTCTCATTTGGAGGTTCTTTATGTGAATTATATTGTAACTGCAACACACAGAAAAACAATTTATCAGATATACTGTATATGCAGAACACTCAACATGACTGGCTAGCTTAAAACATTAGAACATATTCAGCATTTATGAGCTGTTCATTACCTAACTGTTAGGCACACAGATGGCTTGAGCTCTTAACAGTAATACTTTTTTTAACATTAACTATGAATTTCTATTCAAGTAACTTATTATTCCTATTACAACTAACTAACTTATTACAATGATATTTTCCTCCAAAAGTAAAAATGTCTGTGAGGAAGCAGTGGAAACAGAGCTGTACACCGTTTTTTGAATAAATGAATGAGCGCAATAGGGCTTGTTGATTGGTTAGTGCTACCTTGAGTGGGCGGGGTTTGTGGGAGAGGTCTCAGAAACTTGGCGCCAGAAAATACAATACAGTACATTACAATTACTTACACAGGCATGAATGAAACAAAACACCTGTATTACCTGTACCCATATTTACATTTTTTAAAATTGTTTTTCACTTTGTGAATTATGTCCCAAGATTTCAGGTAGAATGCATGTTTAAAATATTGTTAGAAATGCACTGTTCCAGAGCTCACAGTCTGGCAGGTTTCTTTCAATATAAATATCATATTCGTTCCATACTACAAAATCACAATATTCCACTCCCACAATGCAGAGCTCAGCCTGGACCTGATAATAGTATGGATGGGTCCTGTCCACTTTTACACTGCCTCCTTCCTTAATAAGACAAAAAGCCGGGCACACATCAGCACTCCAGCACACATCCGCAGACTGCCTCTGTGCTGTTTGCGCTGCGGACACTGAAAGATTACATAACAGAATCAGTAATAACTTCTCCAGCAGTTTGAGCTACATTAACTCATCTGTTCCTTCCAAGGAGGCTCCCATGTATGGCCACCTCTGATTTAGCCACAGCCCACTATCCACACAGGTGAAGCCCTTGTGGACCATCTGTTGAAGTTGTGCATACTTTTTTCAGGCTGTAGCTCCATTTTTCAAGCCATATCTGCAATGTGTAAAAAGAGGGAACTTGAAGTAACTAATAAAATGCATTGCTTTGATGCACAAGTTGGCTTCATTCCACTTTTGGCCTCAAAGCTGGAACATACTCCTAGCCGATAAAACCATTTTGAGATAACAGATCAATGGCAAATGGCCTCATTTCTCCCTTACCTTTCCCTTATAAATATGTTATTGCAGCTGTAAAGAGCTTTTGGGTCTCTGGATAGCAAATGGCCTTGATCAAAGCTTTGGACAGTTGAGAAAGGCTACTCTGTATGACTTGTTTGAGTTTAGAGGCCGTTATCCTTCCTGCCCCTTGGCTGAACCAGAAAGTGCATGAGCTCTGGCTTCTGGTCTCCTCCTCTGCTTGAACCTGTGACTGACTAAAGCTCAGTGAAGTTGAAATTCCTGCAAGCTATCAGTAGTTCTGATGGAGATAGCTGCACTGTCTCTGGAGTCCGACAGGCAGTAATGGTTTTTGGATAGCAAGGACACTTACTTAGGAACAAACTCTCCATAATATGTTGCCCTGGACATTATGGCAGCACTTCTTGGGGAGGGTTTGTGCAATGCCTCAAAAAACTGCAAATAAGTGTCAGAACCTCGCTTTACCCTTGGACACTGAGCTGTGCGACTCTCTTGGGCTTTTTGCAGAAATGCCCAGAAAAAAAAAAAAAACATTAAAAAAAAAAACAAAACAAAAAAAAAACTATACATTAGGGATGTAACAATTTCTCTTTGTAAATTGGCTAAAAATCAATGCAAAAGAAAAATATTTTGAATCGGTGTGGGGGAAAATGAATCGCGATGCCGCTTTAATACAGCGTGGAGGCCGCTGGTGTAATCTGGCTCAGTTGTTTGGAGCTAGACATCATTACTTTAATTACATCATTACACAATTTTACTTAAAAGAAACATTTATTTATATCAAGTTTTAGTTTACAGAACTCGTAAAATCACTAGCCCGACATGCCAGGAACATAAAAAAGCTGTACTTTTTACTAATTAGTCAGAGCGACTCGGGGGTGTACTTACTCTCCTCGGTACGTCTCACACAGAGAAGGAGCACGCACAGCGTCCTCATTCACAGGGGAACAACACCAGTGCGGCCAGAGAGACACATCTGAAGGTATTATTTATTTTATTTTTTTTATTTATTTATTTGGATGAGACAGTGTGTATTAATGAACAGCAGCTAGTGCAGTAAATACACCAGATTATAGCTCAGAGCTAATTTCCATCTGTAGTCCCCACTCACTCACTCACATACACACCCACATTTAGGCAGCACATACCTGTTTGCTCAGTTTACCATCCTTCAGAAAGTAGCTTGTTGTTAGCAGCGAGCTAAAGGAAAGCTAAGTGGCTAACAACAGCCCATGTATGTATACATCGATGCAACAGCCTAAAGTTTATCTGAAGTTTCAGTGGCCCCTCCCCAGAGCGTTTCCTTGGAGATTTTTAGATGTGTCTTTCCTCACTGATATTTTTACAAGTCTTGACTTATATTAGGCTCATTTTATATTTCTTGAGGTGTGGATTTATGACAAGCTGCTTCCCTATGCATTGCTTGTTACTTAAGTGTAGGAGGAGAGAAGAAAGAGGTTAATAAAAGTCACTAACAAATTATACATTTTTGTAATTTTTACATGTTATTCTTTTAATATCTACTTTTTTAATTACATCTCAGTAATGATGAAATGTACAGCAATTTAAGTTTGATAAGGAGACACAAATAGGCTATGTAAAAACAATATTTTGGTCATAATTATACTGCAACTAAGTCTGCTAATAAAAATCGGAAAAAAAATTGTAATCGTGAACAGAAAATTGTGAATCGAATCGTGACTTCAGTGAATCGTTACATCCATACTATTCAGCACTGTGTATAGATGTATATAAAGTGTTTAATGAATGAGTGCAAAGTTACTGAGATACAGTGGGGGAAATAATTTTTTGATCCCCTGCTGATTTTGGTTACCCCCCTACAAAGAAATTAGCAGTCTACAATTTTTATGATAGGTTTATTTCAACAGAAACAGATAAAATATCACCAAAGAATCAAGAAAAACTCTTTAACTCTTTAAATAATTGTTATAAATAAATTTGGATTTGATTAGGTGAAAAAAGTATTTTATCCCCCAAAACAGTGAGAATTCTGATCCCTACAGAGCAGATTGTGCCCATGAAGCACACAAATCAGTCCTGTCATTTTAGAAAAGTACTCCTGACCTTTTTTTTTTTTTTTTTTTTTTCCAGTTTAAGTATAGAAACATAGAAAATCAACCTGTTTTGAATGGAAGAGGCAGATTTTCTCCCAGGTGTTTTTATATATGTAATGTACTTTGAGATAAGGAGTGCTTTCTTAAAGGTACAGGACTGATTTGTTTGCTTTATGGGCACAAAATCTGATCTGAGTGGTCACTCACTCGATCAAATGCTAATCAATTTATTACAACACTTAATGTTGTTTTTCTGGATTTTTTTGTTTAATAATTTGTCTGCCTTTGTTAAAATAAACCTACAGGACTTACAAAATCAACAGAGCATCACATGACTATTACCCCCACTGTAAGACATTCATTTAACACTATGCTCACCTGTCCTCCCTGTAATTGCCTCAGCTAATTTTTTTCTTTTTTGATTTGGCTGATGAAAAGTCTATAATAGCAACTGGTGCAGCTGGTATTTGGAAGTAAGGCACACATGGAGAGGGACAAATACACCCTTACCAAAATCTAATCTAAAAATAATACAAAAGCAATTACATGCATTTTGAAGACCTTTTTGATATGTGAAAGCATTAACCACCCGCACTTTTCTGTGGTGCAGAATCTGAACAGACATGTGTTAGAAAATACATTTATCACCATTTATCTAACATTTAACTAGGCTACTTACCCAGCCATTCAGTTACAATGTGCTGTGACAGCTTCCCCACTTTGTTTAGCCACAACCCATGTTTGTAATGGTCTTTCTGTGGACTTCTGAGAATGGTTGACCTAAAAGTGAAAAATAGGTC
This sequence comes from Bostrychus sinensis, assembly GCA_020698575.1. Classification (NCBI taxonomy): domain Eukaryota; kingdom Metazoa; phylum Chordata; class Actinopteri; order Gobiiformes; family Eleotridae; genus Bostrychus; species Bostrychus sinensis. The sequence goes on from CM036239.1 coordinate 31,625,907, forward strand.
TAAACATCACAAGTATATTCTTATATGTTGTTAAGAATCTACATGGGATATAGGGTCACTGTGAGTGGGTGGCAAAAATATGTTCTGTGGGGATTTTTTATTAGCACCCCATATTCAAAGCAGGAAATAAATGTTATATTTTGTTTAAAGTCACGTTTGTATTTCAGTTTAGTACTCCTCTAACACTACTAATGCGCCGTCACTTTGGCATATATGACAAATGACTGACTTAAAATCTCCAGGCTTTATTGTCTTAAACAGTGCCCTATCATTAAACTAACAACTGAAAGTATATAGTTATATCATAAATTTGTTAACTTTTAACATTGTGTTGTTATCTTTTGGTAGATAACAGGTTGTATATTATCAAGCCTGAAGGTAAGGAGCACAAGATTTAGGTAACCATATCTGCCTCCATCTCAATATTTTGATATCAGAGCTTACCATTTAGTTTATCACATTTGAAACTGGGTCACAGACTGAAGTGAACCTGCGTGTATTGTCATCGATGCCAAAGGGATGGCGCATTAGGCTGTCAAGAACTAAAAAAGAAACACAAACATGCAATTTAATTCTAAATGTGTTTATTTCCTAGTTTGGAAAGTTTTGCTCCAGGTTAACCTACACCCCTGGTAAATAATACAGGTTTACACGGACTGTGCTAGCATAGCTTCATTTATTAATATAAAATTACAATTAAAAAAAACAACTCACCTGGACAAAAACAAGCCACTTTCAATACAAGTTTGTTGACCCATCTGCACACAAAATAGTTGTAAGCTTTCATTTGACTAGCCGTGTAGTAAGAGGTCTGTAGGACTAGGTAGTTTGCGATATCAATCACCTCAACGCTGGGTAAATCGTCCAAATTGTGGGATAATTCAATTTTTGGTAAACTATACGGGTCATACCCAATGTAGTTAGCGATCTTTTGCTGATATCTACTCTGTGCTGGTCCATCTAATGTTTTGACATACGCACTCTCATCCATTGTGCTATGTTTTGAACCAGCGTTGATCACTTCCTGCCCCCCATCTGGATTTCGAGCATCATCAGGGTCACGTTACTGAAACTCTGTAATTGTTTGTAAAGGGGAGGGACATTCAGTAGAATATTTGGAGATGATTGGATGAAGCTTCAGCTACATAACTAATCAGCAAACCACTGCAATACTAAAACAACATAATAAAAACATTATTCGAGGAGTTTTTAGGCTAAATGTTTAACAGCATATGTTATGTCCAAAGACATGCATGTGTTAGGTGAATTGGTGACTCTAAATTGACCCTAGTGAATGAATGTGAGAGTGAATGTCTGTCTGTGTTCGTGAATGTGAGTGAGTGAGAGGGGACTACGGATGGAAATTAGCTCTGAGCTATAATCCGGTGTATTTACGGCACTAGCTGCTGTTCATTAATACACGCTGTCCCATATAAATAAATAAATAAAATAAAAATAAAATATGTTTAGCGTATCCTAGTGCCGCTAAAAATGCTTGTTACTGGTACCAAACCAAAAAAACGACCACTCATGGCATTACTGCCACACCATTGGCCCGCACCAGTGAACCTAAACCAGTGCTCTGCAGTCTTCTGAATCTAAAGAGCCAGTGGTTCAGAAAAATACTAAATTTGAATCTGTAAAGAGCTGCAAATAATTTTAATACACTAAAGTGCCTTAGACGGCAGTCACAAGATCAGATACGTATCTGATTTAGGACCACATATAAAAGTGGCCTGGGTTGCATTTGAAAATATCAGATTTGTGCTGTCCACATTGTAATGAAAAAATCAGATACAGGTCACATATGGGCCACTTTTACCTGCTGTCTAAATGTCGCCTTAGCCTGTAACTGAAATATAGCATATGGATGGAAACAAAGACATTTGTTAAATACTGCACTGATTAGCTCACCCAGAGAACTAGAGTTACATTCAGTAACTATTTCTTCTAATCCGTCCATGCATTCAACTGCATGAACAATTGAAGCTAAAAGTCCATAGCATATACTGGAAAACTGAGTTTTATTTTAAATTGACAAGATGCAGGTTGTTTTATAGCTGTCTACTTGTTCCTTTATTGATTTCAGATAACCAGATGTCAGACGCCCAAACAGCTGGATGTGGCTTATAAAACCATAGGTTGCAGATGTCTGACCTAAACAAATTAGTGAGACAAGATGGATTTTTGTACTGCTCTATTACAGTATATAGCAACATAATACAACCTCCTCTCTAAACTAATTAAAATGTTTTCTCCAAGCATACAAACACATTTTATGTCTAAATGTTGCAAATTCAAGTTTGTATTAATTGTATTGCTCTAAATAATTGTCAGCATTTTCAAGGGAATTGAGCAACATGTCTTTGTCTGTGGGCTGAAATTACAAAGACAACTTCTAAAAACACTTTGACATGGATAACGTCCTTGAACAAACAGTACACTGCTTTCAACAATGTTTTTAATTGGAAAAAGCCTTCTCGTGTGGTATTGTACATTGATAAATTATGAACATTACTGCCAACAGCCAACATCTCATTTCTCTAATTAACAGTTTGAAGCTGGAAAAACAAGAACATCACTAGTGTGGAAATGTTCATAGTGATGGCTGCTGATGAAAAGTGACCTTTAGAGACTTGGACAGGTATCTATAGAAATATAGACAAGTCAAGACAATCAAGTACTGGTCTGGAGGTTCAAGTCTCGTTGCTAGCATTGCATACTGTTGTTGTGTCCTTGGGACTTCACCCACCTTGCCTGGATGAATGAGTGTGAGAGTGTGTGATTGGTGGTTAGAGAGGCCGTCGATGCAGAATGGCAGCCACATCTCCGTGGCTACAGAAGTAGCTTATCAGCACCAAATGTGGGGTCTGAATGAATAGTGTGAGTGTCCAAAAAAGCCCTATATAGCATTATTATTATTATTATTATTATTATTATTATTATTATTATTATTATTATTATTATTATTAGTTAGGGTCTCTGCAGGGTTTAACAAGTTGGATGTTTTTTGACCTTTTAAAAATCATTGTTAAAAAAATGAAGACATATTTCATAAGCACTCAGTGTACAAAAAAGACCAAACTCACAAATTTACAAAGCCCATTGTTTAATAAGCTGAGCCATAAATGTGGCCGTGCCTTTTTAGTAGAGACCTAATGTGACAATGAGTGCCACAAAGCATTTTGGTCTTGCAAAACTCTTAAAACAAATGGTTCTGTATAGAACCTTTTAGGGTTCTATATTTCGTTGCGTATTTGGAACCCTTTTCAGAGGGGCATGGTTCTATATGGAACCATTTTAAAGGGGTTCATTTGAAAGAACCCCTTTTAAATCACCCTTCTTTTTTTTTTTCAAAATCTTTAAATATAGAACCCCTGAGGGTTCAATCCAATTTCATTTTATTTTCCCATTTTTTACATTTTAATTTATTATTATTTAAAACTGTTATTTAAACATTTGATGAAGGATAAAACACATCTTTAAAGAGTTTTACATTTTATTTGATCAAACATCTGCAAAAGCCTGTCCTCTCTGACTGTGGACTACAGCCTCTGTCCTCTCAGATTGTCCTCTGTCCTCTCTGACTGTGGACTACAGGTACAGTCCAGTATAGTGTACATCCCTGTAACATAAAAATAATGTTAAATCAAACATTTTTAAATAAATAGTATAAAATATAAAGAATGTAAACACACACCTGATATTAGCAATACAGAGGATCCAATAGAAGAAGATGGCTGTAGATTTCCAGGCCTGAAATCTACAAAACAATAATGCAGAGTTAAATATAAATACAACAGCGACAGAGTAAGTTCCTGTAGAATATAAACATGTACCATGTTAGTGACAGGAGCCTTTTTTGACGTCCACACATGATGTCTGAGGACATGAGGACTGCTGTCCTCTGGAGTCTTCAGTGAGGTCCAAAGCTTCATAAGTTTAGCAGCCCATCATCTGGAATGAAAGAGAAACAAAAGGCTTAATGTTACCAGGCTAATAGGCTAATACTGTAGCATGATGCACATCTGTATCACTGCACAGATACTGTTACCTTGCCTTGAGTTTGAAGGGACTCAATATTAAAGATTATCTGTAAAAGAGATACATACTGTATGTTATTTAGTGCTTAAACTACATTGTCATTTGATGTAACGTATGTGTGTCCTGAGTTGGACACTTTCAGCTAAAATCCTATTACTTTTTTATCTTCAACAAGTCATAAACTCGCTCATTTATTATCTTCATTAATGCAAACTGTATAAAATAAAAGTAAATTTTTGTACGTTTATAACGATATATTGGTTGGATAGTTTCTTTTACAAATATTTTATTGCGGCCGTATGAAATAGCGCTTTTGTCCGAGGTTTAAGCTTGGTATTGCTATGGCCCTGAGTCAGTTCCAATATCGGACACGCTCACCTTTCTGGCTTTTTCAGCCTTATTTGTTGGATTTTTCAGCTCTAATTTAAGGCTGGGATATTTACGTTAACAAATTTTCACATCCGGTACCTTGTTTCCATGTTTCAAAATAAGATTGTGGGCTAAGCTAACGTTAATCAGAAAATCACAAGACGGACAAAGTTAGCTACAAAAACACTAAGATCACTGAAAGAACGTCGCCTGAGTGTGACCTGAGTGTTCCCTGCAGCATTTCCCTATCAAAATTATTTTCATATCATGATTATTTTATAAACACAAAAATTACCACAGAGGTAGAGGAATATGTGGAGTTTTTGTTTATCTACCGTTAGCCAACGTCTTTACAAACGTCTGTTAGAAGACTGAAAAATAGCAAAAGGTGAGCGCGTCCGACTCAGGACACACATACGTTACAACATATTATACTTTTAGTCATTTGTCATTAACAATAATAAAATATTTGATTAAAATAAATAAAAGATTTACAAAATAAAATAAGTTTAAAAGACTCACCTTTTGCTGTAACAGTAACTGTTGGCTACAGTTAACCTGAGCTGCAGTTGGACACTGTTGACTCCTGAACTGTAGAGAACTGTTGTGGTTTAATAAAGAAGGCTTTGGAAAATGGTTCTATATCTCTCATCTTTAGAGCCATTTTTCAGAAAGGGTTCTATGGCTGCAGTAATAGAACCTTTTGAAACATATAGAACCCTTTTTTTGGCCCCAAAGAACCTCTTGTTTTAAGAGTGCATGCCTAGAAAAGATTTGAGTTCTTGTGTCAGTGAAGGTAATACCCCTTGTTATTAAGACTTGTTAACACTTCGCAGAAACCCTGCTAGTCCTGGACATCATGGGCTTGAGACAAGGGTTAAGGGTGGGGGTAGTGGGAGTTTTTTTGCCTCCACATGGGGCAATTGAACCCCAGACCCACTGCACCAAGAGCGGGTTAACCAAACACATCAAATTACAAAATTATTAAAGCTATCAAAGAGTACAAAAAAAATAAAAAATAAATAAAAAATAAGACAATATAGACTGTTCTACTGTCTTTTAATGCATTTTTTCATTTTTTAGCCATTTTTAGGGTTTATTGAAATTACATTTTAGTAGGAAATTAGGGAGAGAGCAGGTGAAGACATTTGGCAAACTGTCAGCATCTGGGCTCGAACCACTGACACTGAGACAGGCTGTAGTTGCCCTGCATATGTGTTTACTTCTGAGCCACATGGCAACTCATGATGGTTCATATGGCTGAAGAATAGCCTCTATATTGTTCTGATGACTAAAGATCAGGAGTGACATGAGGACACAAAACAAACCTGCCACTTCAGTATTTTTATTTCCATTCAGTGCAGCCCATACTTGAACCAGTTAACGCTGCTTTTGTTGCTATTTTTTTCCTTCCACACTCCTGCTCAGATCAGAGCATCGTGTGTATGCTTTTTTAATTTGGAGATGGCGTTTTCTCTTGAAGGACTTGATTGCTTTGTGGCTTCAGGGTTCACTTAGTTACATTTGCAAATAATTCATTGGCTGCTTAATGGACATAATAAAAAGCGCACTGCCTTTAGAGCTAATCTCCTTAAGTACACACAATAATAATGGAGCAGCAGAGGACCGGTCACCTTTACGAGCCCTGGCCATTCTACCCCCACAGCTTCTGCACACTGCACCTTTTGGTTTAACGTTACAGAATATTTTCTTCTTATTCTACCATGAATAAGACTCCCCTTCCTTCCGGTACCACTAGTAGGAGGGTTAAATTTGTTGCCTATTATTGGTATGAAAATAGGTTAGGATGTTTATCTTTGAATGAATGAGCTAACGTGTTACAAGCCAGCCCTGCTGTTAATAATACAGCACAGCTAATACTGCCAGTAAGATTGATTTCACTGTGTAAAAGAGAACTAGCTGTTAGTCACACCATCGGTCATTTTAATATTGCTTTTTATATGTGACACAAGCCATGAACCTGGATTTTAAGGGGCTATATTATGCAAAATAGACTTTTCTGATACCTGGAGTTGTGTTTTGTTTGAGTCACTCCTGTTTGAGTAATCCTGTAATCCCTGGCATGGCTGTTCTGAGGCCTCAGAATGAACTGACCAATCAAGTCCTCTACATCCAATCTCCTCTCATTAGTTTATCCAAAAAACAGTGTGCAGCTCTGTTTCCACTGATTCTTCACAGCAATTATTCACTTTGTTGTAAAAAGGCATCGTACAAAAAGTAAAAAAATAAAAAAAATAAAAAACTTTTTTTTATTATTATGTTCAAGAATACAACACTCTTCACCTTTTTCTTTATTGCACCAGCAGACTACCTTTTATAAATGTTCTCTTTTAGTCAAATAATGTTTTTAAAGGTTGTAAAATGTGCTTCTGTTCTAGAGGTGACCAAGATTGGTATAAAAATATGAATAAATATAATAATATAATATGGCTCCTTTGTACTGCAACTTTTCTTGTTTTTTTTTTTTTTTTTGTTTGTTTTTTTTTGTATGTTTGTTGGTTTGTTTTATTGGTGTTTTGCCTCATTTTTTCTCAATGGAGCTCCATCTACATTTCCTCTGCCTTTTGGTTGCTCTGCCATGAAGAACATCTAAGAAATAAAATTTATGTCGTTTTCTCACAAGGCTTCAAGGGCGCTGTGTCAGTTCTCCCATTCCTGCAAGGCTGGTTTTATTGCCAAGATACACAATGGGACCTTTTTGTCATATTTTTTTACTTGTGATGTGTTGAAAGCACAATACCTGTACTTCCATCCATTTTCTACTGCTTACTGAGGAGCCAAGTTGTGGATGCAGCAAAGATACCCAGACTTCCCTCACCCTAGACACTTCCTCCAGGTCAAACAGGGGGAATCCTAAAGCGTTCCTAGGCCTGCCAAGAGATACAGTCACTCCAGTGCTCAGCCAACATACTTCAAATCTCTGTTTTGTATTATCTCCAGACCTGAGCTACAAGATGTTCTTTGTGTGTGTGAGACACAGATTTTTTTTCCATTTACGTGGCTCTTTTGAGTGAATTTCCATTATTACAGGCTGCACACTGCACCATACATCGCCACAACACTGAGTTCAGACTTAATTACTTGGTTGACTAATGTAAACGCCTTAAGCTAACGCGTCAACTCCAAAGCTCTTTGTCTTCGCTCGCTGCATCGTGGGTGAATGGAGCCGCGGTGAGCTGTAAGCCGGTTTGACTCAGCTCTTTGAGGGAGGAATGGGGAAATCCCCCCCAAGAACAAACGGCAACAATGCACTGCGCTATGACAAATGCAGCTGTGCCGAATACAGGTGGCTGCTTTTACTTTGTCCAATCAACAGCTTTCTGGCATTCACAGGAAACATATTTTCACACAACAGGTAAAATGGACAAGATGAATTTAATGATGGCTCCTAGGGTTGTTTTCTTCCATAGTTACAGTACAGGTTGTAAGCTTTGGTGCATAGGTTGTTTGACATACATGGGTTAAAAAATGTAAAATTATGTGAGATATTGACACCTAACCTCCTGAGCTGAGGTAGCCTTTTCAAAAGCAGTCTGGTTGGCCAGGCTAGCGCTGAGGTGCACTAGGCAGAAGGACCTCAGGAGGTAGAGGTTAAAGGCCTTTTGCATGGTAACCTTTTGTGGAACTACCCTGTTTTCTCATGCATTTGCATATAATAGGACCTTGGGAATAAGACCCCATCTCTTGCAACTGTTTTAACTCCTACTTCACAACCCAAATTCCGGAAATGCTGGGACGATTTTGTTTTTGTTTGTTTTTTTGTTTTTTTTTAATAAATGAAAACTAAAAAACTTTCAGATCACGTGTGCCAATATTTTTTTCACAATAGAAAATAGATAACATAAATGTTTACACTGAGAAATTTTACACTTTTATACACAAAGTGAGCACAATTCAAATTTGATGCCTGCTACAGGTCTATAAAAATCAGGGACGGGGCAACAAATGGCTGAAAAAGCAAGAAAAGCTTTAGCTGGGAGCAGCTCTATGAACTAATCAAGTAAATTGATAATGGGTCTGTGACATGATTAGCTGTAAAAGGAATGTGTTAGAGAGAAGTAAAGATGGGCAGAAGGCTCTCCAATCTGCATAAAACGATTGGGAAATACTTAAAAAAACAACATTCTTCAACATCAAATTGCAAAGGCTTTGCAAATCTCATCATCTGCAGTGCATAACAGAGTCAGAGAAACTGGAGAAGGGACAAGGCCAAAGACCTTTATTGGATGACTGTGATCTTTGGGACCCTGCATCACTCATCAGCATGATTCTGTCAATGGCATTACTGAATTGGCCCAAGATTACTTTCAGAAACCACTGTGGGTAAACACAATCCACCGTACCATCTGCAGATACCAACAAAAGCTCTATCATGCAAGAAGGAAGCCGTACGTGAACATGGTCCTGAAGCGCTGTCATTTCCTGTGGGCTCTTTTAAAATGGACTGTTTCAAAGTGGGACAGTGTTCTGTGGTCAGACCAGTCCCAATGTGACATTCTTTTTGGATCATGGATGCCGTCTCCTCTGGTCTAAAGAGGAGGGAGACTTTCCAGCATATTATCAGCATTCAGTTCAAAAGCCAGGATCTCTGATGGTATGAAGGGGTGCATGAGTGCATACAGTATGTGCAGCTTGCGCATTTTGGAAGGAACTATGAATGCTGAAAGTTCTATAAAAGCAACATTTTCTCTAAAACCCAGCTACTCTTCAGCAGCTGGAAATCTATATCAGGCAAGAATGGGACCAAATTCCAACACTTAAACTCCAAAAACTCATAAACTCGATGCCCTTACGTCTTCAAACTGTTTTGAAAAAAAGAGCTGCTACACCATAGGAAAACATGCCACTGTACCAACTACTGTGAGACCTGTAGCAGGCATCAAATTTGAAATGAGCTCATTTTGTGCATAAAAGCATCAATTTTCCCAGTGTAAACCTTTCTTATGTTATCTATGTTCTATTGTAAATAAAAATTTGGATCATGTGATTTAAAAGTCTTTTAGTTTTCATTTTATTAAAAAAAAAAAAAAAAAAGTTTCAACATTTCTGGAATCCGGGTTGTAGTTGCACTCTCTCTGTGTACTCAGTGTAGCACAAGGTACATTACAACCAAACCAAGACTTTTAGCGCTAACTGCACACAGGAAATATTAAATAATGCCTCAAACATGGTATATTTGTAACAAAACTTATTAATCACCTGTCAGCCTCCAGTGAGCTGTGAGCAGGGAGAAAACAGGTTTTGACGTGTGTCTCACATCCTGAGATCTGTACAGTGGAGGATGAGCCAGTAGTGTAGTCTACGTGATACGCAGGTATATGCCGTAAACCCACTAGAATGCTAAAGACTTTCTGTATAACCACTTCAAAGCGCGCAATGATCTGTAACAATCATTACCTCCTCGGTGCTGTTTTCTCTGTTCACATAGACCAGCACTAACTCTTTACATCCTCAGCCTCTCTCCACAGCTGCTTCTCTGTGTGCTCTCCTCCTGTTCCCGTCACAGCAGCAGCGCAGTAAGCTCAGTGGAAGACTATCTTGTTTCTCATTGGCTCCTCTGACGCTTGTCCCGCCTCCCCCGCGCTCTCATTGGTTGTCTCCCGTTCATAAACACGTGTGTTGTGAACGCGCCTCAGCAGCGCCAGATTCAGACAGTAAACAAATGATATCAGCAGGAGACAATAACACAGCTGTAGAGCTTTATAAAAATACAATAAAGCAAAAGTTTTTGTTGAAAGTAGCCTATTTGCATTTGTAGGTGTTGTACAGCACATATATGACTTTGTAATTTTTGTGATATTTGCAGAGGCCTAATTTAGACTACTGTATGTATTAAGATTATTTGACTGGTTTGGGGAGTTTAAGTAACCGAGAGATGCATTTGGCATCTTATTGTGAGACTCTGAGTGGTCCCAGGACACTGCCCAGTCATAAGTTTTACAGTTGATTAAAAAATAAGGTGATTTGTGTAGTATAATAGTTATAAACTATAAACCACAGTATATATCTTTATTTTACTTGTACGATAGGCAAAGCAGGCCAAGTAGGCTGCTTTAGCACTTCTCAGTGCTGCATGGTTTAGTATAAAATCACCATTTACCCATAGTTCCACTGGCCCTCGGTCTTGGTGTAGTGCTGTTAGTTGAGCTTTGTGTTGTAGTTTTTTTTTTTCCACAGAAGACCTTTGGATTTAAAACTCTTTTTTCATGATATATTTTTTACACATTTTTATCTCAGTGCACTCCTACAGGGCTTTGTATCCTTGATTTATTTATAAAATTTTTGTCATTATGGAAAGATGAATGTACGGCTGATAAGCTACAAATTAATTGCCCCTTGGGGATAAATAAAGGTTTTCTGATTATGATTCTTAAAACTAGATTACACCCATTTGGCTAAATAATGTATGTAGGCCCTATACAAAAAAAAAAAAAAAACACAACCCCAAAAAATATTATTAAGCAACACTAATGCGGGTATATATGAGGTGGTAATCGTCAAAGTATACCCACTACAAAAATGTAGACTACACCACTGGGATGAGTGTCTGTCAAAAGCAGCTTTTATGTTGTTAGCAGCTCCCTGGGTCCTCTGAACACTGTGCGCCCTGGCACAATGATTTCACAGTACATCCCTGTGTGAGTGCTACTGCTATGCAAGACAGAGGAATTCTTATGATCTTAGAAGTGGACATGTCTTAGTTTGTAGACATGCTTTTTCAGGCTTTAAAATCAGTTGGAGACATTATTTTCATAATACAGCATGGATTACTGCTAAAAGCCAGTTAAAAGGCTGATTCTCACAGCTCTACAATACACTAATATATGACTCTTTTCATCTCTGTGGACTGGCTGTCTTTAAAAAATGATAAGAAAAGACACAGAGAGAGCGCAGACCTCCATCATCTTGCAATAGTAAAAATATAGTGCCCAGACTTGGACTTGAACTGGGGAAAATGCTCTATTCATTGAGCTGCAAAGCGCTCTTATCCCACAATGGTGAACAGTGCCCCCTAGTGGTTAGTATCCTGGATCCAATTAGGGTCATTTCCTGAAAATATAATCAAAATTAAACTATTACTATTTGTGTTATCAAGCTAACAGACTAACAAACCAACAAACAGGTCTGCATATCCTCCTTGTGTTACCGTAGGTTCTCTCCGGTGAAGGTTAGGTGAATTGGTGACTCTAAAAATCACCCCTAGCAAATGAATGTGACAGTGAATGGTTGTCTTTCTGTGTATCAACCCTGCGACTAACTGCCCACTATCCAGGGTGTGCCCCGCCTAAGGGACATAGTTAATTGGATAGGCTCCAGTCACCCTTAATGGGACAAAAATGAAGATGGACTAAAAACTAAACGTAATGTAGACAGCAAACTAAAAAGGACATGTGTTTCTACTCAAAATGTTAATTTATTAATTTCATATTGACAAAATCTCTTCATTATAACATCAGCTATAAACATCCCAAAAAAATACAAGTGTCTCTTCTGATTAACGGCCCTCCTGCCGTGTGTCTTTTGTGGCTCCTCTGATAATTTACTACTAAACCTGCCATTTTGAACTTCCTCTGGTGCCACTTATCAACATCATCATTAGCCTCAAGCGGCGAGTGTAAACCCAGCAGCTGTCAGAAGAGGGGCCGGGGCAGCAGATCGAAGTCAGAAACAAACATGTACGGGAACATTTTGGCCTAAATTTGTGAAAAATAAACTGTGCACACATCCAGCGAGTTGACTTGACCCCCTTCAATTAAATGGCTGTAATTAGAGCCCTTGCTCCAGTGAACGAGCTGACAAGCCCTAGAGAACATTTTCATTCAAAGGCAGTACATTTGGTATTAAAATTCACAGTATTTACTAGCAAAAAAGTCAGATAATGATGTCTTTTGGGTAGTTACTCTGTCGGACTACTTAAAAGCATTCAGAACATTTTTTGTATCTGAACTTATTTGTTGAAATGGATGCCACTTTGTAAAAATGTGATATGTCATATGATTATAAGAGTGAAAGATGACTATGTTCCCCTTGTGTAGTCACTGACTCGTCCCTGGAATGATAAATGTAAGAAATATTTGACCCTTCATAGATTTTAAAGAGGCTATATTATGCTAAATTTACTTTTCTGAGCTTTCTACCATGTTATAATGTTTCTTCCCTCATTCAAAAACATACCTGGAGTTGTGTTTTGTTTCATTTATGCTTGTTTGAGTAATCCTCTATTCTCTGGTGCAGAGTTTCTAAGGCATTAAAACACTCAGTTGCACGAAACTCCGCCCACTCCAGGAAGCACTGACCAATCAACAAGCCCTCTACATCCAGTCTGCTCTCATTCATTTATCCAAAAAGTATGTACAGCTCTTTTTTCCACTGATTCCTCGCAGATATTTTTATTTTTTATTTTGTAGTAAAAAATGGCATCATACAAAAATTTTAAGGAAATAAAAAGCTTTATTTTGCCTCTGTTTATGTTCAAAAGAGCAAAACGGAGCTGCCCTCTGCTGGTCTCTTCACCTGTTTCTTTATGGCAGAAGTAAAGTAATTAATGGATTTGCTTTTTTTTAAGTCACATAATTTTTTCAAAGGTTGTAAAATGTGCAGTGATGAGCAAAGATTTCAGTTGAGAGGTGTAAGAAGCTTATTAGCACTGACCCAAAACATTTGTTAGAGGTTATAAAAGTTAAAGGATGCTCTACAAAGTACTGAAGCAAAGGACTGAATAATACTGCCCATGGACTTGTTAAAACAGTCATGTTTTTCATTTGAAAAAAGTTAAAGTTAAGTAAAAATAACTCAGATATGTGACAATAAATAGTTTAATGATTATGACTAATTCTATTATCTTTCATTCACATCATTATAATGTATTTTGATGGAAAGGGGATTGAGTATTTCTGATTGCAACTGCACATAACTCCACAGTAAAGGGATGTGCAGACTGCATCAGAGCAGAAAAAGCTCCGATATTGGCAGACGAGCCAAGCGTCTTAAGGGAAATGTCAAGAGTCTGATGGAGGTGGGTCACAAAAGGTCAGCACAAATAGTTTCTGTGTCTGAACTTCTAAGTTCACTACTTTAGTCCAAATCCTTCAGGTGAGGGTTTTGCAAAGGCCAAGCAGAAAAAACACAAAAAAAGAGGAATATGAAAGGTTTAGGACAGGCACAAAATAGTTTCTTTTCTGTTTAGTCTTTGATTTGATTTTGGTAGGAGATCTCGTCGAACTTGGTAAATCTTGGCAGCTATTGTTCCATATTAAGGCGAATTTAATTAACCTAACACTACTGCGGTTGTGGGTTTGACTCCAAGGCCAGTTACTGTGGCTTCTCTCTTGCTTCCTCCCACCGCACAAAGACATGAAAAACATTGCTCAAAATAAGCGTGAGTGCATGGTTGTCTACCAGGTAATTGTAGAGGCTGTATTCTGCCTCAGGCCCAAAGCTGGTGTAAAAGGCTCCGACTACTGCAGGAATAAGCAGTTGAAGATAAGTAAAGAGCCCCATCTTCAAATTGTGTGCGGTAACTAGCAGTGTAGCCACTTTAAAAAACAGTATGCAGTTTATATAATAACATGTTGTAAAAGGAATCATCTATAAAAATATCTTAAAGGAGACACAGGCTGTGTTTAAAAAAAAATGGAAAAAAGTCTGGCGAACTTTGCATTAACATTTCAATAATTAAACACAATGTACATTCATTAAAATATTTAATTATTTCATCTTTTTTGAAAACATCTTTTAATTGAGGAGCTGAAAATGCTTGAATAGGTGCCTGTCCCTTTAAGATCCTGCTGGCCCCGAACTTTTTGGTCCATCAGCTCAAGCCTAATGCAAAAACTGTACTGTTTAGCAGCGGTGATTCAGTGTAGTACTTCAGGGCTGGGGCCTTTCAAAGCACTCTACAGACACTACCACCTCTTTATTCACACGTGAATAAAGTTGGGAGGATTTGAGTTCAGACATGAGAGGAGAATCTCTGAGTGCTTGTACTGAATTGTGAGCAATGTAATTAGCACTGCTCTTAGCAACTTAGCAAGCATTGAAGTTAAGAGATACTGTAGATCAGCCATTCCCAAAGTCAAGAGTCAACAATAAACCTTCACATTATTTTAAAGACTGTCATGTTTTTCTCCACAGATTTATATAAAAATATTTCAAAAACCCTGACAGTTATAGTTTTAAATGAGTATATAACGGTACTTTATTTCAAACTCAATTTCTTTTTATGTACTTAAGATATCTCTTGGGGGGGGGGCCCTGCAGTACCCGGACCTCATTTTGGGAACCACTGCTGTGGTAGATAAATGAGCTGTCTTCTTTGTTACAGTGGATTAAGCATTGAAATGCTCTGAATGAGCCCAGCACAGTGTATGTGCTTTAGAAATTGATTTAGCATATGTCTCCTTTTAAGACGTCATCTACACGTTAACCAGTTACATGCTCGCAGGCAATTGGCTTTCTAATCCTTTTTCTATTTTTGTCCAAGAATTAGTCCTGTTGAATTAAGCCTGGGACACACCGGGGCGATCATCGGCTGTTGGGCGTGGTTAGATAGTCTGACGCGGTTGGCGACGTGAGTCTGGTATGTTCCGCACCATCGGACGTAGTGGGACACAGTTGGGAATAGTTCTGGCCGACTGAACATGTCAAAATGGTGTCAGGCCGTCGTTCTCAACAAGCGCTCTGATTGGCTGTGTGTCCCATTCACAATTTGTCAAACAGCTCACGTTTTATATCAAAATAAAAGGAATTTTCTGTTCTACAACTACTTCATTATGTTTCCCACATCTGTGATGGTAATGGCAGTTAGCTTACCTTAGCTTGTAGCCTTGTGCAGATAAAAATATAATCCTCCTCTGAGGCAAACAGCTGCAATAATTCAGTCCTTTTTATTCATTACTGTGATCAGACCAGTTTAATCTAGTGCGTATAATTATTATTGACTGATAAATACTTGAGTTAAACACGTGTGTTGCAGAGTTTTATTTACTGGAGTTTAAATAACTGCGGAGTTTAGTGACTAGCGCCGCCTGCTGTTGTAAATAGTTATTACGTTTTGCACATGCACACTGCACGATCATGGGTCTGAATTGCTCCGGTGCGTCTGCAGCTACTTTTAGTGGTGACGAGGGGAGATGTGAGGACACAAACACCCGCCACTGCTGACAGTGGTCGGGCGTTGGGCTGGTGTGTCCCAGGCTTTACACACATTACCTCTGAGTGGATAGAAATGCAATACAGCCAGAATTCATATATATATATATATATATATATATATATATATATATATATATATATATATATATATATATATATATATAAACTCCCTTTGGACAGACGCAATTTGAAAAACATAAAACATACAAAAGCACTGCATAAAGCCTGTCCCATCTGAGATAAACAACATAGATTGGTTAAAAAGGAAGTCGGTAAAATTGGTAAAACTGGTAAAACTTCACATTGCTTGGAGAGACAGGGCTTTTCTTATATTATCAATAAGTTATGTACAGAAATATAAATGGAAAATATCAGTGCTGATCTACAATAAAAATATTTCACTAGTTTTCTTGACATCTCATATCTTCTAAGTCCTTCCTATAAATTTCAGGTTTCAAAAAAGTCTTCCAAATAGTTCAAAAGGCTGTGTGTCCCAGGATGTAGACTGATCAGAGTGGCTGTTTTCCCTCTGCGCTTCCTGTCGCCGTGTGAAGGGAATCAATGAACAGAACCAGCAGGTGTAACGTCCCGGGGGTGATGGGGTGTGGGGGGCTGTCAGAACAGTACAGCAGCCTCTGGTTCGGGCTGAGCGGAGCTTTGATGGCCCCCCGGCACTCTGCGATCACTGCAGTTTCTCAGCGCTGAGGTGGAGCGATGCATTCTGGGAGGGCTACAGCAGAGCGCGGGCTTCTGGAGAGGCAGTGGAGGGAGGAGGCCTATGGGCACACACAAATCATTTAAATTAAGTTACACTTGAGCTGAGGTTTAACACTGTAAAAGCACCTCAGGTATTGGTCTATAGGTTAAATGTAAATCTTTTATTTAAAATAGGCCTGCAGTTGACCAAAGAAATGGTGAGTCAACCAGTCATGGCCCAAAAAACGGTGTACAGCTCTGTTTTCACTGATTCCTCACAGCTATTTTTTATTTTGTTGTAAAATGGCATCATACAAAAAGTTTAAGAAGGTGAAGTCCTTTTTTCTTTGATTATGTTCAAAAGAGCAAGACAAAGCTGTAATCTGCTGCCCTCTGCTGGTCTCTTCACTTGTTTCTTTATGGTGCCATTAGAGTACTATTAAAATCTTTATATTTTAGTCAGACGGTGTTTTTTAAGGTCGTAAAACATGACCAATATTTTAAATATGAATAAAAACATAATATATCCCCTTTAAGCATTTATTGATTAAATCTTTTCAAAAGGATAAAATGTAGAACTCGACCGATATATCGGCCGATTTTTGAAAAATTTTAGATTTTAGAAAATGTAAATGCCCAGACACTTTAGGCTATGTTCGAGCACTTTTGTATGCAACCTGCAGCATTAGCTTTAATTGCTAGCTTAGCATCAGGTAGGAACGGTCCATTGTAAAATAACGTCAGTCTCGTTAACTTGTTAAAATGCTGCATAAGAGAAACATTTGGTAAAACAGGGAAAAGGTGGTAGCTTCATAATCATAGTTGAGGCAATTTTTTTTTTCATCTAATACATTAACGTGGAGCAGTGCACCTCAGTGACAGCGGTATAAAAACGTGTGCATTAAAAAAAGGGATGGAGATGAAGACGTTAGCCCGAACTACTTTGACCTTTGATTCAGAGATTCTGCTGTGTCCGTAAGTGCACAGAGCAGAGAACTGTCTGTATTTACTGCTGACATATGCATGTGTTTTCAGCCAGGAGCCGCTTCCAAATAGTAAAGGAGAGTTGATTAAGTGACGTGGGGGCGAGCGCCAGTGCTTACCCGGTATGAGGACTCTCATGGAACTAAATCGAACCGAATCTGCACTTTCCGAGTGTTTCTAGTTTGGATTTTGTTGTCCTCCATCCTGTTGCCGATGCCTGGGTTATTGTTAGATGTTCCAGTGATGAATGGATCTCCTCTCATCTGTCTGGATTAACCCTTCCCCACCTGCTGCATCCTTACAGACTTGAACTCTGTTTGCAAATATATGACTATACTCATCAGCCCAGTCTTCCCTGGGAGTGGATCCATTCTTCATTTGGTTCTCCTTAAGGTTTCTTTTTTTCCCATATTTGAGATTTTTTTAGTTTTTCCTTACCAAGATGGAGGGTCTAAGGACAGAGGCTGTTGTCTGATACTGACATTTTGTTTGTCGATTTCTCTAACATTTCTGTAAAGCCCTTTGAGGCATTTAAGTTACATTATTTCCAAAAATTATATAATGAACTCATTTCAAAGTATTGATTTGTGTTCTCTAACTAATAATAAAACCCTCACCGTCATTCTCTCCAGCCTGTGAGCACACATCAGCAGCATCCCACTCGTAGTTCTCATCAACGGACGCTTTCCTCCTGGAGTGGCTGCAAAACAGCAGTTATTACTATTATCCATTTTTCTTCATACAAATATAATAGGAGCAGGAAGAGACATGCTATGAATGGCCCAAAGGCACAGCTGCTAGACACATCCAGCCATCCAGAAGCATTTAAAGCTTTTTCTGTCTTAGTAATAACTTTTAATTTAACTTTTCAAAACTTGGAGTACATTGTGTTCAGCTGTGTCCTTGCCAGTGGAGTTTTCTCTGCTTCAGTCGTTCATTTACACAAAAATAAAATATTTACTCTTAACAGAAGGGTCCAATTAATCTCTGTAATCCTCAGACTCATGAAACATATGCCACATTATAAGATGAAGTGTTTAGTTTTTCAAAAAGAATAACACAAATATTTTTAAATTGATTGTTCTGGAACATGCCCTGAAACAGGTTTGCCAAGACCTTTACTCAGCTAAATTAGAGTTTATATTGTTATAAATGGACTACAAATTAAAAAGAACCCTTGTTTAGTGTGTGTTAAATACTTGGCTTTGTGCAGTGATTTGTTTGCATGTTTTTTTAAATAGCATTTGTCCAGAGGCAGTTTATTGTTCTCTGACTTCTCATTGGAGGTAGGCTATCCAAGTGCATTCGGAGCTGCATTAATTATGTTGTACTATCCCACTGAAATGATAAAAACGTTAAACAAGAAGGTCAACTAGACAAGGTTTTGTTTTTAGAAGACATTTTGTCACTTCACTTAGGGTCTGTTTACATGACAACGCTGCCCAGGAAAAGGCAACAGTCATGCCACATGTGATTAGCATTTACACAAAAACGCTGAGGTTTAAGGAAAATAATTGTAAACTGTAGTACCCATGTTTGTCCAGCAAATGGCGCTGTGGGCCCTGCAAATGCTCTACACCACACAGTGAGGAAACAGCAAGGAGGAAATAATATCTCCGTCTGTAAATTTCCAACTACTTTAGGATCTTGTTTTCTGGAACCATAATAAAAAGTCTCTCATAAAAGTAAGTACGTATACAGATATTACAGTCACTGGACTAATTATGAACGTATGAGACATAAAAACCTTGTATTTTGCGATTGTGGGTCAACTGACATGAGCCTAGCAGACAGCCAGTCACTGTTCAAATTAGAGATGTTATGTTCTCAGTGAGTACGCTGTTTTCACAGTTTTCACGAATGTGGAGCGCCTCCGAGTCGCTCTCCGCTGTGAGACCAAATCATCTCTTCCAGCGTTTTCAAAAGATTGCAGATTCGGAAAACAGAAACCCTGTCCACTTGTAAACTAAAGGCCAAATCTTTGCACATTCGGCAAAACGTGCTGTCGTCTAAACGGCCCCTCAGTGGTCCAACTGAGTTATGTCTCCTATGCTGATACATTCTATGGCGCAAAGGTTATTTGGTGTACACACACACACACACCACACACACACCACATTGCTCTGTTTGTGAGAGAGGTTTAAACTATAGATTCTGTCAAAATTAACCCAATTATTATTATTTTAAGGGTAGTGTAAGGAACCTCAGTGGCTTTAATGTAGAGTTTTATTCAAAATATTTACCTCTGTCTGTGACCCATTTGCCCACCAATCTTGACTTCTGTTAGCCCCTCCTCAATCCTGGCCGGAGAGCTTGTGGGTGTGGGGGACATGTGACAGAGCGACAGTCGGTTATTTGGGGGGTCCATGCTTCCTCGACCGCTGCTGGCATAACTGCTGTAGCTGCCTGACGCTGGAATGGCCTCAAACCCCCCTGCCTTTTCTTCATATTCACAAAATCGATCATCATCGTCCAAAAACGGCCTCTTGACAGCCTCCAGGTAGCGGCTGGCTGCTTTCATGGCCTCCTGGTAGTTGTAATCAGGTTGTGTTGTTGCTTCTCGTCTTGGCTCATAATGCCCAACTGATGAGTGATTTGTGTGCCTCTCTTGAGGGGGATAGACTTGGATTTGAAAGGAATTTCCAGGAGATTTTGCCCTGTTTCGTGACCTCTGCGACTCCCAAATGAGAGAGTTAGGTCTTTGAGGAGCCATGCCAGAGCAGTTTTCCTGGCTTAGCGAGTTTATCCATGCATCTGGAGTTAGGAAGTTGCTCTCCTTCCGCCTTCTGGAGTCTAAGCTGTGACTTCGCCGCTTTGATTCATGGATTTTTGCAGGATTTCTTGCCCATTTGTCATGTTCTGTTGCTTGCGGAGATAAAGGCCTTCTGATATCTTCGTCCCTAGAAACTGGACTACGGCTGTTTAAACTTTTACTCCTCCTTATTGTGCGGAACTGTCCTTTTTGGGACACAGTGCACCCGTGTTGCACATGTGAGGCGATTCTTTGATGCAACATTGGCTTTCTGGATGGATTTTGATGCAAATCCAAGTCTGGCTCATCTACGCTCATCTCGACATCTTCATTGGGGATTTTTGAGGAAGCTGGCACCACACCAATAACCGAATGGGATCTTTGAGGGTATTTATCACTTTGGAAAGACAACATTGAAAGGCTGGCTCGACTCCGATTGTTCTGTCTCCTCGCCTCATAGCATGAGTCATCCGTTTGCTTTTCCAGCACTGTGGAATTTGTCAAATTATCATAGCCCTCCGGTGCTGCCTCGACCCTTTCATGTCGCAGGCTCTTTGAGGAAACATGTGGGAGAGTTAATCTGTCTTTGCAAAAGCGCTCTGCCTCCTCCTTGGTGCTAGGAGCGGTGCTCGCCAGACACTCCTGCTTAAAACAAGACGGACTTACTGAGCTGAAGCGGGTTATGTGTGGGATCGGAGTGGGAGGCAGGGACGCAAGACGGTAGGTTTCCCAGTGGAGAGAGGCCGAAGAGAAAGAACCAGGAAGGTGCTGAGTGTTGCCTTTGCACGGTAAGGTGTTGCTCTTGTACTGCCACAAGCTTACATTATCCTCTTCTAAATCATCATCTGTGACATCTCTTGTGTATTTCCTTAACTCTCGTTCTAGCTCCTCTCTTTCTTGTGCAAGTTTCAAGCATCGACTTAGATTCCCCTTCTCTCTTTCGTGCTCCATTTGAAGAACCAAAGTACTTGCGGTGGTCGCTGGTTGACCGAAGCCTGAGCGGATATGTGGAAGCACCGGGAAAGACGGACTTGGGTGCGGGATAGTGGCTAAGCTACTGTTTGAGCAAAGGCTGCTAAAGTCCGGCAAGCCTTTGTAAGATGGCTTCTGGAGTTGAACCAACGGGTAGATGTGGTTGTAGGGGGTGGACTGGATTGGCTTGCAAGGTGGCAGGTCAACAGAAAGGACGTATGCTGGTTCTTTTTTGTCATCACTCTCAGACTGAAGTGAAATAGATCTTCGAATGCTAGGAGGAGCTTGGAGATCATACTCTTTTTTGCTATTGACGCTCAAAGTGTCATAATGCGACAAGACAAAGCGCCCATCGGGACCTCTGGAAATCATCTCGATGCCAGTGGAAACTGGGGAGGATGTGGTTCTGGTGAGGCAGCTTTTACTGTACAATTGGCGTTTATTTTCAGCGCTGTAAGTGGAAGCGTCGGTTTGTGAAGAGCGCGTGGAGGAGGAGATGGAGGAAGTGGTGGGATAGAGGTTGTTGGAAGGGAGCAGGCTTTTCTTCAGCACACTGTCTGGACTGCCGCTGCCTGAGGACTTTCTGCGAGAGTTAAGAAGAAAAAATGAAATTTGGGTGAAAGAAAAAGGCAGTGGAGGAGACAGAAACAGACAGAAATAGAAGTTGAGAAATACTGCTGTGTTTCGGCGTATTTTAGACAATTTTCTCACAGAAGTCTAAGCCAGAAGGGAACAAAGTTGGTAAGTTTATTATTTGTTTTACTACATTCAGTCCACTACTGCATTTGGTAAACCATACTAAAATGCCACTTCAAGTGTGGCAGGTTATATAGTATATTATTTTTTTAATTTCTTAATTAGTCGTCATTGGTCTAATGTGTGGTGCAAACCATTATGTAGGATAAGGTCTATAAATGTGGAACAAGTAGACAGGCAGTGAGAGCGTTAACACATTTGCATTTTAGCAAGTTATTAGGGAGCATAGCATAGCTTCTTTGAATTTAATATATTTTTATTTTGAGAATTTTATACAAATGAACTGCATGTGCATTTTGTCAACACTTTTTGATGAACAAATAGCTATTGGCCACTGGGTAGAGTATAAAAAAAAGTATTGTTACTGTAAAATATTACTCATATAAAAGTATGTTGCTATAAACCTCTTGGAAGTACAAAATATCCAAATGGTAAAGTAGAGGTAAATTGGCCATGAAATAAAGAGCAAAGCTGTGGGTACTGTCCATGTTTTAGTAGAGAACATTTAAAGTGGATGAACTTAAGTGCTCTTCATACTGTTACTGTCCATGAGCATTTAGAAAACACCAGCTACAGGGTACAAGATAAAACATGTTATGAACATGAACATATCTGATTTGAAACCAGATTAATTAGGCCAGTGTGGATAATGCCAAAATCTATTAACATGTATTAACATACAGACATATGAAATATACAGTATTTTAACATACTTTGAAGGTTGAGCAATATCATTTTTTAGCAAATTTGAAGCCTAAATATTGTTTTATTCACAGTACACAGTTTTGTTTTGTTTGTACCAAAATAATTTAGATAATTTATTACATTTTGTAATAATACATAGAGAATGAGGCACTCAGAATTTTAAACATATAAATAGCCTTTAATATGGCTCATATGGCTAGTATTTAGTTTTTAAAAATGCAAAGCACATTTTGGCCTCTCATGGCCTTCACTTCAGTTTAGAGAAACAAAAAAGCATATACATTTCAGCTCATCGCTTGATTAAGCTCTCACAGTTAAAATTCTTACTTTATTTGAGCTTACACGCAGGACAGAGAACCAATTCACTGTCTCCCCTTCGGTAATGGTGCTTTCATGTGGTCTAGGTATTTATGCCTGAAAAATAATTTGCTTGGTAATCATAGTTTTATTTTTATTAATGACAGTGAGCCTTATACATGCAGCAATAGTCTGACATTAAATTGCATTATAATTATCCAGTAAAGTAAGTTAACTTTAAAACTCCTGTTATAATGACACTTAAGCAATAATTTGAATATCTCTCCATGCTTGTACATGTACTGACTGACAAAAGACGAGAGAACAGTGGGAGGATAGGTTCATGAGTAGGACATAGGCAGTGTAATGAATTCTGGAGGCGTACTTACATGGAGGGGGTGTGTTTGTAGGTGGAAGGAGGAAGATCTGAAAGGAAAGGACAGGGACAGGTTTGGACTCATTACGAAACAATCACACTGACCGACAAGTAAAAACATCAGCGGGCCTAATAAAAGCTGTTAAAGCCCGTGAGGCGGCCAGTCCTGTCCAAAAAGTTAATCACACTTCCATTAATCAGACACTAATGGAGAATTAGTCTAATTAGCATAAAATGTAAATGGCATCGATAACTTTTACAACTGAATGGACGAGTGTGGGACACGAGCTGAGCCAAACGGAGCAGAGGGCTGCAATTTGTTATAGTTTCAAAGTGCTTTTAGTAGTATAATAAATACATTTATAATACAGTTTATCAATGATTATATTCATTTTCTTTTTATGAATCGATTCAAGCATTTAGATTAAGGGTCCCATATTATGCTTTTTCAGTTTTTTTTTAATAAAGCAATAGTTTTGGACTCCTTTGTATTAGTATTTCATGTTTTATAACTTAAAATAATGTAAATGTATGGAAAACGTCTTTATTTGAGGAGCTGTTACTTTCAACACTTGGATTAGGTGTCTGCCAGTGGGGAATGGACAGAGCATGAAATGGCTAATTAGCACGGCTATTAGCAACATAATGCTAACAGATAACAGATAAATGAGCTGACTGCTTTGTAGTTACAGCAATTTAAGTACTGAAATGATCAGAAAGTCAATTTTTAGTTTCACTTTGACACGTAGCAGCGGGCTAGCATTAAAGTAAATAAAGACAGGATCTACAGGTCTGTCCCGTGTGCTCTGAAGGGAAATGACCACAGCGGGAAATGTCCACAGAACTGTTTACACAGCTTTCTAAAAATAAAGATATGATTCAGATATGTACAATAAATGTAGAACTTATGGAGGAATACAATAACAACTATAATACAATGAAGTAAATAATTAAATGTGTCACAAATTAATTTTAAAACTTGTTCACACAGACATGAACAAATCCTATCTAAGCTACTTTTGAAGCCAGTGTGAACATTGCCAGTGCTTTCAGAGTAAAGAATTATGTTTATTTTACCATCTCTGCTTTCCCGGCGGTGGCGCTCCCTCTTGTGGCTGATCAGACAACCCAACGCCAGCAGGAGAACCAGGGCAAGACACATGAAGGCCACGCCCCCCAAAACCCCTGCCAACAGGGGCTCCGGGACAAATTCCAGGAGGCGGGACGTGGACGGGTATATGTTCATACCTGGAACAGTAATAACAGGCAATACATGTCAATGCTGCAAGTTTCATTATGATTTGGACATAATTTGACATAGAAAACAACACTAGAGTGTATTTGGAGTTGAAGATGTCCTAGCTAGACCCATTCATGTGAAGTGGGTCTGAACCATTCAACCCAATTTCCACTGAAATCTCTGAGTGTTTGTCTAAAATGATCTTTATAACATAATCAATGAAAAAAAGTTTTTCACTTGTTTAAACTTTTTGTATGATGATATTTTACTACAAAATAGCTGTGAGGAATCAGTGGAAACAGAGCTGTACACCATTTTTTGGATAAATAAACGAGAGTAGACTGGATGTAGAGGGCATGTTAATTGGTCAGTGCTTCTTGGAGTAGTAGTTGTCACACACCTAAAGCACATTTGCACTTAACACTATCTGTGTATACATCCCTTTAACTAACATTTTTTGTTACAGTCTTATCTCTAAACATCAGATTTTTCCTTATTACCACATATACAGTGGAAAGAAAAAGTATGTGGCCCTTTTAGCATTTTTCCTTTATTGTTGCCTTACAACCTGGAATTTAAATGGATCATTAAGAGATTTATGTCAGTCACTTTACTACACATGACAACAACTATGAAAATGCAAAAAAAAAAGTTATTGTGAAGCAAATTAGAAATATGACAGAAAAAGAGAAAACTTGAGCATACAAAAGTATGTACCCCCTCAAATTAGTACTCCATAGAACCACCTTCTGAAGGACTTTCAGCTCCAACTTTTCTAGGATAAGTGTTTATGAGCTTGGTTCATAAAATCACTGTGATCTGTGTGCATTCTTCATCTAAAAACAACTCAAGCTCCTTCAGGTTGGATGCATTGTACAGCACAGTTTGAGTCGTTTTCTTCAAAAAATGTCTTGTGTTTAGCTCCAACCTTCATCCTCCTTGAGTTCTGACCAGTTTCTCAGTCCCTACCAATGACAAATATCATCCCAGCAGGACACTGCCATCACCAGGCGTCACTTTAGAGAGAGAGCACAGTCAGGTGCTAGGTTTGTGCTACACATAGCATCTTACATTGATGGCTCATTTTAATTGCATCTGGACAGACGACCTTCTCGTGTTTGGGGAGACTTCCACGTACCTTTTGACAAACACAAAACATGTTTTGTTATTATTTTCTTCAAGCAATGGCCACTCTTCCACACAGCCCAGCTCTGTGGAGTGTATGGTTCAGAGTGGTCCTGTGGACAGATACAACAGTCTCTGATGTGGAGCTCTGCAGCTCTTTCAGGGTCACCTTTGGTCTTATTGTTGCCTCTCTGATGAATGCACTCCTTGCTCAGTTTGTGAGTTTTAGATTAGTCCTCTTTAGGCAGGATTGGTGTGGTTCCTCATCTTTTACATGTTGCAATGATGAATTAATTTGTGTTTTGTGGCAGTTGAATTGAAGTCAGACCAACTTTATCTAACTATTTCTGAGTTCTGAGGGTAACACTGGGTCTCATTTAGGGGCCTCTTTAAAAAGGGGGTACATACTTTTGCACACTCAAATTTTATGTTTTTTCGTCATATTTCTAATTTGCTTCACAATTTTTTATTTTTTTTGCATTTTCAAAGTTGTTGTCATGTGATGTAAAGTGACTGACATGAACCTCTCAATGATCCATTTAAATTCCAGGTTGTAAGGCAACAAATAAAGGAAAAATGCTAAAGGGGGTACATACTTTTTCTTGCTGTATTCCTAGAAACAGTGTTTTGAGATAGGGTTAGAGCTCCTCCTTTGGCTGAGAGCATATCTAATGCAACATTCATGCTGCATTTACATAGAAATCAAAAAATACTACTAGTACAAATCAGGTCTCTTTTTTGAGCTCTCTCTATTTCAAGTTATTAGTGGAGCTATTTCTATCAGTCAGACTTGTAATGGATAGCGCTCCCCGGGGAACTGCTCTAATTTTGGTCTGGGAAACAAAAAAAAAGGACACGAAAAAGAAAAGAAAAAAAACTTGCGGGAAAAAAGTGTAAGACAAAGAGAAGGAGCAGACTAGGATGGGATGGGACACGAGGAGGGGGCAAGGTTGTACTGTATACCTACCCGCAGTGGAGACATTGACTGATGGACCGGGCTCGCTCAGCATCTCCCCGCGACGAGATAGCAACCGCAGCTCGTATACACGGTCCTACACAACACACACACAAACACAAAGACAACATGGAAGGAGGGTCGGACATGAAACCGCACTTTGTCAACACGGGACTGTGCCTGCAATGCTAAATAGGGTGGATTTAAATTTGTGTATAGCCTGTATCCGTGAGAGGTGGGTGCGCTCGGAGACGGGAGAGACGGGCCCGCGCTCACAGATTGGATGGAGACAGGGAAGTGATGGCTGACATGTTGTCTGCATAATTGTGATGCACGATAAGCACTGAGGTGTAGGGTGGGCATTCAATTTCAAGGACTTTTTTAGGACCTCTCTAAGGATCCACTTGGTGTGTTGACGGAACAAAAATGAGCTAAAAGTTCAAATAATCTAAAAAATATTAACATACTATGCATTACATTATATAAAATGCAATTATGCTGTACTGAAATAAAATTAATAAACTCAAGATTAATATGTGTGCAGAGTGAAAATTATGTTTACTTGCCATCAACAAGACATTCTTGTAATTTGATAAGCTATTTGTGCAGAGTAGCAGCTTATATCGCCCAGTATTGCCGCCCCTCTCTGATGCCAGAAGTAAATTTCCCCATAGACTTTTCAAAAAACACACATATTAAGAGTATAAAAAGGGTTTCTGCAGAATTCAAAAAGGACATTTTTAAAGTTTTTTAGCCCATTGTTCAAGAAAAGATCTATTTCTTAAGCAGACAGTGTACAAAAAGCTAAGGCATTAAGGTTGCTGTGCCATTTAATTGTGACCTGTTGCAACAGTAAGTGCCACAAAGCATTTTGGTTTTGGTAAGAAGAGATCTGAGCTCTTTGAGCATTTTAGCGGGCATTTTAGAATAAGCTAGTGAACACACGTACTTGCATCAAATGTACTTGACATATTTAAGACCTGTTTAAACATATTTAAGAGCTAATTCTCCGCATCTCTGCAAATTTAAGACTTTTTAATGCCTCAAATTTAGATTTTTTTTTTTTAGACTTTTTTTAGACCCTGCAGATAAAAGCTTGAGGCTAACTCATAATCATAACGCAATTAATTTCAATCAAAAATTATTTTAAAGTACAAGTTAAGCTTTTCAGAGATGTTTAAATATTTTTTTATTGAAATGAATTACATTATAGTCATGAGTTACCCCATATCTGATTAGCCTTTGTCAAGCTTTTAAACTCTTAATACACAGATTTTTATGAAAAGTCTAAAGGAAAATTAATGGAAAATTTACTTCCAGCACAATAGGGGGCTGGGCACTGTTGAGCTCCACTGCTTTTGGATGGGTGGCTGGAGCCTTTCTCAACAACTATGGGCCTAGAGCGGGGGTACAAACAAAGTATTTAGTAGGGCTGAAAGCCTCTGATCGCTTAGTCAATTAATTGGTCAGTGAGATCTTGGTCGATTAAGTTGGAGCCACACTTAGCATTAATAAAGCTGGCCTTGTTTATGACTTTATAACTTTTTTTGTTTTGCATTTTATTTAAGATAGCATAAATGATTCTGGATAACAAAATATTTTACAGCCATCTTTTCAAAATGATCACCTAATTAATGTGAAGTCACTTGTTTTTATAAGACTCTGGTAAATCACCCTACATATCCTTTGGTTGGTTTTGGTCGATTAATAGTTGTGCTGGGCATAGGTTTGGTCGACTAACAATTTTTTTGGTCAACTACAGCCCAAGTATTTAGTAAAAAGCTTATTCAAGTGTGAAATACTTTTGAGAAAAATAGGTTTAGTCTATGATCTACTAAAAATTCTAGTAGCATTTCCCCTTTAAGTGACATTGGTACACTGTCAACTCAGGGCCTTCAGCCTGGGAGGAACCAGCATCCATATTTAACGGTTTCATTCATACATTTCTGAATTTGTTACTTAAGCAACAAAAGTGAAGGTACAGAAAATGTAATCAGAATTTTCATCATACAATCTCCGAGTGAAAGTATCTACTTCCCAAATCTATTCTTGTGTCCCAGTGGGATTGTCTGGCCAGTCTCATTGTAAATATGTAATGGTATACATTATGTCTTAGCCAATGGGTGTTTTTATAACTGACAACACCCCTAAAAACAAATGCTGAAATAAATGAATAAGAGACCAAAATGCCAGTGAAAGTAAAGGAGTCAGCGAAGTGATGGCAGCCATGTTTTGTTCATAATGACTGTTCATAGTTTTGTTCATAGTGACTCTGCACCAGTAAAAGCAGTGAGCTGTATCCCAGATAAAGTCCTCCAGGGCTAGCAGTGGAGTTGGACTGACTGGTCTCTGAGGGAGCCATACCTTGTGCAGACCCGGAACCACCATCTCACTGCTGTTGGCGCTGATGTCTTCATCCAGATTCAGCCACTCCCCCTGTTCCGCCCGGAACTGGAGGACATACGCCGTGATGGGGGGGTACTGGTCTTCAGGAGGGACCCAGTGCAGAAGGACACCCGCAGAGTCCCGACTGGCCGACAGCTGGGCGGGGGGCTGCAGTCTGCTTTTCCTCAGCCGCACATCTGATGGAGGGGGAATCAAAGAGGCTTTAAGACTCAAAGTGGGAAATGGGAGAAGATTGTATTAAAGTTGGGAGACTGCTAAAGCCACAGATGTTAATGTTCATGTTTTGGTGTGTGAGATGTACGGCATTTTTAGAGCTATAATATTATGTAACATAGTGTTTTAGTCATATATCCACTATATACCACTGCACAACAGATTAATCCTAATGACAAGCTATTCAAGCCACTATTCATATTAAAATGACAAATCTCCCTATTTTATTTCACAAGGATAATTTTCTGAAGAAGAAGAAATCATGGTCATATAATTTATACTATTTTTTTCCAGCGGGTCACAACCAGCAATGAAGTACATTCAGGTTACCGTATATTTTCACAAATCAGTAAATATGTTTTATGTAGAAATAGTTGCTTTCAGCTGGGTATACACCATTTTTTTTGTCTTCAAAGATTTATATAAGTCACATTGTAACAAATTATCACTTCGCACACTGTGTGAAGGTTCAAACATTGAACTGTGGCCACGACCAAAGTCAGTCGGAGCTAGTCAGTCAGAGCTAATTTCAGGCTCTAGACAAAGTGTGGTAGTGCCAATGAGCTGTAAGCTAGCGCCGCTTGCTCTACCGTCTGACACTATTAGGCATCATTGATCCAGTACAAAACAAGAAGAAAAAAAGGTACAATCCAGAAATTCAGCATAAAGAAGATGAGTTTGGCAAATGGGAGCTGACTGACTACATGTGGGTCCTGTCCATGAGTGGTTAGGGAAAATTGGTAGGTGACTTGATCAACTGAACTGCATGAAGTGGAGATATATTTATACAGGTATTTTGGATAGACTGTACTAAAAGCTTCAACCCTAACCCTTTAGCTGGTGTTGCCTAAATGCTTGAGATCTTGAACTACTCACTAATGAAGCTGTATGCGTAATTTCAAACAGGAAGACTGTGATTTGTCTTTCACCCTATCACCTATCTGTCTCTGGCAGCCAATCACAGTCTGCCACCCAGGCTATCCTAAAAATACCCTCTCTTTCCTCTGTCATCCTGCTGTTCTAGCTGTGTGCTGCAACCCTACACCAACCCCATCTCCACGGCAGCAGAATGATCAGCCGCCTCAGCTTCTCCATCTCCTCCTCCCAATGTACCCTAGCAAATGTATCATACTCTCCCTTCATTGCATCACTACGTCTTTACCTGCCAGGGTCTAAGCTATAAAGTTTATTGCCTTAAAGGTGCTATGAGCAGAATATCATTTTTATATTTCATAAAAATTACCTACATGTGTGTCAACATATGATGTAAACATGTTTAAATCAAATATTATTTTTACTGATAACAATGGTACCAGTACGAGCGCATGCTCCATACAGTACCTTTAATACATCATTCAGGCACCCCATTCATTGTCTATGTCTGTTAATTTCTCTCCTGGTTGAAATGTTGGCAACATACAGTAGTCGGCCACTTGGTGGTTGTCAAAACCATATTTTGCTGTTTTTGGTGGCTTATGCTCTTTCAGTCATTGCAAATAAACTGCTTACCAAATGGGCGTACTGCTCATGCTGGTTACACATTAAGATACTTTCTTTAGCTGGTTAAAATTTACTGTAACACCCCACTGTTTTGAAGTAATACACATGTAGAGAAACCTAATTTGGTCATCTAAGATTTTAACAGAGAGGAAGTGAGGTGTAAGAACTAAGAATGAGAACAAATCAAGCCTGAACACAGGAACAATATTTTTTATAGAAAGGATGTTTGAGAGTCACCTTGAAAAACAGTCCCACCTGAGGGAGTTTATTAATGTATTTTCTGATAGGAGACAATGAACGTGAAAGCAAACTCCAGATAAACTGAAATGACAAACACAGTACACCAACTGCATTAATTCTGTTTATTCATTTTGCTCCATTTAAATCAAGGCGCTGAAGTGACAAACATGGCCATATCAGATGTGTGAGCCTTCACAAAGCAATTAATGTCATCCTGTGGCCCCATTGCACACTTGCAATGGGGCCACTACTGTAAGTCTGGAAAAAATGCAGTAAAAGTGACCCTAGTTGGATGCACAAATCTTAGAAGACACACTTAATTTGCAGTGTATACTATGGACATATTATTGTGGATTCCTAGCTTCGTATTTCGGTGTTCTTGTTTACAGACTAGACTATTTTAAGTTGATAAAAATACTCGCTCAGGGCAAAAGCTGCACACTAAATTTGTCACATCCACAGTCTGTTACAGTAGCAAAGGGCACGGTCAGAAAACATGAAGAGGAGAGAATCATCACTGCTTCTATGTGATTTTCACCAGACTAAAGATAGATGTGTGAGGATGCAGAGGTTCACAGTGGCATGCTGCTGCTGTGCCCTTTCACACATGCACTGTACATTATCAATCTGTATCTGAAGGTGCTGTAAGTGTGATAACAAATGCAATTGTCAGGACTGTGAAAACTCAGACATCCAGGCTGCCTCTTTTTTAGAGTTGAAGACATTTAACTTTGAATTAAAGTGGTGGGAGAGCTGAAATGTTTTAACCAGACACACACTTTTCCTATTCTATACAAAGAAGTTAGTCTGGTACCCCTTTGCTTAAATCTCATTTTCATGGGCGGAACAATCACGGGTGGAGTAAGCAAGGAGAAACGCTTCACTGCGAGTAAGGGACCAGATTGTCCTGTTTTCCAAAATAAATGAGGGGCTGGCGTGCCAGGCTAGAAATTTATTATCCTTGGGGGGAGGAGTTCTGACCTGAAACCTAATTCTGTTCTATAGTAGATGAAAGCCTTATACTAGTTTTGGCTTGTTAGCAGTAATGTGTCCTCTGCTGGAGTAAGTGGGGCAGTTGTTAGCCCACACTCTTGACTTAGCTATGTAATTATGTAACTGTGTTTTGTATTTGTTGCTGCCTCTTGACCTGGACTTCCTTGAAAAAGAGGTTTTTAATCTCAACAGAAATTTTCTGGTTAAATAAAGGTTAAAGATTATAGGGAGGATTTTTTTTGACTGCTGAGAAACCAGCGACTGTTTGTCCTTTTTTGAATAATGTGCATGCGTCAGGCTCCCCCGTCCTTCACTGTTCCTTTCCAAGGAACACCTCCACAGCGACGTGCACGAGCTGTTGAAACACGAGTGTTTGTTTACAGCCGGCATCAGCAGAGATTTGCCTAAACCTAGACCAGCATTGTTTGTCTGCACAACCTTTGACCTAGTTCCCCACACAGACCCAGTCACACACACAGCACAAATATCTGTCCTCATGCTATTGGTAGCATTAGCAAACTGACGGTTGCTGTACAGTTGAAATGGTTCAACAGATAAAGAAAAAATACATTTTTTTCAAGATAAGATAAACTGTACCTGTCCAGCAGAAACTTGGCGACTAATGCATCGGTCTGAAGCTCTTTCTGTTCCTTCAGCGCACGCCATCGTTTCAAAGAATCGCCAAGAACCACATGGGTTTTATTCTGCTCTTCTACTGTTATTCTCCTCCTCTGGTACACTTCAAAAACAGTTTTCCTTTTGTGACCCCCCAGTTCACGGTTTTCCTGAGCCATTGTGCTCTTCGAAGTCAGGCTGTCCAGCGCTACCATGAGGCTCAGCTAATGCCTGGACTACATAAACATACTGCACACCCATGCGCAGGCACAAGAATGTGTACGTATCGCCGAAACCAGGAAGTCAGAATGATTGGCGAGTCCATGGAACAATGGTTACCAGTACTCATGATGAAAATGATTGGTTGAGGTTTTTTAAGTCCCACAGAGTCCACAGTTTATTAATATTATTATTATATTTTCTAATACACCAATTTATACGCCTTATACAGGGCAATGAAGGCAGTTTTAATAAATATTGCAAAAAATGAATTTATAAAGATCCTCCCTAATATCTTTAAATAAAAACATGAGGAGCAGACATGATCTGCTCCTATGCAAGGAGCATAAAATTCAGCTCTGTCACCAGTTAAATTCAGAATTGATGAAGTTTCTTGAATGAGAGACTATAAGACTCCAACTCTAAAAATGGTCCAGATGACTTCTTTCCAAACTTGTTAGGGTTAGAATCATGAATTGGTCATGCCTTTTACAAAACAGCAAAAAGCTAAGAAAAGTCAAGTTAGCATAATCGGTCTCCTTTAAGTGCCATGCAGTTAAATGGTGTCCAGGGCAGTGGTTCTCAAGTGTTGGTTATTTTTTTTTTAGGTTTTTTAGGTTTAGGTTATTATTTTAGTCTGACTGTTATGACACTGTAATAAAATGTTGAAAGATTTTTGCTGTTTTTGTAAATGTTTAGGAGGATATGTAACATACAACTATTGCTCAACAGTAGTAGTATCCCTAAATGACACTGACCTAATGTTCGAGCTGTGGCAATCTCACTGAACGGCCCCGTGCCCATCTTGTTTTGGGACAGGACGCTGAACTGGTAGGTTGTAGCTGGAGACAGGTCCATCACTTGTAGACAGGTACCAGAGGAGGGAGGCACGGGCACTGAGAACCACTCCTGCTTCCCTTCGTTGTCCCCAGCTGTCATCCTCTTCACCCTGCAGACAGACACACACACAGGGGCCAAAACATGAGCGCTTAGAACAAAAGAGGATCCCGCCAGTCGACTTTTATCAAACATGACAGAAAAGTAGGTTGCATTAAACATTCATACTCATCATCAGCTCGACATTTTGTGGCAGAGACAGCGCCGGTGAAGCATCGCCACTGCAACTCCAATTATATGGGGTTTTCATGTTCTAACTAGAGCTGGCTTCATACAGACTTTGACCCAAGGCTGCAAAAAGCTATTCACCTATTGAAAAGGTGGTGGAAATTATTAATGTGGCAGAGAGAAGAAAAGGGCTCTTTGAAACTCTGAAGATGATAGTTTGGACTTAACAGAGACGCACTGTTCTTTTAAAAGTAGAACATATTTCAATGTAAGTTAGAGCCCTGTGACAGGAATGTACCTGTTCTTTCAGTAAGGATCAAGATGGTGAGATAATACAGACTTTTGTAGGTAGGTGTAAACTGAACAAAATTGGAAGAAGTGAATGAATGTGCCAAGAAGATAAAAGAAACAATTTCAATTTTCTATTAATATTTTTAAATCAATCTTGGTCACCCCTAGAACACTACTAAATGTTTTACAACATTTAAAGGTGAGCAGCATGTGCTCGTACTGGTTTGAAAATGGTACTGCAGTCTAAGTCAAAACAACGGTCTCTTTTCTGATTGGACAATCAGCAATGTAGTTTTAAAGCCAAAACAAAAAATGTAAACAAAAACAACTTGGCCATTATGTAAAACGCATTTTTAATTATTAATAAATTGTTTTTAGTAAAACTAATATTTGATTTAAACATGTTTACACCACACCTTGGCACACATATGGGTATTTTTTATGAAATATAAAAAAAATACTGCTCCCACGTGCACACTCATGACATCGAGCACTATCTAAAGCATATATACCTCAAACATGGAAACCACATGCTTTTATTCACTCAGAATTAATGGAAGTCAATGGGCGAAGCCCATGCGCGGGTCAATGACCAGCGCATAAGAGCGATTGCGTGGGGGACCTTGGGAGCTTTTTAAAAAATATAACATTTGTGGGTACCGTGAAAACAGATATATTGTTTTTGCTAAAAATATTATTATTAGGCCCAAGCCCCAAGAGTGACCTAAGGCTTTTGTGTCTGCACAGCAGTGTGCAAAGCGCACAAAAACAAAGTGCTTTATCACGTGCACACGCATGATATCAAGCACTATCCAAATATATATACCTTATGTATGAAAACCACATACTTAAATTCGCTCAGAATGAATGGAAGTCAAAGCCTATGCACAAGTCAATGACGAGCACATAAGAGCTTTCAAAAAATATATAATTTGTGGGTAAATTCGCAAAGATTTTGAATAACTTTTCAAAAAAGTACAAAACTTTGCAGAAAAATACTTATTGTGACCCTAATCAAAAAAGACGAGACCCATGTCATGTTTTTTTTACTGTGTTGCCATGGCAATGACGGAAACCTGCCATTTTAATCCAAAGGGATTAAAACAAAAATCTCTATGGAGAGAAATAATAAGCGTCCAGGGGAAATTTGTCATCCCGATCAAAAAGTTCAATGGTACCCATGCTGTATTATTTTTAGCTGTTGCCATGACGTTAGTTGAATTCAGCTATTTTATGCCAGTGGGAGTTCCATACAATGCAATATTATGGCACAAGTTGGTTATGTCACATTTGGCAGGTTTTTAAAAGGCAGAAAGGGAATTTTTTGGCAAAATGGATTCACCTCTGCCCCAGCTCCGGTCGTGCCAGGTAAGTGCGTATCATTGCCGCTTGCGGCTTTAATTTGTATTTATTTATTTATTTATTTACTGTAACATAAGCGTGTTAACTTGTTAGCTCAAGTATCACAAGACATAAGGTTAACAAAAATATTTTGATCGATGGTGGTGAATAAAGTAACAGCAAATGCAGCATCCCTGGATATATAATATTTATCTCTGTTGAGTAGTTCTTAGCTCAGCACTGATGTGAATGTTATTCTGATAGATTTAAGATAATTTGTTGGCTGTTTTTCCATTTGTCAGTGTGCCAGGCCTTTACTGGTTCATTCTTCAGACTGTCTGGTATAGGGTCTTTTCCTGTCAGTCTCTGGTACAGGCAGACCAATCCTTGCCTATGGCTCACACCAGTCAGACTAATCCCTGAAAACAGAAGTATTGTTACATCTTCTTATTTTGTGTTTCAGTAAATATGAAAATACAGACAAAAGCCTCTAAATAATATCCTTGTTTTGAGTAAAATGCTTAATAAATCAAGCTGGGAATCAAATAATATTTCTGAAGAGATTTCGGAGTCAGAGTGATAGAAAAACTAATTTTGAGAAAACAGATTTGAAGTTAAAGGTCCCCTGTTATGCTAACTTAACTTATTTTAACCGTTATAATGTTTTCAAGTCAAAAACACACCTGGAGTAGTATTTTGTTTCATTCATGCATGTTTGAGTAATCCTGTACTCTCAGTCTCACAGCTTCTAAAGCCCATACACCCTTACTGGACTATATTGTTTGTTTGTTTGTTTGTTTGTTTCAATTTCTCTCTTCTGTGAGTGTGTGGCTTCACCTTTTAGTGCCATTTCCACTGAGCTGGTTCCAGTGAAAGGGTGCCAAAAATGGGACAGTGAGAAATGCTTCTTTTGAGACTTGCTGAATGAGTTTGGACAGTGGATACAAGGCTGAAAAGGTGCAGAAATAGCTACAGAGAATATTTTTCTGCAGGCTCACAGTGGGACTATATGGAACAGAAAGTTAAAAACACAGCATCCACATTTTGAGGGTAAAAATTTCAGAGTAGGTGAGTATCTTGCATAGTTTTTCTATCTTAGGAAAGCTAATTTTATTGTTGTTTTGTTTTGTCCTTATCTTCTTGCGTGCACATGCGTGTGGTGCTCTCCGTGGTACTGGCCATTTTCAATTGTGATGCTACATTTGAATTTGATTTATTTATTACTATCTAGTTACATTAAACCACGCACACTGTTTTCATTGATGGTCACTTCAATGGAGTTTAGTTTAATTTGGGGGCCAGTTGTATTATTGTTTAAGTTCTGCCAACTGGGGCTGAAATTTGATTTGAAAACCACTGGTTAGTCCTGGTAAAGTCCTGATTTAGATCTGGTTAGTCCCTGTTCTGTCCTTAATATTTTATACTTTGGTTTAGACATCATGCTTTATTTAGGCTTTCTGAAATAGTTTTGGACACCTTTGCATTAGTATTTCATATTTTATAACTTACTAGATATGTTTTTTTGGTGGAAACATTATAACATGATTAAAAGTTCAGAAAGGTGTTAAAAGTTCAGAAAGGGGACCTTTCAAGACATGTTAAAAGTCTTCTGAGGTGGTGCTTGGAGTGAAAAGTTTAAGAATCATTGATGTATTGAATTATATCTTAAATAATTTCATCCTAATAAGTGCCAGGATAATTAAAAAACTGCAAAGACATTTGTAAAGTCTGATTAACCTTTGTTAGGTGATGAACTATACTTGCATAACAGTAATAACCTTTTAAGCCAGAAGGAGTGACAAACCAGTTTAAATGTAAAATGTCTTGCCTGATTAGTTTCTTTTTTCACACAATAGATTTAATGCATTCTGGTTAGTATGGGTTCACTTACAGAACACACAACAGTTGGTTGAGTGTGGGTGGGGCATGGTCATTTTTTAGTATATATAGTATATACTGTAGGTTCTTAAAAAATCCCAAATCTCAAGCACCTTCTAAACCTTGACATGTTAAATCACTGATCGAGGAGCGCATTCACGTGACTCAAGTCTCACTGAAAATACAAAATGGTGCATCTATAGTGGATGCATTGAGGGGGAGTGTTGTTTGCACTCATTGGCAGATGTATTTTTATATGGATTTGATGTAAATAAATGTATTTCTATGCTGCTCTTTGCCGCAGCATCGACCCAGTTCTCTCCGAGGGATTAAGATAACTCATCTCAAATCTGATATGAGCTGCTTGGGTTACAATGTGATTACGATGAGCATCTGCACAACTTTATGCCTTCAGAGTTTATGAGTTTTCATTTAATGCAATTTAATCAGAACTCAAATTTGTATATACAGTACTTTATTATTGGAAAGATATTTTTTTCCTGTTATTACTTACAAAACAATAACCAAGTCCCATTGTAGTCACTTGTTTTATGTGCACAATATTTTAGAAGTTGAACTGGCCATAACATTATGACTGCTGACAGGTAAAGTGGTTACATTCTGTGTGTTATCAAAGTCACTTGACAATGTGAGATATGACAGGAGAAATGGTTTGTTTTCAGGGTCGTGCGCAGGATTTTCAAAATACAGAGGTCCAACAAAACAGTTTGAAGCATTGAAAGAACTATGACTTTTTGTTAGAATTAATATGCACATTTTATCATTTTTAAGGTACCTTGAGAGAAAAAAAATGTTAATTTAATATCAAATTATGAAAGATAGGGTATAAGATTTCATATACAGGCAAGCACCTTTTGAGACCTAAGAGTTTAGTCATATAAAAGTAGATGGGACATAGTAAAGGGGGTCTGGTTCTCCCCCAGGAAATGTGTAACAAAACAGTTGTCATTTTAAATATTCTGGTGCTTTTTAGATATTAAATCTCATAAACACTACTCAGTTACATTTAGGGGTGCTTGTGTTTAGCTTAACAGTGATATGACCCCCAAATGGCTTTGCCATGTCTGCTATAGGCTATGTTATTTACAACATACACAGTATGCCAAATCTTATTGCACTGATCTGCTCCTGGATTTAAGCTGTTTATTTTACCAATTTAAGAAATAAATTTGCTAATAATTTTTACCTCAACACAACAAATGACACCTAGCAGTTCGTGTGTTTTTAAGAACAATCTGTGCACAAAGATCAATGGCACTGCTTCCATGCCTCGTACAAAAATTAGTATAGATTTGACTAACCAACAAGAGCCACAATGTTTTAAAGAGTGTTGGATTGTCTAAATGTTATGGCTGACTAGTTTAACCTGTTTTCTTTTATAGATATTTTTTGTTCCCTTTACTTCATTATTCAAATAATTTTCTAATGCTCCTGTTTTTTTTGTTTTTTTTCGTCTAACATGAGTTATGACTGCCTATGCCGCACAATC
The DNA here is from genome assembly GCA_020698575.1 of Bostrychus sinensis. Classification (NCBI taxonomy): domain Eukaryota; kingdom Metazoa; phylum Chordata; class Actinopteri; order Gobiiformes; family Eleotridae; genus Bostrychus; species Bostrychus sinensis. The sequence goes on from CM036239.1 coordinate 31,664,624, forward strand.
AAAAAGGGGTTAAACTGGTCATAAGTCAACAGTGTCAAGATTTCTGTGCTCCACAACCTTCATCCTTCAGCTTCCAGCTGCATGGCACATAAGTCAGCCGGCTGTGTCTGTGGCACACAACATTTTTCATGCGTCTCTATACAGCTGCAATAAGGTAATGATTTATCAGTTCAAGATTTTCTCAAGAAATCCTGGGATGTCCTGAAGTGCCCTTCTCAGTCACCAGATTAGACTTTGGTGGGATTAAAAAAAGGCAGTTGCAGCAAAGAGGCCATCAAACATCACTGAGTTAGAGGTTTTTTGCAGGTGAAGAATGGGTGAAGACTCCAGTTGAGAAGTGTTGTTAGCAGTTACACAAAATTTACAAGTGATAAAAGTTAAAGGATGCTCCACAAAGTCCTGAAGCTAAGGGCTGAATAATACTGCCCACTAGACGGTCAGTATAGACCAGAATGCTTTGCGAGTTTTGTCGGAGAACAGGGGGACCGTGACCGGATTTAAACTGTACACAACCCGTCTGAATGAAACCAGTCAGAAATGCCTTTTTTTGACTTCTGTGCTTCTGTCACGTCATAATCAGAAATAAAAAGCTCTTAAATAAACCGTTGCAGTGTAAAATTGCTAACGTTAGCTTACCCAGCATTCAGCCTCCCCATGTAAGGCACAGAGCTGCAATAATCCAGTCCGTTTTATTCATTATAGCGATAATTTGTGTTAAATATCACACGTATGACAAATATTTATCTATAAATACTAAAACATCAAGTGAGTGTGGTCGGGCTTTACCACAGAAGAACATTATCAGCAGAGTTTCGCCAAACTTTTTTTACACAGACGTCAGAGTCACATGATCACCTGTGAGAGAAAAAGTAGTGTTATCCATTAGACATTCGGACACCACTACAAAATGGCGTGACCACTATATAGTGTACTATATAGGGATTAGGGAGGACGTTCGGACACAGCCATACAGAGCCCTTTCGGTCCGAATACAATTTTATAAAAATGTAATTTTTTTTTTATAAAAAAAATACAGATAGTAGTTTAATTTGTTTTTATCTGAACACACTCACTGTTTTGAGGGCTATTTATTGGTAAAAAACGTTTTTAATTTCATCACAAAATATGTTTAAAAACCCTATTACCTACAATGGCTTTAAGTAAAAATAACTCAGATATGGAAAAGTTTTTTGTCATTTATTCTCATTATCTTTTACACACATCATTATATTTCATTGACTTCTAAGGTAAGGGGGTTGAACATTTCTCTTTGTAACTGTAGATGCATCTCGGCATGAGCATGTCCATTTGGGAAAAGAGGTGGCCACACATGAGGTTATGCATTATTTTAAATTAAAAAAGGCAAAATAATAATTGAAAATTATTTCAAAAAGCCTTAAAAAAGCAAAATATGGAACCTTTAATATTTTATACCTTGGCTTAGATAGTTGTTTATTAAAGATAAAACCTTGAAAACCAATTATTTTCTGGGGTGGTACTTGGTGTGAAAAGTTTAAGAATCACTGATGTGTGCATTATGTTTAATACAACTGTAAATGGATCTTGGCATCATTATGTCCAAAAAGAGGGGAAACTAAGCCCAGACTTTAAGGCTGTGCTGTGAGAGAAAGTTGTGAGAGTCTGACAGTGACCAGTTAGTTGCAGGGCTGACACAGAGACATACACAGACAGGCAGCCATTTACTCTCACATTCAGTCACTAGGGTTAAGTTTAAGAGTCACCAATTGTCCTAACACATGCATGTCTTTGGATGATGGGAGAAAGCCGGAGAGAACCCACATTAACACAGGGAGGACATGCAGACTCCATGCAGAGAGATCATAGCCAAATGATCGATCTCATGACCTCCTTGCTGAGAGGCAAGAGCACTAGCCATTCTGCCACTTGAACACCACCTATAAAATGAATTTCAATCATAAATGTGCTCATGAAAGAATTCCCAGAATTATTGCAGCTCTTCCAGGAATAGTCCAAAGCATAACAGTAGTTCTGCTTAATGTGTTCGATTTGGTTCAACCAAATACAAAGTTTCACATAATGCACCTGTTAGGTCAAGGTTTCCTATTGAAATATTACTAAGAAATTACAATATACATTTAAATTGATTTGGCTTTGAAATCTTTCTATACTATTTTATTTTTGTTATTGAAATCTTCGCTGACTTTTTTTCTCTCTCACTTGTTTGTATTTTTTATTTAATTTTTTTTAACACTTCAACTTTGGACAAGACATTAATGCGAGGATTCAAAGGAACGACTTCAAACAAGCCACTTGTCCGTTACCCACCTATTGTGGCAAGCGTGTCCTCCGCATTACAGCCCCTGCTCTCCGATGATGCTTTTTTTATTGTAGCTGCTCGGGAGTGATAACAGATAAATGAATTCCTCACCCCTGAGATCAATAGAGTAATACCGTCCGCTGTAGATGGCTGCCATGGTTGCAAGAGGATTTTTTATTTTTTTTGTACACCCACCAAACTGAAAACGTCTGTGCAGATCCTCCATCAAAGCCGGCTTCCCAGGATACATTGGCCTCCTTGAGCCCTGGAGAGACGGCCAGAGCGGCAGCAGCGTGGGGACTGGTTCCTGTAAGGGAGAATAGAAAGCGGTAGGTACAAAAATTGGCTGGCACTTCAACTAGAAGCTCAAGTTTAAAGGTCGCCTGAAAAGTACTGCATTTATCCGACGGAGGTGGAGAGAGAGGAGGCGCTGAAAAATGGCCTGGCAGGGTAAAAAAGCAGAACAAAAAAAAAAAAAAAAGTGGATAGCTGATGTAAGAGTGGAGCCAGGAAGTGTAAAGACTTACCCAGGACATAGACCTGAGTGGTGGTTGACACAGAGGCGACCCGGTTGGCAGCGCTGCACTCCCATGACCCCTGGTGGTCTTTGATTAAAGGCTGAAGCAGTAACGAGCCATTGGGGGTGATGGAGTAAGCCACACGCCGAGCTACATCCAGCTGAAAAACAAAAGGACATTATAGAAATGGAAAAAGGCTATGAGAGGTTTATTTGTTGAATCACTAGTTGTGTTGAGTTATTCATTTTCTTATTGTTATTACCATGGTCACATGCGGCGGGATCCTGAGCATGCACCCATGGGACTAAGGAGCACTCTTGACGTTGGCCATCTAGCACAGGGCTGACAATAACAGACCACCCCTCTCTCTCAAATTTGTTCACTATGGGGCAGTTATAGCTGTTTGCCCACTAACCAGTCACTCCAGGATTTTGTGGCCATTTTTTCTTTGTTGCGGGCTGAAATGCCTGATTTTGTGGTTGACTTTTTAAAAAGTTGTGCTAAAAGTTGTGATTTTTTTTGTCTATAATTTACAGGTAAAAAGTACCAGGGTGATAAAAATACATTGATATTTGAGCTTTTTCTTTAAAATACTGGCTAGAATTATAAAAACAAACAAAATATGTTTTAAAAAATATATGAGGTGATTAATCTAATTAAAAATACCTGAGTTCAAGTAGGTCTAGAGTGCCTACTTTTTAAAATTATATTGCTATGTTATATGGCTATTTTTGGGCTATTAGGGCTACACTGCCTCCGATTCTGATTCTCTTCCACTCATGTCTTCTCTTGTGATTCTTCTGTTGTGTGCTGTAGCACATCCAGTCATTAAAAAACATAAGAAGTTTGCTGTGCTATAGGTTTTCAGGAAGGCTATTACTTAGTTATTAGTAGTTAATGTTTGTTTTTGATTAATGATTGATTAATGACGATTTGATTGATGATTAAGATTGGCCTTAACTTCAGTGTTGTCTAAATACGCTGCCCATTTAACTTTTTAGGCAACTATTAACTATAGTGTCACAATCAGGGCTTAATTTGAGCCGGATCTTGCCTGGAACAGGATCTGGAAACTCCCTTATTTTGACGTGGTCCGATCCAGCAACTGTTTGCTTGGATCCGCTAACTCAGGCACAACTCAGAATAGTGTTGACTACATTTGACTCTTTTGACCTTGTGTTGAAGATCGGAGGTGTAATTACACAGAAATGCATATGTTTTAAACATGAAAGCCACGCTTGAACCCTTCACAATAACGTGCTTCAACATAGACTGTCCCTACGCTGTAATTTGTGTCTATAGCGTTTACAGGGAATCCGGTGGAAAAGACCTTCACGTCAAACTGAAAGATCTATTCACCACTGTTAACACCAGTGGTGTCTGCAGGTGTACAGCAGTACACACTGTGCATACCTTGAGATGTCCCCCGACCCCGCCCAATCCCTGCTGCATCCACAGAGCTGCACAGAGCCATAGTAGGCTGTGTGTATTTACAAACTTGAGTGGAACTACAGCTGACTGCTCTTTAAGTCAAACATCATGTGTTTGCTTACAGCCAGAAGACTAGTAAATCTGTTGAGGTTTGTCTAGACTTTGGTTACGCGGAGGGGACCTACGTGATGTGCCGCGTTATTTCCCCACTGTGCCCAAGAGCGCACAGGGACCTGGCAGCGCCACGTCAGTTTGCTCTTTTACTTAAATGCATGTGGAAGCTAGAGCTAACGCTGATCCTGGGTCACAGGATAAGACCTGGGGTCAGTTAAACGCCAGTGCCACTGTTACATAGCCATAGTTACACAGGGAAGCTTACGCCACGTGCCTTCGATGTGCGCTTTTTATTCCTCCATTATATCCCCCATGCACACGGGACATAGATCCACAGCAGTTTGTTCTTTTTTGTTTGTTCAAAAGCATCTGTAAGCTTGAGCTAACGCGCTGAGGCTCACAGAGCCTGGAGGGGTCACGCTGAATTTGTGGGGTTTGCTTGATTTTGCGTTTATAGTTGCAATCGCAACATTGCGAAATCCTGGAGGGACTGACTAACCCAAAGGTTGGCAGACTGATCCCTGCTACCAGCATTCCATACTGCCTTTGTGTACATGGGAAAGACATTTCACCCAGCTTACTTGTTTAAATTTGTTAGTATGATTGTGTTATTGGTGGTGATCAGAGAGGCCATAAGCACCAAATAGCGACCCGTTAAGAGGTGGTTCACCACCATCGAGTGTGACTAAGGAGTGAACAAATAATGAACCTAATTGTAAAGCGACTTCGAGTGCTTAAAGTGATATATAAGACCAATGCATTATAATTAATAATTTATTTGTGTTTGGACAGGAAGCAGGAATACTCCTACCACTTGTGTATGATGAATTGTTTTGTCTTGGTCTGATGAATGCTATTGTTGTTGTATTACTGTTGTCATTGTTGTTCTGTAGAGTGGTGGTGCGTGGGGGTTTGTAATCTAAAAGTGTTGCTTCTTCCATCCTCTTCTGAAACCATGTGTCTGTTGTTGTAAACATTGTCATGTGAATTGTGTTGTGTGCAGGTTTGTAAATAATTTATTCTAATGAATTATTTTTAAATGCTCTTTAATTTATTTAGCAAAGTAGGTGTATTAAATACTGTATGTATCAATAAAATAAACTGCACTGACTGCCAAGTTTTAAATTTTTCTGAAGTAAAACTGAAAACTCAAGAAAATCAATGGCTTTAAACATAAGATGTTATTATTATATGTCTAATGCAAAGTTGTAAAGTTGTGCTAATCCTCAAAGGTCACAAGTTCTGTGGAAACTGCTGTTCCATAACATTTACACTGCTGAGTGTTTCATTACTCTATTAAAAAGACAAAGGCCACCTCGGGCGAGGGCTCACTTTTTGCAGAATGTTCCAATTTCCATAAACAATTTCAAAACGTGATACTTCAAATGTCAACAAAAATATGAAAATGTAACTATATGATATTCAGTTAGATCATTCAAAAAAGAGAAACTGCTGCGTTTGACCACAGCAACACAACTCAAAAAGTTGACACCAACATTTTTACCATTTTGTAACATAGAGTCATAGAGTTTTTTTTGCTTCTATTTGCGTTTCATTTCGTTTAATGCCAAATTTTCAGTTTGCAGTTTTTCTATTTTCTGCTGTTTTGTGGTGTATGCAGTAGTAGCCAGCTCTGGAAACGGTATATTTCTGGTTGGGCCGCCACCATTATTCCAGTGTTTAAAGACATGCACAAGATTGAACTCAACCAAAGAAAGTGTCCCCCTTTGTTCTGAGTGTGTGATTGGTCAAAAAATTCAGTTCCTGCTCTAGTTCCCTCTCTGTCAAAAACACTTTTATTATGAAACCTAGATGAGGTCTCAGAGTCTATTTTTTTCTGAGATGACTTTTATTAAGGCACTACTGACTGAATTATTAGCTTTCCTCAGCTTTCCTGAGGTGGCTTGTTCCAGATGCCTCCTGGACGCCTGCCAGGGGAGGTGTTCTGGGCATGTCCCACTGAGAGGAGGCCCTGGGAAAGACCTTGGACATGCTAGAGGGACTATGACTCTCAGCTGGCCAAGGAATGCCTTGGGATTCTTTCGAAAGAGCTGGAGGAAGTGTCCGGGAAGTGTGAAGTCTGGGCATCTCTGCTTAGACTGCTGCCCACATGTCCCAGCCCCAGATAAAGATGAATGGCCCTCCAGCTGTTTTAATTTTTGCCACCTGCTTTTCCAGTCTTTTGTTGCCCTTGTCCTAACCTTTTGAGATGTTGTGCTGTCATCATCTTCAACCTGAACAAATAATTTTCAGGAGATGGTAAAATATCTAGTGTTTCTACACCTATGTTGTTTAGGTTATGTTGTGAATAATATGAGAGTTCATATCATTGCACTCTGTTTTTGTTCACCTTTCACACATTTAAATATCTAATAAGCCTTTAACACGACAACTGAAGCCACAGATTTACCTTGCTCCAAGTCACTTTCACTGTTGGGTCTTTGTTTGCCTGACATGGGACGAGCAGACTCCTCCCCACTTCCTGTTTGTACTCTGGTTCAGGAACGATGCTGAACGATGGGGGGTCCTGCAAAACACACGCCAAAGCATTAGAAAGACGCAAGAATGAAGGCAATTGCACCGATGCCAGAAATGGATTTAGACACTGGATTAACACTGCTTTGGACAAGATTATCTTAATAAACAAAGGGATTAGCCGCACAATTAACTACCCAATTGTGCCATCAACGTAGAGGCAGAGAGCGGAGTCCCTAATAATGCCAGAGGGCTCACACGTCAAATGGAAAAGGTCAATAAAATGTCATCTCTGTTAAGGGTTTAATTTGCGGTGACAGGTGCGGGAGTGGATAATTAAAACGTGCACAGGGAAGATGGACAGTTGGGCACAGCAGTAAAGACAGGGCTTCAGCACTGATGGTAAAGTGGACTGGACCAAAAGTTTTAGGTATAGAGGCAGAGGTGGGAGGCAGTGAGTTACATTTACTCTCTTAAATTTATGTGGGTAACTTGTTCAATAAATTGTACTTTTAAGAGTTGTTTTATTGCTACATACTTTCTTTGGTAGTATTATTTTATTTACATGTTACCTATGCATTGATTTTAAAGGTTTATCAGGGTTAGTCCAGGACCTTGGACCTTTTCAAGACTTTTTAATGCCACTTGGAGTTAAATTTAATGCCAGCATCACCAACAACAGAACAATCTGTATGAATTTTATATCAAGGATGTATCAATACTACGCCCTGAAACTCAAGGGTCAAAGTCTAATACAGATGAAAGAACTCCAGCACTGCATTAAAAATCATGAATAAATAAATAATAATAAATGTTTCTTCAACAAATATATTTTGTTACTGCACTAACTTTTTTTTTTTCTAGCCATCTCAAAATGCAGGATGAATGTCTCAAAAAGATCCAAATGCGCAGAAGTGACGAATGTACGAATGAAGTGATCCACAAATGCAGATTCAACAATTCACATACAAAACTGCAGATTTATAAATGACAAACACGATTTATTTGTGAAATAATTGTAAATAATATATTTGCAAATTAGAATTTATTTGCAAAAAATATTGCATGCAAGGCACAAATTAGGGCTTTTGAATAAATCATTCTACGTGCATCGACACATTTATTGTTGCATCAATTAATTTTATTGAGACAACTATAGCTCCATACTATTGGCCGTGTTGGCTCAAGCTTCAACATCCAAAACAACATCCACTCAACATCCACTATAGAGAAAAGCTTTTTGCTTTATTTTTCTTCCAAAATGGCGGAGGGACTCTTTGACTCTTTTTGAGGTTTTGAGATTTATGAATTATTATTGTAAATGCTGTACAAATAAATATTAACACTAACACAGCCCGAACTGACTTAGCTGAGTTACTCGTTAGCAAAAAAACAAAACTAGTCCATTTCATTTTATTTGGTGGAGGGAGGCTCCCTTTATAGTTGAAACTAGCATAACAACCTAGCAGTATGAAATATTATCTATATGGATGTACAGTATCTATTTTAAAGAAACAAATTCAACTGCACAGCCAATTTTATCATGTAGTCTAAACCTGGAGCATATTTTTAGGAATAACACATCAACACATTGTACAACATAACATAACATAGTGTTGTTGTTTATTTTTTTGTTTTGTTTTTCTTTCCAATTTAAAAACATAAAAATTATTATATTCGTATTATAATCAGGGCTTGACATTAACACTAGAAAACAGATTTTCATTTTGGCTGTAACACAAATACTCACACTAGCCGGCTGGATTTTTTGCACACCTTTAACATAACTTTTTAGGTTAGGCCTGAATTTCTGTTGCTCTGTTTGAACGGACACTATTATTGTATATTGTATACAGAATTTCATCATGACAAAGTTTATAATTTAAACAGAATTACATGTTTTAAAAGCTGTAATATATGGATTTTTTTTTGTCAAATGATTCTGCCTAATCCTGTTTTTCAATGTAAATCTCTGTCCATACATAAAACCAAAATTTGGTTAAAGCTTATCGTATACTATAAAATACACACAAAAACTAACTGAAATGTGGCTTAAAACACTAATTGAGTAGCAACCTTTGACAAAGACGAGCCATGGTGGCCAGTGAGCAGTGTCACATCATATCAAGCCCTTATTATAATAATTGTATGATCTGAAAATGCATTTTTATCCATAATTTATTTCAAAAGGGAGAGGGAGAGTAAAAATATTTTTTTGCCAAAAGGATTCTCATAATGTTTTCAGTATGTTGCTCTTACAATGGTGAAAGTTCAGTCACAATCTCTCTCTTAAAGCCTTGTTGACAATGGAATGAGAGTCTGGTTTATTTTACACAATGTACGGTCTGTTTACTGAGCAGCCACAGAGAGCACTCGTTTACCTGGAGCTTAACTGTGATAGGCCCCGATGGTCCCATGGTGCCGTAGCTGTTGTAAGGTGTGCACGTGTAGACGCCTGCTGCATCATCGTTTACTGTGGCCATCAACAGAGAGCCTTCTGGTGAGGTGAGAGTCCATCCTGGAATCTGAAATACACATTAATGGATTAGTGCAGAAAAATACAGACATATAGTAAGTGCAGGCTATGTAACAGGCTATGTATGTTTACATTACATAAAAGGTACATTGTGTAAAATAGCCCGTCCCGTTCACGACGTCATCAGTTCATAGTGTGCAGCAAAAATGTTCAAAAGGTCCAAGTCGGCAGGCAAACAGTGAACAAAGAGGAGGTGGGTAGACTTTTATGGCATAAAATGACAGATGAAACAGCATTGGGTGTTGTCAATTTCAGATTTGTTGAGTGCCTATACAAAGTGTTTACCCCCTTTGGGCCTGTAACATTTTTTTTTATCATCAAAACATGACCAGACAAAAGAACGCATTTTTAGAAAAACATTCCTTCATGTCAGTAGGAAAATGGATTAAAAAGTAAGAATATATAACTTTTCATTATGTGGACTGCTATTAGAGGGGGTAATAGTGGTGCAGGGGGTTAAGCAGGTTGCCTTCTGACTAGAGGGGTTGGTGGATCTCTTCAAACTCTGACCCACAGCATACTGTCATTGTGTCCCAGGGCAAGACCCACAGTGCCTACTCCAGTCACAATACAGTATGTGGATGGTTGTGACAAGAAGGGCATCCAGTGTAAAAACTTGCCAAATCACAGTGTAACTGGTTAGAACCCGGAAAAAAAAAAAAAAAAAAAAAAAAAAAAAAAAAGTAGACCACTGTTGGACGTTTTTTGCAGATGAAATATGTTATATTTTAATATGCAGCTCTAAAAATTAAAAACATGTGGAAAGTTCTGTTTATTACGCTTATTATTTAATAGTGGACTATCTGGTGAGTGGTGATTGCCATAGAGTAAAGTGGCACAATGTAAACTTGCTTGTTTCTTTGCTGTTTGTGGCTCATTTTTCTCTACAAGCTCCCCCTACAATTCGGAGTAACACACTAACTGCGATGTGCCATTTTCTTGCTTGATCTGAGACTTTAGGGAACACCAGGTTGGGGAGAATCAGGGCAATTTATTCTCCCTGTAAGAAGTAATTTAGCTATCCCACTGGACTCTGAAACTCTTTCATTAAGTGTTAAAAAGACCAAACTGAGAGACCAGGCGTAACCAGGCGTAGACCAAAATTATTTTTTTTATTACAAATCTTCATGTTGTTGTAATAACGCAGTGTGTTGTGAAGAAGAAATAGTTGTATCGTAGAGTACAGACAGTCTTGTGTCTTAACTGCCAAAGCTTGTACAACCACCTACTTTACTGTCATACGCCATCCACTTGGAGCTAGAATGAGTCCATTACAGAGCTTGAGATACTCTTCTAAGTGAAACAGACTCTTACCAGATATTAATGGTCTAATCCTGAAATACATATGGATCTATTGGCTACCTTAACTTGGTTTAAAGGATTTTTAAGGCATATTTTTTCTCACAAGGAGTGGTCTTACACATCATTATATCCTCCTGGAAAAATGTACTTACAAAATGCATTCTGTGGAATGTAGATGTATGAGCATAAGAACAGACAACATTGTAATCACTCCAAAGCCAAAATATTATTCCTGCTTTAATTCACCAAAATTTTCCCTTGTATTTGAGAAAAACTAATTATTCAGTGAACAGCAGCATAACAGAAGTCATCTATGAAAACAGGAGACTCTGAGACCTCATGTGGGCATTACTATAAAGCGTTTTTGAGAGAAAAGGAAATAAAGCAAGAACTGACTTTTTGGTCCAATCACATGATGAGAACAAAGAGGGGTGGTCCCGTTCAGATTAGGGACACTTTCATTAGTTGAGTCCAAGCTTGTGCACGTCTATATACACTGGAGTAATGGCAGCGGCAAGTCCATCTGGAACAATATCAGTTCCAGCGCTGGTTATCACCGCACACACCACAAAACAGAAAAAATTTAAAACAGAGGTGGAAAAAAAAGAGTAGAGAAGCACAAATCTAATAAAACGCAACTATAAAAGAGAGGAGGAGAGGTCTTTCTAAACTTGAACACTTTTTTTCACATTCTAAAAAACTTGGGTAGTGGGCCTTTAAATTTTAAGTATAATAATATTATAGACCAGTGGTTCCCAACCTTTTTTAGTTTTGTGTACCCCAGCACAGGATTTAGTTCTGGTTTGGATCCAGCTTAGTACTGTTTAGTCCTGGTTTTGTTCCAGCTTAGTTCTGGTTTTAGGCATGGCTTAGTCTTGGTTTAGTTCTGGTTTAGTCCTAGTTTAGTCTTAGTTTTGTTCTGGATTTAGGCATGGCTTAGTCCTGGTTTAGTCCTGGTTTTGTCCCAGTTCAGACTTGGTTTAGACCTGGTTTGTTCCTGGTTTTGACCTGATTTATTTCTGGTTTTAGACTTGGTTTAGTCCTTGTCCTCCTTAAGTGTCACATCCCTCATTATAGTCCTTGGTAAATCCTCATTTAGGTCTATTATAGTTTTTGAAAGCCAAATATATAAAGGTACTAGAAATTATCTAGTACCCCTAGGGGTCCCTGTACCTCTGTTCTGTTATTTAGAGATGCATTTTTCTCTGTAAATCCGTTTTATCCCTTATTTTAGAACTGGGTTTCTCAAGATTTTGTCCCATTCTTGTCCACTAAAATGGTTCTTGAAGAGCCAATGATTTTCTGAGGCGGTACTGGGTGTGAAAGGTTTGAAAATGACTGTATATTTGATATTTCACTGCCAGTCACACAACAGTTAAGCTCTAAAGACTTCATGGGGCGGATTATTACTGAACTTCTCTGAGAGTGTCTTAATCATTAATGTTGCCGTATTCATTTTTCATAGAGATTTGTATCTGTGTTGTGTGTATTTACTCTCCTCTTATCGTCACATCTCAGGTTTGCACAAATATGCCACAGGAACACTTTGAAGAGCTTTTAGTGTCGCTCTGAAAATCCACATCTGAATATCTGTCTTTTTTTTTTTTTTGCCTTAAGCCACAGCACAAACGCTTGTGTTGTGCTTTGACTGGCAGCAAAAGCATCTGGGTTTAATGAAGTCAAAAGTGCTATTATCCTGCACAGGCTGACTGCTGGGAGAACGTATAAGTGCGTATGTGTGACATCTTTGTTGGAATTTGAATAATTGGCAGAATAAACGCTTCGGGAATCTATCACATTTCCTGCTGCGCGTTCCATGCCCAACATGTCATCTGTTCGTAGTGAGCGCTGAGATGTTCAAAGGGTCCAAGTCGGCAGGCGAACAGTGAACAAAGAGGAGGTGGGCAGACTTTTATGGCATAAAATAACAAAAGAAATGGCTTTGGGGGATGTCAGTTTCAGATTTGTTAGCTGACTGAGCCTATACAAAGTGTTAACCCCCTTTGGGCTTGTAACGCTTTTTATCATCAAAACATGACCAGACAAAGTAAGATGTTTTTTGTAGAAACAAAATAACATTTCTTCATGTCAGTGTGAATACAGTTTAAATTAAAGTATGACCGTATAACTTTTCATTATCTCGAGAGCAGGGTATGACATTTAATTAGTGCAGCTGTTAGCAACACAAAGCTAACAGATAAATGAGAAGAGTACTTTGCAGTGCTCTAGACAGTTTTTCATGCTGCCCTGAGATTCATAACAAATCTTAATTCTTTCACTCGTCATTGTTTGCTTTATGCTCTGGTTGGTTGATTCTCTCTAGCAACTCCTCGTTGGATACATTGGAAAATATTTTTATTTATAAGGCAATACCAAAGCTTCATCCTCCTTATGTGACAACTTACATTCAACAGAGGTCTACCTGGACTTATCAGCTGCTATCACCGGACTTGTTTGTATTGACTGTGCTTCTAGTCTGCGCTGATCTTGGCAAAAAGGCCTTTCACTGAGCTGCACCATCTACTTGGAATCAGCTTCAAAATGAGCTACAGTTGAAGGAGCCGGTTTCACTTTATTCTTTTAAAAACATAGTAATGGACCTTGCTAAAAGACAGTCTGTCTGTTCTTTTGATTAAGTGATCTAATCTTGAGCTGACAAACTAATTTTATATTGTATTTCTTTATTGTGTTTTATGTGTGGACTAGGACACTCTTGCAAAACCTTGATGATTTTTTTTATTCTGTTAAATAAAGGTTTAAAATGATTGAATTGAAATTATCACTCTGTTTATTCAAACAAACATGCAGCATCACTACACCAAGAAAAGTATAGCAAAATGTGCACTCCACTCGCATCGAGACACACGGCATACACTTGATCAGCACAGATGTGAGAGACCGCTCCGAACATGATCCTAAGGGCCCCCAAGTACCACGTCTAGGTGAGAGCAGTGAGAGGGGGATTGTGCTTAAACAACAACTCCTTAAGATTTCAGGAGAGGGTCCAGGTGACCATGCATGTCTAGTAATAAAGGATTTTGCAAAACTGGCAAGTCAACAGGGTGAAAGCATGTTCTTATAAACAACATATAAAAGATACAATGATTTACATTACAATTAGTTAGAAGTAAGAAACATTTAATTAATCACCTACAAATAGAACTTTTGAAACATGATGCAGGGGCGGGCCGCTGGGTCTGGATCTAATTCCCAGTCTGGACTTTGAGAAGCCCTACTAAAAGGTAAATGCTGTCTTGAAATATGGGAATATCCCAAATAGTCTCATATTTCAAGATATGGTCTTTTATGATAGAAAGTTACAGATTTCAGCTTCTTCACAGATACAAAAACAATTTAAGTGACTCAACATTTTAGAGGGATTAGTCACGAATCGGATAAAAGGACATGTTCCAGTCACTGAACATGCCTTGAGCTGTTGTTAAATCCATGATGAATTGAGAAGAATATGGCAACTGTAAAAACTACTTAAGCCACACAACTCTCAAAAGAGAAGAGAGATTTGACTCATTCATCTGAGGACAGCGTTTGCTTTCATTCTTAACCAGGCAATGCTTCATGTCAAAAAACTGCTTTGAAAAAGTCAATTGAAACTTGACTCCTGATGTCAAGAACATATTTGAGAAGAGCTTTTTTAAATGTTTTCATGCCTCTGTATCCTATATTGTTATAATGAAGCACTGAGTTGTGAAAAAGCAAATATTTAACTGCCAAGGCCTTACGCAACCAGCTGCTTTATGGTCATACGCCAGGGGTGTCCCAACTTTTTTCCTTGGGGGCCACATACTGAAAAATGTATGGGCAGGAGGGCCACTCAGTCGAGGCGCCATATTTTGCATCACCACAAAACAAGATATCACTTTCCTTCAGGGATCTTTGCAGTGAATCATTCTTATGGATATTTTTATTGATTTGTTTTACCCTTGACCCCCTTTGACAATCCCACATTTGGGCACCAGCAGTATGGCTTTTTTTTTTTTTTTTTTGCCACCAACCGCTAATTTAGTTTTTTTTTGTTTTTTTTCTTAATGCCAGGTACATCTCACACAAATCAAGTTTTTTACCTGCGCTTCAACCCTGCAGTGAACAGTGCTACCTGTGGCAATTTGGGCCAATTGTGAATGAAGCCCGAGGACCAATAAAAAATAGTCTGCGGGCCACAGTTTGGACATCCCTGTCATACTCCATCCACTTAGTGCTAAAATTTTTATTTTATCTAAAAATGTACTGTACTCAAAATGAATATCTGTTTAGATTAGACAAAGTGAATGAACCATCTTCCATTACAAAACTAGAAATACTCTTTCCAAATAATGACTAAAGTGATTTATTGCCCAACTTTGAAAAGAACTTGCCAGGCACAGTCTATTATTATTTCTATAGCAGCTGCTCCTGAAACATTTGAGTGGTTTTAAAATTCTTTGCTCACTTGTACTTGTAAATATTTTTGTTCAGTTTAGTTCAGTTTAATTGTATGTACTCAAAATGTATTTGGTCTGAAAAAATTGGCTGGTGGTAGGCAACAGACTCATCCTCAACTGGTCGGATTGTGGGACCCAATTTTATCTCATAATTTCATTTTGACCTTCTGGCCTTCTGACTGCAGGGTGGTGGTTTGCTTCCTGCTCTGACCCAGTGCAAGACGCTTTACCCACACTACCTACACCAATCACAGTACATGGCCACAGCCTTGAAAAAGAAGCAGCTACACATAAAGAGCTGTAACTGCTAAACCCTTCCTCCAATTTGGATGTGAATACTCTCAAATTACAGCTGAGAGTCTGCACTTTAAAGCCCATATCAATTATATAATTATATTCTGAATATGTTTTGGTAAACAGCTAAAATAACAAAACCTGTGTCAGTGTCAGTTATAATGTTGTTCCCTCATCAAAAACATACCTGGAGTTGCGTTTTGTTTCATTCATGCCTGTCTGAGTAATCCTCTATTCTCTGGCGCTGAGGTTTTGTTTTTTGTTTTTTTCGAAAACATATAAGGATTGTGATTTACAGGTGTGGAAGACATGAGGCAATACATTTCAAAGACATACACAAAACAAACAAGATAACACGTGCAAATGTGTTCGCTGATGTGTGAGTGAGTATTTTCTATATGGGTAAATGACTGAAAGAACTAAAAATAAAAAATAAATAACTAAACAATACATAAATAAATGAGTTTCTGAGGCCTCAAAACGCTCGGCTGCACAAACCTCCACCTCTTCCATGAACTCCCGCCCACTCCAGGAAGGAGTGATCAGTCAACAAGCCCTCTACATCCAGTCTGCTCTCTTTCATTTATCCAAAAAAAGTTGTACAGCTCACAGACATTTTTCATTTTGTAGTAAAATGGCATCATACATAGAGTTTAGGGAAGTCTGCACTCTGCTGCCCTCTTCGCCTGTTTCTTTATGGCACCAGTAGAGTATGTATTTAAAAATGTTTTCTTCTTCAGATAATGTTTTTAAAGGTTGTAAAATGTGATGTTATTCTATAGGCGACCAAGACTGGTTTAAAAATATGAATAAAAGTAAACTATAGCACCTTTAATTAAATACAATTATAAGATTTATCACAGTTTTTTTTAGCAGCAAATAAAATCATAATACTCACATTTTTGAGTCACTTGAAAATATTTGTTATATAGGTTATTTTAGGACTGTTTTGGCTTCTTGTAATTATAAGATATTTCTAGTACAACATGAAGGCACAGATGCAATTACAGTAAGATTTTTTTTTCTATTAACTTTTGTTTTTTGATAACAAGATACTCTATTTAGAAAACAGGCCTCGTACAACTTTTCATATTAGAGTTGTAATGACAGCAATCACTTAAATTACCCTTCATTTTTTTCTCATTCAAATATTCTGCATGCTACAGCGTTCAGGGAACTATAGACCTATTTCTGCCCACTACTATTACTTTTACTTTTAATTGCTTTTCCTTTGGCCTTTTATACAGTTAGGCTCTGCTTTCAGTCCACAGTTATAAAAGGTGGAAATTGCACAAATTTTTGAATACATTTTTATAGGACTTGTGTCATAGCTTTTGCACTTACTGTATCTGGGAGTCTGCAGGGAGGTGATAGAGGTATAGAAATTAAAATAGAGATGTTAAAAGATGATGAATACCTTTTAAAAGTAGGTGAAACACTACCAGCGCTAATAATAATAATAATAATAATAATAATAATAATAATAATAATAATAATAATAATAATAATAATACAACTGAGAGACTTTCCATAAAGGCAGTAAGAATTTTTCAATTACACTAACCAAGTAATGTTCCTTTCAGTAATTGCTGGTTGTCAGTGGAATAGATACTGACAGGTGTACCAGGAGAAGCTAAGGCATTCAGATGTTATTACCAGGTCGAGCGGTTCTCCGTCCTTTGTCCAATCAACGCGCAACAATGGTGGCTTCGCTGTGGCGGGACAGGCGACCAGCCCGTCCTTACCGGTGGGGAGGTATGTGTCCAGGGGTGTGTCCAAAGCCTTAGCAGGGTCTAAGAGAGAACAGAAATCAGAAAAGTTATTAAAAGCACAGTATGTATGACATGTCAATCAATCAATCAATCAATCAATATTTGTTTATATAGCCCTTTATAACACTCAAGGTGACCACAGTGCTTTCCAATAAAATCAAATTAAAACCAGAGTCTGGGCCCGGCAACAGTCTGGGTCATATTGTAAAACACATCAAGGGCATGAATCATATGAGTAGTCTCTAGAGCTTTATTAAATGAATTTGAATGCTTTCAGACTGATGACATATGAGGACATGTTCCACTTGAGATCCCATCTTTCAGTTCACATAAAGTACTGCAGGTAGTAAAACAACTTCTCCCTGTATAACGCAACAGACATTTAAGATAGGATGTATTTGTTTTCACAAGTCTACAAGTGCCGTTAAGGGAAAACTGACTACTATTTCATACTGAAACGCTGGTATTTCCAAACACTGATGCAATAATAGTAAATGTTTACTTGGTGGAAAGGTGTAAGTAAGAAAAATATTTGAATGGTCTAGGCTGTAACAATATGAATAGAGAGGATGATAACCTTTAGTGCCAATAATAATACCTGCTTTGAGCTGTCCTGCATATGGGATGAAATTATGAAATTAAATAATTATTTTAATTTTATACAACGTCTACAACCCAATATTCATTTTAGCATATTTTACATAGTATAGGTGTAGGTCTGCACTCTCTGAATACTTCTACATCATTCGTTCATTTTCTTCAGCTTATTCCTGTCCCAAATTTGCAAGAGGTAACCATTTTAAAAATCATTCAGATTTTGTTATCTCAGTTTCTTAAATTAGCCTTAAATGGCTACATTTAATAATAATCACTAATAAGGCTAATCAGCTACAGAAAAACTGACACATTTGTTCCTAAGTACAAAACATGTCCCATTGAAAATGCCAATTGTAATGTCATCATAAGTTTTTTTTGTTGTTTTTTTTATCTTCTGCTACCAAAAAAAAAAAAAAAAAAAAAAAAAATCATTAAAGCATTAAAATCTATGTTGCTGCCTATCACTGACCCATTACAGGACCTAACAGAAGTAACCAAATCCAAACCAGTTCCCCTTAATGCATTTTAATTTTTAAAGATTTTTTATATGAAAAACGAAGTGGAGATATGTAAACATACTGGCCAGTACAGGGTTAAGAAACAAAGATGGTGGTAGTTTTATAAGACTAATTTAAAGTGTTCATATGTTTTTTTGGGGGTGGGGAGTGGCACCTTTTGTGACTGGGACATTTTGTGTTCTCAGGGACAAATGTGTTAGTTTGTATTATTCTTTTAAGGGTTAAACACTTGCTGAAGTACTCAACAGAACCCTAATTCATAAAATAAGCAGGAGACTGTTGAGACACCTACGCATCACTGTAAGGTTTGCGGAGGCAGTGGGCGGGGTCAGCAGGCCGTTGGTGGGCATACAGGTGTATCTCCCAGAATCCTCGGGGACCAGTCTAGATATGAGCAGGGTTCCATCCACCATGATCTTAATGCGCGACTTCAGAGAGCTGCAAGAAAGCAGAGAGGGACGCTTTAACCTGCTGCAAACCAAACGGCTATTAGAGAAAGCTATTCCACACAGAGCCATTTAAATTGAATCACCCTGGCTCTCTGCGCAGTGTGGGAGGAGGGACACATCTCCAGAGCTATGTACATGAAGGTTAAGGAAAAAATCGAGTGGGTAGAGAGAGCCCACTCGATTTAGACATGCTTACATTTAAAGAAAAAGCAGAGGGTGAAGACAGCATCACATAACAGCTTGCATATGCACTCTGACAATGTGTTTGCACCAGCCTTGCTGACAGTCAGTCACATATCCAGTTAATTAGCATAAAGGTCAGATGACTCATTTACAGTAACTGACCGGGAATATTATCTCTCCTCATTGCTCTCTCTGCTCGATACAAACAGTGTTTTTAATTACGATGAAAATGCTGCAATGTTAAACAGATTTAATAAAGTCCGTATTGATAGCTACAGTTACACCTAAAACACAAAATATAAACCACAGAGAAGGATAACCCCACACAGAAAAATGGACAGGCAGCAGAAACTCAGTGGGTAGAGTCCACTAACCAGAAGGTTGGCGGTTCAATCCCCGCTACCAGCATTGCATTACTGCCGCGGTTTGACTATGTGATTGGTAGGGCTGGGTACCATTCAGATTTTTTCAATACCAGTACTTAAAAGATACTGGTACTTGAGTGATACTTTTTCTGATACCTATGGTGTGCTACTTCATCTTCTACCATCATAAAACACAGTAATATTGAATAAAAGACCAATTTTTAAAGCAAACTTCTTAGCTAAAATAAAACCAGGAGTTTGTATGATTTATTCTGTTATTTACTTGATTCATGCAAAGAAACCTTAAAGGTCCCACTAGGTATTGAAATAAAAAATATTTTTTCGATACCAGCAGTATTGTAACTTTTCTTTCAATACCACAAAGGTATCATTTAAGAGTGTGTGCCCTTAAATAGACATTTTTATGTGTGTTTAACAGTCAGGGGTCATCACAGCAAATCATTCGGATGGGTATTTTGGCGAAGGTTTTTACTCCAGATGCCCTTTCTCATCCAGTCCTATACATATGGGCTCCGGACCTGCAAATAGTGCAACTGTAGTTTTTTCTACCAGAATATGTTAATTACAAGCCCTGGAATCTCATTATTGGATTTGAGTTTAATTAGGTTTAGCCATCTTTAGTTTTGTCAAGGCAACCATCTTGAAATCCTGAGGGAAACACTGACAATTTTACTGTTAAATAGTCATTTGTAAATGAACATTTAAAGGGACTATATCATGCCTTTATTCATATTTTTAAACCAATCTCAGTCACCTCTAGAACAGCAGCACGTTTTACCACCTTTAAGAACATTATCTTAATAAAAGAGAAAATTAAAATAAGTACTCTACTGGTGCCATAAAGAAACAGATGAAGAGACCAGCAGAGGGCAGCAGAGTGCAGGAAAGTGAAGAGTCCTAGTGTCTTCTGAACACATTTGAAGAAGACAAAAAAAGAAATTAATTTTCTTTAACTTTTAGTACAATGCCATTTTACTACAAAATGAAAAATGCATGTGAGCAATCAGTGGAAACAGAGCTGTGCACCGTTTTTTGGATAAATGAATGAGAGCAGACTGGATGTAGAGGACTTGTTAATTAGTCAATGCTTCCTGGAGTGGGCTGGGGTTCGTGGAAGAGTGTTTTGAGGGCCCAGAACGGCCATGCCAGAGAACAGAGGATTACTTAAACAGGCGTAAATAAAACAAAACACAATTCCAAGTATGATTTTGATGAGGAAACAACAATATAAATATAGTAGAAAGCTCAGATAAGTTGGTTTTGCATAATATAGCCGCTTTAAATACTGTAGTAATGTCAGAGATTTTTTATGTTTTGGCTGCTCCCTATCTCATTCTGAGTTGCCACAGGCAAACAGTCGCACAGTGATTTGGCAACTTTTTACGCCAGATGCCCTTATCATGCAATCAGCCACATACTATGACTGGAGAAGACAATGTTGTTGTTTCTCTTGCCCTGGGACACAACAATGGTATGCGCTTCGGGCAAGAGAAAACTGCCAACCCTAAGGTTGTTAGGCAAACGCATAACCCACGGTGCCACTGTCACCATGAAAAAGTAAATACCAATTATGTTTTACTTATCTAACTTAATTAAACTCACAAAACTTCTATAAACTTTATTTTTACTTGCCTGGAAAATCCAGACTGATATGTCTCTGTGTTATTCTACAGAGAAATATCAGTCTGATCACCACGCCGTCCACAGTGGTTTACTCAAATCCAAACCGTAACATGCATTTTGATTGGTTTATTTAAGCCACACGTTCTTCGCGAGCAGCGTCACTCGTATGCGTCTCCTCACCGACAACAATCAAGATGGCGCACCGAGAAGCTGAGAGTTTGTTTCATTCAGCGGTATGGTACGGTAATGTTGAAATAACTCCCTCGTTCCTCCCTCGTGGCTTCACTACTCCGTTTGTTTACTTTCTCACTTTCTTGTCGCTTTGTTAATGTCACTCCGCCATTTTCTGATTGGCTATCTCCACTGTCCGTTAACTCGGGTTTGCTCCGCCCTAGAAATCGAATTGATTCTAAGGCGACCAGACTCATCCGCTGGTACAGCGGTGAGTCTGGAATTTCCAGGCAACATTTTTACAGCAACAACGAAAAAGATTATTTTAATCACCCTTGAACCAGCTGAAAGAGAATGATACTTGCTTAAAGATCACATTTGTGGCTCACTATTTTTACCCATGTAATTATTACAGAGGAGCTTGTCCCTTAAAGAAGTAATCTTTTTTTTTTTGGTTCACAATATGGGCTGAGAATTCAAAACTAAATCAAAATAATCCCACACCTGTTGGGCTGACCATGTACCAGACGCTGTTTGTAGGAGACAGTACAATTCTCAGTAGAACAATGAGAAAGCAGTCTTGAGCCATTTTCTATCATCCTCAGCTCATCTCCCAGCTATAACTGCTTTAGTGAAACCTTGCCCGATGAAAAGCTCCTTCTGTTCCTCTTGGAGCTGATTCTGGATAATTTCAATTTTCTTTTTCAAGTTATTCTGCTGCAATAGGATTTGAATTCAGTCTAAGCGTCATGTATATGCCGGTTGCAACAACCTTTTATGGTATGAATTTATTACAACCAAAAATCATTGAAATATTTAGATTAAAGTTCATATAAGCAATATTTTGGGGGGAATAAATCATAAAAATGACCAATATGTGTTCAAAGATATGAGGTAAATATGTTTAAATCAAACATTATTTTTGTGGACAACAGTAGAGCTGTAGAGTACAACTGATTTATTTACAAATAAAAATGTATTTTTATGTAGCATGAACGTTGATGTTTGGAAGTGTGCAGCAGAGAGAGGCCTATATACAAATGACCTATTTATGCTTCTTTGCTAACAAAAAAAAATTGCCATCAAGAAATATTTTTGTTAAAAGGGTGACAGAACTTCAAGCCTCATAAACCACGCAATTGTCCCCAATTATTACAGACAAGAAAAAACATTGGTTCTTTCTTTCTTTAACAATACAGTAATATACCGTAGGTTATCTTCTGCAATATATCAATAATCACAATATCGGCGTGATATTATTGGTATCGTGAGCCATGCATAGCTTATTGTATTGTATGACAAGGTACCCTTTATACATATTTTTTTTTTTTTTAGAACTTAAAATTTATTCAGAATTTTTTACAACAACAGAGCATTTCATTCAAATAGCCTCCATAGTCATCAAAATGATTAACTTAAATACAGGCACAGTACCAAGACATTAATACAACACCATCCACAGCACCCTTAATCTACAACCAGAAAAAATAAATAAAAATATATAAATAAAAATAAAATACAGAGAGGCAACCACAACATTAATCAGTTGGACCCCTACACCAACAAGGCCTCCATTGGACCCCATCGCAAGTCAAAGGTGTACTTTTGAAGTCTTAGTAAGTAGGTTATTTTTTCCATTTGGGAAAGCTCTCTTACTTTTTGAATCCAGGCATTATATGAGGGTGGCTCTGTTTTCAGCCACTTAATTGTGATACACTTCAAAGCTGCTGTAAAAAGTATATTTAAAAGATATGATTCGGCCCGCCCCTGTACCCCTGCTGGGATGATGCCAAGTAGTGCAACAGTTAAATCTCTTGGTATGTCAACTTGAAAAACCTGGTTTATAGCACCATACACCTCATTCCAAAAGTTCTGTAGTTTAGGACATGACCAGAAAATGTGTGTGTGATTGGGCACTGCTGTGCCACAGTTTCTCCAGCACAAACTTGGTACATTAGGGTTCATCTTGGCAACAATGTCTGGTGTATTGAAGTATCTACTAATCAATTTCCATTTAAATTCCCTCCATGTATTTGAATTTGTGGATAGGTGTGCTTCTATACATGCCTCCTCCCACATTTCATCAGTTATAGTTTTGGTCGCCTCTGCCTCCCATCTTTGCTTGGCCTGAACAGGTTTGTCCTGAGATATTGACACAAATATTTTATAAAACTTCGTTATCAGTTTTTTATCCCCATCCCCCTTTTGAATCCATATTAGTAAGTCTTCAATTGGTGTGGGATTTAATACTTTGTCCCATTCTGTGTGGGTAGTCAAAAAGGACCGCAACTGTAGATACCTGAAGAAATCAGGCTTTTGAAGTTGAAAACGTCTACTTAACTGTTCAAATGAAATGAGGCCATTTGTATCAATTAGTTGATGTATATACAAAATTCCCTGATCAGACCATTTTATGAAGCCCTTATCTAAAGTAATAGGTGTGAATGATTTAATATGCCCTATGCTTGAGAGAGTAGAAAGCATTTTTGGTAACTTAAATGCAACTCTAACTTTTTTCCAAATACTAAGTGTAGTTTTAGTCCACAAGGCAATGTCCTTAATTGAGATATCTACAAACGGCAGTATGTGCAATGGTACAGGGCACATTGTTTGTTCAATGTTAAGCCATTTTGTGTCAACATCAGCTTTCATCCATGAGATCATTGGTTTCAACTGGGCAGCCCAGAAGTAGTATTTCAGATTAGGAAGGTTAAGTCCCCCATCTCCTTTAAGTCTTTGGAGTGTTTTGTATTTTATACGAGGACGCTTACCTTGCCATATAAATTTTGAAATTATTTTATCCAATACCTCGAACGTAGATCTGGGTATTCCTAATGGTAACATGTGAAATAAATATAACAACCGTGGAAGAACATTCATACGAATAGTTTCAATACGTCCAAGAAGGGAGATAGGTAGTGCTGACCATCGATCCAGGTCATTTCTAATCGTATTTAGTATTTTACCATAATTAGCATCAAACAGTTTATCTAATGAGAGTGGAATATAGATGCCTAAGTACTTTATGCCTATAGGCCACCGAAAACCACTTTGTTGTTTTACCTCCAGTGGGATATTGCTATTGACATCCATAGCCTCTGTCTTGTCAACATTAATTTTATACCCTGAAAAATAGCCATATGCAGAAATTCTTTCCTTCAGACACGGTATAGTTGAGGATGGCTCTGTCAGATATAATAGGACATCGTCTGCATATAACGATATTTTGTGCTCTTCTTTGCCAATCAGAACTCCTTTAATACCATCATCCTCCCTGATGAGCTGGGCCAATGGCTCAATACTAACAGCAAATAAAAGAGGCGACAAAGGACACCCTTGTCTGCATCCACGCTCTAAATTGAATGTAGGTGTCCTGAAGCCATTGACTCTCACAGCTGCTTGAGGAGAAGAATATATTGTTTCAATCCAATCAATAAATTTGGGTCCAAATTTAAACCTTTTTAATGTTTGTATTAGGTATTTCCATGACACTCGATCAAATGCCTTTTGGGCGTCTAACGATATTACTGTTGTTATAGATTTACTTTCCTTCTGATGTGATACAATATTTAATAAACGGCGCAAATTATTTCCATAGTTCCTCCCAGCGATAAACCCAGTTTGATCTGAATGTATAATTTGAGTTATTATGTCATTTAAGCGTTTTGCCAGTATAGCAGTTAAAATTCGTACATCTCCATTGAGCATGGATAAAGGCCTATAAGAACCACAATCTGTAGGATCCTTCCCTTCTTTGTGTAATACTACTATTGTTGCTTCAGACCAGGATGGAGCCATTGTTTTAGTTTCCAGTGCATATCGATAGGCATCTAGTAACAGTGGGGTAAGCACGTCACTGAAGCATTTATAGAATTCATTGATGAAACCATCTGGGCCAGGGCATTTATTATTTTTGAAGGATGAAATGGTTTGCTTGATCTCCCAATCCTGGACTGGCTCATCCAGTTCCTTAGCTACAATATCCGATAGTTCAGGAACACCTATATTCTGTAAATATTGTGCTATACAATTCTCATCTGAACAGGTATCACTATCTTGGTACAAAGATTTATAAAATTTTGCAAAAGTATTTGCTATTTCCTTTGGCTTTGTGATAGATTTGTTCCCTAATTTTAACTTCTGGACAATATTTGAGGATTGTTGTTTCTTAAGTTTAAAGGCTAGAAGCCTACTTGCTCTATTTCCATGTTCATAGTACTGCTGCTTGGCAAAACGAAGATTTCCCTCAATCTTCTCTGACAGTAATTCTTGGAGTTCTCTGCGGGTTATATTCAAATCAGACAAGATGCTAGGAGCCGCATCCTGCTTATGTTTATGTTCCAAATCTCTGATTCTATTCTCTAATTCTTGCTGTTTAGCCATTTTTTGTCTTTTTTTAGCTGTTGCATATGAAATAATGCAGCCTCTAAGATAGGCCTTCGCACAGTCCCACAGAACAATAGGGGATGTCTCTGGTGTTTTATTTATGTCTAAATAATTTCTGAGTTCCGTTTTAATAAGGGCAATAAAATCTTTATCGTTAAGAAGAGATGCATTCAGTCTCCATTGCCTAGAGGTTGGTGTCAAGCCTATATCCCACTGAAGCACAATGGGGGCATGATCAGAGATTGTAATAGGCATTATTATTATATCATTGATTCTATGTAGTTCAGCTTTGTAGGTAAAAAAAAAATCAATCCTTGAATATGATGTATGTCTGCTCGAATAGAAAGTAAAATTTCTCTCTTTAGGGAATTTAGATCTCCATACATCCACTAGACCAGTCTCCTCAGATAGACATTTGAGGGTTGCACCCATTTTGGATATAGGGGATTTAGAAAGAGGTTGCCTGTCCAATTGTGACATTACACAGTTAAAGTCTCCCCCGACGAGTAGAAGACCAGAGCTGTACTCTGCTATCATGTTAAAAAGTGATTTGACAAACCCTGGCTGATCCTCATTTGGGGCATATACATTCACAAGAGAAACTGCCACACCATCGATTAACCCATTTACCAGTATGAACCTTCCCTCCCTGTCTTTATGTACCATAATTTCAGTAAAATTTACTTGCCTATGTATCAATATAGCCACACCCCGCTTTCTTCCTGAACAATGTGATGAGTAGTACACTTTATCTGCCCAAGATTTTTTCAATTTCTGATGTTCGTCATCTGATAGATGCGTTTCTTGTAGTAGCGCTATCTGACACCTATAATGTTTAAGTTGAACTAATATTTTTTTCCTTTTCACTGGGCTGTTAAGACCCTTCACATTATAACTTATTATTGTCAACGCACCCATGGCTAACTTAAAGAGTGTCTATAATAACAATAGGAAATTGGAAAAACTGTATCAGAGGCAGAGGCGGCCAGCCATCATTTGTGACAAGTAATATGAGGTAAGGATCTATTGAAATATCAAGTATAGCAGTGGAATATAGAAAGACTAAAACATTAATATGCAATGTACTTGGAGCCTGGTAAAATTAACATCCAAACATGTAAAGAATTTAAAAGCTCTGTTGTCCTTTTAAGTATTGGAAGATCCTTGGGGAACATAAGGATTAGAACGCAAAAAACAATGTTATTAACATTACATTGAACTGACGCAGTGCAAAACAGTGGGTTTAAGTCCCTAGCCACTATTAGTGAGCAGCAACAGACACAGTTCACAAATTGACTGTGTTTACACCTTGAGAGACGGTAAAAGAAAAAGAAAAGAAAAAATATATATTGGAGTTCAGACCCCTGCAGACATATGTGTAAATGCAGAACGACATGATATAAAACACACAAAGAATAAAAAAATAAAATAAAAAAAATAAGAACGATTACCAGAGAGATGCCTAAAGTCATCCTGATACAATTATACACAAATTTAGTTGAAAGGTGGCAAGATGAATAATATTTTTTCTCTGAAATGGAATAGTTTCAGCAGAAAAATATAACATTTTTGTCGCAGTGAGCACTAGAAAGACATAGCATAAATGCGACTGGTAAAGCTATTATAAACAACTGACACATATTACATTTTAGGCATAGTTGCAATGTTATGGGAATTCAAATATTGTCTTATCGTCAAATACCAATTTAAGGATACATTTAAATTTTTTCCTCGGAGGCGGAAATAATCGTGTTCTTAACGTATTCCATGGCCTTTGCAGGGTCCCGGAATTCCTTACTATCATTCTTGTAGGTGACTCGAAATCTGGCAGGATAAAACAATCCAAAGCGCACACCGCTTCGACCACGCAGCACTCTCCGTACATCAGTAAATGCAGCTCGGGCTTTCGCAACACTGGCGGTGTAATCTGGGAAGATTGCGATCCTTTTACCATTGTAGGTCAGCGGGGCTTTGTCCCTGGCTCTTCTCAAAATATCCACAGCGTCTCCATCGTAGTGCAGCTTGGCAATAATGACACGGGGTCTCTCGTCTCCCGACTTCCTAGGCGCAAGTGCGCGGTGTGATCGATCAACTTTTATGTCCCGGTCCATCTGTAGAGCTTGTCTGATCATTTTAGAGACCTCGTTTGGACTGCTGGAGTTAGGCTGTTCATCAATGCCGACAATACGAATGTTCCCGCGCCTCATTCTGCCCTCCAAGTCTTCACACTTATCCCGTAGTGTTATTATTTCACTTTGGAGCTCAGTTACAGTAGTCTGGAGCGTGGTGACCTCGTCTGACCATGTAGACAGTCCACCTTTCATATCCTGTATATCGGTTTCTATCGAGGCAAACTCTGCTCGCATAGCCGTGGCATTGCTAGCAATTTCGGCCCGCATAGCCTGTAGCTCGACCCTGAGAGCGTTGAAGTCTTCGGACAGCGCACTCCTGAGTTCTTCTCTTATGATTTGTGATATCTCATCCCTTACAGATGCTAGAATCTCGACTTTAATGTCCTCACCAATGCCTGGACTCTCGGGTTGTGGTTCATTATCTTCTGGAGTGCGTTGCCTCGTGGTTCTTGCTAGCTTAGAAGTAACGTTAGCGCTATCGAACTTAAATTTTCGCAGTTTTTCCGCCATTCCGCTTAATTATTAAATATTGCCAGTGCCTTCAGAGCTTAAAATTGTTAACAGCCAAGTTTAAGTAATGTTCGGTTGGAAACTGTCGTTTTTCAAAGGTAATATGTTTAAAAGTCTGCAGGAGCTCTGATAAAGACGTCTTTACTCCATCCTGGCTCGCTAGCGCCCCCCCCTTTATACATATTAAGATCCAATGGAGACAAGATATTTTATTCTTTGCAGAGACCATTATGTCACCTAAACAATTGCCGCCTTCACAGTTTGCTAATTGCGGTTATTCAAATTGCAATTTCGATTAGATTTTGATTAATTGTGCAGCCCTACTTGGCCTACTTTTGTAGCATAATTCAGCTTTCATTAAAGTATCAATGATGGCGAGTAATTCACTCATGTGGACAGAGTCAATGAGATGATGCCAAACCAAGTTCACAATTAAAAACAAGATGAGTCCTTATTTAATTTAATTTAGCCAACCCACCTTAAGTTGGCGTCTGCATAAACACAATATAAAGTGGTTAGAAAAGCCATTCATTCGTATTAATAGTATTTACATTTACATTCAAGTATGGTAACCAAAGCTATGTTTTCCATGATAATTTTGCCCAGATAAAAAATACTTATCTAGGTCTTCTTGTCTAATGTTATAATATTAAATGAAGTGATTAAAAAGTAGTAATGTCTCAATATTTCAGTTTTTAAAATTTAAAGCCCAACTCCTAAAAAACAACTCCAAAAAATAACTTAAACCTCAGAAACTTGCACCAGCCTTGAAGCACATAAATGCAGCATTTTTCTTCAGTTCAGCAAAATCCAATTTGTCAAATTCAACCAAAATAACTTCACCATTAACAAAAAACATGTTGATACTGGAGCTTAATCACTGTTTACCAAGGCCGTAGAGCATGGGTCACTAATGGACAGATCTAAATCCGGACCCAGACGCCGTTCCATCTGGACCTGAACCCATGTACCACACCACAGACACAAATCTGTTCAGCCCCACACTCACTGGGAGCGCAGCAGCGCCTCTCTCGGACCGTGTCAACAAGCAGTGTGTCCTGGCACTTTAAAGCCCTCTAGTGAACAGCGCTAAAGTAATCAGGTGTGTTTTCTGTTATTGTCCAACAAAATGACAGACCTAGGTCCAGACTGTGTGTAGAGGGACAGGACTGCTTGATTTAAAACAGACAGAAGTTTTCTCTTTACAGATCAGTGAGAGAAGCTGAAGATGACACACGCTGTGAGCGGTTCTGTGCCATAGCTCATCCTCCCCACTAGAGTTTGTCCCTCTGTCCCACAGAGCAGAGAACTATCTCATATTCAGTGGAGAATTGGGATTCAACATGTGTTCTGAGGAGCAGTACAGTGCCCTTCAGTTTTACAACACTGCCTGCATTAAGCTAGATAGCGAATCTTCGCAGGTTATGCTTTCAGCCAATCAGATCTGCAACTGCAATATGGCGAAGTGACTGTAAGTGAGAGAAATGGCAGAGAAATGAGAGATTGACAAATTTAGAAAAGAAAAACAGAGGTCAGCTCTAAACCCTGTGTTCCGAGTCAGGGACCATTATTGAAAACATTTTTATTTGCTTGTATTTATTTGATATAAAGAAAAAAATATGTCTACTTTTTATTTTAATATTTCATACCCCCAAGTTTGTATAAAAACTGATGTTAATGTTAGGAAAATGTTATTGCCATAATACAAAGACACAGATGTTGATGTAAATGCAATGGTTTTTCAAGGCACAAAATAACATTGTGGTGTATCTGGAACTTCGCTCAAAAAAAATTTCACAAATTGAACCTTAGTGAATTTTAACTGATGACCCCTGCCATAGAGTTGAAACTGTCTTTTAGAGCCTTCTTTTTTCTGACTATTGTGTGTCATTTTGTGAAGGTTTTGTAAATTAGCAGAGTTTATTAGCACCACAAGCATTTAACACATCTGGTAAATCCCTATAGCAGCACTTGTACACACCATTAGCCTGAGCAGTGGAGCAGCGCTTTTTTCTCTGCTGCATTTAAACTTGGACAAAAGTGAGTAATCTTACTTTGAGGGCTTAATTGAGCTATGAGCACAGTCCAAGTTTGCTCTGCTTGTAAAAGTTACAGCAGTTACAGCATTATGTCTTCAGTACGGGAAGGTCAGACCATCTGTGAAGCACATAAACCCAGCAGTACTCTGGGTGAAGACTAACATAGCAGTCAACCACCAGGGGGCATTCATTTGTTCTTTCTGTATACTATATGTCATGTCAGCAATACAGTCTGTAATTATGATTAATAATAGGATAAATTCAAAGTCCGCACTAACTCAAAGTCTTTGGCATGTCAAGACCCAAGCCCTGGCTTTTTCCTTTTTAGAACCATTTGAATTTCACACGAGAAAAGGCTTTTTGCAGCAGAACTGGCTTTTTTCTCTGCAGCGCACATGCCAGGAATAAAGCACTCTTTCATCACCAGCCACTTTATTAATTCAACACTTTAGAGAGAAACCTTTCTGTTGACTTCTACAATATGCACCTTTGATCAGCACCACCTGCTTGAACTCTCTCTACAGATGGATTAAATACCACATCAGATAAATAGTTGTATTACCAATCCTTCATGACCAATAAAAACTTTGTTCAAGATCAATGGATTCATATATAAATTCATAAAAAGTTCATACATAGTGTGGATTGGTTCGACAGTCAAGAAAGGCCTCTGCTATCATAAAAGTGCAGTAGTCAATTTAGTTAGCTTACTGTTAGAGTTGCCAAAAAATGTTTGGGGAAAAACTAAAAAACAGGTGAGTGGTTTCCCCTGGGACACTGTTTTTTTACTCCAGTGCAACACTGGAGAACTAACTCTGTGAATCTTTGTCTGTATATTGTAAAGTTCAGTACTTTATTGTTCCCGTAGGGAAATTTGTTCCAATTTGTTTGTTGCATTTGCCCCAGCAGCACTGAAGGGGCAGTGGCCTGTTCAATGTCTGGGGACCAGGAGCCAGGATTCTGGGCAGGAGTACCTAGCTGGAGGATTAGCCTGTTGTGCATGTTCTACCCAGACACAGGTAGAACATTTATCTTGTACAGCAAGTTGGATTGTTGTGAAATTTGTCACACAATTAAGAAATGAATCTTGTCAGGCTTTCGCTGATTCGTTTGGTTCCAAGCCAATGGTGTGACGGTACTTCCGCGAGTCAGTGGGTTTTAGGTTTGTTAGCAGCAAGCTGGCACTTTATCCATTAACCTCCAAGTACTCTTCTACTGAAAGTCCCGCCCCATCACAAACTTTTGCAACGGGAGGCATTCCACATTTCGATAACTTTCACAAATCTGTGCTAACGTTATCAATCTGGCTTTTGCCAGGTTAGGAAAATCACCACAGAGTCCAGACATTAACCCCACTGAGAATCTTTGGGATGTGCTGGAGTGACTGCCTACCCAAAAAAACACCAGTATTTTGTTGGACTTTTAGCTTTGATTACGGCATGCATTCCCTGTAGCATCATTTCAATAAGCTCCTGCAGTGTCGCAACATTTGTTTCCATTCAGCGTTGCATAAAATTTTTGCCAAGATCTTGTACTGATGATGGGAGAATCGAAACACTGCGCAAAGTCTTCTCCAGCACATCTCAAAAATTCTCCGTGGGGTTAAGGTCTGGACTCCAAGGTCTGGAGTCCATGTGTGAAAATGATGTCTCATACTCCCTCAACCACTCTTTCACATTTTGAGCTTGATGAATCCTGGCATTGTCATCATGGAATAAGCCCGTGCCATCAGGAAAGAAAATGGAGTAACCTGGTCATTCAGTATATACAGGCAGTCAGCTGACCTCATTCTTTGGGCACATAACATTGCTGAACCTAGACCTGACCAACTGCAGGATGCTCTCTTTTTTTTGGCCAGGCAGTGTATTTGAACAGGTCATTCAGGAGGAATTCAGTAAAAAGGTTAAACAAAAATCATCTGGACAAAGTTTGTTTTGCAGACATGGGCTTGTCTCCAGCCCAGGCCATTCAGTTACTAATTGCACTGAGTCCCATCAGGTTTAAACACTCCTCACAGGGAGGGCCAACATCTTCTACTGACACAGCAGCTAACTTTGAAATTAAGTCTTCCACATGAAATGACAAGACGTCTTCTAGAAAACAAACTTTGTCCAAATGACCTTTCTTGTTTAACCTTTTTTACCACCACCTTTATAGTTCTCATTAAGCTCAATGCCAGCACAAAACAAAAATCAAGCAGAAGCAGCAGCAGCCATGCAATACCCTCTGAATTATTCTCTGAAGCATATGGCTAATTTGCATAATCAACAAAGTAAAACTGATAAGAAATATGCAGAAAAAAAACAAACAAAAAAAACTGCATACTACTTTTTCTTTCCTAATATTCATAACCATCACACATTTAGTTAATTTGCTAATAGACAATGCTAAAAATACAAACAATAGCAATATCTCACTATGATCATACCCAAAAAATATCTTGAAATGCATTTTTTTAAACAGGTCATTACTATATAAATGAACTAATGATTTTTTTAGAGGTAAGTTTGACGAACCTCGAATGCTCTTTTTCTTAACTCACTTATTCTTGTTGAATACAGAATTGAGAATTTGTCTAAACTATTTTAACTCTAAAGTTTTCTCATTGGAGAAAACTAAAGCTGTCTTATGCAACAGATAACCCTTCTTCTGTCTTTGTCAGTGCTGTGATGACATCCCACATCAAAGAGACAGGTTTGACTATAACTAGCTTCAACAAACCTCCTCAAAAGATTTTAACGTGAGAAATAAAATGTAATATAAATTTAGTCTGAAAAAAAATCCTCTGCACCTTTTCACAGCTACGACAAGATCAAAAGATAAGAGATGTGCTACTGGACTTACTCAATGTGATAAACGTTCTCCTCGCCTCTGTGCCACACGTAGGTCATGTTGGGGGGGTCTGCCACAGCTTGGCATTGCAGCAAGGCATTCTGGGACATGTTGAGAGAGGTACTTTTGGGCGGTAAGATGATCACGGGAGGGCCTAAGGAAAAAAAAAACAGATTATTAAGTAGGTTTAAAGACAAATGTGAATAAGATCAGAATTATACCACTTTTCTCACAGAGTAGCTTTGTTATTTTAGGAAGATGAGGTTATTGAACCTTATTTGAATCAACTATTACAAAAAATTACACTTATTATTGTCAGAGCTGTTTATTTGAAAAAATAATATGGTTATTGCAGTTTATTTGGGTGTTCTTTACAAATATCAATATATCAGACTCAAATTTGCATACAAGGCCACTTATTGCATTGCTCTTTGTTTAATTTCATATATTACCGAAAGTCTGACTTTGCTTTACTGCATCTTTTTACCATTATTCATCTAAGTCTGTGAAGACTAATTCATTATTAGACTAATTCATCCAGGCTAATTGAATCACAACAAAAAGGTTAAAAAGGACTCATCTGGACTGGAATTGCTCTTATCTAAGAGGCTTTCTCAATTCTGAA
This sequence comes from Bostrychus sinensis, assembly GCA_020698575.1. Lineage (NCBI taxonomy): Eukaryota > Metazoa > Chordata > Actinopteri > Gobiiformes > Eleotridae > Bostrychus > Bostrychus sinensis. Next base: position 31,698,255 of record CM036239.1, read on the forward strand.
ATATAACTGGAAAGAGAGCAGCATTATATCCTCATAGGAAGGAGAAGATTTAGACCTCAAACTAAATTCTATTGGTTAAGAAGACTTAAAAGACAACTAAATAATGGTAAACCTATAAACAATATGACTCAATAACATATGACCTTGTCTGCAGAAAGACTGAAAAGAAATCATATTTTTAATTAAGCCATTCTGTGGCTGCAGTTTTGACAAAAAAACAGGGAAGCTGAATAATTTTGAGGGTTTTTTGCTCTGAATGTAGCAGAGAAGATATACGTATGTGCCAATGCATAGCTAAACTAATACATTTACTTATATATATTTTAGACATATATATATATTTTTTTTATATATAAATTTTATAACTAAAATGAACTTAAACTAAGATAAGTAAATAAAACATAAAATCAGCTGAATAACTCCCATATTATTTTTAGCAATCAATATGTAAAGATCGCAAATATTTTCTCATCCGCTCACTAAAAAATGCTTCATCTATTTGTCATTTTGTCAACATGTTATATCCAACACAATCTGGTATCACATCATAAGATACATTACTAAAATCATATTTATCACGGAGTACTTGTCATCTTTGTGCCTTGCCTGCATTGTGTCTCACCATAACATATTCATCTGAAAATCTGCTTTTACATGCATATGAACTTAAATGACATTCTTAATCCACAGGGTTTAATATTACATCAGCTCACCCTTTGCAGCTAGGTATAACCACTTCAACTCTTCTGGGAAGGCTTTCCATAAGGTTTAGGAGTGTTTATGGGAATTTTTGACTATTCTTCTAGAAGGGCATTTGTGAGGTCAGACACTGATGTTGGATGAGAAGGCCTGGCTTCTTCGCTCTAATTCATCCCAAAGGTGTTCTATCGGGTTGAGGTCAGGACTCTGTGCAGACCAGTTAAGTTCTCCTCCACCAAATTCGCTGATCCATGTCTTTATGGACTGTGCTTTGTGCACTGGTCATGTTAGAACAGGAAAGGGTTATCCTTAAACTGTTCCCACAAAGTTTAAGGATAACCCCCCACCCCCAACCCCCCTCCACCAAACTTCATACTTGGCACAATGCAGTCAGACAAGTATCGTTCTCCTGGTAACTGCCAAACCCAGACTCATCCATCAGATTGCCAGATGGAGAAGCGTGAGCATTACTCCAGAGAATGTGTCTCCACTGCTCTAGAGTTTAGTGGCGGTGTGCTTTACACCACTGCTTCTGACGCTTTGCATTGCCCTTAGTGATGTATGGCTTGGTCATGGAAACCCACTCCATGAAGCTCTCTACGCACTGTTCTAGAGCTAAACTGAAGGCCACATGAAGTTTGGAGATCTGTGGCAATTGACTCTGCAGTAAGTTGGCGACCTCTGTGCATTACACGCCTCAGAATGCAGAATTTGTTGACCTCACTCTGTCATTTTACATTGGTCACAGTCACTGTGGTTCTCAATCGCTTCCACTTTGTTATAATATTACTGACAGTTGACTGTGGAATATTCAGTAGCGAGGAAATTTCATGACTGGACTTGTTGCACAGGTGGCATCCTATCACAGTACTACTATTGAATTTACTGAGTTCTTGAGAGCAACCCATTCTTTCACAAATGTTTGTAGAAGCAGTTTGCATGCCTAGGTGCTTGATTATATACACATGTGGCCATAGAAGTGATTGAAACACCTGAATTCAATAATTTGGATGGTTGAGTGAATACTTTTGGTACTCAGCACATTGTACTTTTTAAAAGCGCTAATTGAGACTGACGCCTCACGTGTCTCATACACATTAGTCATCATTAAACAGGTTCGTCCCATTTGATCCAGAGCAGCCATTAGCCTAATCCACGTGGCACTGCTGCACAGAAACAAAGCCAAAGCCCAGATAACACATTAGTACGGCTTGGCCTGAATACTCTTTAAACACGATGTTACTAAATGTGACCACTGTAACTTTTGGACATTTAGAGAGAGAGAGCTTAAAGCTTATCATTTATGTATTTTCCCAGTGTGTCACAGCTATGTAGGAGACAGTAGGAGCGAGTAGGAGGAGCAGAGGAGCGCTGAATTAAATCCCACAGAGTATTATGCAGTAGTGTGTCGGTGTAATCCAATGACACACTCCAGCTTTTGCATATTCTACATTTTAGTGCCTTTAAACTGGACGGTACACTCGCCTTAGTCATATTATTAGACAGAACACTTTAAATGTGTTTAAATGCAAATATCTAATCAACACATCTGGCAATAAGGGTGAGGTTCAAATGAGCATCAGAATGGGAAAGACTGAAAAAGCATATCATGGGACCTTTAATAAAAAAAAGCCTAAGTGACATCATCAAGTCTAATTTATTTTACAGATGATTCCTAATACAATTAACTATTAGACGTTGACACAGGTTTTCTTCAATCCAAGGGGGATCTGGTAGTCACGTTTAAATTCTCCGGTGCCTTGTTTGAACTTCAGGAGTCTGCACAGCTCCATGCATTGACTTCTAAACATTTGATTGGCTGAATGTGGCTAACCCATTTCACATACTGTATACCCTTTTACATTTGCATTTATTCCATTTAAAAATATTCAACAGGCTCAGTTTTATGGAGCGAGGCAGACAATATAATCATTACAAATCTGTGGCTGGAGATCCCAGTAGATATGATGCCTCGTATCATTATATTAGTGTTATCTTGGAGGCGACAGACGAAGTGTTTGCCGCAGTTTGGGGTTGTATTAGTTTTCAGTCTCATGATGCAACGGGGAGAAACACAGATTTAAATTGCACTAGCTTGGAGACAGTTATGCCACATCAGCTTCAGAGAAAGGGAAGAGTGCGTAGATGAACAGACAGCAGAGGAAAAGGCCCTGCTCAGAGTTGACGGTGAAATGTGTCAGAGAAGATCATATTTAGAAAATCAATTTATTTTGTCTGTTTAGAGTTCAGCTGGATACTAAGGCCATGGCTCAATGAAGCCCTTTTAGCAGTATTTTTCACTTTGTCCGAGTTTACATGCTTAAGAGACCGCATAATGTGTAAAGGTATGTTTGGTTTTGAGATTTTAATTAACAGATTTTAGGCTGAGAGAGGGGAATGACATTGAGGAGACCAACAGCAGACAAAATAGTTCAAGCATGTGGTGTGTGCCCTACCTGGTGAGCTGCTCCGGGTGTTTAATTAGCCTGGCCGGCCAGACAAATTCTTTTCCTATTCTATACAAGAAGTTAGTCTGATACCCCTTTACTTAAATTTAATTTCTATAGACGGAACAATTGCAGTCGGAGAAGCCAATCAGAGAAACAAAGGAAGAAGTGCACTGCTGACCCAAACAAACATGGTGGATTTTTACATTTTTGTCAAACTGCAGAATACACTGTATTATGAGCAGTTCTGTACTTATTTCTGAAAGGGGACAACAACAAAAGCCAGTTGTATAAAGACTTGTGGAAAAAGTGGTTTTGTTTGAATGTGGTTGTTACGTTGGACGTCAACGGGACTTTACTGTTGTTAAAATGGAAACAAGACGAAGAAAAAGATCACACTGAGGACTGAACAACAACATAGACTTCAGCAGAATTAACAGGTGACGAGGGAAAGCGCTAAATGCTGTTATTCAGGTCAGAGAAGTTAGCCATATTCCTATTTGTAAGACACCCTGCAGATAAACGGCTGTGCTAGACTAGTTCCAAATCCGGCGGAAAGAAATGAGAGAGAAGGATGCCCTTGTCCACACAACCCTCTACATTTATCCAGACTAAAGTTAATTTTTGTCTCCAAATTGGGGAATTAAACCAGAGAGCTCCCACACCAGAGAAGGTGATGGTTTTGATCCATCACCTTCTCTGGTGTGGGAGCCGCTGTTGTGTCACTAAGCAAGACACTTCACCCTCCTTAACTATGAATGAATGTGTTAATGTGATTGTGTGTTTGGTGGTGGTTGGAGAGGCCATAAACACAGAATGGCACGTCTCCGTCAGGCTGCCCCAGGGCAGTAGCTCACCACCACCAAGTGTAAGTGAGGAGTGAATGAAAAATAGTCATGTAAAGTGCTTTAAGAAGTTTAGGACTGAAAAGTACAATATAAATATAATCCATCATTTTAATTATAATTTTATTTTTACAATTTTATTCTTACAATTTTTTTTTTTTTTTACTTTTTTTTTTTAGATTTGGGAACTACCTTCACTAACAGGGACAATTTTTGTGTTGTGAGGTCTAAAAGTCATTATTGCATACATTGGTTTATGTTGTTCATGTCTCGTAGTTTGGCAACTTCTCCAAGTACTGCATTGATTTTTATTTTATTTTTATGCACATTAAGATAAACAAAACAAGCAGAGCAGACCATTTGCAGTAAAATAATGGAACAGGCCCACAGACAGACAGAGAGATATGCAGGCTGACCTTTGATATTGACTCTAGTGTTGTGGCTCACGTTTCCCTGAGAATTGGAGGCATGGCAGGTGTACCGTCCACCAGTCTGCGTGTTCACCGCTGACACTGATAAAACTCCGCCCTGTAAACATAACAGACAAGAATATACTGAGATCCACAGAGCATATAACAAAGAAACATGGAGACAGATGGGACTGGCAGACTGATAAGACAGAAAGATAAGATAGATAGATAGGGTCTGTTTACACTCAGCTACTTCATACATCTCAGGCTAGTTGGTGTGTGTTACAAATGTTTACCATAGAAATTAACAAAACAGCCTCCAACAAAATAGGTAAAGCTTTTGTCTGCATCGGTCTGTTTTTTAGTCTGTTAGCTAGATGGCTCAAAAAGTAATGGTTGGCTTCCAGTGAAATTTGCAGTCACCTTCTCCGCTCTCTTCCATTAGGGGTCGCAGGTATTACAGTTATTAATGGGCCTTAGGCGGGTACTCCCTGGACAGTGAGTGGCCAGTTAGTTGCATGGCTAACATTTAAAGTACGTACATGTTTGAAACATATTTTCTATTTATATGTCTATTTGAAAGGGACAGGATAAAAAAAGCATTGTTACAGTTTCAGAACAAAACAATGCCATGATCATAGGCCATCTAACTAACAGCTAATTTGCAGACCAGATCCCTTAAACAAAAGAGACAATAACAAACCATCGACTAAATTATGAAACTACAGAAGCGCTGAACTGCCACAGTGAAAGAAAAAATATTGGTAGTGTTTCTCGTTAATACAAGAAAGTTTCATGTTATAACGATATCTTTTTCTTGTTAAAACATGATAATATTATGTTAAAATAAGATAACTTTCTCATTTAAATGAGATAATTTTATTGTTTAATATGTAAGTTACATTATAATGTAATAACTTGTTAAAACAAGATCATGTTTTCCCTTAATTGCCAGTTTAGTAGTGATACTGTTCATCTACATTATGGCTTCTTCAGAACATAAACAGAGCCTCCATTCATCTTTCCATCTGCTCCCTCCTCTAGTTGTCTGCGCTGCTCTGATTGACAAAGTGTAACATTTCCTGAGGCATTATAGGAAAACATGACCGGTTTTAACCAATGACTGTATATAAGAAACTTTTTGGTAAATGAGTAATGAGTATGTAAACTCTTTTCACGGTATAACGTGAAAATAAACTTGTTTAAATGAGAACGTTATCACGTTATAACGAGAAAATTACCTTGTTTAAGCATATTATCACGTTTTAACGATAAAAAGATCTTGTTGTGAAACTTTTTTTATTAACAAGAAATGCTGCCAATATTTTTTCAGGCAAAACAGTAGCTTATATAAATAATTAAAGGTCTAATTTTATGCTTTTTTTCAGGCTTTTTGATATAGTTATGGACACCTATTTCATGTTTTATGAATTAAATGAAAAGTGTTTATGCATGGAAAACATCTTCTTTTGGGGAGCTGTTACTTTTACTTTGCAGTGAACGCTTGGATCAGGTGTCTCTCGCCCCCTGCTGGCAACACTGGGGAATAGACAGAGCATAAAATGGCTATTTAGCACGGCTATAAGCAACACGGCACTAACCAATAAATAAATGAGCTGACTGCTTTGTAGTGACAACAATTTAAGTTCTGAAATTATGAGAATGAATGCAGTGATGTTGTATGGGCTTTAAAAATGCGCAGGAGCACTTCCTGGTTTCACGTGTCTACGTAGAGCCGTGAGACCGTTTCCAGCTCTCGAGATGGGCAGTGGCTCATATTTATTCAAATATGCATGAATAAAACATAATACTACTCCAGATATGTTGTTGTGGTGGAAACACATATTGTGGCTGCAGTTGTTGGAATACATACTTAATATGCCTTAATTTGGTTGAAAATAAGACAACAGTGACCCCTAAATTCCACTGCAAGCGTAAGCACCGCGCTGTGAAGCACCAGCGGCTGACGGCACTGACCTGCGCCCACTGGAAGTGTTTTGTAATGGCAGCGCGGCAGCGCAGCACCGCAGAGCTTTGAGCACCGGGGGGAAGGGGGCATGTGCAGGAATTGCGAGATCACGCGATAAAGGCCTCCAATAAAGATGGGAGCGTGACCAAAACAATCTTCATTCACCAGAAGAAGGACAGAAAACAACAGTTTAACTTCTCATCCATGGCTCTTTGACTGTTGTTACAAATTTGTGACCTGATTTGTTGTTACAATGACTTGTGACCTGAACTGTCGGCCTCTGGTGCAATAGGAAGGGTCGCAAGTGCGACAGGATGTGACTTGATTTAAGAACACATTCATGTGTATAACAGATTCAGATTTTATTAACATTAAATTTACATGTATTGTACATTTTTACAACCACATAAGCATATATATATATATATAAGTTATGTAAGTTATGGTTTTTTTTGTGAAAATCCGGAAGTTACACTCGTTCAGTATCCAGTTTGGTGCGATCTGATCTGTGTAGATTGACGTGGACTAGGTGCGCCGTCACAGAAAAATAGAACTGTGGCATATCTCCGACGAAGCGCCACGCACTCTTGAGCCAGAGCCACGCCACGAGCAGTGGAAGTGGTCTCATTCACTAGAGAGGAAGTGTATTTGAAGCGCAGTGCATGGTGCTCACGCTTCCAGTGGAGTTTAGGGGTAAGGAAGACTATTTTATCTAATGCATTAAGTTACTGTGGCAAAGACAGGCAAAGTAAAGTAATAGTAAGGCCATTAAGTGAAAAATAAATGTTATTATTATTATATGTTATGTTATTGCTAAAGTTACAGAAAGTTAAGGATAAATTATGAGCCCCTTACAGCTTTCTTCACTAGTGTGTAGTGAAGAAAGTTGTAGGGTGCTCACAATTTAGCCTCCTACAGAGTCCAATTCTATATTGGAAGCGAGGACTATGGACTATGGAAAGAGAGTGGTTTCAGTTGCAGCCTTTGTAAGATGTGTTAATGAAAAAAGAAAGGCAATCGTCTCTATAGGAAAATTATGGATCAGTGCAGAGTTGCAGAAGTGCTGTGGGCTCTCCTATTTGAGAATGCACTCAGATGAAGCAGGACTTTAAAATGCTGGAAACTAATAAGAAAAAATGTCCAGAGCAGAAATTCGGTCTGGCTGCAATATTCTACCCAATTTAATATCAGACAAAGAAAGATCCCATTTGTGGAGGCAGAACAGGGAGCAGTGTATAACAAATGGTCAAATTATTTTAGCAGAGAAACAAGCATTGTATAGATGTGGGACTGAGCAGCTTAAGGCGCACCGGGGTTACACAATTTCATCTCTATATGTGCAAACAGTTGGTGCGCAGAGAGCTGTTGTAGCGTAGCATTTATCTGATCTCTGCCTCGGTTCAGCGCTGAACGGTGGCCTGTGTGTGGGAGCCAGCCATTATCTGGAGAGGACTGAAACTTTTCTCCCACTTCACTAAAATGATTCATGCATCTATATCTACATGATATTGGTGAATGGAAGGGAGAGCTCAGAGCGAAAATTATGCTATTTTTGTTGTCTGCAAAGTTTAATCTTTTGGCCTTTCTTGGAAATGGTTTGTTATCAGTATGCTTTTCTATAGAAGGCAGTTCTAATTTGCGATGGTGAGAGACATAATTAGACGTGTGCTTGAAGTAGGAGTGCTAACAGGCGCAAAGAAGACAACGACCAAATAGGGAATGTATTCAATGCTTTCAGATTGTGTAGCAATATTATCAGCAAATTATATGAACATAGTAGACATTTACCAAGACCTAAAATATAAATGTATTTAATTAATTTCACTCATCTAAAGCATTATTATAGACACCTGTTCAAATGCTTCTAAATGCAAATATCAAATAACTAATAAAGCAAATATAAACTCAAAGCTTTTAAAACAAATGAGCATGAGAAAGGAAAAAAACTAGGTTTAAAGGGGCTATATTATGCAAAATTGACTTTTCTGAGCTTTCTGACTTTTCTGAGCTTTCTACCATGTTATAATGTTGTTCCCTCATCAAAACCATACTGGAGTTGTGTTCTATTTCATTCACGCCTATTTGAATAATCCTGAATTCTCTCATGCTGAATTTCTGAGGCCTCAAAATGCTTGGTTGCACCAACCTCCACCTCTCCTACAAACCCTTGCCCACTCCAAGAAGCACTGACCAATCAACATCCTCTCTATATTCAGTTTGCTCTCATTCATTTATATAAAAAAGGGTGTACAGCTCTGTTTTCACTGATTCTTCACAGACATTGTTCATTTTGTGGTGAAATGGCATCATACAAAAAGCTTAAGTAAGTGAAGTTCCTTTTATCCTTTAATGTATGTTCAAAAGAACATTCTGCAGTCTCCTGCACTGTGCTGCCCTCAGCTGATCTATACACCATGTCTTTTATGGCACTAGTAGAGTATTTATTACAAACGTTTTCTTCTAGTCAGATAATGTTTGGTTGTGAAATGTGCTGCTGTTCTAGAGATGACCAAAATTGGTTTAAAAATATGAATAAAGCATAATATAGCCCCATTAAGTGACTTCATTCATTTGCATTCATTTTTCAGTTTCTGACCCAGACAACTGTGCAATTGATTCACTGTAATAACCTCATAAGGGAGGAGCTGTAAGATAAAAAAAAAAAAAAAAAATCACAATCTAACATAAGCATAGTCATCACCAGGGGTGAACTGGCGTACGGGACTACTGGGGATTTTCTCGGTGGGGTAAGCTGGGCCAAAAAAAAAACTCATGTCTGACAGCCCTTTGCAATGCTTAATAGAGTTAGAAAGGAGCCTTGTTGGAGTTTTCAAAGAAACAGGGAAGACAGAATTAGTTTTTTCATTTAGTTTTTTATTGTTACAAAAATAATTCTGTCTCACTCGAGTTTGTGTTCACAGGCCGCGGCTCTAACCCTTCCCTATCTCTCCCCTCTACGGGACACAGGTGGTGTCAGGCAAAGAAGAGACACAGATGAGACAAACACACACAGATCGTGGACACTGGGGAAAGCTTTGTGTCCATAAAGGAGGACTACAGTTCTCAACCTCGTATTTGAGATACAATCATAAATAGCTAATTTTAAAAAAAGATGTGCAGTAATAGCCACGATCCGCGCGTCACCACAATGCATAAAGCCTTTCCTACAACATATTAGGCTTATTATTATAAAAGCAACATAAATCATAAGTTCAGACGTCCTCACTAAAGTTTTAGCAGCCTGTAGCCTGGTGTTTTTGGAGCCTCTGTCCCATACCAGTGTGATGAGGCTGAAGGCACAGAGTGCTCTGAAGAGGGGCGGAGCAGAGCAGGACCGGGCAGGGACTAGGGCTCCACTGGGGAACCACTAAAGAGAAAATTGGTCAGACTTTACACAAAAAAATATATAAATATGTTACAGTCTGAATAGAGATGTAGGTTGCTGATAACATTTTATCATCTAAAATGCACCAGAATACAGGAAATAACATCTGTTTTATTATCATTTTCCTGGGAAAGGATCCCCAGACCACCCAGCCCTAAATAGTACCACATAAATAACAGCCTGATATACATACATCAGGTTTGTCTGTGTGTAAGCTCCCAGTTTTCTGGGTTTTTTTGTTATTGGTGCATAATTTACTTTTGTTTTAGCCACGCTGTCAAGGATTCCCAGGCCACTTTATTCTCCCAGTCCACCACCGGTCATCACAATTAATATAAACAGATGGTGGAAATACGTCACTCTGTGTAATTAATATACTGTATATAATGTATATCATTTATCATATGTCATTTAATGCACCCCTTTCTTTCTCAGGCTAGTAAAGTTGGACAAAGAGAAAGCTTTGAGAATGCTATGAGCATAGCTTTCATATACAGTAAATATTGTTGTAAACAATGGTTAAAGTATATAGAGTATAGATCAGATCTGGACATTTTACAGGCCCGCGGGCCACGTCCGGCCTGAGAGCTCTGTTTCAGCTCCAGAGACCAGCTCAGAGACCAGCTCAGAGCCAGTGTCTTGTGTTCTGAGACAGTGGCCTTTGTTAAAAGCAGCAGAATTAAGCTCCATAAGGAAACCAAGCACAACACAGCTCACTGTCAGGCCCTCACTCCAGCAGTCACAGCACAACAATGTTAATCAAGTTAAGTTTAAACATAAGAGCTGATTATTATTTTTCTTAAAATAGGTACAGTGGGGCAAAAAAGTATTTAGTCAGCCACCAATTGTGCAAGTTCTCCCACTTAAAAAGATGAGAGAGGCCTGTAATTTTCATCATAGGTATACCTCAACTATGAGACAAAATGAGAAAAAAAAATCCAGAAAATCACATTGTCTGATTTTTAAAGAATTTATTTGCAAATTATGGTGGAAAATAAATATTTGGTCAATAACAAAAGTTCATCTCAATACTTTGTTATATACCCTTTGTTGGCAATCACAGAAGTCAAATGTTTTCTGTAAGTCTTCACAAGGTTTCCACAAACTGTTGCTGGTATTTTGGCCCATTCCTCCATGCAGATCTCCTCTAGAGCAATGATGTCGCTGGTCAACACGGACTTTCAACTCCCTCCAAAGATTTTCTATGGGGTTGAGATCTGGAGACTGGCTAGGCCACTCCAGGACCTTGAAATGCTTCTTACGAAGCCACTCCTTCGTTACCACGTCATCTTCAGTCCCCTTGCTGATGGTTTTCACTCAAAATCTGATGATACATGGCCCCATTCATTCTTTCCTTTACACGGATCAGTCATCCTGGTCCTTTTGCTGAAAAACAGCCCCAAAGCATGATGTTCCCACCCCCATGCTTTACAGTAGGTATGGTGTTCTTTGGATGCAACTCAGCATTCTTTCTCCTCCAAACACGACGAGTCGAGTTTTTACCAAAAAGTTCTATTTTGGTTTCATCTGACCATATGACATTCTCCCAATCCTCTTCTGGATCATCCAAATGCTCTCTAGCAAACTTCAGACGGGCCTGCACATGTACTGGCTTTAGCAGGGGGACACGTCTGGCACTGCAGGATTTGAGTCCCTGGCGGTGTAGTGTGTTACTGATGGTAGCCTTTGTTACTTTGGTTCCAGCTCTCTGCAGGTCATTCACTAGGTCCCCCGTGTGGTTCTGGGATTTTTGCTCACCGTTCTTGTGATCATTTTGACCCCACGGGGTGAGATCTTGCGGGGAGCCCCAGATCGAGGGAGATTATCAGTGGTCTTATATGTCTTCCATTTCCTAATAATTGCTCCCACAGTTGATTTCTTCACACCAAGCTGCTTACCTATTGCAGATTCAGTCTTCCCAGCCTGGTGCAGGTCTACAATTTTGTTTCTGGTGTCCTTTGACAGCTCTTTGGTCTTGGCCATAGTGGAGTTTGGAGTGGGACTGTTTGAGGTTGTGGACAGGTGTCTTTTATATAGATAACCAGTTCAAACAGGTGCCATTAATACAGGTAACGAGTGGAGGACAGAGGAGCCTCTTACAGAAGAAGTTACAGCTCTGTGAGAGACAGAAATCTTGCTTGTTTGTAGGTGACCAAATACTTATTTTCCACCATAATTTGCAAATAAATTCTTTAAAAATCAGACAATGTGATTTTCTGGATTTTTTTTTCTCATTTTGTCTCTCATAGTTGAGGTATACCTATGATGAAAATTACAGGCCTCTCTCATCTTTTTAATTGAGAGAACTTGCACAATTGGTGGCTGACTAAATACTTTTTTGCCCCACTGTATTCAGAGCAATCAAATCTTTTATTTTAAAATTACTTTATTTGATATAAGAATATAAAATGTACCTTTTTATTTTATTGATGAAATATAATTTAAAATGTTATCTGAAGGCATGAAACAGACCTTGGGATGTTCTGGACTTAACTTGAGGACATTTTCACAGATTGGACCTCAGTGAATGTTTATAACAAGGAAGAGTTATGGATCACAGGAAGCTTGTTGCACTTTTAAAGGAGCAGGAGTGAACATGGTGACATGTGGTCTGCTGCTGTCAGAGGGCTCAGTGTAGGCAGAGGACTGAAAAGGGGTTTGGGACCTGAGGAAAGAGATCCATGAGTTCTGTCCTGACCAAGGAAAGTTCACAGATGCAGATTGGGGCTGCTGGCATTCTGTTGATTTGATTGAACTGTTCAGTAAACTAAACACTAATACAACTAAATGCACATTCAAACTAAATGCACATTCAAAACTAAACGTTTTTATTAATGCAGTTTTGGTAAATGCTGAAGTTTCCTTTCATTCTTTTTGTATGTGCTTGCTTATATTGATTAAGTTTAAACATAAATAGATACACAGTCATTACTGAGCACAAGCGAAGTTAGCAGTTGACCCGGCCCTCTGCAACCAGCCCAGATTCAAATGTGGCCCTCAGGAAAAAATAATTGCCCACCCCTGATATAGATGAAACAGACGGGAAGTAACAGATACTTGCCAATACAGTAAATTTGGAAATGTATCATCTGACATTATTTTTTCTTACAGCATATTATTATACAAGAACAAGCTTTGTTTTTACTGCATACATTATCTAACCCAGTGTACATAAAGTTCCTCTTATTAAAAGTAGGTTGCCAAGAGAAGCAGATGGGAGTCACATCTGGCCTTTAGAGCAACATACACAAAACAAACAAATGTAACTTATTCTGCAAACTACAAAGTGTAGAGCAGTGGTTCCCAAACTTTTTTTCTTGAAGGCCCCCGCTTGTGTCCAAGACAAGCCGAGCCCCCCCCAGCCCTAACCCAGCCCTCACTAATGCATCAGAAGCATAAAGGGATTAGCTACAAACATAATATTTTAAAAATTAATCAGAAGTAATGGTAGATTTTTGTTCCTATCCCATTTGTTTTCAAATTGGGTTGTGGAAATTTTAGAATTTAATTTGCACAAATATAATCTAAGAGTAGACAGAGCTCTGTGGACCCCCTTGAAATCTGTGGCACCCCCCAGACCCCAGGTTGGGAACCACTGGTGTAGAGGACATAATGATACTAGACTCTATCTTATCTGTGGCTTTAAGAAGAGCCTTTCCAATTCTCTCCATTACCTGTCACCTGTCACCATCAGGTGATTTAAAGCTCACATGTTGAAATATTGTATGCGGGAAAGTTTACCGTCTGAAGCACTTTGCCGTCTTTAAGCCATGTGATGGTTGGAGGGGGATTGCCGAAAGCGACACAGGTGAGAGACAGCAGGACGTCCAACCAGGACCTCAAGGACAGGAGTCGGAGTTTTGGTGAGAGTGGGAGGAGCTGAAACACACAGTCAAAAACTTAACAAGATGGATTTTATTTTGAAGCAGACAACACAAGAATAGCATAATTACGGAGCATAATTAAGTTACATTACAATATAAGTAAAGTTTTATAATGTTAGCCCTAGCATCTCTATTGCATTTTTTCACTATGTTAGCGTTAGGCCACATGCTAGTCAATACCATGTTTGTGGCTGTTAAAGATTTATTTATTTATTTTTCTTTCTTTACCATTGGAAGCTGAAATGAATTCATATATTAATTCAGTGATTCCCAACTGGTGGGTTGGGGTCCAAAAGTGGATTTATAATCAGTTATAATCAATTAATCTAATTAGTTGTTTCAGCCCTACTATTATCTTTTTCAAGCACTTAAAATATGAAGCACCTCACTAAGTGTCCCCAGCTTTCCTTCCTGTTCCACTGAAAACTCGGTTAGCCTTTTTATTCATCAATATTTCATTAACAATAAGGGCCAAATGAACATTCAGTGTATGAAGAGCATAATGTAATGGTGAAAAAAATGACCACAAGACCTTTAATTTCCATCTTGGTTTGAAAAGGAATACATCTATATTTTCTCTCTTTTCCTTTTAGTTTATAGCACCATAGCTTTCTGACGCAGAACATTTACATGCAGAGGATACTCTCACGGCAGGATTTCTCATCTTTCTACCAGTTTATATGCAGAAGAGAGACCCCCACTGATGTCCATGGTCTGGGTGATTAACTGAATGTTTGCAGCTAGGTTTATTTGTAAGCATAGTGTAGAAGCCATTTTTGAATGTGTTGTTCTGTGCTGTACCACCAGCCACTGTAAGGCGCTGGAATCACAAATTATGGGGATGACAGCCCCTAAAAAAAATGTGACACCAGGTGTTGCATAGTGCAGAGTTATGGTCCTAAAATTGTGTCTGATCGTAGTATATGGAATAAAGTAAGGGTGCTCCAAGCGATCGGCCTGATTGGTGATCGGTCGATCATGAGCCGATCAGAAAGGCCGATCGAATTACAACAAACATGCAAGGCTCTCACATTTACTGTCCTACAACTCCAGTTTGATTAAACAGCAGTAGCGTTATTCTAGCAGTGTTTTTAAGTTAAGCCCTGTGTTTTAAGTTAACACAAACCTGCCCTGGAGATGCTGCTTTAAGTCCCCAGTTTGTCCCTGCCTGCTCCTGGAGTGCCCGGGACAGAACCGAGGCGCAGCAGTGTGTTTATTTGCAAACGCCAACGCAAATAGAGCCAGAGCTAACCCGCTAACATTTACATTAAAAGTATTAAGAAAGTTCAGAGTCTGCCTGTGTCTTGTTATGGAGAAAACTGTGCGTTTTGTGGCTTAAACTGGACCAAATGGCTGCTAATGGAAAGTGAAAGTAAAAAGGCAGCCCATGTCCGTGCGTCTGGGAAGAGCACCTTTCATCGTTGTCTTCTCTGCTCTCTTGTGCACATTTTCTTCATTCAGACGTTATCAAAATTGGCTGCAGGAGCTGTCTGCTCTTTAGTCCACTGTGTTTCAACCTGGTTTGGCTGCACGCTAAGCGGATGCAGGCGCTGCACCCGTGGACTCGCACTAAAGGCACAAATTACGAACAGCATATTTTTACATCCGCGGAGCACTCAAACAAAGCCGCACGGACACTTGTGGGCACACATTAGAGGCCAATAAAGCAACAAAAATAAGTAGAATTTTGTTGTACTTTACATTTACAAAGGCTACAGTATTTTTCAAGTGGAAATAATAATAGCCTGCATACATTACATTACTACATTGAAGATGTGATCGGTATCATCCATGGTCGGTATCAGCAGATGACTGCAAAGGCTGATGGGTGATCGGCCTCATATATCCTGATGGAGCACCCTTAGAAAAAAGGCTTTTCATTTGCACTTGTTGAAGTATTGGGGTCCTTTGTGTAAGGCACATGTCCAAAAGAGTTTTAATCTTAGTCTTTTGACTAAAATGCTATTTAGTTTTAGTCAAAATTTAGTCATGTAATTCTTTTAATTTTAGTCTGTTTTTAGTCAACTAAATGTCAGACAGTTTTAGTCAACTAAATCAATAGACCCTTGTCAACCAGCATCATTTGATCACGTGATTTCTGCGCGGTGTTGCCATGATGGATGGCAAAAGCCGGTTGTCACCCCCCGATTTACAGTTCTGCTAGTTTGTTAGCCTAACAACAATAAATTAGTTTTCCTCATCAAAAATAGGTTAATGTGTCCTATATCTGCTATCCATTTACATAATAAAGTTAATGTTGCAATCTAAAGTCAGTTAGCCTCGTTCTTTACTGTCTGCTCAGGTTTATTAGCAGGGTAAATACGTTTGCACAGACATTTAGCAAATATTTAAACTGGATAAAATGCAATGGCAATGGCAATTACAGGATTATTTTCACAACATGGAATACTTTTATGGAAATATATCTCTATATTATTTACTTGTGGACTCTTACGGACTGATTGAGCACTACTAATCCTGGACTGGTTTTGGACCTACAGAACCAGTGTTCAAAGGTAAAAAGTCTATTTTTCAGTTTTGGCATGCTGAGGTATCGTCATAAATTACACTTATGCCCTATTTTAAGCATAAAGTTAACTTAATGCTCATTTTGTACAGAACATAAGCTTTCTAACAATGTTTAACATGCCTGTATTGACAAAATAATAACCGTGAAAATTATGTTTTTGTGGAATTACTTTCTGAATCTGGTCGTCACTGAATTTAATGAGGTTAAACAAATGTAACGTAAATTTTAATAGTCCGCATCTCGGCAAATTTGCGACTTTTTAGGGCCTTAAATTCTGGTTCATAAATTAAGACTTTTTAAACCCCGTGGAAACCATGGTTTATTTAAAGATATTAGGGACGATTTTTTTTGACTGCTGAGAAACCAGCGACTGTTTGTCCTTTTTTGAATAATGCGCACGGGTCAGGCTCCCCCGCCATTCACTGTTCCTTTCCAAGGAACTTCTCCACAGCGACGTGCACGAGCGTTGAAACACGAATGTTTGTTTACAGCCGGCATCAGCAGAGATTCGCCTAAACCTAGACCTGCATTGTTTGTCTGCACAACCTTTAACCTAGTTCCCCACACAGACCCAGTCACACGCACAGCACAAATATCTGTCCTCCTGCTATTGGTAGCATTAGCAAACTGACGGTTGCTGTACAGTTGAAATGGTTCAACAGATAAAGAAAAAATACATTTTTTTCAAGATTTTCAAGAAACTTGACGACCAGTGCATCGGTCTGAAGCTCTTTCTGTTCCTTCAGCGCATGCCATCGTTTGAAAGAATCGCCAAGAACCACACGGGTTTTATTCTGCTCTTCTACTGTTATTCTCCTCCTCTGGTACACTTCAAAAACAGTTTTCCTTTTGTGACCCCCCAGTTCACGGTTTTCCTGAGCCATTGTGCTCTTCGAAGTCAGGCTGTCCGCGCTACCATGAGGCTCAGCTAATGCCGAACTACATAAACATACTGCATACCCATGCGCAGGCACAAGAATGTGCACGTATCGCCGAAACCAGGAAGTCAGAATGATTGGCGAGTCCATGGAACAATGGTTACCGTACTCATGATGAAAATGATTGGTTGAGGTTTTTTAAGTCCCACAGAGTCCACAGTTTATTATTATTATATTTATAAAGATCCTCCCTAATATCTTTAAGTATTTATATTGCCTTTTCACTAATCTGTGTCTCTCATCAGCTTACTCACATGGACAACAGTTGTTTTAAGCCACTTTCCACCCATCCTACCACAAAATATTTATATGCCTCCAAGGACTTGTAAAATTTTAATTGTGCGCATATAAAGTGAGATTGTTGATTGATTGACTAAATAATTGTAAGTGTTGTGGTATTCCAATGTGGGTTTCATGTTGAAAGGTGGTAAACTGTAATTTTGGCATATCATATGAACAAATGAACAATTCTCTTAATATCGCTGTCTGACCTGACTACTTAACGTTAAGCGCTGAACTGGTGTTGAAAGTGGTAAATATGAACTCAATTTCTATGAATGATTGCTAATTGCTAGCCAGATATACCGTCTTTTTCCCATCCAAAATGGCAGCACCAACAAACCAAGTCACGTGACTGAGAACAGTCTATAATTTATAGATTTAGTCAGCCCAAATGTCTTTGTCTTTTATTTTACAATATATGTATATATT
Source organism: Bostrychus sinensis (assembly GCA_020698575.1). Taxonomy (NCBI): domain Eukaryota; kingdom Metazoa; phylum Chordata; class Actinopteri; order Gobiiformes; family Eleotridae; genus Bostrychus; species Bostrychus sinensis. The sequence continues at coordinate 31,716,073 of CM036239.1, forward strand.
TTATATAATAACTATGTTTTACTGGTGGTACTGGTCTGCTTCAATGATCTTATACTACAGTTAGCAGTTATATGGTCATTGCATCAGCATAAAAGTTAACAGGTTGTTTTATGATGGTTAGCAGCAAACAGAAGATAAACATTAAGGTGCATTATCATTACTCAAGTGCACATACGCCAGACTGGGGATGCATCCAGTAATTTTTCGCACACATGAGCTTCTCCAGTTATCAGCAGCACCTCAGGACAGATACAGCTGCTAAGCTAACTTTTATTAAGCTAACTGATGCCCGTATCTCTCTGTACTTTGCTGGACCCAGTGTTGAGTTAGTTTAAATCTGATTCTGTTTGAGTTTAGCACAGAGTTCGCTCTTCTAATCCGTGCATAATGCAGAGGTGAAAAGACACGCATCGAGAGAGGGAGAGATGAAAGAATAGGAGCAGAATCACAGAACATATTTTTCTGTAAACGGGAACAGAGCAAAGTTAAACCTCCAGGTTCACTCACCACAGGATGAAGTGGGGAGAGGGAACAGGTCGGTCTAAAGAGGTGGAGCTAGGGTTCTGGCATGCTGTGGTCAGGTAGGCCAACATATATGGACCTGCAAAGTATGACTGGTGCTCCGGGACGAGGCGGTAGACATGTCCCAACCCACTTACAGCCCCGGTTTGAAAATAATGTTAACAGCAGTCTTTGATTAAAGAGGTATCAATTTATTCATTTGGCTACAGCAGGGGACGGCAGATTTCGTTGCAGTCAGGCCGAATAATTTTTGAACAACCAGGTGGCAGTCCACATGAATGGACATACAGTTCTCTGTCATGTTTCCTTGGCAGCTTTAAACATAATAAGTGCGATACTTATTGGATAGAGGCAAAAGTAACCATGACAGAAGGAGGTCACATGATGGAACGCTTGCTATTTATTGGTTGGAGGCAACTAAAACCATGAAACCATGACAGAGAGGTGTATGCTTGCAAATAAAGACTTACAGCGGACCCATTTACCCATAGCTCCACGGGGTTTAATACTATCAAGTGATAGCAAACTTAAACCATGACAGAGAGCTGTATGCTTGCAGAGTCTTACAGCGGCTCATTTTTTTTGATAGCTCCACGGAGTTAAACTCTAGCAGGTAATAGCAATGAATAAAAGTGGATATCAACTAAAAGTTGATGCGGGCCATCTTTATATGACTGAGTGCCAAGTGTGGCCCACGGGCAAGGGGTAGTCAACCCCTGGGCTACAGCATCATTGCTTCAGGATCTTGTCTCCTCTCGTCCCATCTGCTCATTTTCGTTTCATTTTTTTATTCGTTCACAAAAATGTTAATGCATTTAGTCGTGGTTTTTAAAGATGGGATTTATGTTTTTTAACAGGAGCCGAATCTTTGGGATCCATTCATTTCTAAGAGCTGTTCAAAAGACTAGCTCATTTTTGGATTCACGTAGAATCCAAAAATGATTGGATGAATGGATTCAGTTCATTCAGAAAAAAAAAAAAAAAAAAACACTGGGATGAGTGATACATTATAATTTTAGTCAAAATAAAACCTATTCTATTGGTGGGACATTATTATTGTCTTATTCATTGAATAAAATTAGCATGTGTGGACTAAATTCACTAAAGATGAATATACCTCTGCATAGAGCAAAAGACCACCATTTAGGATTCATTATGTGTCCAAAATGTGCAAAATATAGCTACCTTGACATATGTATATGTAAAAAATGTAAGTTAAAAACTAAGCAGGTAACAATAAACTATCATGCACACACGTTTAGGCACTTAGAGACTGTATGTGCTCCTCTCCCCTCTCTCTTCATCTCCTTCTGTTTCTGTATGACTCTGTCTTGAGTTCTTCTACTTTTTCTTATGAGTTTTTTTCATGGTTGGCAAACAAAAAAGAGTTTGTCCATTTCAATACAAGAGTAAAAAAAACAACCAAAAAAAGAACAAATCTCAGACCTTAATCACAAGAAGCAGCCATATAACATGCAACAACAGTCCAACAATGTACCACATTATCCAGGTGCTGTTGTGCCATTAAGAAAATCAAATGATTCCCACTTTGTGACTCAGACCTGGTTGAAAAAAAAATAATTTTCTAACCTCCTGCTTTGAAAGCTATACACATACTGTAAACTACCATTTTGCTTTTACTTTCAATGCTCCCTAGAGATGCAAAGTCTTATTGAGTCGTTTTGTAACAAATATGTTATACTCTAGGACCGTAATTCTCAAACTTTTCACACCAAGCATCACCTAAGAAAATGTTTGGGCTAAAATGAGCCTAAATCAGGACTAAACTGGGACTAAACTAGGACTTAATCAGTACAAAAAGAAAGTAAAAACAGGCAAAAACCAAGTCTAAGCCAGGACTAGCCTCAATTGAAACAGGACTAAATCAGGAATAAAAGTGTCTCTTGATAAAACTAAATCTAGCCTTGAACTACAAAAGACCCCAGAAGATGTTCATGTACCATCAGTGGTACCAGTTCCACTGTTTAAGAACCATAGCTCCAGGAAAATGGCTTTTCTTGATATGAATGAATAGAAAATCAATAGTGGATTTTCATAAGAAAATGTCTATCTTCACTGGCTTTGTGGCAAGAGTTGTTTTTTTTTCAGAGTCAACAAACAGCTGTGACCCCGTAAAGCACTTGCTAAACACACAAAACACCTGCAAATGATTTCTGATTAAATATGCTTTCCCATGCAAATAGCTCTGGTGACACAGCAATAACAACTGTTGAGCTCTTTCAACTCTGTATTGGGAGAGTTGGCATTGTGAAGCCAAGGGCTAACAATAGGGAATAAAGAGCGTACCTGCAGGGAAACATCCAAGGCCTGACGTACGCAGCAGCAATCTATTATAACTCTCATCTCTCGCCTAATGCAGGCACCGACCGGCACAGTGAAAGTGTTTGATCTGCGGCCCACACTAGACAAGGTTTTCCAAATAGCATTTAACTTCAAAGCAGCAAAACAACATACTGTAGAAACTTTCAACTTTACTCTTTAAACCTATTAAAAAGTTTAATGACAAATACCTCAATCGCAAATATTGTCAAAAGTTCAGTAAAAACACTATATAAAACTATTTTCTCTGCAGAGTTTGAAGTGTAACATGTATGTGTAACATCAAAGGGGCGAGAGCTTCAGAACATAACTCTCTTTTGAAACTTCACTTTTTCTCTCACACCTGGCAGCTGTTTTTTTATGTGGTGTGTGTGCTTGATGGCTGCCACCTGTAGCTCAGTGGCATTGTGAACAAACACTCTCACTTAAAAGGGAAAGTGCATAATGGTATGGTTGGACAAGGGGTCATCACAACTCCAGAAGATCAAACTGATTTATTTTGCCTTTTGAATTTAAAGTATTTTTTTATTGTTTTAAAATGCAGATGAAATGTTATTCAAGTTATTATCATATCCTGAGAGAGGAAAGTCTGGGCATCCCTGCTTAGACTGCTACGCTTGTGACCCAGCCCTAGATAAGTGGTAGAAGATGGGTGGATATTTGAAGTGAAGTTACTGTCTATGAGGCTCTATAGCTGGTTGTTGCAGTCCAAGACCAAGACTGAGAGTGGAAAATAAGTTGCAAACTTTGTCCAGAATAAATCTGACAGACATTTTTGAGGATTTTTTTTTCTCGACATCTGAGAACTATGATGGTTTATTAGGAACAATGAAATTCATAAAGGATGGTGAAACATTTCAGAATTTAAAAAACACAATTTCTATCTCAAGAAAATAAATGTGTTGACCATTGAGCATCACTCCTCTTTTCTTGTTTTCTTCTTTTGCACTTGTTTGTTAGATGCAGCCCACATTGGAAGTTTCATCCACCATTAATTCATTCATGTTGACATTGGATATAGAGCAACAGCCAATAGGAGCATCCTTTACTCAGTGACTGGCTAAAAGTTGTGCTAAACTTTCTCATCTATTACAGTCCTTCACAATGAAGCCTAGATGACTTCTTAGAGCTTAGAGTCTAAAGTCTTTTTTTTTTTTTTGGTAGATTATTGCTTAAACAATACCCTATTGAGTAACTCAATCTTTTTTCTTAATTACAAGTAAATCTGTTTAAATGTATGTTAACTATAGGCTTTTCTAAGCTTTAGTACAGTGGTATTCAAACACTGGTGGTACACAGTAGTCTTTTGCAGTTTCAAGCTCTGATTTAGAGCCAGTTTTATTCCTGATTTAGTCCTTGATTTGCCTTTGTTTAGTCTGAGTTTAGACCTGGTTTTGTCATTTTTAGTCTGGGTTCAGGCATAGTTTTGTCCTGGTTTAGCCCTGGTTTATTCCTGGTTTATTCATTGAATTGTCATTGATTAGTCATAGTTTAGACTTGATTTAGACTTAGTTTATTCCTGGTTTAGTCTCTGTTTTGTCCTTCTTTAGTATAGTCTTTTCTGTTAATTCCTGATTATTCCTTGGTTTAGATCTGTGTTAGCCAGGATTTAGACACATTTTAGTACCAACAGAGATGGTACTTGAAAATCCAAACATTTTCTGAGGTGGTACAGTTTGAGAGCCACTGCTTTAGTTTTTTTGTGAATCTGACTTTTTGTTTTCTTACTGGAAGCCTGGAGATAATGGTTGCTCTATATTTTGTACATGCCCCTTGTCATTCAAACTTTTGCATATTGCTGCCGGGACTGGGCTTGTATTTGCATTGGGATTTAAATTTGACTTTGAGGTTAACAACCCACAATGAAGGCAGAGTTGCAGGCATGAGACCAAATTGAAAAAGAAGCAACAAGACAACAAGACAAATCTCACCGGTTACAGAGAGCAGAGTCCACGTGCCATTTTGCAGTTCGCCGGTGGGCCTGTCCAGTGGAAGGACTCGGCACTCGTAAAGGCCTTGGTCCTTCAGCTGCAGGGGCCCCAGTCTGAGAGTGGTGACCCGGACCAGAGACACTCTCCCTGGAAGACAAAATCGAGGGAACTAAGGCGTGAGGTGGATGCTGATTTGATTTGTCATTTTTTTCAGGTCGGCATAAGGGAAGCAGGCTGGAAAAAAACTTGACCTGAAACTAAAATAAATAACACATAGAGATCTTTGGCTTTGTGCTTTTGCAGGAAAACAGACTTAATACATTATCAAGCAGGAAAAGGACTGAGAGATACTGAATGTAAAGATTTCTCAAGTTTGAACATGTGCAAAGACGTGGGACTTTAATGCGGCTGCACAATATAATTTATTCTTACTTATTGCAGTATCAGCAAACGCAATATATATATCGCAAGAAAATCTGTAATGTTATGGTCATTCATCTGATTTACACTGCCTATGATAATTTTCCAGTCAGAGCCTTTAATGAAAATGTGTTGTGACCAGATAAAAAAATATTTAAAAAGTCCAGATTTAGTGGCCATTTCCTTTATGTAGCCCTTATTTAGTTAGTAATATAGGGCCTGGTTAGAAAACATTAGTGAGTGAATCAACATTGAGCCATTTTATTTCATGAAGCTGTTAGCATCTATAATTAGCATATAAGCTAAAGGATTTCTTAATTTTAATGTTATGCTGGGCCAGTATTAACAGAAATTCATTGTACATTTTAACAATAAAAAAACAACCATCTAAAAATGTTGAATTTAGGACAGTTTTACACAACAGCGCAGGCCAGGAAAAAGCAACAGTCCTACCACCTCCAATTCCCATTTACATGAAAATGCTGAGGTGTGAAGAAAACAAGTTGGATCTTGTGGTTTTCTGGAGCCATTCTCATAAAGTCTTAAGTAAAAGCTAAGTACTTGTACTGATCTTACTGACAGTTACAGGACTAAATATGAATGTATGAGCCATAAAAAGCACTGTGGTTTGCGATCGTTTTGTGTTTAGATTGGGGCTGTTGTGTCATCGTTTTCAGTGAGAACTCGTTTTCACAGTTTACATGAGTGCTAGATCAAAATATCTCTTCCAAGGTTTTCAAAAGATTGCAGATTTAGAAAAAGCAAACCCTGTCCTCGTTTAAGCTAAAGGCCAAAACACTATAGAATCATTGTATTTTCAGCAAAACGCGTTGTCGCCTAAATGGCCTCTTAATGTTTTTAATTTGCTCCCTCGAAAAAAATGAATGGAAATGAACGCTATTCTTGTCAACAAACAACTTCTCAAAATACGTCAGTCGTCTAAATGAACTCATAATGCATTCTAGGCTTTATTATCAAGCTCGATTGGTCCACCACTCAACAATAAATCACTGTCACTAACAGAGAAAGTGGTTCCTTCTCAGCACATCTAGCTACACAGAGAAACGACACAAAAAACATGAATAGTGAAGGGAGAAAAAGGACACAATTGACAGCTCAAGTTAAAGGTAAGGTCATAACAATTTAACCCCCCCAATAATCACAACATTGCTATGACTAGAAATATGAATTATCTTGCATGAATAACTCAATTTTCTGTATTCATTTCGTTTGCCAGCAAAATAGTATTCAGCAACCCCCTTCCCCTCCCTGTGCAGAATACTTGGTACGGCCCAATCCACTGTCTCTCCTGAGCGGTCGCTGTTTGCTGTGTGTCGCTCAGTCTCTGGTGTTGTAGCGGTGATAGTTGGCTGTCTTTAACCTGTGCTATTATGAAAAGAGCATCAAAGAGCCAGTCAGCAATTTTACAGTGTTGGTCAACGCCAACCCCAACAAAAAAGAAAAAAAAGTACTGCCCAAGAGGAGGTAAACAGTCATATTGTCAAGTTAGCTGATGATTTGTCTAAATTGCCAGTGTGAGGTAAAGCTAAGGAGGCTGCCACGGAATATGTGCTGTGTGCAGGACTAATGTCAATTTACCAATGAATGCTAATTTAAGTGAGTGGGGAGATGGCATTATTTACTAATCAGCCTTGCTGTGGTGCTAACACTGACACTGACATTAGCATAGTACATAGCTGAAGCTAAGTAAATCACAGTAAAAGTATCATAATGCATTACTAATACAGAAACTCCAAATTAGCATACTTCTTTAACAAAAGTACATGATTCAATGTGTAAAAAAAAAATAGGCAGAGAGTTTACCCCCCCCCCCCCCCCCAATCTTACACCCAAAGTTACGCCCTTGACTTGCACCATGTCTTTCTTTATCTCGCCTTCATTTTTTTGTCTGTCCACTGTATTGAATAAGAAATATCTGTAAAATATTTTGATGTCATGTTTTAGCATTTTGCAGTGGAGAATTTGTCCAGATTTACTTTGTAAATAAAATGGAAACGTGCTGTATTCTTCTGTTTGGAGAGACAAATAAAAAAGGTAGCACATTCAGTTCAGAGTTGTATTCACTTGACTAAACATGGTCCATATGAAACCCATTTTTAATAAAACCGAGTTTATAGCATGGAAAGTATAACAAAAACTTGAGACTGTATGAATATGAGAGTCAGGTGGATAAAAGAACGAAAAACTACCAAGGAAAATGGACAAAAAACAGATTGTAAAGTCCAACCACAATTTCCTCTGTTAAATTGTAAGTTTTTTTTCCCTTTTCTCACTGCTATAACAAGCGCTGAGAAACAGATACAACTGTGTTTAGGCCGCGTGGGGAACCTGATCCACCTGTTGCTGGGTGACGCTCCCTTGAGACCGGCAGACCTCAGATCAGACCTGAGCTTTTCCAGGCCACAGCCCACAGCCACTGAGTGCTTTATACCCTCTCCACAGAGACCATTGTCCACTCACCCAGCAGTGTGGACGCATCACTAAAACCAATTTGTCAATAAAGCTTTGTCTGGACACCATCTTGGGAACACTGCCCTGTCTCACAAATAGCATGAAGAAACACTGACAAGTAGTGTATGAATTTGTTGTTAGGCTCACAGTTAATAAAACAGTAGCTTTGATAAAGGCTGTATTTTTCACCACTATATTCCTATACTTTACAGCTCATCCCAGAGTATAGTTTTAACAAATAATTGCCTTGTTCAAAATCATGGTTTGAACACATCAGGCATTGATCATTATTCATTTCAAAATGTTTAGGATACACACTTGAAGCCAAGACCGTAAGCTTTCATTTAATATATGAATGGCTCTTGTAAAATGTTTAGATGATGAGTTATTTGTGCTAGAGTAAGTGTGTTACAACTAGGGTTGCAAAATTCCAGGAATTTTCAAAGTTGGAAATTTTCCATAAGAAAATATTGGGAACTTACACAATGCAAAGCTGTCCCATGACAGGGCAATACACACTTCAATATCTGTGTTATTCCTCAGTCACATGTACATGTGGTTCATGTAGTAACCTGCTCTGCATACACTTCTATGCACTCTGCATCCCCCTATCACATGCACAGCTGATCTCCACAACACTACCAAACTCAAGACTGCAGACTCCATATTTCTGGTTAGCTCAACTATTAGGGTTGTAAAAATGTGTTGTGTGGTATATTGTGATATTTCGGGGGGAACAATATTAAGCATCATAATTCTTTATAAGTGTCAATACATTTGTGACAACATCATGCATAATTAATGAGCTACATGTGTTCTAGTGGCAGGCCTATCAACACTAGTTTGGCTGCAGTTCCCAGGCTGGCCACTCGGGGTGGTGCCATTTTTTTTTAGCAGATTAATGTAATGTGGTGTTTTTCCACTGATTAAACTGTGTCAGCTCAGCACATGTTCTCTCTTTTGAACAATTTACATTCTGTTTGACTGTGCCTCTATAAAACAGGAGGGTGTTTGCTGTGTACTGAGGACAACTCTGTTGTAGTTTAAATTGAAATATAATTGCAGAATTGTATTGACCTTTGTACTAAGTTTAATTTGCTTATTAGCAATATAGCTTATATCTGTGTTGGATTATAATGTTTGTTTTTTTTTATTTATATGTGGTTTCCAAATTTGAAAATTCCCAAAAATTTCCAAGCTTAACTTCCCATGGAAAGTTTCCAGAATATTTCCGGAAATTTTTTCCACCCCTTTGCAACCCTAGTTACAACCATCCCCAATCTCCCCTATATTGTTTCATTCATGCATTTTTTAGTAATCCTTTTTACTGAGGCCGTCCCCTTCTTAAAATCTGGAAAGGCTTGGTCTCACTGCTCTATGTAGACACGTGAAACCAGGAAGTGCTCCTACATGTTTCTAAAGCCTATGTGATGCCACCGTACTCATTCTGCCAATTTCTGCACTGAAATTGCCGTCACTACAAAGCAGTCAGCGCAGGGTCATGTTACTAATAGCTGGCGCTAAATAGCCATTTTATGCTTTGCCCATTCCTCAACATTCCCAGCAGGGGGTGACAGACACCTAATCTTCTCTGCAAATTGAAAGCAACAGCTCCCCAAAATAATTCATAATGCAAAGGTGTCCAAAATTATTTCAAAAAGCCCGACAAAAGCATAATTGGGGACCTTTAAGACTAGGAATAGACAGCAGCATAGCATATAGTGGAGAAATAATAGATATAAAAGTAGCAGAGAATACTGTGTACTTCAACTAAACAAAACTGCTAATATTACTGTATCAATTAAATCTGAGCACTTGAGAAAGAAAGTATAAACTTAACTGCATTTTATTGGTTAAATCCAACAACCTAGAGAAGGGGGGAGACATTTGGGGTCTTTTTGAATTTTTTTCTATACCTCAACATGGTCAACACTTAAAGGGTGCAATGTGGAGGTGGGTTTGGCAACTGGGATGAATAAATAAAAAAATAATATTTGAGTTGCCTTTGAGTCATATTTTTTTCCCCATGTCAATGAGATTAGCTTCATGTCCTCCACTTCTCATTTTCTACCATGTATTCAATTTGCCCTGTCTAATAAAAGCTAAATAATCCCAAATCATAACCCAAAACTTAAAAATTTAATTCACATTAACATAATTGGTGTAATTTCACTAATTCCATCCCATTTAATAATACTGTTTATCACCACAGAAGCTCTGCTCAAGACAACTAAAGATAATTAGAGCAAGTTCCATTGTAAAATATCAATAGCAGGTGCAGTGCCTGAACCAATTTAGCACTCACTTGCAAATAGGTGTGAAAGGCCTTGTAGTTTTTTTTTTACATGTCCACTAGTATTAATGACAATTATGTCTACTGTAGTGGTTCCTAATTGGTGGGTCAAGGCATAGGGCAGGATATTTAGCTTACCTAAAGGCTAAATAAACAGATTTAAAAATACATGTGCCATTATGTTATGTTAAATTAGGCTATGTTCACACTGCAGGTCTTAATGCTCAATTTATATTTTTTGCTTAATTTATATTTTTTTGCGTGTGGTTGTTCACATTACATTATACTGTAAATGTGACTTCCATCACTCTTCAATCCTGAAGCAACCCACATGTGCAGGAAGAGACATGATGGAGCCTGGTGGGACTGTGATGTAAGGCTTCACTGACACAGCGTTTATCTATAATTTGAGGATATTAAGAAAGGTCTTGGAATACATTTGTCAGCAACACTCCTCAATACATAATTCCCTAATATTTGTCATGATATTTCTCATCTCACTTCTCCTCAGTAGAGTTACAATAAGACTCCTCAGGTTTAACTTGAACAGAAATGACATCTTAAATAATATTAATTAATTTCAAAACCTCACTTTCTTTCCACTGACCCAGCTCCATCACAGTTGTCCGTCAAGCTTGTTTGTGTTTGATCGAGCCAGGCCCCTCCTCCTTCAGAGCACAATTGACATCTGTTGCATTTCAGTGACGGAAAAGTCAGATGAAGTCGCATTGTAAAAGATGAACTATGTATCTGATTAAGGACCACATGTGAACGTGACCTAGGTTGGATTTGGGGAAAAATCTGATTTGTGCCATTCACACTGTCATGAAAAAGTCAGATTTGGGCCACTTATTCTGAACGTAGCCTAAATTGTATTTATTGAATGGTTGTCTGTTTGTCTTTAGGTGTCATTCCTGAAACTAACTATTCATGTCCCATGTACCTCATCTCTGACCCATTGCAGATGCTGGGATAGGCTCCAAACCAGAGCCCCCTAACAGCAATAAGGGTAAACAAGAATAAACTTTGCTGTGTGCTGACAAATAGCCAGTTGCAATCACACAAATGCATGGAAACCAGAGTCATCTAAAATCTGTTCTACTGATTTGTTTGGATAAAGGATAAAGGGGTATACCTTACAAGTGTAACTAATATTCTCAAGGATTACATTTTGGCCATGCTAAGCCCATAGAAACATCCAGCATCCTAAGCCTCTGTTGCAGTGGTAATTATTAACACAACTGATTTTAGCCTCTGTGGACAGGGGAGGGTGGGTCAAATAGAAAGCAGGAAGTTGGAGATAGGCTTGTTGGCAGAGATAACACAGCCTATTTACTCTTCCAAAGGGGACCAAATCCGATGGGAGAGCGGAGGCGGGGGTGTAAAGTAGAGCAAACTCCAAATGGCTGTATACTCAGGGGATTAGCACGTTTCAAAATCACACCCTTTGACCTGGTCTTTTCTCTCTCTCTCTCTCTCTCTCTCTCTCTCTGCCTGGTGTTTACAGGCTCAGTGTGATATAGGTCATCGCAGCACCTGAGAAACCAAGCTAGTGTCCCAGATGAAATGCAGTGAGGTGTTGAACAAGCCACCAAAAAAATAATTTACTTTTAAAAGGTGCTATGAGCAGTATATATTTTTTTATATTTCATAAAAAATACCCACAGTTGTCCCAAGGAATGAGGTAAACATGTTCAAATCAAATATTAGTTTAGTACAGCTGATTAATTCACTTATTTATTTTTTTTACTTTTTTTTCATCATTGTTTTGATTTAGACTGCAGTACTGTTTTCAAACCAGGAAGAGCACATGCCACTTAGAGTACCTTTAAACAGAAACAATTTGAGATATGCGTTTAGTTTTGCTTTAATTGATAACTTATTTTTTATATTTCATATTATGAAGTTATCGTTATGCAAATACATTGAAAAATATATAGAAAAAAATCACCAGAGTAGAGCGCTTGGTAGCACATTTACACCGGATTTCCACTGTGTCTATGCTGCACTGCGGGCCGCTGCTGACCAATGGCGCAGACCCTTACCTACTAAGCTGAGCAGCTTCGGCAGAGCATGTGTGAGAAATATGAGTTTGTACTGATCTGAACTGTGGAGGTTAATCTGAACGGACGCCGCCATCGAAGAAATTAGACTTGCTGTGTATCTCTGGTGCAGGGCTAAGCACTGGCGGAGTGGTGACACAGACCTGCGGAGTCTGTGGAAATGCTTTTGTTCACTTGAACAGAGGTGTATTTGCTGCAGAGTGCATGGCATAGTCCAGGTTTGGGGTCCTTCAGTTACATGGTCGCCCGGACATGTGCCTAACCAAAAGCCGGCATCAAAATGCAAAAATCAGCCAACTGTCTAAAAAATGCAAAAACCGCCCATTGGTATATCAGCGTTAGTGGCTCTACCCACTGAGCTACTGCCACCCTGGTTAATTTAGTTTAGTTTATTTCCATATCCCTGTATCACCTCTATGAACTTAAATCTGTGCCATAAGACCATAAAGGCAATAACCTACAGGTGTCATTTAAACCAAAATTAATTAATTAGTGTTCGTAAAATGCATGTTTAGCAGGTGGCTATCCATCCCATACCGTTTTTATCTGGCCACACATTTTCTCACTATGTGACCCTATTTAATAATGCCAATGCCTTAACCTCATTCAGTCATTGAGGAAGTACATGTAAACTGAGCCACCATCTCTGGTGTCAAATCCTGGCTTTAATTGGTCATTTTACCCACAAAAGGTGTTAAAAGTGTTTTCAATAGTTCAGATATGCACTTCCTTGTCAGTAATGTATTGTTCCATAAATCCTGTTTAAAATAGAAACTGGATATCCCTGGACTATAGTGGAGAAAATGCAGAGGTGGGAGGTGAAGTTGAGCCAATGACCTAGAGCCACAAGAGCTTCCGTCTGAAAAATGCAGGAGATTTAAATCCCAGCCTGGTTTCTTGTTTCTTGCTCATGGCTCGTCTGTGAATGAAGGTTCCAAGTGTCTTATAGATAAGTTCTCAGTGGGCAAACAAATCAGGAGCAGAACAGACTTAAAATAACTCTGGCTTCCATGCTCCGTGTGATTGTGACAACAACATTTCCACTGGATTTTCCAAACTCAACTGGCTGCTTGTCATCACAAAGCACGCCAGAGAGAGCAGAGCATCCATGGGAACACACACACTTACCCATTAAAATAATGTCGGCTTTGATTGTTTCCAAAGCCCCTGACAGAATACCAGAGCTGCTGTAGCAATCTAAATTGAGGCGTACAAGAAGCCAAGCCAAATATGCACTTGCTTCTTTGTTCATTATTTATCCGCCACCATTCGACAACATGTACTGAAGTGCATTGATACGCTCTTCCATAATAACTTATTTTTAGTTTTGGCAAGACCTCTTTTGACTGGCAATGCTTGTATCTTGTTTACTACCAGTTCCACTTGCTTGTTCACATGCAGAGATAAGTTGTGGAAGACAGCACGCAATTAAAGTTTTACTAACTGCAGAAAGTTTTGGTAACTCTAATGGTTATATTTCAGCATTAAAAAAACATAAAAAAGTTAAGGCGTTCATTTAAAATTTGATGGCAGCAACATATCTCAAAGCAGTCCTACCAAAACAGCTGTGACAGGGCCATGTTTATGGATGGTCTCTGTCATCTAGTTTGCAGTCCTAAATTCATTTTAAATTTTGATTCTGACCATTGAACAGTTCCCCATTTTGCTTCCATTAATTTTAAAATGACAGAGAAAAATGGGACTGCACAAAAAATAAATACCTTTTATTATTTTAGTTCAGTATGTTTTGGTTTCAAAATACACTGATCCGTTGATACACTGTTTCTTCTGTACACTGCATTTAACTGATTGTTTCTGTGGCAAGAAGTAATTTCAGCAGCTACTATTGTATTGCCATCCATCCATCTTCTACCACTTATCCGGGGCTGGGTCGTGGTAGTGTTTGCCTCCTTTGTGATTTCTTAGTTTTGCACGTTTGTCACACTTAAATGTTTTAGATCATCAACAAATTTAAACATTAGTCAAAGACAACAAAAGTAAACACAAAATGCAGTTTTGAAATGAAAGTGTTTATTATTAAAGGAAAGAAAATCCAAACCCACATGGCCCTGTTTGAAAAAGTGATTGCCTCCTTTGTTGAAACATGAATAAACAAAGTAAGTGAGATCTATCAGTCTGGAAAAGGTTATAAAGCCATTTCTAAAGCTTTGAGACTCCAGTGAACCACAGTGAGAGCTGTTATCCACAAATGGCGAAAACATGGAACAGTGGTGAACCTTCCCAGGAGTGCCCGGCCAACCAAAATCCTTATCCAAGAGGTCACAAAAGAACCCAGAACAACATCCAAAGAACTGCAGGCCTCACTTGCCATAGTTAACGTCAGTGTTCATGACTCCACCATAAAAAAGAGACTCGGAAAAAATGGCCAGCAAGGCAGAGTTCCAAAACAAAAACCATTGCTGGTGGTTTTAAAGGTTCATCTCAGTTTTGGCAGAAAACATTTTGATGATCCCCAAAACTTCTGGAAAAATACTCTATGGACTGACACAAAAATTTTACTTTTTGGAAGGTGTGTGCCCCATTACATCTGGTGTAAAAGTAACACAGCATTTCAGAAATGTAACATCATATCAACAGAAAAATATGGTGGTGGTAGTGTGATGGTCTGGAGCTGTTTTGCTGCCTCAGGACCTGAAAGACTTGCTGTGGTAAATGGAACCATGAATTCTGCTGTCTACCAAAACATCCTGAAGGAGAATATCCGGCCATCTGTTCATGTCCTCAAGTAGAAGTGCACTTGGGTTCTGCAGCAAGACAAAGATCCAAAACACACAAGCCAGTCCACCCTGAATGGCTTAAGAAAAAACAAAATGAAGACTTTGGAGTGGCCTAGTCAAAGTCCTGACCTGAATCCGATTGAGATGTTGAAAAGGCGGTTCATGCTCGAAAACCCTCCCGTGTGGCTGAATTACAACAAATCTGCAAAGATGAGTGGGCCAAAATTCCTCCACAGCACTGTAAGAGCCTCATTGCCAGTTATTGCAAATGCTTGATTGCAACTGTTGCTTCTAAAGGTGGCCCAACCAATTAGGTACACTTTTTCCCACAGGGCCATGTAGGTTTGGATTTTTCAAAAATGCATTTTGTGTTTACTTGTGTTGTTTTTGTCTAATATTTAAATTTGTTTGATGATCTGAAACATTTGAGTGTGACAAATATATGCAAAACTAAGAAATCACAAAGGAGGCAAACACTTTTTCACACCACTGTATTCATACTGAATGTGAACGATTTAGGGGTAATGCGCTACTAAGCGGCTAATTAAGACTCGTAGACTCGGTGCATTCATGCCTCATTCACGCCTCCTTCACCCGTCAGTGGGACCAGTAAGCTGACAAAGACCGCTTCTGCTAAGTCCATTTTAATTTTAAGAACTGTGTTTGTGTGCTGTAGCTGTCGCTGAAATAAAGTGCGCCGGGTGATGGCTTTAGTTAATTGACAGAACAATATCCCGCATCCTTGCTCAGCGATTAGTGAAATATTTAACACACAAATGCTAAAACCCTTGTCTGAAGAATAAAACTGCGTTAGTCCATAGCAGCGTTAGTTTGGTGATTTTATTTTGCGATGTGTAAGATATAAATATGTTTTTTGAAGCTGCCCTTGTCCTGGTGCTCGCTTACAAGCTGTGACCGGAAGTGGATCATTCCGTTTAGCCGAATGCGGAAGTAGTTAGCGCATAACCCCTATTCTGCTAAAAGCAGGCTGCCTCTCTTTGCTCTCACCATGCAAATGTGCGCTGGAGTTCGCTTTTATTTTCGGAGTTTTCAGCTCTTTCTAGCTAATTGGAATCTACCTCTGTCAGTCAGATTAGTATACTCTGTAACCATATAGTAACCTACAAGAACCCCTCAGCATCTTACTCTTACCATTTTGCTATGTTGAATGTATGTGAGCATTATTAAAAATGCTCCTCTGGGAGCCTGTCATAGTGCTTTACTCTGAAATGTAGGGGGAGGTCCGTAGACCAAAATTTGACCAAAACAGTGAAGGAACGAAGTTCCACAGTTACCCTTTAAATTAACTTTCAGACAGCTTTAAGACAGCAGCATTTTTGGATCACATACGGCTTCTTCTTTGCTTGATACAACATAAAACTTGTATTTGTGGATGGCACAGCAAAATTTGTTCACAGATAATGACTTATGGAAGTGTACCTGAGCCCATACAGTGAATTTTCAAGACTTCTATTCTCAGTCCCAAGACTAAAAATTGCTTTTAGCTAGAGCAAGGCCTAAATGCTACTGTTGACAGATAATAGCTCCTCCCATGGGAGAATAAGAAAGTCCCTGTGAAGCTACTCTCTGCCCTGCCCTCTTACTACATCCATCACCTTACCCCAAAGCACAATATCCTATAGAAGTACAACCCAGACAGGCACGCCTACATTGATACTCCACACGGTCCACAGACAATTGACCAAAGCATTTACTTGTCAAGTATTTCCAGTGGGTCCACCCCCCTGCCCTGGGCCCTGTCCCCTCACTGATACACTCTCAGGTGACAAAGAAACTGGACACCATTCACCCAAATGAAAAGACCCACTCTGTAATAAAGAGAAAGCATATTATTCAACAGAAAAGAATACATTTTTGCTTTAAAATGGAAGTAAATGTAATCCTCTTCATCACAGTGGAAACCTGAGAAAAACAACTTGAGTAGAGCTGCTAAAGCCACTTACATGTATTAAAAGTTTATGTTTAAAAATGACAGCGTTTAGGAATTAGTAAGTTAATGCCATTACCATATTTGGAAAAAGTGTGAATTACAGATAATGCTGACCTGACTACACTGCTATGTATGAGAAGAGATGGATTCTAGATATTCTCCAGATTTTGCCACTGAGCTCGAAATGATCAGACCTCTACAACGCAAAAAACAAAACAAAACAAAAAAAACAAGCATTATGTACTTTGTGTAGTCATTTCTTATTATTAAAATACTGATATGTCTGCAAAGCTAACTGGCCATTGTTCAGTCATGCTTGCAAACTGTCATCCATGTCATCCATGTCAATCCAATTAGCTAGGCCTCCTGAAGCCAGTCCTCTTCTAAAGATATGAAAACACTAAGTCTCACGGCTCTATGTAGAAACCAGGAAGTGCTCCTGCTCGTTTTGGAAGCCCATACACCGTCACTGGACTCATTCTACTCATTATAGCTCTTAAACTGTTGTCACTACGAAGCAGTTGGCTCCAATTTATCTATCTGTTAGCAGCATGTTGCTGTCTTTTCCTCACCATTGCCAGCAGGGAGCATTAGGCACCTAATCCAAACATTCTCTGCAAAGTCAAAGAAACAACTCTCCAAAAGAAGACATTTTCCATACATATACATTATTTTAAGTTATAAAGTGTGAAATACTAATGTAAAGATGTCCAAAACTATTTCAAAAAGTCTGAAAGAACGGTAAAGGACCTTTATTCTTAGTCCTAAAAATCTGTAAAACAAAAACATATAAAAGCAAGAACTAATTCCCTTTAAGGCCCTGCTAGTTAGTAAAAGGTAGATAAAACTTTTTTTTTTTTTTGGAAAGCTTAGACAGAACCACAGTCATGTGTTTTTTGTTTTGTTTTTTTTCCCAGAAGAAAACCTTCAGACTTACTAATTGTTCAATGCCAAAGCTAAACTGCCACACTGACTTGCTGTGAAAAATGATTCATAACAACTTGGAAAATTATGTTTTCTAAAGACACAAAGGGCACTTCAGAGGACTGTGTGTGATCGGCTTTATTGAAGAACAATGTGAAAAATATTTTCAAAGTCATTATTGTTTAGTAACACATGCAACAATGATTTTCTCATTGCAGCCAAAAAGGCCACATCGAGCTTCTTGTGTCAGCTGACGTCAGGCTTTGGCTTCAGTTTCTGGCGCAGTGGCGCTTTCGGGTAAGGTTTCACTCTGCTATGGTGTGATGGTATGAAATTTGAATTCAAGGCTCGCGATAGGAGGGTTTGTGTGGAGGTGTTTATCTAACTGGATAGTGGGAAAGGCTTCTACGAGTCCAGTACACAAGCCATTCAAACATATTCCATTTGTTTGAAAACAGCCTTTACATTCTTTATCAAAAAAACTTGTAACACAAGTCTTTATCATTGTTGTATGTATAGGTGTAGTTTGGGGTTAATGCTACTGTGTTTGAAATCATAATTATAAGCTCCCTATGCCGCAGGGCCAACACGTCGGCTGTAATCCTGTTGTGAATAGTCCATGGTGGCCATGTTTGCTCTGTGTGCTTTCTCACATGGGAAGCATTCGTTCAGCTGTTTTACTCTTACGGAGACTGCAGCTGTATGGATGTTCACTTTGTAAACGATAATCCTGGAGATCTCTACCACTCAATTACAAAAGTCACATTTAAATCCTTGAGCTCCTGCCGCTCTCAGGGGAACAATCAGAAATAAAATCTATTGTACCTGGGTTTAAAAAAAAAAAAAAAACTAGAACCTTATTGATTGAAGAAGTGGTTGACCATTGAAAAATAAGATGCAATCGATGCAGCAGCAACACTGACAATGACCACAGGGAGCAGTTAGAGCTAATGATCACACCACTCATGCTGATTATCCACCAAAGCTAAACTTGAGTCCTGCTGGTTAAGAGGAATCAATAAGTGAAATTAACCAACGAGAACACTGTAGAGGATGTTGGAGCTTGTATTTGTCACCAGAGTATAATGAGCTTGTATTGATCAGTACTACCCACATGGAAAGTGATGCAAGTAGGCCAGTGTTTCTCAAACTGCAGTGTGGGTACCACTGGTGGTACACAGTCTACTCAGGTCTGTTGCAAGCCTTATCAAAGTGAATTTTAAACCAAGGTTTATTTATTTTTAGTCCTGCTTTAGTTAGTCTTGGTTTAGACCTGGTTTAGTCCTGGTTTAGACCCGGTGTGGACCTGGCATAGTCATGGATTACATCTGGTTTAGTCCTGGTTTAGAACTGGTTTAGTCTTGGTTTAGACCTAGTTTTGTCCTGGTTTAATCTTGGTTTAGACCCGGTTTAGTCCTCAGGTAGCCATGGATTAGTTTTGGTTTAGTCCTGGTTTTGTCCCATTTCAGTCCTGGTTTAGCCCAGGTTTAGTCTTGGTCTTCAAAATTAACATAGAGATAAAGCCAATGAGTTTATATTTGAATAGGCACTGTATTAATTCTTGTTAGTAGAATAAAACTTTGGTGCTTGCCCCTAGTGGCCAGTAGTGATATAGCACCTGCACACACAGTGCACTGGCATTGCAGGTGCTCTCAGGTTCTGTTTGTCGCATCTCCACTGAAGACAATAAATCACGAAGTACAAACTGTCAGGTAACTTCCCAAGCAGCTCGCCAACAGTTGGACTATGGTCTTGAAGCCAAACCGTTGAGACACCTGAGAACATTAGTGGCCCGAGGAGAGGGAAAACCTACACCGGAGTCTGTGTAGCCAGAGCGTTGGGTTCCCATGCTGCACCTGTTACTCTCTCACACCAGACTGTAGCTGTGAGAAAGGCCAGGCTGAGAATCTGACAGGACAATGCATCTTTTTTAATGGCTTTTGTGTTTGTGAACAACAGTTTTTCTGTTTGTCACTGGAGAACCATGTGATTAACATAGTCCTTTTAAACAAGTCGCTTTCCATTGCTTTAAGTTGAGTGCAGTGGAGATAACCTCAGGGAGAATACCAGACAAGACCCCGAGAATTTTAGTTACAATGTGTTTTTTTCTAAGTAATGTTTCTACAGCAATAACAAAAGTAACATTTTAAAAGTAGTGTTACTGTAAGTACTAAAGTAATGTTATGTTAAGTAAACGTCTAACAAAGTAACATTTTTAGTAATCTTTCAATAGTAATGTTTCAAAGGGTTACATTTTACAGCAGTTACAGTTAGGTTTTTGGTAGTGCTGGGACTTTAACGCGTTTATCACGATTAATTCATTACAGAGAATTAACGCGTAAAAAAAAATTAGAGCACAGAGGAGAAGAGAGTCGCGCCGCGTGTTATTACGTGCACGGGAGGTGAAGATCGATGCACAAACACTGAATTCTTCCCTGTTTGAAAGCGGTGTTAGTTTGAAATCAAGTTAAAATATGCCAGAACATACAAATAAGCTCCTATATTTTATTTCTAACATATAAATATTGCTATTTGATAAAAATGAAATTAATCGTGATTAATTAATTACAAAGCCTGTAATTAGATAATTTTTTTTAATCGAGTCCCACCACTAGTTTTTGGTAATGTATGGTAATGTATGGTCTTTATCTTAATAAAAAGGAACACTTTGCATACTGTAAAAAACTCCTAGTCCTTATCTAGTTTAGATTGCATTTTAGAAACTGTTCTACATAAAAAAAACAATGGTGTGGTGGTGATTGTGTGTGTGTTGGTTTAGACCTGGTTTAATCCTGGTACAGACCTGGTTTAATCCTGGTCCAGACCTGGTTTAATCCTGGTCCAGACCTGGTTTAGACCTGGCTGAGTCCTAGTTTAGACCTAGTTTAGACCTGACTGAGTCCTAGTTTAGACCTAGTTTAAGCCTGACTGAGTCCTAGTTTAGACCTATATATCTGCTTTAGACCTGGTTGAGTCCTTGTTTGGACTTGGTTTAGGACTGGACTAGTTTTAATTTAGATTAGGTTTAGACCTGGTTTAGTCCCTGTTTTGTCCTTAGTGCATTTTTCTGTCCATTGTTATCCCTTGTTTTGGAAGTCAATTCATAACAGTTCATTTTAGTCCATTAAAGATGGTACTTGGAAAGACCAATACATATTTTCTGAAGTGGTACTTGGTGTAAAAGATTGAGAATGACTAATTTCCAGTTTAGTTTTTTTTTTTTTTTTTTTTTGAAAAGCCATAAAAATACATTTAGAAGACTGCATTAATCTGTTAAAGAACAGGCCAGCTTTAGTGCCTTTATGACCTGTATATTGCTGGTGCTCTTAAATGAAGGTTGAGGCTGTAATGAAGTGTGACATTGCTGAGCGTTTGAAGGATCATCTTTAGGGGCGGTGACAAAAGAGCTACTGTCTTTTATGAGCCCGAGCTGGAATTAAAGTCTACCCTGCACCCACTTCCAATAAGTCATCAAGCCAGTGCTGTTCCCTGACTTTATTGCTATGTAAATGTCTCTGCTATCGTGTTTCCCTGGTCAGCTCAGGGAGAGGGAGAGCTGGAACTGGGAGCAGGTTGTGATCCCTTGACAAACACACACCTGAGCATAGTGATTACGGCTGTTTGCTGCATGTCGAGGCCACAAAGAAATTTGTAAAAAGCAAATAGTGTGCTCAATTGAACTACAAGTACAAAGCTGCCAATATTCCATTTATCCCAGTGTCAACAAATAATATGAAAAGACTCAAAGCAGTTATCCACATCAAAACAAACTGGTCTCTGGGAGTGTTCATCTATTGTATCTGCATTTGTGGAGTCTGAATACAGCAGCATTCACATAAGGATTCCATTTGTAATACTGAATATGAACTCCGTTATGTTAAAATATGTTTTATCAGGTTATATCTCAAACTACTGAATGCATTCTATTACGTAATACTCATTTGAAGAATAATTCAAGTCAAAATGGCACCAGAAATAGCTACGATTCACCCACATTCAAATCAGCTTCCCTCTACATTTTCAACAACTTTTTCAGCTATCTATTTATAGACTTTCTTTTTCAGAGAGAGTAGCCAAACCAATAACAGCTCAATAGCTGGTTTCCACCCAAGTGTGATACAAATATTTTCAAAGTCTGCATAAGATGAGAACCAACAAAAAATGTTAATTTGATGTGTTTCCATCAATGGGTTTGATTGAATAGCTACAGGAGCAGCGTATCTGTTGTGTGTGCCGCCATTAAGGCTCATTTATACTCTACGTTAGATACTCATTCATATATGGACGGAGCGCTCTGTTCGTATTCTGCGTTCATTCTGTCCATATGTTGGTCCATTTTCTCAGAGTTTTCAGGATACATAGCATGATGTGAATACAAAGACCATCTGGCATTAATATTACACCTGCTCCACCTGTACTTTAGCCATGTGATTGTATATATTAATATTTCTGTGTTCTCTTAAGTGTTAATGCTCCATCACATGCTTGAATATATGCTTGATAATCGCAATATATCTCAATTAGATATTTTTCCAAAATCATTCAGCCCTAATTAAGGGTTAAAGCTACCTGACACATTATCTGTATGGAGTCTGCATGTCCTCTGTGTGTTCAGTGGCATCTATTCAATGTCTAAGGACATGCACAAATGGTGGGATGATAAATCTAAATCACACCTATTCCATGTTTTGT
This sequence comes from Bostrychus sinensis, assembly GCA_020698575.1. Lineage (NCBI taxonomy): Eukaryota > Metazoa > Chordata > Actinopteri > Gobiiformes > Eleotridae > Bostrychus > Bostrychus sinensis. The sequence continues at coordinate 31,738,419 of CM036239.1, forward strand.
GTATGTCAGTGTTGGGCCTTTGACCAGAAAGTTTACCTGACGCAGGCCCAAAGTTGCAGTAGAGAAATATCCCATAATGTTGCAGGCGGGGTTTTTCTAGGCAAAGCTTAACATTTTATAGAGCTCATAGACCAAATCAAATCACAGTGTTTTTTTTTTTTTTAATACAGTTGGGTGCAAAGCCTGAGTGATATGACTGATGCAATACCGGCAGGGAGTGAAGAAATTAAATCGTTACAGCACTAATTACAGTGGTCTACAAGCTCTAGTGAAAGACGTACTCTGTGTTAGGCAAGGCAACAGTCACCTGAATCATAAAAATCTGTACTGCAAAAAAGGGGCACAAAAACACAAAAAAATAGACTATAAATTTAACATGTGAAAAGTAATTTTATGGGAAATGTATGTATTAATTATAATTTACTGACCTCTTATTTTTATGATGACTCAATGCCTTTTAAATATTTTTTTGGGGGGGTCAAACCCCTGACTTCCTAGACGAATGGCACAGTTACAACTTCACTAACGAGAAGCATGCAGCCAGATTAGCATGCATTACCCTAAAGCAGTCATACACAAAAGTCTTGAGGGCTATGCAAAAACACTCAAAGGGTAGAGGTACATTTTTCACCATAGCATGACTGTCTTTAGCCTTTTACAAACAGCGCCTCCCAAAATTTCAGGAGGAGTGCCTCCCGAACATATCCCGACCTGTGCATTCAGACATGAGGATGAAGTCGGTAGGATGGGAGTTCACACATGACCGGAGCATGTCAGAATGTGGCAGGGGGTTTAGCGGAGCGGGGTTCATTGTTCATTGTAGTAACCGCAGTGTAGGTGCTCAAATTATCACTATGTGTATTTGAAGTTGTGGGGCAAAGGAGGCTTCATTGCTTTGTGCACTCAACGGATGGCATACACGTCATCAGCTAGTCGTGTCTTTTCATACCTCTACGGGGGTGTTCAGGTGTGAGAGATGGCTCCGGACATGATACTAGGGTCATTTGTAGCATGTCAAATGAGAAAAGTGTGGAAACGATTGTGTTCAAACAACCACACGCACCTTAAGACTTCAGGAGAGGATCTGGGTGACAGTGTATGTGTGTAAAGGGCTTTTGTGTCACGTTTTTCCCCACAGCAGGATGCCAGAAAATTATAGATTCTTTCACATCATTTTTCTGGCACTCCTAGCCCAAACAAAATTGCAGTTTTCTTTGTGTTCATTGTTTTACCAGTGCAGAACACTGTATTTAATGTTTGCAAGTACAGTCATTCTGTTACTACACGCATGCTGGGAGAAACTCTGGGCCTTTCTAAGGGTCGATACACTGAATTTCTCTTCCTCCATCTTTACAAAAGGAAGATGTGCACCACCCAGACATGCTTTGCCTTTGTCTGCATTAGTCCCATTGTTTGGGACTTTAAAAGATAACGGGAGCCTCACCAAAGTATTCTTGGTCTATAGAGGATTTTTTCCCCCACAGACCGTCTTTGTTCTGCGAGCTGTGGGCAGAAAAGTGCACAATGAATTGTGATGCAACGCGAGAACTGCCTCAGAAGTGACTCCCACTGTGGCAGCTTTGAAAGGCCATCGAGGTGTGGTACCCCGTCCACTCTGGGAACCAAGTGCTGTTCTGCTATATTCTTGCATGGAAAAACAGCAGCTGAATAAATTTTATTATTTTTTTATTTCAGTTTAAATCTGACCATTAGAACGCACAATTCCCACCCCATACAGAGTACCCTGCATTACCCTCCACCATCTTGAGCAGAAGAGTGCACTGCTGCTGCTTGAGTGTGATACATCGCATAAACCCACTGCAGATTAACAGCTGATAGGTCAAATACAAAACATATTTGTGGAAACAGCTGCGCATGACAGAGATTTCAGACTAACTTCACTAAACAGAACAGAAAGAGAAAGCAGTCTGGCTGGCCAGGCTAACAATAAACCAATTCTCAACCACAAATATGGTATGGACTAAAATTACAAATATTGATAATACTGAGGACCCAGGTCACTGTTAGAGCTGAACTTTGGCAGGATACAACGATCGTTATCCGGCCATGAAGATAAATGCTTACTAAAGTTCAGGGCTCCAGACTGCGACCAAATGCTCGCATTTTGCAACCATTTTATGGGTCTGTGTACTGTCTTCTAGCACATGGGCGACATGATAATTTCTGGCTTTATATTATTTTGAATGAATGAGTTTTCTCTTCTACTCTCAGAAGCCCTGAGTATTGTTATTAGTATAATGAACTCGAGTAATCGGCGTTGGGGCTGTGTTTGTAGTTAGGGCTGCGCGGTATATGCGGTAGATGGTAGAAATAATATAAATTTGGCCTACGGTAGAGATTTGCGCTCTACCGTCCTATCGTCGATGACGTTATCATACCTGCCTCAACATGGCTGCAAGCACAGAGACAGCTGAGCATAGGGCTGTGCCAAAAATTGAACTTAAAACTGAAACTGGATAAAGAATAGGGTCGATCTCGGTGATAAGCTTAGAGCACTTTTATTTGATCTGGACACGTCTCCAGGCAGTGAAGACGCAGGCCATACCGCCTTGTGGATGCCCGATCCCATCAGACCTCGGAAGCTAAGCAGGGTAGGGCCTGGTCAGTACCTGGATGGGAAACCACTGGGGAACACCAGGAAGCCTGTGTGAATATAAGTGAGTGGGGACTACGGATGGAAATTAGCTCTGAGCTATAATCCGGTGTATTTACGGCAATAGCCGTTCATTAATACACGCTGTCCCATATAAATAAATAAAAATTTAAAAAAAGATTACGGCGCAGCTGAGGGGTGCACACTGCCCACCTGTTACAGCGTGAGCAACAGAGAACAAGAGTGGAGTTTAGAGGAATAACCACCTAAAAGGTACTACGCATTAAAATACAAAAAAAAAAAAAGCATTTAAAACATGCAACGACAGCAACAACTGCAGCAACAGTGCTAAAAGAGGAGCTAAGCTAATGTTAGCATTTGCTGTGCTGCACAAAAACGGCAGTCCATCCAATCATTTTACAGCACAATTAAACTATAGGACAAACGGTCAAAACTATTCATACATATTTCACCCATCCTTACCCTGCGGAAATGCCGCCAGAAATGGGGCGCGCATGCTGTGTTTTGCTGTGTCTTGTCACTTGAAAAAGCTTCATGATCAGCGCGGACTTTAAAACAGGTGATTTTACTGTTAATAGTTTGACAAAATGAGAGAACTAGGTCCAGGCTGTGTGAGGAGAGACAGGTCAGCTCTGTAGAAACAGGCAGGAGTTTTTCCTGCTCTCATCACTGGAGCTGCAGTGAACTGGACATTTTCAGTTGGTTAAAACTTAGAACAAATTAGCAGCTTGCCTCTTTTATTTGTTTAAATTATTACAGTTATTATTGTATAAAAAAATTAACCCTGGCAATGAAAGATTTTACATTAAATCGCTCACTGTCTTATCACATTAAAATCTAAATCTAATGAGGAATCACAGCCATGATTATCAGTTTTTAATTGTAAACATAAAATTGAACAAAAAATCGAGATCGACCAATATGGGGAAAAAAATCGTGATTAAATTTTTTGCCATATCGCCCAGCCCTAGCGTTTTATTATAATTTTTAATTTTAAAATTTATACTGCGATATATACCATTACCATGAAGGGATTCGATTTATACCATGATATGAAATTTAGGTCATACTGCCCAGCCCTATTTGTAGTTTCAAATGTCAGACATAGTCCTTAATAATGAAGCCACGCATCTGATCATCTGTTTTGTTTCCCTGACCCCATCTCTCAGTTGGCCCCACCTCCCTCCCTTCAGCAGCCAGTGGGCATTTAATATTTGTGATATTGTGAATATTGTGTGTGTGCCCCTAAAATCTTTCATTCAGGGGCTACTGTGCTCCTGGAGCTCTGAAATTGTATTTTTAGGTAGTTTAGTCTGAAGTACTACTTCAGACACGGACTACGGACACATAAATCGGCTATGTGTGTATTTAAATGGCAGTTTTTGGTGTGGCTCCAGGTCTGGACACTATACAGTGTCTTTACAATTGCAAGATGGGACCCATGCTACGAAATAAAACTTTGATAGTGAAAGCTTTTCTTGCATTGTTTTAGCAAACGTATCTTTTGTGAACTTTAGGTGGAGGCTTACCTTCATATTGTGGATGCACATGAGGCGGGTAGGGCACATAATTGATGAGGACGGGGATGTCAAGACCCTGCCGGACCCACTCCACCACATACGGGGAGCCTGAGGACAAGGCTGGGTTTGAGGGAGGGAAGATGCACTCCAGCTCCACTGTAGTGCCTGCTTTACCGACCACCTCCAGCCTTACACATGGGACGATGACTGGAGAGGTACAAAAAAAATCTGTATTCACAAAGTCCAAGCTGAAGATTTCACTTAGTATTAGCAATATCTGAAGAATTCAGCAGTAGCAAGAAAGGCAAAAAAAAAATTAACTAGATTTAATAACATGCAATAGTGCAGTGGTTCTCAAACTGTGCTACAGGTACCGATGGTGGTACGCGGATTTCTTCTGGTGGTGGTACTCAGGTTTCTTGTGCATGTAGGCCAGTTTAGACCTGATTACATGATTTAGTCCTTGTTTAGGCACAGATTTATCCTTATTTTGTGATGCATTTTTCAGGATAATACCTAATTTACTTGTTTTAGACTTGGGTTAGTCCTGATTTAGGCTCACGTTAGTGATGGTACTTGGAAAGCCAAGTGTCTTCTGTGGTGGTACTCAGAGTGCAAAAGTTTGAGAACAACTGCATTAGTGATTATAAGAAGTAACCTGTTACCAATTAACCTATAATGTTCCTCCAGCTGTTTATTTTTTTATGTTTTATTGGTACAACTTCAATTGTCAGTCTGTTGATGCCTTTGTCCCAATCTTTTGTGATGTGTTGCTTCAATCAATTCTTAAATCAGCTTTATTTTGTTATAAAATTGTAAATTGTCTGACTGAATATAATGTTTTTTGTTTTGTTTTGGGTTTGTTTTTTGATTTTGAATGGCATATGATTTGATGAGATTTGTAGACTATTGAATTGTGCTTTATTCACATTTTAAACAGTGACCTATCCTTTTAGGAATTGTGTTTCTTAAAATAAAAGCAGCTTCATAATAATCAATGCACTAGTAAAGGCATTTGTAATGTTATGAATTTAATAAATATGCATTAGTTTTGTCACAACTCAAGTAGAGTTTAAAATGTATTTAAATTGAAGCTATAATGTCCAGCTCTCATTGTAGACACTGTACTAAGGCATCTACAGCAACCATGTGCAAAATTACCTTGTATAAAACGTGAATGTGACTAAAGGTAATCTATTTTGGTGTAAATGATGCAGATACTTACAGAAAAGTAAAAATGGTGGCAGCACGCTGAAGGTTTGCAGATGCGATCTCGCTGACCCCATATCTGTCACTCAAACAACCTGCAGCATGTTCAATCTGCAAAAACACACACAATTGTCACAGCCACATTAGCTCCTTGGCTCCCCCACAGCAGACAGCCATCTGTGACAGATTTCACAACTGAAAGGGCCACAGCAGAGCGAGCGCTTCTGTCATAATATTACAGACAGGCAGAGAGCGGCGTTCCGATTTTTATACAGCTTTCCGATAATTGGAATTCATCCCATATCATTACACAAATGGGCAGAGCTGACTGCGCTGCCAGCAAACTCCTCAGCCCCAGATTCTTTCTCAAAGTAAATGTCATAAATGTCACATAAATCGTTTGAGAGTCACGTGTGGAGCGGCGTTTAAGTGTTTTATTTAAAGCACATCGATGAAGATGTTGGCCGGAGTGCACGGGAACCTCAAGGACACGAATGAGACCAGGATGCAACACGACACAAAGCACATTTATTTATTTTTTTTAAATATGTAAAACGGCTGCCCTTATGAAATGTCCAACAGGCTCATGTGATGTCAGCTGTCTGTCAGTCATTAGAGTTGACATTTACGGGATGCAGTCACAGACGTCACTTACCAAATGCTGTATGTGCTGACCACTGCTGTTGGAGGGTTTTCAATTAGGCTGACCATAAAAGCTAAAGAAAAGTGCATTAATATTTTTAACAGGGACCACAATTTTTCAATCTGTCAGAGAATAACTGCCAGGCACCTTTTTGGAATTAAACTCCATTTTGTTCACTGTAATAATTTGTCAGATCCTGAACAATTAGGAGATTCCATGAACAGCTTTAATCTAAATGGAGGCTATATTGCTTGAGCTACAATTGGCAAAGAAACATTTGTTTTCATTTAGTTAATAAGCACCCTTTTATGACATTTTCATTAGAATGTAAATAAGTTTTATGGCAATGCACAAATGTACCATGCAACTAATACAGTACACTTGCAGCTACTACCCTCTCTGTTTATCAAGGCTTGGGACCAGTACCTGGCTGCTGGAGTTTCGTCTCTACATCAGGGAATCAAAGGCTTGACGTCCCCCAATTAAAACAGAATCAGAGCCCACTTGATTAACTGGGGTCTCTGATTGGGCTATGTGACTGACAACAACCATTCACTGTAACATTCAGTGACTATGGACAATTTAATTAAAAGTTCACTTATGACTTTGGATGGTCTGTTGTAGTCTTGTCTTTTCTTTCAGGAGTTGTCACAACAAATCACCTGCTTCTATATCAATTTCTACTCAGCATCCTCTTCTCTCACACAAACTTCATGTCCTCTTTCACTACATCCATAAATCTCCTCTTTGGTCTTCCTCTATAGGCCTCGTACCTGGCAGCTCTGTACATGTCCAAACCACCTATATCTGGGCTCTTTGACTTTATCTCCAAAACATCCGACATGAGCTCTCACCATCACCACTGGTTTGTACACTTTTCAATTTTATAAATTTTAATCATTTTTTAAATTCCTACGATACAACAATATCAATACACATCACCTTGTATCGACTCGTACTATTTTCTAGGAAGTGTATATGGATAAAAAAAAAATCTATAATATCAGAAATATCTAGAGCTGTCGCAGTAACCACATTATTCTATTCTCTCTCAACTCACCTGCAGCCAGGCACAGAAGTGTCACAAGCACTCCATTAGAGAGAGAGTCAGTGCCGTGGGGAACACTGTAAGCCTCCCTAGCTCATCTCTAAAACCACATGAAGTGAACATGTGGGTTTTTCTAACAAGCTACAAGGACATTGTTACTTTTGACTAACTGTTGGATTTTTGGCAGAGCATTGGCCTAAATATATTTCAATATATATATATCAATATATATCAATATATATTGATATATATCAATATATATTGATATATATCTCAATATATATTGATATATATCTCATTGATATATATCAATATATATTGAGATATATCAATATATATTGAGATATATATATATATATTGAGATATATATAAAAAAAAAAAATTGTCCTCTCGCCCTCCGTGGGCGGTTTCATCCATCCAAGCTCGGGTCCTCTACCAGAGGCCTGGGAGCTTGAGGGTTCTGCGCAGTATCTTTGCTGTTCCTAGGACTGCGCTCTTCTGGACTGAGATGTCTGATGTTTTTCCTGGGATCTGCTGTAGCGACTCTTCCAGTTTGGGGGCTACTGCCCCGAGTGCTCCGATCACCACGGGCACCACTGTTGCCTTCACTTTCCAGGCCTTCTCAAGTTCTTCTTTGAGGCCTTGGTACTTCTCCAGTTTCTCGTGTTCCTTTTTCCTGATGTTACAATCGCTTGGTATTGCGATGTCAACCACAACGGCTTTCCTCTGCTGTTTGTCCATCACCACAATGTCCGGTTGGTTCGCCACTACCATTTTGTCTGTCTGGATCTGAAAGTCCCACAGGATCTTAGCTCGGTCATTCTCTATCACCTTTGGAGGTGTTTCCCATCTTGACCTCGGGACTTCCAGACTGTACTCTGCACAGATGTTCCTGTACACTATACCAGCCACTTGGTTATGACGCTCCATGTATGCTTTCCCTGCCAGCATCTTACAGCCTGCAGGTTATGTGTTGGATTGTCTCAGGGGCCTCGTTGCACAGTCTGCACCTGGGGTCTTGTCTTGTATGGTATATCTTGGCCTCTATTGCTCTGGTGCTCAAGGCCTGCTCCTGTGCAGCCATGATCAGTGCCTCTGTGCTGTCCTTCAGTCCAGCCCTTTCTAGCCATTGGTAGGATTTCTCGATGTCAGCCACTTCAGTTATCTGTCGATGGTACATCCCATGTAGGGGCTTTTCCTCCCATGATGGTTCCTCCAGCACCTCGTCCTCTGTTTTCCACTGCCTGAGACATTCACTGAGAACTTCATCCGTTGAGGCCATCTTCCTGATGTAGTCAAGGATCTTGGATGTTTCATCCTGGACAGTGGTTTTGACACTCACTAGTCCTCTGCCTCCTTCCTTGCGCTTAGTGTACAGTCTCAGGGTGCTGGATTTGGGGTGGAACCCTCCATGCATGGTTAGGAGCTTTCGTGTTTTCACATCTGTGGTCTGAATCTCTTCCTTTGGCCAGCTTATTATTCCCGCAGGGTATCTGATGACCGGCAGGGCATAGCTGTTGATTGCCCGGACTTTGTTCTTGCCATTGAGCTGACTCCTTAGGACTTGCCTTACTCGTTGGAGGTATTTGGCTGTGGCTGCTTTTCTTGTGGCCTGGTCCAGGTTGCCATTTGCTTGTTGGATTCCAAGGTACTTGTAGCTGTCCTCAATGTCTGCTATTCTGCCGTCTGGGAGTGGGACCCCTACTGTATGGACTACCTTCCCTCTCTTTGTCACCATCCGCCCACACTTCTCAAGTCCGAATGACATTCCGATGTCATTGCTGTAGATCCTGGTTGTGTGGATCAGTGAGTCAATGTCTCTCTCGCTCTTGGCGTACAGCTTGATATCATCCATGTAGAGGAGGTGACTGATGGTGGCCCCGTTCCTGAGTCGGTACCCATAGCCAGTCTTGGTGATGATCTGGCTGAGGGGGTTCAGACCTATGCAGAACAGCAGCGGGGACAGAGCATCTCCTTGGTATATCCCACATTTGATGGACACTTGTGCAAGTGGCTTGCAGTTGGCCTCAAGGGTGGTCTTCCACTGCCTCATCGAGTTTGCAATGAAGGCTCTTAGAGTCCTGTTGATGTTATACATCTCCAAGCATTCCATGATCCATGTGTGTGGCATTGAGTCATAGGCTTTCTTGTAATCAATCCAGGCGGTGCACAGATTAGTGTGTCTGGCTTTGCAATCCTGAGCGACTGTTCTATCTACGAGCAGCTGGTGTTTAGCTCCTCTGGTGTTTTTACCAATGCCCTTCTGTGCTGTGCTCATGTATTGATCCATGTGCCCACTTATCTTAGCCGCTATGATGCCTGACATGAGCTTCCATGTGGTGGGGAGACAGGTTATTGGCCGATAGTTGGATGGGGCCGTTCCCTTCAGGGGATCCTTCTGGATCAGGATTGTCCGGCCTTCAGTTAGCCATTCAGGGTGGGTCCCATCCTTTAGCAGCTGGTTCATTTGTGCTGCCAGGCGCTCATGGAGTGAAGTTAGCTTTTTCAGCCAGTAGGTGTGGATCATGTCAGGCCCTGGTGCTGTCCAGTTTTTCATACCTGAGACTCTTTGTTGGATGTCTGCCAGTGTGATGGTTACTGGTTCTTGTTCAGGGAGGTTGCTGTGGTCTGCTCTTAGATCCTCCAGCCACTGTGCACTGTTGTTGTGTGACGCCTCCTTCTCCCATATGCCTTTCCAGAATTGTTCAGTCTCCAGCCTTGGTGGGTCTGCTCTGTTGTTATTACCTTGCCACTGAGAGTACACTTTAGCTGGTTGAGTTGAGAACAGCCGGTTTATTCGCCTTGCTTCGATTTCTCTCGTGTACCTCTTTAGTCGGGTGGCCAAGGCTTGGAGTCTTTGCTTGGCAGTTTACATCTTGCTGTACCTCTTGGGTGCTTGTTGTTTCATTGCACCTTTCTGGAGCTCTGACAGTTGGCTCACTTCTCTCCGAGTTACCTTGATTTTAGCTTCTAACCTTCTTTTCCATGGTGGATATGGATCTTTATGGTTGCTCTTTGGTTGATAGCCAAGCTCCTCAAGGATCACTGCTGCTGAAGTGTAGATCAGCTCATTGGTTTCAGTGATGGTCATTGTAGGTATTGTTCCCAAAGCTGCATTCACATCTTCCAGGAGACTTTCTGAAGGTACTTCACTCAGCCTGTGTAACTGGTGTCGGGGTTGCCTGGTCTTCATTTTAGCCATGATCTTATCTCTCAGGTCAGTTGCTGCCTCGCTCAGCTCGATGGTGCTTATTGGGGCTTCGTGCCCAAATTCTGGATGGGGAGTTGGTGTTAACTCCCCTCTGACCTTGCGTCCTGGCTCCCCCTTGCCGTAGCATATGTGTTGTATCTCGTCAATCTCAAGTTGTGAAAGCAGGTGCCGCTTGTGGATGTTGGAACACTGAGCTACTAGTTGTTTAGCAGTGAGTGTTGATTGTGGGTTTCGAAGTTGCCATATTTCCCACATTCTCTTCATGTAACCCCTCTGACTAGGGTTACTGGAGTAGTAGCATTCCAACAGAGCCTTGTTCATCTCGTCCACTTCCGTCTTGTTCCAGTAGCCCACTTCTCATCAGGCTGCTCTGGTTCCCCAACACCTGACGCAGACCTTGTTTGACCGGGCGACGTCTGAGCCGGTATGTCTCGTAATTCATTGTCTCTCATCATCATTATATATGAGGTAGGCAATAGCGCAAAGGGTCTTGCCTAAGGACCCACACTGGAAGTTGGTATTCACCTCGGCCGGGATGTGAACCCGGGTCCCCTGTGTGAAAGTCGGTTGACTAACTCACTACCCAGCCGCTATATATATATATATATATATATATATATATATATATATATATATATATATATATATATATCTCCACTGAGTGTTTTTTCAGCTTTCATTGGCTTCCCTGCCACATGTCCCGCCTCCCCCGGGCTCTGTGTGGCTGTCTCCATTTGTGTGTGTGGAGATATTAATATTAACCCTCTGGGCTCTATGGTGGCCATTTGTGGCCACTTCACTTCATTTTTTTAACCATTTGAGCTGTGTTAATGATAATGGCATGAAACGTCCCAGGGGTCTGGACTTATATATACCTAAATATCAATATTAAACTGTGTACACACAAAAGTCATACTAAGCTCTATAGCGCCATTTGTGGCCCATTGAAACCCATTATAATTACCTTTTTTGATCCCTTGGAATTAACAGTATAAAATGATATAATTCGTGTAAAATGGCTTTCATTGCAAACGCGACATGAAAATATGTGTTTTTTCACATTTCATGTCGTTTGTCATTTTTGGTAAAGGGAGAAATTTTGGGTAATATTCTAAGTTTCCTATAGGGGAGAATAATGGCTTACTGCAATCCAGTGACACAAATTAACGAGTCACTTCTGACATATTCAGGTGCAGCCACTACCAACGCTATAAGTGAATCCTAATCTAAGAAAGTAAGTCTTTCTAGCTCCCAGATCATTTGTATCTCTGGTAAGATGGTAAAAATGTTGTATTCATTGCTTGAATACACGTGATTCTGTGGTGTGCTCTAAGAGTAAACTGAAGGAGCTAACAGGGGGTTAACATGCCTTGTAGCAGTGTTTGGCCACGCTAAAAATAAGTAATATTACAATAAAACATATTGTATTATAGGTACTGTACTGCCATGAGGATTAGAAAATATTAGGCTCCATCCATGATAGGGAGTAATGGCATCTCCCTCAGATACAAGGGGCAGCTGGGGCAGCTCTATACCCTTCACAGGGTTCTCGAGGGTTCATGGGAGTTCACCCAACAGGCGTTTGACCGTGTTCCTCATGGGTCCTGTGGGGGCACTCTGGGAGTATGGGGTCTGGGGCCCTCTGCTATGGGCTGTATGACCGGAGCAGGAGCTTGGTTCATGGCAGTAAGTCAGACTGTTGTGGTAAAGAATGAGCTGAGTTGAAAGGCAAAGCTCTCAATTTACCAGTCGATCTCTGTTCCTACTCTCTCCTGTCATGAGCTTGGGTCAAGACCATAAAGACAAAATCTCAGATACAGGCAAAATAGTTTTCCTCCACAGAGTATCTGGGCACTCCCTTAGGTTGTTTTCACACATGATGGTGCACTGTGGTGTGGCCTCAGTGTGCACTAGATGTAGCTGTGTTTACTTTTCTGTTAATTTGATTCCTGTTCACACGTGTTGTTTACCATTAGCCTCAAACGCCACAAACATAAACCATGTGATAACCATCAGCTGACTGATGAACTTTTTCCATGACAACGGGCCACAAGCACTAAATTTCAAAGTGTTCCGAAGCACACCTGAACACACCATCACGCACCATCATTTAATGTGTGGCTTCCCCTCTCTGAGTTCTGTCAAACTGTTTATGAGGACACATGCAGAGGCTTTAGCGTTTCCAAAACAGTGCTCTCAAGAAATGAAGAGTTTAGCTCTGTGTGTTACACTGTGGAACTCAGTTCAGGACATGGAAAGATTCTCCAACTCTCGCCATGACACACAGATCACTCAGGTGATACTACTTCATACAAAGTGTGTTTTTGGCTGGCACTTTTTTTATGCACACTGAGAGGAATTGCTTATTGGACAGCAGACAACTAATCCAGGTGGCTTTACATCCCGCAAAATGACAGGCAGTAATTATCTCTAGCAAAACTACTGGTGGGTTGCTCTGAAGTCAGCAGCTTTCACACCAAAGACATTGCTCCAGGGTGCAGCGAGAGCCTCTGGTGCCGCTCCGAGACCTCCTGTTTAGACTGGTCTGAGAGCGGCCCTTTAGTGTTCACCTAAGTGCCACTGCTGTGTTCACACTGACCCAAGCACACCGCACTCGGGTCAAAAGCTCTTTTGCGCTGACCTAACCTGTGTCAGTCTGAAAATGCCCTTAGAGACAGGCTGAGGAACTTGATCACCCAAGAGGAGCTTGTACAAGAGCCGCTGCTCCTCCACATCAAGAGGAGCCAGCTGAGGCCCGTGCATTGGATACCTTTTGGACGCCTCCCTGGGGAGGTCTTTTGGGAATATCCAATTGGCAGGAGGCCCCAGGGAAGGCCTAGGACAGGCTGGGGGGATTGTCTCTTGATTGGCCTGGGAACGCCTGGGATTAGCTGGAGGAAGCAGAGAGGGACTATTTGGTACTATTTGCAATATAAGTAAAATGACTGGCGATGCAATTATATACTGTACTTGTTTTTTATTTTATTTTTTACAACCAGCGCAAAGTGCAAACAAACTGGCATTAAAGGGTTAAAAAATTAAAGAAAAATATATTTTGTATTTATTACAAGAAGAGATGCTACTTTAACACATTATGCAATAAAAGTAGCAAAAACGTAAAATTGATGGACTCCCTTTGTTGGTGGCCACAAATGGCCACGATAGAGCTGAGTGTATTGTAAAAAGGAACAAGCCCAGAGGGTTAATATTAGGCTAGTGATCAACTCATTAACAAAACATTAAATGTCATCTTGTTTTTTTACTGATATTTTGTCAGGTAACAGAGGAGGAGAGACAGAAGTCTTCCAGCGGGCAGGCAGAAGCCACAGGTAAAGAGTTATTACCTGTTAGCCACCGCCTGGAGATGCTAAAGGAGCCTTATAAAGTGACATGTGTGAGTCTGGAAATCTGGCTCTTAAAGGTAAGACAGGCATTTTCATTTAGCAGATAAAGTGTTAATAACACTATAGTGCTGTTTCTATTGATGGGTTGGTAACCTCTCACTGTATTAAGATGATCTGAATTATTTTTGGACTGGGGTTATTAATAGAAAGAGAGTGAGAGATGTCACTATTTTTGTCACAGTTTTTCTGTAAGAGGTGAATTTGGTATTTTTCTGTGGTCCCATTGGTTCTACTGTCTGAGAGTCCAGAGCCTGGTTGTCCTGGACCCCCTTTTAAAACACAAAACCTTGTGATTTGCAAAGTTTTTTTTTTTCTAATTTATTTGTTTTCAGTTTATAGGGCCATTTGTTACTATTAGAGTTATCATATCATACCATATTTTAAAGTTGTATATAAATGTGTGCAGAAATGGGGACTTGCAACTTGACTTGGACTTGTGACCAAAACACTTTAGACTTGGCTTGGGTTTTTGGCCAAAGACTTGAGACTTGACTTGGACTTGCGGCCAAAGACTTGTGCACATCTCTGCTCTAACCTCACCACTCCACTGCAGTCTCTTTCATTCACACAGGTTATTCCATCTTGTGACAACTATAGGACATAATAAGATGTCAAAGCAACATGAATAGTGATCACCCCTGCCCATCCTGCCCTGCACTTAGACAACTTTGTTCTGAGTTCACAAAAATCCACATAAATCTTGTCCCTGTCGAAGAATGTGACTTTGTTGTTGGTTTTCACCAACAGTTCATGTCAGAAACAATATTTGTGCATCTCTTTCAGATTGTTGAAAGTGTGTCACAGGTGAAAAAAGTCTGACATAGTTGAATACATATCTGTATACACTACACAACTCAACACAACACTCAACAAAAGAACAAAGTACAACTACTGCTGTCCCACAGACGAATGGTCCAGACACGTGTCGATACGATACACCCACAAAGTCAAACAGTGTGTGAGGTTTTGAACAGAAAGTGTGTCAGATAAGAGCTACCAGCCCACTTTCTGTCTGCAGTTCATCGGGTATGAAGGCCATTCAATCCAACAGGCCAACCTTTACAGCTCTCAATGCACGGCAGTCAAACATTATTATAGTATTACTTTGATATACAGACTCATTTCAAAGCCATTCCTTCTGCAAGTCAGTGCAATGAAATATTTATGTACAGTAAAACGACACAGCAACAAAACCAACTTTCAGAAAGGCTAGAGTCGTGTGTTGAGCTATTCGCTGAAAGACATGCAAGTTAATAAAAGACAGACAGAATGCTAGAAAATACCATTCAAGCCAACTGTAAGCTCAACTCTTTCACTTCTCCTGGTGTATTTGGCCTTGGTCACACATCCATGCATATTATAAGTCATTTTCTTGCATGCATCTAAAAATACCCATAAAAGCAAAGTGAAAAGGACAAAGGCTACTGCAGCATGAAAGAACCACAGTTTAATGTTTTGGTGGAGTATGGACAGGTCAAATTGTCAACTTGATACCATGATCTCACGACAAATTAGTGTTTCCTATACACTTTTCCATTGCAACATGTCATCTAACTAGAAATGTTACCGTGACCTGGGTGTGTGTCTGTTTCCTAACAGTTCTGTGAATAGACAATAGACAGTGCAGGAGTACGGGTAGGCTCTTGCTGAGCAAGCACAGCATTGAGAGAGTTTAAGTTATGAGTTTGAGTGGACAGTTTTTTACCAAAGATATAAGTTAGCAAAATGTGTTGTTTCTCATAAAACCAGCACTGTTTCAATTTTTGCTTTTCTGCAGCGGCATGAGGAGAAAGACATAGGAGCAATACTGAGCTAAATAATGTATACAAATTGCATTAAAGTATTACAGGACTAAAGTGACTTTCTTTGCGGGAGCCTGCAACTTTAAAGATTCAAACTCATGCTTTTATCATTGCAGTAGGAAAATTTGTCCTTTGCATTTGACCCATCCTTCAATGCTGGTGCAGTGAAGCGCCTGGAGACCTGGTCAGGAGTACCTATCTGGAGGATTAGCCTATTAGGTTGATAGGGGAAAAAAAAGCACCCAGAGAAAACCCACCCAGACCTGGGGAGAACATGCAAACTCTACACAGAAAGGCCCCACATAGTCAATCAATTCAAATGACTTGCACCATATTTGAATGATTCAAATTTTAGGTTCAGCGCAGCTCAAAGTCCATTGATTGATCATTTACCATAAACAGATAATAAAATCAGCCAGCAAAACCTAACCTACTGAGCTAATAAACACGGCTACAGTAGATTGCAAGGAATTTGGATGGCCATTTTACTTACTCAGCACCTTGTACATTCAGACATACATATGCACGTACAATTTTTTATCCTTAACCATAATTACTATGAATCCAGGCTGGTTGGATGGTCACATGGACAAAGTGATCATATTACTGTCCGCACACACCTCAGTCGTAATGGACTTGGGCCATATCTGCTCTCTCCGCCATTACACATTTATGGGCCTTTTTATTTCACAGCAGGGGCAAAGTCCGGAGCCGTGCAAAACAATTACTGTCGACTGTCAACATCTGCTGCACCCTCCAATCACTCCGTGAAAATGCCTTCAATACAGATATATCCTTCCTAAAAAATAAAATCAAGCAAAAACTCTTTGCCTATCCAGACGAGCTGATGTGCAGTGCCCTTCAGAATGTGCCATCATGCAAAACAGCAGACTTGACTCAGACTTGGATTTGAATAAGGCTTTGAGTGTTTGCTGGGACTGGCACACACAAGTTAAAGCCAGGTATTAGGCTCCATCAATGACACGTCTTCAGAAATGGTGCAGTGATTTGAAATATTGCCTCACTAAGAACAAATGCAGAGAATTAATTTAGATGCAAGGCTGGACTCAAGGTTGTGTCCTTGAGCAAAACACTTTACCCTCTTTGCCTATGTATGAATGTACAGCATTAGTGTGATTGGTAGTGGTTGAAGAGGCGCAAAATGGCTGCCACATCTGCATCAGTCTGTCCCAGGGCAGCTGTACAGCTGTTCACCACCACTGTGTATGGCTGAGGAGTGAAGCAATAATGGACTAATGGACAGTGCCTTGAGAAGCTTAGACTTGGAAAGTGCAGTATAAATCAAATCCATAATTACTATTATTATCAGTGTTGTAGTGCCCAATCATGGTCTTGTCTCAGCTTTACTCTGCATTTTTACTTGGTCTTGGTTTTGGTCTCTAATCCAATTTTACTCGATCTTGTTTCAGTCTCAGACGTAGTGCTCTCAGAGATTTTATTTACCAAACATTACAAGAAACTATTATTCTTCATAATTTTGGAGTAAATCGTTTTCTGCATTAGAAGAACCAGGAAAATGATCTGTCTCTCTTCGTGGAGTCTAATGCATTAGATCAGGGGTGGCTAACCAGTCAGAGACTAAGAGCCAAAAAAATGTATTGTGGTACAGGAAAGAGCCACATCAAGCACCGAGCACAACCAATACAGACACACACAATGAAATTCTAAAAATTAACCATAACTTCTGTTGAGTGATATATCAATCACCTCACTTCATTCCAAGGCAAGAAGCCATCAACAGTTCACACACCTACATGAGCCCAGCCAAAGTCAGACTGCAGGTGCTACCTGTACCAAGACTGGAGGAGCAGACAAAACCACCCACACAAATACTGCTCAGCCACATAATTATCAGACAGGACATAGGGAAAATAAAATATAATGAAAATACACAAATGTAACCACATAACATAATTTTTTTCTAACGTCTAAGCATTTGGGTGCCCAAGCAGAATAATTGCTTGTAAGAGCAGAATGTCATCTGTGAATTTATTTGAATGTGTCTCCAAAAGCAATGATTTTTTTCTTTCTTTATATAACAACAAACACAAAACAAATTACTTTACAAAAATACTATTTTATTCATTTAAATAATATGTAGATTGTAAGCACATGATTTTGGCATCAAACTTCCATAAAAAACATTTCATAAATGAGAAGCCTAATGTATACATTTGAAATATTAAATGCCCTTCATAACTTTGGGGCCCATTCTGAAAACCTGCCCTGGGGCCCCACATTACCAAGTTACGCCACTCTAGACTGTCTTATTACTGATAGAGGCAGCAGCAGCCTCCTCTCTCCCTTCTTATCCTTCATCTCATCCCACTATTAAAAGTCAGTAGGCCACTAAGTAAATATGTCTTTTCTGATTGTTTTTGAGTAAAACATTAGAGGTACTCTCTGAAAAAGACGGGTGGGTTTTGGCATTATCGCCGTTATTTAATTCCTCTTAAACTGTTTTAAAGCTTTAAAAAAATATATCGCCATGATCCCTGCACGTAGATTCATGAAAGAAAGCTTAAAATCTTCTAGCAGCACAAGGTCACTGCATATCTCTACATGTTTTTAGTTTTGCTGTGCAAAGCCACAATGTCATTCAATCACACACATAGTTCAATCATCTCCAGCTCAGTCGCTGCCTCATCCGTGACAAGCAGGACTTTTAAGCAGTCCATGTCCGTATTGAACAGGTCGACTAGGAACGTGATCTGTGGTCTTTTTTGTAAGTCCTCAAACCGGGCCATAAAATTCTCATGAAGTTGCGTGAGCAATGCTGTGTACCAGATTATCCATTTTATGAGTAAAAAAGCAAAACAAATTCGAGGTGGTAATTAATCTATTTAAAAATACATGTGTTCGAATAGGCCTAGTGTACCTGCTTTGAGAATGATATTGATATGTTTTAAGGCTATTTTTGGGCCACTATTAGGCCTACACTGCCTCTGATTCTGATTCTGACCCACTCATATCTTTTCTTGTGATTCTCTGTTGTGTGCTGTAGTCATTAAAAAGACAGAAGAGGTTTGCTGTTTTCAGGAGGGCTATTAGCCTACAAAATTAACATATGAAGAACATGAGCCTCAAACTTTAGTGTTGTCTAAACATGCTGCCCATTCAACTTAGGCAACTAATAACTATAGTGTCACTATGGCAACAGAGAGGGGCTTTTCAGGGGAACACCAGACAAAACAAGAAAGTAGGCCCATACTGTGTTCGTCTACTTTTTCATTTCCATCCACACGCGCTGCTGCTGGTGAGCACCTGCTACGTCATGCCCGAGTGCGCTCAACCTCTGCGCTGCACCTCCATGCCGCTCTGAATGTGAGTGCGCCATCCGTGCCGCACCTCCGTGCTGCTCTGTTTGTAAGTGAGCCTTCTCTGTTGCACCTCAGTACCACACCTCCGAATTGCTCCTCTGTGCCAATCTATCTGTGAGCTCACCCGACCACTGCATCGCACCTCTGCGGCGCATTGACTGCGTCTCAACCAGACCTCAGCACACATTACGCTGTTGCTGAGAGAGAGAGGAACTGCTTGGAACAGGGGATGGCTTACAGGCAGTGGCAAGTGCAGCAAAATGCAGTTTTAAAGGAAAACCTTGGTGATAATTGGCAAAAGTTGCGGAGTTTGGACAAAGTTGCAAAATCGTGCTGAATTCACAGGGTTTGCTTGATTTTGCGTTAATAGTTGTGATTGCAACATTGCAAAATCCTGGAGGGACTTATTATAACTTGGTACAAAGCAAAAAAAAAAAAAAAAATCAATTCAAGTCAATTTTGCATAATTTAGCCTATTTCACTTTCACTTTACCACAACCAAAATAATATAGCACAAATTATTACATTAGCATTTTCACTGCTTGTATTCTCAAAGGCAGGAGCAGAGTTCTTAATTAAGCTATTACCATATTGGACTTGTAATAATGTTGAGACTGCCACAGACAGAAGAACAAAGCACACATTAGCAGCCGTTGCCATGAAGCAGCTTTGGCTGGTCCCTTGCCTATAATGAACACACGCTGCTGGCAGACGTGCTCTTGTTAAGCCACAGAAAGGAGGTGATGTGGACTGATTGTGGCCTAATGAAGCATTGTTACTGATTAGAAAAAAAGGGCCAGGCGTTTTGTTCTGGAAATGCAGACAGCTTCACCTTAATATAAGCATTGTTAAAGCTCTGTCACTTTGCTTAACGCCAGTCAGTATTTGGGTGGGTGAACAGCTGCTGGGAATTCAAATAAATAAACAATTCCACCATTGTTTTGTCAATCTATTGGTTCAGTATTATTCAATTTACCTGGTGCCTGCTCAAGCTGGCTTCCACATTGATTAAAGTCTAAAAATCACCAGCAGATGGTATTACTATTAAACCATTACCTGGAAAAATGACACCAAGACTCTTCTGTAGTTCAGTCTAGAAAAGTTAAAAGACAATGAGGTCAGTTTAAAATACAGACATCTGTTGGAAACAGAAACAGTGAGACTTAAAAAGAATAGACACACAGCATGACACAAGATGTAAGGCCCAAAAAAACTGTTGCTAACTGCAGGACATTTTCAGTCATTAAATTCGAGCTGCCAAACCAAACAGGTCGTAAAGGTGAAAGTGTGAGCCATGGAAACACAGATGGTCTCTAGACACTTCCTGCACCTCTCCCTTCCTCCAACGCTTCCTAGGGTGACGCATGCATAAACATGAGCACGGTGACAGTGTGGCGCTCTGCTCTCTTTAGAACAGATAAACCAGGCTGCAGCTGGAAAAGTCAACCAGAATTCTCAATGTGATTCTTCATTTTTTAACTCAAGCATCCAGTCTGATTCCATATGATGCAGTTGTGTATTGGATTTTTCACCATTCGTAAATTGGTTGGAGTACTGGATGGAAACATATGACATTAGGACAATAAACTAGGACTTGCTAGGGCTAGGTAATTTGATTAGTAAATCTTTTTTTCTTGCCTCAAAGTTTTGTTTAATCAATGCAAACAGACTGGTGCATCGCACTTGAAACTTTTGAATGTGCAGAACAAAGTTTTTGCAACACACTAGCACCCAGGGGGGCTAGGGGGAAGGGGCAAATTTAATTAATGCTCATTTTTAATTTTTAACTATGTCAAAACTAGCCCTATTGTCAAATCAAGTAGAAATAATGTCCTCTAAGAGCTATACTGTACAGTGAAATGTTACAGGTGCTATGAGCAGTATATATTTTTTAATAATTAATAAAAACGTGTCAGTTTTACTGATAATGATATCACTGATTTATTCACAATAAAAAAATATACCCACGCATTGCCAGATCATCCAATCAGAAAAGTGGAAAGCGCTCCATTCTCTGGTTACCACATACACAGCTAAGAGCAGAGCTACAAAACCTGTTGGCAGTAAACGTAAAGAACACACAGTGACTGTCAACCCACAGTACTATTTTTAAACAGCATATGCTGCTTTCAGTGCCTTTAAATACAGAAGGTGAAAAACTGACTGTGGAGACACTGCAGATGCTATAAAAAGCTAGTAAAAAAGGATTCATATTACCTCTGAAATACCCTCATTTAGCAGGTGACAGCAAACAAATGGCAAAAACAAAGAGCATTGTGTGATGACCGGTGTTAACTTACACACTTTGTTTATGCAGTTAGCCATGCCCTTTATTGCTTTGTATGGTGTAATAAATTACAATTGACCTGTTTGCCAATATTCTGACTAAACTAACTTGCTACAAACAGCATGTTGAACCTACTTAGCAGGCAGCTAGCTACAAGATGAACCAGCATTTATTTCTAGACCCCATTAAAATTGAATTTCACCTTCAAATTTAGAAGTAAACACAGAATAGTGAGTTTCAACTTATAGATCCTTCTTGTGTTTGTAAACAGAATGTTTGCATTCCAAACTGGTACTGGAAGTTTAAAAAGACAATAATACATTTTTAATTGAGGAATTAGCACTAGCCACCAAACATAGCAAATTAAAAATAATCAACTGACAATCACTTGACCTCATGTGAGTAATATCAGAGCCTGGCTTAATAACATTACTGAGTATATCAAGGTTTAGCCATTTAATGTAATGTAAAATTGTAATTGGCGTCTATAATTAGCATATAAGCTAAAGGCTACATAATTTTATTTCTTAATTCAAATACAAATAGTAACAGAAATGTGGTGGACCACAATAGTTTGACACTGTATGCCCAGATTTAATTTATCAATCACTACAAATCCTACTTTCATAAGTTCACTTTAGCAAATGGTACTGACACTCAGATCTGGATTATATTGATTCAGAGTAATTTTTATTAAATATATAAACAACAACCTATCATTCCTGCTGCCCAAAAATGTCAAAATTTATGTTTTTATTTTGCTTCCTCGTAGAAATGAATGGAATAGAACGTTATTCTTGGTACCAGGCTGTATGTGCAACTTTTTTAAACAGCCATTCCTGAAAGGGTCTATTTGTAATGCTTGTCTCTGAAGCCCCTTCCCAAAGAAAGTATGCTCTGGTTAGTGAAACCATATGATCGGTCAACTCCACGGCAGAGCGATGTGCCCTAATCCAACCCAAACCTGTTTCTAAGGCTAAACCCATTTAAATATGGACCAGTGTTTTCAAGTCCAATCTGGTACAAAACAAATAATACTTCCAAACCAATGTGTTGCTTAAAAATAAAAGTCAACTATTGTGATTCAGGTACACAGCTGAATCTTTGAGTTGTTTTAATCTCAGGAGAACTCCAATCACTGATTAATCTATGTCTCCTCTCCATCACACTACAAACCAGATAACATCACTCCTATAGTATTTATCTTCTGATCAAACGTGATTTCTTGCTCATAAATGGTGCCAAGGTCTGTGCGTGTTTGTGCCACTGTAAATGAATGCAGAGCAGCTGTTATTAGAACCAGAGTATTTGTGCAGTGGGTACGGCCTGCCTACAGCTCTCTGTTATCTGCTGCAAATGAAATGAGACATTAACCTCTGACCAGCCGCAGAGTAAAGCAAACACACATGCCAGAGCTGATTTGCCAATAGAGACAACAAACCACCGGACTAATAGACTGAAAGGAGGCCATTAAAACATTTGTTAAATTCCTTTTGCATAGAGTCGGGTCTGCAAAGGATTAAATCAGCAGAATAAGTCAATTTAAATGGACAAAACGTGTGACTTTTCACATGCCAATAACCATCTTTTCTCATCACACATACCACAAACTGTGACTGGAGGAGGCAATGTGAGTGAAGTGTCTTGCCCAAGGAAACAACAACAGTATGCACAGGGTCAGAGCGAGAATTGAACCGCTAACAGTCCAGATAGTGGGCGACTCACAAACCTCCTGCACCACTGTCACTTGCAAAGACTCTTATTTATACTAATGTCAAGATGTTGTAGCTGCATTTTTGAAAACATTGTGTTTTGCAATAGGAAAGTTAGAAACTATTGCCTGACCTGGGCTTTTGTCTGTTTTGCGACTTTTTTAACTGCTCTGTGAATACCTTGGTGTACAGATGCCACCGAAGTTGCTGCAGAGTGAGCCAGGGTTTCCAAGTGTGAGGAGACAGAATCGGTGGCTGTCTGCAAGCAAGTGACACTTCAGAGGTTATTCGCTTGGAAAAGGGGAGATAAGTCTGCAGAGATTGTAGTAAAAGCCACAAACTCCTAGAAAGCTACAACTGTAAATGGATACATAAGTTGTCATACTCGAGTAGAGCTGCCGCTTCCACAAATGGTGTTTTAATACTGAAAGTTATGTGTTAGGCAAGCATAAAACAAAGCAACACTTTTACCTATGTGAAGTCTTGTGATAGGCTGGATGTTCAACCAATGATTGTTTAACACAGAGAATAAGGTTAATGGACACAAGCAGAAAGGGAGAAGTAATGCTTAGAGCAGTGTGTTTCAACCTATGGTAAGTGTACATGGACATGATTTAGTTTATTTCAGAGCCAGTTATGTTCCTATTTTAGTCCTGCTCTGGGGATTAAATTTGAGGTTTACTACTTACTGTAGTCTTGGTTAGTCTTTGATTTGTTATGGTTTAGACCTGGTTTAGTCCTGGCTTTCTCCTAGTTTAGACTTGGTTTAGTCTGTTTTGTCTTTAATTAGAAATGCCTTTTTCTGTGTTAATTAGCAGGCAGCTAGCTACAAGATATTTTATTCTTGGTTAAGACTTGGGTTAGTCAAGATTTAGACTCATTTTAGTCCATTACTCCTAGATGGTACATTGTGAGCCCAATATTTTCTAAGGTGATACTTTAAGTGAAAAGTTTACAAACCACTGGCTTATTCACATCTTCTGTGTCCTTTAATAAAAGGTTCAAGCCCAACAAAGCTCAAAGTCTACAGTCAAGACCAAGGCCAAAGCAGGGGACAGAGATAAATAGCCGACAGTAAAATCTGTGCCACAAGAAGTGATCTTCTATTAGTGATGTTAATGTTATGGCTGCTCCCTTTATATTCTCCATCTAAAAGCTCTGTGATGTACCGCTGGTCTTTACAGATCATTATCTCTTTGTCCCTCTTTCTGCTTGACCACAAGTTAACTTTTGTTCACTATTCATTAGAGAAGTACAGCTTTGGACTAATGACTGTGGATTCTCAAAGTGGCAGAGACATCCATTTAACTCCCTGTATGTTTAATATGAATATCCATATTTGGCAGCAGTGCATTGGTAATGAATCAAATGTTATATCAAGTTATATTGTATTATTACATCAATATAAAGTAGCACAAATTGGGCTCCAGAACCCCAAAGACAGACAAAATTATATATTAATTAAATATTATATCATTTGTAATCAAAAAACAATTAATTGTGTATGAAGTGTATGAATGTGTCAGTGTGACTATTTGGTGGTAGTCAGAGGGGCCGTAGAGGCACACTGGTACCCACACTTCCATCAGTTTGCCCCAAGGCAGCTGTGGCTACAGAAGTAGCTCACCGCCATCGAGTGTGACTGAAGAGTGAATGAATAATGGACTCATGTAAAGCACTTTGACAAGCTTGAGAAGCTTGCAGTATTTATCCAATCTATTATTATTGCACAGCCTTAATACACACTTTAGCCTGCACAAGGTAAAGTCCACAAGAAAAGCTTCACTAAGTCTTAAGTGTCTATGTTATTTTACCTTGCTCAAATAAATGAATGTGTACTGCTGCTTTTGTTGTTAGCTATATAAGAGTAGGACATCTCAAGTACTGGTCCTGAAAAAACACTGGCTGCTACTACAATATACAAATGTGTTTCTCAGAAGCATAGCTTGTTTACAAGTTTTTTTACAAGTGGTGCAACTCTTCAATATATCTAGAATCCAATCCGCAGCGATAGCCCAGTCTTGTCAAAGCACATGTCCTGGATGCACTTAGAATTAAATTCAGGGAGAAGCATTAGTCACTGAACCAATTCCCGCATGCCCCAAGGACTTTTACAGAGCGACCTTACAGAGTGATCAAAACTCTTGCTTTCACAGTTTGGTAAAGTTTGTGGTGTGCAGCAAACAAACATGGAGTTAAAGTTTGTTTTACTGGAGAATAAAAAATGGCACCAACACTTCTTGTTGGAAAAGGTTGACTTAATTAAGGTTCTTTTTAGGATATCTGAGAGAGAATGTGTTGCTAATGTCACTGCTAATTGAGGTGGAACTATTTGACTAATGACCAGAGTTTCCCTTGAAAAAATAAATATCCTTCATAATAAAAACTAACATTTTGAAAAGGTTATAGTTTGTTTGGATAAAATTAATTTAGCACTGCCATTTGAAGAATAAATTGCAGTTTGCCATCTTTGTGTGAGTATCCATATGCACTAAATACACTAAACAATTCGCAATAAGATTTAGCTAGGGCATCTTAAAATAAGCGTCAAATTAGAGCCTCAAATCATACTGTGCTAGGACCAAAGTTTAATCCTGGTTTATATCTGGTTTAATTTGGATTTAGACCTGGTTTAATTCGGTTTAACTTGATTTAGCTCTGGTTCAGTGTTCGTTTTGATTTAGCCCTTTTTTTTACTGGGATGTTCTATCCCTGACCACTTCATGAAATAAAACTGAATTGAACTTTTGCTATGTCAAAAAGGATAGATTTTGCACATCATATTGTTAATTCCATATTATCACATTATCGCATATCGCTAAGGCTGGGCAATAAATCGATGAAAATCAATTAATCTGAGTTTTTAATTTTAGACGTCACAAATAGCCCTACTGTAAAATCAAATTTAATAGAAATCCTATCCTCTAAATGCTGCACTGTCCCCTGTGTGGTGGCTAATCCAGAGCAGCTTAAATACTGACTGTGAAGATTTGTAGATGCTAAAAACACCAATAATCACAGAGAAAGGAGCCCTGAGGTGGACAGCACTAACTTACATACTTTATGTATGCTAATTAGCTATGGGTTCTAGAGTTCAGTGTCTTTTAACCCTTAAGCAGCCCTTTAAAGTGGAACTCAGTAACTCTGCTCGTTTCTTCGCTCTTTTTGCCTTTCTTTCCTCTATAGAGCTCCCCCTACAGTTCGGAGTAAAGCACTATCATAAATGCAAGCAAGCCCAGTTGACTCCTATGCGATCCCTTCATCTGTACAAAGTTTTTTTCTTTAATTTGGTCGCTCTGGCACAAAGAAAATCGAGAAATAAAGCGGTTGCTAGCTTGTTGTTTTGCTAACCGGGATGTGCAGCTTTCTCACGAGACCCGAGACTTCTGGGACTCCGGGTCGGTGACACTCACTGTTGCAGGTGTCAATTTCAGCCTAGAGACACCAGGGGGAGATGCCACATGCTTCATTTACCCCACAACAACTAATTTAACCATCACACAGACTCCGAAAGATCCCCAAAAGTGTCATTAAAATATATGATCTTTTTTCTGGTTTGAATCACTCAATTCTTCTAACCATCTTCAATTCATATAAACACTATTATATCTTAAAAATATTTTTAACCCTTTAAGTGCCATTTTGCTATAGTAAACCACTATCGGAAAAACACAAAAAAAGAAATATTTTTAACATACTAAGTGCTATGTGAAAATTTTTAAAACATATTAATTTGGTCTTGAATATGTCACTGAGTGACACCAAAAATTATTTTGATGAATTCTTATTTTTTTAACAAGGACCGTTTTTTTTTGTTTTTTTTCCCCCCCAAAAAATGTGACTCTTGACTTTCAGTACAAAAAGTGTTCACATCCTTAAAAATATATTATTAAAGATATTTTTTCGACTTTCAATCACATATTTTTGTTAACATGAGTTCTGACCATAACAAATATATTTTTTAACATTTCACACATCAATGTTTGTGTGAGAGCCACTAAAAGTGTGAAAGAACGATTTTGAGTCAAGGACTCAAGAGAGAGTTGTTAGAGACAAGGAGTGAGAGACAGGTGATAACTGAGTACAATTTTTGCCTGTCTTCATACTGCCCCTCCACTTCCCCCCGACCCCCACAACCCATACACCTACATACTTCTACACCCCTCCCCTCCACTCCCAGACCATTTTTATTGGTATCATTTATGTCTTGGCTCTACAGCGGTGGACAATGCAAGAGAAATCGACATAACAGAAAGAGTATATAATAGAGCCCTTAGCCACATAGTTATTTTTAGGGTGTCTGTTGAATAATCAGGAAAAAATGTAAATTTCAGACCAGAAGCTTCTATTGAAATTGTTGTGACTTGTAAAGTACAATTTTATTGTGCCACTACAGTTAAATAAAAACATAAAAATTTTAATGGAAGTATATAGGAAAAAAAATGTACTAAAGACCATAAGTGTAACAATTGTCTGTACACAGTGCATTATAGAGCTGAACTGACAAATAAGACTAAAATTTGAAACATCCCATAAAAATAGTAAGTTTCAGCTTAAGGGTTAACAACCCTTTGTATGGAGTACAAATTTGATTAAAAGTGGTGATTTTATTTTTAGCCATACTGTCCAGCCGCACAGCTCTAGGTTTTTCCATTAAATATCAATGGCGGCACTCTTTTTATTCTAGTAACTCCAACTTCCCTTTAACAAGTACTTAGGCCAAAAGATGGGCTTATTCAAATATTAAATGTGCCATACAGCCATAGACTGGAAAAATGTTCCATCTGCTATTCATTTTTTGTTAAATGCCCCAATCTCATCACTTGGAAAAAACACTAAATGTTATCCAAGATTTAGTAAACCACCTTTATCATTGCCACAAGTTGGAATCCACTAGCTCCTTCTCCATAAGGTGCCCATTAACCAGTCTGCTTCCTCAACAAGTGTACATTTATCTTTTCATAGCTTTCACTCTGGTTACAAAAGAAGACTATTTTCAAATTCTGACACACGCTTCCAAAGGGAACCCTTTGTGAAGCTTAGTTTGATGTGCACTTAGCAGAAAATGGGACACTTTGGAAATGCAAGAGAAATACTGAGGAGGGTTGTGCAGCCATCACTTTTCTGACACAACAAAAGTATGCTCTGTTCTATCCAAAAGTGGACAGCCAAGTCTAGAGTGAATCTGGGACATGGACTCAAAAAGCACAAAGTTTACTCCAAAAAATTTAACATCCATGACATATTGGTTGGTTAATTAGCCATTATACTGAATTAATTGTGTCTTAGAAACCAGATTAGCCAACTGTCTTTCCCCAGCTGCTCTAAATAGATTTGGAGCCTTCTTTGTCTTTAGAAACTGTAAAGTGTCAGCACTGTGGCAAAGTGGTTAGCACTGTTGCCTCACAGCAAGAAAGAATTTCTATGTGGAGTTAGCGTGTTCTCCCTGTGTCTGGGTGAATTTTCTCAGAGGTTTCCCCCATCAGCCTAAAACATGCACAATAGGCTAGTTCCCTTGATAACAGTGTAGGTGAAAATATGTGCCACTGCTTTTGCACTCTTTTCACTCACTCTGACAGAAACGGAAACTCTCTATCAGCAAACTGAATAGTGTGTGGTAGTAATACTGTCAAGTAAGGTTTTCTGGGTTAGAATCACTTCCGAATGATATTACATCTATGGGTAAAAAGCAATTTTGTCTAATACAATGCAGACAGATATTGTTAGGCAGATCATGATATCAAACAAATTTTTCCTGCCATATAGTGAGTTCCTCAGAACTATTTCCTCATGAAATTATCTGCTGATTGTCTGTTGTGTAAACATTTTTTTTGTTTTGTTTTCAAAAACACAGATATCATAATATTTATTAATTCATTCATTCATCTTTTTCCGCTTATTCTGAGATAGAGGTCGTAGGTAATAAAGCCTGTCCAAGTAACTATGGGCCTTAGGCGGGGTACACCCTGGACAGTGGACAGTTAATCTCAGGGCTGACACAGAGATATACATATATTGTGGTAGAAAATGAATTATTTTTATTATGATTAATATGATTATCGCTATTATTATGGCCAACCGTCACATGATCTGTTTAGGTGGACTCTGTCCTCCCCGTGTTACAGTGGGTTTTCTCCGGCTTCCTCCCACCATCCAAAGCCATGCATTTGTTAGGAGAATTGATGACTCTGAATTGCCCCTAGTGAATGAATGTGTGAGTGAATGGCTGTTTGTCTATGTGTGTTTCTTAGTGTCAGTCCTGCGACTAACTGGCCACTGTCCAGGGTGTACCCTGCCTAAGGCCCTGCCTATTATTATTATTATTATTATAATAATAATAATAATAATAATAATAATAATAATAATAATAATTATTATTATTATTATTATTATTATTATTATCATCATTATTATTATTATCATTATTATTATTATAAGCTGTGTATTGTGAGTTTTGGAGAAAGAGACTGAAGAGAAGTTTTAAGACTGTCTTAAAAGTTACCAAAATCCGCCAGCTCTTTTTGTTATTCTCACACTGTGACAGTCATTAGTTTCTGTTTGTTTCATCATGGAGCAAAAACAAAAAACAGCGGAGAAGGGAGAATTTATCCCACAGTAATTACCGGAAATCATTATTTAGATTTGAGTGTATCGAGTCAGGGAACATCGGCGCTCGCTTTGCCATTCAAACACTTAGATATGGTCTTTTAAAAGAATTATGCAGACAATAATTTGCATCCACTTGAAGCTGCCTCCTGCATCAGTTTGTAGTGTTTATTGGATCTGGATAACTCAAAAGTAAGTGCAGTGGAAGTCCTCATCTTTCACAGAACAGCACGCTAAATTAATTCCCCATCGCCTTCCACTGACAGTGTAAACTTTTAGGAATATACTGCATTATGGAAAACTGCACTCTGCAATCTGAAATCACTAAGTAAAGCTTGTCTGATATAACAGGTTGTGGGAGGGTTTGTCCCACAGTGCAAAAGTTAAATTAAAGAGCAGAGCCAAAGTACTACAAGATTACATTTTATATTGTGTTTAAGACTAAATTGTTATACTCTGACCTAAGTTTCATATATTTCATATGAGGTTACTTAGGCAGAGCTAATTTATAATATAAAATATTATGGACCAGTGATGTTATATCTACATTTCATTACTTAACTAATCATAACAGCTTTTGAAGCAGACTGTGCATAGAATCCCTGCTGATCACCCAGAGTTTCAACTTGTTGCTCCAGTTTGATTTGTGCAGAATTCATTTGTTTTTCAGATATAGGAAAACTTTCCATTGACACAAATAAGAGTGTGTCTTACGAAAAAATAACAGGCTAATTGTTTCTTAAAAGCTTGTGAAGTGAAGAAAAAGATGAAAATGCCTTTTTGAAGTGAAAAGTGTGTGTTAAGTTAAACAGTTTAGATCAAAAATGTTAACCCTTTGGGCGCCAGGTTTTTTTTCTTTAAAATACAGTTTTTTTACATCAAATATTCAAAAGTCTGTGGCTTAAAAATAATTAGAGATAGGGTCTTACTGTAAATGAGAAAAATGTCAGTTATGAACCAAAGTTTATGATTGTAGTAATTATAGGAATCTAATCTGCATATATTTTTGCATATTGTGACGTCATTATCAGGCTGACGTGCTGAATTATGTTATTTTCAGTAAATACAAGATGATAAACATGTTTGAACTTTTTTTTGTCTTTTCCTCCAATTAATAAATGAGTAGAAACCAGGTATACTCTAAACCAACATTAGTAAATTATAACTATAACCTCTAATGTCCCATAACTAGTAAATTGTGAGGAAAGAGAAATTTGAAAGTTTGTCATGGCCTGGTAGCAGGTTCATCAAACTGCTGTATCCCCTCCTAATAAACTTCCTCCTGTCTCAGGTGATCCCAGCCTCATCAGTGCTGTTGCTAGTCCTGTTTATGTTAGCCACACTGTTCCCACCGCGCCCTCGGCAACACCTGCCTCTCCTCACGCCTTTCTCTTCTCCCTCCTCTGCCTCTCCTGTGGGGAAAAGTGCGTGAATGAACGGGGTGTGCTTGGAGTACATTTATTTCACTCAAAACCGCACTGTTCCTGAGTTCACTCTCGGTACAGCGGCTGCGGAGACTACCTGCTGTGCCGCCTCCACGGGAGAAAGTCGCGGGACGAACTACAGCCCTGCGCGCACATCTTCCCGACCACACGTTCACTCTCAGGGTCAGAGTAACTGAGTGCACGCCTGCCTCTGTCGCCTACAGTGGGCAGAGTGACGGAGAAACGCCGTGTGCAGTGACTGTGAGCATAGTTCCAGCAGCGCCACCAGGAAACCACACTTCGCTCACACATTCACTTTCGCGGCTCTCTTCACTCTCACTCTGTTCAAAAAGTAGATGTTCTCCCTCAGAATCAGAGTGAGCAGTCATCAAAGCTACCGCTTCATCAGTCCTGTACATTTTATTAGCTACTTTCGCCTTTTCCTCTCTCAAAACTGTAGAGGAATCTACTCCATGGAGGCGCTCTGACGCACCACTCCCCGTGAGACTTGCTCATCTTTGAGCACATCTTTTTGAAAGATTTTGAACGACAACATATGATTCTGTTGGGCTAGAAACTAAGTTCTGGGTGTCTGAAACCTAGAGAAAGGGAGCAGAAACAAAATTTAACATTTTAATAGGACGTAGGGGCTGTTATTTTTAGCAACGTTTCTTGTCGCAATTCTACGACTTTGGCACTTAGAGGGTTAGTGTTAGTCTGCAGCGATTTGCTCCATGCTTTAAGATCTAAGATCCATCTATCATTTTACAGTTTCTCAAATTAAATATCTCCATTCACATCCATTTGTCAGAGGTGGAAAGAATAGCAAAAATTTCTTCTTATAGTATGTATAACTACAGTTATATGACCAAAAATGACAAGTAATAGTACTAGTGTTTTAAAAAAAATACTCAAAGAAAAAGTGAAAATTACTATCATAAAAACTACTCCTGAGTACAAATTACTTTTTAGCCAGTGATGTTCAATACCGTAATAAAATCTAACATATGCATTAGGGCTGCAGCTATCGATTATTTTGTTAATCGAGTAATCTATCGATTATTTATCAAATAAG
Source organism: Bostrychus sinensis (assembly GCA_020698575.1). NCBI lineage: Eukaryota > Metazoa > Chordata > Actinopteri > Gobiiformes > Eleotridae > Bostrychus > Bostrychus sinensis. The sequence goes on from CM036239.1 coordinate 31,770,337, forward strand.
AGATACTCTTGTGTCTCTACATATTTTAAAAAGTAACATGCACATCTGTGAATCTATCAATTCAACATTAAGTTTTTTTTTCACATTTTGATGCATTACAATAGCATTTTAAATGTACGCTATAGAGGGATTATTAGTCTACATCACTTAGCGGCCTACTGCGCATGTCGCCTGCAGAAAGAGCCGCGATCATGTCTTGTTGTGCTGTTGGTTGCACAAACCGTTTTGATAAAAACAACAAAACGCACAAGTTTTACAGAATTCCATCAACTCGTACCCCTTTCAAGGCAAACAAGAGACGTCTCTGGTTGCAAGCCATCAGAAGAAGCGATTGGAATGAGCATATGATTAAAAATGCAACAATCTGCAGTGATCACTTCATATCAGGTAAGCCTTCCCTCAATTATTGAGTCTTAACACTATATATATAAAAATGTGAAGCTAATCAGTCAAATTGGAGTATACCTAGCTTACAAATTAATATATCTTGGTTCAGTTTTGTTGTTTGTTGTTTGGTTTGCTAACTTTTGTAACTAGCTAACTAACTCTTAGTAATGGATGTATGCAACCACATGCTATGCCAGTGACCTCTGGCCAACCATGAGCTTTTATCATTAACGTAAGTCACGGGAATACACTTTATTTGTACAGGACTGGCATCGGACGACATCAACAGTCCTGACTTTGTCCTGTCTATCTTCCCCTACTCAACCCAGTCTGGCAAAGACAGCGATGGAAAATTGGAGAGGTAAATATGATCACTTTCATGTGCTTTGTTGTCTGATCAACCAGCATGAATCCACATAGCATAACTGGGAGTGTATAGAAGAAATGTTGAGTGATTTAGTGTAGCTAGTTATATTTTTTATCAGGGTTATCTGTCAGGCCACATAGTTTCTGTTATATCTACATTATCTCATGAAGCTCATTGAGACATAGTATGCAGATATGGTATGGGAGAGTTAGGATGGAGTGTGTAATTTGTACTGACTGTGGTTAACCAAGTAAAGTAACTGCTTTTTTTTTTTTGTAGTTAATGATTGGTCTCTTGTGTGTGTTTCAGATATAAGAGAAAAAGATGAAGGGATGAAACCCCCAGCAGATGTCCAGGCAATGGACATCAGTCCTCACCCACTTCCATCTCTTCAAATGATTGTGGAATGGAGCCAAGTGCTGATCTTTGTACTGGTAAGAACACTTGCGGTCTTTGAACCCATTTGGATATTTATAAAGGAGAGTACCTCTGTTTAAATCAAACTATAGGGAGCACTAATAGGATTAATCAGGTTGTCATGTTTAGATATATGTTGTGAATAATAAATATATGGCCATGATTATGTGTGGCACAGTCTGAATGATCACCCAGAATGTAATCGTTTACTAGATATAAAAATAGTGTGGTGAAATTTCTAATTGTCTAATTTTTTCTTCAGAAGCTACGGTCCTGAAGGCTGTTCACGATGACCTCCAACAGAAGTATGCCCAACTTCTAACCGAGTGTGACAACCCGCATGTGGACATCAACAAACTGAAAGGTGAGAATGAACAATTAAAGGCGATGGTCAAGAGTACTGTTCTCCTATACTTCTCTCAAGTGTAAAGCAGCACAGGTGCTGTTTTTTACAGGTCTGACCAGTGCCCTCTTTAATTGGGTCCTGCAGATAATTAAAGACAGAGTGCAGAGGTTGTGCGTGGCTCTCTGACCCTGGAGGACCATCTATTGGCCATCCTCATGAAACTCCAATTAGGGCTCACCAATAAGGATATTGCATTCAGAACATATTCGAATTATAAGAGCCATAACACAGTAAAGTATTTGGTTGGCATGTCACCTGCAGGAGCAATTACATTTCTGTCTGCAGGTTGGGGTGGCCGTGTTTCTGATAAACAACTTACAGCTGAGTCAGGATTTTATGACCTTCTACAAGTTAATGATGAGATACTAGCAGATTGTGGTTTTACCATCAGAGATGAGCTTGCCTTGTGTGGTGCTACCCTGAGAATCCCTCACTTTACCAAAGGGAAAAAGCAGCTGTCTGCTCAAGAAGTGGAAACATCAAGGCGTTTGTCCAACGTTAGAATACACATTGAAAGAGTAATAGGTAGATGGAAAACTTTCAAAATCCTTACGACTGTTATTCCACTCTCACAGGTGGACCTGTTAGATGACATTGTAATTGTGTATGCAGTGTTAACAAACATTTGCAAATGTGTAGTCCCTAGAAAATAAAATGTAAATCCTTTGTTAAAGTATTCAAGAGTCAAGAACACATAAAAAGCTTTTTATTAGTCTTGTGTATGTAACTAATATAATCAGTCAATAATACAAATAACAAATATACTTTTCTTTTTTATAAGATGCACATTGTGATTTGAAGTACAAATTTTGAATTTGTTAAACAAGAACAGTTACAATAAATGATGTGTTTCAAAGAATCATTTTTATCATTTTTGCTTTACACTGCTCACAATCCCATTCTTTAACCTTTCTTTTTACGTTTGCACATTCATAGTGGAAATGCTTGTTGCACTTTGCACAGGTGGTGATCTTTCCAAATTCTGGCCTTTCACAATGCGAACAGACTGTAGGTGCTTGCTGTTTTGGGTCCATGCTGCGTGTTAAGAGCTCAGGCAGAATACTTTGTCTGAAGAACTGTTCAGCAATATGGAGGACTATGTTCAGCATTTCTTCATCTCTGACTACACAAGTGATGAGTAGATCCCGCTGTGTCCAAATCACAAAGTCGCAGTACTGGACACCACATACAAACATGTGAAGCTGAACTTGATGGTAGTATTCATGGTTCTTCTTGAGATGGAATGATTTGTCTAAGCAAAAATCTTTGTCCTCACTGCTCCCTGTCAGACCATCACGGTATTTGTATGAGCACTTGATCTCTACAGTTCCTCTACCACAGCAGCTACAGTTTGCTACTCCATCTGGTGATGCCCCAAGATGTGGATCGTCTGGATGTAGAACAAGACCGCAGAGTTCCACACTGAAGTTTTGATGATGTGCTTTCATTGCTTTAGTGTAGCATTTTCTGGCATTGGGCTCATTATCTCCTCCCCACTTTATTGCATTTACACCAGACAAGTCTTTGTTGTCATAGTGCATTATCTGTTTGATTAAGTTTGTTTTAGCTGTCTCAGCTCTAACAGTGCATACACGGTGTAGGGTGGTGCTTGTTATGCGTCCTATTCTATGTGTTTGCCAAGCTTGTGATTGGGTCTGATTTTTAGTAATGCATTCGAGATTCACACATTTCTCCTGTCATTTCCTTCCTTAGTCTGGAAAATGTCTCATCACTCTTCTCTCGTAGTTCAGTTGAGGAGAGGCCTCTCAGATTCTGATCATACAGAGCTGCCAGTGGCTCTAGCGGGTCTTCGTTCTCTTGGTCAGATACTGATACAGAGTCTGGGTCACTGCAGTCCAGACTAGTGTGCACAGCTGCCTTGGGTTCCAGTGGTTTCAGTTTCTTAATGTCTTCATCTGTCACCTCTGAGTAATCAAAAAATAGATTTTAGATAACAGATGAAAACTAATTGTGTAGGACACAACATCGTACTGTAGCATAATAGCAATAATATAATAATAATAATTGCTTATTTTAAAAAGAGAGAAAATTAAATTGTTTTCACTACTACATTCCCTGTCTAGTGTGTGGTATTTGACACCTGTGACAAAGCCTTAGCCTTGATGGCAGCATTTATTGATTCATAGAGTTTATCAGCTTTACATGTGAATATAATTTAAAATAAATCATACCTTTGACATTGACCTTTCGGCACTTTCCTCTGGCTGGTTGCAAAAAGCCAGTGTCTGTCCACTTTGGCCTTCTGACACAGATTTCACTCAACTTGGCTGCCTTCACCTCTCTTCTGGATGTGAAAAGCCACTGGTTTGCTCCTAAGGTACAAGCCAGCTCGGTTTTTCCATACCTGACCCATAGTTCCACTTTGAGCATCAGTGCAGCAGAATGCCTACAGCATGACCCCAAGCTGGAAGAAAAAATAACATTGGTATTAATTTCTAGTAATATAATGTGTTAGAGACATTGGTTTGAATAGTGTCAAAGCTAGATATGCCCGCATGCACCGCTCCAAATGAGTTGCAAAATGTTTACAATAACGACAGTCACTGAAGATGAGGATACAGCGATGGAAAGCAAGCTAATATTAATTTGTAACATTATATTATTCTAAATTACATACCTGGCCATGCAGGTGCAGTTCACGGTCAGGATGCAGTTGTTTTTCTTGTTCACAATGACCCAGACTTTATACATCTCAGTCCTCTTCCCTTGTCTTTGACTAGGCAGCACCTCAGTCTTCAGAGCCACAAACTTTTCAATGCTGTAATCATGTAACAGTATGTCCTGAACATGATGTCTGTAACATAGCTGTAGGCATCCAGTGTTTTGAAGGATTTCAGGCTCTCCTGAGAATAGAGACTTGGTGTCTTGATCAGGTAAGAATGGATGTCTGGCCACTGAAGTTTGGGCCATGTTTTCTCGTCATTTATCCAATCACCTGCATGTAACGCGTATTGCTCATTAAGACGTATCCCATTCACTAATGTTAATTTAGCAGCATAATTTATTTTATCACTTGGTGATAAACTGTTGTAGTACACTGACAACATCGCTAGCTAACATTGCAACGGCAAGATAACCACGGATAAATATGGCAACCAGTCAGACTGTTAAAAGGACCGGCTCTTTCTGCAGTCAGGTTGCGTGCGCATCTGCCGTGTTGATAAACAAATAATCCCTCTATAGTATTATACATTATTATATAGCTTACTAATTGTTATATACTTACTTTTACTCTATTATTATTAGGGATGCACCGATATATCAGCCCAATATCGGTATCGGTCAATTTGCGCATGGTTGACTGGCATCGGCCTATTGGCAAATTTAGTCACATGCACCGATGCCATTCAACCGATGTTTGTGCTCTTATTCTCTACTGCCACTCTGCTGTGCTGCTGCCCCTTTAACTCTCACCACAGCAGCATCTTGTGCATGGTAGGGAGTGTAGGTGACGTAGGACACGCGCGGTTCGTTTTCAAAACAAAAGCGTGAGAAAATGGCACCATTGTAAGAATATTTTGCAGTCTCAGAGAAAGCAGTGTCTGATTTGATCCTCTCAGTGAAAGCTGTGAGACATCTTTTGAGCAAAGACACTGTCACAAGCGACGGTGTTAAAACAACAAAGACTGCGTTATTGGAGACTGTAAACCAGCACTTTGCTCAAATTGTGTCAGATTCCATGTTTTGTATTGCCACCACACTGAATCCCAGATACAAGGACTGCTGCTTAAAGTAAAAAAAAATACACATGCAGCACTTGCGGCACAGCTGCTCGAGCAGCCTGTTGATGCTGTGGATGCGGATCACTTCCTGAGGAGGAGGACGCTAGTGGATAGGTCATGGTTCTCTCTCTGTGAAATGTTCGAGGAGATTTTGGAGGAAAACACACCTGACAAGTAACAAACAAGGCCGTCACCACTGTATACCTACATGGCAGAAAGCCCAGTGCCCCCCGGTGAAATTGCGCTGGAATATTGTAAAGTTAATCATCATCGTTTTCCCCATTTGGCACAAATAGCACACAAATACTTGTGTGTGTCATGTACCAGCTGAAAAATATGTAGGCTACTTGAGAAGCAGGTCAATGCTTCAAAACTAGGGCTGAGACTTAAATGCATAATTACAATTAATTACTAAATACAGAGAAATTAAGGCATTAAAAAATAACGCAATTAATCGTACTTGTTTATGACAACGCAGAACTTTTCTCAGTGATCTAAGCTCGCTACTGGCACATGGTAACCAGGGCTGGACTTCCACACTGCAAAAACATAAATAAATATAAATGAAATATAAATAAATATAAATGAATTATTAGTGTTTTTAGCATCTGCAGTGTCTCCAGTCAGTATTTAAGCTCCTCTGTGCACTAGCTGTAGCAGTTCCTCTAAAACCACTTGATGGTGCTATTTTCTACATAGTTTATATATAAATTTAAAAGGTGAACAGCAACTCAGATTTATTCTGTTTATAGCCCAAACCCAGCCCTACTCGTGCTAGTGTATTGTATAGTAGCAGTGCAGAAACATTGTTCCGTGAATACATAGTTCCCAGTGCTACATGCAAGTCTTGTTTACATTCATTAAACAAAGCTTCGAGGCAAAGAATTTTAATTGAAGCTTATTACTAATCGAATTACTCAAATACCTTGATGAATCGTTGCATTAACTGTCAGCCACTCTGGCCCCGACTGAATGCTCTATAAAATCAGCTCTTACATTAAATCAATCAAATTCTTTTTAACAGTGTGAGAAAACCAAAACAAAGAATCCTCTGAAAAGTGCACTGTCACAAAACAGGTTTTCTGAGCTCATGAAAACGTTCTGAAAACTTCTCACAGGACAGTGACACCTCTTACATAGCCAACTGTATGTGTCACTGTATTGAGTTACTGTCAGAATTACACATAGCCACTGTGAAAAGTGCCAGCCTTTTTTAATGCGGGTAATTTGAATCCATCCTGCAGACTTGATGCGTAATGTATTTAGTATTGGTCCTCACTGCGATATGCAAGAGAGAGTGAGAATGTACTTAGCCGTGTAACTTCCGCATCACTACTCTTCCTGTCTACTTCTCCAGATAGGGGATGTTCTGGAAGCTTACTAATGTCAGCTCAACATAGTAACTACATTATACAAATTAAAACGAGTTAAAAAGCTGAATTACCCCTTAATTTTCCCAATAAAACTTCCCTGCAGTGTATAGTGTACAATTAACTAACTACTATGACAAGAAGCATAGCTGTTATACTGAAGGCTCTTCTCACAATAGTAAGAAATAAAGATATGCATAATGCCCAGACCTAGACTTGAAGCAGGTCCAGGGGTAAATGCTCTACCCATTGAACCTTGAACCACAAAGCTCTAAGTTACAGCCAACAACGGTAAAGAATCAACTAGTACAACTAGTGAATGTTTCTTTACCCCATATTGGAAAGAATTAGTTCAATGGTCTTGCAAGGTACAATCCTGGAGCCAGATAGTGTTCAAGATACACACCAATAAAGCATCATCTGTTACTTGGCCCAATAAAGACTTTTCCAGATAATGTCATAAAAATTAGAACAGTACCTTTGGGGTTATATTGCTAACTGTCAAACCAACAGACAAAAAAACTAACATTATCCTTCGCAGAAGTGCCACATTACAGATAAATCACCAAAATATATGTAAATAATCATGTATATTTCATAAACATTTTACAAAAATTCACCAAGGAAAACAGGAATACATTTATTCAAGCATTTTATAATCAGGCACACAACCAAACACAGCCAACACTGTGCTTTAGGCCTATGCTTTTTCAAAATAGAATGACAATGTAATGATATTACACACGTTTCTAGGAATATTTGTTTAGTACATTTTTCTTTTGTGAAGTTTAAATGCTAGGATGACCAGATTTCTAAAACAAAAACTAGGACATATTGTACATTTTTAATTGGATATTATGGACTTCAAAAGCAACAAAAACACTTAAGAAATCTATTTATATATAATTTTCTGTCATGTCATTCAAAGTACATGAGGGCTTAAGTTGTAAAGAGGGACATCTGGTCACCCTAACTTTTTGGGTTATCTTACTAACTGTCCAACAGACAAAAAAGCTGGCAACGCTGGGAACCATTTTCTTCCCCCCAGAAATCATGGACTTCGAAAGCAACAAAAACACTTCCAAAATCATACATTTTTTGTTATCTAATTTAAAGTACCTGAAGCCAGGGCTTAAGTTTTGAATTTAAAGGTAACTTATAAATAAGAATGATATTGTAAATTTACTAACAAAATTCTTTAGCCGAATTATTTTAAGTTTCCTATGTTTCTCTATTGGTTAAAATGGGGACAATTGGGACATGATTTATTAAAAGCTGAGACATGTTAGTGTTTTTAGGTTACAGATACTGTATGTGGTGGGACATGGGACAAAGAGCCTAAAACTGGCACTGTCCCCATTAAACAGGATCATCTGGTTACCCAAACCTTTTGCATTATCTTACTAACTCTCCAACCAATACACAAAACCGCTGGTAATTAACACCACTTTGGCAAAAGTGCTACATTGCAGACAAATCACAAAAATATCTATAGCACATTTCACAAAAAAATCACCATGGAAAACAAAAATGATTTTATGTAAGCATTTTATCAAGTGTCGTTTTATTATTAGTCATGCAAAAACACCCAACACCGTGTATTCGGCCTATAGCTTTTTCAAAATAAAATGTAAAATGAGTTTAGGTAACCTTTCACTACACAATGACAACATTATACAAGTTTCTAGCATTATATGTCTAGTCACTTTTCCTTTGGTTAAGTTTGTATGCGTAATTTTGATTTTAAGTTTTGCTAGCAAGCTAATTTTTGATCAAACCTTTGCCATCATGTTAGCTAACTAAAAAGCAAACGGTGTTCTTTATTTTTTCATTACTAGAAATACTTAAAATACAAAAAAAAACCTGCCTGACACTTACGAAAGTAAATTAGCCGAGTCAGAAACAATTTCCATTCAACTTTTACATTTTTTTTTTGATTAATTTCAAAGCGTGGCGTAAATGTCTCATTGCAGACGTTTAAATGCAAGACACGGCGAGGACCGGAGAGGAAGCGTCCCTCTGCGGGAAGATGAGAGCATTTATTTCTCATCTGTCCCCAAACCTACTGGAAGCCTGAAACACTTCCAAAGCTATTAAACCAAAACCAGTCTTTCTCTGCGATATATATTTTTTTTCATCTTACCTGTACTTTTCTTTTTTGTCTCTCCCTGCGAGGGTTTCCTCAATAACGCATCCTTAAAAAACAAAAGTAATATCCGAACTTGTTGCTCCGTGGAGTGACCGCGGAACTCTGTGACTTTCTCAATACAGGCCTTTTCTCTCTTTCTCTCTCTCTCCTTTGTAGGCCTCTAAAACCACATGAAACACGAAACTTTTCTTTTGTCGAGCCCGCGGGCAACAGGTGTTCATTTCACGTACAGGTGACAGTGAAGCATCGACGTAAGGACGGAGGCTCAGCAGCAGCGATGAGTCAGCGCCCTCCCTCCGCGTGTGAGCCGCCTCCTCCCCGCAGAGACCTGCCGCTGCTGCCGCTGCTGCCGCTTTTTCTCCAAAGGTGTCAAAGCTCGTAAATTCTCAAAAGCCAAACTGTGATGTTAGGGCCAAAAGGCTTAAAAGGTTTTAAGAAGAGTTTGTTGAAACAAGCCCGAGATAAAAAGGGGATTATTTTCTTTGGTGTGTTTTTAATGCTTGAATGATATCCAAGCTTCGGGTAGCCACAAGAGGGTGTCCTTTACCGGTAATAACACTGGACATATGGAAGTGTTTGGAGGCGAAATTAAGTAAAACATGCCCTGTCATTCTATAAGGAACCTCATTTGAATCATACTAGAGAATACTGATTTGAATTTTGGCCTTAGCTCATACAAACACAGTAGCAGAGAAAGTCCGCTACTGTTACTTAAAAATGTTACCCAAGTAGAATTAAAAGTAGCCTACTTGTGCTGGTCCTAGTTTAGCTCTGCTTTAGATCTGGTTTAGTGCTGGTCCTGGTTTAGGCCTGAGTTTGTCCTGGTTGGGACTTGGTTTTGTCCTGGGTTTGTCCTGATTTGGACTTGGTTTAGTCTTTGTTTAGACCTTGTGGATTTGTGAGTTTGTTTAGACTTTTTAAACTCAATACAATGATTTTCCATGATGTGTTTAAAATATTGTAGCTTCTTGTGCTCAGATGTACAGTACACACATTGAGAAAAACACTGAGGTCCGGAACACTGGGACCTCTAATTACTACTAGAGTGGCAGAGAGGTTAGTGCTTTTGCCCCTCAGCAGAAAGATTGTGGGACTGATCCTCTGACCAGCTGTCACACAGTCTATCTGGGTGGAGTCTGCAATTCCTCCCTGTGTTACTGTGGGTTCTTGCTGGCTTCCTTCCATCGTCTAGGTCAGCCCTGCGTCTAACTACCCACTGTCCAGGCTGTACCCTTGTCTGGGATAGGCTCCAGTCACCCGCGACCCCTAACAGGAATAAACAGAGGACTGTGAATGAACTTAGTATATGTGTAGAATTAAACTGTCTAAAATGGCTACTTAATAACTTGCCAAAACCGAAATCCACCCAGATCACATCAATCCTTGCTTATCAGGACAGGGCTGTACACAGATTTTCAGAAATACAGAGGTCCATCATGTTGAGGCAAAGTTTAGTCCTGGGTTAATCCTGATTTAGTCCTGGTGTAGACCTGGTTTATTCATTAATTAATCCTGGTTTGACCTGATTTAGTCTTGTTTTTTATACTGGTTTTGTCCTGGTGTAGATCTAATTTAGTTCTGGTTTAGATCAGGTTTAGTTTAGTTCTTATCCTACTTGAGTACATTTTTGGCCGCTCTCCACACCTCTGCTCCTAAAGTAAACAAAACAGCACACCTTGTTAAGACTTTTATTTTGTTCCTAGCATATATTAGAGTATATATTCACAAGAAATACAATCTCTTTTATATATATATATATATATATATATAGATATAGATATAGATATAGATATAGATAGATAGATAGATAGATAGAGAGATAGATAGATAGAGAGATAGAGAGAGAGAGAGAGAGAGAGCTAGTACAATTTAATTGCTCATTTTACACAGAATATATTTCATTCAAAAATATACTTTCTACAACTACAGCTGCTTATAAAACACAGATAGGAGAAACATAGCCTCTGGTGCGTAATAATATAAAATGGTATGAATAAGTGTTTTGGCGTATTATGTATCAGTGTGTATCTCCACAACAGTGAAAGGGCTTCTGTCTGCTCTCCTTAAAATCTCTCACCCAACCACCGAGAGCTGTATCATTTGCTGCATGAGTAGTGAGTAATTTGGAGAGCTATGCGGTATGGAAAAGTGATGCTGTAGTGTCCTGACATTTTCCATTCATTAAGTGTCTGCTTTACTGAAAAAGAAGAGACACTGTGGTAAAAACATGTTTCTATGGCAGAACAGTAACGGTCCGTTTTTTTCTTGCTACATTATTTGAAAAGCATCATATCAGCCATTAGTGTGTGGCTAAACATTAGAATATATAAAGATGGACTGTGCCCCCTAGCATTTAATGACTATAATAATGAATATGATGCTCTGTCCATTCCATACCATTGCCAGCAGGGGGTGACAGACACCTAATTCACTTAATGTTTTGCAAAGTCAAAGTAACAGCTCCCTAAAAGAAGATGTTTTCCTTACACATAAAGTACATTATTTGAAGCAATAAAACATACTATCCAAAGATGTCCAAAACTATTTCAAAAAGCCAGAAAAAACGCATAATATGGGGCCTTTGTAGGGGACCATATGCATTTTAGAACTGTCCAAAAAAACTACGCTACTGGAGGACATCCAACGTGAAATTAACAAATGTTAAAAACTGATCCATCTTTTGTCATATTAGGGATATTTTCAGAATAAATCTTTTCATCTATTGAAAATTATTACAGCCTCCTGGCTGAGGCCACACAGCCCCCCACACTTGCTCAGTGGAAGAATAAGACGATGGAAGATTACCATACATATGTAGCACTTAACCACAAGACTGCAGACAAACACTGACATACTCATGGATAAATAGTCTTAAATTCAAACATATATTTCACATTGATGACTGTGGTATTACTTGCAATCCTGTGTTTATTGTGAGTGCTATTCTGGTTATTGTTTCTCTACATATATGATGGGCAAACTAAGACAGATTTATAAGTATTAATATATAGCTGTATCTGTACTTTATGTTTGAATATTAATTTACACTTGTGTTATGTAATTTACACAGAAAATTTTAAATAAAATATCTTCTTAATCTATCTTAAAATGTATAACATGTGATTCGTGGCCTTAAGACTTATTGATTGTTGCCTTTTTCTGGCTGGCAGATTAATATGGCAGTTTAAGCAGTGTTTGCAATAGACCCTTCCAAAAGACATGTCACAAAAAAAGACACATGTCCCTGGTGGCAACAAAAGCAATCACTTTTCAGCAGTATGTGTGTCTGAAAAAAGCTAAATTTGACCTTTTAGGGAAATCTTTTAACCTATGAACTTTGCTCAAAACCACAACAAAAACATGTAAACTAAATGTAGTATTTCCCACCACTCATGTTGTAAAATAAACCAGTTAATACTAGCTATACTGCACAAAATGTAATGTTTTGTCAAAAGAAAAGTATCTTCTTAATGGCTAGAAAGCAGACAGTAACTTGCATATTTTCTTTAACTATGCCCTGTAATAGAGAGTGTAAAATGCACAAGATAAGGCAGAGCTGAAAATTTTGAAGTTCTCCTTAGACATGACGAGGATGGATAGGGTTAGGGATGAGCACATTAAAGGGACGGCTCATGTTAGACTTTTTTGTGATAAGATTCAGAGAGGCCAGACTGAGATGGTTTGGACATGTACAGAGATGGTATGGTGACTATATGGGTAAACAGAGCTGAGGTTTGGGCTGCAGCCAGGCCGGAGGCCTAGAGGAAGACCAAAGAGAAGATTTATGGATGAAGTTATAAAGGACATGAAGCTGAGAGAAGGGGATGCTACTCCACTGACAATACATATATTCTTAAGGATATCTCGTATAAACTAATTGTATCTACACATTTTTGGCATCAAAGGTTTTGACCTATATAAAATATTGCTGACTAAGTGTAAAAGCACAAGTCTTTAAGGTGCAACAGCATCACATTAAAAAGACAGAACAGCAAACTTTTGATTCTGGATGCCACTTTGTTGCACACTAGATATCCGTATCCATCTTTTATGTCGTCTACGGGATGAATAGTGTAACGGCTAATCTCCAAAATCCGGGATGTCCTCAAAGGAGTAACCCCTGTAACCTTTGGAGGCGTAGTAGGCGATTCTCAAATGGTAAAACCCGGGAAGGAAGACCAGGATGCCGATGATGATGACAGGGATGGTTTGATCCGGATTCTGTGGACAAAAGAAAAATGCAACAACTTTAAAATGATTCAACTTTGGGCAAGAGAGATGAAAGACTACCGTTAACAAAATTACAAATTGTCCTTTTTTATTAAAAATACATTTGCTTCTTCGTTTTCTAGGGTTCATTTGTATGTGCAGTGACAGCTTGCACATCACACTGGTGAAAGTTCAAAGTTAGGAAGTCTGAAATCCTGCTGGCAGGTACACGCCTCAAACGGAGATTTCAAAGGAGCGAGCAGAAAGCATTCCCTTCAGTGGGTGAATGTGCAAACAGCCGGCAGTGTCAAAAGTCTGCAGCTCTCCACAGCACAGAGCACACTGCGACAACAGAAAGTGAAGTCAAGAGGCTTTCAAAAGGTTAGTTCAGGCTGTACCAGGGGCACATCCTGGATTTTTCTAAAGAGCCATCATTTTATTCAGAAATGGGACATGTATTTGTCAATAAATCAGAAATATTCAAACCCCCAAAGACTTTAAGGGTTTATCAATTAAAGATTTTTCAAGAACACCAAATGATCCTGGGACATCCTGGTGTGACCATCTCAGTCTCCAGATTTGAATCCCATTGAAAATATTTGATGGGATTTAAAGAGGGTAGCACAGAGGACATCCAGTCGAGAGGTGTAAGAAGCTTGTTAGCAATTACCCAAAACATTTTTTAGAAGTGATAAAAGTTAAAGGATGCTCCACAAAGTACTGACGATCAGGGCTGAATAATACTGCCCATGGGCCTGTGCTAAAAGAGTTACATTTTTCATTTGAACTTTAAAATTAAGTAAAAATAACTCACATATGGAACAGTTTTTTGTCATTTATTCACATTATCTTTTATACACATCATTAATATAATACATAATTTCTGATTGCAAATGTATGTGCAGAACTTATGTATATAAAAATGCCCAAAATAATATTGAAGACAATATTTCAACCATTGTTTCTTTTTGTTTTTCTTTTTGTGTAAAAATAATGTATATCTCCCTGACCTTTTTGTTTCCATGCTATAGATCTTGGATAAAACAAAAATGCATAGAAATAAGTGTATAGATTGTTGTTATGATAGCAGGCTGTCTAATACAAAGCGAATCACTAATGTTCTGTATTCATTCACTTACCACATACACTAGTTAGTAGTTAGCAGGTCCCTGCTTATTCCCTATTATGTATTAGCATGCAGTGTGGTCTACTTAACTTTAGGAGCCTAAACACATTTTTATACACGAGAGTATAAGACACATAAAAATTCTCTAGACTCAGATTACTATAAACAGCTTAAAGAACTTTTCATTCATTACTTAAAAGCTGTCCTGGAGCATGTCCCACTCGCCTTAGGGCATGAGGCGGGGCAGACCAAGGACAAATAACTACTCATTTATCCTAAAGACAGGTACCCATTTACTGTCAAACCTTCAGGCACTTTTAGGTTTATTAATTCACCTGTTCCTGATGAGGTTTGAGAACCTAAAGACAAAGCACAGGTGTCCAATGGCCTAGGATCTAATTTATAAAGAGGAGGAAGACTGCTCCATGTGACTGGCATTGTCAATATAAAAGTCAATTATTTAATAACATTGCTAACTTTCCTTAGAAATCACATTTTTTCTTCAGTGTAAATCTGGTCCCCCTCATCACTTTGCACTCACACAGAAATGTATTTTACAAGTATGAGACCATAACTATATTTACAGATATTTTATGCCTTTATTCATTAAATACTTCCATTAGTAATTACAAGAGGTTATTCTAGCAACTTTGGCCAAGTATGGAAAACATCTTCTTTTGAGGAGCTGTTACTTTGACTTTGCGGGACCTTCAAGTACATTTTTTAAGAACATTTACTAAGTATATTTTGTTGTACTACTACTAGTAGTAGTTAGGTAGTATTAGTAGTAATCAGTACTTTCTACTTAGCAAACGTAAAACTCTTGAATACTTTCTTTTACTTCTATTTAAGTAATTTAATATTAAAGTGCAGATCTAGAGTACCTCTTCCACCTCTGCTGCCTGGTGTGACAACAACTTAGAAGAAGATTGTCTGTGTACAGACCGCAGAGACTCTAACCTCACAGTCAGCTAAAGGTGAAGGCTGGGTTAAGACCAACTTCTATCAAGCTGATGTTTCTGGGACATTTTCAAATATGACTTATAAAGTGCATTTCTGTGGAGGAGCAGCCGTCTTCCCGAGGCACAGACACATGAAAGAGGCCGCGTTCCTCTGCTGCAGGTGAACAATGGGAAGTCAGATTTACAGAGGCAAGATGAGGCAAAAAGCACAAAGACAGCACACTCAGATCCAGCCGCGGGTCATTGCAATAATACACCAAACCCACATAAAAGCAGAGAAAGGAGAAAACACTGGGCTTTGGAGTGCTGACAAGAGTCACACTGAACAAACTTAGAGGGAAGATACTGCACTCAAATGTTTGAGTTGACATAAGAGCAGCAGGAAATATTAAAAATGTAGCCCAGAGGAGACAGACCATCACATAATAATTTTGTTTTCTGTTAAAAAAAAAAGAATTATGTTTGGTATATTTCTTATTGCATTGGTTCACAGAGATTTTCTATTCTATTCAAAGAAAGGTTATATTATATTTCAGTCATGAAAATGAGTCTTCAAGATACTGTTTTTTAGTGAGAATGTTCAAAAGAATAAATTATAAATCAATTTATAGTTTTTATATCTCTTCTTGATGAAAAATAACTAAATAAGAATTTTGTTTAACATGATTTATTCAGTATATAGTCTAAGAGTGGGGTGAAAATAGGAAAAAAAAGTTTTCACTCTAAAAATCTAATTATTATCAATTATCAATTATCAAAGGTTTCCATGCACACTAAATAAATAAGACATGCTAAAATTGGCCAGGCGCAGCTAAGGTTAGCGTCTCACAGGAGCTGAGCAAACGCACCGCAGATTTTGCTCCAATGACTCAATGAATGTGTTAAACAAGGTGTTCTCACCAGAACACACCAAATTCAAGGTGGAAAAAATGCAAATGAAATCGCTTTGCAGTCGCTGTTTGATTTATCACAACTACAGGAGCTAAAACTGAGTAAATTTAGCATGTTGAAGGAGCAGCTGTAAAAGTTTTGCAGAGGAAAGAGTGCAGCTTTAAGTGCACATATGGGGCATTTAAAAATAAGTTATAATGCCTCAAAAGAGCTCATTTACAAAGATACAACAGTAATGTGTTGATTTGAAGACAGAGGAAACAAATCGAGACTTGACACTTTTTCCTTTTCTTTCGCACTCCCCTGAACTTCAGCCTTTTACAGCTCCTGTCTCTGGGCCTTCAGTCTGTTTCATGTAGGCTACTTTTAAATCCTTACGGTGACAATTAAGCAGTCTTTAAACGCTGCGTACCGGCCATGTGATGACAGTGTCAGTCCCATTGTGTTTATCCCATTGCCCCCAGTGCTCGCTGCGACGCTTGACTGACAGCTGCTCACAATGGATCAAGGCTGTGTTGATTTTTAATGTACGAGCAGAGGACAATGAAAAAATGAAAAATGTTTATTGCTATTTGATCACCATAAGCACTTCATGCAGCCTATTTGATACATTTTATGTGTTTGAAGGGTTAGTGGCTCTGACAGATAAATCACATGCAACATGCCCACAAATAATTAAATGTGGATTACTAAACATTAGGTCCATTTCTGCTAAATCCGTGTTAGTTAATGAATTAATTAATCATAATAAACTTAACCTACTGTCCTTAACAGAAACCTGGCTACAACAGGATGATTATGTGAGGCTTAATGAAGCTACTTCCCCAAGTCATGTAAACTTTCAGACAGCTAGGAGCACAGGCCAAGGTGGAGGAGTGGCAGTAATATCACACTCTAGTTTACTTCTTAGCCCTAAATCTAAACGCACATATAATTCCTTTGAAAGCATCATACTGACTATAAATCACCCAAACTGTAAGAAACAAAAAACAGTTATGTTTATAATCATCTACCGGCCTCCTGGTCCTTATTCCAAATTTTTAATTGCGTTCTCTGACTTTCTATCCAGTATAGTGTTAGACTCAGATAAGATTGTAATAGTAGGGGATATTAATATTTGTGTTGATGACAGCAGCGACTGTCTAGGTAATGCATTTGCAGCCTTATTAGACAGTGTAGGTTTCACTCAAAATGTAAATGAACCCACTCATTGTCACAAGCACACCCTGGACCTTGTTTTAACCTATGGTATAGAGATTAGTGAGCTCACTGTCCTCCCTCATAACCCCATACTCTCAGATCACTTTCTAATTACCTTTCAGTTTATACTCAAAGACTTCACTGTTCCAATGAATAAAACCCATATTAGAAGAACATTATCTGACCAACCTTTGTCAAAGTTTAAACACATAATAAAGCCAATATTTAGTACAATGTTGAGTGAGTATGTTGAGAACAGCTCCCATTGCTTGAGTCCCAGTAAAAGTGATCGTTTCGTTGACAGCGCCATGCACTCTTTAAAGACAGCTCTAGATAATGTAGCTGTAGCCCTGTATTCCTGTTACTCTCAAACTTTCTTATATTTTTTAACAACAAAATCATAAGTATTAGAGACAAATTAAATGAAATTCTCCCTACGATCAGCTCAGAGCAAGCTAAAGCTGTAAAAATGGAGGCCTCTATAAAACCAACTGTAACGTTAGGCTACTTCATCGCTGTAGACCAAGCTGAGATAACATCAGTCATTATGTCCTCCTAAAACCTCAACTTGTCTTTTAGACACAATTATACAAAACTTTTTAAAGAAACTCTTCCCCTAATTAACAAATCTATACTGGCTATAATAAACACCTCCCTAGAAACAGGTTATGTACCACAGTCTTTTAAATATGCAGTTATTAAATGACTTCTTAAAAAAAACAGTCTAGATACTGACATTTTTAGCCAACTATAGAACAATATAAAATCTCCCTTTTATTTCAAAAATCCTAGAAAGAGTTGTAGTTTAAACAGTTATGGCACCACCTACAGGACAATAGCTTATTTGAAGATTTTCAGTCAGGTGGGTTTAGACCCCACCACTAGCACAGAAACTTGCATTAGTTAGAGTCATAAATGACTTGTCATTAAGTTCAGACAATGGACTGGTCTCAATCCTGGTTCTGTTAGATCTCAGTGCTGTGTGCAGTGTTTATGTTTGATCAACTGTTTGTGAAGCCCTTTGAGGCAACTTTTGTTGTGATACTGGGCTATACAAATAAACCTGAATTAAACTGAATTGAAATAGCAAACGCTATGTTTCAATCTGCACTCGCAATTTAGCACCCGTCTTACTGTAGTAAATATGGCCCATTATGTCTTTCCTAAGCACATAAGCCACAAAACTAATTAGCAACCAACATAAAGCAGTAAAACAGACCTTGCTGTGTCATTGGTTATTCTGTTGAAATAGTGTCTACATACGTTCAAACATACTCAGAAGTTAAAAGGTCCCATACTGTGCTTTTTTCAGGCTTTTAAAAAGTAATTTTGGACACCTTTGCATTTGTATTTCAAGTTAACTAAAAATAACTTAACATAACTTAAAATAGTGTATATATATATGGAAAACATTCTTTTGGGGAGCTGTTACTTTGAATTTGCAGAGAACACTTTAGGAGTGGGTGTCTGTTGCCCCCTGCTGGCAGCGGTGGGGACTGGACAGAGCATAAAATGACTAATTAGCATGGCTATTAGCAACATGGTGCTAACAGCTAGATAACGTAGCTGACCCCTTCAAGTAACAGCAATTTAAGCGCTGAAATTATGAGAATGAGTCAGGGGACGGTGTATGGCATTCAGGAACACGCAGGAGCACTGGTTTCGTGTGACTAAGTGTTTTCAGGTCCTGAAAAGGGCAGCAACTCAATATACAGGATTACGCAAACATTCGTGAATGAAACAAAATTCTACTCCAAGTATGTTGTTAAAGGGCAAACATTATAATATGTTTAAAAGCTAAAAAAAAAAGGCCTGAGAGTAAAACCCACAGTCTCCCTGCTACAGAGCCAAATAAACACAGAAATGTTATATTCTGTGTAACTTGTTCATAACCTTCTATATGAAATCTGAGCTTTGGTGTTGTCTTCATGAGGGAAAGCTCTGTTCCAGCAGAGGTTTGTTTACAGCGAGGCGTGACCAGGCACTAACAGACTTATCTCTGTGCCTCCCCCTGGCATGCACACTTCACACTGACAACTTCATCTGCCTCACATCTCTTCTCTCTCAGATTCTCACCCCTCCTCCATGTGATGTTTCAGACACTCAACATGCAGTCTACACTTTCCCCACAAGATGGCAGTGTTAGACCTTCTCAGCCTGGACTTTCTATTATGCCAGCACTGACCACATGGATTAAAAATGAAGTTAAAAAAAAAAGTCTATTAAAATATTAGCCTGGTTTAGGACCAGTTTAGTCCTGGTTTAGGCCCAGTTTAATCCTCGTCTAGGCCCAGTTTAGCTCTGGTTTAGGCCCAGTTAAGCTCTGGTTTAGAGCCAGTTTAGCCCTGGTTTAGGCCCAGTTTAGGTCCGGTCTAGTGCTGATTTAGGCCCAGTTTAGCTATGGTATAGACACAGCAAAATTCAGGTTTGGGCCCTGAACTTGGGCCCTGGTTTAAGCCCAATACAGTCCTGGTTTAGGTCCAATTTAGGACTGGTTGAGGCCTAGTTTAGACCTTGTTTAGTCCTACATTAGCCCTGGTTTAGGACCAGTGTAGTCTTGGTTTCGGCCCAGTTTAGTCCTGGTTCAGTTGTGCACAAGACTAAATCACTATTTTAAACTTGAGTTGAGACCTGGGTTTGTCTTGGTTTAAGTCCATTTTAGTTTGTTAAAGATGGTACTTGGAAAGCCAGGTATTTTCTATGAAAGTACTTGGAGTGGAAAGTCTGAGAACCCCTGGTCTAACACTAAATTTATAATTCCCGTTGTTAGGAGTAACAGATTAAGGAAACGTTCCTTCTTTTAAATGCAATTCTTTTAAATATTGTTATATTGTGGCACTGTGTGGGCTAATTGGTATATACTGTATATATTTCAAACCTGCCTCCGCGTCAGGCTACATTAGGGCAGGAGTAATAATAGGAAACATTCACATAAACATCTTTGAGAAAGTTATTAATATGACATGCTAGCCCTGGGAGTCTTGAATCAGGCCTGTGAATTTACGAAGTGAAAAAACACAGCGGGAGATCCACTGCCACACTGCTGCTGAGGTATAAAATATCAATGCCATTAGCTGTAACCACACTCGCACATTAGAATGCATGAGAGGAGCGGGGGAAAATGGCAGCAGCGCAGTGAAATGTCAAGACAACTGGTAAATTAGAGCTATTTAGACAGGCCATTAAGAGCAGCGTGAGAGCCTAATTACTGTTCTTTTCACTATTCAGAGGCTTTTTGGAAGTCTGTGAAATCAGCCTTCAGTGAAAAGAGTGAAATAGTAAAAGCTCCTGGGTGTAAGCCTCCAAAAACAGACAAGGCATAGTATCAGTTTTTGGCAGCATGCCCTTATTGCAGAGTACATTATATTATACATTATATTATGACTCCTCCCTCAAAGGTTGTAATTAGCAATGATGATAGATGCTTTAAGTCTATTCAACTACTCAAAGAGGCCCAATGTTAAAAGAAAACACAGCTTTTTGTACAGCTCATGTGTAGGACAAGTCATATTTCCTACTTTCACTTTGTGCCTGAACGCACTGCAGCAGTGAGTAATGTCTGTCACGTGCCTGGCAGCAGAGTGGCTGTGACTTTACTATTGAACGTGTGCATCAGGAAATGTGAGTCGACAGAGGTGCGTAGTAGTGAGTAACATTTTTTATTGCAACACAGTACCAGTAGCATAAATAATATTATTTTGAATACGCTTACTTGAGAACAATTTTGGCAACTCTATCCATGTCTATACGTTACCTGTGTTGGTTTTAAAAACTTTATTTTGGGAAAAAGTGAGATTTGGAAATTTGTGTTTCTTCTGCCTTACACTTATTTTATAAAGATGTCATTTATTCTTACAATAGTTTTTGTTTATTGTTTAGAAACACCAGAATTTGTACATTATTTTTTGTGTTTTCTCTAATTATTATGAGAGAAGTACCAAATACTTTTTTTTACTTACTTGACCTCTTATTTGTAGAGGTCAACTGATATGATAAGGGTTTTTCTAAGGCTAATGCCGATACCGATTTTTTAAATTCAGAGCAGCCGATGGCCATAAACACTGATGATTTTTTTGGACCGATATGTAGGGCTAAGTCTCTTAATTTTATGAAAGAAATGAATTTAATATAGCTATTTGTTTTAGTAATGATTATTAAAACGGAAAACAAATGCGTTAGAATTGGACCGTAAGAACAGTTAAAGATGAGTTTTTTACCAAACCCATTAAAGCAATCTTAGTCAAACTCTCCGTGCAAATAGAGCTTGGGGAGAGCTATAAAATGAATTTTCAATTTTTACTCTATAAGGTTCTTTGTCAGAGAAGTTAGCAAAATCTTTTTATTGCCATTTTAAGCTTTTCAGGCCGACATTAAGCAATTTTGGAATTTTCCTATAAACTGCAGAGTAAGATGCCCAAACTACTAAAAGCTGGTTGGTTTGTCCAAAAAAATGCAAAAATTTGTCCGATATATCAGTTGACCTCTCTTTACGTGAGTAAAATTTTTGGCTACACTACTACCTCTGTGACTCTAACAATACATAATTATTAGACATTTGCATTGTTAAGTTAAAACCTTGTTTTTATTGTTTCTATTGAGTTAAGCATTATTTAAAAGCCTGTAATCTCAGTCACTAATACAAGGCTGTAACAGCAAACTAAACTAAAATAATTCATTTTTATTGTGGTAAATTTGTTTTTTAATGTATTATTATTATGGTTATTGAGGTTTAATATGCAAATAAACTGGCATTTATAGGGTTAAAATTAAAATTAAAATTATTAAAATTAATTCACATTTGCTGTACATGTTGAGATAATGACCCCCCAAAAAATCTATACATAATTTAAAGGAAGGCCTGAGGGTTAAGAATAGATCACAACAAAATTGCTAGGAATTAAATTTGGAAGTTGAGCTCAGTAGACCTGTAACCAGGACCTGAAACTGTTTTGGAGTCTGTGTGATGGTTAAATGAGTTGTTGTGGGGTGAATGAAGTGTCCAGCATCTCGTCCTGGTGTCTCGTGGCTGAAAACAACACTTGCAAGTCTGAGTGGCGCCGTTCCAATGTCACGGAAATCTCGGGCCTCACGAGAAAGCATCACATTGCAGTTAGAGCCAAAAAACAAGAAAAATGACTAATTTCGGTTTAAAATACTGCATTTTGCATTATATACAGTTTTTTTTTTTTTTTGGTCTAATTCAAAACTTAAATAATTAATTGAAGTTAAATAAATTCTGTGACTAACTTGTGAATAATCTTCAGAGAGAAACAACTTATCGTATCTTGTTTCTGCTCTGTGTAAACACTAAATAATAAATTCTTTCATTAAGCTGCCAACAGGAAAACAAAACTATTTCAAAGCTGCTTTTCTTCACCTTGACAATATAAACACAACTATATCTTCAAAAGAAGGATTAGAGAGACAGCATAGGCGGGAGGCACAAGCTGTTTGTCACAAATGGTTTTTAGGCGGAGTGCACTCTGGTAACAAGTGAAACTACAACAACTATGTCCTGCCAGTTTGGAGACTGCAGATTACAAGGAAAGTGACATTTCTCATTATGTAGCTTTGTAAATAGAGAACTGTAGAAACAGTTTTTTTTTTTCTTTTTCTTTTTTTTGTCACCTCGACTTTGATGGCGCCCGACAGGAGAAGAGCTCCGAAGATTATCAGCAATGAGCCGATCAGGAAGAGGAAGATGGCCAGAGCAATCGCTTTGTACGGGACCTTTGGTGGGCTCTGCTTGAACTGTAAAAAAGACAAAAAAAAACAAAAAACAAAATGGCATTATGGTATTAAAGACAGTACACTCTAGTAATTATGAGCACCCATTCTTGTTTAAACAAGAGCGGCTAAGATAGTTCACTCTTGGGTTTGTTTTTATGGTAATCTAAATATGAATGATGTTAAGTTTGGGTTGAATAATGTATTGTAATCTCAAGTGTAGGCCAACAATATTCCAAGCTCTCCACCAAACAGAGACCTAGCTGTTCTTTCCTCTGGTTGGAGGAGAGTTCCTGTAGCTGGAGTTTATGTTCACAAATGAAGGAAGGATGGAGCGCGAGACTGACAGATTGTCGGAGGAGAAGTTGATGCACTGGTCTATTTGTGAAGAAGGAACCGAGCTGAAGGGAAAGCTCTGGATTTACCAGTCGATCTAAGTTCCTACTCTAGCCTATGATCATGAGCCGTGGGTCATGACTAAAAGGATAAGATTTTCAATACAAGAGGAGCTCAGGGTAAAGCCCCGGATAACTAGTACAATATACACTGCAAAAAGTATTCACCCTCATAGCATTTTTCCTTTTTTGTAGCCTTACAACCTGGAACTGAAATAGATCATTGGGAGGTTTATGTCAATCACTTTACATCACATGACAACAACTATGAAGATACAAAATATTTTTTATTGTGAAGCAAATAAGAAATATGAACAGAAAAACAGAAAATTTGAGTATGTAGATGTAGTCACCCCCTAAAGTCAGTACTTTGTAGAATCTCCTTTTTAAGGGCTACCAGCTCCAAGTCTCCTAGGATAAGTGTTTATGAGCTTTTTCATAAAATCAGTAGGATTTGTGCTCATTCTTCATCTAAAAACAGTTCCAGCTTTTTCAGGTTGGATGCATTATACAGCACACTTTGAGTCGTTTTCTTCAAGAATTTTCCTGTATTTAGCCCCATCCTTCATTCCCTCAGTTCCGACCAGTATTCTAGTCTCCACCAATGACAAATATCCCCATAGCAGGACACTGCCATCACCATGCTTCACTTTAGAGAGGGGAGCACAGGTGTTAGATTTGTGCTTCATATAGCATTTTTTATTGATGGGTGATTTTACCTGTATCTGGACAGAGGACGTTCCCATGTTTGGGGAGTCTCCCACATGCCTTTTGGCAAACACCAAACATGCTTTCTTATTATCTTCTCCAAGCAATGGGTTTTCTCTCGCCACTCCTCCACACAGCCCAGCTCTGTGGAGTGTATGGTTCAGAGTGGTCCTGTGGGCAGATACAACAGTCTCTGCTGTGGAGCTCTGCAGCTCTTTCAGGGTCACCTTTATTATTGTTGCTTATTGTTGCCTCTCTGATGAGTGCACTTCTTGCCTGGTTTGTGGGTTTTAGATGGTCCTCTCTTGGCAGGTTTGGCGTGGTTCCCTATTTTTTACATGTTGTAATGAAGAATTAAATTATGTTTTGTGGTATTATGACTGAATTAAATTGACTTATCTAACTGTTTCTGTGACTTCTGAGGATAAGTAACACCAAATCTTATTTAGGAGCATCTTTTAAAAGGGGTGAGTACTTCTGTACTCTCAAATTTTCAGTTTTTCTGTAATATTTCTTGTTTGCTTCACAAAAAAAAATATTTTGCATCTTCATAGTTGTTATCATGAGATGTTAAGTGACTGTAAACCTCTCAATAACCGTTTCAATTCCTAGTTGTAAGGCAACAATAAAGAAAAAATGCTTAAGGGGTGAATACTTGTATGAATGCTAGGGATGTCACAAGGTCAAATTTTTGATTTTCACAATTACTGACAATTTTATTATTAAATGCTGTTAAACCTGTTTGACCTATTCTTTAGATATTTTTTATTTTTTTTTTTTATTTTAATGAGTAACTACAATAACCTTACTATATATGTGGCCTGCATTTATATGGCTACAACTAATACTTACTTATATACGTACTTACTTAACTGGCATCAAAGAGCAGGTGAAATAAAAGCACATGCAGAGCTACATCCACACTATACGTACAGCTTCATTAAGAATCATCAGCCCCTCCCCTCATGTACAGCCACTTTGCTAACTTTCAATCAGTTTCTGTTCAAGTTTAGCTCTGAGTTCACCTGTATAGAGTATTTAACGTATAATAGATTGGTCAAGAGGTCCGAGGCGAAACAAAAAGCCCAAAGGAAAGGAGCAGCAGCGTGAATGAGCATAGTGTTAAACAGGAGTTAGACTGTGGGTAGAGTGGGGGAGCACCAAATAAAAAGTACCAGGGGCTCCAAGAAGTGACACACGAAAGCTCCCCGCTAGATACTGTAGCTTCTAAAATTCTTACAGTTATATTACCTATTACTGTGATATTTATAATCATGAGTAATAGTATAATCGGTAATCCTGACAGTCCTAATGGATGCAGAAATGTACTAACTCATAGTTTCCCACAGCACATCAATATATGCTAGGTAGATGATCATGAAAATATTTTGCTATGCGTTGAACAGTGTCATTTATATTTTAATAATAATAAAACAAGCAACAGGCGAGTTGGCCAAGTAGTATTACACAATGCATTTTGCAACACCACTCAATTGTGAAATGAGCTTAACTTCTCATAAGTAATGCAGTCATAGTAGGGCAGAACAGAAAAGATAGTTTATTAAATTAATTACTATGAGAAAAACAGAACATATTTTTAGATTATTTCTGTATTCATTTGTTTTTATCATTGGAGTCTAGCCACATGCTTGTGCCAAAAGGATACTTCCAAATACTTACACAGAGCAGAAACTGGTTAATGATGTGTTCATAATTTTGGCACATATAAATAAGACTGTAGCTGAGTACACACATTACACACAATTAATGTTGGTTTATTCTTGATTAGCTGTCATAGCATGACTATGACGTTTGTTCTTGGCTACAGTAGAGTGTTCAGCTCTTACAATGAAACCAAAATGATGTAGGCGTTGAAGAAATACAGAGAACTCCTGTGCAGACAGCTGCTCATGTTCTCACTTGGGGTTGGCGCGCTGCTAAGACATCAGTAATGGGATTTCCCTCTAATTATTTCTGTGATTGTGAGGTTTGCTAATTAGCAGCTGTGGAGTAAGCTGTAAAAACTGAATGAGATAAAAATAGACCATACAGTTCTCACTTTGATTAGAATGTGTTTTAGGAAGGAAACCATTTTGTTGCCTTCATCTCTGAGGACTTTTCCACACCAAACTGGGGAGCCACAAATCTGTACTCTGTAGGGCTTGTACAGTTTAATAGTTACTCACACGATCACATCTAGACCCAGTCAGGTTTTAGTTAACTTTTTTATAAGTTTGATCTGAGATTTCTTTTAAAATCCATTAATCATTATTATAATGATTGTTTTTTTTTATTTTGGTTTATACGATTTTAAGTGAAATTATCTGTAAATAAAAAGTCATAATTGGAGTGCTGCTTAATTTGTTAATAAAAATTTTAAGAGAATCGTAACCTAAAACCAAAACCTAAAATCGTGAATTGTTACATCCCTAATGACGATACATTATTAGCCTTCGTGTGTATATTACCTGTAGGTCTATGTACCCATCATCATCTGCTGACAGTCGTGAGTACTTGACCTTGTTGTTGGATGTCCCTGCAGTTAGCATGTTGCTACGAGCTGCCTTTAGCATTATCCACACTGGAATGGGACAGAAAAAGACCATTATTTTCATTAGTATTAGTTTGGATCATAGATTGGTTTATTTATGAGGTAGCTAAAAAATTACATATATTTTAATTATCAAGTGATTATGAGGACAGGGTTCATGCACAATTTGTAATGTGAAAGTTGAGACTTTTTAAAACCTCAACCAATAAATTTTAAGACCACAAGCGCATCGAGATGATAAAATTAATCAAATCCCTACAAAAACTATTACAGACCTGATTCTGAATATTACGGTTTTTCCAAATCAAATTTAAGACTTTTTATAAATCAGAGTCACTATATTTAAGACTCTCTATAAATCAGCAAATATTTTATACCAATAGTGATAAACAACTGACTGAACAACCTGACAAGCCATTTCTGAGAATCAGGATGAGGATTCACCAGGAAATATAATGGAATGGAATATAATGTATCATGAAGAAAACAGATCGATGGTGACCTGACCCCAGGCAATTCTGAACTCATGTTTGACCTGTTGTTACATATTCAGAGCTGGTCCCACTTTGTTTTATTGGAATATAAAAACTCAGCTTTTTGGGTCCAACATTTTTCATAATAACTACCAGTGACATTAAATATAACCCAAAGTGCACAGATATCTCTAGGGTTTTAGAGTTGTAAAATAAGATTTATTAAGACTTAAATGCCTGTGATAAAATTTTATGCTAAATCTAGACTTACAATTCCAAAGACTAAGACAGGAATATGTTTCAATTTAAACTTTTACAACCTAGATAAAGAAAACTGACACATACCTTCCCATATTGTTTTGTCGAGTTTGATTCTGATACTTTTTAAAAATCTGGGAGTAGTGTTACAAGGTGGCAGTACTATCAGGATTATAACATCTTATGCATTGGCACTGTGAATCTAATGTACACAAAGTTCAACCTCTGTGGACCAGGGAGGCAGCTGCCTACTCATAGTCTGACCAGGGTTTCTGCCTGTTAAACAGAATTACCTAGACCTATTCTAACTGTCATCTCTCCACTAGCCACCAAAAGCTCTCTGCTTTTCTCCACAACGGCACATGGATCTATGTCTGGCAATGTGGCAATCCAAGCTGGTCTTTAGTATGTATCTATGGTTTTTTTTTCTGAAAAGTAGATTATTCCATAGCCTGCCCTTCAATCATAAATGATATGCTCGCTCTCATTTCACATTTGTTTAAATTGTTTTACGTGCTCATTTTATCTGCAGTCGTATTTCACAAATGTACTTGTTTTTTTGTTTTTTTTAGCAGTGTCTCAATAATAACCAGAGAAGAGCGCCACAGTGTCGAGAAAAAAATCTGGCCCTCCCATAAATGTAGTTGATGGTGTGCCACACCTAAGGCCCATAGTTACTGGGACACGCACTCCATTACCTGCAAACCCCAACAGGAATCAGTCAGTTTATTTATCTTCCAGCCTTAGTTAATAAGCATTCCATACCTGTGTGTAATTTTGAAAATTACATTTCATCTTTTATTGTTTCATTTCACATAAAGACTTTGAACTGGGCCTGACTGTGCACCATGAACACATATTTCCACAGGGCGTACTCACCACTTATCCAGCAGCAGCAGGAGCAGCAGAAACCAAGTGTGGTCCCAGCTCGGTCATGCCTTTGGGGGGCTCAGAGAAGTGTGACCGCACATGTGACGCAGACCAGCTTCTGTTTACTCTCCCTCTGAGACCAAAGCCATGAAGAAAGCCTCTCTGTGATTTTTTTTTTTTTTTTCCCCCCAGACAGGCGTTGATTTGGCTGGCAGCTGTCACATCCACTCTCACCAGGCTCCACAGACGAGGACAAGTCCAGGAGAAGAATACTGCAACAACGAAAAAAAAGGGAAGAGTTTAGAAAGAGTTTATGGATTTATGTTATTGTTTGGTGTCCTCAAAGTACCCAAAACAGAACAGATTTCAAAGTACTCTCAAGTAAAGCATAGTTACTTCAAAGAGTTAGATCGCCCAAGAAAATTATGACTTGATTAAAAGTAAAGTGAAAGTTTAGGAATTTGGAAAACTGTTTTATTTGTAACTGAGCAGTAAAATCTACTACTGCTACTTCTAGTATTGCTAGTAGTTGCAGTAGTAGTACTGCTATTAAAACTGCTGCTACTCCTAATAAAACTACTATTAATAACACTGCTAGTAATACTGCTACTGCTGCAGCTAGTACTTCTACTACTGCAGCTCCTACTACAACTGCTACTACTATTACTAATTCTGCTACTAGTACTGGGGCTCCTAATGCTTCTATTACTATTACTGCTGGTACTACTGCTATTACAAATACTGGTGGCTATACTGCTACTAATACACCTCTTGATACTATTAATACTACTACTACTGCTAATATTACTACTATTAGTAATACTGCCTCTACTACTAATACTATTAATACAGCTGCTACTGCTACTACCACTACTACTACTACTTTATTACAAATACTGTAGCAATTACTGTTACAAATACTGCTGCTACTACTTTTATAACTAAAAAATGCTCCTACTACTGCTACCAATAATACTACTACTAATAGTGCTATTACTGCTGCTACCACTACCATTACTACTACTAATACTGCTAGAAATAGTAGTACTAACACTACTACTGCTGCTAATACTACCAACACTGCTACTGTTGCTACAATATTTATACTACTGCTACTACTAATACTGCTACTATTACAAATACTGCTACTACTGCTACTTTTACTAATACTACTGGAATAAATATGTATCTACTGTAGTTACTTTCCCCTTTGGTTTAAAAAATATATATATAAGAATTACAGATGTGTACAGATCTTAAATTAAAGTGTTGCCTCATTAATTCTGCATATCCATAAAACCAATAATTATCATGAGTGTGTTTTAAAAATATATTGTGGTTTTGCTGTGTTTTGTAGCATATGCACATTTTAGTTATTCATTTGGGCTGTCTTTGCTTTTGATCATCATTTCTCATTTGTGTATTTTAATGTATTACTGTATAATGCAATGTCTGTCTTAGGGGCGCCTGTAGAATTCTTGAAGGTATGCACAGCGCCACACACAAACATTGGCACATCATGTGTGCACAAGTGTGCATATCCATAAGAAATAACAAATAAATCTCGCCTTTTTGAGGTTAACTCTGCTCCTGGTGGTTTTTAAGTAGGGATGTACGATAATGCATTTTTGGACCTGATACTGATAACCGATAATTTGCAGCTTTTTGTAGCCGATACCGATAATGAACCCGATAATTCTTATATAAGATTTTGTATCTAATTTTTATTCAATTTACTCAATCTGATTTTGAGAGAAGTACAATTTAATTGAACAGTATAGGTCTTTCCAGACTTCATTAACCCTGATCTTACTTATATAACCTGAAATACATTTGACAGATTTATGAATATAGCATAAAATTACTTGATCCAACTCAGTTCGGATATCCAGCCTTTTCATAAGCACAGTAACAGACACTTAGACAGTAGGTTATATCTCACTTTGACCTGGTAATGTGTCAGAAGTCACACATCATTTATCTCTGTGTGCAATCCCTTTTTTTGCTACTATCATTTTTGTTGTAAATAAATTTATATATTAATATACAGATAAAGACATTTTCTAGTCGTTTTTTACCCCATGTGCTCTTAAATCTAACAGTGGGAAAGAGACGGGCTTACAGTAGAACGTCCAATCAGATAAGTTTGCCCACAGCATTCTCTCCTCTGTAAACACGAGACACAGGCTGTGAACGAGGCAATCAGATCTGAGGATTAATAAAAATTTAAGTAGAAAAGAGACTGTCCCGTCCCGCACAAAGCCTTTCGCTTCTGCACTGGACTAATACGAGGCTGTTCTCTGCTCTGTGTGAGACAAAAAGCCTGAGCTAAGCAGCAGAAAGGCACGTATCCAAGTGCTGAAAAACTCCTCTCGCCCCACACACAGCCCGGGGCTACTGTTCTTTCATTTTGTTGAATATTAACAGAAAACACTCCCTTTCAAGGCCTGACTCTGTTTACGTGTTAAACTTTTGAAGTGGCAACATACACCGCTCAGCGCTGTCCATGTGTTTGACTGAAGACAGCGGGGCGGGCTGTTCTGTGTTCTTCACACATCTTCATCACAATAAAGTTTTAGGAAACGTATAATATACGATGTGAAACACTAGCACTACTACTAGTACTACTTTGGCTTTTCATGGAACCGCTACAGAACATGCAGAAACAGTCTTTCTCTGAAGGACACCATACATAAAGCCTTCTCTGGGGGACAGTAGTCTGCAGTGGGTGCAGGCCTGAGGGACACTTACAGACTGAGAACCGTCAATGAGAAATGTCTTATTATCGGTTGAATTTTTAATTATCGGAATTATCTATATGATGTCATAATTGCCAATTATCGGACCCCATAATTATCGGGTTCTGTGCATCCCTATTTTTTAGCACTTCCTCTCTCTCAATGTTAACTTAAATAACGGCAAGTCCAGTGAGCCTGGTGTCTGTCATCATGTTGTAATAATTTATCAGTCTATCTATTGAAATTTATAACAGTTTTTAGTCAGCGATTTCTTCAATGAGCTGTATGCAGTGAGGCTCATCATCTATAGCTGATATGCGTAATTACTGCACTTTAATACACTCACTCGTGTCATAGGCCTACTGTGTGCAGCAACCAGGCAAAACCACACAAAAACACAGACAGACTCATGCAGCTGTGATTTGTATAAACAAAGTCTAGACTAGAAAAGGGAGCACACAGCAGCAGTAAGCTTTCAGTAATCATGTTTCTCCTTTTGCTTTCACTTCTTTTTAGTGACTGCTGTGAAGCATGTGGTCTTCTCTGCGTAGTGGCCTTTCCTGGCTCCAGGTTCTCATCCTGTGACACTCAGCGTGTTAGCTCCAGCCAACATTCGCATTTGAGTAAAAGAATAAAACTCTGCGGCTCTATCTCCTGTGTGCACAGGAATACCGTGCAAAGCGGCGCATTCAGAGTGCATTGCGTAACTACGGCTGTAACAGTGACACTGGCGTTTAACTGGCGGGGTCAGGGGAAATTTTAAGGTACGCACAGTGCGTACTGCCATACACCTGCAGGCACTACTGGTCTGTCTGATTTAAAGGAGCATTGTGGCGGTTCAGAGATTTCTAACAATTACTACCACCAGTGGCCATTAGAGGAACTGCAGCCAGACTCCTGCTCGTGTTCGGAGTACATGCAGGTACACGCACGGCTGAGCAACAACCAAAACAATCACTGCTCCACTCACAGACCTTTGAGATTTACGGCTTCATGTTTACAAAAGAGGTAAGAAAAGTTATACTCATATATATTCAAGATAAAACCACAGTTTGACTCTCGAGAAATGACACAGCAGTGAAGAAAACTGAACAAAGAATGACTAAATTAGTCAGATAATGTTTGACAACTGCATGTTTTATAAAGCATTGCTCAACAAAATACAGCAGTTAGAGCAAACTTTGCATATTATCTCAACTGCATGTAATGTTTGTCAAAAATGCTAAAGTTAGCTCGCCTGCTAACTAGGCTAAGTAACCTGTAACTAACGTAGCTTTCACTGAGGCCCGCAGTGAATGACGGCTAAAGTGTGTGATATCAGCCAAGATACGGTACATTATGTGTTTCTGTGACATTTATCTTGCCCTGTCTTTACACAAATGTTATAACATTTCATTTTTGTATGGCCAACAAATGTCAAGAAGCAACGTTAGCTTCTAAACTTTGCACACCTGTGCACCATAATAAAACTAAACTCTGGCACTGGCTGACGTCTTAATTAGGGTGAAGAAAAAATCTATAGTAAAGCAAAATAATTATGACTGTGCGAGAAACTTTGGCTTGGTTTTAAGTAACCTTACTGTTCTAAATTGATCTTGCATTAGGGTGAGAAAACATAATTCTAACCTCGCTGTATCATTTCAGCTTACCATTGTTTATTACTCTACAGGAGCTGTCAGTGAGACAGACTGAAGGGGGCTCAGCTGACAGGACCACAGAGCTGCAGGTTGGTTTTTTTGGTCATATACTGTATTTACAAATTATGACATACCAAAATCTACCTATGTAGTCTAAACAAAGCTTATTGCTCCATTTTCAGGCAGTTACAACAGCTGTCCCAGGAGAAGAGGGGTGAAATGCTCCAGATTATGATAACTCGTCTGTCAAGGATTTTGGTGTTTATGGAGTCCTGACAAGCCACACCAGGAGCAGCCAAAACAAACAGGGGTCCACCAGCTTGGTTCACCTGATTCCTGGGACAGTTAACTCTCAGGCAGCATGGACGTCTGGGCGCTGGGAATCACATTGTGATACACTGCTAGTGTGTCTGATAAATTTCAAACACCCTGACCCTTTTGGAAATAATGTTGGGTGCAAAGGAGCCCCAAAAGAGTGAATTAGAAAATCTGTAATTTGTTTTTGATATGAATATTGCTGCAAGCTTTAGGTGACCACCTCCAAAAAACATTGATGTTAATTTAATGCAAAAGGTTTTATTGTAGAAACTAGATATATTTATGCAGTGTGTCTATACAGACATAAATATATATCATACAAGACATTTTTTTCCTTCACATACTTATAATAAACAAATGTCGCCTTTGACCACTGTCTTTTTGTAATCCCTTTGTTTGGGCGGCTGAAGTCATGTCCTAGAGAGAGACAAAGACAAAAGAGAGCAAGAAAAAGAAAATGGCTTGATGTCAATTTCATAGTAATGACCTTCATTCAATTACTTTACTATGGTATACAACAAAGATGGAGACAGAAATTAAAATATTATGGTGTAAGGTTGACAGGCTAGACTTTTCCTTAGCAGCATGATACCTAAGGACTGTTGGCACGTGTCTGACTTACCTGTCCTGTGTGGTGTTGTGTTTGGACCAATTCTATTGTAGTTGAGGACATCAGGTAGAAGACCAAGTGCAGGAGTGTCATCTGGCCTAAGACTCCTCCTTGTGAGTCCTCCTACAGACTTGAGATGATTCTCCAATATTTTACTCAGCTGCAGCTGAGGGATGTAGCTGTAGTTTTTGGCCTCCTTTACCGTGTGTACATGGTAATGGTTTGATTTCATGCTGTCGAACCCTCTTTGTCTGCAAAACAGTAAATGTAACATTACTGGACATCAACAAAATGAGCATAAAAATGATGGCCCTGGCTTTTATAAACTAAATAAAGTGAGAAGGAAAAACACTTAACATAATTCAGTACATGGCTTTCAAAGGATTTGAGAGCAAAGAGAAAATATCTAACATCTGAAAATATGCAGTGTAACAGCCACGACTGTACACATGACCTGATAATAACAAAACATTATTAGTAGAAAAAATAAAGGGAACACTAAAATAACATCCTTAATCTGAATGAATGAAATATTCTTATTAAATACTTTGTTCTTTACATAGTTGAATGTGCTGACAACAAAATCACACAAAATGTATCAATGGAAATCAAATTTATTAACCCATGGAGGTCTGGACTTGGAGTCACACTCAAAATTCAAGTGGAAAACACACTACAGGCTGATCCAACTTTGATGTAATGTCCTTAAAACAAGTCAAAATGAGGCTCAGTAGTGTGTGTGGCCTCCTCGTGCCTGTATGACCTCCCTACAACGCTGGGCATGCTCCTGATGAGGTGGCGGATGGTCTCCTGAGGGATCTCCTCCCAGACCTGGACTAAAGCATCTGCCAACTCCTGAACAGTCTGTGGTGCAACATGGCACTGGTGGATCGAGCAAGACATGATGTCCCAGATGTGCTCAATTGGATTCAGGTCTGGGGAACGGGCGGGGCCAGTCCATAGCATCAATGCCTTCGTCTTGCAGGAACTGCTGACACACTCCAGCCACATGAGGTCTAGCATTGTCTTTCATTAGGAGGAACCCAGGGCCAACCGCACCAGCATATGGTCTCACAAGGGGTCTGAAGATCTCATCTCAGTACCTAATTGTAGTCAGGCTACCTCTGGCGAGCACATGGAGGGCGGTGCGTCCCCCCCAAAGAAATGCCACCCCACACCATTACTGACCCACTGCCAAACCGGTCATGCTGGAGGATGTTGCAGGCAGCAGAACGTTCTCCATGGCGTCTCCAGACTCTGTTACATCTGTCACATGTGCTCAGTGTGAACCAGCTTTCATCTGTGCAGAGCACAGGGTTTGAGTTGCAAATTTGCCAATCTTGGTGTTTTCTGGCAAATGCCAAACATCCTGCACGGTGTTAGGCTGTAAGCACAACCCCCACCTGTGGACGTTGGGCCCTCATACCACCCTCATGGAGTCTGTTTCTGATCGTTTGAGCAGACACATGCACATTTGTGGCCTGCTGGAGGTCATTTTGCAGGGCTCTGGCAGTGCTCCTCCTGTTTCTCCTTGCACAAAGGAGGAGGTAGCGGTCCTGCTGCTGGGTTGTTGACCTCCTACGGCCTCCTCCACGTCTCCTGATGTACTGGCCTGTCTCCTGGTAGCGCCTCCATGCTCTGAACACTAAGTTGATGGACACAGGAAACCCTTCTTGCCAAAGCTCGCATTGATGTGCCATCCTGGATGAGCTGCACTACCTGAGCCACTTGTGTGGGTTGTAGACTCCGTCTCATGCTACCACTAGAGTGAAAGCACCACCAGCATTCAAAAGTGACCAAAACATCAGCCAGAAAGCATAGGAACTGAGAAGTGGTCTGTGGTCACCTCCTGCAGAACCACTCCTTTATTGGGGGTGTCTTGCTAATTGCCTACAATTTCCACCTGTTGTCTATTCCATTTGCACAACAGCAGTGAAACTGATGTCAATGAGTGTTGCTTCCTAAGTGGACACAGTTTGATTTCACAGAAGTGTGATTGACTTGGAGTTACATTGTGTTGTTTAAGTGTTCCCTTTATTTCTTGAGGAGTGTAGTTGTATAGTAGTAGTATTATAGTAATGTTCTGGTTTCATTATAATGTGATTCTTCATTCACATTCTCAGATCTCACATATATTAACAAGACATGCATTAGTAAGTAAAATATTTTAACTCTCACTGAAAGGAACTCCACATCCTTCAGCCACCAGCTCTTGAATACAGTCTGTGACAGTCCCTCGTGTGCTGCAGGACCGGATGATCTGTGTCAAAGGTTCCCACATCCAGAGGTGCATGCTGTCATCTGCCGAGGCCCACTCGCTCATCGCTGACGTAGTGTGCCAAATACCCTAGAATTTAGACTCCAAGTTAAAATGCTGCTTGATGGACAACAAACTTGAAACTAATATACATTTCCGTAGACAGTCATAATGAGACATACAGACATGAGACATACAGTAGCACTCCATTGCACGGTCTTCAGACAGTGGTCCTACTCCCGCAGTTTGGAACCACCCCTGTTGACATAACATTTTATTTTATAACTGCATTGCCTATCATGAGCAAACAAATCACTGTTGTAACTGTGTGCTAATGTTATTGACATCTGAGTTGAAACTAAAATAGTAGCTACCTGAAATTAACCTAGCCCTACTGTAACAAACTCTATAGTAGGTCATGCTTTTGACCACAACTGAGACACCAGCTGATGTGATGAAATGAATGAAAATGAATTAGTCTGAACCAAATGTCCCTGGTTAGCTCTGGCTAACACTTAGCTTCACCAGGGCAACAATAACATTGTTCCAGGCTAGCAGAGAGTTAGAAAGTGAGTAACATGGCTTGCGTTAAGGACTTTGGTAAATGAGCCAAAATACTTTATATTAATAATATTACCTAGTAATCTGTTGTCAATAACATTAGCCTAGAGCTAAGAGAGATTCACCAGCAACATAGAGCTGCTAGATAGCATTAGTTGCTTGGTCACATTTTTAGCATTATAAAACTGAGCTCAAAATATCACAATATATTTCATGTTGTCTGCAACAATGTCTTACCTTTTAAATAAAAGAATGCCAGCTCAGGATCTGTTTCAAACCCCAAAGCAGACCTGATCTCCTCTGTGAATGAATCCAGTGTTCAGCTGATGCTGACGCTCATCCTCCCCCAGCGCCGTCATTCTCCTGTCTGTCTCTTTTGGTCGAGCTGGATAAAAATTTTTTTTTTTTTTTATGGTTGCGTGGAGTATGTGTTGAAGTTTTGGTTGCG
This sequence comes from Bostrychus sinensis, assembly GCA_020698575.1. NCBI lineage: Eukaryota > Metazoa > Chordata > Actinopteri > Gobiiformes > Eleotridae > Bostrychus > Bostrychus sinensis. The sequence goes on from CM036239.1 coordinate 31,807,115, forward strand.
CAGCAGGCCAGTTATTGCTTTATTTATTCAGAGTCCGTGTCAAAACCACCACTTGCTAAAGCCACTTTCCATCATGGCGTCTCACGGAGCTCCAACTGTGGGGGAAGCTGCAGACGAGAATGCGCATTATGTCACAGCTGCAGAGACTGCAGCTTTGCTTGCGCCAATTCGTACCCGAAACCTCCACAGAGAAATGAGCCTAGATGGTTACAGAAGCAACCGGGAGAACAGTCAAGGTCTCATTCTGCTAATCACATTGTAGTTGGCTCATTAAAGGACAACCAAAAATGCTATTTTAAAGTCTTTTTTTGGTAAAAAGCTACACATACGGGCTTTAATGCATTTCAACAGAATATTAATAGTGTAATATTGGACTGTTGATATTAGGTTTTTTTTTTGTTTGTTTGTTTTGTTTTTTTAAACGGGGACAGCAGCAGCAGAAGCCAGTTGTACAAAGACAGAAAAAGTTGGTTTGCTTGAATATGGTTGTTACTTCAAAGGGATTTTACTGTTGTTAAAATGAAAACAGGAAGACAACGAACAAAATCACACCGAGGAGTGAACAATAACGCAGACTACAGCAGAATCAACAGAATAAACAGGTGACGAAAGAAAGCACTAAACGTTGTTAATCAGGTGAGAGAAGTCATAAATTTTGCTCTGTATTAGCTGAGCGCCATTTGGTTATTTTTGACAGGAGATTATTATCCGCTCATAGAAGACACACTGCAGATAAACAGCAATGACCGGTCGGTATCCAGCAATTTAATTGAAAACAGCTCCCTATGGCTGGCCAGCCTAATAATTCACACTAATATGTCACACAAAAGTCAATTCAAATCTGTTATGTGCATTAAGATTGTTCAAAATGGTGTGCAATAGTCCAGCGACAGGGAGTCACAAGCTAGTGTACTCTTTATGGCAGTTCCAAGACCAAATAAATAAAGTGGGTTGTGCCATGAGTGGCACCCGCAACATAAAAAACAATGCCAAATCAATCAGTCCCTCCAGCTAAGGAAAGGAAAAGAAGAAAGAATAAGACATGAAACTTTCGCCTCTAAGCAGGCGTCCATTCTGGTTTGTGGACACAGACTACAGCTTGAAAACAGCCTGCTGCTTTTATAATTGAACTTTTCACACCAAGTACCAAAAACATATGTCTTTCCAAAAAACATCTTTAATGGACAAAAAATAGCCTAAATCTTGATTACACCAGGACTAAAATGTGACTAAACCAGTACAAAACCAGGACTAATCAAAAACTAATCCAGGTCTATACCAGGACTAAACAAGGACAGAACCAGGTCTATACCAGGACTAACGCAGGACTCAACCACAGTTAAACCAAGCTTAATCCAGGACTAATCCAGAACTAAACCCGTAATAAACCAGGATTAATGCAGAACTAAACAGGTCTAAACCACGACTAAACCAGGTCTAAACCAGGAGTAGCCCCAACTAAGGCGGGACAAAAAACTGGTTCTAAATTATGCTAAATAAGGAGTTGAACTGCAAATAATTGAAGCCCGCAAACTGCTAGGGGTTACCCACACCACAGTTTGAGAACCACTGATTTAGCACTAGAAGAAAGATGTTTTTTTTTTTCCCCCTTAAAGGTCTTTCAGGTCTTGCTGAATTTCCATAACTAGAAGGGAATAAATCCATGATCTGTCCTTCTTTTGTTTAACTATATTAAACAAAACAGCAACTTGAAGAGCAGTAAATGGAGGGAGATATTGCCATAGCATGTTTTAATTAGGTAGTTTACTTTTCTTATGAACCATTCCTAACTGAACACCTAATTAACCCCCCGACTAATACCCCCAAATGCAAGCTAATGTCTAAGGTAACGAGGCTAATCACTGTCAACAGCTAATTAGCATAATGTTTGCATAGACAACGCTACACAGGGTAACAGATATACAGCAGAGATTTACAATTTAAGACTTTAGGAAAGGCTTTTTGCTATGTTTTCACCAAGTCCAAGTCAATAGTTTATAAATAGCTAGCCGAGGATTAGCAGCTCACGTGTTATAAATAAGCTATTCTTAAATATTAGCAACAAAAAAACAGTGCTGTGTGACAGTGTTGTATTTTGTCGCGTTGTAAAGTGCGTCTCTTACCTGCACCGAAGCCCAGAGAACAGAAAACGCTGCTGTAAAGTGAAGACTTAATGGAAAGTGTGACAGTGTGAAGCAAGCGTCATGTTTCTCTTTGGGAACTTGGGAAGAGAGGCTTCCTTGTTTTGGTACAGTGCGCATGCGCGGACTGCTCCTGACTGACTCACATGAGGATACAGGTCCCGGGTCAGATTGAACGGGGGACAATATTCAGCTTCAGTAGTTTCTATTTTAAAATTGCCCATAAGTTATTTTTGTAAATAGTGACCAAGAATACAGAATTTTCTAGGTATTAAAAAAAAAAAATCACACTTTTTGAGTTGAAGTAATATAAATATTGGTGTCAAAAGCAGTGTTGGAATGTAACAAAGTAAAAGTAATTAGTTATTTTACGTAAGTACAATTTTCATGTATCTGTACTTTGCTTGAGTATATGTTAAAAGCGTTATTTTTACTTTTTGTTAACTCCATGTTAGAGCAAGTATATGTACTTTTTACTGCACTACTTTTCTGAGTTGGTTAAAAGTATAAAGTATGTTGAGTTTAGGTTTAAAATCATGTGTTTTTTTGCCGTGCCCTCATTGTAGACACACAGTACTGAAATATAAAAGATGCAGAAAAGTGAGGAGTCACGTGGGCGCTGCAGGCAAGATGGCGGCTGGTTAGGGGCTCTCTGCTCCCCGACATATAATTTTGCTTATTACTTAATGTGAGTGGCTTGTAGCAACAACTGTTTTCCCTCCGTTTTGCTGGATTAAGGATCGCTGTCGTTTTGGTGAAGGGAAATAGTCCGTTTAACCCGCAATGGCTGCTTCGAAACATTCTAGAAACGTGGGCCGTGCGACCACCCGCAACAGTCCTTCTCATGAAGATGAAAATGGCGACTCACGTCCTAATTTTGAAAACTTGTTTACCGAGGTGGTCAAAATGAGTAGTACGCTACAACATGTCGCAACTGATGTTTCAACAATTAAGGAGACGACGGCTGAATTGAAAACAGCGGTGGCGGCCATGCAGGAGAGGCTAGCGGAGGCTGAGACACCTATTTCCCGCCTTGAGGACACCTCGGAGCGGCTACGCACATCAGACGGCAAGAGAAGTAAATTGGTGGACGCTATGTGGGACCGCATCCAAGCCCTCGAAAACCACGGTAAAAGGAATAACGTGAGAGTTATTGGGTTAAAAGAGACTGTTGGTGCTAACGGAACACTCTTGAGTTGTGTTAAGAAAATGTTGGCCGAGGGGCTTGGGGTAAACGCTGATACGGAGTTTGAGATTGAGCGAGCCCACCGGGCGCTGGCGCCGCTGCCCGACCCAGACCGACCTCCGAGACCTGTGCTTATCCGTTTCTTGAGACAGTCGGCAAGGGACAAAGTCATTGTGGTGGCTAAAGAGAAACGCGGATTTGAATGGGAGGGGTGCCGGTTGTCTGTGTTTCCTGATCTGACTAAAGAATTGGCGGAGAAAAGAAAGGCGTTTACATCAGTGAAGCGAAAGCTACAGGAGCGCAATGTAAAATATACACTGGCGTACCCGGCGACACTGCGAGTGAAGTGGAAGGGCAAGAATATGAGCTTCAACTCGGCGACAGCGGCGGAAAAGTTGATCAACGAAGATGATGAGCAGGAGGAAACCTTAAATGCGACCGAATGACGATGTTGAGGAGCAAACCACACGCACAAGATGTTATACCTGACTGTCGGGGAGGGGAGTGGACCGGATCACCTGTCATCCAGGATGGAGTGAGAGGGAGCGGAGCAGCGCCTCACGGACCTGATAAAGGGTTTTTTTTTTGTTCATCTTTTTCCAGGCCGCAAAGCTAAGTACTGGTGTAAGTAGGTTCTTGTTTTTATTTTACCTGTTCAACTTTGATATGTTTTTCTTTCGTGTTAGACTTTGGTATTTTGGCTGGGGGTACCTATTTTTGGGCTGTTACCTGGGGGGCAGGGACATAACATTATCTGTTGGAATGTGGGGCTACAGGTTTCAAGGGTATGGTAATCTCAAGTGCCTGTAATGACTGGGAAATATATTAAATTTATGTCTTGGAATATTAATGGAAGTGGTAATCCAGCTAAAAGGCGTAAAATATTGTCTTATTTAAAAACTAATAAAGCAGACGTGGTGTTTCTTCAGGAGACCCCCAGGGAAAAGTCAAGATTCAGAATGGGATGGGCAGGACAAATATTTTATAGTTCTTATTCAAGTGCCCGCAATGGTGTAATGATTCTTATCATAAAAAATATTAATTTTGTATTGATAAAAGAAGTTAAAGATTCAGAGGGAAGAATAATATGTGTTCAGGCTTTGTTAGAGGGTATAAAGATGGTATTTTGTAACATTTATGCACCAAATAAGGAAGACCCTCACTTCTTTCATGATATAAATAGAATTCTGGGAGAAATGGAGGGACAAATAATATTAGCAGGGGATTTTAATGAAGTGATGGATCCTATTCTTGATAGGAATACATCTAAGGGCCCACGTGGTACAAAAGGAAGAGAGGCGATTCACATGTTGAAGGATGATATGGGTCTATTAGACACATGGAGGTTAATTAATCCCTGTAAAAGGGAATACACATTTTTCTCTCATTGTCACAAATCTTATTCTAGGATTGATTTGTTTTTTATTTCAAACCTCTTGGTACATAGTGTGTTAAGTTGTAACATAAAAACTATAGCCCTCACTGATCACGCTGCTGTGGAGCTTTGTCTCAAATTAGGCCTGGAAAAGACAGGCTCGAGGTGGAGAATGAATGTCTCGTTATTGCAAGACAAGTCTTTTAAGACATTACTTGGTGAGGATCTGAAAGAATTTTTTGAAATAAATATAGGCAGTACAGAGCATATTCAGAGTGTTTGGGAAGCCTCCAAAGCCTACGTCAGGGGGAAGCTGATAGCATATGCTTCTAAAAAGAAAAAGGAAAGCCTATGTAAAATTCAAGAATTGGAAACAGAAATTAAATTTAAAGAAAACAATTTATCAGAACATTGTGCTGAGCCACTTTATCGAGACATTTGCAGGCTCAAATTTCAATTGAATGAAATTTATAATAGAAAGGTGGCATATTCTCTGTTTAGGTTAAACACTACATTTTATGAAGGAGGGGAAAAAACTGGAAAAGTATTAGCCAGACAAGTTAAAAAACAAGATCTTTCAAATACCATCCCTGCTATCAAGCAGGGGGATGCTTTAGTAACTTCTCCAGCGGACATAAATAAAGTGTTTAAACAATATTATGAAACTCTATATACATCTACAGTGTCGGATGATGAGAATGTGAGTGTAACCTTTTCTTCTCCAAACTCAGTCTGCCATTGTTGGTGTTCGAACAAATGGAGTGGTTGGAATCTCCAATAACAGAGGCCGAAATCAGAAAGGCAATTTTGTTGATGAAATCAGGGAAGTCACCTGGTTGTGATGGGATTCCTGCCGAATATTATAAAGCATATATAGACATCCTTGCCCCTGTTTTGCAGAAGGTGTACCAGGAGGCTTTTGAGAGAGAACAGATCCCTCCCACATTTAATGAAGCGTTGATATCTTTGATACCAAAAAAAGACAGGGATACTACTGACCCATCAAACTATAGACCAATTAGTTTGCTGAACTTGGACTGTAAAATATTAACAAAGGTGCTTGCACTACGCCTACAGCGCGTCCTACCCAGTATCATACATCCCAACCAGACAGGCTTTATGAAGAACCGTTCCTCCTCTGATAATATAAGAAAGCTTTTGCATTTGATGTGGTTGAGTCAGTCAAAAGATGAGCCAGTAGCCGCCCTCTCCTTAGACGCGGAGAAGGCATTCGATAAAGTTGAATGGGGCTTTCTTTTCTCAGCTTTATCACACTTTGGCTTTGGTCCACACTTTATTAAGTGGGTTAAAATATTGTATAAGGAACCAAAGGCAGCCATAATAACTAATGGTGTAATTTCATCTTTTTTTGGTTTATCTCGTGGGACTCGTCAAGGATGCTCCCTTAGTCCCTTGTTGTTCATAATTTTCATAGAGACATTGGCAGTTAGCATTAGAACAAATAAGGATATTAAAGGTGTTCTCAGGGGTCAACAAGAACATAAACTGCTCCTTTACGCAGATGATATTTTAGCCCTGGTTACCCAACCACTTAGTTCCTTGCCACATCTGATGGACACCATGCAATCCTATTCAAGAGTTTCAGGTTATACAATTAATTGGAATAAGTCTGAAGCAATGCCATTATCTGCTCTCTGTCAATCACATATGGTAGAAAAATTAAAATTCAAATGGGCACCTAAAGGTATAAAATATCTGGGCATTACACTTAGTCAGGATCTGGAGGAAATGCCCCTCAAAAATTTCAACCCAGTGCTCTTAAAAATCAAGACAAGTCTTGAAAAATGGGAAAAGCTTAAACTTACTTTGTGGGGTAAGATTAATATTATAAAAATGATAATAGCCCCTCAATTTAACTATGTGGTTATGATGTTGCCAATGACAATACCACCAGTCGTCTTTAAAAGGTATGAAAATTTAATTAAACAATTTTTGTGGGAAGGTAAAAGAGCAAGAATAAAATTAAGTAAACTATATGCTCCTAAAGACAGAGGCGGTCTAGGACTTCCTGACTCGAAGTTGTATTATCTGTCATTTGAAATGGCCAAATTAGTTAAATATTGGGAGCAGACTGAGAATGGACAAGAATGGTTGAATATTGAAACTGATATCTGTTCACCGTTTGATCCGAAGCACAAATTGTCTCAAAAAACTGATACAGCAAATCCAGTCCTTATTCACTCTAGTGAGGTTTGGTCTAAGGTACACAGAGTGCTTAAACTTTCACACGGTGTACAAAACTATTCATCTCTCTAGAACAATCCAGCTTTCTGTATTGGAAAATCACCGGTGTTTTGGGGGCAGTGGCACTCGCGTGGCATACACACTATAGGAGATTTGTATAGAGATGGACAATTTAGGTCTTAGCTCGCACGTTTCAATTGGAAGGTAAAGGGAACTTCTGGAGATATTTACAAATGAGGCACTGTGTGACCTCCAAATTTAAAGAGGTTGTTGAAAATGACATTTTGGATTATATTAAGATGCCACGTGATCGCCACACAGCTTCACAATTTTACAAGTTGTTAAATTATGCTTTGTGCGGTGATTCGTCCAACATTAAACTTTTATGGCAAAGGGACCTGAATGTGGAGTATACAAATGAGAAGTGGTTAGACATTCTGTCAGAGAATGGGAAATATGTGAAGGAGGCTAGAAGCAAATGTATACAGTATAAGATTTTACACAGATACTATCATACTCCAAGCAGACTTCACAGAATGAAATTGATGACAGATACTCTGTGTTGGAAATGTAAAACGGAGGTTGGGACTTTTTTACATTGTCTTTGGGAGGGCCCTCTGGTCTTTCCTTTTTGGATGAAAATTTGGGAAGTTTTGAGGGGCTGGTCTGGTTCAAATGTCACTCCAACTCCGGAACTGGTTTTATTAGGGAATAGGTCCCAAATGCCAAATGTTGCTAAAGGAGTTCTTTCTGTTCTTATGGTTGGACTTGTGACCGCATCTAGGATTATTCTGAGACACTGGAAGACTACTACATGCCCTGAGCTGAAGGACAGGATCAAAGCAATGGTGGAGACAGCTTCTTATGAATCAATGCTAAACAAATTGAAAGCTGGGGACGCTGACACAGACTGGGAGAGTTTTTGGAATTATTTAAAAGCTGAACAAGAGATTCAAGACCTGACTGTTAACTAAAATACAACAGTGCTCTGTGTGATGGACTGGATCATTTACTTCCCAGTTAATTACAGGATAACATTCTCACTTTTGTCTTTTTACCTTGTACCATGTACTTGCAGGAAGCCTTGCTGTTACCCCAGGGACGGAGGGGAGGGGGGTGGGGGGGTATACCAGCCTTTTCTTTTCTTTTGTTTTTCAGTTAATGTTTCTTTGTTTGTTTTGAAAATGTGAAAAATCAATAAAAACTTAAATGACAAAAAAAAAAAAGATGCAGAAAAGTAGTACTGCTTTAGAAACATCAGAGTAATAGAGACATAAGACCTCACTGACAGATTCAGTCTCTTCTACTGCTCCAGTTTCTTCATTTCATCAGCAATCAGCACCATTTTTCAGCAAAATCCATCACATTTAACACATTCATGAGTTGTCAAGTCTGTGCGTAATACTTTTTTTTACTCACAATTACATTCAAAAGTAAATTCTTTTATACTTTTACCTAAGTAGATATTTTAAGGTAATACTTTTACTTGAGTAAATTTTTCCTCCTTTATATGTACTTTTGTTTAAGTAAACAAACTGAGTACTTCTTCCACCACTGGTCAAAAGTAATCAAAGTCAGGCCTAATTTTATATCCTCTGCCAGAATAGGAGTCTGCCCTGCAATATATAAATAAAAGACAAATGCAAAGATAATGCAGTGATTAAGAAAGTGCATGCATTCCTCCTGGATTTGAGGAAAACTGGTTTAATCATCATCTAGACTAATGGCAAGTGAGACCCAAATATTAATGCTGACTTAATGCTAAGACTTATTGCCGGTTAGCATCGGTCATAATCTAAACTGAGTATGTTTTACATTTTTAGTAAAAAAGAAATGCTAGATAGTTATGTTGCTTGTTATGTTGTTCTTTGCAAAGTCAGAGTAACAGCTCTTCCGTTTTCCATTCATTTACATTACATAAAGTTATATAATGTAAAATACTAATGCAAAGGTGTCCACAACTATTTTGAAAAGCCTGAAAAAAACATGAGGTGACTAAAATTGGTTTAAAAATATAAATAAAAGCATAATATAGCCCATTTATACAAGATATTTCAGAGGTTAGGTTGCATTGTTTAGGTTATAAAAACATTGTCTGCGCAGCGGTGGAGTTCAGTTTGTAGAGCTGCAGTGCATATACACAGCAACTACAGTCTGCCTCGGTGTCATGGGTTCACTTCTAGACTCCGACACTCAGGGGCGATTCTAGGGAGTGGCAAGGGGTGGCCAGTACCCCTTTGACTGTGAGCCTCTGCCCCCTAGTGGCCACCCCTCTGAAGTGTCCTAAATGCCTTATGAAACTAACGCATTATATTGTAAATTAGTTTTAAGGATTATACTAGCATATGATATGTTTATCATGTTTACAAAGACAATATCAGTGTTTTTTTTAACTGTAATTTTTAAAATAAGTCCCAGTTGGTTTACATCAAAATGTCTCATGTACCCTCCGGCAAAAAGGCTGGCCCCAGTGCGGCCCCCCGAGTTAAATGTGGTCTAGAACTACCTCTGAAACAGTTTCCTGAATGTCTCTCTCCACGCTCTCCCCCATGATTTCCTGTCACTACTCCTCTGTATACTGTCTAATAAAGCCTGAAAATAAAAATACAAACTTCTCAGATGCACAAAGAAAAAGATAATAAATTTACAAATGCAACATAAATCTTAAAATAATAGATTATTGGCTAATTCTTTATGGTTTGATTTACTTCTGTTTAGGTGACATAAGCTTTATTGGATTCACTTATTTTTATATTGTTTCTCTAAAACTGAAAGGCACTGGCAGCTTACGAAACCAAATTATTCTCTTTTATGTACATAAGATGTATGGAGTTACCTTTGATTAAAACTATACTTCTATTCAGTCCCTTCCACATTTCACATATTTTGGATAAATCTGTTTTATCAGGCATGACGCCATATTTTCTCTCTATTCTCCATACATCGTCTCCACTGTGGCGTGACCAGCTCTTATTATATTCTATTAAGCCTGGAAGGGCAACAGACTGTTGAGGACAAATGTCTCTGAAGGTTATGCAGCCATTCTCTCATTTTCATCTCAGTCTTTTTACTCTCAAAGCCCCATCGTCCTTAATGCATTATGATCATCCCGCTTTTATATCTTTTATAATGACTTTGAAGTTAGACGTCTCGGTTCAAGTGGATTCCTGTCATACGGATCAGCGATGGAGTGATTTAAAGCTACGTGACCTTTTAAATTAAGATAGCACTGAGTATACCAGGAAACAGAATGGGACTATGAGAGACTGTGTGTTGTATGGGACAATATTCAACCTTCACAGAGCTTAAACAATGAACTAGGGTCGGCCTTGGGTTTTCTCCATAATAATATTAATGTGACAGGTGTACACTTAATTTAGTGCTTACGTACTGCAACAGAACCAATTACATAATACAATAAGGCATTTCAGTCTCTCTGTCTACACACATATGGTTAGCTGGATTTGTATTTTTCACCTGGTGTTGTCTTCCTGAATCCATATTTGATCAATTTGCTCACTTTATAGCTTCATATGTAAAATGTTGCTAATGTTAAGGTGTACTTTTGTCCCCGGAGGGAAATTTGTTCTCCATCTTTCAATGCCCTTCTCCGGATCTCGAGCCAGGATACAGGTCAGGAGTATCTAGCTGGGGGATTAGTCTGCTGTGCATGTTTTAGGTCAGGGATATACAAACTTTTTTCACTAACGGTCACATACTGTAAAATAGGGGTCTTAAACCTTTTTTCCCCTGAGAGCTACTTGTGCTTTATAACATTTATTCAGTCGTCTTCTTCTGCTTATTTCCTTCAGGACAGGGGAGGCCACCCCTGGCCCATTAATTGCACTTACTTGATAGCATTTAACCACATGGCATTGTCAGTGAGTGAGGCTGCTGTAAGACCCTATTTGCAAGCATGCAACTCTCTGTCATGGTTTCATGGTTTTAGTTGGTTCCAACCAATAAAAAGCAAGCATTCTATCATGTGACCTCCTTCTGTCATGGTTACCTTTGCCTTTAACCAATACGTATGTAATGTTTATCTAATTTGCTGTGTAAAAATGTACCAAAATAGGGGGTAGTGTGATTGGGGTGAGGATTTGTATTTATTTATTTATTTATTTATTTTTAAGGTATTTATTTATTGCTCTATATATTTTGTATACATAATTAAACATGGTATATTATATGATCATTTAATGCTGCCAAGGAACCATGACAGAGAACTGTATGTCCATTCTTGTGGCCCGCCACCTGGTGGATCAAAACTAATTTGGCCCGACTGCAATCAAACTTGCCTATCCCTGCTTTAGGGGTCACAAGCCTATTCCCTATTCCAGTAACTACAGGCCTCTGGGTAGACCCTAGCTAGTGGCCAGTTAGTCGTAGGGCTGACACTTACACCCAAAATAAAATTAATTAGTTTTCCCTGAGCACTTACCTGAACATTGCCAAAATGCTGGTGTCTGCAACTCACATTTTCCATTAAACCAACAAAAATATTTTGTTCCCCTGTATGTGCTTTTGTATGGCTGTATGCAGCAGCTGACATGCTTGCACCTCAGATCACACATATACATCTCATAATAATCTCATAATACTCATTTTGTGCACCAAGGAGGTGGGCACTTATGAATTTGATTGAATACATTCACAAGTTGGATTGCCAAGTGATAAATCAAATTTGACTAATCAAGCTTATGTAGAAGGGTTAGCCTTTGGGGAGCTACTGGTGCTGTAAAATAATATGCGGTTGGAGGGCCACTCAATGAAGCTCACGCATTTCACCTCATTTTAAACAACAGTCCCATTCAGCTGATCTCTTTCCTGATCTCTAACTTTTACACAGGTAATCATTCACATGGCTACGATTGCAGGTTTCATTCTGGATACAACCCCATATTCATTCAGACTTAGGATGGCATATAGTATGGCTGAAATGGTTTTGGCCCCACCAATAAGTTCCATTTTGCTGAGGCCCAAAATAATATAGGCAATGTTTTGAAATCATTTTGACAGTGAAGCTCGCTGGCCAATTAAAAATGTCCCAAGGGCCATAGTTGGGGCACCCTGTTTTAGGTTGATGGGGGAAAGTGGAGCACCTGGAGAAAACCCAGCCACACACAGGAAGAACATGCAAAATCTGTCCGGGAATCGAATCCAGGACCTTCTTGCTTTGAGGTGCCACTGTGCCTTCTTTTTACCATCTTGAAATATTTTGTTTTCTTGTCAAAAACATACCCAGGGCTGTATTTTGTCTCATTTACGCATATTTGTGTAATCCTGTACTCTCCAGAGCTGAAAAAGCTTGGTGTCACCACTATACATAATAAACCCCAGCTTCTCCAGGGTTCACTCCTGCATGTTTCTTAAGCACATACACCGTCAGTGGATCTCTGAATACATGTACTGATAATATCACCACTTAAACTACATTTATCTGTTGACTTTATGTTGCTAATTGGCCAGTAATACCCAGCCCTGTCCAACCTCCAACATTTGGTACAAACACTCAGACATTCTCTATTCATGTGTGAACTCAAATGAGATGATCAGAAGGCAGCACTGTCTGTAGCAGGCTTTAGTCAGAGGACCCAAAGTACATATTAATAGTTTATATTATTTTTTAAATATATCAAATTTATTTGTACTAATCTGGCATAGTTCCACCTTCAGGTGTTTATCTTCAGGGGCATCATCCAGTGGTGAACTTGTATGGTTTGTTTGTACAAGGACAGTGGAAAGCAACACACTGACCTAGAAAAAAAAAATCATAAGGAAAGATGCATGGTGCCAGGTTATAGCAAAAATTACAAATTCCCCTGTAGTCAGTGAACAGGTTGATGTTATACCAATAAATAACAGAATGTCTCTATAGCATTATTCCTAAAGTTACAATGCTGATACTTGAGTTGTTAAATAAAGTGCACATGGACTCTATCTTCAAAAAACTCATGAAAAGCTAATGAAAAGTGGTCCTGATACAGAGCAAAGCATTACAACAGAACTACGACAATTGAAAGGTGTGTAAGTTTTAATTATTTGATAGCCTTTTGTCTGCAATTCATAAAGCGATATGATCAAACAGAGTCCATTAGTCACAGGCTGTGGGGTGGTTTAATAACACACTCCCTGCTCAAGAAAGTTTCTGACTACTTCTTCTGAACTTCTCTGGAGGTGATAAAATGTGATAAAACCTCAACAACAGACACTGTACTGTCTCTGTGAGCTAAATCATTGTGCTGTTGCACTTGTAAAGTATCATCACGAAGCAAGCAATTTCCTGTATGTGTACAGGAGGATGGGTTTTACACCATCTTCTAATCAAACTCTGATATAAGCATTTGTTTTATTACACTCTGTGGTAATAAAGCTGCAGATTCAGCTGATGAATACTGCTCATTCAAACCATGCACTAGAATATAGAATATATGCACCATATTTCTTTTTATGACCACTTTTTAAAAACACACTTTATATTATTTGAAGGTGGAGTTTTATTTTTTGCCAATGTCGGGACACTTGGCTCTGTATTTTTCAATTTAACTTGACTTATCTAACAGAATGGTTTTCTGTGGTGCCTCAGCTCATTTTAACCTTTATATTAGTGACAAAAGTGTCTATCACAAAATATCATATAAATAGTATAAATTTATAATTTTATTTTATTTTTGTTTGTTTTTTTTGTTTGTTTTTTTTTTACTTTTTTGCAAAAAACTCAGGGCACATGTTGATTAAATGATTTATGTAAAAAAGGTAGAAAAAACTTTTTAGGTATACTGTGATGTATTGTGATGGGGACACATGTAACTTTTTGTTACTTCAAAAAAAATGCCAAATCCATCTAAATAAATGTTGTTGGTAACTTTTGACATATCCGAGGTTGTAATAATCCCCCTAGAAAAATCCACTTCAACAATATGGAAAAATATTTTTAAAAAGTTTTTTTTTTATATGTTTTTATCTATACTGGCATGAATCATCAGGGCACAAACTAATCAAAAGGTGTATGCAAAAAAAAGTAGTAAAAAATATGAATCTATACTATTTCTCAACAGAAATAGGACAACAGGAGCAACGTAACATATTTAGTTAGAGAGTGTAAAAATAAAGTAATATTAGATTTGTGTTTAGAATATCAACATTAGTGATAAAATACACACCTAAGCCAAATTTAATAGAAAAGGTAAGAACCACTGCAAAGTTATCAAAAATAAATAAAATGTGAAAAGGACAGTTGAGTCCCATGTGACCCCTCACTTATTTTCTCCTACTCATGGCCATACAAAGGGGTTGTCTGGCTTTTGGCCACTTTGTAATGATGAACATATAAAAGGTAAAGCTATCCTTGGCTTGTTGTTGTGGTTAATGAAAACGTGTCACTGTCTTACTTGAGCCAAGACTTCAGGGACACTGGGTTGGTTCCCATTCTAGCAAAGCATAACCAGTACAAAACACGATAAAACCAGGACTAATGTGGGACTAAATCAATACTAAATCAGGACATAACCAGTACAAAACATAATAAAACTGTGACTGAACCAGGACGAAACCAGTAGCCTACAAAACAGGACAAAACTAGTTCTGAACCAGGACTAATCCATGACAAACCCTGGTCTAAATTAGAACTAAACTAGGACTAGCCACAACTAAAGCAGGACTAAAACAAGAATAAAACTGGCTCTAATTTAAAAAGTATCAGGACATTAACTGCAAAAGACTCCCGAGTACCACTAGAAGAAGCCTGCATACCACCAAGAGCACCCATACCACAATTTGAGAACCACTGTTTTATAGAATGAATGCATTTATAAAAGTCAGTGAGAGTACATACTGAACTCTTGGCAGTGCATTTATGCATTCATAAATAGCCCTGACTGAGTACAAGGACATCCTGTGGAACATACAGGTCTCTCTGTACTGAGCACTTGTGGAGGCTGAGACATGCTCATGGTCATAATTAAGTGCAATGTAATTAAATTGTAACAGCAATGACTGCAGTTTGAATGTTGTCCATCCACAGTTTATGAACATCAAATGAAAAGTCTGGGCCTATTAACTGCTCAAACCTAATATTAGTGAATAGGAAAAGAACATTGTCATTAAAAGTAGCAGATTGCCACTCATCTGCAGCAAGGGCCATACATCAAGTTCATAATGAAGGCTGTGTAAGTTTATAAATAGTGTTATGGATTAGTTGCTCTGGTACAAGAGTAAAGGGAGGTACACTGCAGCAGTACAGAACACTGAAGTCATTATGGGTTACCACAGTGTCTCCAAAAGGTGTATTGTTTCCCCCAATTTACATAAAAGCAGCAGCAGCAGCAGTGTTGCATCAGCCACATATGAACTTTCTTTTGAATCAGTCTAACAATTCACACACTGCCAGTCTCCCCTTTCTGTTTTACAGACTACTCACTGTCTGAACACAAAGCTGTGGCCACTGAGCCCCAGGCATTCAACTTCTGCATGCTGTCCTGTAAAATGATTATAAAATGCATTTTTCCGTCTCAAAAATGAACTTCTTGGTGTGCGATGATTACATTACCAGTGTTTTAGTGAGTCTTTATTTTGAAAGTGCGGCTGAAGTTTTTTTTACACTTGGTGCCTGTTTCCTGTGTTTGCACGGCTGTAGCTCTGCAGATCGCTGTGGAGCCACTTGAAAAATAGAACCCCAACCTGTCTATAGCGGCAAATCGTTCATGTCACGCGCGTGTGCCATCGGCAATGTGAATGGTAAACATGTCTATTTAGTCCAATATATTCACCATAGGCCTATTATATGTGCTTGTACTCTCGTATTTACTGTTGCATGGCTTTTCTGTAGAGAAGGAGCGGCTCACACAGTCGGTGTGAACAACCGCGTGTCTCTGCGGCATGCCTCTGATGCCAGACTCGCAGCTGTGCCCAACACATCCAGTGTGCCTCAGGCCTCAAACACAACCTGCGTGAGCAGCTTCTTATAGAAAAGCCATTCAATAGTAAATATGAGAGTACAACCACATATAATAGACCTGTGCAAGCTATAAAGATTTGTAACAACTTTTCTCTCCATGAAATGCTCACAGATCTGAGCTCTCCGGGCAAAGTGGACAGACTAAAGATTATATCTTCAATATTATTTACCGACTGCAGAATCTCTAAATTTCTCTGGCCTAAAATAAAATAAAACCTATTAAATGGAATAATTGGGCCATTTATGTGGTTCTGTATGCAGCAGCTGTCTAACACAGCTAGCATAAAGCTTCTGTTTTTTGGTCATTATCAAGGATTTATTTTAAACACACACACTTTTCTTGTAAAAACAGAATTAACTTCACCCATAAAAACAGATTTTAATATACTTTGCCCCAAACCAGAGTTCAAATCTTCACCCAGAGGTTTCTTACTCCTGTTGCAGGTTTACTGTAGCGTTAAATCACTCAACTCAGAGTCTGACCACTGTTTTGCTGAGGAGCGAGACACATTATATATAGAACTAAGAAAAGAAAAGTCACAATGACAACTGTAATCAAAGGAGGCAGTCATGTTAGAGGAGAGTGAGGGAGTGATGGTGAGCCTGGTTCACTTTCTATCAAGGTAAATCTCTTTAAAAACTTACTATGAACAGCTAACCTGATCTGCAGCAGAATAAGTTCCAGTATAAGAGAAGAAGATGTGTCTTTGACCAATCAGTGATGAGAAATGTGTGAAGGAGGAGGAGAAAACTGTAGTGGAGAGTGAAAAAAAGAGAATTGCATAAGATGAGAGCATGAAAATAGCCTATACAGCAAGCATTAGAGACAATGTAAAGTCACATCTCATTAAGTTGCTACTTTTAGACATGTTTATACACGTAGTCTACATTATGACATATATTTTGCTCAGAATTACACAAATTCTCTGTATTATATTAAAACCTTGTGGTTAAACTCTGAGATAAATATTTAAACATTATAATGTAAACTCCGCCTGTATCTAGTTGTTAGTCTTTGCACCACTTGTTTTAGGCCTATGTTCTGTTCATTCAGTCTATCGAGCTGTATGTTACATTTTTTGTTAGCTTTGTTCATAGATCTGTGGTTTAGTGTAGTTTTTAGTTGGTATTCATATTTATGCTGTCTCTGTAATGTTGTTGTGATTGGCCATTTAGCGCTGACTTTACCTGTGTCACATGAATGCACTCACAGTTCCCCAGAGAAACACAGGGTTAACTCAGGGAGTTCATAATCCACTTTGTAGTACCGCTTTTACAGCAACGCTCATGTTTGGTTTTGTCTAGGGATGCACCAATACTGATATCAGTATCAGGTATCGGCACTGATACCTTGTGCAAAAAAAGTGCAATCAGAGGACAGGAGCAGGGTCTTCTCCAGCAGTAGAGCTTTGACTGAAAGTGCATGGTGCTTTAAGTATGCTCTGGCCTACTGGCTAAAACCATTAAAACTCCCAAGGGATGACACATTAACATTAGCTTATTAAAACTAAGTTAAAATCCTCCGATAAATAAACCCACCACTATAACCAATATAAAAACTCAATACAAAATATTAAACCCCAAAACCAAATCATCTAAAACCAACTACGTTTTTCCCCACGCATATGTGTAAATTAGCAGTAACTCATAAGTGCAGTGTCCTATAAAAGTGCTAAGTGGATATTGAGTGAATGAATGTGCAAGTGCGTGTGTCCGTAACAAACAGCTGGTTCGTTACATACTCGTACTCATATTCATGAAAGTGGGCCGATACCAGTAACTGATACCACTTTACATCTTTACATTACATTCGCCTCTCCGTTGAGCAGTGAGTTTGGAAGAATATAAAACTGAACTAAGGAGGTAAAAGCAAAACACACTGAACCTTATGCTCAAATTTGAGACCAGATGTCCTAAATCATATGCGACAAATTTAAGCAGTTGTCCTTACAGTTTGTTGACCTAATTGTCCCAAAAATGATGCCCTAGTGCGCAGTCTGCGTGGTTCCTGGTGAATCTCTGCTTAAGCTTAGAAGCTCAATCTCTCTTTAAAACCATTTAGTGACTGTGGAGAAGCTAAGCTTTCAAACAAGGTGTAGCATCTCCATGTGGAGCAAAGTTTAGCCTTTAGCTGTGGTTAATGTACAGACAGACCACTCTATTGTAGAAATAGCTTACCAAAGCAAAGTGGGGATAGACTGCATAAAAGACTACTCAGTGTGGGACAAATTAGATATTGTATATAAGTAACTGTTCGAAGGAAATCCCTTTATGAGTAGCTACTCATATCAGTACTCAGTATCGGCAAGTACTCAAATAGAAGTACTCGTAATAATTTGAAATACAGTAGTACAGGGCACAGGTTAGGTTCACAGACTGAGTTGGGTTAACATACTCTGAGTTTGGACTACACCAGCTTAACCAAAATTGACAACTGATTTGACCAGGCTTTAAAAGGTAGGCATACTGAACTCTTCTTTATGCTTGTATTATTATAACCAAAAATTTTCACTTAATATCCATTTCTCCCTGGGTCCTATTAAATTCCCCACACCCACCTCTCCCTGATTTACATTTTCTCTCCTTCTTCCTCCCGACTGCTGATATATCCATCTCCGTCCACAGCCCTTATAAACTAATGAAACAAAAGCAAGGGCTGGAAATTCCATTTGGCCGTCTGTAAGTGCACTCTATGATTAATTGGATCGGCGAAGCCGTTCCTATCCGATGTCCCTCGGTATTACAGGCATCCAGCTGAAATGAAATTAGAATCATCCACGTCACTTCAGGGAACGCCCACCTTGTTGTGTCTGAGAGGGGCGGATGGATATCTGGATTTGATGGATGTAAGTGCACTGTAAATCCTGTGCTCTGATACTATATGAAAATAGGATTGGATAGCCTCTTGTACTTTGGGTAGTTATATATTAAGTATAAGAAATGACTGTCAGATTTAAGCTGTTTCTCCTTACAAGAGTCCAGTTAAAGAAGTACTGTAGGCTGCATCCACACTAACACATTTTTAAAGGTTTTTGCTGTTCGTCTTCACACTCTTGACACTTATTATGTTTACATGCAGAGCAAAACTATCCCACTATGTCTAGATCTATATGCAGAGCAGAGAGCTAAAATACTGAATCCACTATGCTGTGAGTGTTCTGGTGATTTACCAGTGTGGCAGGTAAAGGGAGAAGTGCAATAAAGGCTGACTCCATGACAGTTTGGAATAGCCTTGACCCAATTAATAGCAACGCCACCCCAGGGAAAAAAAACATACACTTACCCCACACTATGTTAGCAATAATTCATTTATTACTAAATATCAACTTTAAATTAGTGTACAAATGTAGCTGATTTGACATTTCCATACAGCACATTAGCAGGAGCATACAGTGTGTCTTCATAGTACATAAAAACTACGGCTCTGTGGACCAGCCATGGGAAGCACAACGTCCGCCACAAGTCACACAGAGAGAACATTAGGGTCATCAAAAAGTGGAGGCTCACCACCAACAGGGCCCTATAGGTAGCAGCCATATAGTAATTTTGCATTATATGATTAAGAATGCAGTTAATTAAAACAGAAGAGAGACACTGTATGCTCCTGCTAATGTGCTGTATGGAAAAGTCAAATATGGTAATGCTCGTCATGGCCTGCCACTTTGAATGTGGCCACCCAAACGCTAAATGCACAGGAGGGGGAAGTCCAGCGCCAAGCCACCGGTAAGTTAAAAACAATAGCCCATTAGCTTATATGCAAGACGATTACATGGGCTGTGTCCAAACGTCACCCCTAGCCCCTAACCCTCAATCACTATATAGTCCAGCACTATAGCGGACTATATAGTGCACTCATTTTGTGAATGACAGTTGCACACTATCTTTAACTCACCGGTGATCACGTGACTATGGCGTCTGTGTAAAAAAAAGTTTGGCGAAACTCCGCTGATAATGTTCTTCTGTGGTAAAGCCTAACCAGACTCACTTGATGTTTTAGTATTTATAGATAAATAATAGTCATATGCATGATATTTAAAATGAATTATCGCTATAATGAATAAAACGGACAGGATTATTGCAGCTCTGTGCCTTACGTGGGGAGGCTGAATGATGGGTAAGCTAACGTTAGCAATTTACACTGCAACGGTTTATTTAAGAGCTTTTTATTTCTGATTACAATGTGATAGAAGTAAAAAAAAAAAAAGGCGTTTCTAACTGGTTTTATTCAGACGTGTTGTGTACAGTTTTAAGTCCTGTCGTGGTCCCACTGTTCTCCTCTGAAACTCGCAAAGCATTCTGGTCTATACTGACCTTCTTGTGACCATCGCTGTCCACTACTTTTCAAAATGCATTGTGGGAAATTTTGAGTGCACTATTTTTTATCCATTAGACATTCGGACAGCACTACAAAATGGCTTGACCACTATATAGTGCACTATATAGGGATTAGGGAGGATGTTCAGACACAGCCATGGACAAGTCAAACTCTCTACTCACCCATGATGCACTATGCTCTAGCCACCGGGCTTTTTACACCTTGTTCACAGTGGTTGTAGTGTGCCTAATCCCAGTCTGGCTCAAGTCAGTCTCGCGTTTCCATTGCCCTGCTCCTGAACGCCGTCTGACGTCAGGTGTGAAAGGTCAGGAATACAGGTAGCACCTTTTATGTAGTAGGGTGATTGTCCCAGAGGTGTTGCCGTAGCTGTAGTGGGCGGGTCAGTATCAAAGCCCCCCGCATCCTGTATTGCAGGTAAGCTGCTCTGATCGCAGCCATATTCTTCTGCCCTGCCCTGCCCTGCCCTGGTAAGGCGTCTTGTTCTACTGTTGTCTGAGTGTTATTTGTGTGTATGCTCCTGCCTTATTTTTATATTTTAGGCGCAGCGAAACCTGGTGCGCTGGCTGCCATTGTTCGTGCATGCTAGTTTGGCTAGAGTTTTCCACTGGTGTAATGGCATGATTTTTCTCCTGCTGTGTCAGTTTGGGAGTTACCACCAGAGTACCGGTGTGACTGCTAGCTTGTAGGTAATGAAATTGCCTTAAATGGACATTTTAAAGCTCACTTTTTATACCGTGGTCTTACTGTTGTTTGGGTTGTTTATAGATGTGTTTGGCCCCTACTGTTTTGTTTGGGTCTAAGTTTGTTTTTTCAATTTGACTTTAGTTTTGTCCTCAGTTTTGTTTTGATTAAAAAAATTAGGTTAATTGTTGTTTTGTTTTATTTTTGTTGTTGTTGTTTGGTTAGCTTTAGTCTGTTTGATTTGTCTTCTGTTAATACTGTGCTCCTTCAGCTATAGTGTACTGGTCCGAGCGTGGTCGCCCGTCTGGTGGAGGGTTTTGGTGATAGAGTTTCTCACTTCAGCTCCTTCACTCCTGTGTGTAGTGGTATTTTACATGTTGCATGCTTTAGTTATCCTTACATTTTATTGTGTTTGTGTGGCTGTGTAACACGGAGCTTGGTGAGTACTCTGTCCCATAGACAGTAAGGGTCCCTCGCCACGTGCACCCGCGGCTGGCCAGCCCTGAGCATTTTAACTGATTTACTGAGCACCGGTTTATTGTATTGTTTTTTTTTATTATTATTATATTTTTGTAAAATAAACAGGTTGACTTGATTTAAATCTCTGCCTCTATTTGACCACTACCTCCAGCCACACCTTAACTGTAAGCTCTATTTAAGTTAAGGGTTTTTTTTGGGGAGAAAAAGAGCATTTTGGGCCCTGAACCTTGCCCGGCTCAGCTACATTCATATAGGGTAGTTTGTGAGGCGACACAAACACCATACTACTACACCAGAAACTCTGAAAATTTGTTGTGCTAAATGCTAATAAATGCTGTTAAATTGATTGGTTAGTTTTGCTAATTATACTTTTCAGTCATACGACTTTTGTGTTCCACTGAAGGGCAAAACAAACATGGCAACGTGCAGCAGACATTAAAAGATGCACTGCTGCCCTGTTTGAGCCTCTGACACCAGCAAGGTCACTGCCAGAGTTGGACTTTTGAAACCCGTCTTCCTATACTGCCACCACCATGACTCAAATCAAACTTATAAACACACCAGAAGTTATTTTTTCACTTGGGATGGGTCCTCAACCCGCCGTACCAGAAGGGTATTTGTTTATTATCATAAAAGGTAAGTAAGACAGACAAACTGCTGTTAGCTAACACTTAAATTTCATTTAAATATGTTTGCTGCAAATATGTGTGTATTTACACGGCTTCCTCTGTTCACCCTCCCCGATGAGAGCAACTTATTTAACAACACAAATTCACATTCATCTTATTTCTGAGTCAGTTTTCTCTGATGAGATTCTGTAGAAACACAGATCCTAACTTGAGTAAACAGTGGCTGCAGCTGATGGTCACTGGAGTAACATCAAATTATTGTGCTTGCCCTCCAAGGGACTGTTGTCCTACAGGTGTGATGTTACTGTAAAAACTATGAATACATATTAACAAAAACGCTTTATGACATGAAATGCAAGAAAAATGCATTACTCTACTGGTAAAAGTGCCAAATGTGACCAAAACAATAATAAAAACAAGCAAGATAGAAAAAACAAGTTAAAAAGTCTAATGGCTGTGGGTATAAAAGATTTTCTAAACCTCTCAGTCCTGCAGTGGAGCAAGATGAGCCGCCTGCCACTGTTGCTTCTCTGGGTGGCAAGGACACTTTGAAGATGTTGTCCATAATCACATCCAGTCTATTTTTGGTGCACACCTCTGCTACAGAGCTGGCCTTTTTAACCAGCTTCTCCACTTACTGTTCTTAGGTCCCTCTATGTCTTCTATGGTTTAAAAACATGCAATGGCTCTATACAGTGATCCATAAAGCCCTTCACAATCAAAAAGTTTCATTTGTCCCTATTCTGACCCCTTTTGGCTAGAGTTAGTGTCACACAAAAATGTCTGCATCCAGAGAGTGTTCTGGATCCATACTACAAACTAATCATTTCTTTCCTCGGACATTACTCTCCTTTCTTGAAAATGTCATCAAAATCTGAACCCTTTTGAGTCATCTTGCTAAAGCTGGGGACACACTATGCGACTATTCCAGCCATTACAGATTTTTAAAAGACTAGGAGCACACACTAAATGGTTTCAGCAGGTTCAGACTGTGACAAGACTGGGGATCACACATTTAACAAGGTTGTGTGCGAATGTCATCTCTATTATTCACTGTAATGAGCACTATTATATGGACATGCTTTGGGAGTTTCAGAGAACAACAGTACCTCTACAGGTTTATAAGTTGTACACAACACGTTTGAATAAAACCAGTTAGAGACACTTTTTTGTGGAGTAATTTTAAATTGTTACTAAAAAAGCCACAGTAATATCTTTACTGTTAGCTGATCTTAGCTTGTACAGATGACAGCTTCCCCATGTAATGTTAAGGCAAAAACCTGCGATAATCCAGTGTTAATAATTAACATCATAATTCATGTTAAATAGAACACGGATTATTATTTTTATCTATAAATACATAAATACCACTCAGGTCTGCTAAGGCTTTATGACAGAAGTTCACAATCAGTGGAGTTGAGCGAATTCTTTTTACTCATACACCAGAGTCACGTGATCAACTGCAAAAATAGTGAGCAAGTGTTTGAATCCATGTTTGATTGACTGCGACTGAGGTCTGGTCGAGTCTCTGCGATGCCGATTCAAGTCTTTAAACTTCCCACACTAACCTATTTCTGGGCTGATGACTCCCTGCAACTCGTGTTGACTGGTAGAAACTTGGCAAAACTGTGAATTGTGCAAAAAATTCTGTAGTGTGTCCCCAGCTTAACAGACTAACAAACAGGTAAAAACACATACTTTCACTGTAAAATGCAGTGAAATGTCTCCAGGCTTTAGTCGGTGCTACTTTCAGTCTTTTTTTGCGGTTTAGTGGGTTTTGAATGTTGTGCTTGTTGTGACTTTGACTGACAGGTTGCAGTGTTCGTCCTGGTCTGTCTGTAACTCTTCATGTAGAACTTTTCTTTCCACACCTCAGCTGCCATGTCCTTATTCCACCTCTGCCCAATTCTGAAACATGGAGAGGAGGACTCACACTCTCGTCTGTGCTGACTGAAATATCCACATGAAGGCTTCTGTGAGCAGAGCACCATTCAAGTGAACTCATGGTGAGCACTTTTCTCTGAGTCCTGAAATAGTGTCCTAAAATATCCCATACTTCTCTTGCTGCAGCTCCTGACAGTCCTCACTTTTCATCAAGCAACTTGGTTCATTTAAAGTAAATCCTTTTAAGTGGCACAATATAGTAATTATTGTAATAAGTAACTAAGTATCTGAGTAAGTCACCTATTTTTTGCCATCCCTTCAACACTCCACACTGTATTTATCTACTTACCTATTATGTGTGGTTTTAACCTTTGCATTAGTGTTTAAATTAAAAAGAGGCACCATTTCTGGGCCCCTCTGATCCTGAGGCCCAGGACAACAAACTCTTGCCCCTCCTGTCATAGCTCTGTTAAGCCTTTCTCTAACTAAATCCCTTTACAGACAGTGCTGTCTACTAATCATCTCCTAGAAGTTCACATGTGAATAAAGTTTTGGATGTTAGCAACATGAAGCTAACATATAGATAAATGGGACCTTCAACCATCGCACTGGCGCACACTGCTGCCTTGTTTTCTCTCTCTTTTGTTTGGGTTGTTAACAAGTGTACAACTTTTAATGTTAAAACAAAGATATGGACTGTCTTAACCATTTATGGACTTTTGAATTAAGTTAACAATGTATAAATCAGTGGCTCCCAAAGTGGGGTCCGGGGCCCCCTGGGGGTCCGCGAAGGTACTACAGGGGGCCCCCAAGAGGCTGTCTATATTTCATTTTCAATTTTAATTTATTATTATTATTTCAGACACATGGCTTTGGTTCATAAAAACAAATAAAACATTCAAAATATAAAAAGTCAATGAAAAAAGTACATAAAAACATTTGAAATTAATTACAGTTGTATACATGTTTTAAAATATTACTTTAAAACAACGTTTAGTCAATAATCAGTGTTTTTGTAATGTTTTTATTAAAAAAAAACATATAGAGAAAAACATGGCAGAGTCTTGAGTCTGAATAGAGAGAAGTTTTATCTTGGGGGTCCGCAAGGGATTTTCAGAAATTTAAGGGGGCCCCAACAGTCCTGACGTTGGGAATGGCTGGTATAAATAAATGATATGGTAAAGTGATGGAACCTTGCCCCTGTGTCTGAACGAACCTGTGCGTGCCTAAAACATACTGCAAACTTGTATTGGTCCCAAGGCCTCACTCCCCGGGTGGCAATGTTGGTTTTTCTAGTTAAATTAAATTACACATAACCACCCTCCCTCCGCCACAGGTTTTTTGTAAAACCTTGTTTTGAGCCTTTGTTTTGTTTGAAAGCAAAAAAAAAAAAAAAAATACTGTTATAAAAGTCTGTATTCATCTTTGCTGTCTACAGTATGATCAAAATTGCTGTCTTGTGAGCCCACCTTACTTCTTTCACATAATGATATAGCTGCATGGTGTGCAGATCAAAATAAAATTCCACTCTGCTTTGTGCAGATTTTTAGCTGTTGAACAGACTTGAACAGGAGCAACTAAAGATTTGGCTCTCATCTATGGGAGTCGGCTCGTTTGTGAACGACCCCATCACGGGAACTAAGTAACAAAGACAATCTGGCAGAGAACAAAGGGAAAAAGTGGAGACTAAATACTCTCTGGGAGGGAAAGCAATAAAACACAAGTGTAGCACATTAGGGCAGACAATCACAAAGGCAGGAAACACAGGATGGCAGGAAGGAAATCTGAAATGAGAGGGACAGGTAAGTACTTAAAAAATAAAACATGGCAAATCAACTCCTAACTCCACTGGCCAGGAGGAGAACCTTTAGAACAAGTTAGGGGTTGCTGGTACCGGAGCCTATTCCAGCAACTATGGGCCTTAGGCAGGGTACAACCTGGACAGACTGACCCAGAGACCAACCATTTCCTCTCACATTGATTCACTAAGGGCAATTTAGAGTCACCAAATCACTTTACATGTCTTTGGGCGGTGGGAGGAAGCTGGAGTACCCAGAAACGCTGTCAATGTACCCCCTGCTTAATCATATATTGCTAACATTATATTCAGTGTAATGACACTCCTGTTGCTCTTTTCGCAATATGACATAAATTCTCTATAAAGATGTGTTGTGATTGCTGATGCACCATTGAATCATTTTACAAAAACAAACACTGAATATAAACTGCATTACAATCATCATGTCAGTCATCATTACTCTTTATGCGTTTCCATAAACAGCTCTGGGCCTCTGTAACCAGGCGCTTTGTGTCTAAATGATACCTTTAACACAATTCAACAGAGTGCTTTTCACAACTTTTGTATTCAGTGATGTTTTAATGCAACACTGAAATCTGCAGGAAGCCACTATTTCAACACAATGACACATAATTACTGCTTCTCAGTGTGTGCACGCCTCATATCGTTCTTTAGAAATCTGGAGAGTAGGAGACATGTTCTGGGTTTGTTTTTGCGCAGTGCATATTTGCTATTCCAGATGGTGGTGTTGTTTCTTTAGACATGGGCCAAATAAAGTGGACTAAATATCAAACCCTATCCCCTGCGTCCTCTTCTCTCTCACTAACTAAATTCATCTCCTCTTTCATTACATCTCCACTTTAGTCTTGGTCTCCAGCCTAACCTCAGCATACCTGTCAGCCTGTCAGTCATCACCACAGCAAACAAGAAGGGGCTCAGAGCCGAGTCTTGATGCAGTCCCACCTCCACCTTGAACTCCTGGGTCAAATCTACAGCACACCACATGACTGTCTTACTGTTCTTATTCCTACTTTAAAGGGGCTATGTTATGTTTTTATTTTTAAACCAATCTTTGTCACCCCTAGAACAGCATTGCACATTTTACAACCTTTAAAAACATTATCTGACTAAAAGATTGACATATCTCAACTCAAATGCTCAAATATTACATTCGGTCCATCTCAATCCAATAGTGTATGTGCGAGATATACAAGTTTTTATACTTCTCAAAATGGCTGCTTTGTTGTGCATTCACCACAGCTCTGCCCAGACAAAAAAACGGGCCGGGCATTTTTGGCTTAGACAGGCCACTCATAATTACCGGAGCACAACCGACTACTAATTTATGTCCTCCCTGGCTGCTTACCTGCTGTACTACACTTCCCTGCTCTCTCTGTCCCTCGGGTTCCCTTTCAAAAATCCCTGGCAGCTCCTCTCCCTGTCCCCTGCTGCTGCCTTCACCTTCAACCTGTGCCATCACAGATTACGTGGGGGCTACAGCAGCCCCTCCAGTGAATAAGTGTGATTTTGGCACATTTTGCAGCATCTGCTGTGAGATTCTTTAACTTCTTTTCTCGCAACCTCTCTGCACCCCTTTCCGCTTTGATTTCTCCATTTTTCCATGCTCAACACCAGGGCTTAATTTGAGCCGGATATTGCTGGAACAGGATCCGGAAACTCCCTTATTTTGACGCAGTTGGATCCAGCAACTGTTTGCTTGGATCTGGTAACTCAGACACAACTCAGAACAAAGTGTTGGCTACATTTGACTCTTTTGACCTCCTAAACCTGTGTTGAAGGTCGGAGGTGTAATTACACAGAAATGCAATGTTTTAAACATAAAAGCCACGCTTTATTTCCACTTGAGGGCTTCAACATAGAATGCCCCCGTGCTGTAATTCGTGCCTATAGAGTGTACAGGGAATCCAGTGGAAAAGACCTTCACGTCAAACTGAAAGATCTGTTCACCACTGTTAACACTAGTGGTGTCTGCAGGTGTACAGCAGTACACACTTTGCGTACCTTGAGATGTCCCCCGACCCCGCCCAATCCCCGCTGCATCCACAGAGCTGCAGAGAGCCATAGGCTGTGTGTATTTACAAGGATCTTTATTGTCATCATGTTACCAATTGCCATGTCATGAAGAAACGAAACACTGTACTCAGGTCTCAGTAGAAAAAAGACATACCACATACATAATGAGCCAATAAAGTGCACATTATAGCAGCCCTGATAGATAAATACAATAAATACAATAAAGTGCAACAGACAAAGTGCAGCATATTTTTTTATTTTATTTTATTTTTTTTACATTTGCTAACGTGAGTGCAGCTACAGCTGACTGCTGCTCTTTAAGTCAAAAGTGATGTGTTTGCTAACAGCCAGAAGACACTAAATCTGTTGAGGTTTGTTCTGACTTTGAGGTTTGTTAAATGCCAGTGCCACTGTTACATAGCCATAGTTACGCAGAGAAACCTTACGCCACGTGCCCTCGATGTGCGCTTTTTATTCCTCCATTATATCCCCTGTGCACGGGACATAGATCCACAGCAGTTTGTTCTTTTTTGTTTGTTCAAAAGCATCTGTAAGCTCGAGCTAACGCGCTGAGGCTCACAGTGCCTGGAGCCGTGAAACACCATTACGCAGAGAAGACTGCGCGCTCCACAGCAGTCACTAAAAATAAGCGAAAGCAAAAGGAGAGACATAGGCTGAAAGCTCACTGCTGCCATGTGCTCCCTTTCCTAATCTAGACTTTGTCTATACAGACCACAGCTGCATGAGTCTGTGTTCCTGCTACAGACTGGTGGCCGCACACCACGTCAGTCTATGACAGAGTGAGTCTACAAAAGTGCAGTAATTATGCATAGCAGCAAACTTCTCGATCAGCTGAGCAATCACACAAACTACACTGACACACTACACTGAAGTGAAACGCTATAATGTATAACGATGTTAACAAATATGTTAAAATATAATTTAAAATTGAGTATAAATGAGCAGTTGCTTGGTATTTTGGGATGTGTGTGCACCTAAGCATTGTGTTGTGTACATTCCTGTATCAGTGTTGGCCTTGTGGACGCCGTTGTCAAAGTGCAATTTTTGTTCCGGCATCGTTTGATTTACCCTGCTCAACACTATGGAAACTGGCAGGAGTCCGGAACGCCCCTAAAGCACGGCACGGTTGCCTAATGTGAGTGCATGTCATGTACGCAACTGTTCTTATCTCAGTAAAAAGTGAATAATAATAATAATAAAAGTGAATAAACTCCATTATTAACACTCGCAACAATGCCACCTTTCTGAAGAAGAGAACAGACAGCAGCAGTAGTTCTGAAGCCTCTCTCATTCGTCTGCGGTGCCTTCGCTGCTCCTCGTATGTGGCTTATTCCAAAACATGTGACAGAAGACCGTGTCTCACGAACGAGACTCAAAGCAGAATCAAAACAGGACAGCTACTTCATGCTGCTGGTCTCACGTTTTCCACTACACCGGTTTTAAAAGTGTTAGCGGCTTGCTCGACTTGTAAACAAACCGCGCACCATGATGACGCAGCAGTCTGTCGCCCACAGAGGTGATGATGTAACCGAGCCGCGGCACAGATTGTTTGTTTAGGTGAGAGTGCGGGCCGGCGGGGGACTCAGACCCCTCCCCAATCGTACCTGGGCACAGCACGTTTCGAATGGCCCTAGTGTGAGTGCACCCTAACTTCAAATAAGAAAATGGAAAAAAAAAAAAAAAAAAAGGTGGACCGTCAGGCCACCAGGATTTTGCCCGGTATGCCAGATTATCAGTCCACCCCTGGCTCTGCCCAAGATTTTATCAAAAATCTAGATGACCGTTGAAGTGTCTAGATTATTTTGCCTGATTTGGGAACCATTTGGTTTCTAGGAGGACATTAAAAGTAGGATACAATTTTGTGGGTCTCAGGTCCAGCCCAATGTGGCCAACGTCTTGTTAGGTTTAGGGTGAAGCCCTGATATAATTTTGTGCTTGTCCTTACCTGTTCTATGTTTCCGCCAAGTAAATTTTTCTACACTAAAAAAGTTTGCTCCCATAGGCTCTGTGTATTTCCCCACTTCCAGGCTGGTAGTTAAGCCATTTTTAAATAGTTTTTCTCACAAACTTCAGATACAGAAACTTTTCACCAACCTTGAATTTTAGGTCAAATAAAATTTATTTTTGTTAATGTTCAGGGGGTCAAATTTGCATTTGTTTTTTGACACCTTCAATAACTATAGGCAAATAGATAGACTAATAAATTGTTTTTGTTGTGAATTTTTTGTAATTTATTCTCATCTTTTACTTAGACCTTATTATAATGTAATTTGAGGTGAGGAGGTTGAACATTTCTAATTGCAACTGTTGTTTAGAAAACCGTGGAAAAAAATCTTTCAAAGATTCATGTGTGGAAGCTTTTTGGTTTATTGTGAGGAGAAAACACACTCTCTGGTAAAGACACGCTTCAAATTCTTGCTAATTCCCTCTCTGCAGACCTGGAGGAGACACCAGCGCTCAGTCAACTAAATTAAAAGTTTTTAGAGGTTGTGTGTAAATGCTTTCTGAATGCCACATCTCCTTTTCTCATTAACGGAGAATCCTGAGGCAGACTGGTGTTGAGCGACACACACACACACTTCCGCTTTGCTCGGGACGCCAACTGGAATTAGGAGCACTAATCTCACCAGGGCAAGCTCTCACCTCTCTATGAATAATTCAGCATTTTGCCACAGCTGAAGACGATAACAAGTCACATGTTTTCTAATGCCGACCAGGTTTGAGTTTTATATTTTCCTGGAAATTAGAAGACAGGTGGCATACCCTGAAAATACTGCCGGGTTGTCTGAAGATATAGAGCAGAAGTTTTTAGATAAGGCTCAATTAATGCTGGGAGATAATGGCAGCCAGCAGCTTCTAATGTGATCTTTGAGGTTTATAGTTTGGCTGTGTGAAAGACAGGAAGAAAGCTGATGGAACCTGAGCAACAGAAACTGCAAAATTACATGAAATAGTGAAACCATGACTTCCGGTCAGGGGAGGCAAGTAAGGCAGTATCTCACCTGTTATTATGGGAATTGAAGAAATAATAGGCTTTATTGATAAATAAATATTTTTTACACAGTTATAAATGTTATAGGGCAATTTCTAACAATCTGTTTTATGGTTAAAAAAAAAAAAAGCCAAATTTTCTATTACTGGATAATATGGTGTAACGAGATGTGAGGTGCAGTGCTGTCGGGCTGGGCCTCTCTCTAAGAGCTCTGTCCCATACACACTGACCTGACGCCAGATTCACAGTGAATGTGTTGCGTTTGCAGTATGTCTCTGGTACAGTTTTCTGACAGACTCCAATTCACACTGAGTGCGTTGCGCGTGCAGCACTTCTCGAACCAGAGCCAACTGGGGAGACCATGAGTTCACGGGAGAAGGGGCGAGTTTGCACTGGAAGTTATGAGTTTGCACAATAATAACCATGTAGAGTATATAAAGATGTGCATGTAAAAAGCCACCTTTGCCTGTCCAACCACGATCTCCTGTTCATTTGGAGATTATTCTGAGATTTACCCAAGGTTGAATCACGGAAATATATACTTCACTTTTACTTATACATACTTTCTTTTTATTCATGTTTAATGGTGTCCAATTTTGTTTGTAACCCGTGTCCACAGTTAAAACGTAAGGTTTACATCGCAATGTGACAAGCGTTTTTATTTTGAAATTTACCAGATCGTCTTCACTGGTCCCATACTTCCTGTATGGCTCGGTGTGCTCTGTTCAACTTTATGCATGAAGGTTCCGGCATCCTAATCATAATCATACATTATTATTGTAAGATTTTCCTAGTCATCCTAACTATTCCCTCCATTACAGCACCTCTGCCTGGAGGTGAGGCACGCCGCAAACTTTTCTACCAGAAATATGGACTAATGGTTAAACCAGCAAATGTTGTATTTAAACATAATGGAGGAGGAGTCATTAAAAATTTTAACTTACATAGATGGGCAAGTAATTTGACGTTGTTTAATTGATAAACCTATCAGTTATACTGACCAAAAACTGACAAAAACCATGACTCCTGTCTAGCTTATTTAGTTAAAGGTCCCCTATTCTGCTAAATCTACATTTTTTAGGTGTTATACATGTTGTAATGTAGTTTCCACCTCAGAAACATAACTGTATTATTTTGTTTATTTCATGCTTGTTTGAAGTAATCCTGTATCTTCTAACAATACGGAAACAGTCTCACAGCTCTGTAGACTAAAGCCTGAAATCGATTATCGGCCAAAATCTGGCCGATATCCACCGATATAAACAGTACATTTTTACTGTGTGCTGGAATAAGACCTGTTTTCTTGCAAATGATGGCCTTCTGCTATTTGTCCAGCAGAGGGCACTGGCGCCAACTCAGAGTGTTTCCCAGTAGTTTGGCTCTTGCTTTGCAGTTCATAGGAAACTCCCCAAATCACCTTCTCATGGCCTGAAAAGCTTAAAAAGGCAATAAAAATAGTTTACTCATTTCTTTGCCATAAAACCTAATAGAACAAAAATTCAAAATGCATTTTGTAGTTCTCCCCAGGCTCTACTTGCACGGCAAGTTTAAATGAAATTTCAGGTAAATTTAGTTAAAACTAAATAAAATAAACAAATAAATATATCAGTGTGGATATAGCTTTAGACAGTTGAGTGTATGTGCAAATATACAGGTAGATACAGTCTAAGGGTTACTATTTTAAACAGTGCATCGACAAAACTCTAAACTCAGTGGAAGAGTGCTTGGTTTCAGTATAAGGATATGTTTTCAAATGTCAGTATCATGATTTATAAGCACTATTTTATTCCTTGTACATTAAATTTGATTCCTCAAAAAGTCAAGCAGCAGCAGCATTTCTGTAGAGCTGCTCAGAGCCTCTCCCTGACGTTTATACCGACCCCACGCATTTGTCAGGGCTTGGGGGGAAGCTCAAAGATTTTCTATCACTTGTTCGATAAGTTCTGTTTTTAGTTTGACTATACGCTAAAGATGGGTTCCTCCTACAGCAGAGAATAACTAGAGTTTGCAGATACAAGCAACAAGTCAGAAGTTAGAAACTGTGTAACCTTTTCAAATGAACTCAGGAGTTTTTTTTCTGTGTTTCTTGTTTTGTTTTTTTGTTTGTTTTTGTTTGTTTGTTTTGTTTTTGGAGTGCTGAGAGAAAAGTAGTGCATGTATTAACAATAACAGTCTGGTACCTAACAGCTCCAGTCTGTCTAGATGGGATTTTAAATTGACAGCAGTTTGAAGACAATTTTAACAATTGTTCCTGATCTATAAACCTTTTAACTCTTGCAAATTACTGTTCATTCCTTAAACGTTAACTATGGCCTCAAACTCATGTTAAAAAGAGTTTTTCTTTCAGTAATGACAGTGTTTGTCAACTGCTGGGCTCCAAACATAATTTCAAAATAAAAATGCTTGAGCCTCTTGTTAAGATCGCAATGTAAACATCACGTCTTAGCTGGAGATACTGATATATTTCTGTGACTTTTGTGCTTCAACACTGGTTAAATCTCCAAATAATCTCCAAAAACAGGAGATCTTGGTTGGACAGGGAAACGTGGCTTTTTACATGCATCTCTCTGTATACGTGGTTGTTATTGCGTGAACTCATAACTTTTAGCGTGAACTTGCTACTCTCCCGTGAACTTGTGGTGTCCCCAGCTGGCTGTGGTTGGAAAAGTGACGCATATGCACTCAGTGTGAATTGGAGTCTGTCAGAAAACTGTACCAGAGATGTACTGCACACGCAACACATTCAGTGCGTGAGGGCTCAGACAGGAAAGCAAAGAGATTACTTAAACTTGTGAATGAAATGAAGTAATACTCCAGGTATGTTTTTAAGGTGCAAGTTAGTTAGTTAAAAGCTCATAAAATTCAGTTTAGCAGAATAGGGGACCTTTAACATTTTGTATTATTTAACTTCAGCAAATTGCACTTTATGTCGCATTATCTTGTCACAGTACTGTCATTTTAGAGTTTCCATAATGAAAATTGACAAAGTTTATGTTCTCCTTGTAGCAGCAATGTGTCTTTAATTAATGTACCTTACTCATGGTAAAAAAAAAAAAGAACAAACTTATGTCCTTAATGCAGTGAAGTAACATATTGTAACTCACATTACTTGTATAATGTCTAATCAGAAGAGCCTTAAGACTGTACTTTTGTGCTGGGCTGTGTCAGAACAGGCATCTGTCTAAAAACCTATGCCCAACTAAAATGCGATCTGCTGCACAGTAGGAGGCAGACTATTTAAGGTGATAACACCGGAAAGGAAAAACTGAAAAGAAAGATTTTGTATAATTCTGAAAGTGAACTGGATTTCCTAATTTAGTTAAAGACATCATTTGACCCATAAGTCATAATCAGTAATAAAGCCAAAAAACAAAATGTTATAGTAACTTTTGATACTATATACCACAACATAATGGCAACATAACAGTGATGGGGTCAGTCTGGGCTGATCATACATTAGTAGGTAGTGACTTTATGGACAAATAAACAACTCACACAGACAAGTAGTATTGTGTCTGCTACAGTGAAATGTGTTAAAATATTAGATATACTGTATAATCATATTGGAAGACTACTTCAGAAATATGGCTGTGTTTTGCGAATAGGAGAATATCTTAGTGTCATGTCCAACACTCACGACGTATACATGCAGCACCGTGGATTCAGTGGACTGCCTCTCTGGTGCACATGGAGATCGAGACAACAAAAGTGGTCTGACCAGTTCTCTGGAGAATTTGGACTGAAGATGGACTATGAGCATAGTCTAGGTGTGCTCTGAATGTAAGGGTAGTGACTGACGCTTTGGGTAACCCTGAAGACTGTGAAAATATGGCAGGACACTCTAAGGCACATTTAGCTTCAGTGTAAGACAGGACAGTACGGTGTCTTGAATGGGACATCACAAAGGAGACAGGAACCATCATGAATGTTCTTTGTACCACAACTTTTGAAAACTAAACCCTTTCCCAGATGGACACACTTCTAACTGTGAAGACAGTTAAAGTTTTGCTCTGAAACTCCTCTTCCTGTGCGTTGTACAGTAAATCAATAGGCACAGAGGCAGGCGTCTTATGAGACAGCTCTGTCACCTGAAGATGGATGTATCATACTGCTATTAGAGGCAGGAGAGCAAAAACTCCCAGAATCCTTCACTTGCCATGGCACCTCATACACCTGTGGTTAAGTCTCTGAGCAGCACACAGCCATAAATAAAACACATGAGGAACAATAAACCCACAGAAGATAAAAGACAATTTGTCATTGACTGAACGAGGCCTCCATGGTCCAGAGAGAGTATCGCCTTTGTCCACCTGTAACGCAAGATGAAAGAGGAACAACAAGAGGAAGAGGAGCATAGAGCTACTCTATAATGTCACTGCTCCTAATTAACCCCATTCAAACAAGGTTAATTTAGTTTTAATGAGAGTATAGTTCTGCTTTAAGTCTTCAATGTAGGTAGGTTATTGCTTATGGAGTGAATGGAGAAAGCCTAAACAAACCTCCACCATGGCATTGACCTGTATTTCTGAAGAACCACAGATATTCAAGTTTGGAGTAAATGCTCTACTCAGCTGTAAAGCCCTTAAATCTCAAAATTGCAAACTTAATAATCTGTTTTTTTACTGACCCCTTGTGGCTGGAGTTAGTATCTCTGTATCTCTGATTGCAGACAATTCATCATCTATCAATTATTACTTCTTTGGGATCATGACCTGTATTGAAAATTTGGGAAAAATCTGCACATCTTGCACACACAGGTGTACACCAGGCCAAAAGAGCACACTGAATCTCACTGCAAAGACTAGAGTCATTACAGATAAAACAAGAAAAAGCCATGGCCAAAGTGTTATTCATATCCACACATCACGAAATTTTGTAGTGGTTAACTGTGTTCTGGCTAAAAAACTCTGATAAAAGAACTCCTTAAGCCCCCGTGTACAGCTGTTAAGCCCCCTACAACATTCACAATGGTCAGATATTTTATTGTGTATTTTCATGTCTTTAATGATTTTAAAAGTCTCCTACGTACCTTTTTTAAAGTTCATCTATTCTGCTAATTTGACTTATATTGCCTTTAACTATGTTATAATGTTTCCACCCCAAAAACATACCTAGACTTGTAATTTGTTTCAATCACACTTGTTTGAGTAATCCTGTATGTTGATATTGTCTCTTTCTCAAGAGCTGAAAATGCTTGGTCTCAGAGCTCTACATAGACACGTGGAACCAGGAAATGCTCCTGGCAGTGCTTCAAATGCCGTCAATATGAAGCAGTCAGCTCATTTATCTGTTTGTCTGTTAGCGTCATGTTGCTAATAGCTGTGCTAAATAGCCATTTTACATTCTGTCCAGACACCTAATTTAAGCGTTCTCTGCAAAGTCATTTCCACACTATTTTCTCTCTTTCACACATTATTTTAAGTTATAAAACATGAAATACTAATGCAAAAGTGTCCAAAACTATTTCAGATAGCCTAAAAAAAATAACAATATGGGACCTTTAAATTTGCTGTGTGACCCCTTCAAGCTCACTGATCAGAACTAGACAAGCATTAAACCTCATGTACAAAAGCACAAAATATGTTTTTTTGTCATATGCAACATAATGACACACTTTTATTGAAAATGTTTTTAGGTGATGTTTAAAAATACACTTGCTTTTTAAGTTATATATCCAATACATTCATGCTATTACCATGCAGAAATGACCCCAATATTATGTGTAAATTGTATTACCTACCTAATACCTACATAATAAAAAATGGGTCCGAAGATGAGACCAGTTGGGAACCACTGCATTTGCTCCGTGTACATTTTAATTGCTGGTCTAAAGGGGGGCATTATTGACACTGATGAAGCCATTTCCACAGGCTACATAGCTTGTGTGTAGAAGCATCTTGAAAATGTATTAGCATTTTGAAGATCTAAAAAGACACCACCCTGACATAATAGGACAACCAAATGTTATTGTTTTCAGACAAAACTATATCAGTCTTCCCACTCCCCACAGAGCTTCAAAGCACTGTTGTCTGTTTACGCTGGCGTCATGGTTTATCAGTCCATTGTCTGTCCAGTCTTCACCTTCTCTGCAGGATACGGCACCGACCTGTCATCCACTCATCCTTTAGGGACCTGGAGGTGAGGAGGCGGGTCTGATGTTGTCATTTTTTCATTCCCGTTTTGGTTGAGGCCATTGTTGCAGACTGGGAACAGATCATTCTGACCAGCACAGTGTGGTCAATGTCGCTCAAATCTGTCACTTTTTCCTGCCTTCAATGCACAGTAAAAATGTCCCCTTGCTCCATTTAACCCTCCCTACTGATAATCGCCGTTGCAACCACATCATCACGGTTACACGCCTCACCTCTTTTTATGTTATGGCTCATTGGCGCATGAATAATAAATAGTCATATGTAATAATGTTGTCACGTTGGTGGAAAATCCATGTGAAAGAAACATTTGTGAAAACCATGATATCAATAATATTTTCTTCATATGACAACATTAACGTTAACTGCTATTACTGCAAAATACAAATACAGGCTGATTGTATACTTTTAGAGTTAAACCATGCTGTCTGCATTTCCATTTGCTTCACTTTTATCTATGTATATTTTCCTTTGTTAATGAGGCAGAGATAACTGTGGGATTGGATTGCTGTAACATTAAAAGGACTATCAAATTAAATTAGATGAATGAATGAGAGCAGACTGGATGTAGAGGGCTTGTTGATTGGTCAGTGTTTCCTGGAGTGTGCGGAGGTTTGTGTAACCAAGTGTTTTGAGGCCTCAGAAAGGTAGTGCCAGAGAGTGTATATAGTAATTTTACTCAAACGTGTGAATAAAACAAAACAACGAGAGGTATGTTTTGAAGATGGAACAACATTATAACATGGCAGAAAGTCAATTTTACATAATATAATCCCTTCAAAGCTATGCTCAGTGCTGGATGTTTAAGGTAATAAACTAGACTATTACCATTACAATATACACTTAGTTTATTAGCTATTTAAAAGTTTTAAAAGCTTTTCTTCCTCCATGGGCACTCAAAGCGCTTTACATCAGATAACCATTCACTCACACAATCATTCACCATATGCAGACACTGGAGGCAAGGTGGGTTAAGTGCCTTGCCCGAGGACAGTATGCAACAGTGAGAGCAGGGATCAAACCTCTAAATTTCCCGTTAGTGGGCAAACGGCTCCACCTACTGAGCTACTGCCAGCCCTAGAAGTAACCACATTTTTACTTGACCTTTAATATGAGGCATTTTATCCCCATCACTATTTAGCGTCACTATCTTTGTAATGCATTTTGTAATAATATGCCATTTATTTTTGCAGATATGTCATTGTGCACATATGACATTTATGAAGAACTTAATGCTTTAACAGAATGATATTTAGTCCAAATATGAATTAGGCAGGAGGTATAGCTTCCCAGAATATTGCCACAATAAATTGATGCCAGAGCTTTGACATTTTGTTTAGCAGACAGGAGAAACTCTGCACTCATATTATTAGATTTTTAAATGTTGCAGACATAAAACTGGTAAAATAAAACCAAACAAAAAGGCAAAGCAGCAGCTGCATGCAACAGCATTTCCTTTGTGACTAAGAGCTGA
Source organism: Bostrychus sinensis (assembly GCA_020698575.1). Classification (NCBI taxonomy): domain Eukaryota; kingdom Metazoa; phylum Chordata; class Actinopteri; order Gobiiformes; family Eleotridae; genus Bostrychus; species Bostrychus sinensis. Next base: position 31,845,456 of record CM036239.1, read on the forward strand.
CTGGCACCCTATAACCCACTGCACCACCACCTGAGTTTTCAGTTTAAGATGAGTTTGTTTGAGTTTGAAATTACTTGGCATCAATCTCCATTAAGTAAATATTGGCATAAACCTCACTTTATAAAAGCTACTGTTCCAGAGCCACAGCATCTTATCTCTTTATACAGTAAATGTGGCAGAAAATGACTGATATAGTCATTCATAATGCACTACCATTTTATCAAAGAAAGTTCAAACATGTTAAAGTTGCTTAATTCCATAATATTTTATAATTCATTCCTCAAAATGTACAAAATATAGTGTGTTTCTGAAATGTTGATAGTTTCAATCAAAGAGCTTTTTTTTTTTTACTTTTCTGAGCTTTCTACCATGTTATAATGTTGTTCCCTCATCAAAAACATAACTGGAGTTATGTTTTGTTTGAGAAATCCTTTAGTCTCTGGCACGGCCGTTCTGAGGCTTAAAAAACGCTCAGTTCCACAAATCCCTGCCTCTCCCACGAATCCCCGCCCACTCCAGGAAGCACTGACCAATTAACAATCCCTCTACATCCAGTCTGCTCTCATTCATTTATCAAAAAAACAGTGAACAGCTCCGTTTCCTCACAGCTATTTTTAATTTTGTAGTAAAATGGCATTATACAAAAAGTTCAAGGAAGTGAAGTCCTTTTTTCCTTTGATTATATAAGATTGCAACACTCTGCAGTCCTCTGCTGGTCTCATCACCTTTTCTTTATGGCACCATTAGAGTACTTACTAAAAACGTTCTGTTTGCTGTAAGTGGCTGAAGACGTTATGGTAAATGAACTATCAAGATATTATTAACTACTTTTAATTATGAATTTACATTTTTTTTTACAGAAGACAATGCACATTCCACTGGGATTTCCAATTTTTGCAGTGATCTCCAGGTCCTTGACGTTAGAAGTCTTCCTTATGTCATTGCCATGGTCTCTTCACAAATTCAGTTTGGACTCTGGTTTATGCACTTAAGATGTTGATCCTGTTCTAGGTTGTGTGTTTTGGGGCGTTGTCCAAACCCAGGGTACAAATAAATCTGCACTATATGTACAAAACATTTAATGCCGTTCTGGCAGCTTTACATTGATATTCATAGAGCCATAACACAACTCTATCCATCATTAATCATGTCCTAAGGCTGGGTGGATTCTAATAATGCAGCTGGAGTGGCCATACTCACTGTATATACTGCTGCAGAATTATTAGCTTATAAAAATATCATAAAGATATTACAGAGACAGGTTGTGTTGTTTCTGTGTCCTTCCCTTAATAACACAGCCCTTTGTCAGACATCTGTATAAGTGCTGGGTGAATGGAAGTGATATAGGTTGATGGCAGTGGTTCAAATGACTCATGAAATGGAGATAAGAGGACAAGTGAAGGTGAGCGCCACGGGTATATGTGCACTGCGGTATACACTCACCGGCCACTTTATTAGATACAACAGTTCCCACGCTCCTGTGTCTAATCAAATCATGTGCATGTATCCACTGTGTACTTAGTCACGCAGACTTGTTCAAAACAAACCTGCTCAAGTTTAATCTGGGCATCAGAATGGGGCAGAAAAATGATTGTAAGTGACATAAGGCGCTTTTCCTCTAGGACCGAATGGGGTGGGACGGGTTGGGGGTGTATCCTTTTCCCAAAGCTTTCCAAAGTATCCTAAAAGTTTTCCAAGCCATTCTACTTTTGGCAATCCTCCCTGATGGGGTCCAGTGCGGTTAAGAGGTCTGGAACGGTTAGAGGAGGGCACTGCTGCAAATTGATGAGAGAGAATTCACACTCCAGCAAAAACAACAAGCCAAAGGACAGAGATAAACGAGTTTTTTTTTTTTTAATCAAACACCTTCTTGTCCTTGTGTACATGGTCTTGTGACTGTTTGTGCTATGAAAACACCTCTGTACCACCCCAACCTGCAGTGTACTGACCTAAAGTGTCAGCCCCTATGACTAACACGCAATTGTCCAGGATAAATCCCACCTAAGGCCCATAAACTCCAGACCTTCACCCCATTACGTGAATAAGCCAAAGAAGAGGAATGAATGTCCTTTGCGTAAATGCACTGAACTGTTACCAAGTGATCTGTTAATTAGACATTTGCATTAAGCACTGGAAAATATGTATCCGGTGTTAAGTGGTGGACAAGAGCCTCTTTGCAAAGAGAATGGATTGTTTTCATGAAAGAATTCCTGTATCCAGGGATGGAGTGGACGTCTATGGTCTCTCAGTGTCCTCTTCTAAAGCTTTCTCTCCATCTGTGAATGATACTTCACTAAAATCTAAAAATTATTATAACTAGTCTGTAGGAAACTTCAGTGTTAGTCATTGCAGCAAATCTGGCAAATGTATCCCAGAAAACGTAGCAAACAGTGCACAAAACATAATCTTAGGCACACGTGATAGTAAAACGCAAATATATAAGAGCTGAGGAGAGTAATAGGTCTTTGAAATATATATAAAGAAATACAGAAGCCTGTGCATTGTGCAGATATTGTGTAATGTCTCTCAGTGGGGCAGCACAACCTTACGGTCAAACACCTGTCCCTCCACACACAGCTCACCTGGTGCTGCCCTCTCTGTCCTCCAAAGTGGGACAGACGATGCATCATACGCTGAGCTCCAGTATACAGGATTATTTTAAAACTTTGTTAGTGACCTTTGAATACAAAATTACTGTCATATCACATTTAGTCACTTTACATTTTAACTTTTCAGCCTTTACTTTTATTTCAAGAGATGTGCAAGAAGAACTTTTTCACAGATTTTTGCACTGAGTGTCCCGTTTGTTTACCATTATCATTTATCATTTATAACCTCACAGATCCAATGCGAGTGTTTAGGGAGAAGGGATTTCCAGTCTGAGAGAATCTAATGGCGGGTTAATAATGTGGAGAATGCTATTAATTGTGATAGACCACCCCAAATTTTGCAATAATAGATTCTGAATCAATTGTTTTCCTACATACAGACCTGTTTAAAATGTTAAGACTAGCTGAAAAATTGCAAGAATTGATATTTTGCACTGTTGGATCTTCAGTAGGTTCTAAGTACCATAAACCATAAAACCATAAAATGTAAAAAGAAATGGGAATGAGACAAAAAAAAATGAGTAAGCAATTCATTGAAAACAATTAAACTGAAATAGGCTGTTCATCAGCTGATCAAATGTTTAGGACCACAGATTTTAAAAGCCAAAATCTGCACAAAATGTGGATTCAGTGTCATTTTCTGTCTGATATTCACACTGTCAAAACCTCCTGATGGTAAAGGCAAAAAAGCTTTCTCTCTTTGAACAGGGTGGAATTGTTGAGCTGCATAAGCAAGGCCTCTGCAGCGCCATCGCTGCTGTGCAACACACAACACGCAAGAGCAACGCAGCAGCACACAAGCCTGAACCCTGTACACTCCTCCCTCCTGCAGTGACCAACAAGAATTGTGGAGCTACTCATTACTGAGTACTTTCTGAAAGTTTTATTTCTGTTTTGAGGGGGTTTTCAGATTTTTTCTTAAACTTTTGATCAGCTGAAGAACAGTCTATTTCAGTTTAATTGTTGTTTTTGACTAGCTGCCCCCTGTCCAGGGTGTACTCTGCCTAAGGCCCAAAGTTACTGGGATAGGTTCCAGTCACCTGTGACTCCTAATGGGAATAAGTGGAAGAAGATGAATGTTGTTTTCAATAAATAAATTGCTTATTAAAAAAAAAAAATTCTTTTTGCATTTTGAAGCCCTACTTAGAACCTCCTTAATTAAGATCCAACAGTGCAAAAAGTAAATTCTTGCAATTTTTCAACTGGTCTTAAAATTTTGATCAGGTCTGTATGTAGAAAAATGTATAAAAAATTAATGACCAGAACATGCCTAAGATTGGACATGCCCAGAACATGTGAGCCAGAGAACCAGGAGAACATTTCAGGATTTACAACCACTAAATGAATATGTCCCCAAAACACATTATTGGCCTACTCTGGGGATGTTTTGAGACTCATTTTGTAGCACAGAAGAAGTGTCTATGGTGAGAACAAAAAAAAAATCTATTAAATGTATGGAAACTGATCTCTTATATGTAAGAACATTTTGTGTATGAATAAAACAATGGCAGCGCTTTTCCAATGAAATCAGCTATATTTTACTCAAAAGTGTTATGAACATATGAAGAGCCGTTTACATAAAGAGACAGCTTTGGCTTTATAATTTCAATCCAGTCTTTATTTTGGTGAGTGCAGAGAATCACAGTTCACATTTGTATCTGCTTGTGAAAGGTATACGGCAGGGGTGTCCAAACTATGGGCCATATTTGCCACAGCTACAACTTCTTACTTCTCAGTTAAAAAAGCTCAGGTAAAAGAGCATATACCTGGCATTAAGGAGGAAAAAGAAAGTGTGGTTCGGGGACCAAAAAAAAAAAAAAAAAAAGTCAGCCATACTATCTACCGATGTACAAATTTGACGCCAGATTCGTGTTCGGTGTGAACGTACCATAAGAGTGTGGCAGCTGTGGCAGTTCTGTCTCTTCAGCAGGCTCGAGCCACAGCCCTGAGAGGTTTTGAATTCACCATTTTGCATTTACCATTTCACGTCTTTCCTGAAGTAGTAGTAGAAGTGTTATTAGCTATAACTAGGGCTGCAATGTGCACTTGGATCAATTTGTTCAGCTGTTTCGCCTCTGTGCCAACAACATCGTTTTCCTCTATGTGTTATACTGTGGGAAAAATAAAACTTGGAGTTATAATAATAATAATAATGCATCAGCCCAAGGACACAATGACAATATGCAGTGCTGGCAGCAGGGATCGAATCGCCAACCTTTGGGTTAGTGGAGAAACATCTCTACCAACTGAGCTACTCCTGCTCACTAACTGGATTTGTGTGTTGTTGTTGAAGATGTTTTCCCTGTGGCTCTCTGGTCAGTGCCTGTTAGTGAGCTCAAGTTATTGACCCACCTATGTTGATGAGAAATTGTTTATTGAAGGAAAGTGTCTCCGTGGCATTTATTTAAATATTATTTTGGCTGATTTACTTATGGACAGAGACAGTGGATTGACAGGAAATCAAGAAGAGAGACTGAATGACATATATACCAAACATGCCAGAGGTGGTAATCAAACCCAGCTCTCCACGCAATGTTATGCCCATTAATAACAAATCAAATACAAAATACATCAAAAAAGTACAGCTGCAGCAATCAGAAATGTTTAGCAACATTTGAGGCATTGCAAATAGATGCTATTATACTTTTGAACCACAACATATCTCTTATAATGTAAAATACTTGCCCTTCTTGACAACGGTGTAAAGTATATATTTGTTTATACAACTTAGATGTTAAATTGTCACCATTTTACTGTTAGATTACTTGAAATTTGGACAGTTTAAGAATGGAGGAAAACTAATTATTAAAACTAATTATTCAGTCAACAGCAGCATAACAGAAGTCATGTCTGAAAAATATGAGACTCTGAGACCTGAACTGGGGTCTAATATAAAGTTTTTTTGACAGAGGAGGAACTAGATTTACCAATCACACAGTGAGAACTAAATGGGGTGGTCCTTTTCAGATCAGGAACTTCCTCTGGTTGTATCCAAGCTCGTGCACTTTGTCTTTATAGCGTGGAGTAATGGCAAAGTCCGACTGGAAAGAGACCACTTCCAGTACTGACTCCAATAGCTCACACCACAAAACAGCAGCAGCAGAAAAAAAAAAACAGAGACAGAAAAAAGAGAAGCAAAGCACAAATCTAACAAGACTCTTACCTGTAATGACAACTAGATATAAATGAAGCCATCGTATCTGGTTGCTATTGCTGGAGGTGCTGGCAGGACTTGAACCCTGCTTGTCTAGTTGCCAGATGAGAATTTAAACCCATTTGATAGAGGTGGTTAGGCTTTGTTTAAATCTGTAAAAGCACCATGTTTTACATGTACAGGGTTGACGGGTATCGAATCCTGGTCTTTTGAGTGCAGATGCTTTACTGATTCCACTACACTATATCAGTGGGCAGAACGAGAGCACTAGGATAAGATGTGTAAGAAGTGTATTTAAACTTCACTACGTGCTGTATGCTGAGACCATCAGCAACGTTGTGTTTAATGTTTTTAAAAATGGTTGAATATTTGAAGGTTTGTGAAAACCAAAAAATCTAAAAAAAATCAATTTATGGCTAACAATTTGGAATGTTTTAAATATCTTTAAATTTGTTGAAGATATATATGTTTGAAATTCATTACATTTTGCCCTATTTTTCAGTTTTTGGTCCCGTAACTTAACAGTTAGACAAAAGTCTATGTGGAAAAATTTGTCTTATTTTGTCTTATTTATATTTCAGGAGGACGTTTGGGACTTCTGGCTATTAGCATTTTTACCTACTACTAGATAATACATGCAGAACAGCTTCCTGACCAGAATCCTGGCTCTAGAACTGTAGAAGGGTACCCAGGTGCTGCACTGCGGTTGCCCACTGCTCCTGACATTTTGCCACAGTAGCGTTGAAGTATGGGTCAAATGCAGAGGACAAATTTCCTTCCCAAAATATTAAAGTCTACCTTACCCTACTACAAAGACTGCAACTCCAACACATTTTTTCTTCAACACAGCAAAATCCCTCCCAAAATTGCTCTCCCTTTACCCATTGTCACACTTTATTAGCCCACTTGTCTCCCTGCCATCTTCACAGCAGGATGCGAGTGAATGAATGTGGCAATGGGCGGAGCTTCTTTTAAGAGTGAGGGTCTGTGGGCAGGGCTTATGGATGTGGTTCCCCTTCTGAGGCTGTCTCTTCATCTCATTCGGAGAAGCAGGAGAAGCAGACGGGAGGAGGACAGCGCACATTCAGTGGACTCAAAAGAGGGGACCAATGCACACAAGCTGCCTTTTGTCACAGCACATAAGGTAAGGTTTTCTGTTTCTGACTTGTAATTGCTAGTTCTTGTGAGTGAATGTTTTGCTTGTATTGAATTAAGTGAAGAACGAGTGGGCGTCCTGTGAAATAGTCTCCCGGGAGCACTTTGTGGAGATAGTTGATTTGATAAGATGTGTTTGGAATAACAACAAGTGCCGGTGTTTGGAAAATAGGACTTTGCAAATGAATAGTATCTCTCTGACTGGACTTCCTTCCTTCTTTTCTCCCTAGGTTCCTTCTTTTTTGTATTTTTTCTTGTAAACTTCAACCTTGAGCTGTCTCGCATTTGAATAGTTTGGTAGCCAATGCATAATGCTGTATGTAGTCATTAAAGTTACAGTATTCAGTTTAATTACAATTTGGCCAAGCAGTCAGGAGTAAATGTTTTAATAACAAGAAATGTTAGCAAAAGATTAAAAATTACTAGTGCCATAAAGGTTGTCATACAATAATTTAGGAAATGGGTCACAGTATTATGAGTAAAGGGGATTATTCCCTTTGTGTGTTGTTTTAATCAATCATCTGCAACATCATTGCACGTTTTACAACCTTTAAAAAGATTGTCTGGCTAAAAGAAAATGTTTTATCCCAGAAACAGATGAAGAGACAAGCAGCAGCAGCAGAGTGCAGAATCAGAGACAAAATGCTTTTTCCTTCCTTAAACTTTTTGTATGATCTCATTTTACTGCAACAGCCTTTTCCAAAGTCAAGAGCATCATGGCCCCCTTAAAAATCAGACAATCCCACACAGACCCCCAACAATAAAACTTTACTATATTCAAACATCTGCTGTTTTCCCCAATCAATTTCTATAAAAACATAAACAAAAAACACACACTGATGCAAAGTGATATTTTTAAATAAGTATTGAACTTTATTTCAAACTTGCTTTCTTTTTATATACTTAATGTACACCCTCAGCCCCCTGCAGTACCTAGGCAGCCAACCAGGGGGCCACGGACCTCACTTTGGGAACCACTGTACTACATAATGTAAAACTGCTGTGAAAAACAGAGTTGTGCATTTTTTTGTTTGTTTGTTTGTTTGTTTTTTGTTGTTTTTTTTTAGAGCAGACTGGATGTTGAGGGCTGGTTGATTGGTCAGTGTTTCCTGTAGTGGGTTCATGAAAGGTTCATGGAACAGAGTGTTCTGAAGCCTCCGAAACTCAGCGCTAGAGAATACAAGATTAGTCAAACAGGTGTGAATAGAACACAACACAACTCCAGGTATGTTTTTGCCAAGGGAACATTTTAACATGGTAGAAAGCTCAGAAGTTTTGAATAATATAACCCCCTTTAAGGTTTGATCAAAAAATTGCTAATTGATGTTATTCATTAAAATACATAAAACATCTGCTAAAAGGAGTTGACTGCTGATTTGTTTATATTCAAAAATGCATAAAACTGTGTCTAGGTATAAAGTTGCATTTCTGTATGTCAGAAGGTCCTCAGGTGAAGATGGTAAAATGTGCCATGCTCTAAGCTCCATATGGTTTTGGTTCAGATGACCACAATAAAGTGCTTGTATAAATTATGTTAGGCTCTGAGGTTGTTATAAAGGAGCAGTAAGTGAATACATATACAAATACGTACCTTTTATAAAAGAAAAACCTTGCACAATAGTGCTCCGTTTTCTCTGTTCTCATAAGACAAGCCTGTATCACTGTCTGCTTCTCCTCTAGGAGTGTGCTGGCATTTACTCTATACTATACTATACTATACTATACTATACTACACTATACTATACTATACTAATTTTAAAAACACAGAATATGACTGATGCTCTTAATGCAACACTGTAGAGCTTTTATGAAAATACATTTACCAAAGAAAAACTGCATTGGAGCAAACTCACACTATTGTGTCTCATTGAGTTGTTGAAATCTGAGAAATGATGTTGTCATGAGATGGTAGCCTTGGTTGGATGCCCATTACTTGTAAGGCTTGTTTCTACTTGAGTGGTACAGTGTGGTGTCACGTTTGAGGATCACAAGGAGGGAACGGACCCAAAAATGCAGACTAAAAAATGTATTTTATTGTACTCACTAAGAACATGAGGAGACGAAACCAACGAACGACCATACTCAACAAGGAACAGGGGAGGACCCAGGGCATAAATACACACAGGGATGAGGCACAGGTGAAACACATTAAGGCGGGGCAGGCAATCACAATGGCGGAAAACACAAGAGGCAGGAAGTAAATCAGAAAACATGGGAACAAACCAGGACTACAAAATAAGACACAAGGGAAACAAACACAGAAAACAGGACAAAGACATGGGACATGACAGTGTGGTACAAGATGGTTTGGTTCGGTCAGTAAGTAAGAAGCTTTTCCACTACTCTACTACCCTATAATGTATGGAAAAACATACTCAATCAATAACTAATATAAAGAAGAGAGACTAGATATATTCTCTTTTTCAGAATGTTCTCTGTAAACATTTGAGATGTTTCTGTAACAATCAGATTCTGGAAGACCCAGACCATGCCACGTTTAAAGTCGGTTGCCACAAACTTACACCGAGAACTTTTGTGAGATATTGCAACTCTTTTACGCATGTCTTGATAAATTTAACAAGAATGCCTGCTTCTCAGCGTGGCTCATTGTCTAAACCTAAAATTGTGGCAACTGAACCCCATGCCTTCTTTACGTTGTCCTTGTGTAATGTAAATTATATTAGATTTCTCCGCTTCATTTAACTTCCTGTTGTATATGGGTCCAACATTCATGAAAGTCCTGAGTGCAATGAGCGATGTTTACTTCACCACTATGTTTTTAGTGATCCTTTATTTTGACAGTGTAGTAACATTTTATTTTTGACGCTTTTTTTTTTGTCCCGTTTCCTGTTTCTCCCAGCTGTAAATTGCCACTAAGCCACACAAAAATAGAACTCCAACCTATTTTTGTTGAAACGATGCACTAAGTAGTTCCTGTGGCATGGTTTATTCGCCAGTGTATTGTCAGACTGTGTAAAATAGAAAGCAGTTTATACGCAGGTGAAATTATGATGTTGTTCCACGCAGCTGTAATGTGTGGGTTAGACTCCCTTTTTTCTCTACTGCGATGGTCCCTTTTTTCTCTACTGCGATGGTTGGTGTAAACTACAGAATGCCATGTCCATGTACCACAATGTAATGAATAGCTTTCATATGATTGGCTTATTAGCTATTTGTATTAACAAGTGTTTAAAATGGTGTACCTAATAAAGTGGTCGGTGAGTTTGCATTGATATCTAACCACAAATTATCTATACAGTTGAAAGAAAAAGTATTGGCACCCCTTGGAAATACAAGGATTTTTGCATGATTTGTTCATAAAATGTGATCTGATCTTCATCTAAGTCAGAACAATAGACAAACACAGTCTGCTTAAACTAATGCTGCCAAAAAAAAAAAACATTTTTTCATGTTTTTATTGAGCATTTATGTAAACATTAACAGTACAGGGTAGAAAAAGTATTGGAACCTTTGGATTTAATAACTGGTTGATCCTCCTTTGGCAGCAATAACCTCAACCAAACGTTTTCTGTAGTGAAGATCAGATGTGCCTAGCGCTCAGGAGGAATGTTGGACCATTCCTCTTTACAAAACTGTTTAAGTTCAGCAATATTCTCGGGATGTCTGGTGTGAATCGCTCTTTTGAGGTCATGCCACAGCATCTCAATTGGATTGAGGTCAAGACTCTGACTGGGCCACTCCAGAAGGCGTATTTTCTTCTGTTGTTGATTTGCTTCTATGTTTTGAGTCAGTGTCCTGTTGCATCACCCATCCTCTGCTGAGCTTCAGTTGATGGACAGATGGTCTTAAGTTTTCCTGCAAAATGTCTGGATAAACTTTTACTCAGAATTCATTTTACTGTTGATGATAGCAAGTTGTCCAGGCCCTGAGGCAACAAAGCAGCCCAAAACCATGATGCCCCCCTCCATCATACTTCACAGTGGGGATGGGGTTTTGATGTTGGTGTGCTGTGCCTTTTTTTCTCCACACATAGCATTGTGTGTTCCTGCCAAAAAACTCAACTTTAGAATTCATCTGTCCACAGAATATTTTGCCAGTAGTGCTGTGGAACATCTAGGAGCTCCTTTGCAAACTTTAAACGTGCAGCAATATTTTTTTTTTGGACAGCAGTGGCTTCCTCTGTAGTGTCCCTCCCATGTAGTCCGATATTTTACCTATTGTAGATTTGTGAACAAAGATGTTAGCTTGTGCCAGAGATTTCTGTAAGTCTTCAGCTGACACTCTAGGATTCTTCTCCACCTCACTGAGCATTCTACGCTGTGCTCTTGCAGTCATCTTTACAGGACAACCACTCCTAGGCAGTGTGGTCACAGTATTGAACCTTCTCCATTTATAGACAGTCGCTCGTACCATGGACCTATGAACATCAGTGCTCTTAGAGATACTTTTGTAACCCTTTCCAGCTTTATCCAAGTCAACAATTCTTACTCGTAGGTCTTCTGTGAGCTCTTTTGTGTGAGGCATGGTTCACATCAAGTAATGCTTCTTCAGAATGGCAAACTCAAAACTGGGAGGCATTTTTTATTGATCAGGGCCACTTTAACCCATACCCCCAATCTTCTCACACTGATTGGACCGCGGGTTGGCTGACACCTAACTCCAATTAGCTCTTGAAGAGGTCACTAGCCTAGGGGTTACAATACTTTTTCTACCCTGTACTGTGATTGTTTATATAAATGCTCAATAAAAACATGAAAAAAAAATGTATTTTTTTTGCAGCATTAGTTTAAGCAGACTGTGTTTGTCTATTGTTGTGACTTAGATGAAGATCAGATCACATTTTATGACCAAATCATGCAAAAAATCCTGGTATTTCCAAGGGGTGCCAACACTTTTTCTTTCAACTGTAGTTGCAGCAAAAGAGTCTGTGCATTGACTTGTCTAAGTGTGAGCAAAAACAAAGTTGGACTGATGTTGGGGTCCACTGCAAAAGGATAAGTCTCTCGAGAAAATGAAAGAATAGTTCTATTTGTAGATTCACGGTCAAAGCTAAATTTATCACTTTCCACGTAAACACTCCTTTGGGAAACATACTCTAGATTTAAGCTCTCATTGGACCAGAGTCCTCTGAAGGACACAGGGCACAGCTGATAAACCATAAATACCTGTATCAAAGGGTGAACAGTGGACATTCCTCTTATAGTCGGAGTGGATAAAAATGTACTGAAAACACAGCTCTGCTCATTTATCTTTATAAGCTCCAGAGACATGACGTGAATGACTATGTACTGACGGTACACTTAATACACAATAATAAACTGTACAAAGTCTACTGGGTAAAAACAATCTTGGTTCACCACTGTGTAAATTTAAGGTTAATGGTGGAATGGTGGATAGACAAAGCATGATAAAATGGCTAATTAGCACAGCTAATGGACCTAACATGAAGCCAACATAGCTTCGTGGTGACAGCAATTTAAGTCCTAATATTATGAGAATATGTCTGGTGACTGTGTATGGGCTTTTGAAACATGCGGGAGCACTTCCTGCTTTCATGTGTCTATGTAGAGCCATGAGACTGAGTGTTTCAGCTCTTGAGAAGGGCAACAGCTCAGCATACAGGATTACTCAAACATCTGTGAATGAAACAAAATACTACTCTAGGTATGCTTTTTTGGCAGGAAACAACAATATAACATGGTTATAAGCTCAGCGTCGATTAGTACTTCAGATAATAGAGCTGTTCATCCCCTAACCAGAAGGCAGTTCAATCCCTGCTCCCACCGTTGCATAATGTCATTGTGTCCTCATACACTGCTGTGTGAATGTGTGAGTATTTTGTGAGCTGAAATGGGTGAATGGTTCCTTGATGTAAAGTGCTTTGAGTGCCCATAGAGGTAGAAAAAATATGTATAAATGTGACCATTCACCATTTAGTATATTAGGTCCAGTAGAGTACTTATTGTGTGAGACAGATAAGCATTGTCAACACTTTTGCTTTTTAATCTTACCTCCACCAAGTATGTTATGTTTTGCTCGTGTTGGTTGGTGTATTGATTGGCTTTCTATGGCTGGAGATCCAGACTGTTCTGCTTTGGAAAAGAAGGTAGGAGGATCTAGCTGCCCAGGCTCGGTCGATTGGTTGTCAGTTACAAAAGCCATCTCAATAAATCATAATTTGTGATATGTTGTGGCTAATGCTAAATCCTCTATAAAAAATGCATTATTGTCTGTTTAGTTTATGGCACCAATCAGATATGCAGTTTACAAACACTTAAAGGATCATTGATGCAATTCTTATTTTTTCCTGATGGCTCTCATACAGTCCAGTGCCTTTAGTCTTAAAATCCAAAGGGAAGCAAGCTCCACAAATAAGCACCAAAAAATAGAGCAGTAAATCAAACAGAAGAAAAAAGCTGTTTAACCAGTATGTTCCATAGATGTAAACAGTGTACTGTTACTCTCTGAGTCTGTGTCTGGCAAATGCATCCAAATTTCCCCGAAATTGTGTTGCATGAAGCACAGGAAGTGATGGCCCTCTGAGATTAATGTTGGCCCACAGCAGCCAACCTGACCTTTGAGGACAAACAGAACCGATATCACAACTTATCACTACATCCTCACTCAGGCCAAAGAGACACAAAAAGGACCTGAAACCTCTGTAACCTTTATCAGTTCAGTTATGCCGTTGAGGTGGTCGCCAATGGAAAAATAGAAAATCGCATAATAATGGAAGTTTTTTTAATACAAGACATTTAAGTTGCTAGTAAGTACAAGCAGTTTCTCACTTTTCCTCAGCCCTCATTAAGTTTTTAATATTAGATTTGTTGTAGAAGGAAACAATCAATTTCAGGATGTCACGGCCTGCTCTGCGGGGGCGCAGATTAACCTTCAGTTTTGCATAATTTATCGACAGAATGAATAATGAAGCTGTGGATGCACTGTCTTAGGTTAAAAAAACACAGAACATGGTGTAACTTTTGAAGTCAATCTACTAAATGAAAAGGCACAATATCAGAGGAGCTGTGCACGTATAACAGAAGACTTCTACTGAACGCAGTTTAGCAGGAAATGTTCTCTTGATGCTTAACACTGCTGGTCTCAGCCATTTATCAAATGGCACTTTTATGAAGAAGTTGAGCAAGTTTCAAAGACCTTTGGTGTATATTTTATTAAATTCAATACCTACAATCATGGGATTATTTAGATGCCACATCTAATATTCGTTAATGAATGATGTGATCAAATGAGCCGCTCCTAATTTCCAGTGCGCTATACCTGTATATAGTTGTTTATAGTAACTGTTGTGCCAATTTCAGACTTTTGGATGTATTAAATGTGCATCCAAAAGTCTTTAAAGTTTGCTCAGCTGCCTCATAAAAGTGGAATGTTTATATAAACAGCACATGAGCTAATCAGGAAACAGACCGGAAACAGCTGTCTTCTGTCCAATCACAGCCAAGCATGGAGGTCCTACCCTTTCCCTAATTTCATTTGCTGTAGTGTTTTAATTTTTGCTGTAACATTTCAGAGTTTGTGTGCGTGTTTTCATATTTGTGCCAGTTTTTGAATTTGTGTGCATGGGTCTGAATTTGTGCGCAGGTTTCTGAAATTGTGTGCATGTTTTTGAATTTCTGTGCATGTTTTCGTATTTGTGTGCGTTTCTGAATTTCTGTGCATGTATCAGTTTTTGTTTGCGTGTTTTTGATTTTGTTGGTGTGACTTGCCCTTCAGGGCCACAATAAAATGGGACCATCCCCCTTTGTTCTGAGCATAGGATTGGTCAAATAATTCAGTCCCTTTTTCTATAAAACATATGCTAAATGGCGCAAACACAAAAATAACTGTAAAGGCTTGTATCTGTAACCAGTGGAACACATGCATCTGCCGTCACCTCCTGCTTTGACGCAAATAGAAAAGCCTTGTCGATCACTTTCCAGACCTTTTGCCAATACTGTCTTAGAGAAATTACTTTTTAGTCCACATTGGGATTTTACCGTGACGACTTGTGGTATTGGCAAAAACATGAGGCCTGGGCTAAACTCATGACAGCCCTGCATCGTGCCAAGAGGAGCAGACCTCGGCGTCCGCCCACAACACAAAGATGCTTTTTAGTTTAGAACCACTCTGCCAACTCTGAATGCCGCAGCTCCCGGTGTGCACTGAGCTGAGCATTCGGCATGAAAGGCCCGTAAATTCTCCAGGGTTTGTTATGGACATGACATCGTGGTGACAGCGAGAGTAAGTGTTGAATTTTAATTTGTGGAGATAGAAGTGAGAGGCTAAAGCACTGATATACACGTGGAGGCTCCATTGGCTGAAATAAAGTTACAGTTGCGATCAGAAATGTTTAACGCCCTTACCTCGAAAGTCAATATGAGAATAAATGCAGAAAAATCATTAAACGACAAAAAATATTTATTGCTACGCATCTGTGTTATTGCCTTTTTTACATCCCACCAAAGATTTTCAATGGGATTTAAATCGGCCCCTTCAGGATGTCCCAGGATCTTATAATATGTTTGACTACAACAGTGTATACACTTGATTTTCATTTCAACATTGAGGACAAAATGCCATTCAAAAGTAAAAGTTGAATTAAAATGCACTAAAAGCTGTGTAGGCCTTATGGAATAACATATATGGGTTTCTAAATGCTCAATCCATGGACACGGATGTCCAAATGTAAGATGTTAGCACTGAAAGGATAACTGAAGCCAAAAATGGGATTTAAGCCTAAAATATAACTGTACATAGACATGCACAGGTAGTGATGGTGCACAGGCACTGACCAAGAGAATCACTGCTTGAAGCGATACTCCTTTTTAAACAGTGGAAGATTTTATGCTCCCATGCTGTAGGCTAATGTTTTTAATCCTGTCAGTTCCCTTTGTCTTTCTTGACATTTAAATAAAAAAGCTTTATCAATTGAAGCATATGTTGCCTTAAGAGGGTCCAGTTTCCAGGATTGTTGTGTACTTTTACTTTAAAGTCAGTTAGGATTTTTAGATTAACATGAAATTGTCACAATGCGTTTTTTTTTTTTTTTTTTTTTTTTTTTTTTACCTTATATGAGTTAATAAATGAGCAGGGTGAATCAAGCTTTCTCAGGTATGGTGTGGTATGGTACATGATTTATTTGTACAGGGACAATGCACAACAATATATTAACCTAAAACAAATCACAAGGAAAGATGCTTGGTGCCAGATTCTAGCAAAAAATGCAAATTTCCACCTGCATCTGTATCTGCACTGTATCAACTGTTATCATACGCTACAGCTGCCAAGTCAGCCTGGGAGAACATAACCCAGAGTAAGATATTTATAACCATATCTATTATTGGATAAGGCAATTATTAGATTTTTTTTTTTTTTTTTACCTGCATGTAAACGTACTGAGTAACAGCATTTTTCAATAATGCTGACAAATCTGATAAAGTAATTAAAATGTACTTTCCTTAATTTCTTCTGCTCTTAAACATGAGATTTTCCCATGTTTTTCTGCTTTGCTCTGTGTGATCTGATGCGGCTGATGGGAAGTCCAAGGGCAGCGTACCCTCTGTCCTCAGATAATGTGTTCAGATGGATTTAAGAGGCAGATTGCAGTGTAATGATGTTCCCTGATGATGCCTCCGAACGATGGGACCAGAGGCAGGCCAGAGGAGGACAGGGCTGACACTCAGATGACCCGCTTGGCTAAATAAACATGTCTTCAAGTACTCTCGCTGCTCCTCATCTTCTGTTAATTATCTAACTGGTGATGAATTGACTTGGAGCAAACATTTGGATGGGCAAAGTTAATGGGTCGCTCTGTTCTGGGGCCAAAAGCGCCAGTCGGAATAAATCCTCCTCATTTCACGACTCAGCGGTTTAGGCCCTGGGTCAGGTGAAATTGTTTTTGAGATTTAGGAAATAGCCAAGTCGTTTTATCCAAATTTTTTTTTTTTTTTTTAGCAGTGTCTAGATACTCATTCATTATTTATTTTCAACCATGTATTGCCTTTAGGGCAGTGATTCTCAGAACCTTTCACACCACGTTGGCATTCTAAGTACCATCTTTAATGGACTAGCATGAGCATTAAGGCCAAAACAGTGACAACACAGGGATTGAACCATGACAAAAACAGTACAACGAGCCGGCTCCCCCATCTGCGAGCATTTTTTTTTATTTTTTTTTTCATGAAGGGATTTCTTTTTTTAAACAGGGCAGATAATAACAGAGAGAAGAAACCCACTCTAAGTTGAGGCGCTTGGTCTTCCTCAATGCCAATCTGCTTAAGTTAAAGTTAAAAGATACAGTGAGATAGTTGATATTAGTTAGTCAGAAAGCTTAGAATCGTCTCTATCAGCACAAGTGCATATCTCTATGTGTTTTAAGTTTTGCACGTACAACTGTGCAAAGACAGATTAGTCATTTAATCACACTATTTTGATGCCCCCTCCAGCAGCTGGTGCCCTACATCTATGCGCGTTATGGGAGCGGTGGTGCTGAAACCATGTCTAAACAAGAACTAAACTAGATTTACTCCAGGACTAAACCAGTACAAAAATAGGGAAAAAAACAGGTCTACCAGGAATAAACTTGAATTAAACCAGGACTAAACTGGTACAAAAACAGGATAAATCAAAGACTGGAGTAGAACTAAACCAAGACCAAATCAGGAGTAATCAAGTACAAAAACAGGATAGAACCAGATTAAAACCAGGACAAACCAGGACCAAACCAGTACTAAAACAAGAAAACATCAGGACTAAATTAGGACTTAACCAGAACAAAAACAGGGTAAAACCAGGACTAAACCAGGACTAGCACCAACTAAAAGAGGACTTAAAACAGGAATAAATCAGACTCCTGAGAACCACCAGATAAAGGTTGCGTACCACCAGTTGTACCTGTACCACAGTTTAAGAACCACTGCTTTAGGGTTAGATGGACTTTACTTTGGGCCTGAGGTGAGGCACAACCTGAAGCCGCCAAATTTTTTCACTAGGGGACAATTTACATTCACTGCTTCAAGTTTGCATGCATGTTTTGGGACAGCAGGAGGACATTTCAAAGCAAAGTTTACCCATTTTTAGTACATTTGGAAGTATTATTGATGACTTTTTGTATTATTGGATTGGTTGCTCGTCATTTCTCCCAGCTGCTTCTCACTAACAGATGGTCAGTTTCCATAAGCCTGGGTCTCTAGAGGTTTTTGAGCCAATTCAAGTGGGTTTCCTGTCGGCTGTCCCCTGACTGGGTCAAAGAGGAAGGCCTGCTGGGATTTTTGTTGAGTACATATTTTAGGCTCGCGTCAGACCTTGTAATCTGACTTTATCTGTCTTTATAGGGACAGACTGGAAGAGTTGTCAATGAAAGTCAGTGCAAAAGTAGCCAGACCGTAGCCTTAGACATGGATGACAGTGATGGGTGATGCTTAAGTGAATGGTATGACATCTGGTCTGTGCTGCCGGAGGTCATGCCAGGAGCAGTAGGAGACTGACTGTGAAGGTTCTCCTTTGTGGGAGCTCTGTAATACCTGATTAAGGGCCCATGAATAGATATGAGGGTTTAAATAGACATCTTGGGAAAATGAGCAGCTGGATTTATGGATGTTTTTGCTTCATGAAATCAAGCTTGTTTTGCAAAACTCTTCTGCATGTCCTCTGGATAGGAGCCAGAAAAGAAAGTTTCGGTGTTCTTTCATGCAGCTTATGTCAGCAGAAACATGTTTGTGCATGTGCAGAGGTGTATATAGTTTTACTGAACTGCAGGAGGTTGGAGAAAAAGCTGGGAAAAAAGTGCATTGCAGTACATTGCATCTATTCACTTTATTTTTGGATCTTGCATCCATACAGAATTAGAAGGGTTAAAACATGAAAAATTCTGTTCTGGAGCTATTTCAGGAAAACAAAGATCTAATTTGTTAATATTCATGGCATAACAGCAGACCATGGCATGATACAAAAGTGCTTGCTGCGTGACAACATGCCCCAGCCTCTCCTAAGTCAATTAAGAACCAGTTCTCCTCTCCAACGATGACCTGGCCAAGACCAAAGAACTATATAAAACTTGGAACGAGCATCCTTCTGCCTGTTTTAACTTATGGTCTCTGATCAGTGCAGCTCCATCTTTGTTTTTCTGACTCCTTCTGCGGAGGATATTACTAAAATGGGCAGAGGAGGAGTAGCTTTACTGTAACTCAGCCCTTCCTGGGCAGGCCAAACCAGAGCACATCTCCATAAACCTGCCCACTCAGCTCCCAAGTGGAGAGGAGGTTAACGAGCTGAAGGCTAATGACTGCTCCCCACCTCAACCTACACGGACATCTCTCTCGGCTCATTAACTGGGTAAGCCAAAAACATTATCAACAAAGACCTTACCTTTGCTGTCTAACTTATAAAAAGTAATCTATTATTATTAGTACTGATAATAGGCTTTAAATGTTTCTGATATTTCAATTCAATTCAATTCAGGTTTATTTGTATAGCCCAGTATCACAACAAAAGTCACCTCAAAGGGCTTCACAAACAGTTGATCAAACATAAACACACAATCAGACTTAACACACAATCAACACAAACAATAACTACACTAAACTAAACAGACCCAGGACACTCCTGTCCTTAGACCCTCCTTCTCAGTAAGGAAAAACTCCTAAAAAACCCAGCTACGGGAAAAAAGAAGAAACCTTATGGAGCCCATATTGAAGGAGAGATCCTCTCCCAGGACGGACAGGAAATGTGTCTAGGACTGCTAGTCCATTAGTTCATCTATAGGACCATAGATCAGCTCTGTAAGGATTCATCCAGACGAGAGTGGGGTGAGATAGGTTGAGGAAGTCCATAGGATGCAGCAGGTGGCCTCATCCAGACAGGTGAGTGGGGCGAGATAGGTCCGGGAAATCCAGGATGCAGCAGGTGGGCCTCATCCAGACAGGTGAGTGGGTTGAGGTAGATCTGGGAAATCCTTAAAGGTGAAGTTGAGGGCACACAGGTTGGGACAGGAGCACAGATGGGGTCAGCTAAGATCCAATCATCACTGGGACATCATATTTCTATCATAGTTTTTAGCATATCAGTGTTTTATTTGTGAACCCCCTTCATCTGCAGTTTGTCAAACAGTATAATGTTATTTCAGTGTACTTTTATACAATTAAACACTTTTAATATTGGTCTCTTTCTAGTTCTGGACACAGCTTGGAGATGCTTGTGTATAGTAAAATAATTATACCTGGTTTCTATTTTTAAAAGAGAAATATAGAAGTACTCAATGTTGTGAAGACTCATATTGTATTTTAAACACATATTATCATGTAAAGTTCTTTCTTTTTGTACTGGAATGTTGTCAAGTTATATTGCACATTTATTATTTCTGTTAGTAACTACTTATGGACTACTAGATTAAGCCTAGCAAGTTACACTCAAAAACTTTTTCAGTGGCATTTTTATTTAGTCTAATATAACTAATTATTAAGCTAATAATTTAGCAGCTCTTAGCTCTAACGTATAGAGATCGGGAACCTACATCATGAAACAAATGCTGAGCGAAGAATCTGCCTCATGAGTGGTGACGCAGCATAATTCCATTAAGAAGCATTGGTCACAGTGGAATAAAAAAGTAAACAAATGAGCCTTGAAACTTGATAATCAAAATACTAAAGCAAAACCTTTATGAAACAGCCTTTGGCCCAGTGCATTAAATGTGTAAAGAATTTCCAACAATGTTTTTTATTACTTTCAGATTGGTTGATGTTGAAGTGTGGAGCTTAAGACTAGGGCTTATTGGGGCTTACGCTAACACATTCTGGTGAGCTGTGAGGATCAGTGGAAGACAAGACGGGACAGTGACTGCATGTCTGCATTTCATACCATGGAATAAAAATGTCCTGCGATGGAAGAAGGTAAACAGTTTTCCATGACTGTGATTTGATACCAAAGGCACATTCAGTGTATCTCAGGGTGAAATAAATAATGTAATAAAATATTATTTTAGTAGGCACTGTGGCAGACCTGTTAGTTTACAGATAATCCCTATAGACCCTTCCTTGAGTGACATTTTCAAATAAGTTGTGACACATTTTTTGACAATAGCATTCTTTCCTATTCATTATAATGGAGTTAATTAAAAACTTTAATTTAGATGTTTTTAGAGAGGAACACATGTTATGTTGATAATGTTATGTTAAAATATACTTTGAGTTAATATAATTCAGATCCCAGTCAGTTCTATTTAGTATTAGTGAACTTAATTAATAATTTTGGATAAAATGAGCATACACTGACAAACTATTGTTGCTCGCCTTGTTCTGTAAATACATAACACTAGCATAACATTAAACTTACTGATACGTAGCCTTTAGCTTATATGCTAATTATGAATGCTAATTAATCCGTTAAAAGTCACCTATTATTTTTGGGGCTCTTAACCCTGCCAGCAGGGGGCGACAGATACCTAATCTAAGTGTTCTCTGCCAAGTCAAAGTAACAGCTTCCCAAACAAAATGTTTTCCATTTATATAGCTGTATTATTTTAAGTGATAAAACGTGAAATACTAAGGCAAAGGTGTCCAAAACTATTTCAAAAAGCCTGAAAAAAGCATAATATGGGACCTTTAAATAAAATGGCTAAAGGTTTTCCAACAAACACTAAAAAGGTCTCTCTGGTGAACTGCTGTCCTTGGTAAAATCTCAGTCACCATGATATGGACAGATAACACGGCAGAGGTGGAGTAATTACTGAATATGTAATTAGTCATCATATTGTGATGATGGTTGTCACTGTTACCATGGCCAACAATCTGCTCCAATATCAGAGACTCAGCTCTGACCATGTGTCTGCTACATCTTGTCTTTCAACCTTGAAATAAGACAACAGTCAGCTGCAGGATGGAACAGCACAAGAACTTTTTTATCTTGACTCGTAAAACTGTACATTTCTAAGTCTGGATCAATTAAAGATAGACTACTTTTTTTTTTTTTATCCTTGTATTTGAAAACTAATCAGTCAGTAGCAGCATTCTCAGCCTTGGGGGCTTAAAAGTAGAACTACCCAATTTTCCTTCTGCCGTTCCCAGAGCAATTATAATGAAATCTATCATCATTTCCAAACCCACCACTCACCAACAACAACAGTAGAGTGACTTTTCTACCTCAATTTGCCACCTCATGACATGACTTACTTTAAACCTGTAATGCTGAGTTGTACTTTAGAGCAATGCAGATCAGCGATTATCTCTGCTTCATTAAACATCACGTCTTGCATTGTCAATTTTTATCTGCATTTTACACTACTTCCATTATTTCCAGTATGATGGAGCCTCTTCAACCACTACCAAACACACACTAACACATTGGCACACACACTGGCACATATTAAGGACGATTTTTGTGTCCCAACAACAAAAATTACTTTTCTTCTTCTTTTATCCCACTTCACACAACTATATAGCTTGTTGCCAAGTCTGCAGTTTTCATGTGGAACTGGGCGGCTTTTTAAGTGTCAAAAAATTGTCCGTGGGTTGGGCAGAGCTATTTTAGCATGCAGGTTATGTGAATAACTGTCTATTTCAAAATGAAGATCCATATTTTGAATGAAAAAATCTTTAAACCTAAAGCCAAACACAGTGACTCCAGGCCAAACCAGCTTGGCACAGAGGCACTAATTACAGTCGTGCAGTGTTTTTATACATTCTTCTATGGGTTTTAAGGTGGGTTTTAAGTTTCTGATGCTGTTGCTGATCTGGACACCCTGCTTTTATTCTGTACTTTTTAGCTTGTAGAAATACTACCTGTTGCAATTTGGGTTGATTGAGAATGAATGGACAATGAAAAATAGTCCATGGGCTGCATTTGGCCTCTGTGCCAAAGCTTGGACAAGTCTCTGTTTTATAGATGATTCGTGTTACAATATATTCTTAGATGATAAGGTGGGTTTCCTCCAATACAAGAAAGAAAAATCTGAAAGTTTCTGCTTAATTGAAAGAGATTTGACTGATAAAGTTGAACTGAACAAAAAAGGTACTTGCCCTGTTGTTCTATTTATGCATGTATGAAAGGCAAACACATAGAAAAATGTTTGTTTACAATAATATCCATGTAATCAAGCCCTTAGTGACACATCTGTAATGCAATAGGCAAAATGACAGGAAGGAAAACAGAGGTGTGATTTGCAGGACGATGGATCACCACAACAAAACCTGCTGGTGCTGAGAGCTCATTGCGGAGAAGTCGTTGGGAACCAGTGAACAGTAAAGGGCACATCTCTGTTGTTTATGATTATACTGTGCCTCTCTCCACACACACGGCACAAAAACATGAATGAAACATGAAGCGCAGATATGTAGAGACCTTTTAACGCAAGGGAGGGAGCTATTCATTTCTTAAAGTATGTTCCACCCGCTGCTTGTGCATATAACGTAATGCCTCAAATAAATTAAGTCTGTCAGGTTAAATCACTTCTTCTCACTACAGCACCTGGTCATCTCTGCTTCATGCGTGTAAGCTACAGCAGCTGTCCTCAAACACAGGTGCACTGGTGGAAAAAAAAACAACTCAGTGTTTTTAATCTCATCCGACATGCTGGGAGAACTGATTATACACTATCCGAAATATCACCACATTTAGTTTTTCCACTCAGACAAACCCAAGTATCCCTCCGATTTCCATATACATCAATTTTATTTCAATCTCCCGGCGGTCGTCAAAGCATCTGCTGTTTGTTGGGTTGGATATTGTCTCCAGTGGTCCTTTAGATGTGCAGCGAGCAAAGGCCATTTCACAAAACAACAGAGCACACAAAACCAATTTCTGATATTTCCTTGGTGGATTATACTTCAGCTTGGTTTGACAAAAGCAATACAAGCTGCTGTGGAAGTTTAGGGTACCAGAGACTCGTACAGAAATATTTCAGGATACAAAAATGTCTTACTACTGTTAGCATGCGTGTTTTGAAAGACACGATCCTGACATACTCTGGACTTTAGTTGCGTGTGGTGTCTTGGTCACTTTTAGAACAGCATTTCATATTTTACATCCTTTAAAAAAACATTATGGACCAGATTTATCAATGGTTTGCGTGCACGCTAAATGAATAAGACGTGCTAAAAGCGGTGTAAACCCAGGTGTAGCTGAGGTTAGCATCTCTCACAGGAGCTAAGTAGGCGCAGTGCAGATTTTGCTCTGATGACTCATTGAATATGTAAAATAAGGTGTTCTCACTAGAACTTGCAAAATTTAAAGCGTAGAGAATGTTAATGCGGTTGTTATTTGATTTATCACAAGTATAGGAGCTAAAAGTGCATGAAAATTTTGCACGTTGGAGGAGCAGGTGCAAATGTTTTGCAAAGGAAAGAGTGCACAGATGGGCTGTTGAAAATAAGTTATAATGCTTTAACAGGGCTTATTTACAAATATACAACAGTAACGTGTTGATTTGAAGGCAGAGGCAGCAACAAAGAGACAGAATTTACATGCGACTCTTTTTCTTTGATTCTCACTCATATCACACTGAAGTGCAGCCTTTACAGCTCCTGTCTCTGTGCAGTCTGTTCCACATACTTTTAAGTCCTTAAGGTGACAGAATAGTCTTTAAACGTTGCATACAGGCTTCATGATGTCTCACTTGTGTTTATCAAATTTGCTTAAGGCTTGCTGCAGCGCTTGATTGACAGCTGGCCCTATGTGGCTCAAGACTGTGCTGCGTGGATTTGGCTGTGGATCTACAAGCAGAGAAGAGGCTTAGGCTACTTGATACATTTTGTAGAATTGGTTAAAGGGTTACTGGCACATACAGTGTATAGTGTATCCTTTCCCTTCTCTGTCTCACACAGAGGGGGGTTAAGTTACGTGACTCTGGTCAGTGCCAGAATCACATTTACCAAGGACAGACTATGCAAAGTTAATAGAAGGAAGTCAAATGCAATGAAATTATTATCCCTTAAAGACATAACAAGACAGAACATATTCAGTCTACTACAGACGGTGTAGACCTGTTATTTGAGGCTGGACTCTCATATTGACTTTTGTGTTGCATCACTGTAGGGAAAGCTCCAGTCAGAGCTGAGCCACATTGCTTCCATTGGTGTATCTTATCATCATGCAAAATTCTCATTTACATATCAGATTTGCAGCAGCAATTACTCGCGCAGTTTCTCTTTGTATATCACATGCAACACGCCCCACAATGGCCTTATGTGACTTAAATAATTTTTTTTTTAGTTAAGTAATCCGCTGGTGGCGTAAAAAAACAGGTGAGGAGACCAGCAGACAGTTGCCATCCTGTGAACATAGAAAAAGAAAAGAAGCACTTCACTTCCTTTAACTTTTTGTATGATGCCATTTTACTATAAAATGAAAAATAGCTGTGATTAATCAGTGGAAACAGAGCTGTACACTGTTTTCTGGATAAATGAATGAGGCTTGTTGATTGGTCAGTGCTTCCTGCAGTGGGCGGAGGTTGGTGGAACCAAGCAGTTTTGAAGCCTCCAAAACACAGTGCCAGAGAACAGAGAATGATCTAAACATGCGTGAATGAAACAGAACACAACTCCATGTATGCATTTGATGAGGGAATAACATTATAACATAATAACATGGTAGAATGCTCGGGAAAGTCAGAAAATTATACATATTACAGCCCTTTTAAGTCAGGAGGATATGATGTAGGAGATCTTTATGTTGATGACTGTACGGTATAGACCCTTCTCAGCCAGCGTCATCTGATCACGTGATTTCCGCGGAGATGCACGGAGCGGCCATGTTGGATGGCAAAAGCCGGTTGTCACGGCCCGATTTAGATCTGTTAGCCTAACAAATTAAATTTGTTTTACTCATCAAAAATAGTTTAATGTGTCCTATATCTGTGATAGCATCTACCAATTGTCTGTTTAAGTAAAAAAATTTATGTTGCACTGTTTCACAAAGTTTATTCTTTAATGGAACTATATCTCGATATTTACCTGTTTGTACTTTATACAAACTGATTGAGCGTTATCCTGGATTGGTCCTTGGACTGGTTTTGGACAGAACCAGTGTTCAAAGGTAAAAAGTCTGTTTTTTCTGTTTGGGCATACTGAGGAATCGTCATTACTTACACATGTCCTATTTTAAGCATAAAGTTAACTTAATTCCCATTTTATACAAAACATAAGCTTTCTAACGATATATATCATGCTTGTATTGACAAAATAATAACTGTGCAAATTATGTTTTCGCGGAGTTTCTTTTGAATCTGATCGCCGCTCGATTGAATGAGGTTAAACATATGTAAAACTTAATACTCCGTATCTCAGCAAATTTGCGTCTTTTTAAGGCCTTCAATTCTGATTTATAATTTTAGACTTGTAAACCTCCGCGGAAAGCCTAGTTTAAGTATTTATATTGCCTTTTCACTAATCTGCGCCTCTCTTCTGCCTACTCACATTGACAACAGTTGTTTTAGGGCCATACTAAAGGTCTGTCATCCATCCTGCCACAAAATATTGTTATGCCTCTAAGGAGCTCTCTGCTTCTTGTAAGCTTTTAAATGTGTCCCTATAAAGTGAGATTGTCGATTGATTGACTGAATAATTGTAAACGTTGTGGTATTCCAAAACTGATTGTGTGTTGAAGGCTGGTAAACCATAATTTTGACATCATATGGGTCTTAAGCATCAACAAGTGAACATTTCTCTAAATATCGCTGTCTGACCTGAACACTTAATGTTAATTATTGAACCGGTGTAGAAAGTGGTAAATATGAACTCAATTTCTATGCATGATCGCTAATCGCTAGCCAGCTACACCAGCTTTTTGCCATCCAAAATGGCAGTGCCAACAAACCAAGTCACATGACTGAGAACAGTCTATAGTCTTCCTCAGAAGTGTCACATAACCACTGTGACATGATGGATGATGGTTTATCAGGTGGACCAACCCTCCACCGTGTGATGTTCTTTGGAGTCACAGGTGTGGGAAATTAGGAAAGCTTCCCTTTCCTGGTTGATAGAGTGCTGGCCACAAATTCTGATCTCAATTGCCTTTTTTGATCCAACTTTTGTATTTGTTTGTCTCTCATCCAATAGCCTGTGTGTTGTCCTGGTTTATGGTGTGGTTATGATCTCATAATTATTTCAGATTATCCTCTTCTGCTTTCTCATTTTTTGTTCTTGTTAGTCGCATTGCTGTTTCCTTCTCAGCCTTTTGTCTGATTTTCTTTTTTGCTTGTGTTAAACATTTTCCATGTCTTCCTGATGTATGTTTTGGTATATGATTTGTACTGTATTTGTTTATATTGCGTCACATTTTCTGTTCAATTTTATCTGTTGAGTGGACCAGAGTGTCTCAGTTATGTGTGTGGTTCGTGGTTATATTATTTTGTGTTTTCTCTTGGTGCTCTGTATTGGTTCTGTCAAGTGACTTCTTTTTAACCTTTTTTTTTTTTTTTTTAGGGAAAATTATCATTGGCAATACTGTTCAAGGCTGATTGTGTCCTTTTGAAACTGGTGTGCTTGGTGGTGGGTTCCAGATGTCATTAAAGACTGTAAAAATGAAAAACTAGTAGTGCCTTTTTTTTTTTTAGCCAAGAGGTGATCATGTTCTGGATCTTTGGCCACCAACTACACGTGCTGCCACAGATAATTTGGCTCTAATGATCCTTTGTACTGCTTTCCTCAGTGCATGGTTATTGCAATCAATTCTAATTACAAAGGTGTAATGTGGAAGACTTTATGTCATTAATCCTTTTATTAGGTGTCCCAAGTACAGATAACTATCCTGTAGGGATGGGTATTGATCTGGTCTTGGAACTGGTCTTCTGTACTCTTCTTCTGTACCTTTAGAGCAAAAAAAAAAACTAACAAAGAAAAGAAGAATTAAGAATTAAGAACAAGAATTGTGCTTTTTTGAAACATTTGGACATTTTCCTAGATAAAACAGGCCACATTATGTTTCTTTATTTAAATAAAAAAACAAAATAACTATAATTTAAGAAAAACCTGTTTCAGAGAGCGCACTCAAAGGTAAACACTGAGTTTAGTTGGTTCTTATGGTTATTTCATGTGTGGGCTGCTAGCATAATGTTAGCCTACCATTTTTCTATGCTCTATAAAGTAGTTTGGCAAAATATGTTACCACTTTACTTGTGTGGCTATGGTGGGACATGCTCTGAATTTGAGCTTTTTCAGCAGAGAGAAAGCAACAGCTCCCAAAAAGAAGACGTGGGAATTGCTTTTCAAGATATAAAACATGGAATACTAATCTAGAGGTGTCTGTAATTCATTAAAAAAAAAAAAAAAACTTGAAAAACATTTGAACAGTTCACAGCATCTGACCAAACATTTAAAAACTCTCATTGTCTCTAAAGTCCAACTTCTTGCACGTTTAGCCTCTTTAGGTTTATATATATTCTATTTTGTTGGCCCTACATTCATCAGGCATTGTGACAGTGCAGATCTGGGAGCACAGGCAGCTGTCAGTTCCTAATAAACTGTCCTCCTGGAGCTCTGTCACGGTGCACTGACTTAGAGCTGCGCACCCTGAGACACTAAACCAAATACTCACCGGAGCGTCACCGCATCCCAATGAATGTCTGCCCTAAACACATCTAACTCTGCATCCTCCTCTGAAAGCTATTGCATTTCCAAAGATTATATTTGAGTACAGCAAAATGGCATCGCAAAACACACTGCAGCCTCATACTTCCACCTGAGCACCGAGGCATACAGACCAGTTGCTTTGTGAAGATACAGGTTTATAAGGTAATAGAGACTATTGGGAGATGTCCTCTAAAGTCAGACAGTGAAAGGAAATGGACTTATAAAATGTTAGGAGACTGTAGTCTGCAGAGGAAGAGGAGAGGATGGAGAGAAGTGTGAGCCACATTTTTACTGCTTAAACATGTTTTTTTTTTATATATATAAAACAGTATGCATTGATGTGTTTATGTGTGTTGTATTAACTAACTTATATTTCAATATGATTATTATGTATTAATGAATTAAATTACAGACAGCATAATAAAATCTAGTCATTTGGATAACAGCTGACTCTATCCTCACTTACCTATGGCGTTGTGGAACCTATGCCCATAATACTGGCACAGGCAAGCAGCAGCATTTAACAGAAGCAGAGAAGCATAAAGCAGCAGCAAGCAATAACATGGTTAAAACATGCAGGCTGAAGCAGATGTAAGACACATTATTAATATTATCAGAAGGGTTACGTACAAAAAACATGCATTAAATACAATATATTAATGCATATATTAATAGACAAATAGACAGCATAGTAAAACAGTGAAAAAACAAAGGCACACGTTAAAAGGCAGCAACAAACAGAGTTTGCGCACAAGCAAAGACACATGCAAAGCTCAACACAAGATGGCAGCAGCAGGGGTTCAGTGCTGACTAGGGGTGTAACGATACTTTTTTGCAGTGATACGTATTGATTAGAATTTTTTCGATACGATTCAAGAACCATATTGGCCAATTTGGAACGATATGATTCAACACCTTCCTATTGATAATTGAAACATCAACTTTTTGCCAAAAATCATAAAAGTTTACTCTCAAATGTAGCATTGTGGCCGGGGTTGATTATGTCCAGTAGACAGAGAGCAAAGAAAAGTTGAATATAATATCTTATTTCATTAAAAACACAAAAATTACATCCAAAAAGCTGTACCTAGTTTTGTTTTAATATGCACATTTCTAATTTTGATATTTCCAATATTATCGATCAATTTTACATGTATATCAATATACACGATCTAGAAAATGATACGATTTGATATAAGTGTATCGATATAGTTGTATTGTTGGAAAAAAAATGGTTACATTGCTATAGTTACTGTATCGTTACACCCCTAGTGCTGACAGCTGCTTATCTTCATTTTCTTCATCACCTTTCCTTGACACCAGCGAGTCTTGAAGCCCCTATTGTTGATTTGGTGTGGTACAACCGCTGTTAGGAACCCAGTGTTCGTCAATAAAGTGTACAGTCCAGTTTATTAAAGACATCATCTTCGACCAAATGCCGCCCCACAACTTTTCAGAGTTTGTCATGTTATGTCATGTCTCATAATTTTAAGGATGGCCTGACTAGCTTTCTTTTCTACCTCTTCTTTTTGCCTTTCGCTGTTAATTCTGCTTAATTGCAGCGCCTGGTTAAATGGATTCTCTAATGAGACATTAATAATGAGGTGTTTGCAGTTGTTTGTTGGAAAAGCAGAAAACGGCAGACAAAAGTGGTAATGGTTTTGTGATGAAAAGGAAATTGTAAAATGCCCCTTAGTTCAGTGAAGCGTAATCTGTGTTTTCTCTAATGCAACAGTAATGAAAGGGAAAGGACTGTTTTCAAATGAACCTCAGCCCGAGAAACTGTCAAAATGATTGTTTTTCATCATAAAACTGGTTTCCTTCTTCAAGGTTTTAACAAGTCTTTCTCTGAATTTATATTAGTTCTGTTTCTTTTTAAAGAACCTGCACATGCTCAATGATTCAGTGATGTTTTACAAAAATATGAATATTCAAATATGCTGCATAATCACTTAATATTGTTGATTCATGGATTCAAAAGCAGTATGGCTAAATTCAAAAAGTGTTGCTTGTCAAAATGACACCCAGACCTCTCAGAACATGCTGTTGAGCTAAAAGCACAGTTTCATGCAGAATCATTATCAAGGAAAACAGAACAACTACTGTTAGACAAGCTCAAAAGAGTAAACATCAGTGGGAAATTTATTACAAATATTTGCAACTTATTTTTTACATTATGCACTGAATCATAGCATACAGCTATCTCTAAAGAAAACCAGAGGACCTCATCCTTCTTATTTTTGGTTTAGGAAATTTCTTTCCAATATATTGATTGGAAAGCAGCCAAAAGGTACTTTCTTTCTATGTTGAACCAGCAGGCATCTGTTAAAACTAACACTGTCCCATACATTGACATGACACAACCTGCTAGGTCATTATTCCCCTGTGCATTAAGAAAAGACCAACCAAAAATGTGAGCAGGTGCTGTGGTTTATAAGGACTGCAGACAGCATGATGGTAGAACTGCTAGGATACTGACTGCAGTACAAGCTGTGACATTTCCCTGACGCCGACCCAAGATTCTTTAGCAATGAGATGCAAGGAGAGGACTCTTCAAAAGGGCTTTGAATTGATGTTTGCTATTTTCATTAATGGTGTGTCTAGGCAAAGTCTTCCATGTATACATAGATCTGTGTATTACATCAATACAAAAGCAGTAATGTACTATAATGCAGAGCTGTTATCTGCCCAGACATTGTGACATAATAATAAATGCCAGTGTGTATTGGCTCAGGTCTGTCCTGCTTCTCTCATGGTCATTCCATACACCAGGACATGAGCCCAGTAGCACGAATTTGATCAGAAATGTGCAGTTCTTACTATTTGTAGTCTGTGGAAAATGCTGGAAATGCTGGAAAATGCAAATTCACTTCTGATGTCAGGGGTCAGCAGCATGCATATACAAACTGACCATGTATGTCAGTTTGTATATGCAAACTCCTTTTTATGCCAGCTGGGACACCCTTACCCCTGCCCTAACATGTGAGTCTCTAAGAGGAAAAGCATCTGTTTCTAGCTTTCTTTTTTTGGACACATAGTGGATAACATCTGGCATTCCTCCTTGATAAGGGCTGACTGTTGGTACAGGAGAAAACTCATATGTTTAATACTGGACAATGGTTGATAATTATTGGTTCCCATGTTAGAGTCACTCAAAGGTTGAAGGGCGGGTCATTGACGTCATGGGAGCATACAGACTGGAACCTTACACGATGTCTTACACTGCTAAACTTGTAGTAGCAGAAGAAGCTACAAAGAAGCATGACTGACGTTGTCATACTCTTAATGAGATTATACATCTAAGAACATTGAAAATACAGGATATCTGTGGCGCAAGTCACATCTGTTTCAGATGCCTCTGGGACGCCTCCCTGGGGAGGTGTTCCAGGCATGTCCCTGGAGGAGGCCCCGGGGAAGACCTAGGACATGCTGGAGGAAGTGTCCGGGGAGAGGGATATCTGGGTGTCCCCTGCATAGACTGCTGCCCCCGCGACCCGGCCCCGGACAAAGCGGAAGAAGATGGATGGATATCTGTCCTGATCTTGGTTGCTGTTGTCCTCTTCAACTTCTTCTTCCAACATGAACAACTCTTCCACTGGCTCTGACATCCTCCAACTCACTTCTACATCAAAAGGGGCAGCAGTAGCTCAGTAGGTAGACCCATTCGCCCACTAACTGGAAGGTTGGCGGTTCAGTCCCTGCTACCACAACTGCCTATCTCCAACATGCTTGACAACTGCAATACACTCCTCATCAGGATTCCTGGCAGGTGTCTACAAAAGCTGTAATATGATTAGACCTGTGCTGCTAGGGCCTCACGAGGGTGTGCAAAAATGAACACATCACACCCATCCTTCACTCACTTCATTGGCAATTTATTATTATTATACTGCCATTGTGTCCTTGGGCAAGACACTTGTGTTAGTGTTAGTGTGACTGTGTGTTTGATGGTGGTTCGAAAGGCTGTTGACAGTAGGGCTGCCACATCTCGGCCAGTCTGCCCCAGGGCAGCTGTGGCTACATAAGTAGTTTACCAATGCTGAGTGTGACTGAGAAGTGAATGAATAATGGACTAATGTGAAGCCTTTTGAAAAGCTTGTGCAATATAAATCAAATCCATTATTTTATAAAAGTGAGCATATGCAGCACTTGACTTAGTGGTTAGCACTTTTGCTTTACAGCTTCCCAGACTGTGTGGGGCCTTTCTGTTTGACGTTTGTATGTTCTCCCCATGTCTGGGTGGGTTTCCTCCCGGTGCTCCGGTTTTCCCCATCAACCTCAAAAGATGCACATTAGGCTGATCCTCCAGCTAAATACTCCTGACCAAGATCCTGCCTCAAGATCTGGAGTAGGGTTCACGGGCGCTGAACCGCGGCACCCACTGCTCCTGACAGGTTGCCCCAGTGGCATTGAAGGATGAGTCAGATGCAGAAAACTAATTTCCCTACGGGGATCAATAAAGTATACTTTACCTTTCCTTATATGTTTTGAGTGGTTGCATGTTAGCTGTGACTGCTGTTGTAATTGTGACAGACTTCTGCCCTGAGACATTTTCATTTTGTATCATGTGTGCTCAGAATATCAACCGTGTTTTATGGAGCGAGAATGCGTTAAGTGTTTTGCTAAAAGAGAAAGCGGGTGATATTTGCACCCATCAGCGGTAACATTTCATCTCATTAAACGGGCCTCTTTTAGCGTCTAACAATGCTATTTTGGTTGGGGCCATTTTCAGTAGCCGTCATTTAGTGCTAATGAGCCCATTCACAGTGACACCTTGTAATGTGGATTTGTGTTTAAACATATTTCTTCTTCTCCTTTTTTTTTTTTTTTTTCAGGTTTAAATGGAATAAACCTCGGCTAAACTGCTTCAAATCCTCCGTGAATGTCTCCACACCACAATAGCTGTCATCTCTAGCGAGCCATTCTGGGCCGGATCTGACAAACAGTTTTTTTGGGGCTGCTGTGACATTTAGCCAAGAAATCCCATCTGATCCATTGGCAAGCAGCGCACCAAACGGATGGCAAGACTTTTTCCACATCAAAAGAGGATGAGAGAACTGAAGTTATCACAGACTGTAATTTTGTGATAAATGAAAGTGTGGCTGGTCTGGAATACAAAACGTTGTAATCTTCCTCAACTGGACGCCCAAAAAACACGTCATAAATCCTGCCAATGCGTTTTCGCTCATCACAAGTAAAAGTGAAAAGTACTTGCCAGGGCTTATTATATTTTTCATACCACCGTGGCACAAAAGAGACACTGTTAGTAAGACTTTTTGTTACCACAAAAAGGCAAAACTGAGCCCTGAAAATCCTGTATATTTTTCATAATTGCAATGGTGGCTATTCTGGAATACAAAGCATTTTCTTCAACTAGATGGTTGCATTCACGTCGTAAAT
Organism: Bostrychus sinensis; assembly: GCA_020698575.1. Taxonomy (NCBI): domain Eukaryota; kingdom Metazoa; phylum Chordata; class Actinopteri; order Gobiiformes; family Eleotridae; genus Bostrychus; species Bostrychus sinensis. Next base: position 31,879,292 of record CM036239.1, read on the forward strand.
TGTGCCATAACACGTTTTATCACATCAAACTTGGAAACAGTAACAGAACGTTGGCATAGTGGGTAGCACTCACAGCAAGGAGGTCCCGGGTTTGATTCCTGGACCGTGTGGCATATTTCTGTGTGGAATTTGCATGTTCTCCCCGTGTCTGCGTAGGTTTCCTGCCAGGACTCCCCTGCAAAAATGATTGATATTTTGACAATTTTTTAGGTTTTATTGATAGGACAGGCTATAGTAGTAAATCAGGGAGAGAGCAGGGCAAGGCTGCAGTTGCCCTGCCTATGCGCCGCAGCTTTACCACTGAGCCATTCAGCACAGAGATTGGTCTTAGTAGGACTTTCCTGGTTGAAAAAAGGGCAAATTAATAAGATACAAATTAAAGGTGAAGAGTTCTTACCAAAAAGTATTTCCAAAATGCCTTTCATCGTGAAAACATAAATTTATAATAAAATATCAGGCGGACACAAGAAGCAGACTGATAGCAAGACTTTCTTCTAGCGCAAAAGAACAAGATAATCTGCAGTAACTAATGTTGACAAAGGCTGTATTTTTTTAATGGATACATGAAAGTGTGGCTTGTCTGTAATACAAGGCATTAACTTCCTTAACTGGATACCAGAAGAACAAGTCATTAATCTGGCCATCGTGTTTTATCAATATCAGACTTGCTAAAATTAAGACTGAAAAATACTCACCAACATTTTTCTCCCCAAGTCACAGAGGTACAAATTCACAAATCCTTTTCAGGCTGCCATTAAAATGATGCTAGAGCAAGAAACAGCTGGATTACCATTTTAAGTCACATGTACAGAACTAGACGCCTGCTAATTGCATCATAGTCATTAGTCATTCCAACTAGCCACTTTTGCCAGGTTAAATTTGACACTTGCAAAAAGATTCTCCTTTTATTTCTATTTTAATTGTTTGATACACAAAGCCCTTAAAGATAAAAAGGGCTATTCTAAAACTAGCTGTTCACATCAAGTGGAAAAACTAGTGAAAACTAATTGTACCACACTGTAATGAGCTGCATACTAGGCCTATTCTCTTTAGCCATTATATCAGCTAAATTATGGCTTTTCATAACAGTAAGTGGCTTATATCTTTTTAAAGCCACTTGCTTATGTCACCAGTGAGAAAATAACTGAATGATCCGGTCATGACATTTTTGTAGAAAGAAGCCAAAGTTGAGTTGGCAGAGTCCTTGAATACTTTACTTTTAATGGAAGCAAACATAAGAAAGCATAAGCCCAAGATGCTCACGCTCAAAGATGGTTGCTAATGGTCCCAACATGAGCTCTTTCTGTACAAACTGCACCAAGTCCTTTTACCCGGAGGTCGACATTGCCAAAACAGTGGTCATGGGAATTGTCATGGTGGTATTTTTTATTTTTGGTGTCCTGGGAAATATGCTGGTCATCCTGTCCGTGTTGTTCCACCACCACTGGCGCTCCGTGACACACTACTTCATTGTAAACCTTGCAGCTGCTGACCTGCTCCTCAGCTCTGCCGTGATGCCTTTTTCTGCCGCCTCTGAAGCTTTGGGACGCTGGGTTTTTGGACGTACGTTTTGCAGCGTGTGGGCTGCTCTGGATGTCCTGTGTTGCACCGCGTCAATACTCAGCTTGTGCGTGATCTCTATTGACCGCTACCTTGCTGTCAGCTACCCTTTACGTTATCCTGCTGTGGCAACCGGGAGACGATGCCTTGCCGCCGTCGCTTGCCTATGGGGACTTTCCGCAGCTATATCTGTTGGTCCACTTTTTGGATGGAAGCAACCCCAACCGGATGACGAAACAGTCTGTCAGATCACGGAGGAGCCCGGATATGCCTTATTCTCAGCTCTTGGTTCATTCTACATACCACTTGCTATAATCTTGGTCATGTACTGCCGGGTGTACACGGTAGCGACCCGGGAAACAAAGAGTTGGAGGAAAGGGAGCAAAGGCGAGGATACAGAAGGGGTGACGCTAAGGATACATCGAGGCCACGCTGCTCATACGGACAAACAGGACAATGTGAAGCATAAGCGTGCCTCCTTCGTGCTGCTGAAGATGCTGAAGTTTTCCAGTGAGGAGAAAGCGGCAAAGACTCTGGGGATCGTTGTTGGGTGCTTCGTTCTCTGCTGGCTGCCATTCTTTCTGGTTTTACCCATTGGTACGTACCACTTCTAAACTGTAATCTTGATAGGACAGAAATTGCTGACTTAGCCTACATATTATCTGTACTTTTAACTATTCATTCATGTTCTTCCGCTTATTCTCCTTCCTTATCCTAGTATAAGCTTATCCTAGTATAGGCCTTAGATGGGGTACACCCTGGACAGTGGCCAGTTAGTCGCAGGGCTGTCACTGAGAGACATATAAAGACAAAAAAAACATTCACTTACAGGGCAATTTGGAGTTACCAAACACATGCATGTCTTTTGATGGTGGGAGGAAGCCAGAGTAGACCCCACAGGACCTGCAGACTCCACTCACTTTGTAGTATTTGACCCTTAAAATAATTTTCAAACAATATTTAGTAATAGAATAACTCTTAACAGGATGAAATTCTCCTCCCCTGAGTACTTCTCGTTTTCGTTCTCTATCACAAAAAAACTCAAGGCAGCAAGAAGGTCACTCTACAAGTTACTAATAAAACGCCAGCAAAATGTTGCAGCAAACTAAAACACAGACATTCCCTTTGTCATTAGGCAAGGCAAGGCAAGGCAAGTTTATTTGTATAGCACAATTCATACACAGAGCAATTCAAAGTGCTTTACAGAAAATAAAAGGCAAATTTAAAAGTACAAAACACAATTAAAACAATAAAATCAAATTTAAAGAGTATAATTAAGAATCAATTTAAAATTAAATTAAAAGAGAAGAGTGCAGATAAAACACTTTCAGTTGGCATATGCACAGTTAAAAAGAACAGTTTTAAGTCTGGACTTGAACATTGTCAGAGTAGAGGCCTGTCTAACATCGTCAGGAAGACCAGACTCTGTTCCAGAGTTTAGCTGCATAAAACTTAAATGCTGCTTCACTGAGTTTAGTCCTGACTCTGGGCACCAGCAGAAGACCTGTCCCTGAGGTTCTCAGAGTCTGAGATGGTTCATATGGGACCAACATGTCAGAGATGTACTTTGGTGCTAAGCCATGGAGAGACTTGTACACAAGCAGAGATGTTTTAAAGTCTTTTCTCTGAGCAACAGGAAGCCAATGCAGAGACCTGAGGACAGGACTAATATGGTCATACTTCCTGGTTTTGGTCAGGACCCGAGCAGCAGCGTTCTGGATGTACTGCAGCTGTCTTACAGCTCACTTAGTGAGTCCAGTGAGCAGACCGTTACAGTAGTCTAACCTGCTGGAGATGAACGCATGAATAAGTCTCTCTAGGTCTGGTTTAGACAGTATACCTTTGATTCTGGCAATGTTTTTGAGATGGTAAAATGGTGATTATGTTATAGATTTAATGTGACTGCTGAAGTTCAAGTCAGAGTCCATGATTACCCCGAGATTTCTAACCTGACTGTAGGTTTTAGTGAAAGAGACTCGAGGTGACTACAGACACCTTGTCTTTGTTTCTGTGGGCCAAAGATGATTATTTCAGTCTTGTCTGTGTTTAGCTGGAGACAGTTGTTTCTCATCCACTCATTGATCTGTTGGATGCAGTGACAGAGTGAATCCACAGGTCCATATTCATCTGCTGTCAGTGAGATGTAAATCTGAGTGTCATCTGCATAGTTGTGGTAGGATATGTTATTGCTGCTTATTAATTGGCCTAAAGGGAGCATGTAAAGATTGAACAAAAGAGGTCCCAGGATGGACCCCTGGGGCACTCCACAGGTCAGGGCCATTTGGTCTGAAACACAGTTACCGATTTCAACAAAGTACTTCCTGTCTTCAAGATAGGACTTACGCCATTTTAGGGCAGTACCAGAAATCCCTACCCAGTCCTCTAATCTTTGTAACAGGATCACATGGTCTAGGTCTGGGTACCATTAAACAAAATCTTTGTGCTATCAAACAAAAAGTTACAATTCTCCCGGTTTAGAAAAAATAATTCATTCAATTTTGATTCAATACCTAGATTTTTTGCATGCATGAATCAAATAAATAAATCATACAAGCGACTGGTTTTGACTTACAGCTAAGATTTTTTCTCCATTATTATTGTGTTTTATGATTATAGAAGATGAATTAGCACGCTATAGGTATCATAAAAAGTATCGCTTAGGTACTGATATGATACTGATAGGACTAAACCAGGACTAAACCAAGACTGAACTAGGACTAAACCTCAAATTTGAAACCCGGAGTAGGAGTAACGCAGTAACTCCCAAAATTAACCTAAATCAGGACTTGAACTGCAAAAGACTCCTGAGTACCACCAGAGGAAGTCTGACACACACCACAGTTTGAGGTTTTTCAAGGACTTCATTTTGAAAGGAGTTATGAAAGGTGCTGTTTGTGTGACCCGTGTATGTGTACAAAAGGCCAAAACACACAGAGACGAGCAATATTTTCAAGAATACTTCCAATGCATGGACATGGCACTGGTCAGACTGTGACTGCTGTGGCTTGGACCACTTGGAAGAAATTGGTTGGGTTAGTATGTGGATAAATACAATCCAGTGCTCCCACTGAAAAAAACAACAACAATGTGAAAGTACTTATTTTCTTCAAAGTGCAAAATTGTGATAAGCCCAAAGTATTGGTTGGTTTAGGTTCAAACAAGGACACAATCAAACTTTAAAGCAAAGCAATACAGCGTCAACCTTGGGCAATGTTTTCCTATAAAATGCTGTTTTGCACCTGCTGTCATTTGAGGTGAGATGGTGCTCAGATCATGAAGTGATCTCTTATGAAAGAATCACTTTTGTTTGCAAAGAACTTTTATGTTTAATCAGAGACAGAGAAAAAAATGTTTATACCACTGGGATTTGGCAAGTTTCTTCAACTTCAAACATTGAGAGTTGGTAGGCAGTGAAGCTAAAGAATAAAAGCTGGATAAATGAAAAAGGCAACATGTACTTAAGGAGCATTATCAAGATATCTCAGCTCATCTTAGAGAAATCGAATTAGTGTGATTTCAGGCAGATTACAAAATTACAGTAATTTTGAAAGTTCAGTTTTAGTCAAGCTAAGGTAATAATCCTATTTACTCATTATACCTAAGCGGCGGTGACTAACAAGAGTCAGGCAGAGTACACCCTGGACAATGGTGGTGGAAGGTGGACAGTACCCCACAGTAACACAAGGAGGGCATGCAGAGTCCTCTCAGAGAGCTCGCAATTTGGCTGACCTGGGGTACAATTAATATATTCACCATAATTTAAAAATATATATATTTTGATAAAAACTCAATAAATCCCATCCACCTCCCTAAAAGACACAGGAACTGAAATTTGAATGACTGCCTTCCATTCAGAGAAACATACAGTATAAAAGTGTGGTTTCATGTGAATTAAATAAAGCAGTTTAAATTCTCAAAAATGTTAATATGTTACATGGTCTAAGATAAGGCAGATATAGTGAAAGGTAGTTTTCCTTTACTAGAGAAGACTGCACTCTGACCTTTGATTAATATGCTTGACATCAGGGGCAGAGAGGAGGGGAAAATGTAAAATGCCACTTCTATTATGTGCAGTACCCCAATTGGCTGGCGAGCGAGTTAATCATGAGACAATTATTGCAACCAGTTGGCTCTAACAATCGAGTAATTAAAATGATTGCTGCTGGTAGTAATTCCACAATAATAGGCTCTATGTTGTTTATTCATTTCCTTTTCTCAAATGAGCAATGACAACAGAATCAGTGTAAATCTTTTTTTTTTTCTTTTCTTTCTTTTTTTTCTTTTTTGGTGGGGTTGGTGGGGGGTGGGGTGTATATAGGATTGGGAATGAATACATTAGAGGGGCAGCTCATGTTAGACGTTTAGGAGATAAAGATGAGATGGTTTGGGACTGCCAGAGTCCTAGAGCAAGACAAAAGTTGAGGTTTATGGTGATTGATGCTAGTCTAAGAAAAGATGAATGAATGGATGTGAGAGTGAATGTTTGTCTGTCTGTGTATTTCTCTGTGTCAGCCCTACAACTAACTGGCCATTGGGTGTATGCCGCCTAAGGCCCATAGTTACTGGGTTAGGCTCCAGTCACTCCTGCGACCCCTAATGGGATAAAGCAGAAGAAGATAGATGAATGAAACACTTACATAAAAGGAGTTTGCTCATAGCTGGCCAAGACTACCTGCTGCAGTATCTCATGGGGTTCCTATTTTGAGGGCTGTGTCAGTTCACACAGGAGATGGCTTCACAGCACAGCCACATGGGTATGGTGTTTGTCACAGTGATGTAACTGTCTGGAAATACTGTCTTATAGATGCTGGCCCTTCAGAACTACCATGTAAAAAGCAGTGCATGAACAACCTCAGTAATAAAACATTGTTGGGACACTGTCTAAAATATCTAAATAAATAGATAAACAAAATGTAAAATGTTTCATGAAACCATATTTTGTTAGCAACATAACATTAACATAACATTTTCTATTTGAGGGCAGCAAAACATTTTAAAAAACAAAGGGTCAAAGCAACATAGAGCTGGACAAAGAGAATATTTTGCAACTATTTTTTTTTATGGTCTTGGTCTTGTCTCGGTCTCAGCTGCAGTTTTACTGGCTCTTGGTCTCAAAACCAATTTTACTCGGTCTTGTCTCATTCTGGGATGTGGCGGTCTCAGAGATTTTATTTACCAAATATTATAGGAAAATGCTATTCTTCATAATTTTGGAGTAATTAGTTTTTTTGCATTAGAAGAACCAGGAAAATGCTCTGTCTCTGTTTGTGGAGTCTGTTGCATTAGATCATTAAAATAATAATTTATGTATTTGGACCTTTTTTTTTTTTTTTTTTTTTTTTACTTTGCCCTTTTTATTTAGTGTTAGTTCACAGGGTTTGGGCTCAGTTCTTAAAAGTCTCGGTCTAGACTCAGTCTCAACTCTTGAAAGTCTCAGCCTTGTCTTGGTCTCGGTTTACTCTGGACTTGGACTGGTCTTGGTCTCGATTAGTACGATCTTGACTACATCACTACTAGCTATAATCTGTGGCGTGGCTAATTGTGTTCAGAGAAAATGACTTCTGGAAGTGTTCCTGATTCATGCAGTCAATTTCCAGAACAGGATAATATCTGTTTTACATCCAATAGCTGCCCTCTGCTGCCCTGTGCTGGTCTTTTCACCTGTTTCTTTATGACCCTAGTAGAATACTTATTAAAAACGTTTTCTTTCAGTCACATTTTTAAAGGTTGTAAAAGGTGACCAAGATTGGTTTAAAAATATGAATAAAAGCTAAATATATATTCCCTTTAAATTGGGGTTGCTTGCCGTGTGGCATGCAGAAATATTTCCATAAGATTCAAGATGCAACGGTCCTTAATGTTTGCTTCTCTGCCACTTGGCACTGTGTTAAACCTGCGTTTGCAATCTGACTCCAGCAGCTGCCTTGTGGCTCAGTGGTGAGAGGTTTTCTATTCCCTGGAGAGTGTGGTCTCACAGACACTCACTAACACAGGCAATTAGAGAAATAAATGCATGGAATAAATTATAGCATATGCAAAAAGCTAAATAAGTAAATAAAGTTTTGTATGCATATTAAAATTAAGACCAAGTGCTATGTGAGCAATGGGCAAGGGCTGCAAAAATCATTATTGTCAGCTATCAGGAGATTAAATTCAGCAGCACCAATTCCGTACATTTTAGAGACTCATCATTTAAAGGTACTGTAAGCAGCATGCGCTCATACTGGTTTAAAAACTGTACTGCAGTCTAAATCAAACAGTGAGCTCTTTTGCCAACTGGTATGTAGCTCTTCTGTTAGCTGTGTCCACAACTGCTGCATGTACAGATTGGCCTGTGTGGCAACCTTAGCATGGAGCTTTTTCAGCTTTTTCTGATTAGACAATTGAGATGTGAGGGTTTTAGAAGCAAAACAAAAAATGTAAACATAAACAACTTGGCCCTTATGTAAAATACTTTTTTCTAATTGTGAATAAATCATCTGTACCATTGTTATCAGTAAAACTAATATTTGACTTGAACATCTTTACATCATACATGGGGGGACACATGTGGGTGATTTTTAAGAAATATAAAAAAAATATACTGCTCATAGCACCTTTAATGACACAAAGTCTGCTCATGTTTACTGTAATATGGACATTAAATTGACTAAAGGGGACATATCAAGCTTGTATTCATATTTTCAACATATCGTCACCTCTAGAACAGCAACACATTTTACATTAACTGACTAAAAAATAACATTTTTAATACGTACTCAGATGGTGCCATAAACACAGAGGTGAAGAGACTAGCGATAGGTAGTTAGGTTCTGTCACATACAATGTGAAAACGCCAAGGTTAAAACTTTCAGTGAAATCAGTGAAAGATAAACCTTACCCTGTCTGAATTGTGCAAAAAAAAAAAAAAAAAAAAAAAGTGCATTCATAAATATGCATAAATAACAACAATTTAAAAAAAAAAAAAAATGCTCTCATAAATTTGACTAAGTGCAGTCCATACACTCAGTGGTTACAAAAGGTCAATACATAAAGCTACAATTCAGAGCTGTTCATTAGGTGTACTGCCTGAGGAAAAACAACCTCTTATTTAGTCTTTCAGTTTTGGCCTGCAGAGAGCCAAGCCTCTTTCCTGCTTTCCTTATACAGAACTTCTAATAAATTTCCTCAGGGTACAACAGAGAGTTAGTTACACTCATTTTGACATAACAAAAAAAGCACTTCACTTCCTTAAACATTTAAACATTTACAAAATATAAAATAACTGTGAGGAATCAGTGGAAACAGAGCTGTACACCAATTTATTTGGATATTTGGATTGGTCATTGCTTCCTAGACAGAGGTTCAACTCTGTTTCCACTAATTCCTCTCAGCCATTTTTAATTTTGTAGTAACATGTAACACTCTGCCACACTCTGCTGGTCTCCTCACCTGTTTCTTTATGGCAGTAGTCAAGTAATTACTGGAAATTCCTTCATATAGTCACATCATGTTTTTTTAAAGGTTGTAAAACATGCTGTAGCTCTAGAGGTGACCAAGATTGGTTTGAAAAGATGAAAGCATAATATAGGCCCTTAAACCTTTTCAATGTATATTTTCTTTCTCATGCTAGTTACAAAAACAAAACCTTTTATGAAATCTTGTGAAGAAAAATGGTATTCCTACTTGACGTTTACCCACAGCTTTTAGAGACAAGCAGTTTAACAAGAGTAGGGCTATGGATTGGGGGGTTGGGGTAACCACAGAGCTATCAAACTACTGTCACATCTATTCAGGCATTATTATAAGTGATGTTTTAGACATTGCAAACTCTTTTTCTTCTTCTTCTTTCTTTTAAGAAGACAGTGAAGATTGAGGTTATCTTTGGGAGTCAAAAGAATGGATAGAATTAGAAATGAGTAGTAACTCATATCAGATGTTTTGGAGATAAAGTCAGACTGAGATGGTTTTGACATTTACAGAGGTGTGATAGTTGGGTTGAAGGAGGTTAAAGCTACCAGACAGAAGTCCTAGAGCAAGACTAAAGAGTAGGTTTATGGATGTGGTGAAAGAGGAGGCGAAGTTAGTTGGTGTGAGAGAAAAGGACATAGAGGATAGGGTGAGATGGAGGCAGGTGATTTTCTGTTGTGACCCTAAAGGGAACAACTGGAAGTAGGACAGGACAGTGAAGTAGTGACTGGAAATCATGGGGGAGAGAGACACTTGGTTATTTTTTATTGTTTTTTTTATGTTGTTGTTTTTTTTTTTTATCTATTTGTATGATGCTAATTCTGTCAAATTCTTCCATTTTACACCTGTACTTGCTGTTCTTAAATGCTGATGCTAACTTGGATGGTTATTCCTTATCTTTGTAAAGAACTTCAGTGCAAGTTAGTTTAAATGTGCTAATGAAATAAAATTGCTTGGCTTGGCTAAATCCTTGGAGTCTGGATGACACCATGGTGAGCTTTAGCTGTTCTGTATATGCACAACATGCTCTACCAACTGAGACACTTTTTTTCTTCATATTGGTGTCTTGGAGTGTCAGAAAGGTTAGTGCTCTTGCCTTCCAGAGAGGAGGTCGTAAGATCCATCTTCAGGTCAGCCATAACAGGATCTCTCTGGCTGGAGTCTGCATGTCCACCCCATGTTACCGTTCAGTCCGTACCATCCTGGTTTAAACTGTCAGCAGTCCTCAAAAGTATCTAACAGACCTCCGCATAAAGTAATGGAGAACTCTTCAACAACCCTCATATGTGACAAGTATTTTCCTGCCTCAAAAGGTCACCACTTTTAGGATAGTTTTCCAATTGGCACTTAATTGAACCCAAACACTTCCTTGCTGTTACGTAACCTCTTTGAAGTCTGCACTTAACTCTCTCCATACTTACACTTAGGAAATGAAATGTATACAGTTGTACAGATAGGATCTAGACTGGGAATATGCAGGATTTGAACAGTATTAAAGGCCAGACATAATGGAACCTTAAAGATCAGGAATAAAGAAGGGTTTGTTGTACCCAGAAGTGGAAAGAAGCAACATATTTTTGACGGCAGAGTGGGTAATAGCAGGAGTAGTGGTAATAGGTGGCAAAGTGGTTAGCACTGTTGCCTCAAAGCATGAATGTCCCAGGTTAGATTCTGAGACTGTGTGCAGCCTTTCTGTGTGTGAGGTTTGCATGTATTCCCTGTATCTGGATGTTTTTTGCTTTTTTTTTCTTGGATGCTCTGGTTTCCCACATCAACCTAAAACATCTCCTCCAGCCAGGTGCTCCTGACCTGGATCCTGGCTCAGATCTGGTCCACTGCTTCTGACAGGTTGTCCCGACAGTATTGAAGGATGGGTCAAATGCAGAGAACAAATTTCCCTGCAGGGACAATAAAGTATACCTTACCTTAGAAGCAGTAGTAGCACTTGTAGAAATAAGAATATGAACGTTTCTTTTGGTCCGTACAGATACAAATCACCATTAAATAAGCAAATGCTACTGGTAGTATTAGTGCTTAGAGGTTGTGAGATCGATCCTTGGTACAGGTTTAGTTTGCATTGTAAAATAGAGTACAAAGCATCCCAAAACAACTCATGTAAAGTGAATCTCTGCAGTCTGAATGATGAGAATGCTGTGTTGATTATTATCTACAACTGCATGACTTTAACCTCATGCACAACTAGATATAATGTCACAATAGATAAGTGAATAATAAATAAATGTGGTGCAAAGAGCTGTGAATGATGGAAAGCAATCTTTGACTGCCTTTTATAGCAGCAGTATTTGTTTGTACTTGGGGATTTACTCTTCTTATTTCCAATTTATGCCAATGCAAGTGTTAAATGTTTGCTTCAAATACAATTTATAACTCATATAAGACCAATCAGCAGGTCTGCAGCAGGTTTCAATCCTCCTTCACCCCTGCAGTCCTCTGATTAGTGAAAAAGAGCTATCTTTTTTATCCTTTTGAAACACATAACCAGCTCTGGTTAAGTTTAGACGTTCTGTTTAATTTTCTACAGAGATCTGCCTCATAGAAAGTTATACCGTACAGTTTTGTGATACTGAAAGCCTAGGTTCAACTCCAATGTTAGCTCACTGACCCTCTAATCCTATTTCATACTACAGGGCCCTTGTCTGGCACTTACACCAATCAGGCATAACATTATGACCCCCTGCCTAATATGCCTCATGTGCGTATTCTGACAGCTTTTCATTAGAACCAGCAATAACTTCTTTAGCAGTTTGAGCTACAGTAGCTCGTCTGTTGTATTGGACCACACACGGGCCTCAGCCTTCACTCCCCATGGGCATATCCTGTCGCCGGTTCACCTCTGTTCCTTTCTTGGGGCCACTTTTGATAGATCTTGACCATTGCAGACCAGGAACACCCCTCAAGAGCTGCAGTTTTCACACTTGTCAGACTTACTCAAATCCTCACAAATGCCCATTTTCCCTGCTTCATAACAAATTTGTGAACACTAAAACTTTTGCTGGAGTTTGCTGGAGCCTGCTTGACATCCTATATTTTCTTTAGGTTTGTTCTACCGCATAAACAAGAGCATGAGATAAGCACTAAGACGTCTGGAAAAAAAATTTAAATCACATTCTTGGGATTTTCACAGAGGATGTGACCCCGCTGTGACCACTGAAATCTGTCTTTTCTTCTTTTAAATTATTTCACGTAGCACTTTGTAATGTCACCGTCGAAGGCTGTCTGACTCGAAACCAGACAGGAGATGAATGAATGTGTGGAAATTAAAAAGTGTTTTGCAGACATAAGGTATTCACTGTTTAATGTATTTTTTTTTTCTTTTTTTTTTTTATAGAAGCAAAAGCAAGGCTGTTGTAGGATGCTGAAGCGCAACCACATAAAAGCTGCATTTGTATGGTTTTTAACTTATATTTATGGCACATTATCTGAGTCACTTTTTGTAGTTAGTTTAGACTTTGTTTTTTTTTTTTAACATGCATACATACATACATTATACACATTACCAATTCCTGCTACTACACCTTTAAACTGAGAAGGAGACTCTCACCAAATAGTCCATGATGCCAGCCTGCTGCATACTTAGTTCAAATAGTAGTTGCAGCTCTTTAGAAACCTCCTTTACTTTTGTATTTTACATACCACTTGGGTTTGTAATAATGAGTTAGATTTACTTGAATAACTTTTTGATTAAATTGTACTTCTAAGCCTATTGCAACACACTTCTTTCTTTCATACAGAAGAAACTCAACATTTAATCCTGGGCTAACCAGTAGCTAGTTTCTCTACAGCATTGATACTGAATGAACAAACTAACTAACAAAACTAAAACAAGATGCAAACTCAACAGCGCTGTGATTAGTCTTGTTACCTCAGGCTCATAGTAGCCCGGGAAGCTTTAGCCACTCACCACTCCAGATAGGAATAGAAAATTAATAAATGTGTCTTTTTTTCTTTTTTGGGGAACGGCACACAGACATGGTACAGGGGTCTGCCAAAGGACTTCCAATAGCCATCATTTTAGTGGAAAAAGTGCCTCCAGTTGTTCTGCTGCTCCAATGTGCCATTCTTCAAAAGCAGGCACCCTGTGTCACCTAATAGTGGCAATCAGCCATTTATCCATGATTACCCCATTAAACCATAGAGGGTAACGATACTGGAAGTCTGGTTTCCCTTATTTGAGAGTAAGGCGCCAGTGGTTTGCCAGCTTCACAATGACAAAAGGCTCTATGAAAACACTGCCATCTTTCAGGCAATCACAGCTTCTTTCTCCTCTCTCTGTCTACAGCATCTGCGGCATTAAAAACTGAGCCCATCCAAGACATTCTTTGGACTGTCACACTCAGACAATACACATCATGACACTGCAAGCCATTTAAACAACAGTTAAAACAGAGGCAAGTAACTCAATAGTAAAGTAGTTCTTAGTACAATTTCAACCTTTGCCAGTAACTACCGGCCTTAAGCCTGGGACACACCGGGGCGATCATCGGCCGTTGGGTGTGGTCGGATGGTTTGACGCGGTCGGCGACGTGAGTCTGTTTGGTATGTTCCGCACCATCGGACATAGTGGGACACTGCTGGACATAGTTCTGGCTGATTGAACATGGCCGTTGTGTTCAATGAGCGCTCTGATTGGCTGTGTCCCGTTCACAATTTGTCAAACAGCTCGAGTTTAACATCAAAATATAAAGAACTTTCTGTTCTACAACTACTTCATTATGTTTCCCACATCTGTGATGGTAATGTGCAGCAGTTAGCTTACCTTAGCTTGTAGCCTTGTACAGATAAAAATATAATCCTCCTCTGAGGCAAACAGCTGCAATAATTCAGTCCTTTTTATTCATTACTGTGATCATACCAGTTTAATCTAATGCATATAATTATTATTGACTGATAAATACTTGAGTTAAACAAGTGTGTGTTGCAGAGTTTTATTTATTAGAGTTTAAATAACTGCAAAGTTTAGTGACTAGCGCCGCCTGCTGTTGTAAATAGTTATTACGTTTTGCACATGCGCACTGCTCGGTCGCGGGTCGCCTCGCCTCTGCTGACAGTGGTCGGGCGTTGGGTTGGTGTGTCCCAGGCTTTAGGAGGGGCACACTCAGGACAGTGGCCAGTTAGTCGCAGGACTGACACAGAGACAAACACAGACACAGACAGGCAACCATTCACTCTCACATTCATTCACCATTGGTGATTTAGAGTCACCAGTTCACCGAACACATGCATATCTTTGAACAGTGGGAGGAAGTCTGAGTACCCGGAGAGTAACATGGGGAGGACATGCAGATTCCACCCAGAGAAAGTGTGTGACAGCCGACAATCGACCTCACAACCTCCTTTTTAAAATACTGTTAAGGGAAAAGAAGGTCAGAAATCTTTGTGACAGGTTCACGTTCTTTTATTTCTATTCATTTATTTTAAAAGTCCCTTATTCTGCTAAATTGACTTTTTGAGCTTTTTACCGTGTTATAATGTTTGCACCTCAAAAGCATACCTGTATTTTCTTTCATTCCTGCATGTTTGAGTAATCCTGTATGCTGCCTCTATGTAGACATGTCAAATCAGGAAGTGCTTCTATGCGTTTCTTAAATTGCCATCACTATAAAACAGTCATTCATCTACATATTAGCGTCAAGTTGCTAATAGCCATGCTAAATACCCATTTTATGTTCTGTCCAGTCGCCAACGCTAGCAGCAGGGGTGACATACACCTAATCCAAGCGTTCTTTGCAAAGTCAAAGTAACAGCTCCCCAAATTAAGATATTTTCCATACCTACTGTATACATTATTTTAAGGTATAAAATGTAAAATATGAATGCTCAGTCAGTAAAGACACTTGCCCACTAACCCGAAGGTTGGTGGTTCAAGTGCCGCAACTGGCAATGCATACTGTTATTGTGTCCTTGGGCAAGACACTTCACCCACCTCGCCAATATGAATGTGACTGTGTTTGGAGGTGGTCGGAGGGGCCATAGGCGCAAAATGGCAGCCACACTTCCGTCAGTCTGCCCCAGGACAGCTGTGGCTACAGAGGTAGCTCATCCCCCGAGTCTGACTTGGGAGTGAATGAATAATGCACCAAATTGTAAAGCGACATTGAATGAATAACATTAATGCATTATTATTATTAAAGATGTCCAAGACTATTTCCAAAAGCCTGAAAAAAGCATAATATAGGACCTTTAATGTGACAGTATGTACCAGTTTCTTTTCCACATTGTATAACTGACATATGTAAATCTTTTAAAATTTTATTCTCCTTGTGGATACTGATTCTGGTATGCTTTGTGATATTGTTATTAAAAATCATGTTAGTTTTATCTTTATCCATCTATGACTCACACCATCTGTGATTGGCATCCTCTACATTTATCCAGGCTTGGGACAGGCATAAGGAGTACACTGACTTGTGACCCATTGTGGCTGGATTAGGATTACACCATCTGTTCACAGGAAAATACATTTTATCAGCGATAGTATGCACAGACAGGGTGAACCTTTGTGTGTCTAAATGGATGCAGAGTTCATGGACTCCTACAGACATCCCATGATGTTTTGAATGAAGCAAAATCCCAGACCTTTTCATGACATCCATCACAGCAGAGACACTTCGGGTAGGCGTCCCGTGCTCCCATGCTGCTCTTCAAACTGTTCCTCCACACAACCTCAAGAGGAACACGGAGAAATTCAATTATGACCAGCTAAACAGAACAAATAAAAGAGCATGTCGGGCCGATTGGGTTTCCACTGTGCGGCGAAATGGGATGAGACCCACTACTGGTGCCATATATATGAAAAGCTATTATAGATAACAAGTGTGGGGGTCTAATGGCCTGTGATGTGATGAAGCCATGTCCACACACATCTTGCAGGGCTCCCAGGACACCCATGGGTGCACCGTACTTATGCATTTCAATTAAGACAGACAGCTCTCAGGCGCGAGACTCTGAAAGATCCAAAAATGATTGGATTTTTTTTTTTCATATGTGCTGTGCTGCAGATGGGAAAGCAGGGAATTGGCGGTGCTGCTCCTGGTGGTCACCATCTTTTGAAGATGAAATGTCACAGCTGCTTACTAAGCACTAAAACCTGCCTGTACCTCAGAGATATACGGCACTGCAGTTCCCTTACAGAGAAATCAGCACCAGTTATACTCTTCTTATTACAAATGCTTAGCTGGGGTTTTTCAGGCCAAGAAGTCCAAGCAGTGAATCACAGACAATATAAAAAAGTGGTGTTTTTGATTTTGCATTTACCACCCTTGGATAATCTTTGTCTGCATTTACTGCTGCAATCAGAAATATTCAAACCCCCTCAGAGACTTTAAAGATCAATTAAATCTTTTTGAACAAGACAAAAAGATCCTGGGATATTCTGGATTGGCCTTCACTGTCTTCAGATTTAAAAAGAAAGGTGTAAGAAGCTTGTTAACAGTGACCCAAAACATTTGTTAGACGTGATAAAAGTGACAGGATTCTCCACAAAGTACTTGAGCTAAGGGCTGAATAATACTGCCCTGTATTTAAAGAGTCTTTTTTTTTTACTTGAAAGTTAGGTCAAAATAACTCAAATACAATACAAATTTTTGTTTTTAATTAGTTTTTTTGTCATTCTAATTCTAATTTTCTAATTCTATTCTAATTTTTTTTTTCATTCACATCATTATAATGTCAGTTGGATGGAACAAGAGACTTAACCTTTTCCTAAACCTCAAACATCGCCGATCTCTATTTCATTTTTTTCATCACCGATGTAATGCACCTTTCTAATATTGCACAATGTTACTCATGCATCAGACTGCAGGTTGTAAGAAGATTACTCCAGCCACTTTTTCTTTAATGAGCTTAAATTTAATTATGAAATTGTAAAATATCTCAACCTTTGTTTCAACATCTAATATGTTTTTTATGTTTATTGTGAATAAAATATTTGAGATTTGCAAATGATAGCAAACTGTTTTTTACTTGTCGCACAGTGTCCCTGCTTATTTTGATATGGGGTTCTAAATGAAACCTGTTTCTGTGGATGAACCTGTTCCACACATGATTAACAAATCAGCTACAACAAGGAGTATGGTGGCAAAGTGGGCTGCACTCACAGCAAGAATTATTGGATTATTCATTTAGTCCTCAGTCACACTCAGTGATAATGAGCTACTTCTGTAGCCATGGCTGTCCTGGGACAGACTGATGGAAGTGTGGCTGACAATCTGTGCCTACAGCTGCTCCGACCACCACCAGACACAGCCAGACTGATACATACATAGGTGGGTGAATTGTCTTGCCCAAGGACAGGACAACAGTATGCAATGCCAGTAGCATGGATCAAACCGCCAACCTTCAGGTTAGTGAACAAACAGCTCTGCCAGCTGAGCTACTGCCACCCCAATGGGTCCAGGACTCCCTTGCAAAAGAGATTACAGACAGAGTTACAGCTAATAGTAATAAAGTACAGGTTACACTGGTACATTAAGATGCTCTTATAGCACTTACAGCACAGGTAAAGCAGCTTTTATTATAAGATTTTAAGATTATAAGACAAACAAACTAACCGGTGCTGGTGAAAACACAGCCTCTTTGGCAGACATAATTAGTCTGGTCTCTGTGGATTTGGGTCAGACTCGGATTTACAGCCTCCTGAACGGAAAAAAGTCAAATGAGACACACACAAAAAAATAAAATAAAATAAAATAACACACACAACCAGTCAGTAATTAATTTTCAGCTCATTCAGACCAAAAATCCTCACACCCTGGATTTACACTGACTACACTGGTACTGTGTTCTGTGAGCTGCATGTGTCAGAGTTGATAGTCACAGTCACAGTTAATAGAAGCTGCTGTGGTCCTGTCTCTAATGCTGCTCAGCAAGCCGTGTCGCAAACAACTCTTTGGTCTGTTTTTGATGGACAAGCCTTATTGAAAAAAAAAAAACACTGAAAAAATACAAAATAAATGCTTTTTGTTTATGGCAGCCTTTTTATTTCTTGCATAGTCATTCTGCCATTTTCCTGCATTTTTAATTTTTTTATAAATGTCTACAGCCTCACAACATTTTTTTTATACATATAAAGTGATAGACTATTTTGATTTAATTTAATTTTTTGGTCCAGTGTTTAGGAACCATTGCCTGGCCAACCAGCCCCACCTACTTTATTTTCGAACGCAGCAGCAGAGTCTGGATCCCCAGCCATAGAGGGTCGTCTCCAATCAACTCACTGGATACCGACCAATCACAGCCGTTTATCTAAAGTTCATCTTTGGCTAATACAGAGCAAATTGAATAACTTCTTCCTCTAGATTAGCAGTGTTTAGTGCCTTTCTTCACCTGTTGGTTCTGCTGAAATCAGCATTGTTATTCAATCCTCTGTGGGATTTTTTTCTTTATCTTTTTGCCATTTTAACAACAGTAAAGTCCTGTTGACGTCTGAAGTAATGACCACATTGAAACAAACTGATTTTTCCACAAGACTTTGTACAACTGGCTTTTTTTATGTTGTCCCCATTCAGAAATAAGTACAGTTACTAATAATACAACTTTTTCTGGTGTTTTATGGTAAAACCGGCAACAGTGTGTCATGTTTGTTTTGGATACGGGTCAGTTGCATGCTGCTTATGCCGTGCTAATGGTTTCTCTGATTGGTTAATCCGCTTGTGATTGTTTCTCCCACAGAAATGAAACTCAGGCGAAGGGTCACCAGACTAACTTCTTTGTATAGAACAGGAAAAGAGTTTGTCTCACTGGCCAGGCTATGGGAACCAGAGAATATCAACTGAATTTGGCAACATATGAAAAAGGGAACCACAAGTTGAGATGATGTCATGTTTCTGTCTCTGTTTTTTTGTAGTCTAATACCTTGTCCCCTTGTTCCCTGTAGGCTCGATCTTCCCATCGTGCAAACCCTCCGAGACAGTCTTCAAGATTACCTTCTGGCTAGGCTACTTCAACAGCTGCATCAATCCCATCATCTACCCCTGCTTCAGCCAGGAGTTCAACAAGGCCTTCCAGCACGTCCTTAGGGGGCGCTGTCTGCGTACAAGCCCCCAGACTTCCATACCAACCTCTGCCTACACTCCCACTACCCCAGCCCTGTCCCCTCAGTCCCGGGACACTTCAGCCTCACCGTGCTATTGCTGCTGCTGCTGCTGCTGTGGGGCGACCAAAACTCAATCCCAGAGTAAGATTTTACTCAAGACTTGGTGCTTCTCAGATAGACAGACGCCAGTGCCCCAGGACTCTTCTAGTTCACCCAAAGTATTGCAGGTTTCAGTTGGGACATCTGGAGAGGCAGTCTGACAGACAGTGGAACAACAGTGGGGCTGATCTTCAAATGTTGCAAAAGAAAAATGCCAACATGAACATATGTGTAAATTGCAGGTACTGTGAGAATAATTACTGGACAACATTGTTTCTGAGTGTTTTTTCCTTCTTGAAACTTTTACAACTCACAAATTCTGGAGGGTTTTTAACGGACAATGAATACAGTCATTTGTAAGCAGAAGCCATATGATGCTACCTGTATCTCAGAAGAGTTTAACAGAAAAATAGACTTGCTATTTCTCTGCATGAACATTTAAATAAAAAACAAAACAAAAAAAGCAACCTCATGAAAAAGTAAAAAAGATTGTAAAATGCAAAGTATAAAGCTATTAAAAACCTACAAACAATTTGTCTGAGTCTGAGTAAAAGTGTTTGGTGTGGATATCATTTTGGCTTTGTGCACATTTACTTTTAAAAACAGATAGCTATAAACATACTCATAAGCTGGCAGACTGTCTCAAGGTAAAAATAAATTAAGCATCACTATCAGAAAATACCATTAATTATTACTAATTACTTTGTCATCAATTACTTACTAATTTTGTTTTATTTGTGCAGGTTTTATCCTTTATGATGAGCCCATTTCTTTCCTTAGCTGATAGCGCTCAGTCTCACAGCTCTACCTAGACACGTGAAACCAGAAAGTGTTCTTGTGCGTATTTAAAGCCCATACACCATCACCGGACTCGTTCTGATCATTTTAGCTCTTAAAGTGCCGTCATTTGCCATTTTAATTAACCATTTTATGCTCTCTCCCTTCCCCACTATTGCAGGCAGGGGGCGACAGACATCTAAACCAAGCATTTCTGCAAAGTCAACAGCTCCCCAAATTAATGTTTTCCACACATATACATTATTTTAAGGTATAAAGTGTAAAATATGAATACAAAGGTGTCCAAAGCTTGAAAAAAGCATAATATTGGACCTTTAACTGATTGTGTCTGCTTGTTTATGTAGCATGTCAGGCATAGTAAAGCTTTTCTATGGAGAGAGAGCTGACTAAATTATAGGACATAACCTCTTCTTAATTCAAATTGCCTGCTGCTGTTTTTGTTTGTTTGTTTGTTTGTTTGCTGCTGATGTGTTTGTGATGGCAGTTAGCAGAAAAATATTAACATATTACGAATAGCTTTGTGTATAGTTGAGATATAGGAAGAAATAAAATTGCATGCTTAGAGACAAAACACCCATTTAAAGATATCTGTCTGCTTTTGTTTATGGCATCAGCTGTCAGCGGTGGAAACTGGTTGAGTTTAATTCTCGTCATTGGCTCCAGGATATTTTAGAGCAGAGACACCATGTTGCCTCCAGAGCAGTAGGCAGCAGACACAATGGGAGTGTAGCCTTAAGGGTGTCCAAGCCTCAGGCAGCTCACAAATCTACTGTATCTTATCAGCACTCAGCCAGAAAGCATGTTCAAACCGGGCACCATAATGCATTTGGATTGATTGACGAGCGTTATTGGCAGATGTATGAGCTCTCTTTGGGCATTTCACACCAAGCCACACCAACAAATTCACCCATTATGTGGTAAATGTGCTTACACTTTCCCATCTGACAATTTAGTTTGAGCCAAACGGAAAATATTTTAATAGTACGGAACAATTAGTACAGGTGTGAAAGCCCCCTCATTCTCAATTGCACATCTATTCTTTGCCTTAAAGGGGCTATATTATGCTTTTCTTCATGTTTTTAAACCAATTGTAACCTTACTTTGTAAATCATTTCATGATTTACAACCTTCAAAAACATGTGACTAAAAGAAACCATTTTTAAGTACTTTACTGGTGCCATAAAGAAACAGGTGAAGAAACCAGCAGAGTGCAGCTGTGGTGTGCTTTTTTGAACAGAATCAGAGAAAAAAAGCTTTTTACTTCCTTAAATCTTTTCCATTTTACTACAAAATGAAAAATAGCTGTGAGGAATCAGTGGAAGCAGAGCTTCACACAGTTTTTTGGATAAATGATGGAGAGCATTCTGGATGTAGAGGGCTTGTTGATTGGTCAGCGCTTCCTGGAGTGGGAGGAGGTTTGACGTCTCCCTCGGGGCCCCAGAAAACCAGCACCAGAAACTTCAGGATTATTCGCACTAAAAATGAAACAAAACATTATAACATGGTAGAAAAAAATAGTTCATTTTGCATAATGTATCTCCTTTAATATAGTTATTGCTTTTTGTTATTGGTCTTTAGGTTATGTTCTGTTTTTTTTGTTGGTATGTGAGTTTGTTGAGCAAGATAACTCAAAAATGTAATGGTCATTTTGGTGAATGTTTGAGCAAAAGGTAAAAAAAAAATAGTGTGTAGTTTGGTATAGATCCAGATCCAGATCCACCATCTGAATCTAGGAATTTGTACTATCTGGTGGTCTGGGCTCTATATCTTCACCACTGTGAGATATGACATTATTTTTTGGCCACATTAGAGTTCAGTAAAAAAAAAAAAAAAAAAAAAAAAAAGAATCAGTAAAAATGGGAAGGTAGCTTAGGATAATCCAACAACCCAATGAGTGCAGCAAAATTTTGAAAATACATGTAAATTCAATTAAATTTTATTTATGTAGCCCAATATTGCAACAATTGCCTCAAGGGCTTAACAGGAATAGACATAAATAAACAAACAAACAAACAAACAAACAGACTGTCTCAGGACATCCCTAGTCCTTAGAGCCTCCGTCATGGTAAGGAAAATAAAAATAAAAAAGTTTTGGGAAGCAGAAAAAACTCAGGGAGAGCCACATGAAGGAGAGATCCCCTCCCTGGACAGACAGGCTGTAGATGTGTCCAGGACTAATGGATGTATTTGCTAAAAGTCTGTAAGGATATAAGAGGTGGGGAAGATGAGTGGGGGTGAGGTAGGGGTCTGGGAAGTCCACAGTTTGGGATCTCTGATGGGATCTGCTAAGGTCTCCTAGTCGTCACTAGGACATCTAACAGCAGCCAGGCATCTGAAACAGAGGGAAAACTTGTAAATAGCAATGAACTGATCAGGGATATAATCTAATATTGAAAATTAATGATGACATATAATGAATTTAATGAATATAAAGGAAAATCCAGCCGCAGGGCATCTCAAGCCTGTTAAAAAAGGACACTGACATGATAAAAAAGCAAAAACAAAAGAAAATATTATTGTAGTAAAACACAATCAATAGCTGTGCCTTGACATCCCTTCACATCCTGCTCTGAGATGGTAAAACTGATTCTTTGTGAGGAGGTTCAATTGGTTGTTTTAAATCAGTGAACTGTCACTTTGAGTGCCTCCACACCAACGTCTTATTATTTCTGTCTTTGAAGAGCTAACGACAGGCAGCTGAAGTGAGAAAACACTCCACAAAAGCCGTTAAATGCGAGTCTGTCACTAGCCATTCAGACAAAGTTTACAGGAGGACACTTCTTCAGTCGCCATAGTGACAAGATATGGTTTATGAAAAACTTCTTTTGACTGCAACGAGAAAAACCTTGGTCTGCACCTTGGACTGAATGTCTGCTTTGAATAGTTTGAATAGACATTCAAGACATGGAGATGCAAAGCTTTTTCACTTAATATGGAAAAAAAAACTTTTGAAAACTGTACTTTTAATTAATCAAAGTAAAGCGCTATTTTGCATATTGAACACAAAGTACAAACCTATCAGATATAGACATAAAACAGGGATGGTAAAGCATGTGGTCCAATATTTGAAGTTTGGTGGTTTGATTCTTGTTCCATCCAGTGAATTCTGGATGGAACAAGGTGCCATTGGGCAAGACACTTCCCTGCCCCTAGTGTCTGTGTACACTGGGATATGAAGTTAATTTTCTGATGACACCCAGCTATATTTGAGAACTAAAACTTCCACAAAGCTCCCTTGGCAATCACTGATCCACTGTCTCTGCAATATAAAAACCTGGATTACTGAAAAAGCTCCTACAACTTGACAGGATGAAAAAATTGTGGCTCCAAAAGCATTTCTACAAAAGGTTGGAGCTATTTGTGTGGACATAGTTGACTGCTCCATCAGCCCTTCCACTCTGTCCTTGAATATCAAATCTACATCCACCTTCTTCCAGTTAAGAAACCTCTCCTAACTGCAGTCATCACTCCCCGATTTTGTGGCTGTTTGTGATTTATAACGCCTACTGTAATGAGGTTTTGTGCTGGTTGCCTAAGCCACTGTTCAGGCCCTAGTATGTCCAGAATTGTAGTTCCAGGGTCCTGACATTCCCAAAATTTGGGAACCAAATCACACCCATCCTCACCCACCTCCACTGGCTCCCTCTCCAATACCACATTGAAAGGAGAAGATTTTGCTTTGAAAAAACATTCAGCGTACTTGAGGAAACTTCTTGCTCAATACATTTTTACCTATACTCAAGTAATTATTAAGTGCATGGTATTTTGTAGGGATGCACCTATCGGATTCTGGTACTGGGCATTGGCACCAATCCAGAGCCAACAGCTGGATGGCGGTGATGGAGTAGTGTCAGCAGGAGCTCATCTCACAGACTTATACACACAGACATAAAATAAACCACACTGTTAGAAGAGGTGTGCACATATTTCAGACTTTCAGTGCATGTTTAGGTGAAGCCACTTTAGCAAAAGCCGCTCCCTCACTCATCATAGCAGTGCGCTCATGGCGAGACTTGCTCCGAGTGAACTAAACCAGACTGCAACAAGTCCTGTCTCTGAGGCAGCATCACTCTCAACAGAGGATAAAAGAGCAGTTAATGTCCTGCTAACAAGTGTTTAGGTTTAGGTTAGCAAAGTCGCTAAAAGTATAAATGCATCTCTGCTATTTTACTATATATTGTATTGGTATCGGGTCTTAAAAAGTCATCTGTACTTTCTTGGGAGCCTATTGAAGTAAATAAGCATAATATAATTTTGTCTCTAAAGTTTTTGAAATACAATTGATCCCATTTTACAAATGGGGTGAATAGAGCTGCTACAAGACTGAATAAAATAAATGAGCTAAATTCAAACATGTACAGAGTGAAGCCTAGCTGCTTTAAGGCACACTCACACTAGGGCTTTAAGGGCATTACGGGCCTGGGTATGGTATATTTGCCCAAATGTGAGTGCACCCTTATTAGAAAATCCAATTCAAACCATGACAAGTACAAGACCTAACCTGTTGCACAAATCAGAGAAGGCTACACACACCAGCTTCAGAAACTTTTTATTAAAGTAGTATTGAACCCTGAAAATGTAATTTCTCCTAACTTTAGCAGAGATTTCTGATGAATGCATGCTATTCCTTTGGGAGAGATGGTAAAACTCTTCTTAAACATTTGAGAGAGGGAGAGTGTGACCTTCAAACAGTCATTTAGAGTTTGTACACAGCAGTAAACCAGACAGGAGTTATGAGATGAGACATCCACAGGGAGATGAGAAATTAATTCACAATCAAGAGAAGACAAGTTTGAAGTTAAACCTGCAGGCCTTTGGTATGAGTTCTGGTGAATAAAGAAGTTGGTAAGAACCTAAACTGTATGCCTCATTTCTTTAACACTGAATGCGTGGAGTTTGTACTGAGTTGCACAGCAGCTGTTTTCAATGTCTACTATTCTGCTGACATTGACATTTTTGTTATGTTTTTTCCACCCCCAAAATATACCTGGAGTAGTATTTTGTTTTATTCATGCATGTTTGAGTAATCCTGTATGCTGAACCCGTCCCTTCTCAAAAGCTGGAAAACACTTAGTCTCACGGCTTTACGTAGACACATGAAACCAGGAAGTGCTCCTGTGTGTTTCTAAAGCCCATACAACATCAACTGGATAATTTCAGCACTTAAATTAACATCACTATGAAGCAGTCAAGTCATTTATCTGTTGGCGTCATGTTGCTAATAGCCATGCTAATTAGCAATTTTGTGCTCTGTCCAGTCCTCACTGTTACCAGCAGGGGGTGACAGCTGTGGCATAGCCATGTGGTGGCCTGGGGTGGCCATGGCCTCTGTTGGTCAGAACTTGGCCACCCCATCAACCCCACCTCAGCGGTGCTGCGCAACGGGCTACATAGGTCCATAATGATGCTGGAATGAGTGACTGACATTACGTCTTGCGCAGCTAACCCAGCTCTAACCCTAACCCCGCTCCCACCCCCCAGTAAAAAAATCCTGGCTACGCCCCTGGGTGACAGACACCTAATCCAATTCTCCAATTCTCTGCAAAGACAAAGAACAGCTCCCAAAAAGAAGATATTTTGCATACATATACATTATTTTAAGTTATAAAATGTGAAATACTATGGTGTCTGCTGAAAGCCTGAAAAAAAAGCATAATATGGCCTCTTTAAGAAGTCAATTTCACTATCCCAATATGCAACATTGGCTCTTGTTCACATGGAATCAATACAATCAGGTGTAACTAAAACTGTATTGTGTCTGCCAGGCCAGTAGGGGCGCTGTGTATTCTTTGAAATTGCTTTGAAGTGCTCTGAAGCCCAAAAACATTTTGTATAGTAAGAATGCTGACCTTGTGTTATCAAGAGGCCACTCTGCAACAGAATTACTGCTAAATGCACTGCTGTGCACTCCTCTTAACATCAAGACCAGTGGCTGATACAAGTTGTTGCTGCATTTAAAATGAAAAGATGTTTTATCCAATGAGAATGAAAAGGATAGTGCCACAGAATAGCTCAGTCAGTCGATCTTGTGGCACATATACAAGTACAGAGCCACTACTACAGCCTGCCTCAGTGTTGTGGGTTCAAGTCCAGACTCTGATTATTTACCAAATGAGTCTCCCTGCTCTCTCCTCTTTGATTTCCTGTCCCTTCTCCACTGAATTATTAAATAAAGACTTAAAAGGTAAACAAATAAAAAATAAAAATAAAAATGTGAATGATTAACTAAAACTACTAGTTGTCTTGTTTGATTTTGTAATAAAATGCAGTCTTCTGTGTCACAGCAAAGGGAAGTAAAACTGAGCTTAGAACAGAGGCCTACAGAGGATATACACTGACGTCACTTTTCCTAGGGACACGCCCTCTTCATTTGGACTGAGCTGCAAAACAAGTGGCTGCGTACATTACAGAGAGTGTGAGAGCAGAAGTAAAACTGACTATTTACTTAAATAAGGGCACTGGACTCGACAGTGATCCACACAACTTACCAAAGAACCAGAACCACACTGAAATGTGGCCAGGATTTCACTGTCTTAACATTTTTATGTAACTAAGACAGCTGAGAACATCATGGTTTACATGATTTTTATATATACTTTTACTAATGTTATTTCACCGTGAGGGATACGCCAAGCAGTGGTAGTAACAACACTAGATTAGGTTGTAGCACAAATTACTTTATACTTTATGTAATACTTTTAATCAAGTAACAATTTTCTTGAGTACTTATAGAAGAAGTAAACAAACTAAGCAAAAATTCACAGGCCCAAAAACAGCAGGGGGAGATGCAACACATGGACTCCCAGATTATTTAAAGTAAGGTAATTCATCCAAAAGTCTGTGGCAAATTTACTTTTGGCCAGCAGGGTTGTTTACTGGAAATGCCGTGATCCATTTGCTTTTCCTTTTTTTAGATTTCAGTTGTTTATCAAAATACCTCAGATTTGTTGTTGAATATGTTTGTGAATTTGTCAATTTCACAACAACTCTCTTTCCCATTTTAGTTGACTTTTTGAGTATTTGCACTAACAGATATCATTACTGGATGTAGCTATTAAGCTGCTTTGCCACTCACCACAGTTACTTCTGCATGCAGCGACGTCATCTGCATACCCTCTATTGCAAGAAGCCAGTTTAGTTTTAGTTCAAGGTAAGTTCAAGTTAACTTTGAGGAAATTCTGAGTTTTCTGTCTCCAGAAAGAGGTTTGGTTTAGAGCAGTGTAAATTGTCATGGTAACAGACTCCACACAGCTGCCCTTGTCTGGAGCAGGCTCTGGTTTAGAGACTGAGAAACCAACATGGACCAATCAGCTGTGAGCAAAATGACATCTGACACATCTTCTCCTAACCTAACCTACTAAATACTGAAACATACACCAAAGTGTATGTTTCAGTATTTAAGTACAATAATTTTTTAAGTAATTATTTTTTATTATTGACTTGTAGACCCTTCCAGCAATGACATGTTTTAAAAAGTTTGTTTTTTGTTTGTATTTGTCCAGCGTAACATTGAAATTAAGAAATATAAATTATGTAGCCTTAGCTTATATGCTAATTATAGAGGCTAATTAGGTTACTTTAAATGACTAATCATTGATACACATGATAATGTTATTAAGCCAGGCTCTGATATTACTCACATGAGGTCAAGTGGTTGTCAGTTGCCAAACTTGTCTTAATTATTCCTAATTTGTTATGTTTGGTGGCTAGTGCTAATTCCTTCATTAAAAATGCATTATTGTCTTTTTTAACTTCCAGTCCCAGTCTTTGGACTGCAGACAAACAAAATGGGTCTATAGGCTAAAGGCTTTACTTAAACGCATGAAACACTTGGATGTTATGAGATTTTATATTTAAATCAGTTTTATCTTCATTGTGATCCTGTGAACTGTCGTTCTAGTTCTTTTTGGGCTACTCAACTGTAATCTTCACCTATGGAGCACAACAGTGCCTGCCCCCTCTGGTGCCAGAGGTATATTTCCCATTCATTTTTCCCATAGACTTTTCGAAAAATGCATATATTTATAGTTTAAAAGCTTGACAGAGGCTAATCAGCTATGTGGTAATTCATGATAATAACACGATTAATTTCTATCAAAAAGATTATCTTAAACTTAAAAATACAGCAAAAAGCTTTTGTAACTTTGCCTTTATACAAGTTTCAAAGATGTGTTTATAGTGAGATTATTCATTTTATGGTCATGAGTTACCACAGAGCTGATTAGCCTCCCTCGGGTTGTTGAACTCTTAATATACATATTTTTTAAAAAGTCAATGGGAAAAATTAATAGGAATTTTACTTCTGGAACTGGGAGTGGCGAGCACTGTTGAGCTCTACTGACTGAACTGTGAGTTTCTGCCTGATCAGTGCTGCAGCAGCTGCAGTAATCAGGGGCTAAGGGTTTAACTCTGAGTTAACAGAGAAAGTTTATAATCAGCTTCAAGCAACACATGACCCAGAGTTACTGGGCTTGGATTTGTTTGGTTTTATCAACCCAGAAGTTACTCCATAACTCTGAGTTTGTTCAACTCAACTGACTCCCAGCAATAGGCCACATGTGGCAAGTTCAGAAATGGTTAGCCATTATTAACAGAGGAAATCAAAAGAGGATTCACTATAAAAATGGTAAACCAGAGGAGGTGGCCATTTTAAAGGAAAAAGAAGTCATGTTACTGTGGAGAGGTTATATTTAGGTTTAACATTAAAGTGATGTGGAGGTTATAGCTTAATGAATAATTAGGTTACAAATAAATAGCATAGTATAGTATACAGAGGCATAACTTTTTTTTTTCATTCTTCATTTTCATCAAAATAATATTGCACACTGCCATATTTGGCTAATCTCAATAAACTTAATATTTTAGAGATTTTAAATGCAGTGTGCATTTTATTGTACAGTTTTTTAAACCTGACATTGTTAAAATTAAATAAGTATGGCCACATGTCATAAATGTCTGTTTGCATGACATCAACATTTTAGTTGATAAAAGTTGATTTATAAATTACTGTATAAAGTAAAATTCTAAATGAATAAAAGTTAAATTATTCTTTTTAAAATCTTCTCAATCTTTTGTTAAGTGTTTCCAATATTACTGTGAATGAGGAAATGAGTTATCCAATCAGAGCGCTCCTGTGGCAGCAGCAGGAGCAGACTCTGGGTTAAACTCCGGGTTAGAGGAAGAAAACCAGGTTAGGTTCACGGAGTGAGTTACCATGGAAACTGACTCAGAGTTTAGGTGAACTCTTTCTGTGAAAAAGAAAACTCTAAGTTGCCCTCTTTTTAGGGTTAATGTACTCTGAGTTTGGACTAAACCTGCTTCTTGAAACAGCACCTAAGTTTCAGGATACAGCTCAGTAAACTGCAAACAAGCACAGACTGATGGTCTGGTCATAAACAACTGACATCAGGGCAACAAAGGTTACGTGAATATATGAGATATAAATCAAATGTTAGAAGAATAAAACTGGAAACAGCTGTGGCTAATAAACAGTAGCATTGTTTGTATGTAGCATTTGTTATCCCCTGGAATATGACTAACTTAAAGAGGAAAGAAGAACTGGTGTATAATTTAGGAAAAAGTTAGCCATTATCTCACAGTAAAATAGGCAGAAATGCTGTAAAATAATGACTCTTCGTTATCCTCTCGTGTTGATGGTTAAAGCCGCAGTTTTCCCACAGAGCTGCCTGCTGCAGTGATTAATACATCAGACATTATCTGCACCACGCAGTAAGAGTGTCCTGGGATGCTGTTAGTCTTCCTGTAGTCATGTAATGATACAGCAGTTTACAAAGTGCTGCGGTATTAATATTAGTCATTATGAGGATTTACTGTTTTTTACAACTTTAACAACATGAACTTGTTTGTTACAGCAGAAATTAACTATACAAGGCAATATACACCTCGTTTATCAACCCTACAATATCACAGTATAAAAATCAAAATACTGGAGCAGTACTTGTGGTACTGCATCACAGACAGGAAGTGGTACGGTGTCTGAAGGTTGTTTGTCTCGAGTTTATTGAAGTTATTTTCATAACCTGAAAGACACAGAGTACACAAATTAGTTTTTGTACTACTGACGGATGTGTGTACTCACTGTTTTACTCACTTCAGTACTCGCTGCAGTACTCTCTGCAGTACCCTCATAGTACTCCCTGTCCTTCAGAGAGTACTATGTATGTATAGTATTATGGTGGTAGTTCATTTTCGTAGTGAATGGTCATACTCTGTTCTCTGTAGTACTCTGTGGCCCTCGGTAGTACCCTCTGTAGTACTTTGTGACTCTCTGTTGTGCCCTTTGTAGCGCTCTGTGACCCTCTGTAGTACTCTGACCCTCTGTAGTACTCTGACCCTCTGTAGTGCCCTCTGTAGTACTCTGAACCTCAAAAGTGCCCTAGGGGAGTGTGTACTGTGTCTGTAATGCTGT
Source organism: Bostrychus sinensis (assembly GCA_020698575.1). NCBI lineage: Eukaryota > Metazoa > Chordata > Actinopteri > Gobiiformes > Eleotridae > Bostrychus > Bostrychus sinensis. The sequence goes on from CM036239.1 coordinate 31,909,681, forward strand.
CTGTAGTACAATAGTACCCTGTGTAGTACCTGGTAGTACATTTTCCAAGTGGATGGTCACACTCTGGTTGCAGTCGTGTCTGCTGTGTTCGTGATGAAAACTCAGGACGTGGAGAAACTCATGCTGAATGATGTTTTTGTACAGTGACAGGAGCTACTCTCCTCCGAGCCTACCCACAAATGACCAGCACCTGAGGAGACCAGAATCAGGTCAGAACAAGACCAAAACCAGGACAGAGATCAGGACTAGGGCCAGGACCAGTACCGTTACTATAGCTTCCAGTTGAACTTATTTTGAACTTGGACTCCAGTTTTAATTATTCATTTATTATTTTTACTGTGGCAATAAATACTGTTGAGACTCTAACCCTAACCCTGGCCTGGTTGTAATCCAGGACTAAGTTAACCAAGACCATCCAGCAGTGACCCAGTGAGGTCCATATTTGTCCATATCAGGATGAATCTACAGTATGAATCTTCTGATCTTATTAAATCTGGCCCAAACCAGGAGTAATCACAGGACTTCAATGCATCCTACCAAGGACAGAACTCAAAAGGACAAAAGTTTGCATAATTTGGAGATACAGTTAAGGCAAAAGTCACATGACTCTAATCAGTACCAGAGTCTTCAGTGTGAGACATCAAACATGGATGGACTACGCTAAGTTAATGGAGGAAAATGTTCGCACTTTTGAATATGCATAGGCTTTTTATATGTGGCTGTTCTCTCATCTCTCACTGACTTTTTAACAGCATTACTAAAAATGCAAAGTCAGAGCTGGAGCAGCACAGCCCACGCTGTTGGTGTGCACACCCTCGTGTATCTGTTAGGCAGGTGGTCAGCAGAGACGCACACAGTGCAGGGATGGCAAAAGTATGGGAAGCACATGTCCAAGGGAGGCGGCAAAGGTGTGCCACACAGCACAGGTGTGGTAACACAGTACATCACGCTTGTCTCTTGGGAACTATTTAGCAGAAGTAACCACTGCTCAACCTTAGGAGGGCAGGAGGGCTTTTTTTTTTTTATCATAAAATGTGAAATATAAAAAATATTTACTAAACAGTCAACGATAAGACCATAGCCAGTGAGATGTACTGTATCACCAAAGCTATCATCAGCTAAATAAAAGTGGTTTAGGGGTCTCTTTAAGTTCTCTCTCTGTTTTCTCTTCAATATAATATTTTTTTATCTGCAAAAAGCTGGCCCCTGTCCAGGGTGTACCCCACGTAAGGCCCAAAGTTACTGGGATAGGCAAGAGAATAAGCAGAAGAAAATGAATGAAAATGAATGAATGAATGAATTTTTCATATACAAAAAGTTTGAATTCACAAAAGCCTTACATTTTCAGATTTTGTAGAGAGTGCAGTTACTGCAGTAAAAGTACTTACCCAGTCCCAGAGATTATGTTGGCATAGTCTGGGTCCCTCGGCAAAGCTCTGACAAAGCGAACACAGGTGAACTCCTCAAAGCTCGTCAGAACCTCCATGATGAAGTTCTTGTCAGGACCAGCCAATCACTGTACAACAACAAGCAGATAAATTCAAAAATGCAAAAACTAGAAATATAAGTACAAGTAATACTATAAGTGAGTATTAAAGTCAGGACCAGAGATGTGTCCATGTCTGCGTCCAACTACAGACATTATTTTTAGGTTATTTTAAGTTCACTTTGCTGCTGCTGGTATTTTTGAGCAGAGTCCGTTCAAAACGTCTGTATCTCCTGTGTCCACCAGAGGGAGCTGTTGCCATGTTCAGACTCCTCTCTCTGCATCGAGGGCTGAGAATCTAAAGGCATAAGTGACTTTCCAGAAACTTTACAGGATAAGCAAAAATATCTCCACACTTTGATCTGACTTTTTTGAAAAAAATACATTAGTCTTAAAAGCTGAAATATTCACAGACACAGATAACCAAAAACACTTATACAACAGTTGTTATACCCTCTAATTTTGATTGCCATTTTTTAAACGTCCTATCTTGTGTATTTTCAGGATTTTCGAAATAATTTTGGACACCTTTGCATTAGTATTTCATGTTTTATAGATAATAAAAAAAATTATGTATATACTTATATGTATGAAAAACTTCTTTTGGGGAGCTGTTATTTTGACTTTGCAGAGAACTCTTGGAATAGGTGTCTGTCGACCCGCTGCTGGCAACAGGTGGGACTGGACAGAGCCTAAAATGGCTATTTAGCACAGCTATTGGCAACATGACGCTAAGAAATAGATAAATGAGCTGACTGTTTTGTAGTGACAGCAATTTAGCACTGAATTTATCAGTGTGGTAAAAATGTATGGGCTTTAGAATCGCACAGGAACACTTCCTGGTTTCACGTGTCTATGTAGAGCTGTGAGACCAAGCGTTTTCAGCTCTTGAGAAGGGCAACAGCTTAGATTACTCAAACATGATGAAACAAAACACTACTCCAGGTATGTTTTTGAGGCGCAAACAACATTATAACCAGGGTTAAAAGCTCAAAAATGTTCATTTAGCAGTATAGGGGACATTTAATAGAGTTCTATGGCAGCTGTTACTAGCATCATTAGCTACTTTTGCTAACGTCACTTTGTGTGGTTTAAGCAGAACTTACGGATCTCACTGAGAACTTGTATGGAACCCGAACTTCAGATCCAACTTTGAGCCAAAGACAGGTGGAGCTGGTGCAAGGATCAGCGTTTGACATCACATCAGCCAGAGGGATACCTGAGACTAGGACACAGGGAAACAAGGAGGTTAGGACACAAGGAGATAAGGAGACAAGGGGAGAGGAGACAACATCACATCAGCAGGAGGGACGCCAAGGACTATAAACATGAAAATAACGAAATAGGAGACGATATCACGCAGGGACACAGGAAGAAGTCAGAACACAGAGTAGGGGTTTAAATTCAGAAATAGTGAGTGTAGTAAAATAAAATAAATGTAGTAAAATGTTTAGTTCTTACTGGCAGCTGCTCTTTGGTGGCTGGTGGTGGTCAGGAACTCCTCTGAACAGAACAACATCAGGGTCAGGGTTAGACTTTAACTACTGAACAGAACTTAGCAGAACAGAAGGATCTGCAGTCTCAGACTCATCTGTGGGGTTTACTACGACGCCAGCACCATCACTCTCCAAGGTCTGAGGGTAGGACTGGCCAATAAAACATCAACAAAAGCAGCAGATCATATCCCAAACTCAGGAACACAACCCTCTCTGCACCAGGTTTGCTCTAATGTGTATGTTTTTATAGTGATCTAACCAGGCTGAAAAGTGAGCCACATTCATGACGCAGGAAATTCAGGGTTTAGCTTAATCACAGATCTTGTTTTGTAGTATAGATGTTCTCATTTATGTGGAAGGTGTTTGGTGTTATGAGTTTGGTGAGCCAGCGTTTGCCTTCTCCAAAGTGTCCAGGACATTCATGGCTGAAAAACACAACATTATTTATAACAGAAGTATGAGATGAGTCCGATTTTGATGACTATGACCTTATCTCCATTAAGCCACGTAACTGGATGAGTGTCTGTTTAACACTGACAGCAAAAAACAAAGTCCACAGCTTTCAGTTAAACAGGTTTTTACAGTGAACCAACTTAACAAATGAAAAAGCTAGAAAATTGAAAACTATAGAAATGAACCTCTAAATACAACTGTAGGAGTCAATGATTGTTTTATTTTAATGTGATACACACATAGACTACTGCTATTACAATACTACTACTAGTACTGCTACTGCTGCTGCTGTGAAACTCAAAACTAGAAGTATAATTTTCCACTTTTATCTCTCACCACCTTCCAGAGGGCAATACGCTTCAGTACTTTTGAAAGTTAATTTTGGAACAATGGCAGGCGGTAGCTTAGTTGATAGAGACGCTTGCCCACTCTGCTGCTGGCACTGCATACAGATCTTGTGTCTTTGAGCAAGACACATCGCCCACCTTGTGCTTAATGGCAGCCACACTTCCACCACTATGAGTATGATTGAGGAATTAATGAATAATGCACCAAATTGTAAAAGGACTTTGAGTGTCTAGAAAAGCTCTATATAAGAGTAATGCATTATTATTATTATTTTACTACCTCCCTGCTGTACCCAAAGCTGGCTCAGTCCCAGGACCTTCTAAATGTGAACATTAGTGTGCTAGAGCAGTAGTTCCCAACCTTTCTGGTCTTGTGTACCCCCAGGACCTGGCTTAGTCCTGGTTTGGACATGGTGAAGTCCTGGTTTCTTTCTGGTTTGGGCCCGGCTTTAGTCCTGGTTTGAATCTGGTTTTGTCCTGGTTTAGACCAAGTTTATTTCTGGTTTTAGACCTGATTTATTTATTGTTGAGTTCTGGTTTTAGACCTGGTTTAGACCTGGTTTAGTGCTGGTTTAGTTCTTGGTTTAGAACTGGTTTATTTATTCTAGAGTTCTGGTTTTAGACCTGGTTTAGTCCTGGTTTAGTTCAAGTTCAGTCCCTGCTTTGGCCTTCTCGTAAGGCATTTCTCTGTTAATCCTGCTTTCATCCCTCAGCATATTCCTGGGTTAGTCCAGATATAGGTTCATCTTTTTGTGTTTGACAGCCAAATATTTTCTGAAAAGGTACTATGAAGATAATGATCAAGTTTGTGTACCCCTAGAGGTCCCTGTACCTCTGGTTTGGAAACACTGTGCTAGAGTACAACCTACTTTACCGCTGTACCACATGAGAAAACAAAAGTTTAGATTAGATTTACTTAAGGGGACCTGTAAGGAAAAACACAGAATGATTAAAATGTCACTCCAATGTCAACATCTGTGTTTAAGAGTGTGTTCACACTTGGTGGTCCACAGGACTCGGTGCACTTTGGGGCTGAAGTCCACACCGGTGTCGATGTCATTGGTCTGGTTCAGTTCACATTGAGCTCTGTCAAATGCACTGAAATGAATGAGGGAGCAGTAACAAACCTCGCCTGTAGAGGGCAGCACATCAGTATTTACTGAGAGAAACTTGGGAAGAAGAAACCCTGCTCATTTATTTGTCAAAAGTCTGCCTCTTCAGCTGAATATATCCCAGTAATATCATACGGCGAACTTTTTTGAAAATGTCACCACAGTCTGGGTCTAAACCAGGACTAAACCAGGTCTAAACCAGGTCTAAACCAGGACTAAACCAAGACTAAACCAGGTCTAAACCAGGACTAAACCAAGACTAAACCAGGTCTAAACCAGGACTAAACCAGAACTAAACCAGGACTATCACCAAGCAAATACTAAAACCAAAACATAAACGTGCATGTCAGTGAGTGGGTAGAGGTCTAACCAGGTTTACAGATAAAACATTGTGCTGCAGAAATCCCAAAGAGAAAATAATTTTGTTAAAGGGGAACAATACTTTTTATTTTTTTATTTTTCATAAACTGTTTTCAGGGTCAGTGTGATGGCTAAATGAGTTGTTGCAGGGCGAATAAAGACCCCTGCACCTCCCTCTGGTGTATCTTTGTTTTAAAAAAAATGCTTTTCCAGAATGAGAGCACTGACCTGGTGTATCTTAAGTTCCAGGTCTTGGTCCCTGTTTAGCCATAACAACAAGTTAGCAATGGCTTTATTTCTTTGATGTGGCCAAAAGGGTAAAGAAAATGTTTCTACTGATACTACGAGGAGAAAATGAGAGTCTAACCGAGTGAAGGGTCACTCAGAAGTCAACCGGACCGAGGTTTTACCATGGCGCTTTGCTGCTAAATAAAGGGGGAGTGCTGTAGAATAATGCAACATGAACAGTGAAGGTCCTATAAATAGAAAACTGATCTGTGATCAACGCTGTTATTATTTTAATGTGAGCAACTGGTGAGTCACTGTACATCATAAACGGTATTAACATAGTTCACTTTAATCATTATAATTATCAACAACAAACAACAGACTGGTTTTAAATGTCACCACAGTCTGCATCTAAACCAGGATTAAAACAGGGTTAAACCTGGACTAAATCAGGACCAGGACTAAACAAGGTCTAAACCAGGAGAAAACCAGAACTAAACCAGCGTTTTAAAAGCCTCCACAAGTAGTCAGCACTCCTGAGAGCTTTTGTAGAATAAAAAATACATAATATATCCAAAAACAAGGAGCAGACGAGAGAGAGTCCAGCACAGAAAAGTTTATTGCATGACACAACAAACGGAGGTCATGTCCAGTCCCCACAAAAGCCCCCGAGCTCATCCAAACATGATCTTTTGTACTTTTTTTGATAACACTAATTTTCATGTCTTTGAAAATAACCAGTTATTATTCGTCTAGACAGTTGCTACTCAAATTTAATTTGTAAACATACATATGGGACCATCCCAACTGAACTGGTGCCAACCCCTGCACCTGCTGTGGACACTCAGTTTGTCACGTCCACCAAAGTTCATCCAGGTCATTATTATGGAGTTATGGAAATTTACAACCCATGATGTAATGTAGGTAGCCTGTGACACGCCCATCACATTTAACCACACCCACTAAACTGCATCCCCTAGTGGCAGTGACACTAAACTACAATCAGGAGCCCAAATTAAACTCTATCTCTCCTTGTGTTTTCTCTTATCTACAGTGAGGCCCAGTGTGTTTCCCTCACAGTTACAAAGTCGCACATTTCTCAAAGAATGCATGAAGATGAACACATTACATTATCATGACACTGCAAACACTCACAGCACTGAAGTTTTTTTTTTTACTATAATGAATATATAAAGATTATATGAAGCTTGATCATACATATAACCGGCAAAATGTGAATAACATACAGATTAGTCAAAGCTTGAGTGTACCTTTAATACTTAGAATAAAACCACAAGAAAACCAACCCTCGGTGTTACCAGGCTTACAATGACCTAAAGTAACAACATTTATAGATTTTTAACTCATTAAGCTCTTCACTTTTAATGACATTTTAATTGCAACTGACTCCGGCGTCTATGTTGTCTTGGTCTCTCGGCTGGAACACTTCATAGGCATCCGTGGTTGAGCTTTGGAGCAGTTTCGTTCCTATCTCTATCAGACACAGTTTTGTCTTAATTTTTTGGGGGTTTGTCTTCGGTGGCACCTTCAAAATATGGAATGCCCTTCTCTTTTTTCCCACAGTTCAATAAGACCTGAATCATGTCTCTGTCATGAGCTGCTTTCAGTCAACCAAAGTCGAGCGACTCGGCTCTTATTCACACACAACCAGTGGGGAAAAATTACTTACTTTTACTCATGTATTTTACTTCTATAGATTTTTTAGAGGAAAATGCATACATTTTGAGTACATTTTCTGAAGCATATTTATACTTGAGGAAATGTTTGAGGGAAAATTGTTAATTTTAATCAAGTAAATGTCAAGTAAAAGTCTCAAAATGATTAAAAGCATTTTTTTTTTCCTTTTGACACACAAATATGAGACTAGTTCAATACAATGTAATAATAATAGATAAGTAAATATTAATAGGTTAGACAGCAACAATTAATAATAATACACATAATATTATTAAATACTTTAACAAACAGATATTGTGAAGTTTGTACAGCAGATTACTGGCATCAACAGGAATAAAATGGGGCTATTGCTAGTTTTGAGTATTTTGAATATGATGGAGCCAGGTTTAAAACTCTTGTTTGATTTTGTTAAAGTGTGATTTATTTCGGACATGTTAAAGGTTTTAATGGAAATTATGAAGCCTTCATGACATGCAACTTCTCAGGTCTTGATGATGTGAAAGCCATGATGAATGATGATGAATACATTCATTTTCATTTGTTAAACAATGACTAGCTGAGCCAACATGTGAGTGTGGGGTTACTGATGGTGATCACATGGTAGGAAGAGAATCAGTTGTGGGTTTGCATCTGGATTTTCACCTCCTGATGGCACCAGAACGTCACACCCGCCATCCTTAGAGTTGTTTTTTTTTTTTATTATTACTGGTGAACTTCCAGCAAAACTTTCATTACTCCACAAGCAGGTTCTGTTAGCATGGTCTTTCATTTACAGTTTCCCACCCCATAAAGACATCATATGAAATAACAGACACATTTTGTATAAAAATAAATCACTGTTCTTTACCTAACTTACAATTTGTTTGAATGTAGGCTACTTAACACCCCTGGCTTTTGTTCAGCTGTCAGTCAAGTGTGTATAATGTTGGTATAGCCTACAGTTTGCACACAATCAGAGCAGCGCAGACAACTAGAGAAGGGAGCAGATGGAAAGATGAATGGAGGCTCTGTTTATGTTCTTAAGAAGCCATAATGTAGATGAACAGTATCACTGTCAAACTGGCAATCAAGGGAAAACATGATCTTGTTTTAACAAGAAAGTTATTACATTATAACGAGAACATGATCTCCTTTAAATGAGAAAGATATTATGTTATAATGAGACAATTATCTCGTTTAACCCTCCTACACCCCTAAGACATTTTTTGATGGTTTATGGATGAATTTTTTCATTTTTTTTTAGAAAAATCCTCTTAAAAAGATGTCTAGAAAAAAAGTCTCACCTATACCCCTAAGACATTTTTGTGCCACTGACTCTCATTCAAACAATATTGTTATAATCCACTGTCATTGCTATATATTTTCACATTTTTATCAAGTATTTCATGGATCCATGATAGTAAGGGATTGGAATTTTAGTTTTTATTGTTTTCTAAGAGGTGGCGCCATTTCTCCATATATAGTATATAGAGGTAAAAATAGAGAAATGGCCCAATTAGTGTTTGGATAAAAAATAATAAGGCCTGCAAGGTTATGAAAGTGTTGTTGAGATATTAGTGTATTTGTGTTTGTGTGAGCACACATCCAAAATGTAGTCTTTATGTAGTCGAGATGTGCATCTGTTTGGGTTGGATGTGTGTATGCGCCATATAAACTGGAATTTAAGGGGTTACATCTCATAAAGAGAATTAATTTTTGCTATGTATGGTGAGGACTGAAGTTATTCATTGTAACCATAAAAAAAAAAAAAAAAAAAAAAAAAAAAAAAAAAAAAGAAAAGAATTATCTGTTATTATTAGATACATTTTCTATGGCAGCACATTTTTTTACACCTTAGGACAAAAGGTGTGACTAAAAATGTTTTATCTGCCACTACATAAAAAACTGAAATCCAATGAAATCAATCATGATGCCAATTTGTTTGACACTCTAAGCTCTGATAATTCACCAGAAAATTAATAAATTGCATTTACAGAAAGGAAAAAAAAAAATGCCATAATTTGTAATAAATTTTTAATCACAAAACTGGAATTTAAAGGGTTAAATTTCATAAACATAATTAAGTTTTGCCATATATGGTGAGGACTGAAGTGACTCACTGTAACCATGAAAAAAAAAAAAAAATAGAATTATTGACTATTAGATCATTTTTATTTTATCACAGTTTTTATTGGTACATTTTTTGTGCCTTAGGGCAAAAGATGTGACTAAAAAATTAGGGGTGCAGGAGGGTTAAATGAGATAGTTATCTCATTTTAATGTAACATTATCATGTTTTAACGAGGAAATTATCTCGTCATAACGTCAAACTTTCTCGTATTAATGAGAAACGCTTTTTTTTTTTTCGTCTTCACTGTGGCAGCGCTTCTGTAGATTTAGGCTATTTATTACTAAAAAGTCTGTTTCAGAGATGTTCAGGATCCTGGCGAATTGTAAACAGCTGCAGAGGGCGCTTTCCTCCTTGCTCAGAATCTATGTCAGCCTTATTGGTGTTAGAGGGGGGAGAGAGGACTAGAGCTAGCCCTGATGTAGTTAGTGAGGTTTTAATGGTGATCTGTAGGTTAGAGAAACCAGGGTGCAGTGTGGGTTTTCTGTGGGTCCCAGCACATGTGGGTGTTAAGGGCCATGAAGCAGCAGATAGTGGCTAAAGAGGCTTTAAAACAACAGAGTGTGACCAGTGCTACCCTGACTGACTTAATTAAAGCAAATTGTACAGTATAATGTACAATAAGGCAAAAAGCACAATATACAAATAAGAGTAAAAGAGGAGAGGAAAAAAAAAGAAAAAAAGAGGAGAGGAATAGCCAGGGTTATTGGGCATGCACTGATAGCTGGAGTGCATCTCCAATTTACAAGCACATATGTTGCAGTACTTTTATTGTTTTTATTCCTTTTGGGTGAGTTGAATGCAAGATCGTGTGTTTATATTGTTGAATTTCATTTAGGAAGATTACAAATTGTGTTGTTTTTTTTGTTTTTTTTGAGAAACTTGGCTTTATGAATATGGAATTTGGCCAGTAGTAGCAAGAGATGAATGATGTGATAGATTTTACTGGAATTGTTGTAAAAATCAAAAAGCATGTCCTTGTAGTGAAAAGTAAAGTCTTTTGTGATGTTATTTAAGATGTATTTGATGAACTGTTTCGAGAAGAGGGCAGTATCAGAGCATGACCAAAAAAGGTGAGTAGTTGCGCTGGGACAGTTCAAGGGCCGTACTTTAATTAAAGAGTATGTGATAGGGAAATGGCAGGAAGAATGGGACAGGGAGACAAGGGGGAGACACTACCACCTAATACAAAAGAGTGTGAAAGTCCATAACATCTCAATTAAGAGCAGGAAGCATCAGGTCGTTTTAACAAGACTGAGATTGGGACACTGCAGCCTAGCAAAAGATCTGGCACTAATAGGAAAACACTCAGATGGCCTGTGCGGAAAACAAAACTGAGTCTGTATCTCATTTGCTGCTGGACTGTGGACGGTACACTGGTTTGAGAAGAGCTCTGTTTGTTGAAATAATGTGCCTAGGGTTTAACTCTGTTTCCTTAAAAACGCTGCTCAGTCCTGATGAACATCAACAGGAAGTAACAATGACCTTCTTGCTAAATTTCATCTTTTTCACCGGACTTCACTGAAGAATCTGATGTAACAAACCTGTATTTTTTTTATTCTATCGGAGGGGGGCAGCAATATGCCAGTAGGTGTTTAGACTGCCGGAAATCCATGAAGAAGAAGCTTTCCTCCTTTTACTGTGTTATGATGGCCGAAGAAGAAGAAAATAACATGGCAGCCGTTTGTTCAGAAAGAGCTGCGTTTAGCTTTGTATGAACTTAAAACATATTTCAGAATAAAGTTAAGATTTTTTTCCAGAACTGGATTTATTGCGGGTGTCGAAAACAGGAAAAACGTGACCTGCTGCACATCTAATAAGAATCACCGTGTTAGTGTTTATTTACAGAGGGTTTGGTTTTGGTAAAGGACCAGGCAGTAGCAGTCGCCGTGGTTTACAGTTAGTTCTCTTTCTGTTCGCTGCTGTTTGCCCAACGTTAAATACGTTTATAGCTTATGTTAAATAACCAGGGCCGAGCTGGGATTCGAGCCACAGAAAAACTTGAGCGTGCACTACTGCCCCTTTGCCCTGGGTTGTTATCGAACTAAATGTGACTCTTGGCTTGTTGCTAGCATTAGCTCGCCCTTCTGCTGCGAGTTGCTGGCGGCTGGTCCACAGCGCAGTGGTGCAGTAGTGCCATAAACTGGTGAGTGTGTTTAGAGGAGCATTTTAAAATAGCCTTCCATGAACACTTTGCAGGAACATTACTTAAGAGTCCTTAATGCACGTCAGATTAACAATTTAATTACATTTTGTTTTAATTTGAAATTTACACATTTTTCAAACCTGTCTATTTTTTCCATAGTGGGTCTGTGAGATGTAGATTTAAACCATGTTGCTAATGCATTAAATTTTAGGCTAATTGGAATAACTTTTGGTCTGAAATACGCAAATTACAGTCTTGGTATTGGACCTCCTCCTGACCTGTATGAGCTCTCTTTGGTTCAGTTTCAGGAACTTTATCTTCTGTCTTTGTGCAGTATTAGCTCCACACCTCAGAAGGTCAACACATTGATGGATCCAGGCCGAGGACGTCCTCCTATAGGCCCTAGAGGTCCTCCTGACTGGGGTCCTCCACATCCGGGGTGGGGACCTCCCCCTCCAGGCTGGGGCCCTGGTAGGGGCTGGCCTCCTCCAGAGGACTGGCCCCCTCCTCCTGGAGGCTGGGGGCCCCGAGGACCACCACCGCCTGAATATTGGGGGCCACGTGGGCCACCTCCACCAGACTGGGACCCCAGAGGGCCCCCTGGCTGGGGTCCCTACCCTGACTGGCCACCTGGGGACTGGGGCCCTGAGGACTGGAGGCTGGAGGAAGAGTGGCGGCGCTGGCATGAAGACCGCAGAGCCCGAGAGGCCTGGGGTCCACCAGGACCACCACCACCCTGGGATCTACCCCCAGATCCATGGGGCCCAGAGCCCATGCCTCCTTCAGAAATGCCTCCTCCAGGTTTACCTCCAGTGGGTCCACATCCTCCAGGCATGCATCTTCCTGGGCCTCCCCCTCCAGATTTACCCCCACCAGGAGTACCACCTCCAGGGTTACCACCTCCAGGTTTACCCCCTCCAGGTTTACCTCCTCCAGTGATACCCCCTGCAGGGTTACCCCCCCCAGGGTTACCACCTCCTGGGTTACCCCCTCCAGGGTTACCTCCTACAGACTGCCCCCCACCATTTGGCTTCCCAGGGTACCCTTCTGCAGACTGGAGTGGAGAGGTAAAGCTGCTATTCTGTTGTTTGTGTTAAAATTTTTGAGAAATTACTATTTACAATTATTAGACTTAATACCATGGTTATTCTGTCTCTATGCAGATCTTGACACAGGGGATGTCTGACCCCTCAGCAGAAAAACCAGCCTGGGTTAGTCCTGCTTTAAATCTCAATAGTCTTTTTCATCAGCCCTTGCCTGATCCTGGTTCTGACCCAGTTTTGTCTTGCTGCAGATTAAGGCACTAATCTCGGCCCCTCCTGACTCCACTACCCCTGAAACGAAGGCAAAGAAGGCCTCTGAGGAACCCATGGCAGTACCCCCTCCTCCAGGAACAGAGCCACTAGCCAAAGAAAAGAAAAAAGTGTCAAAACCCAAGAAAATCAAAACCAAGACAGTTTCCAAACCCATGGGCCTGCTGGGAAAACGTCCTATTGACAAGTAAGTCCATCTTTAGATAAAACGGTCAGGTCTTGAGTTTCAATCAAGTTTTAAACAAAATAAAATGGGTATAGCGGGTCAGTTTTTGTTGAATTTCCTATGATGAAGTGTTTTTATAAGAAAGTAATGTAAAATATTAATTTTGTTATATAATAATAATAATAATAATGAATTGGATTTATATTGTGCTTTTTGACTGACACATTCACACAAGGTGGGTGAAGTGTCTTGCCCAAGGACACAACGACAGTATGCGCTTCAGATGGGATTCGAATTGGCTACCCTCCGGTTGCTGGGCGAATGTTTTACCCACTGCGCCACCATTGCCTCAACAATATATTAATAATAAATTGGAAGTTGGTTGTGTAGTTAATTTAACTATGGGGACATTAATGATGACAGTGGGGTGTTTATTACAGATAAAAAATAGGCTACAGTATGAGCTGAAGGCTATAGGCTGGTGCCAACAGTGCCAGAGTTGTAATAACACTGTCCCACTCGTCACAGTCATATGTGTCCAGGTGGGTTTGTTTGGAGAGACACCTGATCGAGGAAATAGCTGATGCAATTAGTGAGTGGCACGTTGCTCTGCACAGTGAGCAAAGAGCCACTCTGATGAGAGACACAGACTCTGGGACTAATTTAAGGTATAGGAAGAAGTTTTGGACAAAGACGAGTGCACATGTAGGCCTTACAGCACTGTAGAGTCTTTTTCAACACAGGACGCGCATTTACTTTTTAGTTTCACTTTGACACGTTACATAACAGCTTGTTAGCGGTAGCATCTGAATAAATAAACACTCGTGAGCATCTACAGGTCTGTCCTGTGTGCTCTGAAGGGAAATACAGTGGGGAATGACCACAGCACTCCTGAGGTAGATGTAAGCATCTTCAGGGCTTGAATTGAGGCTAAATGTGACACTGTTCCCTGATTATTCGATAATGGAATTTTGAATATTGTTGAGACAACAATTTGGACATTATCGCTCATGAGTTATATTGCACATTTTAGATTAATAAGTTGGATAACAGCTTTGTCACTCTCAAATGTCTCTGTCTATAGACCTCCACCAGGCCGGTCCATAGGAATCATCTCCTTCATTGGGGTAAGTGCCATGGTTTTGGAACTACCGCTCTTTAAAAGTACATTTGACTATTAGTAGGGGTGTGGTGAAATCTTGTGCCACTAGATCTCACAAGATAAAAAATTCCAGATTTCTCATCAGAATGGAGCGTGATCTCTTGAGTTTATGTTTGTTTTGTTTTGTTTAGTTTTTTACCACCAGGCTGCATCTCAGATCAATATGTAGGTTACTATTCCCACATACTGAGTTGGGGGAGAGTGCAGTAAGCCCTTATCACTAAGCAAGTGGCAACAGTGCACCATTTTGCATGCAGCCGTTTCATGTTGAACAGAAAATATCAGAAGATTTTAAGCTTTCTAGCAGTTTTTGTTTCAGGAATCTAGGTGGGGGATTTTTGTTAAAGCTTTAAACAGGGCTTAAAGTACTCCAGCACTGCAGTGTGGCGCTTGACTGCGGAAAAAAACAAAACGTGTTGATAAATTACGTCTAAACTTAGGAGATTTCTAATGGTGAAGACGCCAAATTAACGCAGCTTTCATTCTCTAGACAATTATTAGCCTATAAGAAGTAGCCCAGGCAGCCTTGAACAGCGGTGGTTATGATCCAGCTGGAACTGAGTTATGACTCTTCTCACCTGTCTGTTCCCTCCCTCACTGCCCCCAGCCCTGCCTGCTCTTCTGAGTGACAGCAGCAGCGTTCAGTCCAGCCTTTCTGTTGGCTGTATCTCTCCTAGGAGTTGTCAGGTGATAGCTCATGTTTGATTATAAGACTTAAAACGACACTCGTGACCGCGTTTTCTGAGAAAAAAAAGTTAATACGCACCACCGCGTTGCTCCATTCATTCCGTTTGTTTCTCCGTTGGTCTCCGACTCCACACACTTCTCTGTTACTTGAAGAGCGGCTTTTGAACTAAACACACATAGAAACTGCCTTTAACCCTGTTACCGCTGTTGCAAGAAAGAGACAGAGATGTGTGCAGCAATTTGTGCGCTAAAAGTTAGCAAAGCAGGTGTATTTACCCAGGGCTGGCTCCTGGCATAAACTCCAGGAGAGGTTGTTTAGGGCCACAACCACTAGGGGGGCCACATGAACAGAGAGGTTCTGACCACATTCAATTTAGATGCACACCGTTTTAATTTTTAATTACTAGTGGAATTTGGGATGTTCATATTAATTTTGCAAGACTTAAATGGGCCCTAAAAGAAAAAAGAGCGATAGAGAGATAAAGGTAACATTTTTGTTTTTGTTTGTGATTATTTTATTATTTTGTACTCCTTTATCTATTCCTATTTATTCTTAAAAAATATTTATTTATTGGTTCATTTGCTACAATAGACCTTGTTCAAATAAAGTAAGAGATGCATGATTAATTCATTTCTTATCTTTATTTCATTTCTTATCATTTTCTTATCTTTTTACATATATTATTATATACTTTCTATATAAAGGCCTATGTGTATGTGTCATTTGGTGGGCCAGAAACAAAATCTTATTTAGGGCCACCAAAAGCCTAGAGCCGGCCCTGTATTTACCTGCAGTACTTTTTCCTCCTGAGCAGTGCTGATTGAGAAATTAACTAATTTAGTTTAGCTGTTTAGTGCAGTGATGATGATTTTTTGTCATCTGAGACTTGATCAGTTGCAGAGCAATGATTATAAATAGCTTACTAAAATGAAAAGTGCGGTATTAACACAGTATATTTACTGCATTATCAAAAACCTGAGTTTAGACATTTGTATAGTTTTTTCTGCAGCCTCTAATCTCCACAGTTAAGTCTAGACTAGACCAACAGTCTACCAGTCCCTATTACATAAACATCTCACAATACTAAATGCTTTATCTTGATTCTTGTAATGGAATAAAACCATATATTTTACCCACAATTTACTTCAACCTGGAGCCAGCTGAAAGTATTATGTCATCTAAAATGCACCAGAATGTGCATTTCTTGCCAAAAAAAGTTCAGGCTCAGAGATTTTTTTTGCTTTAAACCCTGCTTAAAACAGTTTAAGAGGTATTAATAAAAGATGTGCTCCATTTGCATCTATTTAATGGCGATGTCGGCAAAACCCACCCGTCTTTTTTAGATAGTACCTCTAACGTTTTACTCAAAAATGTTCAGAAAGACATTTACTTACTTAGTAATGACTTTTAATAGTGGGATGAGATAAAGGATGAGAACAGTGACAGAAGGCAGGGCATCACATGTGAGAGGTTCAGGGGCATTAGACTTTTATATATTAAAAAATCCCAATCATAATGGAGAAAATATTTCCATCTTGAACGTACACATTTCTTGAAAAGTTAAGTCCATCAGTAATAATCTAGCCTACAGATGTGTAACTTGGTTGTCTGGGGCCCCAGAGCAAAATGCACCAAAAATGTTTTGCATTTTGAGATTTTCAGTTATTAAAAATAAAGCTACATTTTTTAATTGAAAAAAAAAAAAAAAAAAACTCTACAATTTATTAAAAATAGTGTGAAAATCTCGTCTCGATCTTGTGAGACTGATCTTGTGTCTCGTCTCGTCACACCCTGACTATTAGCATAGTAGCCTTTTGTCTATTAGTGTCAGTTGTGTGTTGTTTTTTTTTAGTTTTGTTGTAGTCCCATTTTCCTCCTTTGAATGCACATAAACCAGATTGCAAGCTTTTTTCTTTTTATAGCCTTCATTTGGACACATTGAAAGAGAAGACATGGAGAAGTTCACCTTCACCTTTACTTCCTTTTTTGGAAATCCTAAGGCTATGATCCCCGGAGTCCGAGTTCACTTTACAGCCGTCAATGAAGATGTAAGCCTTGAAACAGATTCTTTGTTTATTTTTTTAATATACTGTGTAATGTTTCAGTGCCTTATGAGTCAATTCCAATTATTGAGGTTCTGATTACATTCAGAGTCCATTTTTGAATTGACAGTTGTTGCCAAGAAAATGGGTTTTCCAAACTTGGCCCTTCAAGGGGTTTGATTCGGCCCATGAAGGGTGCTAAGATTTATAAGGGGTTTCTCCGTTGATCCCATTTTGCACTGAATAAACTGTCAATGGTTGTTAGGGAGTCTAACATGTCTGTCTACCTAATGAATTAAATAATTCATTAATAATAAAATAATTAATCCTAAAAATAATAATCCTAGCTAAAGACTAGGATGATGGTAGTAAAAGCTTATGTACAACAGAATTTAATCAGCAGTTCAATCAATAAATTTTTAGTTCTTCAGCAATTTACAACAACCAGAGTCGACCAAAGTGCCTTACAATGTTAAAAACAGTAAATAGTCCATGAATGCAATACATAAACAGTCAATAAAACACAATAAATACAGAAAGTGTCCCAATACTACGTGTCAAAGTCCAGTCTGTATAAATAGGTCTTCAGGTTGACCATGAACAGGTGCAGATCTGGGTTGGGCAGGGTGTTTCAGAGTTTAGGACCTGCCACTGCAAAAAAGCGATCCCCCCACTGTCTGCACCTGGAGCGTGGCACTTCAAGCTCTACTTGTTTGATGGAAGCTTAAAATTTCAGATAAATATGCAGGTGCAAGGCTGTTATTTGCACTAAAAATAAACAATACAAGATAGCGCTTATTCATTAAATAGGTTTTAGTGAATTCATGTTTGACAGTTGACCAAATGTAACATGTTTTTTTTTTGTACTACAGAACAAGCAAATAGCAACTGACATTAAGGTGGCCCCCTGTGGGACGGAGAATGTGGACCCAGAGATCTATGAGGCGGTGGTGAGCCAGCCTATCGTGGAGCCTGCCCCAGGCGAGCGCCAATATCCGGGGCAGGTCTTTGTGACTATAGGTCAGCTGCGGACCAACGTGTCCTTTGAGAAGAAAGACACCAACGTCACTCTGCTCAAGGATGACCAGATCCTCATGAACCTGCTCACAGACATTGTCACAAACAAACGACGCGCCACCAATATCAGGCCCAAGATTCCAGACACCTTCAGCCACACTGGCGAGACGCGAGAGACGGTGAGTGCTCTGGCTATTGTTTACAAGGAACATAATGATATAGGCTATCAGACCATCATCCTGTGGCTCTGTGCTGGTGTTTTA
Source organism: Bostrychus sinensis (assembly GCA_020698575.1). Lineage (NCBI taxonomy): Eukaryota > Metazoa > Chordata > Actinopteri > Gobiiformes > Eleotridae > Bostrychus > Bostrychus sinensis. Next base: position 31,927,765 of record CM036239.1, read on the forward strand.
GTAGCAATAGCAATTAAAGCATGTAGATAGACAAGCTATAAGATGCTGTGACAAGAAGTCACCATGAAAAGTCCAGTCAGGTTAAAACACTTGTTACCTGTTACAGCACATGAGCTCAACAATTTCAATAATAAATCAGTGAATAAACACGTTAAGTTTGGGGCTTCCCAAAGTGATTACTTAGTTCATGCAGGTGGTTAGGTCAGCTTCAAACAACAGAGGAATTGTCCAAACAAAACAAGTTAAACACTAGTTTATTTAAAGTGTAGCGGAGTAAAAAGTACATTTAGTTTAGTTTTAAATCCTTTGTTTTTTGCTCTAACCTCAGTGTAAATAGTCATGGTCTTAATATAAAAGCTAAAAAGAGTATGGAAAAAAAACATTTAATATGGGATAAATTTGTTGAATAAGTGCTGATATTTGGATAGCTTTAGTCGTTATTAACCACATAAGAATATAAGACTGAAGACTAAAACATGACCATTTAATTCAAGTTAAGGTCATAATGCAGAGTTTTCCACATTCATTTAAGTGTGGTGGTGCCATGCCTGAATCCCCTTTAAGTTTACCTGGCCTTGCATCTGTGAGATTTGGCCTTAAGATGCTTTGGGAAGTCCTGAGAAGCCAGCTCTGTGCATCCCCAATAGAGATCGACCGAATATCGGGCCGATTTTTGAGTGTTTTAGACAATCGGCCATTTATTGCCGATTTTTGGTCAGGCACATGTCCGGAGAACCACTGAAGGACCCTAGTTTTTGTGTTCATGCTGTCCATGCTACAGCGGCACCATTTACTGTAGAAGGTGCTCAGGGCGAGTGAGGGAGATCACTCAAACAAGGCTGAGGCCTATTGTTTTGGAAGAAAAAAGGTAAGACGTTATCTTTTTTTCTCGCCAAACCTGCACACGTAACGCTGATTTAACTTTTAAATGTCCGTTTGAGAGAAAATGTAAATGCCCAGACACTTTAGGCTATGTTCGAGCACTTTTGTATGCTACCTGCAGCATTAGCATCACGTAGGAACGGTCCGCTGTAAAATAACGTCAGTCTCGTTAACTTGTTAAAATACTGCATAAGAGAAACATTTGGTAAAACGGGGAAAAGGTGGTGGCTTCATAATCATGGTTGAGGCTAATTTTTTTTCCATCTAATACATTAACGTGGAGCAGTGCGCCTCAGTGACCGCGGTATAAAAACGTGTGCATTAAAAAATGGGATGGGGATGAAGACGTTAGCCCGAACTACTTTGACCTTAGATTCGGACATTCTGCTGTGTCCGTAAGTGTCACAGAGCAGAGAACTGTCTGTATTTAGTGCCGACATATGCATGTGTTTTCAGCCAGGAGCCGCTTCCAAATAGTAAAGGAGAGTTGATTAAGTGACGCGGGGGCCAGTGCGTACCCGGTATGAGGACTCTCATGGAACTAAATCGAAGCAGTATTTTTTGCGCGAGCACTTTTATATTTGCAATACACAAAGCTATGTCTTGCAAATATAAAAGTGCCCCTTGTTTTATATTTTTATTTTTAAATATGTGCTTTGTGATTAATAATAAAATGAATATTTTCTCAACTATCTAACTAACTTATTTAATGTCATAAATAGCATCATTTACATGATACAGAAATGCTTAGCCCTTAACTTTACAGCTTCAGTACAGAACAAAGCAGACTATTTGAAGACAGTAGCCCAGAGAGCAAAGCTGAGATTTTACCTTTTGCCTGCACGAGTCCATGTTTTTCTGCATTTTAAAGTGATGTTTTTATGTTTCTTTACATTTTATAAGCAACATGAGAACAACTGACTATATTAAACCATTTTTATTCATAAAATTAGGAAAATTGGCCCTCCATATTGGCCCCAAAAATCGGCATTGCTTATCGGCCATTGGCTGCTCTGGATTTTAAAAATCGGCATCGGTCTTAAAAAAAAAAACATATCGGTCGACCTCTAATCCCCAACCATCTTTTAGCAATTTGGGCATCTTAGGGTGCAGTTAATAGATAACATCCAAAATAACTCTATGTCAGACTGAAAAGCTCAAAACAGCAATAAATGATTTTGCTAATTTCTCTGGCATAGAATAAACAAATTCAAATGCATTTTGTAGCTTTTTTAAAACTCTACTTGCACATGATTAAGATTGCGTTCTTTACCTGTTCCCACTGTCCAATTTTAACACATTTGTTTGCATTTTAATAAGCATTTAATGGCTATATTAAATTTTTTCTTCATAAAATTAAGAAAATCCACTCAACATATTGGTCCAAGAAAATGGCAGTGTTTATCGGTTGTCAGTTGCTCTGAATTTTAAAAATTGGTATCAGCATCGGCCATGGAAAAATCCATATCGGCCAACCTCTAGTAAAAAATGCTGTTGTGAGCATATTTTAGTCAATGTCTCTTATCTGCGTTTGACAAATCCAATTCTGAAAAGTTAGAACACTAAAAGTAATAAAAGCAAAATGCAAGTATTTTCAAATTTCATAATATTCACATAAACAGCATATCAGATGGTCAAACCAATCGAAAAACAGTTGGAGGAGCATTTAGCAATGACTTATGTTAATTAGCTGCAGGTCAATAATATGGCTGGGTATAAAAGAAGCATTTCGGAAACAAAAAGTGCCAATAGCTGTCTAAATATTGTGGCCAGAATTTGACCAGTCGCTCAGAGCTACTTGTGCCAAAAAACAATGTTATGGTTTTCTCTGAGACCATTCACTCCCCTTATTCCTCTTTTTGGTTCTGCAGGGCGTGATCTTGAGTTTTAAAGGAACAACTGAAGGTCTGATCAAGTGCGATGCTCACGGAGAGGTCCTGTTTGACGTTAAGGAAAACTTCAGTGATGTGGAATTCAGTGAAGAAGACATTAATGAAGAAGTGGAGTTCACAGTCATCACGGTTGGAACTGTTATGTGTTTTTTCACATTACACACTGTGCACACAGTATATCTCTTTTTTTTTTTTAGCCTTTTCCATATCTTTGTTGCATCATTGTCTTTTGTTCAACAATTAGCTGCATTTTAGTATTGTTCCCTGCTTTTTAAGGAGTTCCCTATAGATTATAAAGATCAGTGTGTGGCTTTTGTGTGCTCGTGGGTTCCCACATTTTCAATTCCGTAATTTCTCTTTTTTTGGTATAATTTGGATTTTTGTAGTATTGTTCATCTGCTGTGCGTCTTACAAATACAGAAAATAATCTCTTATTAAAAATAACCAAGATGTCGCTAGGGCAAATTTCATAACTTCACTGACCTGAATAACGGCATTTAGTGCTTTCCTTCACCACCTGTTGGTTCTGCTGAAGTCTGTGTTGTTGTTCAGTTTTCTGTGGGACTTTTTTCTTTGTATTGTTGCCATTCCCAATGTCCAACATAATGACCACATTTAAATAAACTGACTTTTCCGCAAGTCTTTGCACAACTGACTTCTGCTGCTGTTCAGAGATAAGTACAGAACTGCTCATCCTATGGTGTATTCAATCCGCCACTTCTGTTTGGATCAGCAGTGCGCTCCTTACGCCTCACCCTTCGTTCCTCTGATTGATTACTCCGCCTGTGATTGTTCCACCAATAGAAATGAGACTTATGTGAAGGGATACCAGACTAACTTTTTTGTATAGTGTAACCCATATCAGAGTGAGCCACCACTGATTTGCCCAGCCACAAGTGGTGCTGTCATAAAAGGGAATCGCTCCCAAGCCACTTCCTGCAACCCTGCTGTCGGCTGTGCATGGCTGGTGTGGTTTGGAAAAACTATCCATAACTTGACGAAAACTTCATGTAAAGTTCTAAAATTCAGCGGACCCCCAGAAACCTCTTCTTGGGTTAGGGTTAGGGTTCCGGACCTTGGACGCCTTATGTTTTCCCCTTTTTTTTGGACGTTTTTGTTGTGTGAACTAAATCCACAGTCAGTAGATACAGTATGGAAACCAAATTTGACTTACCTGTTGCAAATCACAAATGAGGATCACCTATGATGAATTGCCTCCACCCATGTGACATGAATTAGCCAATGAATGATCATATTGGTGTTTTAAAAAGCCACCTGTTATTCCCTCTTCATGTGTGACAATGGTAAAGACAAAGGAGCTGTCTGAGGACACCAGAAATGCTATTATTTGCAAGTACAAGACCTCCAAAGGGTATAAAGTAATCTCCAAAGACCTTGGTATCCCTGTTTCAACGGTGCGTAATGTTATTAAGATATTTTCCAGGCATGGGACTGTCAAGAACCTCCCTGGACGTGGGGGGAAGAGAAAAATTGATGACAGAAGTCTTCCAAGGTTGGTGCGAATGGTGGAAAAAACACCATGTCAAATATCTAAAGACCTGAAGACCAACCTGGAGCAGTCTGGTGTAATTGTTTCAACAAGTACCATACGCCGCAAACAAAGTGGGGCTTTATGGGCAGAGGCCAAGGAAGACCCCATTGCTGAAGAAAAGACATAAAAAGGAACGATTGACCTTCGTGAAAGAGAACCTGGACAAACCTCAAGCCTTCTGGGACAATGTTTTATGGACAGATGAAACAAAAGTGGAGCTTTTTGGTAATGCACACAAACAGTATGTTTACAGACCGCGCAATGAAGCCTTTAAAGAAAAGAACACCATACCAACAGTCAAACATGGTGGAAGTCCATAATGCTGTGGGGCTGCTTTGCTGCATCTGGTACTGGAGGCCTGCATCACAGGCGGCATGAAATCAGAAGATTATCAAGCAATTCTAGAGCGAAATGGTAAGACCAGGGTAAGGAAACTTGGTTTGACGTGAAGATCATGGGTCCTCCAGCAAGATAAAGACCCAAAGCACACCTCCAAAAGCATGCAGGAATGGTTGAAAGGGAAAAAATGGACTGTTTTAAAATGGCCAGCAATGAGTCCTGATCTCAATCCAATTGAAAATCTTTGGGGGGAGCTGAAATCTGCCATTCGAGAAAGGAACCCTGCAAATGTTCAAGAGCTTGAGCATATTGCAGAGGGAGTATGGGAGAAAATACCACCCGAGAAGTGCAAGAAGCTTACAAATGAATATAAGAAATGTTTGGAGGCTGTCATTGCTGCCAAAGGACAACCAACTATTAAGGAGGGGTGCCAATATTAGTGCACATGCTGGTTTTCTGTTTTTTCCTTTGGAATTACAATCTCTGTTGAAATAACAATTGTCTTTGTTAAATTAATTTGGACCTCCAATTAAAAGATCCTGCTGATATAAATTTGGTACATTTCCATTTATTTCTGAAGACATTCACTCAGTTATGTAAAACATGAAGGGGTGCCAATAATGGTGAGCAGGACTGTATAAACTGAACTCTTTGGAAAACCTTGAACTAAATCCACAAACAGTGGATGTGAAATGAACTTTTTCTTTTTAAAGACTTGAACTAAACTTAAGGTCAAGGTTCTTTATTTGTTGTCCCATTTGTTAATATAATTTTTTCCTAATTTATTCATTGGTCCTAATTTATTTATTGATTTCTAATTTATTATTTGTTTTTTATATCAATACTTTTTTTTGCATTCAAATCAAATTTAATGTCTCTTGCCTTTCATTCATCACAAGCTCCCTTAACAAACCTGGTTTTCTGTCTTCGGTTGTATACATCCCATTGCAATAACTAAGTCCTAATTTTAATATATTATGCAAGTGTTACGTGATAAGAGAATAGGAAAAGAGTCTGGTGTCCCAGTGCCTGGTTAGTAAACATGAACAAGTGTTTCAAAGTTTTGCCATTTTATTTAACATAGCAATTAGCATAAACAATTAGCATATAAGCCACAGTAGTTTGTCACTGTACGCTCAGATTTAATTTATTAGCTACCACAAATCCTACTTTAATAAATTAAACTGACACTCACTCTGGGTTCTTAGTATGCTCACTTGTAAAAATGTATGGACAAATTCACCATGCTTGTTTCCAACCTGGACCTGTCTGATTAGGTCTGTTCTAAGAATTATTTTTAATCGTAATTTTTTTCTCCAGCTCCGTGCAGGGAAGCGTGCCATCCGGATCCGCAGAGTAAAAGAGCCCCTCCTCTTCACCCTGTGTTCAGTAACTGCTGAAAAACAGGACGTTGAGGAGGAAGAGGAGGGAGAAGATGCTGAAGAGGAGGAGGAGAAGCAGAAGAAAGTAGACATTCCAGAAGACCTCAGTAACAAGCCTCTCCAACTGAGGACAGACATCCCTCTGTCCAACTTTGAACTGGACCCAGAGCTTTATGAAGGAATCGTGAGCCAGCCCATCATCGAGCCCACGGTCAGTGACTGCACCGCCACAGCTCCAGGTTTTAGTCACAATTAGGGTGTTCATTTTAGAGCTCTTTTGGTGACATCTTATGGCAGAAGTGTACACTGCAAATTGAGACATTGGCCTATGAACAAAATTGTGTTTTCACTTCACAGGGAGGCTGGTTTTAGGTACATTTGAATTGCTTTTAAACATTATTTTCCCGTTGTGTCTTTTGTGTAGGCCTCTCTGCATGGGTATCCCGGTCAGATTCATGCAAACATTGGTCCAATGAAGACGAATGTGACCTTCGACCACAGAGATTGTGGAGTGACACTGCTGAAGAATGACCATGTGCTCATCAACCTCCTCATTGACAAGAAAACTAACAAGAAGAGAGCTGCCAACATCAAGCCCAAAATCCCATTCACCTTCAGCTACACCAAGGAGAAAAGAGAGCTGGTACTGACCGATTTATACTGGTTCAGTCTTCTCTTTGTATAGGGTTTAGATGCTGAGTAGAGTTATGATTTCATATGATCAGACACCTACAATCCACCCCTAACATCAGCATAGATTTACCAGGTTTTCCTTCGTTAAAAAAATAATCAGTTCGACTCCACTTCTAAGCCATTGCATCAAATTGAAGTTTAGACACCTTTACATAAGCATTTACGTTTTATAACTAAAATTAGTCCATATTTTGGGATGTAACAATATCCAAATCTCATGGTACAATATTATCACGTTATTAACCTAATTTTCTGAGTGAATAAAATTGGCAGGATCTGAGTTTGGAGTCCTGACCAGTGCGGAGTGGACAGAGCAGGGTATGAAGGGTAATAAGCACAGCTGTTAGCAACATGAAGCTAATAGATTGATAAATAAGCTGACTCTTCTCTCATAGGGACAGTGGTTTAAGTGCTGAAATTTTTAGTCTGTCTATTGAAAAGGCCAGTGACGGTGTATGTGCAGTGCTTGTGTATTCCTGATTGAGTCCTCTTTAGATGTAATGTACTTGTATTATAGCTGTAGTTTGTGATCTTTGGATATTACTTGTTTTGTTTTTTGAGACTTTTGTTCTCGGTCTTCTCTAATTGTTGTTTTTTCAGGGAATAATCACGAAGCTGGGGCCAGTGGAAGGCATCATAAACTCAGAGGAACATGGAGAAATCCCCTTTGATACGAAAGAAAACTTCAGCGACACAGAGTTCAGCTCCAGTGACATCCACAAAGAGGTGGAGTTCACTCTGGCACAGGTCAGAACTTAATATAAAAGGATTTCAGCAGACATAAAGGTGCGCTACACGATTAATAGCACAATAGTCTTATAGGCTTTATTATGAGGTGTTTTTGACAGAGGGGGTACTAGAGCGGGGACTGAATTTTTTTTTTTACCAAACACACACTCAGAACAAAGAGGGATGGTCCCATTCTGATCAGCAACACTTTTATTGGTTGAGTCCAAGCTCATGCACTTTGTCTTTGTACACCTGAGTAATGGCGGCGGCAAGTTCAACTGGAAAGATACCAATTCCAGCTCTGGCTCCAACTGCTTACACCACAAAACCAAAACAAAAAACAAAAACAGAGACCAAAAAACAAAGAGAAACAAAGTGCAAATTTAACATAAAGCTTGAATATTTAAAAGAAGAGGACAAGAGCTTTTTTGAACTAACATTATAGGACTTTAAATAGGGCCAGGTTCATCTAGGAAGCTTGTCTGTTAATCTGCCAAAAGTACATTGGATAAGGGACAAAACGTTTTTGTTTTGCCAAACTGTTTCTAAAATCTGAACAAACTTAAGCCAAATGGATTGCTATGATTCACTGTCACCATTATTGAAATTGACATGGAGCAGGTGAAAGGGTTGTATAGTATATCAAATATGGAAACCATATAAGTCAATGGTTTTCAAGACAGGGCTGGCCAAATATGTGAAATATGTAAATGTTGTCAGTTAATTTCAATAAATTTTTATTTGGATAGCCCAATATCACAACAGCTGTTGCCTCAAAGGGCTTTACAAACAGTTAGTGACACAATTAGTTATAAACACACAACCAAACCTAAACACACAATCAAACATAAACAATAACTACACTAAACTAAACAGTCCCAGGACATCCCGTGTCCTTAGACATTCCTTCTCTGTAAGAAAAATCTACAGAAAAACTCCTAAAAACCCAACTGTGTGGGGGAAAAAAAAAACTAAACCTTGTGGAGAACCACACTGAATGTACAGACAGGCTAAGAATGTGTCTAGGACCGTTAAATAAAGTCCATTAGCTCATCTGTAGTATCATAGTCCAGGTCTGTATGGATGCAGCAGGTGGGCTTCATCCAGACAGGTGAGTGGGGTAAGGTAGAGGGCCGGGAAGTCCATAGGAGGTGAGGTTGAGGGCCCACAGATTGGGATAGCTAAGGTCTGGTCATCACTGGTGAATCTTCCAGCAGCCAGATTTGAGTCAAGACTTTTAGATTTTCCAAAGGTCTTTCCCTTGCTGTCTCCCCCATTATTTCCTATCCCTTCTCTATCCAATAAGGCCTTGACACAGAGCTCCCTCTCATGGCGTTGGTTTTGATTCACAGATAAAAATGACGAAGCGTGCGATCCGTCTACGCAGAACCAAGCGCATCGAGGACAAGATCCTGGAAGAGCAGAAGAAACGACGTGAGGAGCAAGAGCAACGCAGACAGGAAATGGAGCGGAGGAAACAGGAACTGGAGAGGAAGAAGCAGGAAGAGGAGGAGCAACGCTTGGAAGCTGAGAAGAAGAAGAAGGAGGAGGTGGCTGCAGCGCTGGCTGCAGCTCGAGACAAGGTACAGTACTGGTTGGGACCTGGGCTTAATCTTTCTTTATGATGGGGCTCATTCCAGAGGAGTATTACGTAGTGAGCATGTGTCAAGTGAGGAAATTATTCCTAGTGAATGAATGTGAGCGTGAATTGTTGTCTGTATGTGTATGTCTCTGTGTCAGCCCTGCGGCTGACCCTTGTCCAGGGTGTACCTGGACAAGGGTCAGTTATTAGACCCAAAAGACCCAAAGTTACTGGGATATATGGATAATGAATGCATGAATGAGCTAAACAGACTACATTATATTTCATTCCTTTTACTTAAAATAGGCTTTCATTGAATTGCAGTCCATAAGATTACTGTCACGCCACACGTTGCTCTCAAGTGTCTCTGTTTTTAGGGTAGTTTACACAAGGACACGGTCATGTTGTTTATGTTCACACATATACCTTTCATATGTGAATAAAACAGTAGAAGGTGTTCTGTAAATTCTGTTTACACAACAACATGCTTTAACTAAAACGCACTGATTACAAATACCGCTCTTTTTAAAACTCAGGAAGCCATTTTGAGCGCTCCTCACAAGTGTAGACTGTGAATTCAGCGGCTGTCTTTTTAAAAAAAAAAGTAAAAGGCCCTGAGTTTTTGTGTAAATGACTCCTTAGATGGGCTTATTTACTTGAGTAATTCCGAGGTGTTGGGTCATGACCTGTGTCGGGGCCAGATTCATTATAGGCTAATTTTTGAAGTCTAACTATTGTTGTAATGAATTTAAGTATTTTTATTTCTTATTCTACCTGATGTTTATGCAAACCTTTAAGCCTTGTTCTGAGTAGGTTTGGAATATCCCACTGGTTTATCCCTTTTTTTAAATTTTTTTACCCTACTTTAGACTTTGGACCAAACAGAAATTTGTTGCTGTGTTTAACCCTGTGTCTGTCTTTAGTGGACTCCCCTGGGCTTCATGACGCGTGGGCCCGACCCAGAGGAAGACCTCAGTAAAGACCGCTTCAACGGCACTGTCCTGGTGGCCATCAGCAAACACCCTCCAAAGGAGATCAAAAAGGAACCAGAGGACACAGAGACAGAACTGGCACAAAATGGAACACCTCTGCTCTCTGAGGTACAGGACACTTAATCAGTATTATTAACTGCATATTTTGTTGATATTACCATTTTATTCATTGTAATCTGTGTTTGGTGCTACAGGTTAAAATAAAGGTGGAAAAGGAAGAGGAGTCGGAGGAGACTGCAGCTGAAAGAATAGAACAGAAAGATGAAGAGAAAGAACAGAAGGAGGTGAAGGAAGAGAAGGAGGAGAAGAAAGACAGCGTAGAGCTGAAGCCGGACTCTGGGCTGCTGGTGATGACTGTAGACGGACAGCAGAAAAAACTCAGCTTTGGACGCAAAGACCTGCTCACACGGGCCACCATGATGGTTGGAGACAAGGTAACAACAAATTTTATTGTATACTTTGTCTGATGGGCTGTTTGTCTGTGTAACTAGACCCAAGATAGTGCTGAGTAAGCCATTTTATTTGTTAAGGAGAGCTATGAATTTAATGTTAAGTGATGTAGAGCAATCAATAGTAGCTTGATTTTAAAGCCTAGATGAGTGGTTCTCCAACTGGGTACAACTGGTGGTACCTGAGAGTCCTTTGCAGTTCAAGTCCTGATTTAGTTTCAGTTAGAGCCAGTTTTATTTTTGGTTTAGTCCGTCTAGTCCAGGTAAAGTCCTGCTTGTGCTTGTTTAGACCTGGAATAGTCCTGATTTAGTCTTGGTTTTGTCAACATATAGGCTAATTTTATTTCTTTAAAGATGGTACTTAGAGAGACAAATATTTTATAAGATGGTACTTGGTGAGAAACGTCATGAAAGAGACTTCAGCCATTTTAGACATTAAGATTGCACTCATTGCATTAGTTCTTTTGTGTTCTTTTTGTATAGGTTCGCTTTAACATTGCAACCCACAGAGAAACCAAGGCGGAACGGGCCACTTATGTTGAGATCCTCGGTGATTCATTTGAGGAGTCAATAGAAGAGCGGCAAAATGTAAGACCCAGTCTCTGCATTGACAGAAAATCTGGGATATTGTTGATGAAGTCGTGAAGTTGTATCTCAGCGGTAATTGTAATTTATTGTTATTCTTTGGTCTTTTTTAGGGCATTGTGATCGAGTTCTCTCAGAGCTCAGGGTTCATTAAATGCAGCCTGAGCCCACAGCTGTACTTCCACATGTCTGAGGTCATTGAGAGGAAGAGACTTGAACTCAATGAGAAGGTTGAGTTCAGCGTTGCCCCAGTAAGATTACTGTTACATTTACATTTTCTTACAGCATCTTATGTCTCAAATTTTACTTCATTATCAAGCAGTTGTTATCAAAAGGTGTCTGCAGAAAACAATTTTTAAGATTAAATACTGTACAATCTTTTTATTTGAAGCATGAAACTGCGGAAGGTGAGCACCAGGCTATCCGGATTAAACGGTATACTGAAAGCATGTTTCTTCCTGGAAGAAAACTGGTTGGAGTCAGTGCCACCAAGGGCAAGGTAAGACTCAATAAAAGCTGTTGTAACCTGTAGTATCAATGTTACTCTGCAATTTAATTAAATGTATAATAAAGACCAACACTGCATATTTAAAGCAATAATGCAATCAGTAAAATTGTTTTGGCAGATGACCATCAAACTGGCGAAACCATCAGAGGAAGAGTGAGTTTTGATTGTTCCCTTTTTCCTTAAAGCCTGAGGGCCCTTCTTGGATTTTGTTTGCTGATTTGTGTTTACCTCTTTTTAGGAAGAAGAAGTCTGAGTCAGACAAAATGAAAGCTGTCGTTAAAAACCTGAGAGCACAGGACAGTAAGAGCCGTAAAGACAACAGCCGGCGCCACTCCCGGTCGCGGTCCAGGTCCAAGAGTCTAGAAAGAGATCAATTCGGTCGAGTGAAGAAAAGGCGAAGCTCTAGCACTGACCGATACCGCCGCAGCCACAGCAGGGACCGGTCGAGAAAACGCTCGAGGAGCAGGGACAGAGCCAGAAAACGCTCGAGGAGCAGCAGCAGAGACAGAGCCAGAAAACACTCAAGGAGTTCTTCCTCCAGCAGAAGTCGCAGCCGAAGCCGAGAGAGAAGTAGAGAGCGAAATAGAGAAAATTCAAAAAGGAGCAAGCACAGCCGGGAGAGAGATGAGTTCAGACGGAGGAGAGAGTACAGTCCCCGAGGACCCCCGCGACGCGTGGATGACGAGCTGGCACGTAAAAAACGTGAACTGGAGGAGCTCAACGAGATGATTGCATACAAAAAGGCTATGGTGGACCCCAGAGCCATGGAGCCAGGACAGAGGACATGCATCGACTATGACCACGGCAGGATTGCTGTTCCTCTGAAGGAATTCAAACCAGTGAGGCCCTTAGGCAGAGATAATCCAGAATACCCCCCACCGAAACCCTATGGTGATCCATTCTATGACCGAGACTATGGCCTGTACAGAGAGCGGCGGTATGGAGATCCTTATGCAGACAGGTTTGGTGATCCATATTATGACCATCGCCCTTATGGTTATGAGGGCCGACCGTACCCCGAGCCTCCCTATAGTGAGCCTTCTGCCAGCCGATACACCGACCGTTACGATGTTTATGACCAACCACCCGAGAGTCGCTATAGTGACCAGAAATACTCTCCGACTCGAGCCTATTCTGATGATCCTTATCGCAAATCATCATTAGACCGAGATCCCCCACCGCAGCAGAATCCTGGTCCAACTGGGCCTCCCTTCAGACCCCCATCTCCTGAAGAGCCCCCTCCAAAGAGTCCCTCTCCAAAACAACAGTCCCCTCCAGTTGAAAAGGCCCCATTAGACCGTTTCCTTGACATGCTTAACAAGAAAAAAGCCGCTCCAGAGAAACACAAGAGCCCACTTAAAGATGATCTGCTTCCTCACGAGCGAGCGATGCAAGAAGGGACCAGCGGTTTCTCACGAATCGTTGGGTTAGCCCAAGAACAACCCAGCAGCAGTCCTTTACCACCAAAAACCACCATACCACTGAGTTCACAACCAACTGTAGAGGCAGGTAAGGCTGAACCGTACGACAAGATCCAGAGTCTTCTGCGAACAATTGGGCTGAAACTCGGTACCGATGATGTGTCCAAACTCAGAGCCCAGGCGGGGACGACCTACACTCCTAAGTCGGCCTCTGTGGAGCGGGACATCCAGCGAGAGGACCAGCGCTCCAGCAGAACCAGCTCTGTGGGCTCCGACCGCATTCACTCCCCATCTCCAGCCAGATCTGCCAGTCTGGAACCGCTTGCCCAAAAGCCTGTCAATGAATATGAGAGCTTCCTGGACCAACAGGAGCTAGAGGCATTACAAAAAGCTCAGCAAATGCAAAGTCTGACTCGGTCCATCAGTGGGGGTACTCCACCACCCAGACCTCCTCCAGGACCCCCACCTGCTCAGTACCAGCGTCCCCCAGTCCCGGACAGCTGGGACATCCACATTCCAACAGCTCAGACCAACCCCAACAACCAGACCTTGCAGATTGCGGATTCATCTTCTAAAGCTCCTCCGGGACCCCCACCGGGACCCCCACCCAGGCGTGCAACATCCCAAACACCACCAGGACCCCCACCTGGGCCGCCTCCTCGACGTTCCCCTGGACAACCTCCCCTCATCGCTACCCCCACACAACAGAGTCTGCCGTTTCTTGGACAGACCACGCCCCAGAGAGACCCCTTGGCTACACAGGTAAGTACTTTTCTCATTTATTTGATATTTATAGTAAATTGAGCATATTTTTGTATGGTGCTTTTGGTGAAATAAATTCACGTGACCAAACCAATCATAGAAGCAACCAAGTGTTTAAAAGAAAGGGAAAGGGGAATGGTATTTATATAGCGCTTTAACTATGACACAAGTCACCCAAAGCACTTTACAAACAGTAGGGAAGGGGTATTTCATCCACTCCATACTCGGTGGTGGTAAGTTTCACCTGGGGTAGACTGACAGAAGCGCGGCTGCATACATCTGCGCCAACGGACCCTCCGACCACCACCAACCACTCACTCACTCACATTCACACCGGCTTCCTGGTGTTCCCCAGCGGTCTCCCATCCAGGTACTGACCAGGCCCTACCCTGCTTAGCTTCTGAGGTCTGACGGGATTGGGCATCCACAAGGCGGTATGGCCTAGAAAGAAAGCATAAAAATGGTAATTGAGTTAACCCACCAAAGATTCACAGTATTTTAGACATTTTAAAACTGTACATTTTGTTTTCACAGCCGTAGCCATAGCCCTTAAATTAGTCTTCCTTCAGTCTCCCTTTTGTCATGTCATTAACAATATTTTTATGATTCATGACACAAAAAGATTTTTTTTCAGACCCCTCTTTCAAAGACGAAGAAGCCATGCCAGTACACACACTACCATCTGGTGACAACACATCTACACATAACTAAACAACCATCATATGCAGTTGCAGTCAGAAAAGTTCCACCCCTTCACCTCAAAATACATAAAAATTAGGTGAATGAAGCATAAATAGCTTCTTATACCTCTCGACTGGAGTCCTTGCCCAATTCTTCACCTGCAAAAGCCTCTAGCGGAGTGATGTTTGATGGCCTCCAGGCTGCTGCAACTGCCTTCTTTAAATCCCACCATCCCATTTTCAATGGGATTTAAATCAGGTGATTGAGGAGGCCATTCCAGGACATTCCAGGACATTCCAGGACGTTTTGTCGAAATCCTTGAAATATTTGCGGGGTTAAATATTTCTATTGCAACTGTGTAACATATTAAATATTTGTTGTTTAAGGGGATTCATATGATTCATAATGTTGCTTAATAATGCAATGTTACACAATGTCTCTCAAGTAAATGGATCCTTAGTGGAACTACTAGTTACCCACCACTACAACCCTTAGGCACCCAGCCAAACCTCCACCGACCCGGCCATCTCCACCACTGTAGCCCGCTGCCTCCAAGTCATCGAGACAGTCAGGTCTTTGGCCGTTCAGCCGCTGTCGAAACCAGTCAAATCTGTGCAGTTCACTTTGCCATCAGAATCCAGCTCCCAGGCTACGATTGAGAGTGAGGAGGACATCAAGAACATGCAGAAAGAAAAGGTACAGCATATGACACAAATGAGTTTTCATCACAAGTAAAACCACTACCCCTTTGTTTGTAAAGCACATACACCGTCACCAGGCTTGCTCTGATCATTTCAGCACTTAGACAGGTATCACAGCAAAGCAGTCAGCCAATTTGTTATGTCTGTTAGTGTCATGTTGCTAATAGCTGTGCTAATTACCCATTATATCATGTCTATCCCCTCTGTTCAGTACAAGAACTCAGATTCTCCTCTCATGTCTGAACTCAAATCCACGCAACTTTCTTCATGTGTGAACTTAAAGCAGGCGATGAAGATGCAGTCGTGTCTATAGAGAGCTTTAGTCAGAGTACAACACTGCAGCAGCACTGCTGTAAACTACGGCATTTGCAAAGGGCTTGAGCTGACGGAGAGAATTGGGCGGGGCCCTAAAGGGACAGGCGCCCTCATCCAAGCATTTTCAGTAAAGTGAAAGTAACTGCTTCTCAATAAAATTGAAATATTTTATGTTATAAAATGTGAAATGCTAATGAAAAGATGTCCAAAACTATTGCGAAAAGCTTGAAAAACAGCATAATATGTCCTCTTTAAGATTTAGGCTTTTGTAGCTAACAGCTATGGCATAGCATGGCATAATACAGCACAGTTTAGATTGATATAACATTTAATGGCCCAGTGTTGATTTGTTTGTCATTACAAAACAGCTGGTTCCACTTTGTTCCCGACCTTTTTTTTGCTAGCACTAATTAAAACTTTTGAATTCACAAAATGACAATGAGCCATGTTATCAAGCGTGTTTCTGATGGGCCATGCTTTAACCCATTATTGTGTTGGTTTTTGTTCCAGTTGGACCTGTATAACCAGCGGCTCCTGGAGAAGAGAGAGCTGGACAAGAAGAAGATGATTGAGGAGGCTCGAAAACCACAGGACAAAAACAAGGACAGCTCAGCTGCTGTCCCAGGTATAAACCACTTTACACTGACTTCACATTAGACTAACCCCCTCTCTGTTTCACAGGACTCTAGCCTCAAGAATTCACTCACGTCTATAAGGATTCATCTCTCTTCTGACTTTGTTAGCTCACTTCCTGTGTGCACTTAATATCGACTGAAGAATAGTCAGGGTTAATGTTCACGACCTGTCACAAGTTTTAGAACACACACATTTTCCTATTGGTTTTATTGAAATTCAAGCAGTTTAAGTACAATTAATAGCGTGAAATGGTGCAAAGCTTAAGTGATGGATTGCCAAAGGATAGAAAAAAAAGAAAAATAATCCACATTTCAAAATTATACAAAAATGCCTTTTATGAGTTGTACAGAGTTAGAGGCCCCTGAACCAAAACGGTTACCACACCATTCTGTAATGGCTTGCAGTACCCTCTTTTATGCACCTAGTTGGTCAAGGGTTCAAACATCACTCAACACATGTCAGAGTTGGGAAGAACTTTCTGAAGAGCATTTGATTTCCAGGTAACTCTTTATTTCACACTACACTTGATACAGTGCATCTTAGGGATGGGACGATTCATGAAATTCATGATTTGGTTCAATTCACGGTTTTGACCTCATGATTTTTGATTTATTTCGAGTTTATGTATTTGTTGATGTTGTAATGATTGTATTTCCATTTTGTAGGCCTACATCATTATAGAATTACAATTTTTATTTCATTATAGGAAAAACTGTTTATGCAGAGGGTAAGAGAAATGAACAAGGCCAAATAAAAACACATATATGAATAAAGAAGAAACATTCACAGCTCACTATGCTCAGGTAAATATCATCTGTGTCTCACCTGTAATGAAGCTAGAGCCGCATGTGCATCACATAATTCACTCATGAGAGGAAATATCCATCTTCAAACCTGTATACTGTATTGCACGCTGTTCTTTATACTTTTAGATTATTTATTTGCCTAAAGAGGAATTTCCTCTGAACCTTTTGTTTCTCTGATCACGCTGCTCCGTCTGCTTTGTCAGAGCAGACCCTCCCATCCCCGCTTCCTTTTTCCCCTTTTCCTCAAGCAACCTCTGTCCCCCTGCTCCATTCTCACATGTCTGGTCATTAAAACTAAGTTATAGAGCGCAAATCTCGCTCTCTTTGAATTGTTTTTGTGTAAAACATCAAAGATACTATCTGAAAAACGCCCCAGGATCTGCCGATTGACCACTACAACATGCCTATATTTAATTACATTTAACATCTTCATATTAGTTTTCAGACATTTAGTGTTGAATAACTTTATGATTCTTGTGCCTGTAAACATAAAACAAAGATTGGCATAAGGCTTAAAGTCTCCTCTGTCAGGATAAGTTGGTTGTATGTCTTTAAATTGAACTATTTTTACTCCATCTGTGCAAAGATGAGAGCTTAACCCTTTCTCTTGTGTGCCAAATTAAAACACAGCGCTTGATGAGAGACACATGAGGATCGTTCGGTTTTCACATGAGTCAAATCGTGAGGCCAGAACTGAACGTTAAGTTTTTTTTAAGGAATCGTCCCATCGGTAGTGCATCTAGACGTGTAACTAGTATGTAACACCTGCTTAACAAACTGTAATATCAGCGGTGGCAGTATCTCAGTAAAACAAATGGAATAATATTGTGTCATTTCACTATGTTGTAATTACATAAGGACATTTTGTGTACTTACAGTTTCTAGGTACAAATGTAATAAAAAATACTTCCTTTCTACCACTTTTTGTTTCAGCAAAAAACAGTACAATGACGACTGTACTCGTTGGTAATATGCACTTAAATAGAGTAGAGTAGTATACTAGAGAAGTAGTATTTTTTATCACCAAACGGTCCTAATGCAAGTACAACATTATTACATGTTATTACAGTTTGTTACATGCTGTGTTACATTGTAGTTACATTGTATCTACACTGTATCAAGTGTAGTGTAAACAAAGTGTTACATATTTAATATAGAGATGCTATGAGTGTGTTCATATCTACCAAAGGAGTCAAAAGTTCAGAATAACCTTTGGTTTATATTTCAGTAGTTCATAATCAATAGTTTATTTAGTTGTTTATTTCTTCACTGCTCTCATTCCAGAATACAATAAGACATTAAACTGCCTACATTTCTATAACAACAAAAAAAAAATTATGTGTTCTAAACGTTTGACCGGTCGTGTAGATATGTAAACTGAATATAGTGTGTTTCCGTCTCCTGCCGTTTCACTGCGCAGTAAGATCAGCTTGGTAGGACAGGTCGTAGTTGTAATATGGATAATTTAAATTTAGCATTAAATTCTCATGCAGTAGCTAGGGAGCGCCGTGACTACTTAGCAGTGTCTAGATTGTATTTATTTATTTTTAATTATTACTTTTAGTAAGAGAAGGCACATCGAGTCTGCAGTAGTAAATACATTTTTTTCAAATCTTCAAGTTTTCCAGTGTTTGCTCAACGCTGGCGGTAAAACCATTTCCTTTAGCAACACAAGTTAGACCCATCGACATAAATTTGGTCAAGAAAAGATCACAAAGAAGCCGACTGCGTCTCACCTCATCACAGTAAATCTTTTTTCATTTTATTATTTTAAACAAGGTTGTGGTTAGGGCTGGGTATTGATAACGCCAATCTGGTACTTTTACAGCAATAAGCATGCTCAAACATGACGGTGTTTCTTACAAAAAACATGTTAAAGTGCTAACTCTAATGAATTTTTATCTAACTTATATTAATGTCATACTCAGTACTGCAGCTAACCTCTAAGCACTACTGTTGTAGATCTGACATGAAAAGTTAATTCTTAGTAACAATGTTGGGTTATGTGTATCTTGTTTAAGTAGACAGATATAGAAGGGAGAAGATAATGGCAGAGCTGGTCCTGGTCACTTGAATATGCTAATAAGCTAAATGTGCTAGATGCTGTGTTCTTTAGTGTAGGAAACACTGCATAGTCTCTAAATGTGACACATTGCTAGGGGTGTAACGATACATTTTTGCAACGATGCGTATTGATTAGAATTGTTTCAATCTGATTCAAGAACAATATTGGCTAATTTAGAAGGATGTGATTTGATACGATTCAACGCTTTACAATCAACTTTTTGCCAAAAATCATAAAAGTTTACTCTCAAATCTAGCATTGTGCCTGGGTCTGATGTCAAGCAGACAGAGCAAAGGAAAGTTGAATATCACACTTTCTTTAAATAAAAACACAAAAATTACAACAGAAAGCAGTATCTGGTTTTATTTTATCATGGAAATTTCTCATTTTGATATTTCTGATATAATTTTTTTTCACATGCATATTGATAAACGCTACCTAAAAAATGATATGATTCGATACAAGGTAATGTGTGTCAATATAGTTGTGTTGTAGAGATCCAAAATTGATATAGTAACTGTATCGTTACCCCCCTATTGCCAGCTGATTGGCTCAGATACATGAGCATAATTTGGCCCCAAGATTTGCTTGATTGAGCTACCAACTGAAGTGTTGGTGCTACAAAACATTCAGTACCCAGCCCTTTTTTGGGTGAAAGTTCTTTAGTTTAATAGTTTAAGAACCTCAAAGTTGTGTAGTTGTGAGGTACAGGTATCTGTAGAGTAGCAGCACTGGGCCAAAGACACGTATCACCACGCGTATCCCCATTTAGGATTCACGCATCCTCATTGAAACGCTACAAACGCTGTGCATGTCCGAGCTAGAGTCTGCAGATTGCCATGAGGATCGCAGCTGTGTTTACCGACTCATATCATTAAATATTATTGTTACGTATTATTGATACCACATATCATTGTTTACCTTTAAGTAGTAGCACTGTCCTCTTACCTCAGAACTTAGAAGCAGAACTTAGGTGTCATACATCATGTGGCTGGTATTTGAATACATGCGGTTTGAGTACACGCGGTGACATAAACCTTACGCATGGCCCATTATCATAGCTAGCTTTAATGTTAGGCTTGTTTTGAAATAATGCATCCCTGTTACAGAGCTCATTATATTTCATCAAACGCATCAAGATTCTTTTGGAACTGGCTTTACTAGAATCGCCTATTGAAAGTTCACCAGAGTGCTCCCGTTTAAGATCAGTCTGCGACTCAGCAAGTCTGATTCAGTAAGAAATGAGGCTATCCATCAATCTCGGCTCCACTGAAACAAGCTGCATCTCATCAGTAACTCTTTTCATTTGCTCTCCATTTTTTCAGTCCGGTAGTACAATGATTATCATACTGTCTTACTAGGACACAGCTAAGAAATGATAACCGCTTATTTCCATCTGATTAGATTAGTAAGTCCTAGGTTTAGAGTATTAAGAGGTTAAAATGTTTTACTAGCTAACTAAAAGTTTTGCTAATGTGACTTTATTTGGTGATGAACTAACTTCACTTATTACTATTACTTTCTATGCCTCAGACTAGGGCTGGGCGATATGGCTATAAAATATATATTTTTTTTTTTTCATTTCTCACCCGATTTACGATTTGAATAGATTATTTTTCTCTTGTTGGTATATAAAGGATATTTAAATGTAGGTTTATTATTTTTAGAGTATTGCATATTTTTTCTTTTAGTTTTTATATTAGCTGGGCTACAGCAAGGCAGAAGCAAAGTGCATTACTCTAACAGTGACATTAAATGTATTTTCGTGTTGGCCCTCTCTGCATCTGAAGACCAGGTTTATTATAATTTATACATCATCATACACCATAGAGACCTGTACAAAGAAGCCAAGCAGAGCATGTGGCTAATTACCATGCATAAACAAAGGCACGCTGTTCGTTTTGGCCAAACTGCTGCCACATCCATACCAGGACATTACAGAGATAAAATGACTCCTTTCTCTGTGATTTTTAGTGTTTTTAGAGTCTGCAGAGTCTCCACAGTATCTGTTTAAGCTTCTCTGGAGCTAGCAGCAGCATTAGCCGTAACACAGGAAACAGTGCGGTGCTTGGAGTATGCCAATTTCCACTACACTCGATTTTATGATTTGGCTATTTTTGACATCCAAAATTAGAAATGCGAAGTGATTGAATCAATTCGATTTATCGCCCAGCCCTTCCTCAGACAAATTATTAGACAAATTCTTTTCACCAGATACTAAAAGGTACCAGGAGTATTTGTCTAAACTGCTGATATTAATCAGTGTTTCAAGAGTAGCCACTGATAGCTTAAAGTTAACAGTAACCTTTTTGTTGGACAGATGACTTCCTGTGCTAATAATAATTAGACAAAGCCAACAGTTAACCAAAGTGTGTAATGTAAGTTTGGGTTTTTGTTCTTTAAATCCTTCCAGTGAGGAAACGTTAAAGTGAGAGGTAAGGTCAGCGTTTATCAGGAATGTTTTTAAACCAGCTATGATAGCTAGAAGCCTGTCATCTTTAACAGTGGTCATGTATTTAATAAACAGGTATGAGTCTGTGGAATGTATCCCAAGATATGAGAAAAAGGGGAGGCGATTACAGGTGGGATGACCCAATGTTTGCCAATGCCAAATCATTTTAGATGTATGAAAGAATATGCATCCTGGGCTTTTCACATCAGATAGTCAATTTTAATGTCAACGGGCCTAAAGCAGGGTTTCACAGCATATTTTACAAACATGTTGAAGTTGCAAAGTTAGTGTTTGTATGAAATAAAAAGGAACCTCACAGAAAGCTAATGCTAAAGGCATCATAGTCAGAAAATTAGCTCTATAAATATATATAATATATATAAATAATATAAATATAATCTTGTTTGTTTGATGTCACTTGTGTTTGTCATGACTAAAGGCTTGCCGTTTTGGGCCACAGTCAGGACAGTCTAACCGCGTTTAAAACCCTTTTTTTCTAATCCGTATCAGTCACTGCTTTGAATGAAATATCCGGGAGACTTTCCAGTGGACCATTTTCTGCAGGTTTGTTCAGAGCCTTTACTTTAGCTGTAACAGCTATTGATTTTAGGACAGGTCCAGGCCAAATTCAGGGAACAGGAACAAGGACCAGTAAAACAGACTTCCATGCTATGCCAATTCTAATTCTTGTAGTGCAAATGAAAATCAATCTTAACAATTCAGCTTAATTTGATCTTTCATTTAGAGGTTTGTATTTATTGGTGGACTCAGTTTCTGTTCCCGAGGCCTGTTGGATATTTTAATGGGTTAAAAATTCTAAAAACCTAATTTTAATATAAGATGGTATTTATATTTAAATAAGGTATAAAATATATTATTTTGTAGTTTTAACTGTGTCGTCTTTAGTTTAAGTTGGTGTTTTTGTCAAAACTTGTCAGCACAAACACAGTCCTGAACAACATCTTAGGACCGGGGGAAATTTTTCAAAATATTTGCGGTTTACAATTTTGGGTCATAACCAGGTTGTAAGTAGAGCTTAAAAAAAAAGACAAAATTGATTTGGCAGTTTATAGAAAATGCTTTAAACTGAAACACCTGTTGATCAGCTGATGAAAAGTGTGAGACTGTAGCCTTACAAATAAAAAGACAGAGCTCAAAATGTCATAAACGAGGAACTCAGTAGCCTTTTTGATGATCACTTCAAAAATGTTTTTAGACATGCTGGATGTGAGTGTTTCCAGGAGGCTGGTCAGAACGCTTCATGAGGTGAAGATCGCTTCAAAGGCATTATTGTAAACTTTCCTCAACATCCATCCCTAAGATTTTGTTCAGGACTGTACAATCTTACCTGAAAAGCAGTTTGTCCTTTGCTGTTTTTTCTGTTATAAATGTTTTGGCTGAAATGTGTTTTAATTCTCAATTGTTAAAAAAAGTGTGTTGCTGGAAAGGAAGATAATGTGGTAAATATGGCACTGGTGCCACATGACGGTCCTCGTTGACCGATAAGCTTCTGCCTTAATGGTGCTCTTAACGATACAGAGTAGTTGCGGTAAATATAAACATTGCAGCTCACTCAGCTGCTGTCTGTGTGAGCAAAGCGGGTGGGGCTGCCACACAGCAGAGCACTGTGACCGCACACCACAGGTGATTGAACTATATCTCTCATAATGCACCTTTAGCAGCACTGCTGGCCTCTCCCCCACTGTTTTAGCAAGAGGGATTCTCCGACAGGGACATTAAACTTTCACCAAATGAAATGGACAAAGAAAAAGAGACCGTCAGAGCAGGAGCTTCTTAAACAGGTGGGACTGTCTGTAAACACTCTACACTTTGTTTTTAAAACTAATGTCACAGTAATGAAAATAAGCTCTAACGCACGGCATTGTAACATCACCTGTACAGACACGTCTTCAAAAACAGAAGCTACACACGTAGCGGTTTAATAAGAGCCTTTATCACACTTTGTCAGTAAAGCCAAGTTATTAGAGCTGTCTTAAATTCATTCACGGCACTGCCCTGCATCACTCTTTCCCTCCCTCTCGGTCACTACAGAGTGCTTGGTAATGCACAAATTAACATGCAGCAAACAGAGCTAAACTCACTCAGACGAAGGTAAAAACCTGCTCCACACACTGTCCTGCAGAGGACAGAGAGGTGGACAGTGGTTTGCTCAGTAAAAGTAAAGTACAATACGTGTTTGTGTGTAGGCGCTGACTCCTCTGCCAGGGGCATGGCATTCTCCTAAATCTCCTAAACTGCTTTTGAACTGTCGCAGTAAAACAGAGTGGACCTGGTTCCAACATCTGTCTTATATGAGGAGCTACATAGCTGTGGCAATAAACAATAATACATAAATAATTGCTTAGTAGTTTGTTAGTAGTCTGAGGCCTATTTGTTGTTATTTAAGTTCTATGTTCAGATTCAAAGCAAACAGTAAATTATGAACCCCCTTAAATCCAAAAATCTATACCTGTAGTTATGTGGGGAAGTAATATTCTATGTTAAAATATTCTATTGCAGCTTGACTGTGAACAAAAATACAGTAGGCTGGCTTTATTATTTATCCAATACTCTTAATTGGCCTGCGACCAAGACTGGTTTTCTAATTTTGGCCCCTGCTCCGATTGAGTTTGATACCCCTGCTGCACACAAACGGCGAGAGGAAAAAAAAGTGTGGCTCAACTTCACCAAAGAGATTAACACTGCGGACAAGCACTGCATGACAGTGCAACAACACAGAGAACACATTTATTTAGCCTATTCAGAAATAGGTTACAGCTTTTTCTTAAATTATACTAATTTCATATTTTTATTTACATTTATATTAATATTTTAGAAAAAATATATTACAAACATAAAGTAGGCTATATTGTGAATGAAAAATGTCCAAAAATGTTTTAAAAAAAAGAGTAATTAATGTTCTTTATTAGATTTTTGCACAATAAAGTATTAATAAGAGCACCATTAAAAGACCGAACTGATATGCAGTAGCAACAAAAGTAGTAAAGATGGGTATCTTAATGATACCCATCCCTGCTTTCAATAGGGTGTATTAACTTCTGATATTTACACTTTCCAGTACATTACAGGTTGGGGTTGTACGGCACAGTTTATTACAGATAACTTGGATAACGCGTTATGAGCTGTTTAATAGATGCAACTGCTAGTCTCACAGTAAATAAATTAACCTTATGTATCATTCTCAAACTCAACTTGAAGTGGAAGTTGAGTTTTTTTACTGTAGTAACTCCATAGTAGTGGTTTAAAGGCAAAGGTTGTGAGGTGTGGCTGGCATTTTTTGTGTCACACCTATCCTACTTGTAATGTACTAATTCAATGGTAATGTGCCAGCAGTTTTAGATTAATTTTAGACCATTTAAATAATTAGCTAGTTGAATATGGACATGTCTACATTAAATCTGTAAATGATAATGACCGTAGAAACTGGCAAGTCCAGTAGACGCTCTACTTTTTTCATTTAAGATATTTCAGAAGTTAGTACCATGAAATGTTAGGCTTTTGTTTTCTTCATACAAGAAGGGGACAGCTATGTGTATTTTCCAAATTATTCAATTGTGCTTTGAGCTCAGTGGTTGGAACTCCAGATGTTTAAAACTTGTTTGCAAAACCTACCACAGCATTGCCTTCTGGGTTCGAATCATGTCGTAACGAGTCCTACAGCTGTCGAAAACCTTATCAATAAGCCAGTGTTGTTCTGAATCTGACAGACAAGGGTATGTCTTTTCTAATGTGTTTTTAAATCATGTGATTTTAACTTGTTTGCCACAGTTTAGTGTCTATACTACTCAAAGATCATTTTAATGTAATGCTAATACTAACGCGAATTCTATGGACGTAGTAGCATTTGTTTTATAAAAAATTTAAACAGACCTGAGTTTGCTCTTTGCACGGCTCTTCTGATTGACAACAGATACCAACATAGTTTCAATTTAAAGTTAATTCATTCGGCTTTCTTAGATTTACAATGTTAATAGTGTGTTTTTGTTCTATGCCATTTAACAAACAAACCATTACCACCTTCTAACTCTAGTCTGTATTCTTGCAGCCAAGCCCCTGACTGTGGAGCAGCGGAACGTGTGGATCTGTGGACACTCTCTGATTTACTGGGCTGAGTCCCGGGCCAAGTCCCCCGAGGTGGGCATGCAGCTGGGCATGGACCCCAGCCGCGTCAGCCTGTGGTGGAAGGGCACCCAGGGAATGACCTGGTCCCAGCTGCTGCCCCAACTGCATCAGCTCAAGGTGCTATGGCCCAACCCAGACATGCTCATCATTCACCTGGGAGGCAACGACCTGAACGACAGCCCCACCGATCTGTTAATGGCAGTTCGCAGGGATCTAACTTCTATCAGGAGCATCTTTCCGCGCTGTCTTCTGGTCTGGTCCCACATCTTACCGCGCCGCGCTTGGAGACACTCTAATGACAGCCACGAGGTTGACCTGGTGCGCACCACGGTGAACCGGCGTATTCACAGCGTGCTTTTAGAGTTGGGGGGCGTGTCGTTACCGCATGATAATATCCGGTGTGGCGCTAACACCGGCCTGTACCGCGCCGACGGGGTGCACCTCAGTCCGAAAGGTATCGACCTGTTCAACCTCAACCTGCAGGACCTCCTGGAGAAGTGGGACCAGGAGGTGAACAAGACCCAGTAGGCTTTACGGTTCTTCTACTGTTGATGCTAGAATGGGACGGCAGGAGATGCTCTGAGCTGCTGGCAGAGGATATTTTAGTCAGAAAGGAGGAATAGGGTATTTTGAGTAATGGTGGTTCAACAGGAGTCTGTATGAGAATGGCTAGCTAAATAGACAGTATATCCAATGTTGTCAGTGAAGTTTGAGGTCTGTTTAGTGTTTTAAAAAAAATACTTTTGCTATGTTTCTTTTGCAGAGCAACGCTTGTGGTCAACACTGTTCTTACTCACAGCAGACAAAGTGTTCCTCCAGCCAATCCATTCTAGCATTACTTTTTTCTTTACATTTAAGTTGCGTTAGAACAACTACCTTAAGGCTCGTGCAGTCCTTATTTGGATGCTACTTTTGTCACATTGAGCTAAGATTAATAACATTTTCCTGAACAAATCACAATCACTTAACATGAACTTAACCATAAATATATTTAGTTATTTTTACATTTGGATTTAGAGTCCTTTAGCTTAATTGGTACTTTTCTTTTGTTCCACTGTGACTGTACCTGGATCATTACATACTTTTAATAAAGTAATAAAATGCTTTCTGTGGTGTGTTTAATTTGCTTAAAGCTTGATTAAAAAAAAAAAAAAAACTTGGAACTCCACGTGAGTTCATACTGTTCTGGGAATATTCAGTTCAAAAGGTAAGGACTCGACAGCTTTTTATTTGTGTTAAGGCTGATGGCCATACTTTAGAAGTATGTCACATACAAATCGCATTGACTTTGACTGGCATACACGAACATGAGAGATGCTCAGAAGGATGTACTGATGTCATTTACAAGAAACACTTTTTACCAGTGGTGGAATGTTTACAAGTTACTTCACTTAAGTACATATTTCATGTATCTGTACTTTACCTGAGTAAATTTTACAAGGGTTACTTTTACTTCACTACATTTTAGAGGAAGTATCTGTACTTTTTACTCCACTACTTTTATGAGTTGGTTTAAAGTGCAAAGTCTTTTGAGTTTTGGTTTAAAATCGTGTTTTTGTTGTGACCTCATTGTAGACACACAGTACTTAAATATAAAAGATGCACAAAAGTAGCACTCCTCTAGAAATATCAGAATAATAAAGACAGAAGACCTCAGCGACAGATTCAGTCTCTTCTACTGCACCAGTTCATTTAATTGAAATTAGCCAAATCCCTCACATTGAAAACATTCATGAGTACAATGTACAAGTACATTTAAAAGTAAGTACTTTTATACTTTTACTTCAGTAGAAATTTGGAAAGGTGACACTTTTAGTTGAGTACATTTTTGCTTCTTTATCTGTACTTTTACTTAAGTAAAGAAAGTGGGTACTTCTTCCACGACTGCTTGACAATGTCCCCTGCTTCCTCCCCCCAAGATCATGTTTAGGAGAGGGGGGAAAAACGGTTTGTAT
Organism: Bostrychus sinensis; assembly: GCA_020698575.1. Taxonomy (NCBI): domain Eukaryota; kingdom Metazoa; phylum Chordata; class Actinopteri; order Gobiiformes; family Eleotridae; genus Bostrychus; species Bostrychus sinensis. The sequence goes on from CM036239.1 coordinate 31,955,287, forward strand.
AGAGTCCCAAGCATAATGTGCTTGAAAGTATTTGGCTGCTTGTTTTGCATAATTTCTTGCCCTGTTACATAAATAACTTATGTAGTTTGTATGTTATACTAGAAACCAGATTTCCTTTTTAATTTCAAGGATACACTACCTGGTTATGTTGTGTCACACACTTGGCTAGCTTAGATGCAATACTGGTGAGATCATTTTTCACCATTAACAGGGATAGTTGCACTAATCATCCTTGGATATGATCCTGAGGGGCTAGCCTATGTCTATGGTGAGGTGCTTCAGTCAAAATGTGCTCATTTGGTTATCTTCATAAAAGGATAGGCAGAAGGCAGTTTACTACATTAAGTGTAAGTATTTTTTTTTATGATTATTATTTTTTGCCTGCTCATTCAGTTTAAAATGAGCAGAAATTATTGGATTGCTAGTTATTCGCACATTAACAAAATCAACATTGGCCAAAGAGTTTTTAGGTCTGTTGGGCTAAACAATTAATCAAATTAATAATTTATTCTTCCATTCATCTTCTGCTTATTCCCGTTAGGGGTCACAGGTACAGGAGCCTATCCCAGTGACTTTGGGCCTTAGGTGGAGCACAACCTGGCCAAAGGCCAGTTAGTCTCAGGGCTGACACAGAGACATACACAGATTGTCAACCATTCACTCTCACATTCATCCACTAGGGGCGATATAGAGTCACCAGTTCACTTAACATATGCATGTCTTTGGATGTTGGGAGGAAGCTGGACTACCCATGGTAACACAGTAAGGACATGCAGAAATTAAGAGTTGGCTAGCCTGAGGATCAAACCCACATTCTCTTTGCTGGGAGGCTTAATTGTTTACAATTATAATACCATAACCAATTTAATAAGCAATTAATTGCTATTCAGGATATTAATAGAATAAGAGGTTCAGAGCAATAAAGTTACAGAAATGTAAATGTTTTTGACTACATAAATATATTTGTATGTATATTTGCTGCTCTATCCAAAATCCTCAAGAGGCATTTTGTACCTTTAGTTAAAAAATTTGTAAGAGAAAAAAAAAAGGTTTTTGTAATAACGGCCATTTTTAACAAGCACTCTAAAACACCAAGTTTTTACCTCTTGTTAGGACATCAGGCCATTACACATTTACATCACTACCTGGTTATTAACCAATTTTCAAAATAATTGTAATTTGTAGCCCTACAATAAACCCTAACAAAGTTAACATAAACTTAGAAAACATGCAAGTTAACATTCTTTTAATATATACAGTTGCAAGAAAAAGTATGCAAACCCTTTGTAATTAATAAGATTTCTGCATGATTTGGTCATAAAATGTGATCTTCATCTGTCACATCAATAGACAAACAGTCTGTTTAAACTAATGCTGCAAAAAAATTATGTTTTAATGTTTTTTATTGAACATTTATGTAAATATTCACATGCAGGATGGAAAAAGTATGTGAATTTTTGGATTTAATAACTGGTTGACCCTCTTTTGGCAGCAATAACCTTAATCAAACTTTTTCCGTAGTGAAGATCAGACCTGCACAGTGCTCAGGAGGAATTTTAGAGGATTGCTCTTTACAAAACTGTTTAACTTCAGCAATATTCTTGGGATGCAAAATGTTTGGATAAACTTGGGAATTCATTTTGCTGTTGACGTTAGCAATCCGTCCAGACCCTGAGGCAGCCAAGCAACCCCAAAACCATGATGCCCCCTCCATCATACTTCACAGTGGGGATGGGGTTTTGATGTTGGTGTGCTGTGCCTTTTTTTCTCCACACATAGCGTTGTGTGTTCCTTCCAAACAACTCAACTTTGGTTTCCTCTGTCCACAGAATATTTTGCCAAGTACTGCTGTGGAACATCCAGGTGCTCTTTTACAACACTTTTTACAAACTTCAGATGTGCAGCAAAGTTTTTTTTTTTTCTTTTTTTTTGTTGTTGTTTTGGACAGCAGTGACTTCCTTTGTAGTGTCATCTCATGAAGTCCATTCTTGTTTAATATTTTACTTAATTGTACATTTGTCAATAGAGAGTCTTAGCAGTCTTTAGCTGACACTCTAGGATTCCTCTTCACCTTACAGGGCATTCTGCGTTGCGCTCTTAGGGAAAGTAGCACAGTGCTGAACTTGATCTGAACTTGAACTGAATTTATAGACAATTTGTTATATCATGGACTTATGAACATCAAGGCTCTTAGAGATACTTTTGTAACCCTTTCCAGCTTCATGCGAGTCAATAGTTCTTACTCATAGGTCTTCTGAGAGCTTTTTTGTTCAAGGCATGGTTCATATCAAGTAATGCTTCTTCAGAATACAAACTCAAAACTGGGGTGTGTTTTGTTATTTGGCAGGGCCACTTTAAACCACACCTACAATCTTACATTGATTGGACTCCAGGTTGGCTGACACCTAACTCCAATTAGCTCTTGAAGAAGTCATTAGCCTGGGGGTTCGCATACTTTTTTTGTACTGTGAATGTTTGCATAAATGTTCAATAAAAAAAAATGAAAATATATAATTATAGCATTAGTTTAAGCAGACTGTGTTTGTCAATTGTTTTGACTTAGATGAAGATAATATCACATTTTATGACCAAATCATGCAGAAATCCAAGTAATTCCAAGGGTTCACATACTTTTTCTTGCAACTGTGTTATATTTAAAAAACTGAATTTTGACAGTTTTAAGTAATTTTTTGATTTGTGTTTTAAAGCCTGTCAATAGTCATCAGGCTTAAACAGGTCTTGTCAAAAGTGCAGTGAAAGCTTGTGTGGCAGGTTTTGTTTATCAACAGTTGTTCTGTGGACCTGTTATCTTTTTGGCCTTCAAAGCTTGACTGGCTTTCTTGTGTTTAATTAATATCAGACCCACTGTAATTAATTTAGTAAAACATTTCTCTTAATCAGTGGCTTCACAAAGTCAGAGACAAATGACAGATTAAACTCATTGTTGACTGACTTCTGCAAATGTCTGCAACAATGTCAGATAATAAAGTCCAATACATTTTGAAGCCACAATCAGACAGCTGGTGTTTTGGATGTATATAATTTGTTTATTAATTTAATCATTAAAACTTCCTAGGAACTATGGGCCTTAGGTGGGGCACAACCTAGGCAGTGGCCAGTTAGTTGCAGGGCTGGCAGAGAGACAGAATCATTCACTTCCACATTCAAGTATAGACCTTTTTTCCACTTTCAATAACCACACTATTGTCTCTCAACAAGAACATGGGTTCAATCCCTGGGCCCAGGCCGACTGACACAAAACCTGTCTGAGTGAAGTCTGCCTGTCCTCTGGTTCCCAACCTTTTTGCCTTGTCTTTTGTTTTTTTGTCAAACCATCAGTGCCCACCTCACTCATAGATGCTTCAAAATGTACATTGTAAATGCTTATTCTCCTGCATTTTTTTTTCTTTTACATTCAAAAGATAAAACAATTGAATAAATAAAAATCTACAAATACATAATTAACAATATAAACTCCATTTACTAATTTTACTAAATACTTTATGTTAAAAATAAACTTAAAGGTCCCATATTGTACTTTTTACTGGCTTATTGTGCTTTACTTCAGGCTTTTTGAAATCGTTTTGGACACCTTTGCATTAGTATTTCACGTTTTATAACTTAAAATAATTATGTATGGAAAATGTCTTTTATTGGGGAGCTGTTTGACTTTACAGAGAATGCTTGGATTAGGTGTCTGCCACCCCCTGCTGGCAACGGTGGGCAATAGACAAAGCAAATAATGGCTATTTAGCATAGCTATTAGCAACATGATGCCAACAGATAGATAAGTTGACTGCTTTGTAGTGACAGCAATTTAAGCAGCAATTAATTTATCAAAATTTGTGCAGCTTTAGAAATGTGCAGGAGCACTTTCTGATTTCATGTGTCTACACAGAGCCGTGAGACAGACCGTTTCCAGATCTTCAGGAAAGGACGCATACAGGATTACTCAAATATGCATGGATTAAACAAAATACTACTTATGTTTTTAAAAGTTCAAAAAAGTCGATTTAGCATATTAGGGGACCTTTTTAAAAAAATAGGTTAATAAACTCATAACTTTACTACAAAGACAAATAAAAAAAATTAATAAATCTTCATTGAAACAAGCTTTTGAACCTAAAAAATTTTATGCTGTACGAATAAAATTTTCAAATATTCAGTTTTACATCAATTTCATCAACACTAGAACTTGCTTGGTTTTCAAAAGTTTCAACTATTTTCTCAGAAATAAAAACTGAAATAATTTAGAGTACCTGCTGCAAAGTACACATGTATCCCTTAGGGTTGATGTACCACTGATTGGGAAACACTGCTATATGTGTTCTCAAAGCTTCCTCCTACTGTCCAAAACCAGTTAAGTTAATGAATGTGAGAGTTGTCGACGTCTTCGTCAACCCTTCCAAACCCTTAGGAAGCAGTCTGACAGCCGTGAATACAAACTAGATTCATTCTTAAATAGAGCGACTTTTTAATTAGCTCAGAAAGCGCGTGCCCCAAGATTACAGCTCACAAAATGTCTCTTTCTCTCAATGAGAAATTGAAAAGCTTCATGTCAGAGTGAAAGGCGTAGGAGGACAACATTGCCCTCTGCTGGACAGACACAACATGTCCTAATATCTGCTCACTAAATTAAACTATGAAATGTAATCATACAATATTGAATCAACCAATCACAGATAAATACAAAATGTAAAAGAATCAAAAGCAAAAATTTGTAGCCGGTTTTACTTCCAACCCTGGACTCTGTTGTGGATATTGCGTCTGCACAATGTCTGGATGGGTTTGTACCTGGAAATGTCCAACCAGATATGTGATGACGAACAAAAAGACAGAAAAGCCTGGGAGGTCTGTAGCCATGCCAACAGAGGAAAACAATGACAAAGGCCCAAAAAACTAATGCTCAAGAAAAAATATAATATATTAAAAGTTGAAGAGGTGTATGAGGCTTCCAGGCATACATAAAAAGTGGACATAAAAAAGGATTGTGATTTTACCAATCAAACCTCTAAGTAGCTCTGGAAAGGTTTTGAAGTTTATGGAGCCAGGTGTGTTAACCTAATTTGGGAGAGAAATTCATGATTTGCCTAAATAGCCTGTGATGCCAATCATGAGTAGCGTACTCAACAGACTGAGAGTCAATGGGAGCCAGGCCTTTTGGACCCAGCCCTCACGTCTACATGATACTGTTTGATTACCTCAGTCACTTGGTCCACTTTTTAGTTTGAAATTCCAGGATTTATGCTGCTTTCAAATGGTGTCAGGTTTATTGTATATACGAGTTTCTGTAAAAGAGCACATGAACACTCCAACTTGAACCTTTCTTGATTACTCCACAATCACAGTCAATCGCTTGAGAATAACTCACACTATTAAGCAGTAGTTAAGTAGTAGTTAGGGATACTGTAAGCAGGATGCACATGTACTGGTTACAAAACTGTACTGCAGTCTAGATCAAAATAATGGTCTGCGGGTTGCCAGTCAAAGTGAGCGCTTTTGCTAACTGGTATGTAGCTCTGCTGTTAGCTGTGTCCACAACTGCTGCATGTACAGATTGGCCTGTGTGGCAACCTGAGCACAGAGCTCTTTCCACTTTTCTGATTGGACGATCGGTGATTAGAGGGTTTTAGAACCAAAACAAAACTGTAAACATAAACAACTCGGCCATTATGTAAAATATTTATATACTAGTGAAAACATCAGCTGTACCTTTGTTATCAGTAAAACTAAAATCATATCTGGGGACACCTGGGTAATTTCTATTAAGTATTACAAAATATACTGCTCATAGCACCTCTGAGTATTAGTTAAGGATTAATAACCAGTTAATTGCTCATTTACAAAGCATTACTTCAACATTAATAAAAGATAGAGTTATAAACACTGTTGGCTTCTTTTCCACCACAGTAACTTTTATCATTTAATTCTGAAAAACCTTGTCGTATTTCCACCTACAAAAACATTCCCTCAACCTCAAACTTTCCCTGAAAAAAGTACTCAAGGAGAGGTAGGACTTTTCAGATTTCCAGGAATTCTTGAGGCTTGGGGCTACTAGACTGAAAATGTAATGCTGTTCCATTTACTCTCTTATTTGTTGTTACACTGATTTGAATAAATGTCCCAGGACTTTATTCCACCCTGGTTTTGTCCCTGTTTTGGAATACTCAGTCAGCTCTAAACATTCTCTAGGGTCTACAAGGATTAATGAGAGTTTGTCCAGCTAGTCCAATCCATGGAGAAGGTATTGAACTGTGCCCCTCAAGGCATCCCATGGAGGGTACTCTTGAGGACCAGAGCTCTGGTTCTTTCCAACATGAACTATACAATATGTAGTGGTGTACCTTTACATATGTGATCTAACCAAACCTGAAATTATTTATGTCAAAACTAAGCAGTAAGGACAGACAAAAATAATTAATTTTTCTTTTTTTTTTTTAATTCTTTGCAGTCCTTGTTTCATCTGTACATTGTCATTCAAAGGATCTGACATTTATACCATAGTGAACAAAGTAACCCCCCTCCCACCCCCCACACCGCCACCACCACCCAAAAAACAACAAACAAAAAAACCCCAAAGCCATCGGGACAATACCATCACACAGGGTTCAGATTTCACTACGTCTCACGAAGGATAGATAAAGCTCCTCTCAATCTGCAGCCAGTAGCGTACATACATACATTTCACTCATATATCATTGGCATAACATGGCATAGGAAAGCATTCAGAGCATTGGAGGAGTGTAGACTGAGGAGGGACAGTATTGGACTGGACGGGTCTTGGACTACATTCAGACTGCAGGCAGAAGTGGCCCAAATCGGCATTTTATCCAACTTTTAAGTCATTCAAATAAGACAGCCCATTCAAATGTCTTTCTTTACATCCTGAGGTTCTGGACAAACGTTGCGTTGTTAGTCAGTGAACCCCCGTTTTATATCACAATCCCACCACTCCAGGCTCCGTCACGTCATCTTCTGCACATGTGGGTCACTTTTAGGTCTCAGATTAAAGTGATGGCAGTCATATTTTTAAGACCAGCAGTGTGAATGTAGCCTTAGTTTTTGAGATATGGAAGGACACAAGTCTGCTGTGCTTTCAACCCTGGACTCTGTTGTGGATTTTGCATCTGCACAATGTCTGGGACAGGGTTGTAACTGTAAATGTCCAACTAGACAAGTGATGTCATAGCCAACAAAAAGACAGAGAAGCCTGGGAGTCCTGGGTCTTTAGCTATGACAACAGAAGAAAATAATGGCAAGTTTATGGAGCCAGAAGTGAATACTAATTTGGGAGAGAAATTCAAAATGGTCACAATATTGACCTTAGCTACAACTTAAATAGCCAGTAATGCTAATGTGTCAGTAATTAACTTTCAATCAATTTCAGTGTCAATGCACGGTGGCAAAGTGGTTAGCACTCTTGCCTCACGGCAAGAAGGTCCCAGATTTGATTGAAGGACCGTGTGTAGGTTTCTTCTGGGTGCACAATAAGCTAATCCTCCAGCTATGAACTCCTGACCAAAGTCCTGGATCACAGTCTGGAGAAGGGCTCTCCAGAGCTGCAGCGTGGTTGCCCACTGCTCCTGACAATTTGCTCCAGCGGAATTGAAGAATGGGTCAAATGCAGAGAACAAATTTCTCTATGGGAAAAATAAAGTCTACATTAACCTTAATAGGAGTCAGGCTTCTTGGAGCCAGCCCTCCCTTCTACATTATAGTCCCAGATTACCTCAGTAACTCGGTTGATTTTTTTTGTCTCACATTCCAGGACATACTACCAAAACCAGATGAACATGGAAAACATGACACAAACCATTCAGTTTGCTTTACTTCTGCTTCAAATCTCCAGATATACCAGATGATGACTGGCCTCTCCATCTATAGACCTATAGCAGAAGAGAATCTTGGGTCGAAAGCACACAGAGCACAGACTTTGCAGACTCTGTTTATTTTTGTACTGTAGGGAGGTTGTTGCATGTTCAATGTCATGTAACATATGGCCAGTGACATAGAGATAGACATGGACTTAAAGCTTAGTTGAAGGTATTTAGTCAAATGTGACACACTTATATGATGGGTCCAGTTTTAAACAGGTTCTCAGTAGGATTTAGCATTATCAGAGAGATTTTCATGAATGGCTATTCTCTGTATCCGATTTAAGACTTTTTTTTTGTGTGTAGCATAAGTGGAGTCTATGCCACCTGTTTTAGAGACTGGCATGTAACTTCTGTCACCACACTGACCACTACGGTTGGTAGCAACAAATGTCACATTTAGGTAGCCAAAAACTAGCTTATTGGCTTTACGCAACATTTATCGTCTACTTCAGAAGTGTCCAAACTTTTTTCCTTGAGGGCCACATACTGAAAAATATATGTGAAGGAGAGCGACTCAGTAGAGGCACTGTATAGACACATTTATTCGAGCTTGGGACCAGCACAGAGATTTTTTTTTTTCTTAATTCCAGATCTAGCTTACACAAAATAAGCTTTTTATATGCACTTCAAACCTCTATGGCAATTTGGGCCAATTGACAATGAAGTTCGAGGGTCTGCGGGCCATAGTTTGGACACCCCTGGTCTAGTTCAACAGTAAGCTTTTGTCAGTGTCCTATCTTTTTGAAACCGGTCTTAAAACCCTCGTCCCATTCCTCACACATCCACACTGCCCACTATCAGAAACACATCAGCTCATGTCTACGGTACTTTAAAGCGAAAGAATGAATAGTGCTCAGCCCTTATAGGCACCTAGTTACACACTAAAGCAGATTCGACAACAAGTTAAAAAGTCTACATTTCAACATATCAAGCGTTTGTCGTCTTTACAAGGGGGGCTCTATACCGACAAGCAGTAGGAGAGGCCCATTCAAAACGCAAAATCTGGCACCTTTGAATCGGTTAATCCTGGCTATTTTACAACTTTTTTTTTTATCTCACACCCTTCACTTTACTTCAACAATTAGAATAAAACAACAGACTAACTTATTAAGTACAACTTCTGCAGGTTCAGGCACATAAAAGAGCAGACATGAATGAGATTGCCATGAGTAGAAATATTCTGTGGAGAAAGCACTAAATGGTGTTGGATGAACATCTGAAAAATAAACAGGAATTGAGTATACAGTATATGGCACCTACCAAACTAATATCAGAAGTGTGTGTGGGAGCTGTTGGTGGAGTAAGGCAAGAAGTTAAAGGATCACAAGTGTACCGGACCTACCTGTTACTATGTCCAAATTCTTATTTAGTCAAGCCACTGATAAATATTAGCAATACCATACAAGGCCTGCAGCGAACGGGACTGACGTTGTCTCAAGTGTTCAAGTAAAAACATATTGAGACCCAAGTCAAAGCGGCAACATTTTTGAGAGCGCTATTCTACTCGTCATTACTGTGACAATTTTAAGTGCGCTGTTTACATGGGGATGGGGCATTAAGGTAACAGTCATGTACTGTCGCTGCTGGAGGGGAAGAGCGAGCAGACATTAGCATGGTCATGAGAGTGGTAAGGACTGGGACCCAAGCTACAATGTGACCCACAGTCCTATAACAATAAAACGTAATGCCTACAATAAGCCAAATTTAGGCTAGAACTACTTAAAGTTCTCTGCTCTTCTTCTGAACAGCACGTTGGCCTGTGTGTGTGTGTGTGTGTGTGTGTGTGTGTGTGTGTGTGTGTGTGTGTGTGTGTGTGTATCGTAGAGCTCGGTTTTCTTCCCCCTGAGCCTGTATTCTGCTCCGTCTGCTCTTGCTAATCACACGGACTATGGTTGTTGTGTTTGGTCAAATCTTAAAGCAGAACTCAGTCACTTTTCACTGTTTTTTGGCAGATATTTCTCTGTGGTGCACTCAGTGTATTTCTTAGTAAAGCACTATCATAAATACTCACAAGTCCAGTTGACTCCTGTGTGATCCGTCTCTCGGCTTTACTTTCATTTTTTTCTTCGCCTATCTGTACGAAGTTTTTTCTGCCATGACAAAAACCGAGAAATAAAGCCATCACTAGATTGTTTCGCTAACCGCGATGTTCTCATGAGACTCCAGTGACACTGGATCGGCAATGCTCACACTGGGAAGACAGCAGGGGGAGATACCGGACTCTTTATTCACCCCACAACAACTCAACATTATACAGACTCCAAAACTGTTTAGGTTTTGGTAAAAAAAAAAAAAAAGTTGACTGAGTTCTGCTTTAAACTTCTGTACCATTAAGAAACCAAAAGGCGGATCTGGCGGCAAAATGATTATACTGAATGAAATAAATATATACGGAAGGAGGTATTGTGTTTTTGATGCAAAGGATAAATCTGAAAACTGCGGGAAGTTACTGTTTATGTACACATGCTACTCCCAAAATAAAAAAGTTGGTTGTTAACAATAAAATATTTAACTCATACATGGAAAACTGTATAAAAAAACAACACAATGCAGTCAAAAAGTGCTCAAATAAGCAGTGTTTTCTCTTTTGTCATCACGAGGCAGACTTTTTTTTTCTCTTTTTTTGTTTTTAAACTGTGTCCTTTTAGATGGAGGTTGGAACGAGGAGAGTGGAAATGCATAAAGATGGCACCAGCGGAGGAGGAGGAGTGTAAAAGGTCGATGCTGACGGCTGGTGGATAAACGATCTGCACAGAAGAAAGGGTTCGAATCCCCTCCAGAGGTTAGTTTTGGAACACTAGCTCTCGTCAGCCATCTTGTCAGACCGTGTTCCCTCCCTGGCTCTTAGTGAGTGGAGTCTAACCCAGAGTGGTGATGTTGGCCCTGCCCCCTGGTGGAGCCACGATGCGGGAGGTGTTGCGGCGTGGGATGTTGTCGTCGATCTGGGCGCCTACGACAGAAAATCAGAGGTTAGAGTTCATGTCAATAACAGGCAGACGTTTTTTCAGCTTTAATGATTATATTTAGAGTTGGAAAAGTTACTCGCAAAGTTCACTTCATTATTGCAAGAACTGCACTTAAATAAACTTAAGTAATCATCCACAGTTGTGCCTTTCACCATTCAGACCAAGCAAAGTGTATGGCCTTTTTTCACAAATTAATACTCAACAAATTAAAGGTTCTATATTATGCAAAATCGACTTTTCTGAGCGTATAATGTTGTCCCCTCAACAAAAATATACCTGGAGTTGTGTTTTGTTTCAATCACACATGTTCAAGCTATTCTCTGGTATGGCTATTCAGAGGCCTCAAAACACTTGGTTCCATGAACCTCTGCCTCTCCCATGAACCCCCGCCCACTCCAGGAAGCACTGAACAATCAGCAAGCCCTCTATATTCACTCTGCTCTCATTCATTTGTCAAAAAAAAAAATAATCTGTTTCCACTGATTACTCACAGGTATTTTTTGTTTAGATGTGAAATGGCATCATACAAAAAAGTTTAAGGAAGTAAAAGGCTTTTTTCCTCTGTTTTTGATTAAAATACCACAACACTCTGCAGGTCTCTTCACCTGTTTCTTTATGGCATCAGTAGAGTACACCAAAAACGTTTTCTTTTAGTCACAATGTTTTTAATGGTTGTAAAATGTGCTGCTGTTCTAGAAGTGACCAAGATTAGTTTAAAAAATATGAATAAAAGCATAATATAGCCCCTTTAAACCACTGTAAGAGTATGATTTTTTTTGGAATATTTATAACATGTATAGTATGCAGCATGTTCAGTTTGTCTTTACTGTATGTTTAATTCTGCAATAATAAATGACAAAACATTTATCAAATGTGATTGAATGTTGTACTTTTTTGCTCATAATTCAAAATCTAAATAAAACTTTCATAGATGTCTTCCTGATTTGGGTTTACACACTGAATATGCAGAATTTTTTTATTTTATTATAGCAAATTAACCCTTGTGCTCCAAAGTGTCCTTTTCAAGTTTTATTATTAATGAAAATGTGGCTCAGGAGTGTATTTGATCACTTATGTTAATTTTCTAAACACAAACCTAATTTACACTCTCTAACTAAATATTTTACATTGCTCCTGTTCAGAGACAAAAGTGTCACTGTCACAAAACATCACAGAAACAGTATACATTCATATTTGTATTTTTTTACATAAATCTTTTAATCATCTTCTGTCTTTTAACAAACTAATTTAGATGCTATTACATCAATTCCGAATTAAATATTTGGTGTATATGTTTAGGGCAGAAGTTGATTAAAAGATTTATGCAAAAAAATTGGGAAAAATATCAATGTGTACAATTTTTATGATGTTTTGTGATGGGAGCACCTTTGTCACCTAACAGTAAAAATGTAACTTTTTAAAACTGGGGTATTAGGGTTAAGTGAACACTCACCAGACAGGCTGAATCCTGACTGGTGCAGGTTGCGGACCGGTTGGTTAGGCTGTTTGGCAGGTGATGTCTTGGTGGAGGAGACAGGGGTCATGACCTTAGGAGTGACAGTCACTTCACAAACCGGACCGTCGTAGAGTCCTCTGGGCACTCCCCTCATCTCAGCCAGCTGCAGTGAACAAGTATGAACAGTTATGGACAGAAACATAAGGCATGTTTCCAGTGAACAGTACGGTACAGGTTGGGTCAATGCTGGGCAGTTTGGTTCAGCAACAGATGAGGAGGCTTGTGTTTTCACCACTCACTTTCCTAGAGAGAGAGACGTCTGCTACAGAAATGATGTAAAACAAGCGCAGCAAACGTTCTGTTAATGTATACAATATGATTAATATGTGAACCATTGTCATAAATTAATAAGAATAAGATAATAAATCCTGGTGTGTAACATGAGAGGCTGAAAGTAATACTGTTAGTGCTGCAGTAAACTGTTTTCTGTTTAGGACCAACTCAGGACCAAGCCAGGACTAAACCAGGTCTAAACCACAACTAAACTAGGTTTCTCTTTAGTCTCAGCTTTCTATATAGTGCATTATGGTAACACGGGGAGGACATGCAGACTCCACCAAGAGAGGTCATGCGTTGGCCGGCCCAGGAGGCGAGAGCACTAACCCCCGTTTTCCACTATGCCCTGGCAGGACAAGACACCTCTTTTTTTTAAATCCCTTTTATCTTTTTCCTTTCAGGTCTTTCTTGCTTCTCATATTCACATGGCAGCTCCACCTTTTAGAAAGTAGACCACAGAGTTGGAGCCTCTGGCCAAAGTGTCCTTAAGTAGTAAATGACTTTTGGGATGTCTTTGAAAATTTGCCCATACTGACCAATCTCGACCCGCACCATATGTTCCCAGTTGAAACAAGTATCACCGGTAACCCCCACAATTGAGCATACCCTGCTGCGGGCCTTTATCCTCTTGTAAACATAGTCGGGGAAGGGTTTTCGTGGGATGTAGCGACCACAGCCCTCGCTGACGTGGAGAGTCCCCTCCTCCAGGACGATCTTCCCCTGACTGATGACCACCAGAGGACCGCCACGCACCTCTGTGCCCTCGAAGATGTTGTACTCCACTGTCTGTGCAAGAGAACAGAAAAGAGATTCAGGTGAATTACCAGTGTTTAACTTTACTGAATAGTTGTGTCTAAACCAGGTCTAGACCATGACTAAACCAGGTCTAAACTATAACTAAGCCAAGTCTAAACCATGACTAATGCCAGGTCTAAGCCAGGTATAAACCAAGTCTAGACCAGGACTAAACCAAGTCTATACCAAGTCTAAACCACACCTAAATCACAACTAAACCAGACCAGGCCACATAATGACCAAACCAGGACTAAACCAGGCCTAAACCACAACTAAACCAGGTCTAGACAAAGCTAGACCATGACCAGACCATGCCCAAACCAGGTCTAAACTACAACCAAACCAGGGCTAGACCAGGCCCAGACTATGACCAAATCAAGAATAAACCAGTACTTAAACAGGACTTAACAGTGTCTAAACGAGGGCAAAGCAGTGGTCCACACTTCACTAAGTCCTTTAGTTGGTGTTAGATATTTCTCTGATGACCTTTTTCCAGTCGCAGTTATGTTCATTACTATCTCTTGTTCTGATTGTGATCGTTTGTCTATAAAATAAAATCAGATCTACTTTAATTTGTATTCATTTGTTCCACCTCCTGGAAATCCAGCTTAAAATGGACAGGGACCAGACTAATTCCTGTTACAGTTAAAGAAACAGGATATCTGACCAGGCATAGAGCATATTTGATGTCTTTGAAAAAGCATGAAAAACAGACTGACAAAACATTTTTTTGTAGATTTAATTTCAGGCTCCCTTGTCCAACAGCTGTATGTGCTCCTCAGATGTTTTATTACACATGCTTGTATCGTATGCTGCCAGCTTTGACGATATGTCGAATCAGAGGAACAGCTTCAAAGACAGATAGCAGCATCAGATTCTCCAGCTGCATTTCCCCTGTGTTCGCATGATGTAAACTGCTGCAGCACATGTGGTGTTTGAATGTATAACAAATTTATGAAGAGGTTAAAGTGGGATATTGAAATGTGATTGTAAAAAAGCATAGTCTTGGTAATACACAGCCTCAAAACAGGTCCACCTCTGTCTGAAATAATAACACAATGTCTTGACCTTGACACATGCCTTAAAAGTACAAAAATATTCTGCCACAAGCACACACACACATACTGAAGACACCCAGAGAGGGATCTGCCACTAACATCAGATTTGATTTGTGGCTGTTCTCTGGCACAGTTCAGAGATGAGGTCACTCCCCATGATGTCTGTGTGAGGCCTACAGCCGAGCAGCAGCAGCCAGACCCACTGAAACAGACACTGAGCTCATCGCTAACGTGGACTGAAAACCAAAACATTAACAGAGAATCAGACCGGGCTAGATGTTTCTACCATAACCGTAACAGACTGTGTCACTGTGTGATTGGTGGTGCTACAGCCTCTCAGATTGGCAGGCACATCTCTGAGAGTCTGCCCCAGGGCAGGTGAGGAGCTCACCACTATCAAGTGTGACTGAGGAGTGAATGAATAATGCATCAAATTGTATAAGTGACTTTGAGTGTCTAGAAAAGCACTATATTATTTATTTTGAATTTGATGGCAGCAACATGCCTCAAAAAATGCTGAGACGTCCCTGGAGACATCTGGAAAATGTCCAGTTGGTGGATTTCTGATGATATTATTTACTGTAAATTGATTTTTAAAAACTATGCAATTGTAAACTGAAGAACATTTTTCTGAAATTGTTCCACAGATGCATTGTTTTGCGGATGGGTGAACCACTGCCCATCTTTTCTTCTGAAAGACTCTCTTTCTAAATGCTTTTACACCGAGTCATGCCATAAAATTCTAATTATTTTTTATGACATGCTGCCTCAGTTATGTTCTTCATAATCTATTGTGATTTTTGTGCAAATTACATTTAGTCTGCCCCAACATTTTTGGAACTCAATAAAACTGCCAACTTTTCTTAATATTTTTTTTTTTACCTAATTAACATGATGCCATTTCCTTGGGTAACAGTCTGGTAAGTCCCCCACATACCCATGGTTGATTAATCACTGTGCTGGGCATGACTTTGGACAACTAACCATTTCTTTGGTTGACTACAGCCCTACAGACAACTATTAACTCTCACATTCATTCATTATGGCATTTCAGTTTCACTAATTCATCCATAGAAAAACAGAAAGCATTAAAAGTGAAAGAAATTAGTACCGAGTTATGGGTCTTGGCAGAGATGATCTTTGTGATGTCCGGGTCCCACAGCATCAGGTCAGCATCAGAGCCCACAGCAATGCGGCCCTTTCGAGGGTACAGGTTGAAGATCTTGGCAGCGTTGGTGCTTGTCACAGCAACAAACTGGTTCTCATCCATTTTACCAGTCACCTGAAAGGAAATGGTTATTGATGATTCAATAACCATGAATCATTGATGATTACAATAACTAGCATGCACTTTTTCTGTAAAGTATGAAAAACAATAAAATAAAAGCAGGACAAGTTCAGTAAAAAATATGCCATTTATCTGTATGGGCCCTTCGTCATGTTTTTTTATTTTGATTATTCTGAACTGGTCTGAATCCCTAGTTTATCACTTGGCAAAACTACTGTATCACAAAACTTCTCAGAACGCATGTGCAAAATTGTGTGTCCTGATCCTATCCTGTCCCGTGTGTTTACACATCAGGATGTCAGTAGGATGAGCCAAGTCCTTTGCAGTGACAGTGGTTTAAGCTCTGATAATATCAATATGTTCACTCGATCTAACGTGCAACTTAAATATACAGAGAAAAGTAAACCACAAACACGCAGTATTCACTCCACTCGCATCCAAAGACGCAAGGCAGCTGGCCTTAAGACCATCTCCTGACCCTGTGAAATCGCCGATTGCTCCGGAAACTAGGGTTTGTAAAGGTCTTTATAAATCTGTCAATCACCAACAACACACTACACAAAGAAATCTAAAACATTTTTAGTTTTGAGGTAAGCAATATCCCGAGTATCCTCACATGGTGTTTGCATTTGTAAGTTGATCTAAATTTGAAGAAACATAACATAAAAATCATAAAAATTCCAAATTCCCAAGCTGCAGAGTGAGAAGGTCAGATGAGAGCTGAGCCTCGGGACAAAGACATGGACCACAGCAGCAATAAACAAAGTAAATAATTTCAATACAAAACTATTTCACCAGATTTAGGCTTTTGACATTGAAACAACCTCTCCACACACCACTTTACCAAATTACATTTGCAAATAAGATGCTAAATAGTTGAGGAGCACTAAGACGATTTTTTTTTTGTTTCTGATTAATATTTAAATCGCGTTTTGTATTGTGTATGCACTGCTTACCACACACTTGTCCCAGATAATGGACATCCTCTCTTCAGTGCCGTTGACTCCTTCTGGGATCAAACTGAAGTCGTCTTTGCCCACCGCGCGTTGGGCAGTGTTAAAGGTACAGTGTGCACTTCCGGTCACCTGGAGGTCTCCACTACAGGACAACACCAAACATGAATACTAGTCTATGTACAGTATATATGTGGTACTATGCCCCACATGCATGTCGTACCAGGAGAGCAGAGAGTTGAGATAGTCCGGTGTGGTGGGGTCAGGGCTCAGAGGGGGTGAGGTCACAAAGGCAGCAGCTTTGGCCCAGTTCTTACTCCAGTAGTGAGAACCGTCTGTGCCCAGGCTGGCAGTGATTGGCTCTCCGTACACCACAGTACCTAAGACCAGGGGTTAAAGCAAAAACTTTTCATTTGGCTAAAAAAATTTCATAGTCAAATTCACATCGACGTATTCAGTGAAAGGTTTTGCACGGCCATCAACACATCTGGAATTTACACAACTGCAAGATTGCTGAATGTCTGAGTTGATATTCTATGTAATCCTAAGTCATGTGTACAGCTTCATCATGTATTTAACAGGATGCAAAGTACAACATATCTGTCCCTTGTGGTCATCATTTGGCAGGGGGGTGTGGGGATCCTCCCCCAGGAAAATTTTAACTAAACAGATGTAATTTCCTGTATTCTGGTGCATTTTAGAATGATTATATAATACTTTCAGCTGGCTATCAAGTTGAAGAAAATGATGGGTACAAATTATAGTTTTATTTATCTGTATTGTATTAACATTTGAATACATTTTGTAATATGGGCTTTTTAAATAGGGACAATTAATCACAATTAATCACAATTAATCACAATGTATAACTTGGTAGATTTTCCATGACAATATGCAGCGTTTAAATAAAAAAAAAAAAGTCCAGAGAGATTGAGTGTGTTTTTACTTGGATAAAAAAAAAATATCTCAGAAATAACTTCTGAATATTGTGAGAGAGCCTTTAATAAGTCCATCCATCCATCTTCGCGGGGGTAGCAGTCTAAGCAGGGACACCCAGACATCCCTCTCCCCGGGTACTTCCTCCAGCTCCTCTGGAGGAACCCCAAGGCGTTCCCAGGCCAGCCGAGAGACGTAGTCTCTCCCGCATGTCCTAGGTCCCCGGGGCCTCCTCCCAGTGGGACATGCCCGGAACACCTCCCCAGGGAGGCGTCCTGGAGGCATCCAAAACAGATGCCCAAGCCACCTCAACTGACTCCTCTCGATGTGGAGGAGCAGCAGCTCTACTCTGAGCCCCTCCCGGGTAACCGAGCTTCTCACCCTATCTCTAAGGGAGCGCCCAGCCACCCTGCGGAGGAAACTCGTTTCGGCCGCTTGTATCCAGGATCTTGTCCTTTCGGTCATGACCCAAAGCTCATGACCATAGGTGAGAGTAGGAACGTAGCTTGACCGGTAAATTGAGAGCTTTTTCGGCTCAGCTCCTTCTTCACCACAACAGACCGATACAACGACCGCATTTCTGCAGACACTGCACTGATCCTCCAGTCAACCTCACGCTCCATCCTTCCCTCACTCATGAACAAGACCCCAAGATACTTGAACTCCTCCACTTGAGGCAGGAACTCTCCTCCAACCTGGAGAGGGCAAGCCACCCATTTCCGGTCAAGAACCATAGCCTCGGACTTGTTTAAAACCCACAAAATCCTTTAATACAATAATGACCAATTCTTTCTCCACAATCTGGGCATGACTTTTTGCGTTATCTTAAAAACATAACCTCCTTGGCAGGGGCAGGGACTGAAATACTTCAGACCAAAAAACATTTTTCAGAATTTTTGTTTTGTTTTTTTGAGTTAGTGCTTAAGTATTTGCCCTTTCTTTCCTTGACTTGTCATTTACTGTGGATCACAGTAGAAATGAACACAAAAACAGACATTGTGATATTTGTAATGTGGGAACTTCAGAGCTTCACCTTTCTTCCTGGCCTGAGCGATGACGTCAGCGGCGCTCTTGCTCATCACCTTGGTCACGTACAGAGGGCAGTTGGTCTGATTGGCGACAGTCACAGAGCGGTTCACAGCCTCAGCCTCCACCTTTGGACAAAAGACACGTTTATTAAGAGTCCAAATATTGCTTACACTCACTTATCATCAGGGAGATAAATGTCCACACTCTATCTCTGACCTTACAAAACAGAAACATCATACACCATAAGATAACTGCCGACTAAGCAGACCAAACCTAACTGTGTAAAAGGCTTGCATTAAAGTTATTGCTACAAAAAATTATTTGGGAATAATTTTAACCCTGCAAAAGCTTACAGTTTTTTTTTTGTATTTTTCCTGTTTTGAATTAATGGCAACAAAATCAATACCTCACAAGGCTAACTGGCAAGTTATTTTGAAAAACAAGATGAATTTTAAAAAATGAATTTCTGTCACACACGCTTCCAAAATGTTCTGAAGTTGTAAAAAAATAAAAAAATAAATATTGTGTCAGCTTTTTGTGTGTTTTTGTAACATTTAAATTATTACATCATAAAACACTGAAGTTGGAAAAATATAAATCTGTGGAACTGTAATCTCCCAGAAACTGCTCTTTTTGCTTTGTGATTCAGTGGACAGGATCTCACCTCTTCAGGTCGGCTCAGGACGTGCCCCTCTGGTCCAGTGATGCCCTGCGCCAGGATCCTATGCTGCTCCTAAAATTTACATATGGCAAAAATTATTCTGAGACAAGACAAGTGGACATCTTCAGTCGGTATTTTGATCAGCTTTTGAGAAATGCATTTGGTTGTGTTTTTTGTAGGGTTTGTAATGCTTGAAATTAACTGTTGTGTTTTCAAAGTTTGAAAAGTGCTTGAATTTTGGATGAAGCGCTTGAAAAAATGCTTAAAATTGTAACATAACAATAACACGTCTTGGAGTGCCTGGCATGTCCAGGTGTCGTGAGTGGATATTGAACATTTCACAGACTGTGAGAAAGACCCAGAGGCACTACGGCATCCAGCTGTAAATATATAGTTTCGTTCACTTGTGAGGTGCTGGGAACAAAACTGAAAATATAACTTGAAAGTGCTTGAATTTGATCTTTAAAAAGTTGTTTTGTTTGTTTGTTTTGTTTATGTCTGTTTCATAAACTGATTAGTTAATTAGCCACAAATCTGAACAAAAATGTTTAGATGTATGAACATCTGATGGACAAAGTTTACTGACAAGGCAAACGTTAAGGCAAACTTTAGTTAGTAAGTGACTTCCAAAGCAGGTGAAATGCCTTATATTTATTTGAAGTTATGCTGTGTGCTCAGTAAAAATACACTATATTTCCAAAAGTATTCACTCGCCCACCCAAATAACTAAATTGGGATTATGGTGTGGGGTTGTTTTTAGGAGCTGGGGTTGGCTGCTTAGTTCCAGTGAAAGGAACTCTGAATGCTTCAGCATACCGAGAAATTTTGGACAATTCCATGCCCCCAACTTTGTGGGAACAGTTTGGGGATGACCACATCCAGTTCCAACATGACTGCGCACCAGTGCACAAAGCATGGTCCATAAAGACATGGATGAGCGACTTTGGTGTGGAAGAAGTTAACTGGCCTGCACAGAGTCCTGACGTCAACCTGATAGAGCACCTTTGAGATAAATTAGAGCGAAGACTGTGAGCCAGGACAAGAACGTCAGGCACGTAGATGTCTGACGTAGATAGATGCAAAGAGTGGGCCGATGTGATATTGAACCCTATGGATAGGATGTCACTTAAGTTCATATGCGTAAAGGCAGGTGAGCTAATACGTTTGGAAATATAGTGTATGTTCAGTTCATTCAAGGGGAACAATTAAAAAATTTTACAGTTTTAGAGTCAGTGTGATGACTAAATAAGTGCACCCCCCCTGGTGAATCCTGGTGAAAAACCTGATGTCCCTGAAGTCTCAGGGCTTGCAAGAAAATGCCACATCCTGGTTAGCCAACCAAAAGACCAGAAATTACTTTATTTCTTAGATGTTTGTCATGGCAGAGTGATTAAAAGGCTGAGGAAACCTTTGTACAGAGAAAACAAGAGTCGAGGGGTCACAGGAGTCAACCGGACTTGACCGACTTGAAACCGAGTTTCTTCCAGAGTGGTTTAAAAATGTGACTAACAGCGAAGAAGTGAGCAAAGTTACATGGGTAAGCTGTAGACCTAGGGCTGTCCCGGTGAGAGACTTTCCCCTGTGGTAATTAAATGCGACTCAACACCATGGTGTACGGTATAGCATAAGCTAATAATAACACCTGAAAAAAATGACATGTCCAAACAAATTTTGATTATAAAAATAAATTGAAATTTAGTTAAGCCTCTGCTCTGACAAAAACCCAAGTCAGGAACGAGTGACAATGTCCTTGCAACACGTGTAACGTGGTAGCTTTAAAAAAAAACACACATGTTCACCTTATGTGGTTTGAGAGATGAGCTAAGGAGGCTAGCAGTGCTCCAAGCGGCACTGACTCTGAACAATTGTGTCACACACATGTATCTGCAGGCAAGTTGAGAGGGCAGAGAAAAACCTCACATAGTTATCGCGTCACCAGGTGAGTGGATCGTCATTCGAGTCTACAGGCTCCTCCTCCGAGTAACACATAAGCCCTGTGTCTGCTTGGGAAGCGTTTAGCTTCAATGAGGCAGCGCAGCTCATGCAGAAGCCTTTTCTGTTCTCACCATTAACCCTCCGTTTACCACTCCCAGCGTCTGAGTGCGTATACGTGCGTAAACATTAAATGCTTCACAGTAAAATTAAACTGTGCATCCCATTAGTGTCTCACTAAAATGATAAAATGGTTACGGCGGTCGCTTGTGCCCCCATGCGGTTGGATTGATAACAACGTGGTATGACAATAATGCGGTTACCGCGACAGCCCTATGTAGACCTATGACCTACCAACCACAAACCATTTTAATACCAGGGCATGAGGTTGTGGTGTGACTGCTGACTCATTTGCAGGTGCACGGACCACACACAGCAGAGTTAAACACTTATCTTTGTGAAAATATCTCATCTGTTTGTCATTAGCTGAGCACAGAGTACTTCATCACTTCTCGTGGAGATGTGACGTGTCAGAGTTTTATAAACTACAGACACTCTCAGGGTGCAGTGTTGACAAAGACAAGACTTTGGTTTACAGCATGTGTCATTTTCTGGGAGCAGGAACAGACAGATATTCTTCTCTAGATGCATTGTGGAAAGTTGTACCTCTGCAACAATGTCCCCGTTTTCTGCGTGGACTTGAGCAATGGCCCCCAGATCCCGGATAACGCTGAACACCTCGTAGACCTGAACAAGAAATAGTTAGATTTACGATAATGTATAATAAAAACTTAAAGTAACCTTTGTATTTGGTAGGAACTAACCTTTTGAGTTTAGATACACTTTTCAGTATCTAAGTTGAACAAATTAAAATGGTCTGTTATCTATCAAACCTGACCTGAGAGTCTGTGAGCTGGAAGAGATCCTTGTAAACCAGGTAAACCAGGAATGAGTTTACACCTGTAAGAAAACAGACGCATTAAAGGTATTTATATTTTGCTCAGTTCAGAGCTTTTTGTATGTTGAACATTATGGCCACTAGAGGTTGTTGTTTCTCTTTTCAATAGAAGCAACTAGAAATGACTTGGTTCTAATGAGGTACAGTTGCAATTAGAAATGTTCAACCCTCTCACCTCAAAAGACATTATAATGATGTGAATGAAAGATAATGAGAATAAATGAAAAAAACTATTTATTGTTACATATGCACACGGGCCCATGGGCAGTATTATTCAGCCCTTAGCTTCAGTACTTTGTGGAGCACCCTTTAATTTTTATCACTTCTACTAAACATTTTCTGCATTTGCTAACAAGCTTCTCACACCTCTACACTGGAGTCTTTGCCCTGTCTTCATTAAATCCCACCAAAAAAAATTCAATTGGATTTAAATCTGGAGACTGAGAAAGACACTTCAGGACGTCCCAGGATTTTTTTTGTCTTCTTGAATAATTGATAAATCCTTAAAATCTTTGGGGAGGTTTGAATATTTCTAAATGCATCGGTCACTTTATGAAACTTTATCCTGAACAGATTAAGTTCCTGATAGTGGCACAGTTGATTTAAACAAAGGAAAAAATAGCATTAATTCTCCTGTGTGTTTTTAACTTTTTAAGACCCTTTTAATGCCACTTAAATACAATTTAATGTCACATTTACATTCATAACCTGCTGCCAAAACAGAGAGTCTGTATTATAATTATAGTGTTGTTTCTGTAATGTATTATTATAGAGTACAGAGTATAGAGAGCACAAGAGTATTATTAATTACTACACAAATATTGTTGAGGCTGAATGTGACTTTTAAACAAAATCACAATAAACATTTTCCAAGCATTTTTGTTGTGACTTTTAGTAACAAGTGCCAAAATGTGTTTAAGTTATTGGTTACTTGGTAGTGCACCCAAACTAAACCCAACCTTACTGTGGCGGTATTATGAAAGTAGCTTAAAAAGCACAGCATACAAAATTCTAGTTAGTAAGTGTGAACCTTGGACTCAGGGTTAAAATTGTTTCATGAAGACTAGTGTGGACTAACTAACATAGGTCAAAGTGAAAGAGTTGCAATAATGCAGTACACTGGTTCCTCATGGAAGTCAAGCGATGATTCTTAAGCCTAAATGGAAAAACTACGGTGAGCCAATGCCCCAGATAGAATAAACAGGTAGGTAAATAGGTAGATTCAATTAGGGGGTTGTTAAGGGCTGTGGGGTTTACTTTCCATCTGCAAGACTAAGAAATATGCATACATGTCCTAGATTTAATTAATGCAGTATACTGTATTAGTGCTTTTGGCGTCTTACCGTGATCTTTGACCAGTGTCTCCATCTCCTCCTGCAGCCCTCTGTGCCACTCAGTGATGTCCAGGTGCAGGGAGTAGTCGCAGCAGGACTTACTGTCAGCCCACTCTCTCCACTGCTCAAAGGCCGAGATGAGACTGGCACCGGGCTCTGGGACCACGTGGTCAACTGTCAACAAACAGAGTGGACTGTTTAGCAAGAGACCAAATCCACCAACAGGGGGCGGTACTCATCTGTGTGCAGGGTAGCTCCAGGTTGTTTCTTCTGAAATTTAAGACCTTTTTAAGACTTTTTAATGCCATAGAATAAAATTGAATGCCAACATTGTCTGCAAATAAAACAATAAACTGTATAAATTTTACACTAATTAAATATCAGTTACAATCAATTAATATATCAATCAATTACTCTCTGAAATTCATTGGTTTTATTTTAAAAGCCTAACACAGTAACTCCAATAACAATCTCAAAATAGAATCATAACTTTCAGTGGTAATGGTAGATTTACTGTATTGTGGGGATGTTTTTTGCAACAAATATGCCAATGCCTGTAACATTACACAGCCCATATAAACAGAAAACTTACTAAATAAAGGCATATTCAAGGGGGTGACTTTAAGATATTTGTAAAACCACTATTGATAGAATTCACAACCAACTCACAAAAAAGTCATGCTTCTCTGTTGTTACTTACAAAGTATTCATCTAAAATATATTTTTGTAGTACAACACTGACTTAGATGTCTAAATTTGACAATTTAAGACCTAGATTGACAAAATTTAATAGCTGCCCACTTTACAATTACAATTTAATACTTTAAAGGTGTTGATTTTGGCAACATCAAATTTAATACCTTAATTACCTTAATACGTTTAAGACCTTGGGACTACCCTGTGTGCGGTACAATGACCCCTTTTAACATGGTCATAAACCAGATCTACTATTTGGATATACACAGAGTCTCTGAGGTTGTGTTTGTATACAGCATATATTTGTTAAGAGAAAAGAGCAGCCTCACAGACCATCTTTAGCTTCAGTGGTGTCATCCTACAACAGAGCAGTGCAGTGACATTCAGGCGCCTATTACAGCAACACGGAGCTCTGTCTGACCCTGTTTCAGCAGCAGTCAGGGCTGAGTGCAGAGGCCACTGTCAGTGTTTGCTGTGTGCAGTGAAGGCAGTTGAGGAGGAGCTGCAGTGCTGACTCAGCCCACACAGAACCAGGGGTTGAGAAAGGAGTAGATTGCATTTGGCTCTGGTGATTGTAACATTACCTAACGTTTGTGTCATTGAGCTCATTTAAATGCAGCATGTGGTTTTAATCCAATCAAGAGGCAAATGACATGGAAATATTTTAAAAACTTGTATGCACAAAAAGTTACCTCAGAAAACCAAGCTCATAAATCGCAATAATTCTGTTTAGTATCATTGTCCAATATTGGTCTACATAACATTTTAACACAGCGCTTATTAAAATATCATGGCATTTGTCGACACACTCAAAGCTAAATATTTCTTGGTATAGTCTTGGAAATTATTTGCTGAGACCAGTTTACGAACCACAGCTCTAGACGGGCAAACAAACTAGAATTTAGATTTTCTGCCCAACCCCGAGTCTGACCCAACTGCCTATTCTGCAACACCGAGCCATGTGCTTCCCAGCAACAGGATATACATAAAACTGCATGGCCAATGTGCGCTGTTTATGAACGACTCCACAGAGCGGATACATTTACCTGAGTTAAGAGAGGTGGCGAGAGGGTAGAGCTGTGCCAAAAATCGAATTTAAAGTTGAAGGGTTAGGGCAATGGCAGTTTCACCAACGACAATATCATCAAAATAATTGTGTCTTTTTTTGCATACATGAATCATTATTGAAAACACAATAAATTGAATCACACTTTGCTGTGGTTTAAGCATTAAGACACACAGGACTTTGTATCAAATTAAGAGCTTGGACTGTCCCCTCTTGTAAACAAGGACGTCATCACCCCCCTTCACCCCAACATAAATGTACTGCAAGTCTTTGGGAAACACTGTATAATATTACCAATGTAAAAATATAAAAAGTCTTACCAGATCTTTCAATCTGGACTTCTTTATACTACACCAGTAGTACATTTGATTCTGGTGCTTTCATAATTATGGCACTCAATAGCTTTATATTAGATGTCTTATATTGTATGATTATTGGTCTGCAACTGTAAACCTGAGTGCAGACTGACAGACTATTTCTTTTCCGTTAGCTGTCCTTGGTGTAATGATTTCACCTCTTGGCTCGGTCAGTGACTTATGACTCTCAGTCCGAGCAGCAGATGGACAGTTTAGACTTTGGCTCTGTCACAAATACTCCTGGCACACTTCCTGCTCTCGTTAAAACCACTTCAATTAAACCCACTCAGGTCCGAAGAGGCTCTCGACATTGCTCCGAAGTAGTGTGAACTCACTGATCATGGTGGTGCCTCCTGCCAGAGCTGCCTTGGTTCCCTGGTAAAAGTCATCAGCAGATGTCATGCCTCGGTCGGGCATCTGGAAGCGTGTGTGGACGTCGATACCACCGGGCATCAACATGCGGCCGTGGGCGTCTATGGTCTTCACCCCGCCGGGAACGATGAGGTTCTCCCCAATTTGTCTGAGAGAAAAAAAAGGATACTGTTTTAATGAGAAACTAAGCAGCTTCATATCAAACAATGGTATGGGTAACACTAGCACTAACTCTTTTATTTAGATCCAGTTTTAATCCTGTCTAAACATGCAGGTTAGGGTTTACATTTGAAATGCTGGTCAGTCCTGGTTTAGGCACAGTTTGGCACAGACTTGCGTGAGAGTGGGGTGAAGTGGAGCAGCAGAGATTAAAACATTTTAGGGCTAGGGGTGTAACGTTTTTGCAACAATGTGAAATGTATTGATTCAAATAAGTTTTGATCTGATTCAAGAGTTATATTTGATAATTTGATATTATTATCAAACAATATTATATTGAACAATTCGATACGATTCATACACTTTCATATCGATGCAATGGATACAGCAACTTTTTGCCAAAAATCCTAAAAGTTTACTCTCAAATCCAACATCGCGGCCGGGGATGATCATGCCGAGCAGGGAGCGAAGCAAAGCAAAGCCTAATATAACATATCATTAAAACACAGAAATGATATCCAAAAAGACATATCTGGTTTTATGCTAATGCTAATTTTTATTAATAATATGATATATATAACCTAGAAAATGATATGATTCCATACAAGATATGTATCAATATACATAGTTGTATGGCTAGATGGATGGATGGATAAAAACTTTATTGATGCCCACAGGGGAAATTCAAATGTCCTGTAGTAGCAATGTTACAGACAAATTAAAAGTAATTAAAATGAGTTTAAAAATATATTCTAAAATATCACTCAGTCAAAGTGTAAACCTTCGATACACGTTTACATTAACAGTGAGCATTATAGAACCTAACAGCAGCAGGGATAAAAGATCTACAATAGCGCTCTGTCCTCTGAGCCACCAGAGGGTGCCTGGTGT
This sequence comes from Bostrychus sinensis, assembly GCA_020698575.1. Lineage (NCBI taxonomy): Eukaryota > Metazoa > Chordata > Actinopteri > Gobiiformes > Eleotridae > Bostrychus > Bostrychus sinensis. The sequence continues at coordinate 31,982,406 of CM036239.1, forward strand.
TACTGAGGGTGGCCTGAACCTTTCTCCTCATGCACCTCTCTACCACTGTCCCAACAGAGTCCAGTGCCCTCCCAGCCATCAAGCCTGCCCTCTTAACCAGCTTGTCCAGCCTTTTAAAGTTTTTGACAGAGATGTTCTTCCCCCAGCAGACAGCAGCATAAAAAAGAACAGCAGCAACAGCAACAGGCTGATAAAACATGGACAACATTTCATTACACACATCAAAGGAATTCAGCCTTCTTAGGGAAAACAGCCTGGTCTGGCACTTTTTGTAAGACACTCAGAGTTGGTGTTCCAGTCCAAGTTGGTATCTAGGTGAACACCTAGATATTTGTATGTGTGCACAGATTCAATGTCCTGTCCATTTATGTTGACTGGCTGGAAGATGTTCTTTTTCTTACTAAAGTTATTAATCATTTCCTTTGTTTTACTGGTGCTCAGTGTTAGGAAGTTTGCCTTGCTCCAGTCCCAGAAAGCTGTAAGTAAGTCCCAATTAGCGCTGTTTATTTAAACCCAGTACCTCTGTGGTTTGCTTGCGTCTTGTAGTCTTTTTTTTTTTAATGCTCAAGGAAAGCTAATGAGCTAACTGCAGCCGGAGTACAGTCAGAGTTCACAAGCCCCTTCATCTGAGGGAAAGGCTATTATTTAGTTCAGTTAAGGAGCCTTTTTTTTCATTCATTCTTAATGTGTAATCACTGGAATATGACAGCTTATGATAATTATAACTATTATAATAATGCCTAATAACGCTGTTTATCCCCAAACAACTGATCTTTGACCATATTACCACCACACGAAGCCTTGAGGGCCAGAGGAAGCACTGTACCAACATCTAATTATTCACATCCTACAGAGTCATCAAACATATCTTTAATTACAATGTTATCAGTTTAATGAGAGAATAACATTTTCAGAGACATTTTACTTTTTCTTCCATTTCTCAAATACAGTAGACTGTTTATGTGTAAAACACTTACTTGATGACTCCATCTTCCATGTAAATGTCAGCGCAGAATGACTGGTCATCGTTCACAATCTTGGCCCCTTTAATCAGAAGACGATCGCTCTGAAAGACAATGAAGACACTTTCAAGTTTCTCTTTTGACTAGAATAAACAAAAGTCAAATCAAGGCCTGTAAGTGCATTTATTGACAGCCATTAACTAGACTCATCAGTGTAAATATTCAACTAGGCTTGATTATAAGGAGGATCGAGTGGATTTAATGCAATATAAAGATAGACCGAATACTACAGACCTGCAGTGTGTTAAGGCTTTTTTGGGATGATAAGAACCACATGGCTGGCCTGGCGAACTTTCACAAACAGATGAGTTCAGTTAGCTGTAATGTTTGGATCAGTGTTTCTTTGTGGATGTTTTAATAATGACAATGTTTATAAAATCAGAAGGGCAGTAGAAAATCAATCTGATGATTTTACTGCAACTGCAAGGACAAGCAATGTGAGACACAACAAATGAACACTGACAAACAGCATTGTGGAATCTAAAACTGCAATCAGAAATATTCACCTCCCCAAAGATTTATGGGAATGGGAATGGGCATGGTATTTGTCTAGAGCTTTACCTATGACACAAGTCACCCAAAGCGCTTTACACAGAAGGGAAGGGGTATTACATTTACTCCATAGTCACAGTTATCAATTAAAGATTTTTCAAAAAGCTCTTCCAGATTTAAATCCCATTTAAACTATTTGGTGGGATTTGCAGTTGCAACACAAAGGCCATCAAACATCACTAAGCTAGAGGCTTTTGCATGTAGAAGGAGAAGAGGCAGAGATTCCTCTACTGTGAATCTCTTTTGAACATAATTAAAGCACATCACTTCCTCAAACTTTTTGTATTATGCCATTTTACAACAAAATGAAAAATAGCTGTGAGGAATCAGTAAAGTGGAAACAGAGCTGTTCATTGTTTTTTAGATAAATGATTGAGAGCAGGCTGGATGTAAAGGCGTTGTTGATTGGTCAGTGCTTCCTGGAGTGGATGGGGGTTTGTGCATCCGAGCGTCCAGAGGCTTTCAAAATGGACATGCCAGAGAATAAAGGATTACTTAAACAGGTGCAAATGAAACAACACACAACTCCAGTTATGTTTTTGATGAGGGAATAAACATTATAATAAGAAGAAAGCTCAGAAAATTCAATTTTGCATTATGTAGCCCCTTTAATCAAATAAAAGCAGAAAAGTAGCTATACTGTTGTTGTTGGTGAGTGGTGGGGTTGGAAACACTTTTGGTAACCGATTCTGGTGTTACAGCACCCAGGACAACAGTAGCAAAATCGGGTAGTTCAGCTTTAAGAGTAGATAAGGATATAAAACTGCACAGACCAAAATAATACTCAGAAAATACTCAGAAAAAAACATGACATACTTATGCTGTAACATTTGTGACATTTTGGTCATGGAGTGAGATGGGAAATACTTGAAAGTACAGGACTTGGAAATGCTTCAGATTGTTTAGCACTAGTAGACATGTTTTGGGCAGATAAGCAGGCCCGGTATATTTCACAGGCAGCTGAAACATTATCCACCAATGTAAGCCCTTCTTGAATTCAATTAGAGAACAATGAGGCTCCTCCTCCTTCAGAAACACCCCATATGCCCTCAGACAGACAGGACAGCGCACCAATCAGAGCTCACACTGTGTAATCAATCATTCACAGGCCTCCACAGGAGGAGCTGGGGGACCACTAAACCCCTGCTGTCTCCCCAGAGACCCACCCTCCCCTCAGTTGGGGGCAGACCCTGGTCCAAAAAGGGAGAGGCAGATCTGGTCACAAGGCCCAGCGTCCCAACAAACAAAGGCTACTCTGTTCAGACTGTCGATTGCTGCTTTAGACCAAAACTCTGAGTCTACGGCTGTCACCAACAGCACCCCCCTCACCCCCCTGCCCTGGGACAGCCTTTCTCACATACTACTGCAATGGATTTCAGGATTGGTTGGATTAGGAATTAACATTTACGTAACCTTGCATATTCTTGCACATACTGCAGTGCATTAGAGACCTAAAGATGCTTTTGCCAACAAAGAATGGGTGGAGAACATTAGTGAGTGTATCAATAATATCATCTGTGTTGTATAGTTTGATTATTTAATCAACAGTAATCGTTGGTGGAGTGGTGTTTGTGTGGTCTTAAGTGGGGACAAATATTTATGATAATGGTAATTTAATTTTTTGCTGATACAGTGTTTATTGTGTATAGTTTTTATCTGTGAATGATGTTAATGAAATAATACGTGAAATTTTATAGTAGGGTTTGATTGATGATGAATTGATTTTTATTTTATTTTACGGGAAATAATGATAATGAATTACTATTTATGTAGTTTTAATAAGATTCAATACAGATGAGTTTATCTTTGTGTAAATTTTATTGTTATTTATGTGTATTGATGAAATGATAATTGCATATGTTACACTACAGATGGAAATTAGCCATGTGGCTATAATCTGGTGCAGACATTTTTGCCTTCGCATTATGTTTAACTGTACATTATCATTCAAATAAATGAATAAATAAATAAATAAATAGTGTTTTTCTTGTCTAAAAATAGTCTGTTGTCCAAACAACACACAGCAGTGAACTTTACTTTTTGGAAAGCTGAGCACAGAGTTGGGACCCATGGTGGCAAAGTGGTACGGTTATCTTTTTAGGGACCCTAAAAAGTAAAGGAAACATGCCCATCTCAACCCCACCTGTGCCATGCCATCGCCAGTGGACATGTGTCATTAGTCTGGCCTTGGCTATCCAGTAATATCGACTGTATGTAGAAATGACATTATGTGTTAGCTAGGGGTGTTTGTGTTTATTTGGTTAATCAATTAATTGGCATTATGGCCATAATCGATTAGGCTGGTCAAAAAAATTGATACCAAGATATTAACTGATACTAAAACAAGTATCTAAATTAGATATTAAGTTGGAAAAGTATCAATAATGTGCCATCTTTACGTCCGCCCCCACAGCCCCTCCCCTCCAGTGTGTGAGTAGGAGGTGGACAGGCACAGTGTCAGCACAGCAGAAAACTTTCCTACATCAAAACAGCTCTTTAAATACAATTTATTAAAAGGTGTTCACTCGCTCGGCTCTATCACTGCTGCACAAAGACCTCAAGAGCTGCCATACAAGCAGAGCAGACTTTCCGTGGGACTTGATCTGATGTAGTTTTGGACCACATGGTACCAACTATTTAACTGTACCTATTATTTAGCATTGTGTTGAATAAAACATCATTATGTAGGCTACCTACAGGGCTGTGGACTACAGAGCCATCAAAGTGATCATCAAAGGATAAACTAATAACCACTGCTTGTATAGAAAACGATATGATTGGAAAAAATTTACATTTATGCTACATAATAGCCTAATAATATTATTCTATATAAATATTGTATGATAAATAATGTGATGATAAAGGGTGCTAGTTATTTGAACTACCTCAAACAACATTCAATGAAAAGTGGTAATTTTTTTCACCATGGTATCAAAATCGATATCAAGTATCAAGTTTTTTTTTTTTTTTCTAGTATCAAAATCGAGATGAAATTTTAGTATTGTGACAACACTATAATCGATTGAAAGAAATTGTCTTTAGTTTTAAAAAGCTACTTTTTATTATGGTTCATAACTTTAAATTGAATAAAGAGCTGTTTTTTATGAAATGTAAGGATAGGTGAGGTCAGGCCAGTGGTTAACAGTTAATCAGTAAATGTTTGTTGAGACTTTAATTAGTCAATTAAAGAAAATTAACCAAATGTGGATCCCTAGCTTGACAAAAATCCCTTGGTTCACTAAAATGTTTACAATTAAAAAGACTATAGCAGGTAATGATTGAAATTTCTCTAATGAGGGCAACAAGACTGCACACTGAAGGCAACCTGCTGCACAAGCCTCCTATACCATGGCCTACAGTGACTGCATCTACACATCTGCCAGTGGCAGCAGTGCCACAATTACAAAGGAAAATGGCTGAATGACTTGCTTATCAATGTGTGATGACACAATATCTAAAAAAAAATCAATCCTTTCATTCAGTGTTTTTCTACCAGTTATGATGTTAGCTGCGTTTGGGCTGTTTTAGTGTCACTAGCCACTTAGTTGCAGGAATAACACTGGCAGACAACCATTTACTCTCACATTCACTGACTATGAGCAATTAAGATTCAACTTCTTTTTTACCTAAACATATGCTTTTAGAGGGAGGAAACTACACAGTAGCATATTGAGAAGAGGGTACATCCAAGTGTATCAATATTTTGTCCCAGCCCCACTTTTTAAGTTAATCTGTTAATATGTATAGGCTTTGTTTATCTGTTACAATTTGCAACCATTTTGGGGCTTTCCACTGTTAAACAGAAGGTGGATGTGATCCCAGCCTTTTATGGATCTGCTCCACACCGTGTCATGAAAAGTAGTTTTAGTGTGAGTCTGCTGACAGCCGCAGCTCCAGGCAATAACATAATCCTGACATACTGCAGCCAGCCATTTCCTGTGCGGCCTTTTGTAATGACCTATTTTTAAAACTATGATAGACTCACACACACGTTACATTAGCGATAGTGCTGACCAGGCGGCTTTGGAAATACTTTGCAGTTGTCGTATGAAGGCGTGGCACCCGCCTGAGGTTGTGGAGGGATCTGGCCTTGCTCCAGTCCAAGGCTGGTCCCAAAGTTACTAAATGACTGCCCTGAAATCTGCCCTTACATCATGAGTGTTGTCCAGACTGTCATTATCACATTAACACAGCACTGTGCCAACACTTTTGCAGTGGGCGCTCAGATTCAGAGATGCCCAGTTATCCTATCAGTAGCAATGGCTCAAATGAAAACCTCCAAGGAGAGCGGGTTTTGAGCTGTAAGAGAATATAATCTGACAAATTCCTACTGAGAGAGTAATGGACATTTTAATTTAAAGGTCTTGTGCTTTTTTCAGGCTTTTTAAAATCTGTTTGAACACCATAGTTTTTCACGTGTTATAACTTAACCCCCCCCCCTCCAGGACGCTGACGTGGGGCAGGAGGTTTAAGATGCTTCTTTTGTGCCTGGACCTAATCCTCTCTGACCCACTCCTCCTTTTTCCATTCTGATGCTTGTTTTGAACTCAAGCACGTTTGTCTTTACATTAGACAAGTGTATCTATTTATTGTGTTTGCTTTTTTCCCCTCTGGGCCATGTTGTGAGAGGGACCACATGTTGTGTCCTAACCTGGTCCCTGCCTTACCCACAGTACTTTTCACATGTGGGACACAGGACATGCCTGGATGTTCACTTGCATAACTGTACATGTATGTGATGCCGTTTACTGAGGTACAGACTACACTGTGTCTCTTTGTACTGGAGCCAAGCCAAATGTGACAGTGACCTCTGCTTCATGGGAACAGCTCACAAACAGGAAGTGGACAGACCTGAATGGGTCACTGTTACTAAAATGGTGCCTGGTCATCATCTCAAATAGATTTTAAACAAGGACTTTTAGGTTTAACATTCAGACCAACAGCATGGGCAATTGGGAGGACAGGCAGAGCTAAAATAAAGCACACTGAACAGATTTTATGCTGAAATTGTCCAAAGTGATAACATACCTCTGATGTTCAGGGGAGTTCAGACATGTTGCATAAGGAACTAAAGACAGGAGAAGTCAGCTAATCAAAACTTCAACATCTTTAGAAATCCATGTTGACATAATAGTGTCATCCTCCACCAGTGCATGCTTTTATTTAAAATTAATTTATTATGAATATATTTAAGCACAGTGGACACAGAAGAGTACAGGAGCACTGGTTATTTATTCATTTCCTTAAAAAAGCCACCTTTATTTCACAATATAAATTAGCATAATTAATAACATGGAACTTATAACCTTACAATTTACAGCCTCAAAGTCATTTGGTTGTCAAGAAACTAATAGAAGTCTACTAATGATTTCAAAAGAAGACTGTAGAGCTGTGATAGGGTCTGAAACTATGCATAGGGCTGTCACTTAGAGACATACATCATTCGCTATCACACTCATTCACTAGAGGCAATTTAGAGTCACAAAGACCCCTAACACAGGCTTTCTGGCCGGTGGGAGGAAGCCAGAAAGAATTCACTGCAAAAAAAAGAATAATAATCATAATATATTGAAGCCATTTTTAGCCAACAAATTTTTTTGTTGGGGATCTGCACAGGATTTTCAGATTTTAAGGGGAGGCACAACACTACTGACTTTAGGAATGCCTGCTGTAGAGATTTTTTTCTTTGTCCATAACACAAGTGACAGAAATATCACAATTTGTTATGCCATATTAACAATCTTATTTCTGATTAACTCTCAGGTCGGGATTTTTACTTGGAAACATGTGCGGAAGTGTTAGACTAGGAGTTGCTCAGGTGACATCCCAAGCATGGGGATTCTCTTTGTGACAGGAGGACAGTGTGGTTACTAACAGTAAAGAGTTACTTTAAACAAGAGATCTCACACTTGCAAAAATGTATTCATACTAGTTATTAGTGCTAAAGCTGTGCAAAAACATCTTTAACAATTCATTTATCAGTAAATTACTAAATCAGACATTAGGGCTGCACGATTTGGGAAAAACATGCCATATTCGATAACTATGTTGAATATTGAGATAATATTTTTGAGATATTTTTTATTCTGACACAGCAAGTTAAATTCACTCCTTACAAAAATGTAAGTCCCTGTATTCGCAAGTCAAGACAGCGTCAAAATGAAAACTTAACACAGACGAAACAAGGAATAAAACAAGGCTAAATTGTGACTAAATTAAAGAAATTACCACTAAAACGGGACTTAAAAAATATATTTGGTCACAACACATTTATATTTAAGGCTCTGGTAAGAAAATGATTCTCACAGTGTAAATCTCTGTCAGATGGAAGACCACAGCGTTATTGCTTTTTATGTAGATTCTTGTGATACAGATATTGTGTTTGCTGATATTGCAATAACAATAATTTTGCGATACATTGTGCAGTCCTGGAAACATCCCATGATATAACTCAGTACTACACCAAGGTTGTTATTGAGGTGATCCACATGTGTTTTCCAAGTTGATCTTGTTTTTCGGAAGTTGACTTTTTAACTTTGGACTTCCGAGATTCCGATGTAACATGAACATGGCATAAGAGCTCCCAAACCTCAGCAATGAGATTGGGGGATTTCATTTCCGGACTCATGATCTCTCTGAGTGGAGTCTGAATGTATAGGTGAATCACCTCTAAAGAATGAATGTCTGAATGAATAAGCTCACAAGACCAACCCCCTGTGTCTTAAGCAAGTGACTGGACAAAAGATTCAGTCCCTGCTGTGCTACTGACTGCATAATTAGTCTTACTCAAATACAAGGGAAGTCATTTTAGCTTTAAGAAATGATATCTACAAGCTCCTTATATCACAGAACCTAATTCACGTCGCATTCACACACTGAGTCGGTAAGATGTGGCAGCAAAAGCTCTTATGTAATATCCCCCACAACTAAAGACAAGTTTGTGTTTGTATGAACTCTTGACCTTCAGATAAACTGGCTGCAGAACAAAGTCGTACTGTCGTCTAGAAACACCACACTGCTTTTAGCTCTTAGAGTATGTCCTCAAGAGATTTCTCACCAAACAGATTTACAAAGACAAACTGATACAGCAATCATAAAAACAGCTAATAGTCATAGTTGGAAACCATTTGTAGGAAATTCAGCTGTTTTTGCTGTTTGAAGGCATCTAATTTATGGAGTAGGATTGAACTAATTTATGAATGATGCTGGACACATAAATCTACAGTCGATGACCTGGCAGAGTTTTTCACTTGACTTCACAAATGTTTCCAGGATATTTTCCATTTGGAGAAAATAACAGTGTTTCCAGGTAACATCTTTAACTGGCAGATCTTAATATAGACCTCATTTTGTCCTTGTTTTGTAGGTCAGCATGCAAGTTAGAGTTAGTGAAAGAAAAAGAGATAGATTACACTTAAAGGGTAAATACTGTTTTGGCTTTTAAGCAGCTATAATAGAAATAATACATATAAATAAAACCTTTAGGCCTGCTTTAGTTGGGGCAAGTCTTGGTTTAAACCTGGTTTAGTACTGGTTTTGTACTGGCTTTGAACTGTTTTAGACCTGGTTTAGTCCTTGTTTAGTCCTGGCTTAGACCTGGTTTAGCCATGACTTCTTCCTGAATAAATACTGGTGGTGTCCTGGTTTAGACCTTCAGTAGTCCAGGTTAAGCCTTTTCTGGATTTAGTCTTGGTTTTGGGGTCTTGGTTTAGACCCAGAATACCCATGTTTTTTACCCTGTTTTTCTAGTTGTTTAGACCTGCTTCAGTCTCAATTTAGTCTTAGTTTAGCCATGGTTTAGCCATGATTTAGACCTGGTTAAGTCCTGGTTTTGTCTGGATTTAGTCCTGATTTTGTCTGGATTTAGTCCTGATTTTGTCTGGATTTAGTCCTGATTTTGTCTGGATTTAGTCCTGATTTTGTCTGGATTTAGTCCTGATTTTGTCTTGGTTAAACCTGAAATAGTGCTAGTTTTGTACTGGTTTATCCTGTTTTTCTACTTGTTTGCACTTGCTTCAGTCTTAATATAGTCCTAGTTTAGACCTGGAACAGTCCTGGTTTGTCAAGTAGTATCCTTATTTTAGCCCGTTAAAGATGATAAAGTCAAATCTTTTCTGAGGTGGTACTTGTTGTGAAAAGCTTGAGAATCGCTGTTCTAGACTATCTTCTTTCACTGAGGATTGGACTCACTGTAATCCAGGACGAACTAAGAATAGACCATTAGACTATTTTTAAACCTGTTTAGTGTCACAGTGCTTTCAGTCTGTCTTTGTTCTTTATCCACTACATTATTGTTATATTTAGTTTCTGGTGATAAGCTGCGAGCACAAACCCTGCAAATGTTTTTAGCTTAAATAGCTTAGCAAAGGATTAATCAATAATGCTCTCCAATGGCAGGAAGACAACGACTTTGGTGGGTCAAAAACAGTAGAGCTCGGTTCTAAAAATGTTTTATACATTTAAACACCTAGAATGTGGTACGCAAGCTACTTCTAGGTGGTACTCAGGAGTCTTTTGCAGTTCTGATTTTGTTTGGCAATCTCAGCTGTAAACTTGAACCAGTGCATTCATATTTAATGAAAGCAGGCTCTGATTGTCTCCTGAGTCCATCTGCTGTGAACTGGACAGTGCCACACCCTGAAACGTCGACAGAAAACATTAAAGAATTTATAATTATGTACAATAATGAGCCAATAAATTTAATTATGAGAGTCAGGAAGCAGGAAGACACTGCAGTTCTGTAACAGCTGCAGACATTTACATTTTATTTTATTTAGACATTTCCATTTCCTCTGTTTGAGCAACAATAAGGCTGTTCTCAGAAGAAATACCCTTTTCTATAAATGTCCATAACTACTGTAATGCTGATAATTCCTAATTTTACAAAAACATTTTTACTGAAACCAAATGGCAGAAGTAAGCAAGTGGCAAATCAGCAACTGAACTCTAAACTATAAGCTATCAGAGAGGCCTGTGTCAAGGCATTTAAAACATTTAAACTGAAAGCAAACTGTTTGTTCCATGGCTCAATATTGACCTTTCCTCAAAATGTCATGAAAATCCAACCACAACTGTTTAATTATGTTGCTTACAAACTTGGTGGGACTAAGAGGAGTCTACACTTCATTTTGATAAAGATACAGGCTGCTACAGTCAAGGGCCTATAAAAAGTAAGTTGATATGCTGTTTTAATCCCCTAATCTGCATTTTCTCAACACAGTCCAGCAAAACCAACACCAACTCATAGCCTGAGACACAGGGGCAGCCATGCACCAACCATAGATCCAACACAGCAAGATAGGATGCCCACAGATATTTAATCTGCATTTTACACAAGGAATACAGATTTTATCTTGTTGCTCTTAATATGAATCTCATTTTTTATAAGATAAACTTAGACCATTGAAAAAGTGTGACATTATCTTAAGTGGGATGGAAGATAAACGCCTAAATGGCTGTGGAGTACACCCAAAAGTCTGACAGGTATCTCACAATCATAAGAAATCCTAAAAAAACTCCTGGGTACTTTCATGTTTTGTTTTGTGAAATTGAACCTTTTAGGAGACCTTTTTAGGACTTTTTAATGCTACTTGGAGTGAAATTTATTGCTAGCATCATCAACAATTAGGGTTGGGCAATATAACCATATTACTGTATACCGGGGTATGTAAAAATCCCAACGGCATCACTTTCAATACCGTGGTTTAAATCCCTGGAGAATTGTACAATAGCTTTTTAAATACCTAAAATGTGTATCATGGTTTATGCCAGTATAGTGGGGATAAATGTAAATCTTTATGTGTAATATAAGCATATATTTTCAAATTAACAGCAACAGCATAATATTATACTTTAATTAATGAGCTCTCTCAGTCAACGTCATGGCGGCCTGACGCACCATGCACAAGCAGCAAGCCTTGTTAGAGCAGCCCACCTGTCTGAGTCTGTACCCAAAAAACACATCCTCTGATCTTTGATCCTCTGCTGTGTTGTCTAAAGCATCGCCTTAAAGCTGAATAAATAAGTGTGCCATAAAAGCTTAGGAACGTCTTTTGCCATCACATTAAAACAATTACACAACGCACCTAAAGACGTCATCGCACAGTTACTGCACGGCACTCTGTCTCCGCGATCTGTCAAACTACTCAAGCTATTTTTTTGTAATATTAACACAATATTTTTACCAATTTTAGGACCTAGATGAACAAAAAAAAAAGAACACTTAATGTCAAGACTTTCTATCACCTTTGGGCTTCTTATTGTGTCCTGTCTACTCCAACACATCCTAAAAACACCTTGTTTTATCTGTAAAAACAAATCTCTCAATGTTATAAAGAAAAAATATGTTTAATACGCCGCCATTGTTTTGTGATTTTAACCACTTGTACAAGCCATAAGCCGTTAAAGAAAAGGCATCTAACAACAACCATTGTCATTACTCTGACATATTCACTTCATAGGTGAGAACATGACCACTGAGAGTTTTTACATAAGCTCCCAGGTCAAGGTCTTTCAAATAAACTAGCCTGAGCTGGAGTGGCTACATTAATTACACCCCTGTACCTCTTTATAATAAACGCCTAGTATCACCCCAGGAAATATTTCGCTTTCAATGTACCATCCTTAATGAACTAAACATGAGCATTACTAAATAAGAACAAAAAACAGGGGCAAAATCGGGATACAGGAGTATGCCAGGATTAAAACCATGACTAAACCTGGACTAAGCAGTGGTCTTCACTTCAAATTGAGTTCCCAACCAGGTCAGGATAAAAACAGGAATAAAACTGGCTACATTAAACTAAATCAGAATTACAAAAACCCTAACCCTAACTCTAACTAACCCACCACCAGAAGAAATCTGAGTACCATTGGTGGCACCCGTCCCCTAGAACCTAAATTAAAAGAATAGACTGGTGCCTCTGACCCAAATCTTTCCTGCAGTTCAAGAATAGGAAGTCTATCCCTTTAGGTGTGACATAATCACTGTTTGCACTACAAGTGCTCTAATCCTCTGATCTCTGGTCCAACTGGCTGCAGATATTTGTGGGGAGGGCAGGAAGGGTTTTCGACAGACACATCAACATCACCCACAGAATACACTTAATCATAAACAATGCATGGTTCTCATAGAAGCAATTCCTTGTCACTTACAGTAGTACTTAAGTATTAGCAGCCCTAGTTAGCAATTACTTTGTTACTTAACCTTGCTTAGCATTTGTATGGCTCTGCAGTAGCTTGCATCCATCAATCACTCTCCACTTGATTGCACAATATCAAGAAAACTTGTGATTAAGGGTGCTCCGATCAGGGTTTTTGAGGCCGATCACCGATCACCAATCAGCCTCTGCTGTGATCGGCCGATACTGATCATGGCCGATACCGATCACATGGTCTTCAATGTAGTAATGTATTGTATGCAGGCTATTATTAGTTCCATTTGAAAAATACTGTAGCCTTTGTAAATATAAAAGAACAACAAAATTCTACTTATTTTTGTTTTAGAAGAGGTTTTGTTGCATTATTGGTCTTTAATGTGTGCCCAGTGTCTGTGGCTTTGTTTGAATGATGTAAAAATCAGCTGTTCTTAATTGGTTCCTTTAATGCGAGTCCGCGGGTGCAGCGCCTGTGTCCGCGTAACGCGCAGCCAAACCAGGTTGAAACACAGTGGACTAAAGAGCAGACAGCTCCTGCTGCCAGTTTTGACAACGTCTGAATGAAGAAAACGTGCAAAGAGAGCAGAGAAGACAACGATGAAAGGTGCTCCTCTCAGACACACGGACACATGGGCTGCCTTTTTACTTTCTCTTTCCATTAGCAGCCATTTGGTGCAGTTTAAGCCACAAAAAGCACAGTTTTCTCCGCGCAATAAGACACAGGCAGACTCTGAACTTTCTTAATCCTTTTAACGTAACTGTTAGCGGGTTAGCTGTAGCTCTATTTACGTTGGTGTTTGCAAATACATGCACTGCTGCGCCTCGGTTCTGTCCCGTGCGCTCCTAAAGCAGGCGGGGACACAGCGGGGACACAAAGCAGCGCCTCCAGGGCAGGTTTGTGTTCGTTATAACCAGGGCTTAACTTAAAAACACTGCTAAAATAACGCTACTGCTGTTTAATCAAACCGGAGTTGCAGGACAGTAAATGTGAGAGCCTCACGTGTTTATTGTAATTTGATCGGCCCTTCTGATCGGCCCATTTTACCGATCACCGATCACTCTATTTTTAGCCATGATCGGCCGATCATGATCAGCGGCCAATCGATCGAAGCACCCTTACTTGTGATATGCAATAAATCCATTGCACAACAATATAACTTGCAGTGATGACCTCTTTGGAGTAGAAAGAATTCATTCAAGTTCAACATAATGAAGAAATGCAAGGCTTTGGACTAACTCTTACACTGATTAAATGCTTTTATTTTAATACATCTAATTTGAGGTTAAGGGTTAAAGTAGACTTTATTGCCCCCATAGGAAAAATTGTTCTCTGCATTTGACCTATCCTTTAGTGACCCTGGGGCAACCTGTCAGGAGCAATGGACGCCGCAGTGCAACGCTTGGGACACTGGTCAGGAGTGCCTAGCTGGAGGATTAGCCTATATTGTGCATGTTTTTTTAGGTTGATGAGGGAAACCAAAGCACCTGGAAGAAAGCTACCCAAACATGGAGAGAACATGCAAACTCCACACAGAAAGGAAAATTAAACTTGGGACCTTCTTGCTGTGAGGACACAACACTTTTGCCACTTTGCCACCATTCCACAAATAGTTCAAAAGACTGTTCCAGCTGATACAGGCATTGTTTGTGATGCAAATATTGCAATTGCTATCAGACCTTAACCAGGACTAAAACAGGACTAAAACATGGCTAAATGAGGACTAAATCTAGACTTTTTAAATATTTTATTTTGGTCACAACTAGGGCGGGGTACCGTTCAGATTTTTCAATACTAGTAGGCTACTTCAACAATACCTGGTTTCGATAAAGGTACCGGATTACCTATGGTGTGCTAAATCATCTTCTACAATCATAAAGCACAATAATATCGAGTAAAAGACCAATTTTGGGAGCAAAATTCTTAGCTGTAGATTAAAACCAGTACTACTAGTTTGTATGATTTATTGTGTGTCATTTATTTGAATCATACATGCAAAGGAAGATTAAATGTCCCACTAGGTATTGAAACTTGGTATTGAATAAATATATATTATATATTATTAATATATTTTCTATAAAATTGTATTGTAACTTTTATTTTGATACCATAAAGGTATTGTTTATCGGTACCCAGTCCTAGTCGCAACATGTTTATTAAAGGCTCTGATAATGTAAAGACTCTTACAGTGTAAATTTCTTACCGACCAAGACCCATAACATTAATACAATAAATTTAGTTTCTTGTGATACTGCGTTTGCTAATAACCTGATAACAACAAATTTGCAATCTACTGTGAATGTGCAGCCCTGTTTCAGTGTAAGAATTTACCATTTCCTTCCCTTTCAGACTGTTCAAGAGGATATACTTTTCCCTTTATCAAATCTAGGACAATGGCACCAGAGGCAGACACCCAAACTGTCCACATCTATTAATCTCCAATAATTTAGTCTCACTTACTGACACAACAAGGGCTCGCTTGATCTATTTTATCAAAGCATTTTATTGATGGAGAAATTCAAAAAGACACCACTTGTCCCCAGACAGTCACAAGACCTATATATACTGCGTTATAAATCAGTAAACTCAAGCTGACGTTTACTGAGATTAGATAAACAAGCACTGACAGACTGTTCATCTCTAGTTATGTCAAAAGCTTGATGGGTGAGTCCAATTAGATGAGGACAAATGTATTTCCACCATTGCAACTCACAACCACCACCCTAATCTTCATTACATCCTGCTGCTCCCTAACTGTAGAGATAACAAAGAGACAGTTGAGTAAATGACACATCACATGAGACTCAATTATTCCTTTTCCTTTTGCATGCTCATAAAAAATAACCACTTCCACTCCAAGTTCAGAAGCATTAAGCGCTTTAGCATTAAGTGCTTTTATCAAACGGCTAGTTCTTCCTACATTTTGAAAAGAAAAGCTCCCGTTTAAGACTCTGTTTAGACAATTATTTCATTAGGCACTGAATAAACATGACTCACGTGGAATCTGGAAATGATATTGCAACGCTAACAGCTCTTCTGTATTTCCAATATGCGCATTGCAATTGCTGATATTGTAATCATAACTATTAAAGGGGCTATATAATGCTTTTATTCATAATTTAAAACAAATCTTGGTCACCTCTAGAACATGTTTTACAACCTTTAAAAACATTATGTGACTAAAAGAATATGTTTCTAATAATTACTTTATTACTGCCATAAAGAAACAGATGAAGAGACCAGTAGAAGGTAGTTTAGTAACACTCTTCGAAAAGACAAAAAAAAAGCTCTTTACTTTCTTAAAAGGTACTGGCAGCAGCATATGCGCTCATACTGGTTTGAAAAAACGTACTGCCGTCTAAATCAAAACAATGGTCTGTGGGTGGCCAGTCTTTCTGTTTTTCTGATTGGGCAATTGGCAATGCAAGGTTTTAGAACCAAAACAAAAAATGTAAACATTAACAACTTGGCCATTATGTCAAATTTTTTTATTGTGATTAAAATTAGCTCTACCATTGTAATCAGTAAAACTATTATTTGATTTAAACATGTTTACCTTATATTTTAGGACACGTGGGTAATTTTAATGAAATATAAAAAAATACTGCGCATAGGACCTTTAAAGAGCAACTCACCCCTAAACCATTTTTTTTAGCTGATCAGTTGTATAAACAGGGCTTTAGTGATACATTACACTATTTATAGTCTTATGTCTTATTAACTGTCAGAGTGCTGCCCTCCTAGGGTCAAACAGTGGGATTTCTGCTCAATAGTTCCAGATAGACAAGTGTGACGTAGTATTTGACCTCGTTGTGTGTTAACGAGGTGTGTTAACACCGAGGGCGTGGAGAGCATGGCCCGTGCTCTCCACGCCCTCGCTGTCTCTCTCCCCCGCGCATTCGTCCCAGTCCCGCTGTTGCCAGGTGTGGGTCGTTTTCCTAAACACACCACTCAGCCCCACATTTACCATTCAGTCCCCTCCGCCCCCCTCCCCTCTCACGGTGGGAGCAGAATCAGGAACAACAGAGGGGGCGGGGCTTCCACTGTCCCGTGTGTCAGCGCACAATAAGGCATAATGAGCCTTATCAATGACAGTATATACCTACAAATTAGTGACACTGGGGGGAGTTTTGAGTTCATAGATGTGTTTTTGTCTTGCCAAGCTTTAAGTCACTTTTTGTTTGATGACAATCAGTTTCTTACTCGTGGAGATATGATCATAAACAGCTCATGAAATAATACCTTCAGTAATAAAGACACGATCTGAAGCGCACGTTACTGCGACGGCGCACAACGCCTTTCTCACAAAATTTCATCTGTGTTATTATCAAAGCAACATAAAACATTAGTCCAGATGTCCTGTATTATTTTTTTTTTTTTTTTCTGGGACTTGGCAACCCTCCTGTGGAGGACCAGGACCGGACAGGACCAGGCCTCGTTCCTCCTCAGTTCTCCCCCTCTGTCTCTGCCAGGTCTCTGCCCACTTTTTGAGCAGTTTTCAATCTCTGGCAGTGGGCGGAGTCAGGCCTGGGCCAGGGGTGAGTTGCTCTTTAAACTTTTTGTATGCTGGGATTTTACTACAAAATGAAAAATGTCTGTGAGGAATCAGAGGTGCACAGTTTTTTGGATAAACAAATGAGAGCAGACTGAATGTAGAGGGCTTGTTGATTGGTCAGTGCTTCCTGGAGTGGGTGGGGGTTCGTGAGAGAGGTGGACGTTCATGGTACTGAGCGTTCTGAGGCCTCAAAAAGGCCATGCCAGAGAATAACTTACAACTCCAGTTATGTTTTTGATAAGGGAACAACATTACAAAAGGGTAGAAAGCTTTGCTTAATATAGCCCCTTTACCAGCAAAAATGCATGTTTTACAAATGTAGCTTTAGTAACTTTAAAACACTGAAGATAAAAAGCCTATTAACGCTCATCAATTCTCATTCTACATGCTTTGTCTGCCTGATTTGGTCCAACCTAACCCACACAAACCCAATTATATCCGCTCCTCAAGATAGTGACCTTGTTATTTCTTCTTCGTCTGCAGCAGTGTCATACATCCATCCAGCCTCGTTCACTCCACACACAACTTAGGCGAGAAACGTGCAGGGAAACAGCAGCCAGCCAGCGTCCCCTCCCTTCTCCAAGCTCCCCTCCCTTGTTTGAGCTGCACTTTCCATTCAGCCATCACCACCAACACCACCATCATCCTTCCCTGCCTCTGCCTCTCCCTGGATGAACACAGTGGAATAAATCTGCTTTATCCGTTCCAATACATGAGAATTAAAGATACAACATAAAAGACAAAAAAATATATATTAAATGTGAGTGACAAAAGTGCATGTGCCTGTTGTTTTGCAACAAAGACCATCAGCTTCACTCAAGACAATTAGAAACTGCAAAATAATTACAATGGCTTTACAATAGCCTTACACCTGCCACAAATGCCATTCCCGGCATGCTAACATCAGTGATTGAACCTAATGTTGTATTATTGACACGCTAATGGAACAGCATAGACCGAAAAGGGGGCACAAAGAAGCGGTTACAAATAGATTTAAAAAGGGCAAAAACTGAAGTGTTAGCACGACTGCTAACCCTGAGATTTGCATGTACTGTTTTCTGCTAGCATTAGGTTTAAGGGAACCGACAAGTGACAGCCCACACCCCCCAAAAAGAATCCCTGCTACGCCGGGTTGCTGGTAAATGGGACACAGGAAAGGAAAGGAAATTGCACGTAAAAAAACAAATTTGCCGTAAAACGTAATCTTTTGGCGCGAAAACAATGTCAAAAAGTTGGGCGCGTGCTTAAATTGAACACAAAAAAGAAAATCGGAAAATGGTTGGGTTTAAATAATTGTAAAAATTATATATATATACATAGTAAAGGCAAATTTAAGCGAAAAATTAACAGAAATTGCGTAAAAAAAAAAACAATGGGAGCTATTACAATGTGATAAGTGAAGCAAATTGAAGAACTGAAGGTGAAATAAAGCCAAAACTCACGGTAATGCGGGGTATGTTCTTCTTGCCCTGGTATCCAGACATGTCGGCGGATGGAGGAGGAGGATTACTGCAGCCTGTTGAGGTCAAAACCGTTGCGGTGTTTACTTAAAGATAAAAAAGCGGATCCCGGGGAAAAGACCTAGGACTATAAAGACTTTTGTAAACCGAGTTGTGGCGGAGAGCGGCGGTGGCAGAAGCTCCCGGTGTCCGATGCAGCAAAGCCTTGAAACGGAGACACAAGAAGAGAAGAGGAGGAGGAGGAGGAGGAGAGGCAGGCGCGCGGGGCGGAGGGAGGAGGAGGGAGGGACCGCGCGACTCCAGAGAACGAGAGGCGAACGGCGCGTGCGCAGAGCCTCGCCCTGCTACAGCTACAGCTTCATTCATGGACAGCACAGAGCCTGACTAATAATGTGGCATGGGACTTATTTTGTATTAGGGAAGGATCTAGGAACATGAATCTAGTAAAAAAACAAAACAGGTTAACAGCCATGCAGCCATCCTAACCAGGCAGTGTTTTAAAATTCTCAGTTTAGTTGAGGCTTTAGGGTAGGGTGACCAGATTTCCAGACCCAAACAGTGGGACACAGGGCTTGACATTACCACACTAGCTGAACGGCCAAATGCAAGTAGATTTTCATTTCATGGCTAGAAACATAAATACTCCCACTAGCCACTTTGGCCGGTTGGATTTTATGCACCTATATCTTAACTTTAGAGGTTTAGCCTGAATTTGTGTTGCTCTACTTGTGTACACCATTGAGTATATAGCCTAGTAATTCATCATGGTTGAAGAGAGAAAAAAATATGAATTTAAACAAAATAACATGTTTAAAAGATGTGACACCATATGCACAGAGATTTATTCTGCATGTTGGTAAACTTGTTTTTAATATTTGTCAAATCCCTGGCTACGCTTAAAACCAGATTCTACATTTCTTTAAGATTATGGTGTACTATAAAGTATATACAAAAACTTAACTAATGAAATTGTGACTAGTAAAAACACTTGTTTTTTTGTGTTTTTTTTTTTTTTTTTGTTTTTTTTTGTTTTTTATTGGGACAGATACAACAACACTGACTGCAAAACAGCAGTTGCATGCATTCATTATAAAGCTTTTAGCAAGAGCTGATTTGCAGCATTTGTCTTTAGATGAGCTTTTATGGAAGGTGGGTTCACTGTTATTGAAACGGTTATTCTTCCTGCTACAAGATGGGAGCAATAAAAATGACCCATAAATCTGATTATTATTGCCATTTTTGCATATTTTTGATAATCATGGTGTTTAGGTAGTAGACTATGGTGAATAAAATTAGATTATGGTAGGCCGCCATAGTCTTTTCAATTAATAGGAAACACTGAGTGACCAGAGTGAAGAAAACAATGATGACCAAAGCACTTACAGACTTGAGAACAATAGAGGGACACATGACAACTGAAACACATTGTACAGTACAGTTTAGCTGCTGGCATATTCAAGATTTTGTTTGTTTTTTAAAAATGCTAAATCTTGTCACAGACTTTAAAATGACGGGAAGCAAATTCCAAACTCCAGCACCTCTCATGGAAACTGCAAAACCATGGCTAAATAGTGACCTACAGACAAATGTAAAAGTTTGGGCACCCCCTCTGAGGTTGCATAATAATTTACTCTGTCTTCACAAAAAAGATCACAGAGGTATATCATTTATTTTCTAATGACTTCTGAGTTCTAGGGTGTTTTTAGTGTAGCAGTATTTAGGTGTATGAAATTAAATGAAATATGAAAAAAATGTCAGTGCAAGTATTTGGGCACCCTCATAAGTTTGCTGATTTGAATGCATGTAACTTCTCAAAATGGATTACTTGCAACACCAAACTTGTTAGATTAGTTAGTTAAGCCTTAGACTTCATAGACAGGTGCATTCCATAATGAGAAAAGGTATTTAAGGCGGTAATCAAAAATGGAAGGACACAGGCAAAGTTGATGCTAAGGCCAGATGTGGCAGGCCAAGAAAAATATCTGAGGAATGGTGAGAATGGTTAAAGACAACCCACAGATCACCTCCAAAGACCTACAGGATCATCCTACTGCAGATGGTGTTTCTGTACATCATCCAACAATGTACAGTGATGCCGTGCCACAGAGTCACTTGATGTATGTATGCATGCAAAAGCTCATTAAGACAAGCCAGATTAATTTTGAAATAACGTGGTGTGGACTGATGAGGCAAACATTTTGTTATTTGGTCATAACAAGAAGCACTATGCATGGTGACAGATGGACACAGCATTCCAGGAAAAAGATTTGCTGTCTACTGTCAAATTTGGGGGAGGTCCCATCATGCTGTGGGGCTGTGGGGCTAGTTCAGGTACTGTGGCCCTTGTTAAAGTTGAGAGTTGGATGGATTCCACCCAATTTCAACAGATTCTTGAAGACAATGTTCAAGCATCAGTCACAAAGTTGAAGCTACACTGGGGTTGGGTTTTCCAACAAGACAATGACCCAAAACACAGCTCGAAATCCACAAAGGCATTCATGCAGAGAAAGAAGAATAATTTTATGGAGCAGCCATCACAGTCCCCAGACTTGACTCTAGAGGCCACAGGTGCCACTGCACCGTCGCAAAACGTAAACACTAGGGCCCCTCCTCCTTCTGAAACTGTGCGAGCGTGCGTCTATTTCCATCATTGTTTCAACTTTAGTTGACCTGCTGCTACCTTTGGAAGTTTGGACTGGATCTTCTATAGAGTTAGCGCTAGCGTTAGCTTATCAACAAATATCGCGCAATGGTCGCAGTAAAAACAACTAATAACTGTATGAAAAAGCACGTTCTAAAGAAAAAATAAAGAGGCTAATTTACCTGCCCAACAATAAAGATGCAAAAACGTGATCCGATTTGCAGCCTTCTCTGTCTCTCATCTGACGCCAGCGAGCAAAAGTCTGTCCGATGTTGACTCTTGTCTGTGATCTGGTGCGGTCCCTTTCACATTTTCTTTTTCTTGCCTCGTCCGACATTGTCTTCATCTTCTTGTGTCCTTCAGCCCTGACGAACTGGCGAAAATAACAACGTTAAAAGTAGCTTCATGGTTATACTGCACCTCAGGTATAAGAGCAGAAGGGAATGCCGTAAAGCAAGTCGTTCCCTGTCACGTGACTCTTCCTGAACAGCGGAGCGCTCCCGGCCAAGTTGCGAGGGTGGTTTCTCAGTACAGAAGCCCCGCTCGGAGCAACAGATCGCGCCTCAGGCCTTATAATCGCTCAAAAAATCACAAAAACAAGTCAGTATGCCCCACATATTTAGGAGAAAAGTTACACAGTGTAACTTTAAAGAGGGCTGTCCATGCTCAGAAGCCATCAAATCAGACATTTGTCAGAGCCTATAGGAGTTGTCTAGAGGCTATTATTTTTGCTAAAGGAGGCTCAACTAAATATTGACTTTTCTGTTGGGGTGCCCAAAATTTTTACACCTGTCTAATTTTATTATGATGCATTTTGCATATTTTCTGTTAATCCAATAATCCTCATTTCTCTAATCAAATATTGCTGGGGTATCATATATATCAAAATGAAGTTGCCGATCCAAAGGCCCAACAACTTAATAATTATAATTATAATTCTTCAGGGGTGCCCAAACTTTTACATATGTATTCATGGCTAAAGAAAAATAAAACAGAACAGAAAACTAGGACTAAGTAGGGACTAAACAGGGACTTAACTTAGGCTAAATTTACACCTGAACCTGCAACCTATAACAACAGGCTAATCTTAGCTAGGTACTCAGAATCCTGACTAAAGATCTGGAGATGGGTCCCCGGGCGTTGCACTGCAGTTGCCCACTGTTCCTGCTAGGCTGCCCCAGCAGCGGCATTAATGAGTAGAAAGCAGAAAACAAATTTCCTTGAACGGACGATAAAATAAACCTTATACCTTACCAGGTGGAAACCAGGACTTTCAAACACAGACCACAATGTGATTTAAGGTTCTGATTTGACAGTTGCTGGCAGTCAGTGAGTAAATGCCTGTCAGAGCAGAGATGGAAATTATACTGCAACACAAGCAGCTCTTTGCAACATCAGTATTATGACAGTGTATTATTTCTGCTGGTCCCAAGAACAGATAAATGGAGAAGGTACCAAATGCAATGCCAGATCTTTCTGAATCACTGCACAAAAGGAGACAGATAATATGAAAAGCTAATGAAGATGATGTGATAACAAAAGTATGGTTCAAAACATTTTAGTGGCTCTTACTGGAGACTTGGTTTGTGGTTGGTTGGCTGAGTCACCAACAAACTGTGTGACCATTTGAAATGTTCATACCATTATCAAACCCATTAAAAAAAAAAAAAAAAAAAAAAAAAAACAAGGCTTGCGTGTCTTAGCATCAGCTGTTTCTGTTTTTTGTCATCATGGTACCATTCTTGCTGTGCAAAATAAAAACATTCAGTTTGGTATTATACATTAGACATGGTGGTAACATGTGACATGTTATCCCTAAAAGGTAAAAAACTGTTGCACCTTTCTGCATTTACAAGTGTTTGCAGTCTCTTTTAAAAGTATCAATAAATAAATACCAATACATAACAGAAACACTGTGGTAGCTTGTGAGTGATTGAACAAAGGCAACACGGCATAGAACAAAATGTGACAGATTGGAGAGGTGTGGTAAAGGAGGAGGTCCTTAGTGGATCATGTTGCTGATGCTGTGGATCAATACGAAACATGAGACTGAAGCTCACACCATTATTACTGCTGTTAACAACATCATCCTGAGAGCTCAGTGTTACCCAAAGCCTCCTGGCTGTACCACTCCATACAGACAGCTAATCACACCACACACTAAATCTTTGGTCAGACACAAAACTGCTCATTATTTCACCCTATGTTACATACACTACCCTCTACTATGCAATAGTGAGGACAATTTCATTATTTTTGTAGCTTGAAAACATTTGAATATGAGACAAGAGATCAATATTTCAGCTTTTATCTCAGGTATTTACATCTGAATTCGATTTGCAACTTAGAAAATAGCAACTATTGTTTGAACTCACTCATTTTCCATGATAGACTAAAATAGACGTAAGTAAATTAGACTTAATATTTAGTTGGAAATCTGTTGCTTGCAATAACTGCATCAAGCCTGTGGCCTATTGACATCACCAAACTTTTTACGTGAGGTTATTTTAGTCTCTTCTTTGGATCAAAAGCATACTTTACAGCACTGGTACGGGTACCTCCAGGGGTTCGGGAAAAAAATGGGTAAGTGAAAAACTTTTAAAAATGTGATTTGCAAACAGCCTGATTATATTTTGAAATACACAGCCTGAGATGCTGTCTGCCAAACACACACCCTCTAAGTGCTCAGCAAATTAATGTTTGTTAATATGTTCAGGGTACATGTTTGGTGAGAAATAATGTGATGTGTGCAGCACAATGGTGCAAGGAGATCATGGGTTCCCTCCAGCTTCCTCCCACTGTCCAAAGAAAGCATGTGTTAGGTGATTTGGTGACTCTGAAAACTCCCCTAGAGCGTGAATGTGAGAGTGAATGGTTGTCTGTCTGCGTATGTCTCTGTGTCAGCCCTGCAACTAACTTGTCCAGAGTGTCTCCCTAAGGCCCAAAGTTACTGGGATTGGCTCCAGTACCTACAGCCCCGTGGGTACTGGAGTCACACGGGAAAAAGCAGAAGAAGGTGAATAAAAGATTAATGAACTTTTTATATATTATTATATTTAGATGGTGCTGTGCTTACAGACACCTTTTTAAAGTGCTCAAGAGTAGGGGGTATGTGAGGATCGAAGATCTGAGGAGGTACAGGTCTGCGAAAAGTTTGGGAACCACTACTCAATAGGGTTTTAGTCTGGAGATGGACCAGTTTTGACAACAGAGTGTTTGGGTTTTGTTGCATGAAGAAGGATCTCATCTTGGCTGGTTTAGTTGCTATTTTCTGCGTGTATTGTATTCTATGTGTATTGGACCAGTCCAGTGGTTCCCAAAGTGGGGTCCAGGGCTGCGAAGGTACAGCAGTGGGGCCCCAAGAGGTTGTCTATATAATAAGCACAGAAAAAGAAGTTGAGTTTATGATGAAGTACAGTTATATATGTGGTTAAAATATTCTTTAGAAACATTTCTAGCCATCAGTCTTTGTTTTTGCAACATTTTTATATAAATCTATGGAGAAAACCATGATAGTCTTTTAAATAGAGTGAAGTTGTATTGATGGAGTCATCGTGTGTGGGTGATAGTTTGCAGAGAAGTTATTTGATGTGCCTATTGCCAATTCCTTTTAATGTGAGCTAGAAAGGCAATAATGTCCGAGGAAGTCTTATCAACTGTGTAAATCTCTCATATCTGAATAACACTGTATTAGCGGTAGGCATATTCATTTGTATGTTGCTATGCTAAAAACTGAAAAATGTCAAAAAAGTTTATCAAAACTGATGCAATAATTGAATGTATGTCATGCTCATATGCACCAAAATTTAATATATAGGCTCCTGTATATATAATTAAAATGAATCGGTACATTTCTCAAGCACAAAGTGGTCCTACGCTCCTCTCTTTTGTCTTCACAGCAGAATCCTTTTCCCACAGACTGACGGCAGACTTTTCAAGATGCAAGTCATTCTCACGGATCAGCTCCACCCTCGGCTTTACGATGCACGTGGGACATTAAACGCATTGCTGCAGTAAGATTAAGGCTTGTTTTACAGTAGACTTTAAGCAGGACAGTAGAAAGAAGGAAATACTTTTTGCAGTCTTCAGTGACATATGTTTAGCCCAAGGACACTCCAACTGCCTCTTCTGTACATGTCACACGCCATGACAGTAGATGGATTTATTGATCTTTTATTGCCCTTGCTGCTGCACCAGGGTCCACTGGAGTTAATGATTTAACATGTCAATATAGAGGCAGAAGTCAGAAAGCATTAATATATATATAACCGCAGTTCAACTAATAGAAAGGCAATGAGATTGTCAAGCAAATTTATTAGAAAGGCAGAAGCCATAAAAAAATAATATACTGTAATTCAACTATTAGAGAGGCAAGCAAAATGAATACCATTGCACTAAATGATGTATTTTTTTGCAAGGCATTAATGTTTGTCTGTTTTTTCTTAAAATCTATCCCTAGAATTTAAAAATCACTGTAAGGAACTCATAAAACAAGCCTTTGAACCTGTTGCATTTCACCTGCTTAATGACATGACTTCATCATCAAATTAAAACGTGTTGTGTGTACTGGGGGCGTAAATGTTTTACAGCCCAGCCCCACAAAACCCCACCCTCTTCGGGAAGCACTGACCAATCAACAAGCCCTCTACATCCAGTCTGCTCTTTATTTATCAAAAAAACAAACAAACAAACAAACAAAAAAACCTGTGTACAGCTCTGTTTCCACTGATTCCTCACAGCTATTTTTCATTTTTTAGTAAAATGGCAGCATACAATAAGTTTTAGGTAAGTAAAAAGACTTTTTTTCCCCCTCTGAATCTAATTAAGAGAGCAGAACAAAGCTCTTTTGCAATGTGGGTCATGAGTTTGGAGCTGCTGCTCTGCTCTGAGGAGCCAGTTGAGGCCCTGGATGCCATCCTGGAGAGATGTTCCAGGCATGTCCCACTGGGAAGAGGCCAAAAGAAGACCCAGGACATGTTGGAGGGACTGTGTCTGGCCTGGGAACAACTTGATGTTCCCCCTCAAAAAGCTGGGCAGTACAGTCATTGAATAGTGTTATAGTTTAGTTTAGTTAAAGTGGTCTCATGTCCATATTTGAGGGTTTAGAGGCTGTTTCTTTTCATAATACTAATCAATTCTTTTTAAATACTGTTTAATGAGGAGCGTGGTGTACGTGCAGTCCCTGGAGTTACATGCTCAGCTGAGAAGTATCTGGCTTTTTGAGAACTTGTCATGAATCCGTTGTGAGAAGTTTTTAGAAGGGGTACTTACTTTCTTAAAAGTTCTTTCTTAAAGGGGCTATATTATGCTGAATCAACTTTTCTGAACTTTCTACCATGTTTTAGTGTTGTTCCCTCATCTAAAACAAACCTGGAGTTGTGTTTTGTTTCATTGACGCCTGTTTAAGTAGCACTGAGTTTCTGAGGCCTCAAAAAGCTCAGTTGCACAAACCCCCGCTCACCCCAGGAAGCAAGACCAATCAGCAAGCCCTATACATCCAGTCTGCTCTCAATCATTTATAATAAATAAATAAATAAATACAGCGTGCAGCTCTATTTCCACTGATTCCTTACAGCTGTTTTTCATTTTGTAGTAAAATCGCATCATACAGAAAGTTTAAGGAAAGAAAAAAGTTTTTTTTCCTCTGTTTCTGTTAAAAAAATCTCTGCCCTCTGCTGCCCGCTGCTGGTCTCTTGGCCTGTTTCTTTATGGCAACTATAGAGTACTTATTCAAAAAATGTTTCTAATGTTTTTAAAGGTTGTAAAACGTGCTGCTGTTCTAGAGGTGACCAAGAAAGCATTAATGAATGAAACCCCAATGCTTAGATGGCAGTAATAGTTTAGCTTTAAAGTATTAGCTGCCAATATCTGGGAAGGTTTAGTTAAAGTTTGGGCTTTTGGGAGGTCATCATGTTTTTGGATTACGCACATCCACTCCATGAATAAACCACAGACCATTAGACCAGCCTACAAGGGGCTACATTATGCCTAATATTCACCGCAGTCCACCGAAAACCCGGTGTTTCCTCGCATTAAACCTTGAGGGTGTAACCATAGAAACCAATGTGGAGCCAGCCACTCCCTCTCTGTCTCTGCTACTCCACTATTACATCACACTGCATCATGGGAAATGGAGGCGAATCGCGCAACTTCTCCCAAACTCATAATAAATCAATTTATATCCTACACACCAGCACATGCATGTCACTCAACAAAATGTACCTTGTTGTCTAGGTTTTGCAGCGCCTCTTTGCCCGTGCTCTGCCTGATCTCCACCTTCCGGGGCTGGGAGATGTCCGTTTGCCGGTCGATCACACGCCCCTCATCCCCTCGCCCACGTCCACGGCACGCGTCCAAGCCCACGACGCCGGTTCCTTCCACGGGGCAGAATACGCCGCAGAACTGCCCCTGCCTAGTCATGGGTGGGCTGAGGGATGCCACTTCCCCGGCGGAGCGAGACATTTCTTTTGGAGGAGGAGTAGTAGTGCTGAATAGACGAAGACGCTGCTGGGAGTGGAGTGATGCTACTGTATAGCTTTGACTCTCTCTTGGCGTGCGTCTTGTGCGTCTTTTCGTGGACAGACACCGCCTTTGTTTGCTTTGAGCGATAAGGGATGGTGCACTAAATCCAACTGTGGAAACGTACAAAGGAAAATAAAGAAATTACGCACTGGCTCAGCATTTTTTTTCTGTTTATTATAACTAAAATGCATTGCCGAGTCATAGATGCGATTACGCACGTTTTAGCTGAGTAATATGCGAGAATTTTTGCCTGGGAATGAGACTGAATACGAGTAATAATAGGGTATTACCTGTAGCCTGCGTCTCTGTCCTCGAAGTGCTGGAGTTTTTAGTGCCAGATTCTGTCGTAGATTGTATCCAAACCAGACTGGAGGAGCCTGTAGCGCGCGTCAGATGGCCCGGAGTTGGCAGAAAGCGTGTAATCTAATGAAAGATGAGCTCATGTAGAGGCACGAGTGGGACTGAGCTGCTGTAGTTTCGTGTCCGAGCGTCCGAGTCTGAAGTTTCGAGTCAATGAGGCTAGAGCAGCTGTAGGGCGCTGTCCTTCAGCACCAGCAGCAACAGAGAAGTACTGCTTACTGGATTCTTATTGCTTTGGTGCATACATAGGCTACCTAGTCTGCACTTTTAAAGATGTGGTGACCTCAGTAGTGGAAAGTAACTGGATATTTTACTATTATTTCACTTTACAATATATTTTTAAAGAAAATTAGTAGCAGGACTGAGAAAATCCAGTGTAAAAAATCCTGTTTTACTGATTGAGTATGTTAGGCTTTTATTTTGGCATTATTTCAAGACCATTTCAAGTGCCATATAAATCTGTACGGGGTTGGGCACAATGGTGTATGACTCTTATACAATACTATATTATACGCTGCCATTTTTAAACCCTTTTTCTTCACATCCATTCTTTCATCACTGTGTGTAGTGCTCTGGGGACAGTGCACCTCCAGGACACAGGGGGGCGCAGGTCGCACACACGCTGCTGGCCCTTGTCACCCTGAAACCAATAGACTTTTTGAGCCACGACTCCCTTCTCAAGCTCCACCATTTGGACCAGAACCTGTGGTGGCTGAGAAAGTTGAATGCATGCAAAAAGACACAACTTGTAGAAATGAACACAACAACTGAACAACACAGCACCAATGTTACATACATAGATAAAATAATAATTCTCTCAGTAGTGGGCATGGTGATGAGAGGAGAAGTAGCAGTAGTAGTGGTTGTAGTAGTAGTAGTATTTTGTTGTGCAGTGATTAAAAAAAATGTGATGTGTGACCTTTATGACCAATATGCCTTTGATAGTCCAGCTACTGTAAATTTTTCTTCTATCTTCTAGTACCATGTTTCACTAACTGCTGACTCAAATTTCAAAATAATGAAATTCACATCTGAAATGATCTGATTAGAGCTTCGTTGCAATTCAACCCAATAAAGTATACAAGGAGGGACAGGCTCGAGAAATAAAAGCTTTGATATAAAATTATACAAATCTAACTTACCAACTTACTGAGTCTAAACCTCGTTTAGATCAAGATACAAGTTGCTACAGTTCAGGGCCTATAAAACATTTGATGCTGTTTTCATACCAAAAACACATATTTTGCAAACATCTCAGCACCACGGAGAGGCCTTTCCTAAAACACAGGGGGAGCAACACACCAACCAAACCAAAGATGGGATAATATATAATATTATAAAATAATGTATATGTATGGAAAGTGTCTACTTTTGGGGAGCTGCTACTTTGCAGAGAATGCTTGGATCAGGTGTCTATCGCCCCCTGCTGGCAATGGTGGTTACTGGTCAGAGCATAAAATAGCTAATTAGCAGGACTATTAATAAACATGGCACTAACAGATAGATAAATGAGCTAACTGCTTTGTAGCACTGAAATTATCAAAATGAATCAGATGACAATGTAATGTGCTTAAAAACTCGCACGAGCACTTCCTGGTTTCACATGTCGACGTAGAGCCATGAGACCGAGCATTTTCAAATCTTAAGAAAGAGACAGCATCAGCATATGGGATTACTCAAACATGCATGAATGAAACAAATGACTACTCCAGGTTTGTTTTTGAGGCACAAACATTTTAACATGGTTAAAAGCTCAAAAAAGTCAATTTAGTAGAATAGGGGACCTTTAACTTCACTCTCACCTTTATGAAAAAGTAGGACATTATCTAAATAAGTGGGATGGCGAGGACAAATGCCTAAATGGAGTGGCACAGGTGGT
This sequence comes from Bostrychus sinensis, assembly GCA_020698575.1. Lineage (NCBI taxonomy): Eukaryota > Metazoa > Chordata > Actinopteri > Gobiiformes > Eleotridae > Bostrychus > Bostrychus sinensis. The sequence continues at coordinate 32,012,551 of CM036239.1, forward strand.
CACTTTAAATGTTTAAATGGTGAATTTCAGACTGCTTCTAGTGAATGAATAAGTGCATGTCTCTTGTCACAAAATGGCTTCAGCCCAAAGCAGCTACACTATAGGCTCAAACTACCCATGGAAAAAGTGTAAGCAAGTGACTGAATGTCTGTGAACCTGTTTAAACTGAGTATTCTCTCCAATCTCATATTCTGTGATCTTTCCATTATACATCTCGTAAGCTCCTCCCCCGCTCAGCTCATGTGTTTGAAGACATGGTGCTATCGATTTCCTCTGGGAAATACTGTATGGAGGGTTTCTCAGAAGCAGAGCGCATTTAGAACTGTTGCTGAGTCATGATAAATGGACACACGCTTTACACAGCACCACAGATGAGCAATAACTCCAATAACAAAAATGTCATTGTGTTAAACATGAGAGTTAAGACATTTTTGGATGCTACACAACAGTTATGTATCTTTTTGTAAGTTTTTCAGCACAAAATGTTTATCTCCAGTCAGCAGTTTATCCAGATATCGATTGTTTCTGCTCAAACTAATGCTGAATGTAGATCTCACACTCTGCACCCAGTAACCTCTAGTCAACTTTAATTATTCTTTGTGTTGGAAGTATTTTAGATTTACATGTAATTCACTCCTATACTTGATAACCAATGATTGTTGAGTAAATAAATTCACACTCACGGTGGGTGAAGAGTCTTGCCCAAGAACACAACACTGCGCAATGCTGGTACCGGGAATTGATCTGCCAACCTTCGTGTTGGTGGGTGAATGGCTCTACCTACTGAGCTACTGCAACCCATTTATATTTATAATTTAATACAAAAAAAGTGGTAACAGTGTATAAAGTTACAAATCACAACTGCATGATTTTTTTTATGTTTATTGATAGTCAATAATAAGTTGTAGTTGCCTGTAGGGTTTTTGTCTCAATTGGGAGCTTGACAATGTGACTAGTATTTTAGGATACATTTTAGTAGTTGTGATAAGTTACTGTAGGCAATGGGTATGTATGTCATAGCATTGGGGCTGGACATTATCACTTCATAATAGAATTTTTCTTATAGGTCAAGGTGGAACCAAAAAATATAAGGCCCTGAATTGGGTGTAAGAAAATAAATAATAGAAGGCTTCAAATTCTTAATAGGTGGGAACCACGTTTAACAGGAGTTTCACAATTGTTTGAATGTTGTACCCCACCCTCATATTGTGAAACTTATTTATTATTCTCATGTCTCTCTCCGGGGCGCTGTAAAAAGGCTATATTTTTGCACTAAAAACGTATCTAGTGCCTGTAATGTGGTACATGCTCTTGGCTGTAAATACAGGCTATATCCACCTTACAGGCCATCATTGCCAGTGGATCTGACAGGTGAGTGTATGCCCTGGACTTGGTGATTCCCAGTGCAAGAATATACCTTAAACCTGTTAGAAGTCTTTATGATGATCAGAAAATAAATGTATAAATAGGAAAGGTATGGAACTCAAAAGCTGCGATGAATAAGATTAACAAAGTCTCAAGTCTTGATTTTTAGGTCATGTTTTGTGAAACTGATGCTGGTGCTGTGTCTATTTGCATGCATTTTTTAATTTCTTGGCCGTCATTTGAGAACCTCAAGCCATAAGAATTGAATACACAGCAGATTCCAACAGCGTACAGTGCTGTGTAGCTCTATGTTTGGCAGAGCTGCGTGGAGGTCGAAACTCTGCTGAATCAGTTAAGACTCACAGTTAAATCCTCTCATTGAATAAGGTAGACGGGTCGAGCACAAAGCACCATGGGAAGGATTTGAGCGGCGAGTCCAGTTTCCATGACAACGCAGCAGAGGACTGTGGGCAGTTTAACGGTTTACTGTCTGCTCCTCCAAAAGGCCACAGCCATTGTCTGTGTGGACTGGTTTACTGGAGGTAATGGAGTGGACACTCTTAACATGGCCGCCTCTGTTTCCATAGAGACAGAAGTTTGGCCAAACTTTGAGCAGATTTAACAGAGAAGGCTTCATGCAACTGTTCTGATTGTAGGAGCCAACTATGTTTCTGATCATTTTATTGTGAACCACCTTTATTGTGAAAGTTATTTTTTGGTGGCAGAGCATACAGTCTCTCTGGGAATGGGGATTTTTAGGACCACATAAATAATAATAAAGCATTTAATAAAAAAAAAATTGTATTTGCAATTTTATTTATTAATATTAAAATTAAAAGAGCAATTGTTAATACATTTAAACTACAGTTTAGTTCTTTGCAAGTAACAGGTCCCCAAAAGAAGATGTTTTCCAGACATATACATTATTTTAAGGGTGTATTCATGACAGGAAAGTCTGTTATTTCACTTATTTGGTCTGGATGCAGACTTTATTTTTTTTCTGTTTGGTTCGGATCGTATTCTCATTGCACTTTTTCCAAGTGGACTAAAATTTGTACATAGAATCGTGTGTGTGACAATCGCTGCACCCATTGGCCAGAAATGATACAGGCGGGCCAAAATAAAGATGTGGATTTGGAGGAAAACTATTATGGAGATCTTGTGTGATGCACTTGTTACTGGGATATTTATTTGTTTTTTACAGCTACAAATCTGTAAAAATCTTTATAAATGTCAAGAATAGCTAATTTGAAATCAGTTTCACCACGTCCTACTTGTTATTTTGCAATGGCAGAGGCGGGCTGCAAGCCAGCTGCAGGTGAGAAGATGCTCTCTGTGTGTCCTAACCCACAGCATGCTGAGAACAGGTAGACTATTAAGCGCAAATATCAAGGACTGTATCCCAAGTTTGTCCACTGCTCATGGCTTTTAACACAACTTCCGCAGCTGTTTTATTTCCCTTAATGCCTGGCTACAGTAAGTTGTTAACTCCAAAAAGGCTGATGACATTTATAGTTGAGCTGGATCAGGGCCGGTTCATATTCACAACGTAAGCGCACCGTACCTGAGTCTGTTTGAAAGTGGACCGAGACCACCTCTGTATGAGTTGTATTCACACCTGCACCATTAGTCCGGACTAATGTGGGAAACAAACTCTGGTCCATTTTAACTGGACCATACAAGGCAGGCGTGACTACACCCAAAGTGATAAAAGGTGTCCACAACCATTTCAAAAAGGAAAACTTAATTGTCCATTTAAAATTCTTTTAAAAATACATTTAATAATTCTCTGTTAAATTTACCAAAATGATTTGCGCATGCCCTTTTAAAAGAGAAATAAATAGTTGAATTTATAATTCTGATAATTCAAACTTTAAAGGTACAGTAAGCAACATGTGCTTGTTCTAGTTTAAAAGCGGTACTGCAGTCTAAATCAAAACAATGGTCTGTGGGTTGTCAGTCTTGCAGCTTTTCTAATTGGATAATCGGTGATGCAAGGGTTTTAGAACCAAAACAAAAAATGGAAACAAAAACAACAATATATTTTATTGTGAATAAATATTAACATGTTTACCTCATATATTGGGATACACGTGGGTCATTTTTTAATGAAGTATTAAATAAATACTGCTTATAGTACCTTTAAATTGTAATTTAATAGAGCAATTCCTTATTCCATTTGCTAATCTATTTGTAAAAACATGAGCTAATAATATAATAGCTAAACGCTTTAGCTTCTCCATTTAGCCTCTCACTCATGGATGTATAATAAGACCTTCTATTATACACCCATGCTCTCACTTTACATTTAATGTGGTCCTTTTGAAATGCAGAGCTTAAAATGACAAATCAATGCAAATGAGCCACGCACGAGTTCATGAGGAACACTTTTGACTTGCTAAAGTAGCAGCGCTACTTCTTTGGCGGAGGGATACACAGACCAGACATCTAATGAAAATACTTGCTTCAACTCTTGTCCTTTCTGTGTTTAAAGGTTTGTACTGTCTCACATACTGTTTGTATGTCCTGTGTTACTGTAGGTTCTCTCGGGCTCTCTCCCACCATCTAAAAACATGCATATGTGTTAAGTGAACTGGTGACTCTAAATGCCCTTATAGTGAATGAATGTGAGAGTGAATGGTTGTTGTCTGTCTGTGTGTACCCATCTAAGGCCCATAGTTATTGAGTTATAGTACACATGACCTTTAATGGGAAAAAGCACAAGAAGATGAATGACTTGATGTATAATGACCTAGCAGCATTTATAAAAGTTATATAAATCCAGTCATTTATTGTTTTTGCTAATGATGTTATGTGTTTGTGGTAGTGTTGTAGCACCTGAAACTGGTCTTGCTCTTGAGACATTTTTTTTTATCTCAGTCTCAGCAGTAGTTTTCTCAGTCTTAGTCTTGAATCCAATTTTACTCGGTCTTGTCTCAGTCTTGTATGTGGCGCTCTCAGAGATTTTATTTACCAGCCATTATAAGAAAATGCTTCATATTTTGGAATAATTAGTTTTCTGCATTAGAAGAACCAGGAATGTGACCTGTTCTCTGTTTTTGTGAAGTCATTTATGTATTCAAACTACTTTTTTCTTTTTTTTTTTTTTTTTTACTTTTCCCCTTTTTTCATTGTTCACAGGGTTTGGTTTCAACCTGGTCTCAGTTTGCCTTGGACTTATTGACTCGGTCCTTAATAGTCTCGAATCGGTCTCGAACCTTGAAAGTCTCGGCCTTGTCTTAGTGTCGGTTCACCCTGGACTCGGACTGGTCTTGGTCTCAATAAGTATGTGCAAGTAGTAAGTATAAGTATGTGGTATACTAGAAAGGGGAAGTTGGTGGGCGGGGCAACATTTTGAAAGAGAAGTGGGAGGGGAATCTCTGCCTTTCACTGATTCCACTCCACATGTGTCTGAGCAGAAGGCAGCTAAGAGCCAGGAGGGCTTGGAGGCAGCATATCATAACTCAAAACCAAGCTAAATAAAACAAAATATACTAAGATCTCAGGCACAAAAGTTCACTTAATCATTATCCCACACTCATTCACCAGGCCCCCAGCCGAGTTTGAAATCTGTCCTGTCTTGTGTGTAAAATGTATTTATTGTATTTTAAAATCAATGTATTAAACATTTGACATGTATTTTAATTGCTGCTATGTTTTTTAGTACCAACTCCATGCAGCATAAGAGCTGGCCACCGTTTTTTTTTCACTTATATAGAAGTTATTTATTGTCAGAAAAGACAATAATGAAAAGTACTCAGAGATCTCAACCAGTGTTTCACAACCACGGGTATGGGGACCCCTAGGGGTACGGGAGTAGATTGCAGGGGGTACGTGGGGTTATATGATCATTTGTAGTGCATTTATATACTTGGCTTTGAAAGACTAAAATGAACCTAAATCAAGGGAATGCAATACTAAAGAAGGACTAAACCAGATCTAAAACCAGGGCTAAACCAGGACTAAAACCAGAACTTAACCAGGAATAAACCAGGCCAAAACTAGGAACAAACTGGGTCTAAATCAGGACTAAACAAGGTCTAAACCAGGAATAAAACCAGAACTAAACCAAGACAAAACTAGGAACAAATCAGGTCTAAACCCAGACTAAGATAAAAATAAAAAAAAGTAATTTGAGAAGAGAGGGTTAAGGAGAAAACCCATAATAAAATGTTGTAATGGTCAGATTTAGTGAGATAACAGGAAAGTTGGCAGTGTTCCTGGTTAAACAGTGGAGGGGAAGAGGAAGGAAGGGCTGGGGCAAATATCTCTAACAAATGTAGGCCACAGACATCAACTCAGGACACAACAACAACTCAGGCTAACAGAAAACAAAAGGACCTTAAGGACTTTTGTAAACTTAAAATCACTATTTTGAGATGCAGCTGCAAAAAGACTTTTTAGGAAGACAAAAAGATCCAGGGACGTCCTGGAGCAGCCTTATCAGTCTCCACATTTAAACCACATTGGAAATCTTTGGCAGGTATGCTTTTGAGGTTAGGGTTGTTTTTTTGTTGTTGTTGTTGTTGTTTTTTAATTGATGGCCCTCATCTCTGATCTAAATTCAAGCTGCTGCAGTGTGGGACCGGTCTGCCTCTCAGAGATGGTAGCGGCCACCACCCTGAAACCAAGTGGGATGCTGTCAACTGCAGTGGGCAGGGCAAAGATTCTCTCTCCCACGAGCTGATTGGCTGTGAACAGGTGTGCTGATGTACACAAGGAACAAGTGGGAGGGAGAGGAGAGAAATCCATAACAGCACCTTAGTATTACAGGAGAAAATTCATTCATTTCAAGCACCCGTGGGAACATTGAAGAGGAATGTAAAGGCTACAGACTTTGTGTCTCTGGTCCCAGACACAACACGTGCTTTTTTTTAGAGCATCAACAGATGCATGATGGGAGAGGAAGTTTTAAATATATCCTGAATAGATGGGGGGTACTAATCCTTTTCCACAAAACAATCCCTTTTGAATTAACTACACAGGATCCTAAAGGATGTTTTTTTTTTTTTTTTTTTGCACAGGATTAAGTGCCTTTTCTCACTTGCTTTGATGGTCCTAATAAGGATAATCCATTTTGTTTAAATTTATCCTCACTGCACGGCCTTAATATCATTATTGGGTACTTTAATTGTGAACCCTTTATTAGAGTGCTACTAACTATTAATACTAACTAAGACTAATACAAACTGGAATACTCATGTTATTCAGATAAGTCCTGATGTCGCATTGACTCTTTCATGTCACAAGAATTAGTATCAAAAAATAAAACTTGCTGGTATGAATGTATAGTAATTAGTGATCTTGCCCCTCTCTCTTTATTTACAAGAAGAAACTTGTACAGTCCCTTCTCCTAACTGGCATCTGCAAGTGAGACGGCTACAAAACTCAGAGTATAGTTTAACCTTTGTGCCCCAATGAGGACAAAAGTGTTCTTTTCAAATTTTATTTTGTTGATAACTTTGCAGTGGTTCTTCCTTTTTCTATGTAATGTGGCTCAGGTGAGTATTTTATCACTAATGTTGATTTTCTAAACACAAATATAATATTACTTCATTTTTGCACTCTCTAACTAAATCTGTTATGTTGCTCCTGTTCAGTGTCCTGGTCACAAAACATTATAGAAACAGTATACATGTATATTTTTTCTACTTTTTTGGATACATCTTTTAAACAACTTCTGCCCTGATCATAAATACCAAATATTTAATTATTTTCAAAATTGTAACTCTTTTTATGTCATCTCAAATTTTTAGTAAAAAAAAACACACACACACACACAAAATGAAATATTTTCAGTATTCTTAATGCAAAGTGCAAAGGATTTTTCCTGGGGGGAATATTACCAGTGGTGGACAGTGACTGGATACACTATATTTCCTAAAGCATTCGCTCGCACACCCAAATAACTGAATTTGGATTATAGCGTGGTGTTGTTTTTAGGAGCTGGGCTTAGTTCCAGTGAAAAGAACTCTGAATGCTTCAGCATACCAAGAGATTTTGGACAATTCCTTGGGGATGGCCACTTCCTGTTCCAACATGACTGTGCACCAGTTCACAAAGCATGGGCCATAATGGATGAGTGAGTTTGGTGTGGAAGAAGTTGTCTGGCCTGTGCAGAGTCCTGACCTCAACCTGACAGAACACCTTTGAGATGAATTAGAGCGAAGACTGCGAACCAGTCTTTCTCTTACAACATCATTGATGTTGGATGAGAGGTAAGATAGATACAAAGGGTGGGCCGATGTCATATTAAACCCTATGGATTAAGAATGGGATGTCATATGTGTGTAAAGACAGGTGAGTGAAATATAGTGTACTTTTACTCAAGTAATTTACTTAAGTTTTTTTTTTTTTTAAGAAAAATTACTTTCTGAGTACATTTTGTAGAAAATGTATATTATTTTTTTTCTGACTTACAATCAGAAGGTTCTGGGTTTGAAACTTGGAGGGAGAAGAAGAAGAATTTGCAAAAACATTCAGATGTACTTTTTCCTTAAGCTAATTTTAGACTCAATATCTTTTTTTTGTACTCCTACTTGAGTACAGCTTTTAAGTACTTCATCCACCACTGATTATAACAGAGTTGGGTATGTCAAAGATCACCAACAACAATTATTTAGAAGGATGTTTTTTTTTTTTTTTTTTTGTTTTTTTTTTGTAGTGATAACTAAAAGTTACAACCAGCTTTAATGGGAGTTGGTTTGTAGATTCTACATAGTACAGAAAAAAAAAGAGATCCCTACAAAATATGATAATCTTTGACTTTGAATTTGAGAAAGACAAATTTAGTTACAATTCATTTAAAAAAATATTTTGGACATTTTTTAGGCCTTATTGATATATTTATTATTTATTGAGTATAGCAAAATAGAAATAGAATATATATATATAGTATAGTTTATAATAAAATCAGAAAGAGTGGAGTGAGGCATTCAACAAAGAGTCCGGACTTAAACCAACAATGCTGAGGCAGGCTGTATTTGCCCTGTATATGTGCCGCAGCTCTACCAACTGAGTTATACAGCAGGGTAAGTAGAACATACTTCATTACTTCTAGTACTCCTGCTACTACAAGGTAACCACCTAATAACCGTCCTAATAAGATAAGATTTTTCTTTACTGGTTTATAATTTTTTTTTAAATATAATAAAAGAAGGGCACAAAGTTGAGACTGAGACAGCTTTAAGTATAAGATAAGTACTTGTGATGTCACGCTGTTTGGCTTGGATATTTTGGGTAAACAACTCTCCGAATAACATGCCATAGACAAGTTCACATTGACTTTCATTTGTCATGTCTGAGGTCGTCACGTGTGTTTTTCTTTCACTTTGTCCCCCTGCCTTGAGTAGTTTATTTTGTTGACAGAAAGCCAGAGAACGTGATCTGGAATTTGAGCGCTGGATTCGTGGAGCGCCTTAGGACTCTGGGCTGTTGAGGACTGGGACAGCTGCACAGCCCAGGGACAGGAATGGGTGAGGACTCTGACTGCTTTCACATAACTTAAAGTCAGAGTACCACGCTAAAAACAAACAACAGTAAACAACAGATTAGCTTTTTGAATAAATTGTACTTCTAGTTTAGCAGTAGTTAAATTGCATAATACTTTTTATTTCTACTTGAGTTATATTATTTCAAAGTAACAATACTACTCCACCCACCTCTGGTAATAACTAAATAAAAGGAGTCATCTGGACATAGTTTGCGGCACAAGCCAAAAGCCAAAAATTATCATTTAAAACAACAGTCATGTTTTAAAATTTTAACTCCACTGTATAATAAATACTACTGTTGTCCCTTTGTGTTAGACAGAAATCTGTTTTCTGTAGTGTTTCCAACTCCACCACTCACCAATAGTATAGCTCATTTTCTCCTTTTATTTCATTAAAGGGGCTATATTAAGCTTTTATTCATATTTTTAAACCAATCTGTCACCTCTAAAACAGCATTTCATGTTTTACAACTTTTAAAATCCCCAAAGCTTTTTAATAAGAACTCTACTGGTACTCTAAAACAACAGCTGAAGAGACCGGCAGAGTGCAGACTGTTGTGGTCTTTTTTTAATTTAAAGATTAAAAGGAGCTTCACTTCCTAAAACTTTTTGTATGGTGCCATTTTACTACAAAATAAAAAAAATATATATGTGAGGAATCACTGTTTTTTGGGCTAAATGAAAGAAAGCAGACTGGATGTAGTGGGCTTGTTGATTGGTCAGTGCTTCAGCCATGATAAACATTGCCTTTTGCATCATATATTTTCATTTCTATCTTCACTTTGCTTCCTTTTTTTAATTTCGATTTTTTTCATTATTATTTCAAGCATAGTTTCTATGTAATGTGACTTTCTCAAACTTCCCTCAACATCCTTTATCAGAATTTTCCAGTAGGTCCCTTATTCTGCTTAATCAACTTTTATTGTTTAGCTTTTAACCATGTTATAATATCGTTTCCACCTCAAAAACAAATCTGGAAAAGAACTTTGTTTCATACACATGTTTGAAGAACTCCTGTTTGCTGAGCCCTTCCCTTCTGAAGAGCTGGAAACAAACAGGAAGTGCTCCTGTGTGATCCTAAAGCCCATACACCATCACCAGACTCGTTCTAATAATTTCAGTGCTCAAAGTGCTGTCACTACAAATCTGGCAGTACATTTATCTATCTGTTAGCATACTGTTACTAATAGGTGTGCAAAATAGCCATTTTATGCTCTGTTCATTCCTCACCATTGCCAGCAGGGTGCGACATACACCTAATCTTCTGCAAAGTCAAAGCTCCCCAACAGAAAACACATTATTTTAAGTTATAAAAGCAAAAAGCAAAGGTGTTCAAAAGTATTTTAAAAAGCCTGAAAAAGTATAATATGGCCCCTTTAATAATTCAGTTTATTAAGTCCATTTTTTTTTCACAGAGGATTCCTGTTACAAAATACTATTAGATGATCACATGGGCTTCCTCCAAACTAAGAAGAAAAAAAAAAACTTGGGTAGTTCATGTTTTAAAGTCCAAATAAAAATCCACACTCGTCTCACTTCATTCAGGTCAACTTTAATGACAAAAATGTTTTTTTCCAATGTAGTGGGAAAAGAAACTTGAAGCAAATGCATTCTTACAATATCTCTACTGTTTTAGCATCACATTCTGAGGGGAATCTCTCTGTTCACAATTACATCTGGCCCGGCCTTCATCATCATCATCATCATCATCATCATCATCATCATCATCATCATCATCATCAGCAACAACAAAAATATCAGGGACTTTATACACCCCATTCCTTTTCAGATGTACCACTCGTGCTGTGTAGTCCTACTCAAGAAAAAGTAAATGGACAAGAACAAAACTTCCAGGCTAAAGTCAGTCAGTGACAGCGAAGTGTCTGTGTGGCGGGACCATTTTAAAGGCGCAGTAAATTATGAGCAACAGTAGCTTGTTACATATCTGAGCCATTTAAAACTATGCACATACAATGTTAAGTGTAATGACAATAGAAACCTTATCTAAGGCTACACAACATAAACTAATTTTTCAGCTAACACTTTATTTTACACTACACTTGATACGGTGTATGTACAATGTCATTACTATGTAACACATGCTGTAACAAACTGAAATATCATGTAACTATGTTGTACTTAAGGACATTTTGTGTACTTATAAGTTTCTAGGTACAAATGTAATAAAAATACTTGTTACACAACTCTACCAAAAATAAAAACAAAACATTACGTGGTGGTTAAGTGGACTTTAGTAGAGTAGTACATCTGTGCAGGTTCTCAGTCATCCAGGAGTATTCAGTTAAAAAAAAAAAAAAAAAGGTTAAACAAAAAGGTGATCTGGACAAGGTTTGTTTTTAGAAGAACTGATTAAATCCTTGGGATAAAGGACAAAACATCTAAAAACAAATCTTGTCCAGATGATCTTTTTTTCTTTTTTATTGGTTAAATAGTGCAACAAGTATTAAGTAGTTTTTAGTACATTTGTACCTAGTAAACTGTAAAGACACAAAATGTCCTGTACATGTTATTACAGTTTGTTACAATGTGCATTACATTGTAGTTACACAGCATCAAGTGCAGTGTAAGTAAAAAATACATCTTCAGCTCACTAAATGGAAAAAAAGAGATCAGAACGGCCTTTGTCTGCAATAGCACAGTAAGTTGTTTCTGTATTAATAATCTTAATCATTAATGGGATATCTTATTGTAAAATGGTATTTGAAATTCCTGTTTTGTTGCTATATGCAGTACTAATTTTTTAAAGCCAGAGGTCGGGGGACACATAAAGGATTTTATTCAGGCTAGTTCCAGGAGCACCAAAGAAATATTCTGGTAAAAATTAAATCAACAAACAATGCACAAAATAGTGGGGGGTCCTGTCAAATAGGTCCTGGTCCCACTTCAGAACCATGCTCCCTAAGCTTTTGCTGCTGTGTTTTCACATCCACTAATCTTTCTATGGAGGCACTGGTGATCCTTAATAAAATCCTTTTATTTAATATATTTTTAGAGTAAAACTGTCAGTTAATGTCTATATTAAATCTTTAAGCAGTCATTTTTGCACAGTACAGTTTTTAAGCTAAAAATATCATTGGTTATACCAATTTACTGTCCAGCTTTTTTTTAGACTATGAGGGAGAAAATCTGATTTTGGTGGGCCAATATAGTCTTTGCAATTAATGTGAAACACTGTATACATTTTTCTTGCTGAAATGTCCAGCATAGTTCCTGTATGAGCTGATTAAAGTCCACAGGTGGCTCCTGAAAAAAGATATCACCTCTTTGTGTAAGTTAGCTCATTATTGGCCCTGAAAAGGTATTTCACTATTCAATATGTATTTGAATAGCAATAGCAAGGACCATATTTTTTTAGATCTCAGTAAACCTCGGCTTTCTAGATAAAATTTTCACAGATTAAAAATGTCATGCAGTTAATAACACTCTTGGTAACTTTAGCCCAGAAAGCTATGACATTCAGTGAGATCTACTTCACTGGGTCCAGCCACAGAGACGAAGCAGTGACACTGACAACTTTCAAAGCAGTGAAAAACACAACTGACAAAACAGGAGAATCAAAAGGACAAAAAACAAAATCCACTTTCAGTCAGAAGCTGCGGCTACAAACAAAAACAAAGGCTTCTGTTCGAACTCGGCGTGTGAACGTGCCTTCTATGGGCGGACGTACGTTTGGCAAAATTACTCTTGGAGTGTTTGTCTCAAGATTAGTTAACAATTATTTAAAAAAAAACAAAACAATGAAATGCTTAATAAACTAATTTATTAGAGTTTAGATAATATTTCCAAATCACTTGAAAGGAGTTCAAAGCACAGACTGTATATAAAAATGGACAATGGCATCATCTATCCATCACCCCCTTGAGTGTGGCTCCAGTATGACAACACCTGATTGTTTTTGCTAATGCTAAAAACTGCTAATGCTAAAAAAATATGTTTGGCTAATTTGGTTTGTGGCTGTTTAAATTTTGCCTCAGAGTCATGTGTCCAATGTTTTTTCAAAATATTACCTGAAGCATATTTTCATTCATATCAAGAAGGAAACTAATTCAACAAAAAGCACTCTATTAGAGCAAAGAGATTTTTAGACCAATGTTGACCAATCACAGTGAATTATTGGTTGCCACAGCTAGATCTGTAGCCATTTGGCAGCTGTGCTAATACTTTCCCACAGCACTTGTTTTATATATCTGATAACAGTTTGTTTTCCAAAAACCTTATAGTGATGCTGTGTTCATGTTATGTAAACTCTATGAGGTTTTTAAGGGGTTGTAAATGCTGTGTATATATGACAGTTACACAATATTTAGGTACAATATGTTGGTTACTGCCTTAACTGAACAATTTGGGTAACACTGGGCCCATAAAAGAATTAAATTAGATAGGTCCATTCTAATTAATTAGATTAACTGTAAAAACAATATAGTCATTATTAGCAAGTTAAACATTCCAAAATAATAATATAGCAATAATAAACAGCCACAAGGTCGCTAAGGAAACTATACATATTTCACATTAATAAGCCAATTAGTCTGAACATGAAGAAGAGGCACAGTGGGCTTAGTGGGTTAAGTGTTCGCCCACTAACCAAAGGGTCGGCAGTTTGAACCTCACTCAAACTGCTGTTGTGTCCCGGGGTAAAACACTTCACCAACATTGCTTACTAAAAAAATGTCTGAATAGGAAGAAAACATAAACAAGTAAACAACTCTACCTTGCATTTAACAGAAAAAATAATGCTAAAGTAGCAGCATTGTTGTCCATTTTTATACACAGTCTATGGCTAGAACTGAAAACCCCAAACATGTTTAAAATTTGGTAATTACATTCTTCCAGGGGATATCGAGCTCAGGCCAATAAAGAAAATGATAAATGGCATTAAGCATAGTCAGCAAACAGGGTCAAGTTAGCACTAAAGATATGTTTTTTGGAAATTGGACTAAAAGCACACATTTTGGAGTGGGACAGATAAAAAAAACAAAACAAAACAAAACAAAAAAAACAGGACCTTCAACTGGACAGGACCAAATAAAAATGAAATACTGTTAATGTCAACCCTGGCTTCCAGCTCCCTTGCGCCACTTTGCTAAAAATATCCTTATGTTCAAGCTTTCCCCAGTACAAAATGCGAAAACTTATGATTTGGGATGGCCACTACGATAACTATGATAACAGCGTTTTTCCATTGTAAAATAAATAAAAAAGTTGATATAATCTAAGAGAAAATGGCTACAAAAAAAGGCATGATCAGTTCGAGAGTAGCCCACACGGTTGAATTTTACAACCATTATTTATGAAGTATTATGGGCTACTGATGTTGTCGGTGGCACAATCTGTGGTCAAACTGGACAGTCCCCCCTCCCCCCGCTTGTTTATCACAACCAAAGGGCAAAGAGTTTGGTTTTGACGCTCCCTGAAAACCCACCCACTAAAAATGTTACAACCCCCTCCCGGACAAAAAAAAAAAAAAAAAAAAAAGCAACAAAAAACCATATAGATTCATTCCTAGATTTACAAATGAGTGAAACAGGGAGAGGGGCTTATCTACAGACAGTCAAACAGCCAGTCAAGAAAAAGGGCAAAAAAGGGGTGGGGAGGGTGGGGGGCAGAAAGGCAGATTGACCTGAGAACATGTCATATCTCAGGAACGAAAAGGGAGGGAGATGGAGGGAGAGGAAGAGGGCAGGCGGGGCAGGCGGGACATGGTCTTCTCCACGGACTCTCTCCGTAGACTCCACTGTGGCCACTTCACAGGCACTTGTCTTCAGCTTTGTTCAAAAGGAGCTGGTTGGGGGCGTGGTCAACCTCTTTCCAATGTAGACTCTGAAGAGAGAGTGACAGACTTAATATGATATTAAATGCAATAAAATAAAATAACCTTTAAGAGAGGTTAGCTCTGCTAGATCACTTTTCAGTAATGTTGTATTCAAGACCGTGCTAATCGAGACAAAGACCAGTCTGAGTCCAGAGTAAACGAAGACCAAGACAAGGTAGAGACTTTCAGAGTCGAGATCAAGACTCTTAATGACCGAGACCGAGTCAAGACCAAGACCAAGGCAAACCAAGACCAGGTCGAGACCAAGCCCTGTGAACTAACGCTAAATAATGGAGGAAAGTTTTAAAAAGTGGTTCAAATGCATTAATGATGATTATATTAATGATCTAATGCAACAGACTCCACAAACAGAGACAGATCTTTTTCCTGGTTCTTCTGATGAAGAAAACTAATTACTCCAAAATTATGAAGAAACGCTTTTTCTTATGTTTGGTAAATAAAATTTCGGAGACCACCATATCTGAGACTGAGACGAGAGCGCATAAAATTAGATTCAAGACCCAGGCCAAAACCGAGTAAAACTGCAGCCGAGATGAGACAAGACCAAGACCGGTCTTGGGCGCTACAATGTTACTTTTCACCTTACAAGTTCTCCACATCTGAGAGGGTAGGTATAATAGTTGGCGACACACTGCAAACTTACTCTTCTTTTTGGCATAAAATATTGTATTTTTATTGTTTACAGTTATAATCATAAATATTAAAAAACCCAAAGATTCATCTTTTTTTCCAAGATGACAAAAAGATCCAGGGACGTCCTGGAATGGCTCTCTGGAGACTGAGAAGGCCACTCCAGGCTTTTGCAGGTAAAGCAAAGCAATTACTGAAAACATATATAAAAGTTACTAAATGCTCCACAAAGTACTGAAGCTAAGGGCTGAATAATACTGCCCATGGACATATGTTACATGTATTAAAAGAGACACATTTTGAACAAAGTTAAGTCAAAATAATTCAGATATGGAACAATAAATAGTTTTTGTTGTTTAATGATTTTTTTGTCATTTATTTACATTATCTTTTATTCACATCATTATCATGACTTCTGAGGTGGGGGGGTTGAACATCAACAACCCTGATCCTGCAGTTGCTGTGCTGACACTTCCTGTGTGCCACAGTCAAACAGAAGCAGGGAGGAAGAACATGGGATCTAACTGTGCTGACATGATCACATCAAGCATTAGGACTACTCAAACATGTGTCTGACAAACAAAGAGAAAGCTCCCAGGACAAGGCAGGTGTGCAGTCATTAGTCAGCAGCTGTTAAACAAGCTGTGTTAGAAATAAAACTAATGAAGGGCAACAGCTCCTCCTGCTGGTATGTACAGTATGTGCAACCGGTACTTGGAAAGGATTGTAGAGTTGTTCATAAATCTAAGCTCTAGTGCAAAGTAGAAGACATAAAGAAGGCGGCTCTGAACTAGCATACACTTCTGCAGCAAGAGTCTTACCCGAGCCCCAAAGCGAGGATGTGTGATAGCAGCAGTGAGGGGATGAACACTTTAAGGAACTCGGCGGAGAAGATGCCTCCTTTCTTCATGGCTCCAGTTTTCCTCATGCTCAGAGACACTGAGCGCCGAGGGTGACGGAAGTGAAACTCCCTGCACAATGGAAAAAAACAAACAAAAAAACACTGGTTAAACAAACATGGCCAAGTCTATAAAAAAAATCCTAAAAAGGTTACATACTGGTCATGAGCTGTACTATAAATGTGTTTTAATTTTAAAAGCTAGAATTAAAAGCCACTACCCACATTTTTGATAATGTGAAAAAAAAAAAAAACACTTTTTTTTCTCATATATTTTTGTTTTATTTTGCTTAATTTTTTGTTTAAAGTTTAATTTGTGCTTTGCCTCTCTTTTTTATGTCGCTATCATACATCCTGTTCTCCTGTTTTGCGGTGTGAACTGTAGTACCCAGCACTAGAATTGGTCTCTTTCCAGTCGGACAGGCCGCCACCAATACTGGACTCAACCAATGAAAGTGTCCCTGATCCAAATGGGACCATCCCCCTTTGTTCTGAGCATGCCATTGATTAAAAAAAAAAATCCTGCTCCAGTTCCCCTTCTGTCAAAAACACTTAATAATGAAGCCCAGATGATGTCCCAGATAGGGATGCACCGATACCGATACCAGTATCGGGTATCGGTACCGATACCATGTCCAAGTACTCGTATTCATAAAAGTGGGCCGATACCAACAACCGATACCACTTTACAGCGCTGTCACGTGACATTCCCCTCTCAGCTGAGCAGTGAGAACCGAGTGGAAGGATTTCAAAGTGAACTGTAGAGAGATAAAAGCAAAGCTGACTCTACATTCTGCTCAACCAGACTTATCCCAAATCATATGTGAGTCCTGAAACTTAGGCAGTTGTCCTTTTGTTGTCCTAGTTGTCCCGAAAATGATATAAGCGCGGAGTATGAAGCAGTTGTTGTCTGATAAAACATAAGAAGTACCGTTGCTAATTGTGTTAGCTGCTGTGTTAGCTGCTGTATGTCTTGGCGAATCTCCGCTGGTTATGCGCAGATGCTCATTCTGTCTTTAAAATGACTTTAGCGACTGAACAGAGGAGAATCTATGCTTTAAAATGAGGTATAACATGTCCATGTTGAGCAAATTTTAGCCATGGTTAGCTGTGTTCAAACCACTCTGTTGTAAAAATAACTTAGCATGGCAGAGCGGGGATAGAGGCAAAAAGACGACACGGTATGGGATGAATGAGATATAGTAGTGTGACTGTAGAAACTATAAAGTTACCCCTATATAGGTACTCGTATCGGTACTCGCTATCGGCGAGTACTCAAATGGAAGTACTCGTACTCGTATCGGTTTGAAAAAAAGTGGTATCGGTGCATCCCTAGTCCCAGAGTCTTTTATTATGCTCCTGTTGACTGAATAATTAGTTTTTCGCAAATACAAAGGAATAAATCTGGCAATGCATCTTTAAACAGAGTGGCTCCAGGTTTTGTCTCGTGAAATTTCAGACCTTTTTAAGATTTTTTATTGCAATTTTCACTAGAGTGAAATTTAATGCCAGCATTGTCAACAACAGAACAATAATTTGTATGTCTTTCACACTAATGAATTATCTGTACTAATCTTTAAACTCAAGGGTTTTATTTGAAAAGTCTTATACAGATGAAAGCACTCCAGTGCATGAATCATGCATTTCAATGATAACATTTCTTCAATAAATATATTTTTTTATTGCAGTGACTCTTTTTTGCAATATTAACACAACATTTTGACCAAATTTAAGACCTAGATGAACACATTTTAATACCTACTCATAATATTTTATAGGCCTTGATTTTGACATAATCAAACCTATTAAACCTATATTTAACCTATATTTTATTTATATTTAATACTTTTCAGACCTTGGGGCTACCCTGTTAAAAGTATAGCCATAAAGACATGTCTTTAATAATGTGTGATAAGTATTATATTTGTAGTATTTTGCTGCTACGTATTTTGTACATATACTATGTATTTTGACTGTGAAGAATTTACATAAAACTATACTAAATAAATATGTAAAAGGCTCAACAATTTAAAACAATACAACTGTTTATTTTGCCAAGATGATTGAAAAACATGCATTCTAACATTGTTCTGATCAAAATACAAAAATCCAAGGCACTTTTTGTATTGTGAAAAAAAAAAGTCCCTTATTCTTACATGCCCACCAACGCGTTTCAAGATAACTCTCATTAGTATTTTGACTACCAGAAAAATGTTAGAGTGCATGCTTTTGGTCTGTGGCACCTAATTCTTGCAGAGCATCTGTTGAGCATTCTTCCTTCACTTTGACCCATTGAAGTGCTCGCCTTTTATGTTTTTTCTGATTAAGTACTAAGGGTGTTTGTGGTTAATCGGTAAATTGATTAGTCAGCATTATGGCCATAATCGATTGAAAGAAACACTAACAATTAATCATTATGCTGTACAGCGGAGTAAAGGTACAGCCCCACTGGAGAGTTAGGGTAAATTTAACATAAAATTAAGCAACTGCTCCCTAAGATATACAAGCCTACAACTTGTCTTTAGTTAAAAAAAAAAGCCATGTTTTTATTATGGTTCATGACAAGAGCTATTTTTTACAAAAATGTAATGATAGGTGATGTCAAGCTGGTGGTTAACAGTTAATCGAAAATCGTTTGTTAAGACTACCAAAAAAAATCAAAGAAAAGTTTAAGAAAATTAACTGAATGTGCTTCCCTATTTAGTATAATGTATCATCCTTTTCATGACAATTAATCTTCATAATCTTCTACAAAACCACTTCAGTAAAAAAGGTAACAGTCCAAATTAGTTTTTGCTGATTTTCCATAACTATAAGAAAATCCAAGCTCCAGCTTTTCTGAACCTCTGCTTCTAGTGCTTCATTAACAGGATCTTGCCTCAGGAAAAACATGACGCCTGGTTGTCACGGTAAACAGTACAGGTTACTGGGTTGTCATGGTAACTCACTTGGGGGGAATGTTTTCGGGTCGACTGGACCAGTCTGCGACCCAGTCTGCATCCTTCATCAGGATGTCCATGTCCCGCTCTTTCTCCAGGACGTCCTCCTCCGACTGGGGACGCACAAAAGAAAAAAAAACAAAAACAAAAAAACAAAACAAAGTCAGACACAAGGGCAATCACACCAAGAGCATTAACTAACTTTAATATGAGAAAGAAACATATGACATGAAATATTTGAATGTATACTCATATGTATATGTATGCTTTATAAATGTACAAAGCTAAAGAGTAGTATATAAAGGGGAAAGGGGTAATAATAATAATAATAATAATAATAATAATAATAATAATAATAATAATAATAATGCATCTTTTTTAGACACTAAAAGTCACTTTACAATTATTATTAGGTGCATTATTCATTCACTTCTCTGTCACACGCGGAGGTAGTAAGTTATTTCTGTAGCCATAGCTGCCCTGGGACAAGGCTGCCATTCTGCACCTACAGCCTCTCTGACCAGCACAGAACACACAATCACACTAACACATACTAACTCATAAATTGGCAAGGTGGGTGTCTTGACCAAGGATTAGGGCTGGGTACCGTTCAGATTTTGTCAATACCAGTACTTAAACGATACCTGTTTTTCGATACCAGTACCTGAGCAATACTTTTTCTGATATTTATGCCGTGCTAATTAATCTTCTACAGTCATAAAACACAATAATTAGAATTACTAATCAATAATATTATTGAAAAATTGGTCTTTTAAAAGTCCAATCTTGTGCCCGCACTCTCAGTACAACATGCTTCAGTGTTAATGCTGTCATGAAAACAGCAGCACTCACTTGGCTGTCTCTTCTTGCGTCCACGTCAAAGATGATCTGACCCTCGTCCTGGGGACTGTGGGGCCGTGGCGGGCTGCGGACAGAGACGAACAGTCAGTGAGTGAAGACGCACACTTCTGATGAATAATCTAAAGCTCTGTTAATGAACCAGTGAAGTTGGGCCTGAGAAGGCAAAGCCTGTTAACTGTAAGAAGTTCAAAATCCTTGACATCTGGTGTACCACAGGGATCCACACTAAGCCCTTTTTTTTCATTACACCAGTGCTAAATGAAAAGTCAAACTCATATTATATATAATAACCAACTTTTCCTTTCATATGTCTAAAGACATACTAACCAGGACTCAATAACCTCTGACTTCACCTTTAAGTCTCATCCAAGTGTTTTTTTTTCTAAATGATCTCAATCAAAACTGGCCTTTGAGAAATTGACTGAGAGCAGCTGACCATAACAAAAGGCAGTCAGGAAATCTTTAGTGTACTATAGGGCAAACGATTACACTTAACTACATTAAGTCAATTTAGTCCATAACATCTTGAAACATCTAATCCCAGGTTCCCCACTTGTAACAAGCATGACTCCAGTTGCTGTTTTATTGATACAACCTTTACGGCACATGTTTTTTTTTTTTAATCTGTTCCTTCAAATAAGATGAAACTTCAAAACTACTGCGTTTAAAGGTCTCCTATTATGCTAAATCAACTTACTAGAGTAGTATTTTGTTTTGCTTTTTTGAGTAATCCTGTTTACTAAAATTAGACAGGTGCCAAATTTTGGGCACCCCAACAGAAAAATTAAATCAAAATTTAGTTGAGCCTCCTTTAGACATTTTTTTTTCATATTTCATTTAATTTCATACACCTAAATACTGCTACAGTAAAAACTGTTGTTAGGAAAACACCCTAGAACTGAGATGTCATTAGGAAATGAATGACATACCTCTGTAATCTTTTTTTTGTGAAAACAGTAAATTATTATGCAACCTCAGAGGGGTGCCCAAACTTTTACATATGACTTTATTTGTCTGGAAAACATTTGACTTTGCAGCAAACACTTGGATTAGGTGTCTGACACCCCCAGCTGGCAACGATGGGGACTGTACAGATAATAAAATCGCAATTTATTTTGGCCACATGATGATAAACAAACAACATGGCTCAGAGAAGTCAATTTTGCAGAGTAGGGGACCCTTAAAAAAATCTAACAGTATTTTTGTATTCAAATATCATTTTTGGTTCTTGAACAGTCTGGTCTGTTATGAAACATTTTTGCTTCATCTGTCCATAAAGTGCTTGACTCGCTGCCTATGTAATCTGACTGTGCCTTTAAGAGTGTAATGATGATATCACAGTGTTGTTGCGGTTTCAGAGGGACACAAACAGCCTCAGGTGATTCTCGGTCAGCTGACTGATAACAGTGAGGTCAATAAACAAACACATAATGAGGAGCAAGATCTTGAAATGTATATATAAAGAAGCCTACAATGCTAAATGGCATGATATTTTCAGAAATTGCTCCTAAATCCTGTATTATTCTATTTGATCAACTATAACTTTTCACATACAGCACCTTTAATTATTCAACTATTAAATTTAATTATACAACTATTATTTAATTATCCATTAACTTGTTTTTCAAAATAGTTTCAGGAGATCTGAACCACTGAAAACAGCAAGAGAAATGTTACTCAAGTCCTAAGCCTGCAGTCAGAGATCCTGAACTCCTGACTTTTTGAACAACCTCAGGCCTCTTTCATCTGATGGCTTTAAGGCGATTAGAAAACACGGTCCAGCGTCTGATCCCAGTCACTGAGCTATGACATGAATGTGTGGTATGTTAAGGAGATGCCACGAAACCAGGGTCCAGTCTCTTAAATCAGTGCTTCTCAAAATGTGGTACGGGTCCCACTGGTGGTACATGGACTACTTCTAGGTGGTACTCAGGAGTCTTTTGCAGTTCAACTACTACTGATTTCAACTTACGGCCAGTTTTACTCCTGTTTTAGTGCTTTATTTGGGGCTAGCCAAGGTTTTGGCTTGGTTTAGTCCTGGTTTAGTCATTGTTTTGTCCTGGTATAGTCTTGGGTTAATCCTGGATTTGTCCCAATTTAGTCGTTCTGGTATAGTCCTGGATTTGTCCTAGTTTAGTCCTAGTTTTATCCTGTTTTTGTACTGCTTAAGTCTGGGTTTAATCCTGGTTGTGATCTGGTTTAGTCCTTGTTTAATCTTGGTTTATTCCCAGTGTAGTCGTAGTTTAGTCCCCTTTTGGTCCTGGTTTACCCAACATTTAGACCCATTTAATTTTAATAATGGTGGTACTTTAAGATTAGACCATTGCTCTTACTCAGCGCATTCACAGCCTGGAGTAAGAGCAATGGTCTTATCTTAAACACATCTAACACCAAGGAGATGATAGTGGACTTTAGCAGGAAGAAACGTGATCATCTGCCTGTCTCAATAGGAGGAGAGACAATTGAGATGGTGCAGTCGTATAAATATCTAGGAGTCCATCTGGACAACAAACTGGACTGGTCGGTACACACAAAAGAAGTGTACACAAAAGGACAGGGCAGACTCTTCTTTCTTAGAAGACTGAAATCTTTTAATGTCTGCAGTGAGATGTTGCATGTCTTTTATCAGTCAGTTGTGGTAGGTGCTCTTTTCTTTGGAGTTGTGTGTTGGGGCAGCAGTCTTGCTGTAAGGGATAGTAGCAGGCTTGACAAGCTGATAAGAAAATGTGTTTCTATGATGGGGGTGAATGTGGACTCAGTGGGGGCCATTATTGAGAGGAGGATGAGGAGCATGATCCAGTCCATCCTCAATAATAGCAGGCATCCTCTCCACAAGACTGTGGCTGCTCAGAAAAGTAGTGGCAGTGATAGGCTCCTCTCTCTGCGATGCAGGACCGAGAGGTTCAGGAGATTGTTTATTCCTGCTGCTATCAGACTGTTTAACAGCTCTTGCTAATGGGACTTTATTACTATCGATAGTAACTTTTTAACTATTTATTCACTTATTTATTATAAATGTATTTTTATGATGGTTTTTGAATGATTCTTAGATTTGTGTTTTTTGTTTGAAGTGTGCTACCGGACATGTGAATTTCTCCTTATGGGGATGAATAAAGTCAGTCTAAGTCTAAGTCTAAGTCTAAGTCTAAGTCTAAGTCTACTTTGAAAGCCAAACACTTTCTGAGTGGGACTTGGTGTGTAAAGTTTGAGAATCAGTTTCCCAGGTCCACGCAGCTGCAACGTCCACAAGTCAATGGGTCAGGGCATTGCTAATAACCACTGTGTTGTAATAAACAGGCGATAATACAACAGTAGTGAGCCTGTAATAAAGCCCCAAGAACACATGAAGCAAACAGCTTTTTTCCCCTCCTTTTTTTGCATAAGCAGCAATAAGCCACTATCTAATGAAATTTAATAGATGCTATCTTTGTGTCTAGGGCAATGTGTGCATAGATGTGCTACAATCTCATGTGACACTTTGTTTTGTGCTAGTGTCAAGTCTAAAACCACAACCCTGACACACAGTCAAAGCAAAAAGATATAATGAGGGGATATGCTGCACTTTTGGGTTACAAGGATGCCATATGAAAAAAAACAATGGCAGCTAAGTATTATTAAATATAATAGGTTACAATGTTGTGGCTGATGCCTGTTGCAGGAGGAGCTTTGGTTTAGTCCTTGTTTAGACACAGTTAAGTCCTGGTTTGGTTCTAGTTTATACCTGGCGCCTCATTTATAAAAGGTTGCGTAGGATCTTCACTAAGCAAAGGCGTACGCCCATAAGCCAAAGATGGCGCACACAAACAAAAATCCTGATTCATGAATGCACACAATTTTCCCTGAGTTACAGTTACAAAAATAACCCTTTTTGTTTCTGTGCCCACCTGGCATAGAAATGTGCGCACCACCTCACATGGTTTAGACCTGGTTTTGATCTAATTTAGTACTGGTTTAGCCATGATATCGACCTGGTTTAGTCCTTGTTTAATCTTAGTTTCTTCCCAGTTTAGTCCTGGATTAGTCCTCTGTTAGAGGGAGTACAGGTTTCCTTGTTGTGGCCTACCTGTCGCAGGAGGAGTTACTACGGCTGGACTCGTGCTGAGCGTCCAGCAGGATCTTCTCCATGTCGCCATTGTGGATGGAGGAGGACGACGGGACATGCTCCAGCCCACCTGCCATGACCTCCTCCTCCTCCTCCACCTGGGGCAGGGGCAGCAGGGGGGTGCTCCCGGATGAGGAGGGGGCCTCTGCCTGACCGGACGTGCCTCTGTGCATCTCCAACTCCACCCAGGAGCCTGCAGGACAAAAACAACAAACTCCTTCAGAGAGAGAGAGAGAGCGCTTCTGTTACCTCTGCTGACTCTGACTAGAACAATACGCCCACTGTCTGTCCAGCCAATCAGCGGAGAGCAACATTTACACACTGATTGAGGCTTCCTGATGGTAAAATAAAGAAATACTAAACTCTAAAGGGCAGTTCATGAAGTCATTTCTTCAAGGCAATAATATAGTGATTTAATTATTTCCGCATTGATCAAAAGCTATCAAGAGTCACATGATAATGCCAGGTTTATTAGAATGTTTGCATTATATATTGTTGAATATATTATATTATATTATATATTGCTGCATTATGCCATTAAACAAAGAGGTAATGAATAGCAGTAGAATCACAAAAATTAATCACAGACAACAAATAAAATGTTACTGAGATACAGAGACGTAACACAACAAACAGTAATTCTTGTTTGAACAGAGGTGGGTGGCGGTAGAGAAGACAAAATATCGTTAAATGGGGTATTCAGACACTGAAACATGCCATGGGCTGACAGAGGATAGTTTTATTACCAAAAAAGAGAGTACAGCAACAAAAACAGTTAAAAACAATATATGTATATGTATAATATAGAGTATATTTGGCGTTTTTGATTAAAAATATCTTTATATGTGTTTTTGTTCCATCTAAACATCCTCAAGTGGCAGACTCATGGCTTCGTCTGGTTCAAAAAATGAATGTAAAAATGAACTGATTTTTGGTAGAATTATCACAATTTTTAAATGGAAACTATAAAACACCTCAAGTTTTTACCACTTTACTTCACTAGCTTCACTAGCCGATTATTAGGCAAAACAATAATCGACAGATTAACTGATAATCAAAATAATTGTTAGTTGCAGCCATACTTCAAAATAATGATGCTCAAGTAGAAGTAAAAATTGTACTGAGTAACTGTCTGATTTATGTTTTAGTTTTGATGTAATCAAACAAAAACATAAAATAATGTGACAATTCTTTTGGTTTTGCTGTGCTTTGGCAGTTTTTTTATGCCAGATGCCCCTCCTGATGCAACCAGCCACATAAAGTGATCTTGCCCATGGATCAGTATGCACTTCAAGCAAGGTCTGAATCGTTGGTCCTTTGATAAGTGGGTAAATATTAACCCACTGTCACCCCTGGCCCACACTTCCCGCCAGGTTTGGTTATGATTTCTAGCGCACATTTCATAACATTTACAGGATGTGAAAACTGGTCAGTTAGGAGTTATTCATGACACATGGATGCAGCTATCACTACATCTTGTTTGAACATAATATTTAGGTTTGATAAGACAAAGGTCAATAAACCTCTGTGTCCACATCCTGTTCAGAGAAGGCTCACAGAACAGGTCAAACAGACGGCCTGAAGACACATTTCACACTAAACAAAGTGTCCTCACGAACCAAGAGGTTGTTGGTTCAAGTCCTGATTTAGATGAATTTACAGTTTGATCCAGAAGTACTGTACCACTGCTTAGTCCTGGTCTAGACACAGTTGAATCCTGATTTAGTCATAGTTTGTTCCTTGTTTAGATTTGGTTTAGTCCTGTTTAGACACAGTTAAGTCCTAGTTTAGATATGGTTTGGTTCTCGTTTAGACCTGCTTCAGACCTGCTTTAATCATACAGTTAGGTCCATAAGTATTTGGACACAAGTTTTGTTATTTTAGCTGTTAACCAAAACATATTCAGAATACAGTTATATAACTCATATGTGCTGAGTGAGTATTCACGTCCAAATCAGAGAAAGGGTTTAGGAATTACAGCTTTTTAAAATGTACAAGTCTCTTTTTCAGGGGCTCAAAAGTAATTGAACAAATGACCATTACCATGAATAAAATGTTCATTTTGTATACTTTGATGAAAATCCTTTGCAGGCCATGCCTGCCTGATGTCTGTAGCCCATGGGCATCACCAAACACTGGGTGCCCTATTTTATGTTGCTTTGCCAGGCCTTTACTGCAGCGGTCTTCAATTGTTGGTCACTTGTGGGTCTTTCTGCCTTAAGTTTTGTCTTAAACATGTGAAATTCAGGCTCGACTGAGCTCTGTTGATTGGCCCCTGGCATTGCAGAATAATTCACTTATTTGCCTTAAAGAATTCCTGGGTTGCTTTTGCAGTATGTTTTGGATCATTGTTCATCTGTGCTGTGAAGTGCCTTCATTCAACTTTGTGGCTTTTGTCTGAATGTGAGCAGTAAGTTTATCCCTATACACTTCAGAATTCATCCGGCTGCTTCTGTCTTCTGTCACATCATCAATAAACACCAGCATCCCAGTGCCATTGGAAGTTATGGACGCTCATGCATCACACTGCTCCACCACGTTTTACAGAAGATGTGCTGTGCTTTGGATCATAAGCTGTTCCAAGCCTTCTCCAGACTTTTCTCTGCCCATCATTCTGGTACAGGTTGGTCTCATCTGTCCAAAGAATTCTGTTCCAGACCTGGTCCAGCTTCTTTAGGTGTTTTTTGGCCAAGTCTAATGTGGCCTTTCTTTTGTTGAGGCTGATGAATGATCTGTACCTTGTTGTGAACACTCTGTATTTTCTCTCATGAACACTTCTCGTTATAGTGGACCTAGACACTGATAGATCTACTTTATGGAGAGTGTTCTGCTCTAAGCTGGATGTTATGAAGGGGTTTTTCACAATTTTTGATCCAGCCTAAGGATGGTCTGGGTCAATTCCATTGAGATACTGTATGTTGTGATATCATAGAAACAACTTTCAAATGCAAATATCACAGCTGGAATCAAGTCCAGACCTTTTACCTGCTCAGTCTATGATGGATTAATGAGGGAAATAGCCCATGCAGCTCAAAAAATAGCTTTTGAAGCAACTGTCCAAATACTTTTGAGCCCCTGAAAAAGAGGCAACTACACATTACAGAGCTGTAATTTCTAAACCCCTTCTCCAATTACGTGGACGTGAATACTCTCAAACAGCTGAGAGTCTGCACTTTAAGCACATATGAATTATATAACTATATTTTAAATAGTTTTGGTAAAAAAGCTAAAAAAACAAAACTTGAGTTGGTGTCCAAATACTTATGGACCTTACTGTAGTTTGGTTCTGGTTTAGCCATAGCTTGGTCCTGGTTTAGACACAGTTCAAGTCCTGGTTTAGTCCTGTTTTAGTTCTAGTTTAGATCTAGTTTAGTCATGTTAGACACTCACACTTCATAATGTATTTCTGGGAATTGGGAACACAAACAAGCACACGCCTCCCCAGTGAAAAAAACACAAGTGGACAAAAATAGTCTTTGTTTTTCAGGAAAGCCACTGCTGAGACACCAAACCTGAAAAGCTCATGGGATTATAAAAAGCCGGTGCTGACAAAATGATTTCCAGGGGTCCAAGGGGGTGTCATGTTGTTGGGTGAAGAGCAGAGAGAGTTAAGCTGTGTTCAGAGGAGCCCAGTGTTAAAACGCCAGTATAAATGCCTGAGATATATGATGCCCTGCCCCTCTTTGGGACGTGAGCTCCAGCAGGGAGAGCAACTGGGGGAGGAAGTAGGGGAAGGGGGGCTGTACCAAAATTCTCGTCTTACCCGGCTTCAAGAACATTGGGCATTCATGGAGTTGGAACTCTTAAGTATGATTATTAACTCTAAAATTAGTGATAGGTGAATTTACGTTTAAAAAGTGGAATCGTTAATGTTAATAACCCATCTACTGTTTCAATAAATTTCTTATTTTAAACCAGTTACAAAAATACCCCTTCTTCTTTTAAGTATAAGCGTGGCAAATAAGTATTTTTGTATCCAGAGGGGGTATATTTTTAAAACATATTGTTAATTTATGAAAAAATAATATTGATTTTATGACTTTTGATTGAAGTCAAACGTACCCTAATTATATAATAAGCCATATACTGATTAATAAACTCTAATATTTGGCAAAGTAACATATTCATATTAAGGGCTACACTCAACACTAAAACGCTGTCCTGACTCCTGGACTGTGGTGTAATCAAAACCATCCATGTTCACACGAATCTACTCAGGTGAAAAGAAACCCGTAGAGCGTCTGCTAAAGTCCTTACATACAGGGAGAGGTAGTATTAGCGCTGTTCTTAAACTCACAACTTTTCAATCCTGGGGTTTTCAAGAGCAGTGCAGAGAAGTTGGGACATGGTTGGTACACCATCTTTTTGACTGAGGATGCTAAATTACTGCTCAACAGAACCCGGTGGAGAAAACAGGCATGTCCTTTTAGCGCTACTATAGGTGCTCAAAGTAGGGATGCACAAATATGGGAATTTTATTCCGATACTGATATCATAAACAAAGATCTGGCCAATATGGTGCTGGTATTTTGTTAATATTGTTTTGGGTACTGTATGTTTCCTTTCTGTGTAAAGGAATCAAAGAAATCCCATTATTAAAAACTGCTTTGAAGCTGTAAGACAAAACTGAATTTACAAACCCACTCAGGGTTGGATATTAGCGCAAACACAGAGGAGTGCAACAGGTTAACATCTGCTGACTGGTATTGTTGCATGCCACTAAATTTGCAGTTAGGCTGATGCCAGTCAACCACATGCAAATTGACCGATACCGAGCCGATATATCAATGCATCTCTATCAATTTCTACTACTCAACAGAACCCAATTCAGGGTATACATTACTTTTTATTGTTTATAAACAGCACGTCCTTTCAGGGCTACCATAGGTGCTTAAAGGCTGTAACAGTAAAAATGTTTTGAAATAAAAAAGGTCAGAGACATATATTTTCAAAACACTAAATATAAATTTAGATTTTCTAATTGAGTTTTGAGTGATGGTACAAATGGCCATTTCAACAGCACGTTTACTGTAACAGGTACAGCACTCACTTGTCCTCAAAGGGACACACAGTCTGTTCAGGCCTCTTAAAATGATACAGAAGAGCGACAGGTTAAATTGCACCAAACAATTCTTTTCCCCTTCTCCTCCTCTACCCTTCTCTGGCATTTTCTCTGCTCAGCTCACCACACTTTCTCTGACTGAGCAAGAGGAAGCCAGTGCTGACCTTATAACAGCGAGTAAACACTACATTCACATGGGCTTTAGAAAGATGGGAGGCAGGCTGGGGGTAAGAGGTCAAGCACCCGGACAGTTATACCCCACAAACATACCTCAGCTATGGCATAAACAACTCACAAACATGAACCAACTACACGTGCTCAGTTTCAGTCGACCATGTGTCAACGTTGTACTGTCATTTGGGAGAGCAGTCATTCAAATGTCTCTTAATCACAATAAAACACCTGGATAATGTGATTTATTGGTGAATTAATGCTCTATGTTTACAGCTTACACAAACTAAGGAGAGGCCTGAGATGGATTCAGCAGAACTCTGTAACAGTCCAGTGTGAGGAGTAATACTCTACTAGTTTTTAGACCAGAGAAGACATACTCACTCATGGGTCACTCATGGGTTTTTTGGGGGTTGTTTTGGTCTTTCGAGTATGGCGGTAACCAGGGCTGGACATCCACACGGCCAAAACACCAAATGTGAGTGGATTTCAGCTGTGAACAGTTGGATAATGTGCCACAGATTGCACCACAGGTAACTGTGGGGCAGAGGTCGGCCGCATCCGTGCAACCAGCGTCACTTTTCTTTCACTTTCAAACTCACTGCTTCAAGGCGCAGCTCATCGTCTCTCCGACGATCACAGCTGACTGACGCACACTCCATTAGGTTCAGGAGCGAAGGACAGAGAGGACAGGTCCACGCGGAGGTCACATGCAGAGCACAGGAGGGGAGACGGGAGAGAAGCGCGCCACGTGTTACTACGTGCACGGGAGGTGAAGATTGATGCACAACCGCTGATGACTGCCCTGTTTGACTGCGGTGTTAGTTTGAAATCAAGTTAAAATGCGCCAGAACATACAAATAAGCTCTTACATTTTATGTCTGACATATAAATATTGCTATTTGATAAAAATGTGATTAATCGCGATTAATTAATTACAAAGCCTGTAATTAATTAGATTAATTTTTTTTATCGAGTCCCACCACTAATAATAATCTTAATAGCTTGCATTTTGTAATTTTTAGACTTTTTTTCTTTCCTACGTACATTTTTAATGCAATTTTAGGCCTTTTCCAGCTATACTGGATAGTGCAGTGTAGAATTGACAAGATATCATGGGGGAGAGACATCTAGCAAAGTGTCAGAGTCCAAATTCAAACCCCCAACGCCAAGCCAGGCTGTAACTGTTGTATATATGCGCTGCAACTGAGCTACCAACTCAGCTATACTGCGGCACTCCTACATTACACAAGGAATGATTAAAAATAGTTTTAGTACACAATCTTGTGTCTTTTTGTCTTGTCTTGTGTGATTTTGTCTCGTCACACTCCTACATGATACATTTATGCGCTTACAGGAGACAAATGTCCCAAGTAAGAACACTTTTTATTGACTTTGTGTATAATTTCATAACGTTAAACTGTTATTCATTTTCAAATAAACCAATGACTAGTTTATTACCATCTAGGGCTACAAACGTTTAGCACTGCTGATAAATACCCATGCCAGGGACAAAAAATGGGAAGCCCTGTTATGAGAACTTAATTTCAGTATCAGTTTTATTTTAAAATGCATGTACCATAAAGATGATAGAGAAATATCTGTTGGACACAATAAGTGATATGACACCTAAAGATTGATTTTCTAGTTTTGGAAAATAAGGCCTTCGATTGCGTACTTTCCGGTTTGTTCCCATTGATTCCCATGGAAAATCTCCAACTAATTCCCAGAATTTTGCACCCATAGACAATAAAATGATTGAAGACAAACTTCAGTCCCACAGTCTGACCAGTTAGTAACCGTTGCCATCCTTTCCACACTGCACTGTAAAAATGTTCAGACAACAATGGTAGCAACAATGCGTGGGGAGGGGTTATAGCAAAGATCCCAGGACTTATGTAAGAATGTTTATGGGCCGATGGCTCCAGGAAAAGAGCAGAAATAACGTAGTCTCAGATAACACAAACGACTGGCCACTGGATCTGATAACAGCAAGATCTTATTGTGACCAAAGCAGCATCCCAGACACTAATATCCCACTGTAAAAATAAACCAGGGCCAGATTCATGTCTGCATGGTGTGATCATGCAAAATTTATGAGCACTGAAATATTTATGTATGACAGTATACATTTGAATTGCTATCTTCTTATATTGCTCCATGTGCAAGACATTGCCTTTGCGTTTGAATAAATTGTGCCCAGAAGACAAAATTTACTTTTACAGCATTTTCAAGTAAATTCTCAAAATCGCAATTTGATATGATTCACAATTTTACATACATGATACAGTTTTTATAACCAGAATGAGATGGACTTATAACTTTTTAAAAACATAATTTGTGTCCCCTTATCAAACTGAAACTGCCTTATTTATTGTATAAACAGAAATGAAATCATAATTATAGATTATATTGGATATTAAAACAAAATTCACATATAAAAAAAAAAAAACTAAAAAGTAAACAAAAAGTGACAAATTCAGATTCTGTAACACCTTATAGACTTTGTGGTGGTGTCACAAGACATCACGATTAGTTTTTGTCTGTGTCAGTTCACTCTTTTCTCTTTATCAGTACATCCCTAAAAAATGGTTAAAATAGTTTTTTGACCTCAGATGCAGTATGAGCAATAGTTGGTGTTCTTCTAGTAAGTGGTGGCAGTAGTAGCAGTAGCACATTTTTTCTATGCAGACAACTATGAAGACAACTTTTAAGTGTGAAAAGTTTTCTTTTTTTGTTGGCTGCTCCATTACTGGGTTGCCACAGCAAACCCGCACAGTGAAATTTTTATGCTGGATGCCATTTTTGTTGCAACCAGCCAAATACTCTGACTGGAGTAGGCAATGTGGGTGAAGTGTCTTGCCCAAGGACACAACAACAGTATGCACTGGGTGGTAATCGAACAACCAACACTCAAGCTAGTGGACAACCTGCACCACTGTCGCCCCATAGAGTTAACAGTATCATCTTAAATTTTAACTAGACCATTGTTTGACAAAATATGCAAATATTACATTTTTTTTTTTATTTCTACTTTAAACAACTTAAGTGTACAAAAAACAAACAAACAAACAAACAAACAAAAAACACTATGTAAGAGCTCGAAATGTCGAAATTTCTTTTACAAAGTTTTATTATTCTTCTTTTATTATCTATGCATAAAATGTAAATAATATTACATTGCACTAATGCAGTAATTGTCCACGCTATTTCATTTTCCAATTTTTTTTCCTTAAGACAACAGATCTTGTTAAATTGGGCCACAGGTTACAGATTTTGCTCAACTGTGACTCATGATTGTTAGATAGGGTCGGTCAGAATCACAACAAAGTGGGCCATAGTTTAGTGCGAGTGTTGTTGACTCAGAAAGCGCCACTAAATCAACAGAAGTGAGCTGCCAAACACATGACATCACACCACACCGAGGTTTGGTGCCAATTTCTGCAGAAGTGACTGCTACTGACAGATAAAGACAGAAACGTACAGGCAATAAAGCGAATGGCTTCATCAAATGGATACCCACAAAGCACTGCAATCAGAGAAGCAGGTCTTTTATAACTAGTCTAAATCAATGAACTAAATTCTTTCTAGTAATCTATGTTGTCCATATTTATTTTGCAGCATAACATAGTCCTAAATACACATTGACTTGTAGCTTGGCTTGGAATCTTTCTACAATGTAGCCAAAATACTCATAAATAGAACAGTTAAATTTTAAACCACTTGCTAATGTTCTCTACCACTCACCAACAGCACAAAGTAACATGTAATAAGTCAGTTGCTATTTACCAAAAGCATCTTGGTAATGCAAAATCTGCAACACACTGTAACTAGTGATCTCTCATCTATTGAAAATATATTGGGGTGGTTAAAAATAATATTACTATAAGGCACATTTGGTTTTGGAACTACCGTACTTTCCAGTCTCCAGCCAGATTATTAAACACAAACAAATCTCAAAATACAACTAGTAAAAAAGTACATTAACATATAAATAGCCTTTATAAATACTTATCTACTGCACATTGGACAAAAGTCAAAAATTTGTATAAAAATGATAATTTAATAATGTAGTAACACAAGCCTAAGTATGTTGATATTTTTAATCACCAAGTTTTTCTCCATTTATTATTACTACTTATTATTTTTGGCTTTTCTATTCCAGGTTAGCCACAAGAAAATCATCTGCCATCCAGCGTGATGTATTTTGCACAATGGTTTGGTTTGTTGGTTTTATACCAGATGACCTTTCTGAAGCAACCATCTCTATTTTTCTGGGCTTGAGATCGACACGGAGTATACTGCCTTATCACAACTTTTCCGTTTCATGTTCTTATTGTGTTTATTATGTTACTGTGTTTTGACTGTTTGTAATGTTTGTGTTTTTTTTTTTTTTACCTTTTAATGCTCAAATATTTTTTAAAACTGTATTGAATTGTATTCTTGTCTTTGTAAGGTGACCTTGAGTGTTGAGTAAGACACCTATAAAAATGTATTATGGTTATTATTGTATTATGGCACTTATACTATGCTATACTATTATCTACCATTTTTTTGTCATTTAATTAGCTAAAACTTAATGAAATAAAGCACAGTATTGCCTAACATTCATCTGTCTTTATTCAATATTATCCGTCTTATTACTTATGATTCAAGTTGGCCCATGAATGTAAATGAAAACAGACATGTATAGTTTATATAGCCCTTTGTGTTTTTATAGTCTGTAATCAGAGGAAAAGCAGAATATATTTCTCCACTGACCCACAAGCTAAAAAGGTAAACTGTAGCTCGCCTTAATACTTTTCCACCTTACTCACGTCTAGAACATCTGTCCCCTTGTCATCGGGGCCATAAATAGCTCTCAGACTCATGTCCCCCAGCGGTGAGGTAAAACTTCAACCACAGCTCACCTCGGGCCTCTCTCTCAGTCTCAGTTAGGACAGAGGTGTCATAAACAAGCTTTGTTTAAGTCTAATGGAGCACACAAACCTGGGCACTGAACTATAAAGCCATTTACCATTACAACAGCGCACACACAGCACCTACCACTGTGTACCATCACAATGATAAAGTAAAAATAACACAAGCCCTATGCATTTTTTTTCTTATAAAAGTCTGAAAATACCAAGACTACATCAACAAACATTCTTTTCAGTCGAGTAAACGTTTTAAGACATTAATAGCAATCAATTCACAATATTAACACAGATTTACACTAAATATGTTCACAAATAAGTTTTTATGTGGTAAAACACATTGCTAATCGCATGAAATCATATTATATCACGTCAATTCGTTTCTCATTTAACATTAGCGATGGCTAAAAGGTAAATAATGATATGTGCAATAGCTCTACATGCTAGTTCGAGCAGAGGTAACATATATATATATATATATATATATATATATATATATATATATATATATATATATATATATATATAGATAGATAGATAGATAGATAGATAGATAGATATAGATATATAGTATAGTATATTATATATATACTGTGTTTCAGAAAGCGGAGGAAGAAATTTTTTTTTTAATCAGCAGCCCCCATTTTTGCTAGTTCTTGTTGACAACGCTTAGCCCCGCCTCTTCCCGCTCATTTCCAGTTGCTGATTGGCTCATTCGACAGTCAGTCACAAAACACGGCGGCCTGTTGCAATCCTATTGGCTGAGACAATGTCAATAACCTCCCAGGACATAGCGTTCTCCCTAAATGTAGTTTTCACTGCGAAAATGAACAGCCACGAACAAAAAAACACAACCACTTATGTAATAAAAGACACAAAGCCTGGTTCTACGGTTTGCCAACGCACTGACACACTTTTTAACCTGAAAATTTGAAAGAATAAGAAAAAAAGTTGCTTACCGTTCAGCTCTCCGTTGTTGTTGTCTGCGGAAGAAGCGTTAGCAGCGTCGGACATCGTCGTGGCTGGCGCTCAGGGCGGCTTGCATATAAAAAAAATGCTCAAGAAGAAGACTGTGTCTTATCTGTACACATTCAGACGTGCGCTATCACCACCACAGCTGACCCGATTTTTTGTGTGTGTGGAGGGGGGAGAGCTCTTCTGACAGAGGCTAAAGGCGGTCAGCAGCAGCAGCAGCACGCCTTCCTCCTGGAGCTGCCCGGTGACGTCAAGACGCAACGAGCACGGTCAGATTACATAATAACGGGGCGATCTGCACAGGCTGCGACATACTGTACACGCACAGCGCTGTAAACTGATTAGTGTGGGCCACAGACAGAGAGAGGTTATTTTTGACACATTTGTATGAAAGACGACGACGTGCATGAGCTCACGTACGCAGTGCACACGCCCGTCCAGTCCAGACCAGGCTGGCACTGGGCAGATGTGTGACTGTGTGGTTTTCCAGCAACCAGACACCACATCAGCTGGTATTAACAGGGCCTTGGATCAGCTGTGTGGTAGCAGGCAGGCAGCAAGCAGAGTTTGTGTGTTTTGGCTGCTGTTAATGGTTTTTTTTAGGCCATGTTCATACACTGCAATGGCCCAGATACAGCTTTTCACTGTTCACATACAAGATCTCTTACTGAAAAGGAAAAAAGTGGGCTTGTGAAGGCTTTTTTGTCTGATTAGAAGTATTGGGTAACTTCAGGTTTAGTCTAGTAAAATGTAAGACCTTTTTAAGAATTAAATGCTATTTAGGTTGAAATATATTGTATTTTACACTAG
This sequence comes from Bostrychus sinensis, assembly GCA_020698575.1. Lineage (NCBI taxonomy): Eukaryota > Metazoa > Chordata > Actinopteri > Gobiiformes > Eleotridae > Bostrychus > Bostrychus sinensis. The sequence continues at coordinate 32,048,626 of CM036239.1, forward strand.
GGGAATGTCCGTACTACTCCTTGAAGATCAAGTGTTTTATTTAAAAAGCCAAACACAGTAATAACTCCACACACAGTGCTGCTTTGCTACAAATATCGTTTCTTTAACAGGTCTATAGCAGACATGGTTATTGTGGTGACCGTACTTTTTTGTAGGGTTGCACAATACTGGAATAACATAACTAAATTGAATGGTGGTCAAAATCAAAACTTAGACTAAACCAAAATTAAATGAGGCTATATGACGACTGAATCTTGACCTTTTAAATGCAATTCTATTAAGGCATCACTGGTGGTACGCAGGAGTATTTGCAGTTCCTAACCCATGTTACTCCTGGTTTAGCCGAGCTGTATGTTCATTTATGGAGGTACTCGGAAAGCCTAATATCCTGTGGTGGTATTTGGTGTGAAAACTTTGATAAACACTGACCTAGAGGAAGACCAGAGAAAAGATTTTTAGATGTAGTGAAAGAGGACATGAAGTTAGTTGGCATGACAGAGAAGCAAATGCAGAAGATTTGCCATAAAGGATAGTGCTACAAGGAGAAGAGGAAGAAATATAACCAAAGCAAACTCAAATGTAGAGGCCGTCTGTCCCGCCCACCATCAGTAAACCACACAGATGCAAAAAGTAGTTCCTTTATTATTATCTTCACTGTCATAGATTAAAACTGTAGTCATTACATTACTAGAGGCATCAATATAGTTTGAATAGTCCACCTTTTTCTTTTTTTTCCTCTTTAATATGCTGTGGAATCTTCAAACGGCTGCAAACCGACTTGTCTGCAGCCCCATATTGTACAATCCCTCGCATACAGTAGCGGTCCTCCAGTAGCTCGAACATTTAATGACCCAACGCCTTGTATAATGTATTTTTTGTTTTTTTGTTTTTAAACTGCGGTCTTCAACATAGACATCTATTAGTTGATAAAAGGAGTTAAGTGTCCAGTGTTGAATAAAAAAATAATAATAATAATAAAAACAAAACAAACAAAAAAAAAACAAACTTCTGCGTGGGAAGACAAAAAACTTGCAAAGAAATAAGGTCATCTCACAAAATTTAGGACGGAAACAAATCTGGGGACCTTTGACTTTTGTTTTAATATAAATATGACATACTATTTATATTCGCGATACCTGACAAGTTCCAAGTTAGTTCCAACACGTGTATATGACTCGGAAATATGCTGATAATAATACATTTATCTAGGACCCATGGCGGCCACTAAACCTGAGGCACGACGTCAGAACTGAGGAGTGTGTACGATGAGGCTGTGTTCAATGCACCATTTAATGGGAAAGAAGAAAAACTATTATAACAGTATAACGGATGAATTAATAAAAGTTTCTACAAACAAAATAGAAAAATAGATGATAAACAATCATGGCACAAATGAACAAATGGGGTAACATAATTAACCAACAACAAGGACCACAGAGGAGTTTCCCCCCCCCCACAAAAGGGCAGGTGTTATAAAAAATAAGTGTTTCTTGTTGATAAGAGGGGTGGGGGAAGTGTGAGCTGGCAACATAAGAGAAATGAAATTGGCACAACACTTAAAGCATTATGATGGGGTGATTCAAGTAGGGCTGTACATAGTCTGTAGATTAGTATTGGTGTCACGAAAAGAGCACTGCCTGTAAACAGAAGGGACTTTCTTCCACGTAATATCTGGCATACTGTCCCATTTCTTCACAGGATTGAAGTCCAATACATAAAGGCTGCAAAATAGTTCAAAGTCTAATGTAGCAAGTATTTAAAGGGATAGTTCCAGTATTTTGTAAATCTGGTGCATTTTTGGTGGGTAGGTGTTTAATTTTCTACAGTCGTGTGCAGTTATTTATCCACTGACAACAAACTCTTATTTATTTGAATAACATCAACCTGTCCAATAACTACAGGTGGAAATTATTGTTTTTGCTCTAACATGGAACCATGCATCTTTTCTTATAATTTTTTTTTCTAGGTCAATGTATTCTTTTTGCTGTCCCTGTACAAATAAATTATATCATACCACACTTCTACTACTTTGGAGGAGGAGAGAGAAGGCTAAATCCTGTCCTGTTTTAATTAGAATCAATGAAAATAGTTTTTAAACACTTAACTGCTTCAATGTCCATACACTAAAATATTGTTCCCAAATGTACTTGGGCATTTAAAGGAATATTCCAGCATTTTGTAAATTTGGTGCCCTGGTGTCCTACAGTGGACGGTTGTAAGTGTAACACTTCTACTACTTTGGAGAAGGAGCCAGAGGACTAAACCCCATCCTGTTTTAATTAGGATAAATGAAAATAGATGTTAACAGTGAACTACTTCAACGTCCATAGACTATAATTTTTTTCTTAAGTTGAGATGCTCGTACTTATTACATTTAAAGGGATACCCTGGTGTCTTACAGTGGGCCGCTGTGTGCACACTTCTACTGCTTTGGAGAAGGAGACAGAAGACTAAATCATGCACTGTTGTGAGTAGGATCAATGAAAATAGTGTAAAAAAAAAGAAACTCTAGTAGCCTGTAAATTTGTCTTGGTGTCAGGAAAATAGCAAGTTTTTTAGGGAACCATTGACTGCCTGCCTATAAACAGATGGAACTTTCTTCCATGTAATTCTGGCCTACTGTCCCATTTGTTCACAGGGTTGAAGTCCCTCGAATAAAGACTACAAAAAAAAAAAAAAAAAAGCATTTAAAGGGGTAGTCCAGTATTTTGTAAAACTAGTACACCTGGTGCCATTTTTTGGTGGTAGCCATTTAATTTCGTACAGTGGACAGTTGTGCGCACACTTAATACTCTTTTGGAGAAGGAGACTGAAGGCTGAAACATGTACTGTGTACATAACTATGTCAATGTCCATTTTAAGTAACATAGACCACAATTTTGCCTAAGTCGAAGTGCTTGTACTTGGGTATTTAAAGGGATATTCCAGTATTTTGTAAATATGGTGCCATTTTTGGGGGGATAGACTTTTTTTTTTTCTCATACAGTGGACATTTGTGTGCATACTTCTACTGCTTTGGAGAAGAGAGAAGAGGTCCACAGACTACAATTTTCCCAAGTTGAGGTGCTTGTACTTGGGCATTTAAAGCGATATTCCAATCTTTTGTAAATCTGGTGTCCTGGTATACTACAGTGGACGGTTGTGTACACACTCTGCTTTGGAGAAGGCAACTGAAGGCTAAACCATGTACTGTTGTGATTAGGATAAATAAAAATACAATTAAACACTGAACTGCTTCACGTGTCTAAAATACGACCTGTCCTAAGTCTAAGGTAGCAAGCATTTAAAGAGATAGTCCAGTATTTTATAAATCTGGTGCCAAAATTTTGGGGTAGCAATTTTAATTTCCACAGTTGACAGTTGTGCGCGCACTTCAGCTATTTTGGAAAAGGAGACACAGGCTTTAGGTTTTAATTAGGATCAATGAAGGCTATATTGATCCCAATTTATAATTTTGTTCTCAAGTTGGGGTGCTTGTACCTTGCTTTATTAAGTGCTGATGTGGAACAGAATAATAAATACTTGCACTAAGAGTACCCATTAGTCAGAATGGAAGTGCTTTTATTCAGCCACACACAAAGCATGTGCCATTGCTCTCCTCCTCTCTTCCTGCCTCTCCAAACTGGCAGTGTGCTGACAATTACCTAAGGTACGAATAAAGTAACCTACCCCTAAGCATCTCATAGAGCCCATTTACAAACTAACAAACTGTCCCTTTAATTTCTTAATACTGAAAATATAAATAAAGTAAGCCAATAGTGTCATGTCTCGTGTTGCTTGCTAGTGCTCACTACAGAAGCCCAGAAGCCCTCTTTCAGGCTGCTACATACAACCCCTTTATGAAAAACCCCACATTTAATACTTTAAACAAGAAGGCAGGTGCCACTCTGCTGCGAATTTGACGAATGAAGTTAAGAGAGAGTGCTTCCTCTGTGTCCGCACGAGGGTCAAAGTGGCAAAATCTGCTCGCCGCCAGGAACAGACACGGCTGCCTCAAGTGCTGCCTGCATTTCCATATAGAGAGCGGGAGCTGGATGAGGTCGAAAGACACAACCCTCATCTGCATCTAAAAAAAACATCTCAACTCGCCTGCTGTGTTGTTAAATGACCTTATCCTGGAATATGTAGAGGTTGTTGGTGGTGGCCACAGCGATGATGTTGTCTTGGGGGTGCCAGGCGGTGTGGAGGATCTTCTTGTTGAAGTCTAAACTGTCCACGCTGATTTCGTCCTTCTTGCGTTTGCCGCCTGCACACACTTTACGTGGTTTGAGCACCTGCAGGGGCTTGCTGTTCTCCCGGGACGCCTCCAGGGTCACATCCCGCCGATGGCCACGCTCAAACATCCGGAAGAAGTTGTTGTATGAGCCCGTCATCACCACGCTGAAGAGGACAGGGAGAAACACTTTTAAAGGAGTTTTATGACCTCTGTGGAACGATACCTTTGTGGAATCAAAAGAAAGCTACAATACTACTAAAAACTATTTTTATTCAATATCAAGTTTCAATACCTAATGGGACCTTTAATGTTGCTATAAATCAAATAAATAACAGAACAAATCATACAATGTTTTAACTTACAGCAGAGAAAAATTGGTCTTTTAATCAATATTATTCTGTTTTATGATTGTAGAAGATGAATTAGCACACCATAGGTATCAGAAAAAGTACTGCTCAGGTACCGGTATCGAAAACCAGGCATCGTTTAACTACTGGTATCAAAAAGATATGAAAACTTCCCAACCCTGGTTAAGGGGCAGAGCATTTAGCAAGGAGTCTGTAGGTTTCAAATCTAGCGTGGAGACCCCTGCTATAGATTATTAAACCTGTGATGAGCAAGAAGGCCACATATAAACGTTTTGATTTAATTAAATGAGGTGGCACAGTGGGTTACGCCAGATTTACACTGTGTGAATTGGAGTCCGTCAAAATACTGTACCAGAGATGTACTGGACACGCAAAGCATTTAGAGTGTGTTGCATGGGTAGCACATCAATGAAAGATACCATGTGTAGCACAAACCCAACACCTGTGCCCCATCTCTAAAGTGAAGCCTGGTGGTGGCAGTGTCCTGTTGTGGGGATATTTATTATTAGTAGGGACTGGGAAACTGCTCAGAACTGAAGGAATGAAGGATGGGGCTAAAAACAGGAAAATTCTTGAAGGAAACGACTCAAGCTGTGCACTACAATACATCCAACTTGAAGGACTGAGTTGTTTTTAGATGAACAACAAGCACATCCTACTGATTTTATGAACCAAGCATATAAACTATCATTCAATCATATGAACTTATCCTAAAAGACTTGGAGCAGAAAGACCTTCAGTAAGTGGTTCTACAAAGTACTGACTTCAGGGGGTGAATACTTCTGCACACTCAAGTTTTCTGTTTTTCTGTCACATTTCTTGTACACTTCACATTAAAAAATATTTTGCATCTTTATAGTTGTTGGCATGTGATGTAAAGTGACTGACATAAACCTCTCAATAATCCATTTCCATTCCTGGTTGTAAGGCAACAATAAAGGAAAAATGTTCAGGGGGTGAATACTTTTTATAGGCAGTGTATACAGAGCGCTATGTGGGGTGAAAAAAAGCCACGTTTGCCTCTGACCATGATTTCCTGTTCATTTGGATATTATTTCTGTGACTTTTGTGCGTCTACCCTGGGTAGGTATGCTACGTATATAAATACTTTCTTTTTACTCACGTTTAATGGTGTCCGGTCTCGTTTGTGACCCCATGCTCCCAGTTAAGATGTAATATTTACATTGCAATGATGAGTGAGAGGCTGCACCAGCGTTTTTATTTTGAAATTTACCAGATCCCCTTCACTAGTCCCAGGTCTGACTTCCTGTCTGGCACAGTCTGATCTGTTCAACTTTAGGTGTGACGGCTTTGGTATCCAACAAAAATAGACTTGATACGTATTTCTGTGGGAGCGCTGGGCACAGAGACGTACCGCGATGCAGCCGGTGTGAATTCATGCATTGAGTCTATTTGTTGTGGTGGGCGTACGGGACACGAAAAGGACACGCAACAGATTCAGTGTGAATTGGGTTGTAAGTGTTCGTGTGCCAACTGGAAAGTCAACAATTTATACCTTGCCCGCAGCACATTGTATGTGCTTCGGGAGAGGCACTTGCCCACATTGCCTTCTTCAGTCAGTTTGTGGCTGGTTGAACCAGGAAGAGTATCCAGCATTTAAAAAAAAAAAAAAAAACTTGAACACCTGTTCACCAAACACATACATGTAAAAGATTTAAATGCCTTCTGTCAGAAAAAAAAAAGATTTTTTTCTGTTAATAATTTTTATGGACAGAACTTCTAGGGGCAGCCAGCGGCTGGAGGGAGTTAGAGATGAAATCCTGAGGTTCCCAAACCAGTTTTTTGCAGATGACATTGTCCTGTTAGCTTCATTGAACCAGGACCTTCAGTGTGCACTAGGACAGTTTGCAGCCGAGTGTGAAGCAGCTGGGCTGAGAATCAGCACCTCCAAATCTGAGGCCATGGTTCTCGACCGGAAAATGGTGGCTTGCCCTCTCCAGGCCAGAGAAAAACTCCTGCCTCAAGTGGAGGAGTTTAAGTATCTTGGGGTTTTGTTCACGAGTGAGGGAAGTTTGGAGCGTGAGACTGACAGGGGGATTGGTGCAGTGTCTGCAGTAATGTGTTCATTGTATCGGTTTGTTGTGATGAAGGAGCTAAGCCAAAAGGCGAAGCTTTTGATTTAATGGTTGATATACATTCCCAGGCTCACCTATGGACATGAGCTTTGGGTCATGACCAAAAGGACAAGATCCTGATACAAGCAGCCGAAATAAGTTTCCTCCGCAGGGTAGCTGGGCGCTTAGCGATAGGGTGAGGAGCTCTGATTAGAGCTGCTGCTCCTCCACATCGAGAGGAGTCAGCTGAGGTGGTTCGTGCATCTATTCCAGATGCCTCCTGGACACCTCCCTGGTGAGATGTTCCAGGCATGTCCCTCTGGGCGGAGGCCCCGGGGAAGACCGAGGACACGCTGGAGGGACTATGTCTCTCGACTGGCCTAGGAACGCCTTGCTTGGGGTCTGCCCAGTAGAGCTGGAGGAAGTGTCTGTGGAAAGAGAAGTCTGGGCATCTCTGCTAAGACTGCTGCCCCTGCAAACCGGCCCTGGATAAGCGGAAGAAGATGGATGGATGTTTTCTGATTAATTAAAAACTGCATGAGTCTGCATTTAATTGCACTGGTCACATCTGCGTCCATTCATTTGGTTCCAGCTTTTCAAACAGTGGGTTTGGACCCAAAAGTGGGTCACAAGGAGGGTAAATCTAGTATCAAAGTTTGTCTTGTTTAAAAGGTGCGGCAGATTTTAAAATACATGTGCCAGAAAGGAAAAACTCTTCACTTGTGCAAAACATGGGTCAAAATAAAATGAACAGGAAAAAAATCCCACCATCATACCAGATAGAAAGCACTGGGATAAAATACCCACACACTAAAGATATTCACTGAAATATGGGTATTTGAGTGGCTGTAGCGTCGATAAAAATAAATGTTTGACATATCATGAGGCCCTGGAGGATCAATTCACTACTTAAGCAGCAACAATCATAAAATCATTCAGTATAGGTTTTGGGTTCACATTAACTGCAACATAAAAACTAATGACCTGTATAAAGTGGCTGCATTTACAATAGAATTAAATTCCAATCATATTTTTGGGGTTGTTCCTGAGCGTGTCCTCACCTGTCGTTGCCATTCCAGCAGCACTCAAACTTGTCAAAGATGCAGTCGTTCTCGTAGAGCGAGCACAGCTTGCTCCTCAGATATTCATGAACCTGACGCACACACAGAACCAGAGTTTAATACAGAAACAATATAAAGATAGAATTACTTACTCAATTAATTACTCAAACAGCTGCTGCATGGGACACTGAATGAAATGGTCGACTACTAATATTGAGTGTGTAGAGCGCCATCTACTGGTGTCCATCTACAAGTCACTAGGGTGCACCCACAATAGAGACAGCAAAAATATGACTAAAGGGCGTTTAGCCACCTAAAGGTCTGCTCAAAAAACTGCACTAAAGACTCTTCTTCTAATTTACTTGTTTGATTCACTAACTTTTGGTGTCACACAACAATATTAAAAGCAACACCATCAGACTTTCTGAAACTGAAGTAAAAAGAACGTCTCACTATACAGTTATAAATAAAATATAAAACTAAGACTTGACACAAATACAATAACAATAGAAAGATGCTGTTATATATATAAAAAAACATCAAACTCATAAGGCACTTTTAAAGACATAAACCACTATAATCAGCCAATCAGTTGCACGGGTGTCATTTATCATAGCATTGCCTAAAACAATGCTGTAATTTGAAACCATACTGTGATCCATTTCCCTGTTTTCTATCCTCCACTAGCTGACCCCACTAGCTCTGGGTCAAGAGGTGACTGATGAAGGTCATGTGGCCGCTATGGTCACTCTAGCATATTTCCTGTCTTCCTATCAGAGGTTACGCTAGAGTTAGTTACTGTCTGTCATTTTCCGTCATGAGCTATTTTTGTCCTTCATTGGATACATAAATATTATAATATTAATAGCAGCTTATAATGACTGCAATACAATTTTATTAATAAGAATACTAAATATGCATATCCCAAAACAATGCTTTAACTCATTTACTGTTCTTTTAATTAATAAATGTGTCCTGAATCATCCAAAACACAGCAGCCTATTGGACGCTTGTGCTCCACATTCAGTCACTTAGCCGCAGCAGAACAACACATCGCTCCCCCTGACGCAGTCTGAGCCCTGAATACACCAGAATACAAACTTTACACACTCTCTCCTCTAGCTCTGTAAGAGCTGGTGGGTGCATCGCCTCAGACCAGTGGCGTCTGCACCTGTACTGTACGACCGTATGCGGCCTACCTTTAGATGTTCCCGGTTCCCATTCCCATATCATGCAGAGCAGCACAGAGCCCTAGCAGCGTGTGCATTTGCAAATGTGTGTGGAACTCCTGCTTATTGCAAGGACTCAGTAAAACTGTTTGAAGTGTGTCCATAGCTGACTAGCTTGTTGTTTGGCTCGAAGACTCAATTCTTCTGTTATAGCCCCACCAGGTCGTGGGGCTATAACTTGCAAGTGTTGTTTTCGGAATGTGTAAAAAAGTTACAGTATTTTCCGGACTATAAGTCACTCTGGGGTATAAGTCACACTAGCCAAAAAAGGCATAATGAAAAAGAAAAAAACTATAATATAAGTCGCACTGGACTATAGGTCGCATTTTTTGGGGGAAATTTATTTTACAGATTCCCACACCAAGAACAGACATTTCCACTTGAAAGGCAAGTTATAGTATTAATAGAATAGAGAACAACAGGCTGAATAGGTGTGCGGTATGCTAACGTAACACACTGATGGTTATTCAGCTACATGAAGCATAAACAACAAACTGAACAGGTGTCTCGTATGTTAATGTAATATATTAACAGTTATTCACATAATTATAGCATAAAGAACATAATATTACAAGTTCACCAAACTCACGATCTCACTCCTAATCGCTAAATCCTTTACATTTTTCATCCTCGGTGTCACTTCTGAACAACTCTACCAACTCCAGAGGTAGACGAAGTGTCACTTCCTCCTCTGCGTGGCTGTCGTCAGACTCAGCATCAGTTCCATTTCCAATTATTCCAGTCTTTCTCAGTTGTCTTTATAGCCTAAGTTGTTACCGGTAATGTTTACATTTTAAACGGTCAGTGGTACAGGTGCAGCAGATGCTGGTACACAAGCCTAGAGTGCCCTCTAACGAACACGTGAAATATTTTAATACTGTATTTTCCGCACTATAGGGTGCACTTAAAAGCCTTCAGTCTTCTCAAAAAATGACAGTGCGCCTTATAATCCAGAGCACCTTATATATGAATTTATTTGACGAGATATATAATTTATAATGAGTTTATAATGATGAGAGGGATCCGGGCATGCTGGATGCCGTAATCGCCCAACTGTTTAACTCGGACACTGAAGATGAAGAATTTGAGGGATTTGTGGATGAGGAATGAACTGAAAAAGTGAGTGTATTGTGTTGTATTTTGTTATAACGTTAACTGAACAGTTATGAGTTATTGTGAATACGCTATCGTTTGATTTAGCGGTCTCAGATTGTGTTTTTTTTTCACGCGTAACAAGTTTGGAAGTTATGGTGAACGTGTTGAATAAAGTTTGACTGACTGACTTATCTGATTGTTTTGTTTTGCCTTTTAGTCCGGTGTGCTTTATTTGTGAAAAAAGTTCAAAAATAGACCATTCAATGACAGCGCGCCTTATAATCCACAGTGAACAGTGATTTTCCACAGTGAACGCAAGAATTATGTGTCATTTCAATTATGAGACAGAACACATGTTACAATTTGAAAAGAAATGTGAAATGTCTATACCGAAGAGGAATGAAAGACTGAGCCCTGTCTTAATATCTTTAATTGAGTCCAGTGTCACTGACCTGGTACGTCTCCACTGGCCTGTTCTCCATGTTCAAGTCCCAGATCTTCACTGATAAATAGTCCCGGGTCATCATGTAGCGGCCATTGTGACTAAACTTAACGTCTGAGATGGATGAGATGATCTCAGAGAAGAAGGAGCGGTTACTGGGATCCTCTGGTTCCTCAAACACTAGAGAACAAAATGTCATTTAGTATTAGACAGATAGAGGCTTTGCAGGTGAAAAATGGGCAAAGACTCCAGTCGAGAGGTGTAGTAATTACCCAAAACGTGACAGTGATAAAACTTAAAGGATGTTCCAGTTCAAAGAGTACTGAAGCTAAGGGCTGAACAATACTGCCCATGGTCCTGTGTTAAAAGTAAAGCTTTTTGAAATAGTTTTGGATACCTTTGCATAAGTATTTCTCATTTTATAATTTAAAGTAATGTACATGTATGGAAAATGACATCTTCTGGGGAGCTGGCACTTTGACTTTGCAGAGAACTCTTGGATTATGTGTCTGTCGCTACCTGCAGGCAACGGTGTGGACTGGACAAAATTAGCACAGCTATGAGCAACATGATGCTAATAGATAGATAAATGGGCAGACTGCTTTGTAGTGACGGCAATCACTGAAATTAGCACTGAAATTATCAGAATGTGTCCAGTTAATGTGTAGGGGCTTTAAGAATGAACAGGAGCACTTCGGGGTTTCTCGTGTCTATGTAGAGCCGTGAGACCAAGCTTTTTCAGCTCTTAAGAAGTGACGGGCTCAACATAACGGATTACAGAGGTTGAGATTGATGCACAAACGCTGATTACTGCCCTGTTTGACCGTGTTAGTTTGAAATTAGTGCTGGGACTTTAATGCGTTAATCACAATTAATTAATTACAGCGAATTAACGTGTTAAAAAAAACGCAATTAATTGCACTTGTCTATGACAACACAGAACTTTTCTCTGTGACCTAGTTTCTGGTGCACAGTAACCAGGGCTGGACATCCACATGACCAAAACACCAAATGTGAGTGGATTTCAGCTGTGAACAGCTGGATAATGTGCCACAGATTGCACCACAGGTAACTGTGGGGCAGAGGTCGGCCACCTCCGTGCAACCAGCGCAACTTTACTTTCACACGCACTGCTTCAAGGCGCCGCTCATCGTCTCTCCGACGATCACAGCTGACTGACGCACACAGGAGACAGCAGTCCATTGGGTTCAGAAGCGAAGGAGAGAGGACAGGTCCGCGAGGAGGTCACACGCAGAGCACAGGAGGGGAGACGAGAGAGAGGTGCGCCACGCGTTATTACATGCACGGGAGGTGGAGATTGATGCACAAACGCTGATGACTGCCCTGTTTGACTGCGGTGTTAGTAAGTTAAAATACGCCAGAACATACAAATAAGCTCCTATATTTTATTTCTGACATATAAATATTGCTATTTGATAAAAATGCAATTAATCATGATTAATTAATTACAAAGCCCGTAATTAATTAGATTTTTTTTTTTTATTGGAGTCCCACCACTAGTTTTGTTACATCATTGGCCTTTAATCTATGCCCACAAGTGTCTATGTGACTTTGTTTGATGCTCCGCTGATTTAAAAAAATCAGCTATTCTTAATTGGTGCCTTTAATGCAGGTCCGCGGGTGCAGCGCCCACATCCGCAGCCAAACCAGGTTGAAACAGTGGACTAAGGAGCAGACAGCTCCTACAAGTAGTTTTGACATCGTCTGAACAAAGAAAACATGCACAGAAGAGCTGAAAAGACGACGATGAAAGGTGCTCCTCTCTCAAACACACAGACACAGCCTGCCTTTTTACTTTCTCTTTCCATTAGCAGCCGTTTGGTGCAGTTTAAGCCACAAAACACACAGTTTTCGCCGCATGACGAGACACAGGCAGACTCTGAACCATCTTAATGCTTTTAACGTAAATGTTAGCATGGTTAGTTCTAGCTCTATTTGTGTTGGCATTTGCAAATAAACACAGTGCTGCCCCTCGGTTCTGTCCCGTGTGCTCCAGGAGCAGGTGGGGGGACAGCGGGGACAGAAAGCAGCATCTCCAGGGCAAGTTTGTGTTAGTTATAACCAGGGCTTAACTTAAAAACACTGCTAGAATAATGTTACTGCTGTTTAGTCAAACTGTTGCAAGACCATAAATGTGAGAACCTTACGTATTTTATGTAATTTGATTGGTCCTACTGATTGGCCCATTCTACCGATCACTCTATTTTTAGCCATGATCGTTTGATCACCGATCGTGGCCGATCGATCAGAGCACTGTTATTAAAAATTCAAAAAAGTCGATTTAGCATAATAGTGGACCTATAAAAAAGGTCAAATTTTATCAAAGGTGAGTCAACTTCTGTTGTCAAAATTCTGATATACAACAATAATTATTTTTTTTTTTTGTCATTTGTTCTCATTATCTTCCATTCACATCATTTTAATGTCTTTTGAGATGAGGGGGTTGAACATTTCTGATTGCAACTGTATATAAAATCTTTAACAAGGCAGTGGTAGAGCTGTAAGTTTAAAACCTCACCTTTGATGTCATATTAGTATTTTTAAAGGTAATCAACTGATCAAGGGTGGCTAATAGCTACACTATTATTGGTGGGGTTTGGGGTTTACATTTGGAGTGCTTGTCACAGAGTGCTGAAGCCCGCATGTCACAGAGCCGGATGGTGCCTTTGCTGCTGCTGTAGACGAAGGTGTTGCACTGATGGGGGTGAAACTCCGCAGCCGTGATGACCTCTGTCAGCTCCTCCATGTTGGCAGGTTTGATGTCAACAATGTCTGAGGGGTGAGGAGTTAAAGGGGAACAAACACCACGCAATACAAGGAATGGGCCCTGGTCAGCCATGCAAGTAAACGTGTACTTTAAACATCAGGCAACCTAAACAACAAACATATGAATGCCACAATGAAAAAAAATCATCCTTTAAAAGCTGCATTGTATAAAAGTTGTAGTAGGGTTGTGCAATTGAATTCCAATTACCATTTCGACAATTTTGCCTCCCAATGATAACAAAAAGTATATACTCAAGAAAACCTTTTTTGTATTATCAATGACGTTCACTCTCACTCCAAAACCTGCGGCAAAGCTCCTTGTGTGATCAACAGTAGCATTTAAAAAAAAAAAAAAGCATGCCATAAGTGGAGGAGAGCAACAGCAGAAGTGCTTTTTAAGGAGGCGAAAGTGGAGTGTGTGTTTTATTTAAATCTGTCCCTGAGCAAGACACTTCACCCACCTTGCCTACGTATGAATGTGTCAGTGTGGCTGTATTTGGTGGAGGTTGGAGGGGCCGTAGGCACAGATTGGCAGCCACGCTTCCATCAGTCTGCCCCAGGGCAACTGTGGCTACAGAAGTAGCTTACTACCACCAAGTGTGTCTGAGGAGTGAATGAATAATGCAATGTAAAGCACCTTGGGTAACGAGAAAGGCGCTATATAAATCTATGGCATTATTATTATTATTATTATTATAATAAATACATGAGTGAAACACTTGAGTGCTGCAGAGGTTTATTTACAAAAGTCCACTATCCGCAGAGTTTAGCCACTAGCGCCACCAGCTGTTATGGATAGTTACTATGTCTCACACATGTGCAGGACCTACAAGCTGCTATGTCATTGATCTAGGTCGCCCAGTGTGTCTGTGGCCACTTTGTGAGCTGACCAGGGGAGATTTGAGGTCACTGCCTCTTCTGGCAGTAGTCAGGGATTGGGTTGGTGTGTGCCAGCCTTTGCAGCTCTGTCAGAACTGCTCTTCTTCATCCAAAACCTTAAACGAGTCACAGGCTGCAAGGTCTTTCTTCGGATAAATGCGTTTTTTTTGTGACCCCGCTCCTCTCTTTTCATCCCTCCCTCTCTCTCAATGCACTGTGCGTCTTTCCTCCTCTCCATTACGCACGGGTTAGAAGAGCAAACTCTAAGCTAAACTTAAACAGAATCAGATTAATCTAACTCCACACTGTATAGTATAGTATAGTTTAGTATTTTAGTCAAAAGACTAAGACTAAAAGGAAATTAAAATTAACACTGATAGCCAGTTCTAAACTCAGCTGAAGTGCATACTGTTGTTGTGTCCTTGGGCAAGACACATCACCCACATTGCCTACTCTAGTCACTGTATGTGGCTGGTTGCAACAGGAAGGGTATCCGGCGTAAAAACCTTGCCAAATAACTGTGCAACTGGTTCGCTGTGGCAACCAAAAATAAGAAAGGAAGAAGCCAAAAGAAAAAACAAATCAAAACAAAACAAAAAAAACAGTGTGTGTAATGATGCATAGAGTTTGTTCATAGAAATATCACGCCGCTGCAGAGCTACCATAGCACCACACCCTAAATTTGATAATGTGGGATACAAGTCGCAGTTTGCAGGTGCATAAAACAACAATGTAATTTTCCAACATGTTTCTCGTGAATCTTTAACAAAAATTTCCTGCCTTGAGTCTGGAATATTTACATATTTTTCTTTTAATTAATGAAACAAAAGTGCTCTTATTGTACTGCTCAATAGGTTTGGCTGGCCATGATAAATACTGGTCAAAGGCTAGCTGCACACTGCCAGATAGAGATGTGGAAGAAGGATACTGAAGCTGCGGTCGGTGATCTCCAGGTGCCACAGGTTGATGCGCAGGTCGTCAGCGGACAAGTAGGTCTCGTTGTCGCTGTTGACCGAGATGGAGTTGATATGGTAGGTGTGAGCGTTGGCAAACACCCTCCGAGGACTAGCCTCCACCATCAGGTCCATGGGAATTAACACTGGTACCTCAAGGACAACAAACACTGTATTAACTTACAGTACCTTGGGAAGTAGTACAACTTAAAGTTGGACAAACAACAATGCCTATGTAAGTTAGTTAGCTAGTTTTAGTTAAAAACTAAGTATAGTATAAGTATAAGCAGAGTTTTGTCTTGTGAAATTGAAGACTTTTTAATGTCGTTGAATGAAATTTAATGCCAGGATTGTCGGCAAAAGAATAATCTGTATGAAATTTACGTGAATTAAAGGTTTTATTTTAAAATTGTGCTGAATAAAAAAAAAAGAAAACTGAATCAGAAATATCAGTGACAAAGGTTCTTCAGTAAGTCTATCGCGAGAATGTTTTCCAATATGAATCGTACGGGCACCATACTACGTATCAGCACAAAAGTACTGTATCGTCCCAGTCCCTGAATATCCCTTAATCATAATGTGCTTGGTGGTAGCTTACAAAGGGGCAAAAGATCTCTTCACCACTTGTACATACTTGTTTTAAGTCAACATAAGCTCCAATACAACATTCGTCTGCACCACATTAAGTAATTTTTGAATTTCTAAAATAGAGGCTGTGTGAAGTGTTTGGACAGATAAAACAAAAGCTAAATGAAATGTTTGGGGTTATAGCACAAATTAACTCATGTGCCTGTTGTGTAATGAAATCTGTTGGAGCACCTACCTGCAGTTTGGTAATCGAATTGGGGTCTTTGTATCGGCCATCCTCCTCTTTCAGGTTATAACCCTCCGGCCGCTTGTCCCGCTCACTGATTTTCCATAGTTTAATAGTCTTATCTACAGAATACCACACACAGGACAGGTTAGGTCAGATTCAGAGGCCAGAGTTCGTGAGGGGGAGCAGTGTGAAGCGTACCATTAGTGGACAATAGGAACTGAGCAGCATTCTTCTGAGGAAGCCAGCGAATTTTGTTGATCTTCTCTTCTATTTCCAAACTCTTCAAGTAGTCAAACTCTGGCTCATGGCTCTGGAAAGTGCTGTAAACATTGTACTCGCTTCGGAACTGAGGCGGGTTTTTATTCTGTACAAAGACACAAAAAGACAAGAAGATGAAGGACTAGTGTTTAGCTTGAGCACCTTATACTAATTTAAACTCAGATTTAATTTATTATATAAAACTGCTGTCATGAGCCAAACCCCTTAAGGCTGGGACCAGCAACACATTAACACAATGCCTAACAGCTGTCATAAAAGGCAGGTCGACTGTTCTGTCACCTAACGTCGCCCTTGGTCGGCACAGACCAACTAGCGAGCTGTGAGACCATTTTGACCTAACAATTATCCATAAGAGCAGGGTGCACTAGTCGTTAAACTCCAATGACAGTGGGCTTCTGTAAATAAAGACTTAAGTTTACTCGGCTTATCCCTTTCTTATTCAGGGTTGCCATTGCGAACCTTACTGTTGCATCCAGCCACATACAGTGACTGGAGTAGGCAATGTGGGTGAAATGTCTTGCCCAGGGACACGACGACGCTTCAGGCAGTTGCTGGGCAAAGGCTTAACCCACAGCGCCACTGTCGCCCCATTCATACGTACTACATTAAAGACATATTAATGAATACAACGGAATGGATTTTGTAGCCGTTTGTCTCAGAGGGAGGCTATTATATCTTTGTCTGTACAAGGACACAAGCTACAGTAAGCTAAAAGCAGCACATTACCGTCACAAAAGCAGGAAACATGATGAATTAGTCCTTTATAGTTAAAGGTTAACTAGGAACTGTAAGACAAAATTATAAATGGAGCACCTGGCCAATCAGAGCGCTCCTTTGAGGCTGACGCATTTTGGGCAAAACTAGATCTGACCGTTTCCCACTATGTCTGAATATTCTTAGATTACTGCTTATCAGACTTGGGTAAAACTCTACCAGTTTTAAAATGAGGTGCATTGTCAATAATTTTTCAAAGTTTAGTGAGGTCAAGCAATGTGCTACTGCATCAGAAGTCTATATAATGACATCAAAGGACAGTGTAAGCATTTATCTAGCCAGGTCATTATCAAGTTAAAATTATCCCCTCCCTTCCCACTGTCCCAGAGCTCAGAGGAGTGATGAACAGGACCACCCCAGGCTCACTGTCTGTGTCTTGTGCCTCTGATGGGACAAGTCTCTAGTCTCACAAAAAGACATGGCCAGTAGTGCGTCTCTGTGGGCTATAGGCGCAGGTCTTGTTGGTACGGAGGTGTCTCTACTTGGGCTGTCGCGGTGAGAAAATTTCCTCTGCGGTAATCATATCTGACTCAACAACGCGGCATGCGGTAGAGCATAAGCTAATAATAACACCTGAAAACAATGATGCGTCCAAATAAAAAGAAAATTATTTGAACTATAGTACTCCAATGTCCTTTTAGCGTGTTAGAAAAACCCAAATGTACCTGGTAACAGGGGATTTGAGGGCAAAAAGAAAACCTAACATAGTTGTGGCGCCACCAGGTGAGTGGATTGTCATTTGAGTCTTTGGGCTCCTCCTCTAAGTAAGCCCAGTGTCTGCTCAAGCTCTCTCCAATTAGGAAGTGGATGGCTTTAATACAACTCAAACAAATACAAAGTTTTAGGTGTTGGAGGCAGCACAGCTTGTGCAGCAGCCTTTTCCTTTCTCACCACTAAACCTCCATTCTCCACTCCCAGCGTCTGAGTGCTTATATGCATGTATAAAATTATAAAAATTATAATAATAATTAATATAATAATATAAATATAATATAATAATTTCTTATTATAAAACTATAAAAACTGCTTTATAGTTTACCATTAAATTATTACAAGGTGCATCTTATTAGTCGCGGTTGCTTGTGCCTTCATGCGGTTGGATTGACAACAGCGCAGTATAATAATAATACTGCAGCCCTAGTTTCCACTACCCAAAGTGATCTTAAGTGTCCCTAAAAAGCGTACAGTACCATCCCACTTTTACCGGGATTTAAAGAAGGCAGCTGCAGCACAATCAAACATCACTGAATTAGAGGTTTTTACAGGTAAAGAATGGGCAGACTCCAGATGAGGTGGAAGAAGCTTGTTAGCAGTGACCCAACACGTTTGTTAGAAGTTATAGAAGTGAAAGGATGCTCCACAAAGTCCTGAAGCTAAGGGCTGAATAATACTGCCCATGGACCTGTGTTCAAAGAAACACATTATTCATTTTAGTTTTTTGTTTTTGTTGGATTTTTTGTCATTTATTCTGATCATTTTTCATTCACATCAATTATGTCTTTTAAAGTGAGGGGGTATTTCTGATTGCAGCTGTATATTTGTAACATAAAAGCTAATAAAAAATATTCACTGGAGACACATTTGCTTTTACTAAATAATACAGAACAGTAGTTTCCCTGTGCAGTGTTACCTCTGTTTCCTGTTGGAAGATGACCACTCGTCCTCCCTTGTCGCCGGTGGCCAGCAGCTCCCCTGTGTGGTTAAACTCCACCGTGGATATGATGTCCGCTGTCAAAATACAACCATATGTTGTCAGAGCCATTCACCACAAATTACTGAAAACAATGAGGCCCCATGGACTTAATCCGAATCGAGTCAGAGTTCATCTGTCTACTGAAGGGTTAGGATGTGGAGCAGACGGACAGCGGTGGATAACCTACTTTCCCCTTTTCTCTCCCTCTTTAGACAACCCAACAGCAGCTGGATTTGTAAAACCAGGCTCTGTGCATTCAAACATGCACCCATTTAACTCTTTGACGTCCAGTGGAGCAGAAGAACAATGGCCCCAACAGTTATCAGAAGTGGCCTTTGAGCCTTGAAGCCTGAGGCCTAAAGAGGGGGTCATCCAAAGAGGCACTCCCAAAGAATGTCTTCTAATCAATATTTTCATTAAATGTTTAACTTAATTATTATGATAAAGTCCTTTTTAAGACAATGATTTCCCATTGAGTCATTATCAGGCATTTTACATTTTTTCCCTCTTCTTCCATCTCTGTGCATTGGATGGATGTATTATTAGAACAAGATCCTGAATGAAATCATGGCCACTGTTGCTTTCAGTGGGAGTTTATTTTGCCATTATGGGCCCACAGAGCAGGAGAACTACAGCCATCGGGCATCTGGTCCCGTGTTTTCAAATTCATCTCTTTATTTTTCTATTTCTTGAACAAATACCCTAAAATATACAACATTTATATTACAAAACCAAATTTAAAGGAAACCATTTATGATTCCAGTTCATTAACCGTGCACTGCACTAGGGCTGTCGCGGTGACCGCATTATCGTCATACCGCGCTGTTATTAATCCAACCGCATTGGGGCACAAGCGACCACAGTAACTGCAGTTTATCATTTTAATGATGCACTAATGGGATGCACAGTTTAATTTTACTGTAAACCATGAAGCATTTAATGTTTACGCACGTATACGCACTCAGAGGCACTGGGAGTGGAGAACAGAGGGTTAATGGTGAGAAAGGAAAAGGCTTCTGCACGCGCTGCTTCATTGATTTTTGGCCAGGTGTACATCAGGGCTAGCTTTTGAGAGGGCTCACAGCGACGCAAAGGGGTCCGCAGGGCTACGCCGTCGATTTTACGCGGAAGTATAAGAATAAGAATATAAGAATTCTCTCACCGTGACATGGAAACACTAAAATTTGGTATGTGCTTAAAAGTCTTTGTGTTTTTTTTAGGCATTATGAAATAGTTTTGACACCTATGCATTAGTATTTCACCTTTTATAACTTAAAAAAATGCATGGAAAAAGTATTCTTTTATGGAACCGTTACTTTGACTTTGCAGAAAACGCTTGGATTAAGTGTCTGTTGCCCTCTGCTGGCAACGTTAACAGACAGATAAGTGAGCTGACTGTTTCGTAGTGATGGCAATTTAAGCACCGAAATGATCAGAATAAGTCTGACGGTCCATGGGCTTTAGAAATCCAGCTCTTGAGAAGGAAAGGGCTCAGCATACAAGATTAATCAAAGATGTGAAACAAAATACTATTTCAGGTATGTTGAGGTGGAAACAGTATTATAATATGGTTAAAAGCTCAAAAAAGTCAATTTAGCAGAATAGGGGACCTTTAAGTTTAACATGGAAGTGTATGTGGCATATAAATTACAACAAACCAAGTCAGGAGAGAAAGGCAGGGCCAGAGCAGCTTAAATACTGAATGTGAAGACTCTGCAGATGCTGAAAACACAAAAAGTGAACAGTGCAGTGTGATAGGCTGCACTTTGTTTATTTATGCAGCTCTTGTTTATTTAGCCATTTATGGAGCTTAAGAGACTTTGTATGCTGTATAAATTATAATAGACCTGATCTCAAGAAGCAGAGGGTTAACACTAAAAAACAATGATGTCTTCACTCATGTCACTGTGAGGCTCATGCACCCTGCTGCTTCTTCACCGTTGTTTTATGCATTTAGCATAAAGAATGTAGCTATGCAGTAATAAAATTAAACAGGTTTTTAGAAAAACATAGATGATTAAAATAAAAAACAAGACTATTTTATTTGCCATATCTACCAGCCCTGTTTAGCACTGACATAAAATGTGGGAAAAGATTTTGAAAAATGTATTCATATTACATGACCCACCCTACTGCATTAGGGGAGAGATTCACTTGTAGTGAATGGCTGGCTAGGCTACAATCGTGCATACTCTAAAAATAAACATGAACTGTCTTTTCAGGCTCTGGTTCTCGGGGCTGTTGATGTTAATGAGGAGTGAAGTAGGACAGTGGGACAGGCATTTCTGAGACACTTCTATGGAAAAGCCCTCAAGTAAGAGTAGTTAGCTAATGTAATGAAACACTGCTTTTCTTACATCAGTAGTTCTTTAGGTCAGAGATTAAATAAAATGTAACCCTTCACAAGGTGTTTGTAAGCTCTGTGTGTCTGTCTGTGTCTGTGTCCTTTGTTTCCTTTATTTTGCCTTACAACCTGAAATTTAAATGGATCATTGAGAAGTTAATATCAGTCACTTTACAGCACATGACAACTATGAAAATGCATAAAAAAATATTGTGAAGCAAATTAGAAATATGACAGAAAAACAGAAAAGTGTGCAAAAGTATTAACCCCCTTTTAAAAAAGGCCCCTAAATGAGACCCAGTGTTACTCACCCTCAGAAGTCACAGAAATAGTTAGATAAGGTTGGCCTGGCTGCAATTCAACTGCCATTATGGCACAACATGTAAAAGGTAAGGAACAACACCAAACCTGCCTAAAGAGGACCATCTAAAACTCACAAACCGGGCAAGGAGTGCATTCATCAGAGAGGCAATAATAAGACCAAAGGTGACCCTGAAAGAGCTGCAGAGTTCCACATCAGAGACTGTTGTATCTGCCCACAGGACCACTCTGAACCATACACTCCACAGAGCTGGGCTGTGTGAGTGTAGAGTGGCCATTGCTTGAAGAAAATAATAACAAAACATGTTTTATGTTTGCCAAAAGGCACGTGGAAGACTCCCCAAACACGAGAAGGTCCTCTGTTCAGATTCAATTAAAATGAGCCATGCTATGTGTAGCACAAACCTAGCACCTGATTGTGCTCTCTCTCTAAAGTGAAGCCTGATGATGGCAGGACAATTTATGAAGAAAAGGACTGTACAATGCATCCATCCTGAAGGAGCTTGAGTTGTTTTTAGATAAAGAATGAGCACAAATCCCAGTGATTTTATGAACCAAGCTCATAAACACTTATCCTTGAAAAGTAGGAGCTGAAAGTCCTTCAGAAGGTGGTTCTACAGGGGACTAATTTGAGGGGGTACATACTTCTGTAGTTTTCTGTTTTTCTGTCATATTTCTAATTTGCTTCACAAGAACACATTTTTTGCATTTTCGTAGTTGTTGTCATGTGATGTAAAGTGACTGACATGAATCTCTCAATGATCCATTCAAATTCCAGGTTGTAAGGCAACAATAAAGGAAAAATGCTAAGGGGGTTACATACTTTTGCCTGCAGCTTGGGAAGAGCATGCACGAGAGGTAAGAGTTTGTGTCATAAAAGTCATGAGAAAAAACCAAAACAACTATTTATTCAGAAGCGGAAGGGCAGAAAACAAGTGTTTCATATGAGATTGCTTTGGAGTTTACTTCACGGGTTTTCCCTCTAAAACAGGGATGTAGTTGGGCACAAAAATATGAGTGCAATACATGTTTAATCGTGTCTGTCATTATATTTGGTAAGTAAATAGCCTAGTAAGTAAAAAGATAACAAGAGGAAGAATGATTAATTCTAAATATTCTAATCAAAATCGTTCATACAAAGTGATATTACTTTAAAATCCGAATATTGTGCACTTCCAGTTTCCCGTTTGGTGCGAGCTGAACTACGATTATAGATCAAAGTAGACTTGCTGCACATCTCCGGCGCAGGGTGGAGCACTGTTGGACCGGTGCCACAGAGCTGCGAAGGCTGTGGAAACGCTCTCATTCAGTGGAATGGCAGCGTATTTACTGCCTGGCGCAGTACAATGGAGTCGCTTGCAGTGGAAATTGGGGGTTAGACGAGAGTCGTGTGGCAACATTATTCCAGCGAGATCAGGTATTAGGGATACATGATAATGCATTTTTTTAACCGATACCGATAACTGATCACTTGAGGCTTCTTGTAACCGATACTGATAATGAACTCAATAATTTTTATATAAGACTTTGTATCAAATTTTTACCTTGCTAAACCTGATTTTGAAAGAAGTACATTTTATTTAACAGTATAGCTCTGACCAGAGCTCATTAACCCTGATCTTACTTATCAAACCTGAAATACATTTAACAAATTTATGAATATAGAGTAAACTTTTATGATCTGACTCAGTATGGGGTATTCAGCCATCTCATAAGCACAGTAACACACACTTACACTTTGACCTGGTAATGTGTCAGAAATCACACATTACTTATCTCTGTGCCCAATGCCTTTTTTGCTAATATTATTTTTGTTTTAAATATATTTTCATACTAATATACATTTAAAGACATTTTCTAACAACTTAGTTGCAGTTCAGTCGTTTTTTTACCCCATGTGATCTTGAATCTAACAGGAGAAAAGAGGCGGGGCTTATGGTAGAACGTCCAATCAGATGAGTTTACCCACAGCATGCTCTCCTCTGTAAACATGAGATGCAGTGTGTGAAGGAGGCGATCAGATCTGTGATTAATAAAAAGTTTACGCAGAAAAGAGACAGTCCTGTCCCACACAAAGCCTGTAAGTAAGAGAGGAAGCCTGAATTGAGCAACAGAAAGGCAGGTATCCAGCCTCACACGATGAGAAAAGTGCTGTCCTCTTGCTCCATACACAGTCTGGGGCTATTGTTCTTTTAATTTGTCGAATATTAACAGACAACATGCCCTTTTAAGACCGGAGATTGGTTACAAGTTAAAACTTTTGATGTGGCAATATACCCCACCCAGCGCTGTCCGTGTGTTCAACTAAAGACGGGCTGCTCTGTATTCTTCACATCTTCGTCATGATGAAGTTTTAGGAGACTTATAATATTTGATGTTAAAAGCTAGTAGCCCCCTTCCCTCTTCATGGAACCGCAACAGAACATGCAGAAACAGTCCGTCTTCAGCAAACACCGTACAGAAAGCCTGCTCTGGGGAACAGCAGTCTGCAGTGGGGGCGGGGCTGGGGGACACTCACAGACTGAGAGCCATCAATGAGAAAACCATGGGGCAAAAATGGCAAAATCAAAAGCAGTTTGGGCTTTTTATTATCGGTCTTATTATCGGTTGAATTTTTATTTATCGGAATTATCTGTATGACGTCATAATTGCCAAATGCCATAATGGCCCAATAATTATCGGATCCGATATTATCGTACATCCCTTTTGGGTATGTAACAGGCAACCCGTCCAGTTTCTTAA
Organism: Bostrychus sinensis; assembly: GCA_020698575.1. Classification (NCBI taxonomy): domain Eukaryota; kingdom Metazoa; phylum Chordata; class Actinopteri; order Gobiiformes; family Eleotridae; genus Bostrychus; species Bostrychus sinensis. The sequence goes on from CM036239.1 coordinate 32,072,701, forward strand.
CTCACTTAAAACTGCATCATCGAAAATGTACCGAACCCTACAAAAAACTGAACTGACCCAAACTGTGATTTATACCCCTACACCACATAGTTTGACATGGTTATCTATCCGTTTTTCTCAAACTTGTGGAAAATAATGACAGTTGGCGCTTGTACTCCGTATGTAACGATTGTCATAGGGTGTTCCTTGTCCCATCAGACCACACTGTGATGATGGGAGCTTCATTCATCTGTCTACATGGCAAATACTCTACAAACTGGAGTGTGTATGTGGCTTGGGATTTGTTTTGGAAAAGCACGACCATCCATTAAAATACTGCACACAGGGCCAGCTTGTTCACACCTTCACAGAGATGGTGTAAAAAACATTTTCACACATGGTCATTTTTAGGTTTTATCTTTATCTATTATACAGGCATTGAAAAATAAGGCAATTTTTGAAACATTCAAAAACGTATAGCTTGAGATGACACAACTTAACAAGTTTGTTTTTCTTGACATCACATGCTGTGCATGCTCCCCACTTGCTAGCATTTCAAATATTGTGCCTCATGTCTAGTTATTGTGGGACAACATTTGATACGGATGCCAGAGTGGTGCATTGACACAGTTTAGTTAAGGTCAGACCAGGCTGTGAGCACTTTATTTAAATACTTTTCACACCAAGTAGCACATATTTGGCTTTACAAGTGCCATATTTAATCGACTTAAATGAGCCTAAATATTGACTTAACAAGAACTAACTCAGGTCTAAACCAAAACTAAAGGAGGCCTAATCCAGGGCTAAAACAGGACTAAACCAGGACAAATTCAGGAGTGATCCCAGTCTAAATCAGGTCTAAACCAGGACCAAAACCAGAATAAAACTGGCTTCAAATTAAACTAAGAATTTGAACTGCAAAAGACTCCTGAGAGACCACAATGAATGGAGAAGACTTCCAAGTGAATTTATTTTGAAAATTAACAAATTAAATAAGCTAACTTCTACTTGTCACCATTACACAATTAAAAAGTCTAAATTCCAGACAAGACCAAGTGTACGGTTGAATCTGGTCTAAACCAGTACTTTTTGTTTTTAATTTAAGCCTCTGTGATGCCTTCATTCAGCGTTTAGCAGGTGGCAGCGTAGTGTTTATGTATGCAGATTAGCCATATGCTTGATCGCTTCAAGTGTCTTTTAACAAGACTGGGTATAAATTATAATAGATCTGCCCTTTAGAAGCAGAGAGGGCTGACACCAAAAGTCACTGATGTCTTCACTGATGTCTGTGAGAGTAATACACTGCTGCTGCTTTGCTGTGGTTTTATGCAAACATTTAGCATAAAAAATTGACAGGCTAAGTATTATTCTCATTAAAATTCACCAAAATTTAAAGACAGACAGCAAAAGAAAAAAAAAAGGATTAAAACTGTCAATAAAATGTAAAAAAAACAAAACTGAAAATTGAAAAAAAAAAAAAAAAAAAAAAAAACTATTTTATTTTTTAACCATATTACCCAGTCCTAGTTCTGTTTGACCATTTTTTTTTTTTTTTTTACTAGTAAAGAGTGATACAAACAGTCCTTTGAGATACTGATATTGTTATTATTTTAAGTGTACGATACATGGTACAGACTTAATACTCATTATGTCTTAATACCTTCAGCATTGTCATCATCAATGGCTCCTTTCACCTGAGAGAAGCACCACTGCATGTCACCTCCAGGTCCTGTTAACACAAAAACACATACAGTTTAAAAAGCCTACATCACGCACCTTAAAATCACAGATAGAATCAGCTCAACTTTTTTTTTTTTTTGTTTCCTCAAATTAATTGACTCAGACGTCATCTGTCATGGATGGAGAGCTACAGCCTTATGGTAGTCTGAAAAGGCCCTTTCACATTGGATGTGACAGGTGAAGTGCTCGCTGCCAAGATGAGCGCACCGTGAAATAGGGCCAGTGGAGTGGGAGCAGGGACACGCACTTCGTGGGTATGGTAGCCAAACGGACTGGGAAGTTTTGTTACCAAGTAGCAGCAGAAGCTAAGTTTTCTAAACACAATTTAGCCTTTTTTTTTTTTTTTTACAATATCAGCTAAAGTATTGTCCAGGATCACATCAATCAATCAATATTCTCATGAGAAGAATAAGAGTACTTGGACAACTTTATAATGTGACAATAGAAAACCTCTCATTTTCGCTTGTCTGAACGGACCTCATTAGGCTCTGTGATTGGACATGCTGAACTAACATCACAACACACTGCGCCCATGTTAAGCTTTTTTGCTATGCTTTGCCCGCCCACTGTGTTCAGTGTGAAAGGGACGGTGCATCTTTCTCTGTCTTTGTTTTTCTTTTCTCTGCTGTTTTGTAGTGTAAATAGTTGGAGCCACTGCTTTTCCAGTGTACAAAGACATGCACAAGCTTGGACTCAACCAATGACACTGTCCCCGATCTGAATGGGACCACCTCCCTTTGTTCTGTGTGTGATTGGTCAAAAAAATCAGCATGAAATGTTTCACATTTATTTTAAAAATATGATTTACAGTTAATGAAGGCCAAAATACTGTATCATATCATCTAATAAAACCATTTCTGTACATAACACCACTAGACAAAAAAGGGATATATTATTCGCCATATTTATGCATGCAAAACATTCTATTCCATAACATTATTACAGTTTGGGAGGTCTTTTAATGGATTTATAGGCCATGTTGACATTGTAACGGCTCCAGACCAATGCAGCTTAACTGGTAGCCAACTACACTGATCTGACAACCTGTGCCTCGCTGACATAACTACATTCACTTAAACTAACATGCAACTTAAGATTTCAGGAGAGAGTCCAGGTGATGGTCCATGTGTGTGTAAAGGGCTTTAGAGTGATGTTGCTTAAAAAAAAAACAATGCTAGACCTGGATCTTGTAATGGAGTCCAAAATCCTTTAAAACATTCCCAGTGTTCTGGATCCATACCAAAACCCCATCATGCACTGACCACTCCTGAAACTTTCATTATGCAAAAAGCAGCGACAAGGCAACTCAAATACTTCTGCTACTATTACTACTTTAAATTATTCTGCAATTATTAATAAAGCTCTACTGCTCTACCACATCTCAGATAGTTATCAAAATGCAGCATCATCCCACCTTTAAAGACAGAGACAAGAGGAAGCATGCAGCCCTGTTTATGAATATGACATAACAGGTCCTTCATAACCACAGCTCATTGCACAACTCAAGTACTGAAATCTCCCACATATTCTAAGAGATCATTTCTAATATTCTGCAGGGACTCTGGTCGATAAAATGTCCAGTGCACAGATGCAAAGCTGCAGAGACATCAAGGACAATTGTGAGTCACCGAGCACCGTTTTATGAATCACATTTATGAACGAGAAGCGGCCAGGGCTGTCATCAACTGGGAACCCACAGCACACAGCTTTCTCACAGCTCATCTACATTCATAGCAAAAACACTACAGCTTGTGAATGAATAATAATTACCAACAGTATAAGATTTAACTACTGCACTGAAAGCATGGGCTGTAGTTTCAAAACAGAGAACAAATTTACCCGCCGAAATAGTCTATAAGCATTCACAAAATAGAAAAGTGTTGCTGCTTGATAAAAATAGATGCTTGGGGTTGGATAATCGTGCTATTTGTGGTATTCGTACACTGACATGCATTAGCTAAAAAGATGGAAAGTAAAGAGCTACGTTGTGCTAAACAAAACCGTCCACACTTACACTCATTTTGGGCGTTCATTTCATTTCAATTCAACTTTATTAATACACTTCAAACTGTCTACAGACGAATTTAAGAAGTTATTTCACAGCTAGTTATGCCTGTAGAGGGCTTGGCATGCTCGCAATACGAAAGGCAATGACAAAACTTAAGCTAACGTTAGCTGGCCGCTTGTCAAGCCAGTCATGGCATGTTGAAGAAATGTCTGCAGTGGATTGTGTTGGTGTTAAGGGAAATGTAGCGTGAAAGATAAGGCTGAATGAATGAATGAAAGCACTTGTAGTGCGAATGCACACGTGAGACAAACGGTGGTTGTAATTCCATTAAGCTGAAGTCGAAAAAAGCTATATTTAGCTTGGAGAAGTTAGCCCGGGCCGGTGATAATGGTAAACAGCAGTCGTTTGCCATTAACTGCTAGCATTAGCATTAGCTGGTGTAGTGGCGGATTAAACACCCAGTACAGAATGTGTTCGAGATCACAGAAACTACATTTTTACTCTTGTTGTGGGGCAATTTAAACTATGCCACACCAAAACATGCGTATTAACTTATTAACTTACCACCAGAATAGTTAAAGCAAATTATGAATATTAGTTTACCACTACTACGGACATTGCTTGGATACACCATTGGTTTCTGAAAGTATCCATTATCCCCATCCCACCTAACGTTACTGGTCTTGTATTTTTAATAAGTTTAGTAGTGTTCACAAACGAACGAACATTAACAATATTTAACTGCATCATTACTTGTTTATTTCAACCAAAAATGTCCATCAACTTCTGCTCCCAGTCTCTAACGCTACCTCGTATAAGCGATCTAAACTGTCATACGTTAATTCGTTCCTAATTCTTGTTTGTAAAATGCGCGTAAAAAAACAAATAAATACACGCAGTGGTTCGTAGATTTACTATGGAATACATACATATAGGCGTAAAAGGCAAATGATAGACAAAAATTACTGGCATGTAGCAGCGAATGTGATTGGGTGCTTAGGACGGCACAACACCCATGCACAGGCCAATGGGCGATGACACTCGGCTAACGTTAGCATAGGGCTAACTTTAGTTGGCTAGCTAACATTAGCTCTAGTTGCGGCCGCACAGTTTAAACGCAGAGCCTTGTACTACAAAAGCGGGATCTTTTGTTTATATGAAAAAAACGAAGTGTGAGATGTTATCATTGATTTACCTGCCATGACGAGACAGACAGTGGGGCTTGCCTCAGTCAGTCACGATCCGGTTCCCCACTCCCACGCGTTGGTTCGTGGGATCTCAACTTTTCCTCCCTTCCTGCCTCCCTGCCTTCCGCCTATTCTCCAATATCACCGCCAAAAAAAAAAAAAAAAAAAAGAAAAAAAAAAACCCTGGACACGGTGTTGGAAAATGCACCGCCGGCGCCTGGTAATCTTCCCCAGCTGTTGTTGCGTTTATCCCCCGCTGCTGTCCCTCGGTCTGTGGGTCTGTGTGCAGTTGTTGCCGCCACCGGCGACTTGGGCAGTTCGCATCCCACAAGCCACTTCTTCTGCTCCCCGCCCTCGGGCTCATGTGCGCGCACCTGAAGCAAAAAAAGGTTTTGTTGTTTTTTTTTGTTGTTGTTTTTTGTTGTTGTTTTTTTATGAGCGCGCGCACAGGTGGGAAGATGCACGGGAATGCACGTGCACAAGGAGAGAAGACAGGGATGAAAATAGCATCAGACTCCACACTGTCTAGTATTCTGAGCCTCTGAGGATGGAGGGGATGGTACTAGAGAGAGAGAGAGAGATTTCCAAAAACAGAACTTTACTGTATATTACGGAAGCGCATAGTAGTCACCAAAAAAAAAAAAAAAAAAAAAAAAAAAAAAAAAAAAAAACTATTTCGTAATTTCGTAATTACGAGAAAATAAGTCGTAATTACGAGCTAGTTTTTTTTTTTTTTTTTTTTTTGGTGACTACTATGCGCTTCTAAAGTAGGCTACTCGTAAGCTAGTTGCTAAGTGGATAGCCATTTAATGTCCAAGCTTCATTGTTATAAAGCCCAAATAAAAATGTATCAAAATAATTGATTAATTGACAGGAATAATTACCGCAAATAGCCTACTGAGGCCCCTGGAGGGTCGGGCAAAACTCTCTGGCCACTTAAGCTGTGATGACTTACTTACTTAGGTTACTTAGGTGCTTTCTGGTCGCAGGCCCTGTGGCCTCTATGACCAGATCTTGAGCTGAACTTTACTTCATAATGTTTGTGATTTGCGACATACTGGGTTCGGGGTAACTAAAGGAGTTATCTTCCCAGTTAAAGTAGCATGGGTGGTGTTTCCAGAGTTGATCAAGTCGTGATTTGAAGCTGTTCAGACTTAGAGCAGTTACAACAGAGGCTGGCAGGGCATTCCATGTATTTACTGTCCTATTGCTAAAAAACCTTTGTCTCATACTGGTTACTGTGACGGGCGCCATTCAATGTCCTAAAGGGTACGTTGATCTTTATCTCGTAATTACGCAATAGTTTCTCAAAATTACGAGAAAACTATCTCGTAAATACGAGAAAAACTATCTCGTAATTACGACTTATTTTCTCGTAATTACGAGGTAGTTTCTCGTAATTACGAGATAGGTTTTTTTTTTTTTGTGACTACTATGCCTAATATAAATAAAAAATAAATAAATAAATAAAAAACTCATTAATCTCTGTGCTGCACAGAGATAGTCAAGAAAACTCTTGCTCTAGTAGCCAGTGGGAATGGTTTAAAGCACAGTGAACAGAAAAAATAATTTGTATTGCCTAGTTCTAAATAAAATACAAATTGCAAATGCAATACAAATGCATTTAATTTAAAGGTACTATGAGCATTATTTTTTTAATACTTAAAAAAAAGACCCACATGTCCCCAGATTTGATGTAAACATGTTCAAATCATTACTGATAACAATGGTAACAATGGCCTGTTATGATGAGCCATGAGTCAACTAAGCCTTAACACATTTACAGAAGCACATTTTACTTTACATTAAATATGATGAATTAAACTCGTGTCTTTATATTAGAGAGAGTTCTGTTATGATGCAACTTGACGTTGCTGACTGTATTTTATATAAACCTGGATATAAGACAGCCAATCAGAAACATTTGTGAATCCCAGTCTGTGATTGGCTGTCCTGCTTGCTACAATCGTAGTTTGCCCTGTGCCACCTCGAACAAGCCAGAGCCAGAGTTGCGAGCAGAAATGAGTTGTCGTGCGAGCAAAGATGTTGAGGAGCAGGCATCCACTTACTCCTGCACCTAGGTAGACTTTGAGCGAGCATGTGGCAGAGTTGAGCACGTACGGAACAAAGGTTTGTGTGCTCAAATTATTATGCTCTTTTCAAATGATAAAGTGTGTGCTTGCGACTGTCACACTGTGTGCGCTCGAAACTCACTCTGTGTGCGCACGAAGGTGGCACAAATATCACACCATAAAGATGAGCTGCAGTGCAGATTAAGTGCAGGGTACAAGCAGGCAGCGCAACAGATGTACAACTTAATCACTACTACAATCACAGATTTCTTTTAACCATTCTTTAACCATGAAGTTCACAAGAGATTTATTTTATTTGACCTTTCTTTAACCATTTAACAATTTACGGGGGAGTCCAGCCCCATGGGGGGTACATGTTTCTTTTTATTTATTTATTTATTTATTTATTTATTTATTTATTTATTTATTTATTTATTTTGTGGTAGGGGAAACAAGAGCATCCTGTGGAAACCTATGCAGACACAAGGATGGAGCAACTGGTGACTTAAAAACTTATTTTTCATTTCAAACTAAACTAGACAAAAGGATGGGAGACCCAATCTTCAGGGTGCATGGTGGCAGAGTGGTTAGTGTTCTCGCCAGCAAGGAGATAGATCATGGTTTCGATCCCCAGGCCAACCAACACACCATCACACGAACTCTCTAAGTGGAGATGCATGTCCTCCCAGTGTTACCATGGCATCTCTCCAGGTACTCTCAAGGTACTCTGGCTTCCTTCAGCTTTTCTGTTTTTTAACATGTTTAGCTGTTATTACTAATATTGCTTTGTTTTTGCAAAGGCCCGAGTCATTACTTAACCTGACCAGGTGTTAACACTACTTAACTTAAGTAGTGAGTGCACTAATGGCTCTCTGCAGAGTAAAATCCTCAGTTTTTACAGGAGATGGGAGGGGTTTGGGCTGTGACATCAGCACAAGTTCTGGAAAGCTGTGTCAGTGTCAGCAGCAGAAACACAAAATGAATGAGGTTTTGGTGGATTACAGTTTCAAAACTTGCGGCAAGTGCATAAAACTGTAAAACTGTACACTTAACATGTGTGTTAAAGAGTAATTTTGAACATGTGACAGGGAAGTTACTGCAATAGTGAGTCCTAAATTAATCCTGGACTGTTTACAACAAACTAATTATTTTGAGAGATATTTTCATGGTTTGGCATGTCTGTTAGAACTGTGGAAACATCAAAAATAGTCATGTTTTCATTAGAAAATTCCAGTTGCAATCCCATGCCTTCATTAGCGCTGCGTAGCTGTGTTTAGCATGTAGGATTAGCACTAGTCTGACGGCTAACATTGGCCTAAACAGGTTACAGTGTGGTTTTAGGGATTCAACATGGATAATGGGACTACTTGGTCTTTTAGCACAGAAACTGTTCTTTAGCACCATGCCCTTATTTTAATATTAGCAGAGTTAGCTTGTTTATTCGTGCCACATGTTCTTTATAATACAGCTTTCCTCCATTTTTGTGGAGGTCAAACAGCTCAGCTTAGCTGGTGTGCAGATTTTTTTTTTCTCTCTTTAAAATAGATGGACATTTTTTGAATTTTTAAACTATTGTGATTGTCACCTTAGCTGTAACAGTATCAGTTCTACAGCTCTTAGAGCAGTGCTGCCACCAGTTTTAACCTATTTGTGTTAGTGTTTTTGTGCTGAGTAATAAAACCATAAGCTTTAAGTTTTAAACTTAAAGCTTTTTTTTACAGGTCATCATGGCCTGCAGGCAGTGGATCTGTGTAAGCTGGATTGCAAGTTCACAAGTGAAAAGTCCAAGAAAACACCATTGACTAAAGTTGTCAAGCAAAAGATGGAGCTGACCCAGAGGAGGACAGAGGCTGTGGAGTCTGAAGCTGCTGTATGCCTTGTTATGGATACTGGCCTGCACTCTTTATTTGTAATCAGGTATGCCAAAATTTGAATTTTCTATATATTTTAAAGTGGGTGTCCCGTCAAGAGACTCTTACACAATTTTAAAATGTATTTTTGCTAATGATCACTCTCCTCATCTCTGACATTTAAGATCAAAGAGGGACAACATAGGACAACGTTTGGTTCAACTTATATAAGAAATGAAGATAAGACTGAGCCTACAGGACTTCCACAGAGTTTTTCCAAGACTAATTCTGTAAGTATGTAATGTAATCATTTTGCATTGTCTACACTAAGTGGGCTGGGTCTCAGTAGTTACATTTTTATTTCCAAAAATCTGTATGACGTGTGCTCATGAGTTTTTACAGTACATGTGTCTGAATAACATTGGCAGTCAAATTCTGTAGTGATGTTCAACTGTATCTGTTTATATTTTAGTGTGAAAATAGTTACTAAACATTAAAGAATATTAAAGTTTATTTTGTTCTCATCTTAGGACACCGATGACTCTTTCAGCAGCTGGACTTTGGGATCTTGCTTGTTTACCCTGATGGTGCCAGGACTTCAGCCTTGTCCCATCTCCACACAGCGGTGCTGAAAATTGTGAGTGAGGGCAAAGTTGTCAACAGCTACAAGACTTGCCAAAAGCCATGTGCCTGCTGTTAGGTCTGACAGGTGCATTCAAACTAAACTTACTTTTGCGCTTTTTTTGCAATAAATCTGCATTAATGAAAAAAAAATCTGTCTTTTTTTAAATAATGCAGTCCACAGAAAACACTGTATAAGATGCAATGATAATACTCACAATATCTATTGATAAAACCAAAATAACTTAGTTCTGAATACCAATAATCATTAGTAAAGATTATGTTGACTACTAATTAACGTTAGTAATCATAACTAATGCACTTAAGTAATCAAACCACACATACTGAAGTCCCTGTGTTGACACAGCTTGGATTACTTAGTTTTAGTTTGTGTAAAAACTAAACCTCACGAGACAACGGGTTTCCTTGCGCAGTTCTAGTAATGATTACTAATTTGGGTTTACAGTGCACCGTCCAAAGACATGCATGTTGCAGGTGAATTGGTGACTCTAAATTGCCCCTAGTGAATGTGAGAGTGACTGGTTGTCTGTCTGTGTTTGTCTCTGTGTCAGCCCTGTGATACGGTGTACCCTGCCTAAGGCCCAAAGTTACTGGGAGAGGCTCCAATCACTTACGACCCCTATCGGGAATATGCTAAAAAAAATTAAGACCCCAACCTCAACCTAATTTGTAGATCTCGCTCTCTTTTCTAATTTAACCTTTATTTATTCAAAATAAATGTTGGTTTATTGAGGTTAAACCTTGTTTTATATTATGGCTGGATTTTAAAGAAAATTTCCAGAAAGCTAAGTCATTTATTTATTACCTCAAGCACAATAACTGTAACTACAGTTGCAATCAAAACTGTTCAACTCCCTCACATCAACAGACAGGCCCATGGGCAGTATTAGTCAGTCCTTAGCTTCAGTACTTTGTGGAGCATCCTTCTACTTTGGGGTCACTGCTAACAAGCTTCTTACACCTATCGACTGAAATCTTTGCTCATTCTTCATCTGCAAAAGCCTCTAGCTCAGTGATGTTTGATGTCTGTGCTGCAACTGCTATTGCATCAAAGTTTTTCAATAGGATTTAAATCTGGAGACTGAGAAGGCCACTCCAGGACGTCCCAGGACCTTTCTGTCTTCTTGAAAAATCTTTATTGGATAAATCCTCAAAATCTTTGGTGAGTTGAATATTTCTGACATCTTGTAATCTTGTAAAGTCTCCTTGTGTGAGGATATCTTAAGAAATGTGTTTGAGTGACGTGAGAAGTTAAAGGTCACTGGACTTCCTGTCGAGCTGGAGGCTGCTTGGGTTCACCAAGAACCTCTGGACAGTTTCCATTAACAACTGTAGAGCTCTTTAATGTGCAAAACAGTAATATTTTAGGTGCTTACAGTCAGTGAGACTAAGACACTTAAAATTTCACTACAAAGATTATTAATTATTAGTATGTAAAGTGGTCAGAGGTTGTTACGGCATGATAACTGAATAGGAATATGTGAAAGTCAGTGCATTGGGACAACAGTGTTATTAGAGGCAGTGTGTTGAGATGATGTAGGCATTGGGAGGACAACAAACCTAAAAAGAGATGACTGTAAGTTAGCACCGGATTTCATGAGGACTCAGCTATTTCCCTCTGTTATTTCCATTCAGTGACCTTGCTTGTTTTTGCTATATTTTTCCACTAGAGGGCCGCATAACAATAAAAGCACTTAAAATTAAATGCAACACTTTTATTTTTGCTCCCATTTTTCATCAGCTGAACTCAAAGATCTAAGACTTTTTCTATGTACACAAAAGGCCTATTTCTCTCAAATATTGTTCACAAATATGTCAAAATCTTTGTTAGAGAGCACTTCTCCTTTGCTGAGATAATCCATCCACATCACAGGTGTGGTATATCAAGATGCTGATCAGCCAGCATGAATATTGCACAGGTGTGACCTAAGTTGGCCACAATAAAAGGCCACTCTAAAATGTGCAGTTTTACTGTATACTGGAGGGTGTCCGGTGGTGTCAGAAAACCAGTCAGTATCTTGTGTGAATACCATTTGCTTCACGCAGTGCAACATATCTCCTTGGTATAGACACAATAGGCCCTACCCCAATCTTGGGGTTTGGGCCTTGTAAGAACAATATTCCTTTCAATAATAATATAGCCACTTTTATGGCTACAACAATGTACATGTATATATTTTTGGAAAGTGCACACGCAGGCTCAGGCCTAATTAAAATCAGTTTAACCCTGTAATCAAAATGGTGTCCTGCAGTGTGACATGAAGCATCAGGTTTTTAAACAGGCAGTTGCAACAAAACCTACAGGACCCATCTGTCATTTATAGACCAGACAGGCCTCTGGAGTTAAGGCTGTGAGCTAAAAGCCAAAGGGAGATGTTATTCTATTACTAATTTTAGTAAAATCCTAATTTTCTCAAAAACTGTTAACATGTGTCTGTTTGGTATTCTGCTGTGTGACAGCTGTATTTTTCACTAAATAAAATTCTGAATGTTAAAAATCATATCCATGATGGGACAGGGATATATGTATTAAGTTAGCACAACAGACATGTTAAATATTTTAAGACAACAATTCAAATGGCCAAATTGTAGGGAATGCCTTGCGGTAGAAAAAGTCACGCCACAGGACTTTGTTAAAACATGTAGAAATAACAGTTACTCCAAAAATGATAAATTGCTTACAAAAAGCTTTCTTTACACTTTTTATAAAACTGATTTACATTTGAAATTATAAAATATTAATATTTTTTGCTTTCAGCCTCAAAGTTGTGTGACACTGCAGGACAAAAAATAAAAAGGAGTTACTCCACCAAACATAAACCACGCCTACTCAGTACTTGAGTAGTTTTTTTCTCTAAGTAACAATACATTTACTTGAGAACAATTTTTGGCTACTCTGCCCAAGAATTTTGTTTGAGGTTTTTAAGAATATTCCATGTTTGTTTTTATCTATTGTCTGTCACAGTTGTTAGCACTCACTCATGTGTGAGGTCAGTTGTCAGGTAAGATCAGTTTTACAGTATGTACTTTATTGTCAATGTAAGGAAATTTTTTCCCCTGCATTTGACCCATCCTTCAATGCCACTGGCGCACCCTGTCAGGAGCAGTGGGCAACCACAGTGCAGCAACCAGGGACCCTTCTCCAGATCTTGAGCCAGGATCCTGGTCAGGAGTACCTAGCTGGAGGATTAGCCTATTGTGGAAGTTTTCGGGTGATGGGAGAAACTGATAACTGATGCACCCGGAGGAAACCCACCCAGACACGAGGAGAACATGCAACCTCCACACAGAAAGGCTTGACACGGTTTAGGAATTTAATCTTCTTGCTGTGAGGCGAGACTGCTAGCCACAATATTATTATTATTATTATTATTATTATTATTATTATTATTATTATTATTATTATTATTATTATTATTATTATATTCCAGCCTTTTCCTACCTTTATCCCAACTTTTTGAGATGTGTTGCTGTTGTTAAATTCAGAATGAGCTATTGTGGGTTGGTATGTGGGCAAACCTCACATTTGGAAGGTCCTGGGTTGAGTACAGAGTAGTGGTAATAGGCCACTGTAAAGCAGTAGTAACCTAAATAGCAGCAGCAGTAGTATCATTAGGTTTTGCCCTGCAGTTGCGAAAAATACTTTACTTTTACTTTAGGCCAATGTTAACTTTATATTTAATTGCCAACTTTTTATTTTGAGTCAAGAAATAATTGTTTTAGCTACTTTTACCCTACCTCTAATTGACTAATATTATTTTAACAAACTGATTTGAGTAGATTTGAAAATACTGCAAATGTATGGCCTACAGTAACAGCTGACACAGACAGCAGTGCACCACTAGAGTGCATCAGACCCCAGTGCGCCCTCCTCCAGCCTCCGCAGACCCCGCATATAGCCGCCGCTGCATGACGCCTGCATAGCGGCTCTGTGGAGGGGCTGTGTCCCGGCAGGAGGAGTGTCGTAACGGGGAGTGTCCGACTAGGGCTTCAGGGCTTTAATAAACTGCGGCTCTTCTTCTTTCCGCTCGACGCCTGTCTCTGCTCCGGCTGCAGCTCCGAGTCTCCACCGCGAACCAACCACCGCCGCTCAGTCCGACCCTGCAGAAAACCCAGACCAGATCTGCTTTTATCCAGGTAAGACTACATTAGCGCGTTGTCTCTGTTAGCTTAGCACGGATTGAAATGTGACGCGTGGCTGTGACAATGTGTTATTAACTTGGTAAGCGTTTGTGGAGTCGTGGAGCGCATAGCAATGATGCATTAGTAAAGCAACCATCTTTTCTGACCCGATATAACAAAATATTTTGAAGTGCAAAAACAGCTGCCTTATTTGGACAGACTAGGAAGACGCAACGCTCCAGGAATCCACTTAAACTCGCGGCAGAAATCCGAGTCCTCTATAGATTTTAATTGATTGTCTCTCACTGACTGACACACAAAGCCCAGAATAAGTCAGTTTGCATTGTGGGCAAAAACGGATTAAGTCTGTATTTCCAATAGCCTATTAAGTTCAAAACAGAGACAGAGATAAGAAGGGAATGAGCAGCAACAAGTTAAAGTTTGTTCATTAAATCATTATGAGTTTCTATGAGTGGGTCACAGTAAGTTCTTGGAGCTCATAAAGTGCATATCTCTTTCCAGTGATGTTTAGTGTTGGAGTCATGGGCCTAAGTTGTAGGTGGGACAGGAGGGACTCTGCCACCTCTCTCTGAGTCATTCTTTATTCCTTTAAATAACCTGCATATTGCACAGTGGGCTGTTTGTGCAAACTGGATGATTTCAGCTTGTGGGTGAGGGGTTCAAAAATGTGTCACAGGCAGAGCCATCACAATAGGGTAGGCAAGGAAGGCAATTGCCTAGGGCCAGGGCTGAATGGGGGCCCCCCAAGGACAGTCATGTACCTGTACTACAGTGAACAAGCTGTTTCAGTAACGAAAAACAAACCACTGAACTGACACTGCCTCACATTTCACCTGAAAGGGCCCTATCCGAAGAGAAGTCAAACTATGAATTGTAGCGAGCCTAAAATATTATTTACCCTCAAAAACATACCAGAAAACAGGAAATCACATATGTTTTGCTTAGATTTACCTGGGGGAGGACTCCCGTACCCCTCAGCCTTATATTGTCCCACATTCACAGTCTGTTATGCTTACAAGGTCACAATTCAGGATACAAGGCAGAGAGCAGGAGACTGTATATTAAGGCTTAGTAAAATTTTATCAAATACCCCTACTACCATGTTTTTGGTTTGAGGTGGGATTTACAAAAAAAGATTGTAGCAATCCACCAGCCTTGTGTTTATACCTACTGAGCTACTGCTGCCCTGGCCATTTTACAGATTTCACCATAATGAGATGTTTTATCAAATTAATTAAGTAGTCAACAAAATAATTACAGAAAATAGAACTGAATGTACAAATTAGTTTTGAATGTTTTTGTTAAATAAAATAAAACATAATGGTCAGATTTATGCAGCGCTTTTTTTTTCCTCCATAGGCACTCAAAGCGCTTTACATCAAAGAACCATTCATACATTCATATACCAGTGTATACAGACACTGGAGGGCTGTATAGTGTGCAACCTTCTGGTTAGTGGACAAACAGCTCTACCAACTGAGCCACAGCCGCCCTGCTGTTGTATTTCACAGTAAAATCTAATGCTTCTTCTTTTACCTTTGCCACTGAGGTCAAAAGTATTTTTTTACTAATTTGAGACATTTGCCTGGGTTAAAGTATCAAACTATTTTTTTTACCTGTGTTCATCTGGGTTGTATAGAGTGGTAATATGATATAGAAAAAGTGTGCAGCTTTGTGAATATTTTAATTTTAGTGTCTGTATTTTTTGTGGAGGCATCTGTTGTTGCCACAGTGACACAGACCCAAACAGTGGGTTCTGGCATCCTCCGAGCAGAGTTAGTCACAACTTCCTGGTCTCAGCTGATGAAAGCCACAGTCCTTTATGGCAAGTGTTAGACAGTGTTTTTTTTTTTTTTTTTTAAGCGGTGTTGGCAGGAGGAAACAGCCAATTAGAAAGAGCTGCGTCTGGACCACATAGTGATTATTATGGGATGTAGGAGTTGCTGAGTAAACATCACCTCAGTAACAGATGTAGCCTGATAAGCCTCTCAACAGGACACAGTCTGGACGTTAGTGTTATTAGCAGAAGAACAGGGTAGCCCCAAAGTCTTTAAAGTATTAAAAAGGTGTTAATTGTAATGGTGTTAAAATCAAGGCCTTAAGTATTATTAAATATTAAATCCCATGGGCAGGTAATGCATTTTGCTCCTCTGGGGCTTAAATTGTCAGGTCTAGTAAGAAATAGATTAGTGAATGTATGCTAGCAAACTTTATTTATGTGTAATTAGAAATAACACCCATATTTAGGTCCAACAAGAAGCTTGTACTTGCAATATTTGGTAACTAAAATACATACAGAAGTATGAATTTTTGGGGAATTTTGACTTTATCAGTGATATTAATGACAAGGATCCCGCGGGGCATTAAAAAGTATTAAAACTCATTAAATTGATTTAGCTAAAATGAAGGCCTTAAATGGCATTCAAAAGCATAAAATTTGATTCCAACAGGCATTAAGATTAAACATAGTTATGAAGTAAAATCGCTGACAGTATTAGTTTTATTTGTGAATATAAAAATGTATTTATAAATAATTATTTACATTTTGGTAGCCTACTCTAGTGCGACTGGTGGAACGATTTTGCTTCCAGTGGGACTAAATTACCCAAACATCGAATGTTTGACTTTCAATATTATTGCTGCTTTAAATAGATTTAGACCATTTATGCTGCCGCGATTTTATGTTTATTCCATTAAAAATAGCATTAAAAAGCATTCAATTAGACTTGCTGATACCTACATGAACCCTGAATGATTCAGTTTTAAGATTTTTTAATGCACTTATTTGATTTGTATTAATAAATAAATAAATAAAACCCTGGAGTTTCTGAGAATTTCTTTGGTGTAACATACAGATAATTGTTCTTTTGCCGTCAATTCTGGCATTTCATTTCATTTCATTTCAAGTAGCATTAAAAAGTCTTTAAAAGGTCTTAAATTTCACTAGATAGAACCGCAGTGGCAGCAGGGCGTGGTGCTACAGACCAACAGCTTCTGAACACAGCCTGCTTGGTAGTATCATCTCTGAACTTGGTTTGATTATTACCTTCACCAAGGAGGGTTAGTTTTTGCTGGCATTGGTTAGTTTGTAAGTTTGTTAGCAGCTTAACTCCAAAGATACTGGTTGGATTTTGATGAAATGTTCGGGGATTTATGAAAATGAGTGTTCTGACAAAACAGTATCAATCTAACAGGTGTGAATGAAGCAAAATACAACTCCAGGTATGTTTTTGATGAGAGAACAACATTAGAACATGGTAGAAAGCTTAGAAAAGTTGATTTTGCATAATATAGCCCCTTTAAATAATTACTTCACTGTTATTATTTTGAGCTTAACCCACTAACTAGTTTAGTTCATTTGTCTGTTGTTGTATTTGTAGACTGGGAGTGAATGTCTGGAGAACATGTGCATGGGTTACTCATTGACTGCAGGGATTTCCCATTTATGGAAAAATTAAAACTGCATTACTCATAAGCAACACACAAGCTCTGGGTCAAATATTTGGTTTAGGAGCAGAGTCTGCAGCAAAGCCATATTCAAGAATGAGCTGGGGAATTGGAAAAAAATATACTTTTGGGCTTTCATGGCTTTAGAGAGAGGACAATAGAGACTTGAAAGGAAATCATGGGGCAGAGTAAAGGGAGACGCTTGAACCCACAATGCTGAGGCGAGCTGTGGTTGCTCTGTATATGCGCCACATGCTCTACTAACTAAGCTATGTCAAGGTTATGATTGTAGGTTAAGGTATACTTTATTGTCCCTGTAGGGAAATTTGTTCTCTGCATTTGACACATCCTTCAGTGCCGAAGGGGCAACTTGTCAGGAGAAGTGTCACAGTTTGGCCTCTTCTTTGTGCTAGGCTAGGTGTTCTCACTCCACAAAAACTCTAAATTTTTATCTGGCTTTTGGCTGTCTGGCAGTTTTTTGTTTTTTGTTGTTGTGGCTGCCGGCCAGTGGAATGCACAGGCGCTTACTGGTCTGGAGTCAGTCCTACAACTAACTGGTCATTGTTCAGGGTGTACCCCTCCTTCAACCCTCTGTGACCAGTAAAGGAATGAATAACAATGAATCAATACATTTGTTGTATACTTCCTTTTATACAACATACACATTGGAAAATAAAATGTTTTAAACATGACATTTTTGTCATCAGCCTTAAATAACATTGTCTTCTTAGTTTTTTATTCTGTCTGATTATGGAAAGGTTGCATGGACTGATTTAATTTGAAGTAGTATTAAGATTACTAATAGGCGCCAACGTCGGTAGCTCAGTAGGTAGAGCCGATTGCCCACTAAATGGAAGGTTGGTGGACCGATTCCTGCTACCAGCATTGCATATTGCCATTGTGTCCTCCAAGACACTTCACCCACCTTGCCTGTATGAATGGGTTTGTGTGTTTGATGTTGGTCAGAGGGGCCGTAGGTAGTGTTGTGTTATAGCGCCTGAGACCGGTCTTGGTCTTGAGACCATTTTGTCTTGGTCTCGAATCCAATTCTCGATCTTGTCTCAGTCTCGGATGTGGTGCGCTCAGAGATTTTTTTTTACCAAACATTATAAGAAAATACTATTCTTTATAATTTTGGAGAAATTACTTTTCTGCATCAGAAGAACCTGGGAAAAGATCTGTCTCCGTTTGCTTATGGAGTCTGTTGCATTAGATCATTAAAATAATAATTTTTGTATTTGAACCACTTTTTTTTTTTTTAACCTTTCCTCCACCTCCTTGATTTAGTGTTAGTTCACTGGGCTTGGTCTCGGTTTTGCCTTGGTCTCAGTTTTGACTTGATCTTGGTTCTTAAAAGTCTCGATCTCAACTTAGTCTCGAACCCTGAAGTCTCCGCCTTGTTTTGGTCTCGGTTCACTCTGGACTTGGACTGATCTTGGTCTCCATTAGTACAGTCTTGACTACAACACTAGCTGTAGGTGTGGCATGGCAGCTATGTCTCTAAGTTTGCCCTATGACAGCTGTGGCTACGGAAGTTCACTGAGTGTGACTGAGGAGTGAATGAATAACTCAGTTGTAAAGCTTTGGATACCTTTAAAATTGCTATATAAATAAAAACACATTTTAGTATTATTATGATCAACGCCCTCTGACAGTAGGCAGTTTCTGTACAGCTTTTCCATAAATACTTACTGACTTTAAAACCTCTTTCTCTCTCCTGCATTGTGTTCCTCAACAACATGTTTACTACACACAGCTTTACAGCTCACTGAGCATAAAGCCAACCTCTGGGATTTTTCAGGTAGATCCCAAGAGAATATGACTTAATTATTTTTCTCAAAGGGGGCTGCAAAAAGATGAGGGCTTATTTCATTTAAACCTTAACAGTGCATTAGATTACAACATTAAGAGTTGGAAATCCATCCGTGTTAACATTTTTGGCTTCTAAAACTCGTCTGCTGCTATACGTTTTTGTTCCTCTTCCGCTGTCTCTGCACAGAGCTTAAGTGTTTTCAGATGGGTTGGTCCTAAAATAACCTTCCCATAAGCTTTAATAACCAGTCACATATCACTACTACCAATGTGTGCAGAGTCATAAACAGCTGTTCTGATTATTTTCTCTGAATTTTATGCCATGCAAACACAGTGAGGGGAAGTATGGTGGCTATAAATGTTATCTGATCATGAGCTGTGAGTGAGAGAGCTCTGGGCAGTCGTGGAGAAAGTGAGTCATCAGGAATCCTCCACAGTAAACAGTGAGGGTTAGCCTCAATGTGGAATACAAGTCCAGAATTTAAAGGAGCCTTTTCTGACCATATTTTGTTTTTATTTTTTTAATAATAAATACTTGAACTACTTAAATTGCCCCTATTCTGCTAAATCAACTTTTTTTTTTTTTTTTTACTTTTAACCATGTTATGTCGTTTTCACTTAAAAAACATACCAGGAGTAGTATTTTGTTTTATTGGAGCTTGTTTCAGCAATTCTGCTTGCTGAGGCCATTTCCTTCTTTGTCATGTCATTGTCATGTTGCTAATAGCTGTGCTAAGCAGCCATTTTATGCTCTGTCCAGTCTCCATTGTTGTCAGCAGAGAGTGACAGACACCTTATCCAAGCGTTCTGTGTAAATTCTAAGTAACAGCTCCCCCAAACAAGACTTTTTCTACATGTACATAATTTTAAGTTATAAATAAAGGGTAGAACAGGTGATTGATAGGCCGGATGGAGCAGCATCTGAGACAAAAGGTAAAGCTCTTGATTTAATGCTGGATCTACGTTTCCACTGTTACCTAACATTAGAGCTGTGGGTCTTGTATACAAGCAGCCAAGATTAGTTTCCTCCACAGGGTGGTTGGGCACTCCCTTAGAGATGAGTGAAGAGCTTGGAGTAGAGCCGCTGTTCCTTCACATCGAGAGGGGCCAGCTGAGGTAGCTTGGGCCTCTGTTTCGGATGCCTCCTGGGGAGGTGTTCTGGGCATGTCCCACTGCGAGGAGATCCCAGGGAAGACCTAGAACATGCTTGTGGGACTCTGCCTCTTGGCTCGCCTGAAAATGGCTGAATGTTTTTTGAAAAATGTTAGGTAACAGTAACAGTGAATTTTACTGACTGAAAGTGTAGTAATAGAAGCTGTTATGAAGCAATTATGATGTCTTCTGATAATTTAAAATTCAATGATAATAAGACCGATAATAAAAAGTCCAAACTGCTTTGTCTTTGCCGAGTTTGCCGAGTTTGTTTTCTCATTGATGGGTCTCAGTCTGTAAGTGTCCCTCAGCCCCGCCCCCACTGCAGACTGCTGTCCCTCGGAGCAGGCTTTCTGTACGGTGTTCGTCAAAGAAAGAAGGTTTCTGCATGTTTTCTAGCGGTTCCATGAAAACAGAAGGGGGCTACTAGCGTTTCACATCTGTCAAGCCTGGCTCATATAAGGCTCGACAAACAAGACTTGAACAGGATGGATGCCAATTAAATAATAATTTATTAAAGTATCATGATCAAATTATATTAAAAAGGTAAAATGTGGCCTATATGGTAATCTGTATCATCAGTAGTTTATCTAAGTGTTGGATGTGTGAAACTGTTGTCTGTGAAAACTAAAGTGGAACAAACTACATGAGTTCACATACAAAGGAAATGGTGGCTGCAGGTGAGCAGGCTGAAACAAGCAGAGAGCACGCGGGCGCAAAAGGCCTGGCCCCTAAGCTGTTTGGCTACGCCCCTGCCAGGTAGCCCAGGCAATCTAGAGCAGCACACTGGCCACCTGAGAGGAGGAGAGAAAGAGGAGGAGGCAGAGCAGGAGACAGAGCTGGAGGCAAAAGTTACGGCCCCACAGAAGCAGACCAGATAGAGCCTGCTCTAGCAGTTGTGGATACAGAGGTAGCTCACCTCCACAGAGTGTGACTGAGGAGGTAATGAATAATGGACTGATGTAAAGTGACTTTGAGGGTCTAAAAAGGTGCTATATAAGACTGATGCATTGTTATTAGTTCTACTTCCTGTCTCTTAGACCTATGTTGTTATGACTGCAATGCGGCTGTCTGCACACAGTGGGCGCTGGTGAATTGGGGGAAGGGCTGAATAAGTGACATGCCCCGTCAACGTTTGTTTGGACATGAATGTGGGGCTCCTGGCTGCAGAAGTCTGTGGCAGTCACCCTCACCATCTGGTTTTCTCCAGAATGCCTTTGGTCATGTGATCTGCTGTATTTAGACTGGGAGCTGTGGCCTGGAATCTCTACATAAACCTGAATCTTTTTTCATGTTTTAGTCTCTCTAGGTTTGAACTCGTTTCTCTTGTGATCTTTCACCTCTTAAGGGGCCATTTACATGACAACGCTGGTCAGAAAAATGCAACATGCCGTGTCATGCGTGTCTGATTTGGCCAAACGTGTTGTCT
This sequence comes from Bostrychus sinensis, assembly GCA_020698575.1. Classification (NCBI taxonomy): domain Eukaryota; kingdom Metazoa; phylum Chordata; class Actinopteri; order Gobiiformes; family Eleotridae; genus Bostrychus; species Bostrychus sinensis. The sequence continues at coordinate 32,094,162 of CM036239.1, forward strand.
AAACAGCCTCATAAGGCCAGGACACACCAAGACGATTATCGGCGATTTGGCGCGGTTGGATGGTTTGACGCGGCCGGTGACATGAGTCTGTTTGTGTTCTGCGCCATCGGATGTATTGGGACAGAGTTGGACATAGTTCTGGCCGATTGAACATGCGAAATTGCCATAGGTGTTTTGCTCAACGAGCACTCTTGGTGCTTGGTGATTGGCTGTGTGTCCCGTTCACAATGTCAAACAGCTTGCGTTTAACATCAAAATATAAGGAACCTTCTTCCACATCTGTGACGGTAATGTGCTGCAGTTAGCTTACCTTAGCTTGTAGGCTCGTGCAGCTAAAAATATAATCCTCCCTGCGAGGCAAACAGCTGCAATTATCCAGACTGTTTTATTCATTACTGTGATCAGACAGGTTTAACTTTATTGTAGTGGGTATGATTATTATTCACTGATAAATACAAGAGTTAAACACGTGAGTGTTGCGAAGTTTTGTTTACTAGAGTCTTATGTTACCACAGAGTTTAGTGACTAGTGCTGCCTGATGATGTTAGTTACTACGTCTTGCACATGCGCACTGCTCGGTTATAGGTCTGAATCATGTAGCTACTTTCAATGGCGACAATGGCAGACATGAGGGGACAAAGCAGTCGCCCCACCTCTGCTCACGGTGGTCGGGTGTAGGGTTGGTATGTCCCAGGCTTTAGACCTAAACTAGAACATTGCCTTCTGTTTTTTCTGGGTCACCACCACAGTCATTCCTCCTTGCTAGCAGTGGTTTTCGTATTGGTTTTCCATAATTCTCACACCACAAGCCTAAGCAAGAGTAGTGAGAGCTAGTAGTGTACTGTTTACTTACTTTTTGAGAACTGATTGTGTTGATGATTCCCCTCAGCACTGCATTAGGAAGTCTGACTGAGGATGTGGTTTTGACTAGACAACAATGGAGCAATATCTCACTTCAACTGAGCTTGGTCCTGTTGTGAAAAGCAGTCACCAGCACAGCCTACGAACCACAGAGGTCCAGAGCTCAGTATTTTTTATGTTTACTGTGGAATCGAAGCACCAGAAGCTACAATGTTTTAAACAAAACATGGGAAATTCAATGAGTTTAAAAAATATAAAAAAACTCACAAAGGCACAAGGATCAACTAGGTCTAAACAAGGACTAAACCAGGTCTAAACCTGGACTAAACCGGGGCTAATCCAGGTTTAAATCAGGACTAAACCAGGACTAAATCATGAATAACAAGGACTAAATGAGGACTAAACGAGGACTAAGCCAAGACTAAACCAAGACTAAACCAGGACTAAAGCAGGTCTAATCCAGAACTAAATCAGGACTAAACCAGGCCTAAACCTCTTCCTGCATGTTGTGGTCTGTGTCTGGCTGTTACATAAGCCCAATGCAGAGGGGGGGAAACTTACCCCACTTGCCCTCTCCGGATTCCTGCCGTGTTTGTGGGCAGACTGCTGCTGGGAGAATGGGCGATTGTTGCTCCAGTTTGGGATGCTCCAGTTTAGAAATTAGAGGCACCAGCTCAGAGCCTACATTCCTGCGGAAAAACTGGGCCTCTGTGTCAGTGTTGGACTGTGTGACCTCCAGGTTAAACGTCAGCATTAGCTTCAGAAAACAGTTTATAAAAGGTAGTCTGTGGTCCAATAAGCAGTACTTGAAGTAATGTGTTTCAATTGGGTTTAAATGGGAGGTCCGGGAACAGTGCTTTAATTCAGAAGGTGTTTAGACTTTCTGTAGATGTATCAAAAGCATGAATAGCTTTTAGAGTAAATGGTCTCCAAGTGGAGTATTTTTTTTTACTTTACTGAAAGAGGTACCTACAACAATATTATATGAGCAGTAAACAAAAGGAGTCAAGCAGCTGTTCCTTATTAGGGGCTGTTTAGACGATGTTTTGCCGACTCCACAAAGGCCTTTCGTTTTCACAAGGATGGGGTTTCTGAATCCGGAATACTTTCAAAATGCTGGAGGAGTGTTATGCTGCTACGAAGAATGGACTCTGAGGCGCGACTCACAGACGGAAGCTCCAATTTATTTGTAGGAAGCCAAGCAAAGGTGTCCAAAAATAGTAGGCAATTGCAAGATCCAAAGGTATTCCAAAAACAGAAGGTTAGGGTAAGAGCGCAAATGCACAAAGTAGAACTGACGAAGTGGCACAGAACAAAGGGGAGGAGGGGCTTATATACAGATGAGGGAGTGGAGACAATTAGACACAGGTGAAACACATCAGGGAGGGTCAGGTGATCACACGAGGCGGGAAACCAAACAAAGACAGGAAGACAACCAATCTGAAATGAGACAAAGAGACCAGTAACCAAAATAAAACAGGAAGGGAACAATAAATGAGTAAAAAACATGAACAGAACTTAAGTCTCAGGGCTGGACGTGACAGTACCCCCCCTCCCAGGGCTGACACCTGGAGCATCAGGATGTTCACGATGAAAGTCACAAATGAGATTGGGGTCCAGAATGTCCTTGGCCGAGACCCAAGACCTCTCTTCAGGCCCATATCCTTCCCAGTCTACGAGGTACTGATAACCCCGTCCACGACGTCGAGAGGACAACAGTCTCCTGACTGTATACACCGGTACACCATCGATGAATCATGGGGTTGGAGGAGGCAGTGAGGCGGGCACCAGTGGACTCTGTCTGGTTTGACTCGACTGACATGAAACGTGGGGTGGACCCTCATGGACCTAGGCAGCTTCAGTCTCACAGACACAGGATTAATAACTTTAGACACAGGGAAAAATCCAACAAAACGAGGGGTCAACTTACGCGAGTCAACACGGAGCGGGAGATCTTGGGTTGCCAACCACACTTTCTGGCCCACCTGGTACTGTGAGGCCACGGATCAGCGTCGATCAGCTGCTTCCTTGTAGTGGGCCGAGTTCTGTAGCATTATCCGACATGCGTGAGCCCAAACGCGCCGGCATTGACGAACTAAGGCCAGAGCTGAGGGAACAGCAACCTCCTTCTCCAAGGCAGGGAACAGTGGGGGCTGATACCCATAGGCGCACTGGAATGGAGTGAGACCTGTGGTGGCACCTGGTAAGGTGTTGTGAGCGTACTCCACCCAGATGAGTTGACTACTCCAAGTTCCGGGGTTGTGCGAGGCCAAACACCGCAGCCCTTTCTCCAACTCCTGGTTAAGTCGTTCTGTCTGTCCATTAGACTGTGGATGGTAACCAGAGGACAAACTCACAGTAGCCCCAAGGAGGGAGCAGAAAGCCTTCCAGAAAGTCGAGATGAACTGGGGGCCCCGATCTGAGACCACGTCTCTTGGAAATCCATGTAACCTGAAGACTTGGGAAAGCATAATATTTGCTGTCTCCTTAGAGGAGGGCAACTTAGGCAAAGGAATAAAATGAACCAACTTGGAAAATCTGTCCACTACTGAAAGAACAGTAGTATTACCTTCTGACACTGGGAGCGCGTGACAAAGTCCACTGAGATGTCTACCCAGGGGCGCAGAGGCACAGGAAGAGGGTGAAGGAGGCCTGATACAGGTCTTTGAGAGGTCTTATTCCTGGCACAAACTGGACAGGCTGCTACGTACTCCCCCACGTCCTTCTCCATAGCAGGCCCCCAGAAGCGCTGTCGCACCACGAACAGAGTCCTCTTAACACCAGGATGGCAGGAAAAAGAAGATGCATGGGCCCAGTGGCTGACCTGCGATCGGAGTTCAGGAGAAACAAACAACCGGTTCGGTGGACAGCCGAACGGAACAGGTAAGTCATTGAGTGCTTGTTTAACTCTCTCCTCTACCTCCCAGGACACCGCCCCCACCAGACAAGATGGCAGGAGAATGGGGCCCGGTGACTCCGTGGGTAAGGCAGGGTTAAACAGCCTGGAGAGAGCATCCGGTTTGGCATTTTTAGAACCTGGGCGATAGGACAACGTGAATAGAAAATGATAAAAAAAAATAGGGCCCACCTGGCTTGGCATGAGTTCAGTTGTTTGGCAGTCCGAAGATATTCAAGGTTCCTGTGGTCTGTCCACACAAGAAACGGCTGCTCAGCCCCCTCTAACCAGTGCCGCCACTCCTCCAAAGCAACTTTGATGGCCAGCAGTTCTCTGTTGCCGATGTCATAGTTTCGCTCTGCTGGAGATAGCTTCCGGGAGAAGTAGGCACAAGGATGTAACTTCCCATCTCCGGGATCCCGTTGAGAGAGGACAGCACAAACGCCCACATCAGAAGCATCGACCTCCACCACAAACTGTCTTAAGGTATCTGGAACGATCAGATCAGGGGCAGAAACAAAAGCATCCTTAAGCTTCCTGAAGGCTACATCAGCCTGGGGTGTCCATAGGAAATGGACCTTGGGAGAGGTGAGATTATGCATAGGGGCAGCTATAGCACTGAAGTTTCTGATAAACTTTCTATAAAAACTAGCAAACCTGAGGAAACGCTGAACCTGCTTACGTGAGGTAGGAGTGGGCCATTCCTTCACCACGCTGACCTTGACAGGATCCATCTTAACCTCCCCCTCAGACACCACATAGCCAAGGAAGGTCACTGAAGGGACGTGGAATTCACATTTTTTGCCTTAACATAAAGGTGGTGATCAAGGAGGCGCTGGAGAAACTGGCGAACATGCTGGATGTGGGAATCAAGATCAGAAGAAAAAAAAAAAATCAGGATATCATCGAGGTAAACAAATACGTCCAACATGTCCCGGAGGACGTCGGTCACAAGGGCCTGGAAAACTGCAGGTGCATTGGTGAGTCCAAACGGCATTACCAAATACTCGTAGTGACCACTGGGAGTATTAAAGGCAGTTTTCCATTCATCCCCCTCTCTAATACGGACTAGATGGTAGGTATTGCGTAGGTCCAGCTTAGTGAAAACCTTCGCCCCGCGCAGAAGTTCAAAAGATGTCGAGATCAGAGGGAGGGGGTAACGATTCTTGATAGTAATTGAGTTCAAACCTCTCTCAGGTCATGGTAACATGATGGGACTTTAGATAGATCAGGAAAGTCTGATTGAGAGGACTGATTTCCAAACAGTTTGAGGTCCAGACTGGAAGCAAGACGGATGGCAATGGCTCCCCCATAAAGTTATCCTCCCTGTAGGCCAATCTAATTGGGGGTTGTGTAGCCTTAGCCAGGGGTAGCCAAGGATCAAGGGGTGCTTAGCGGAGTTGAAAAGATGAAATTCTAATGTCTCAGAATGATTGTCAGGGAAAGTGAGGGTTACCAGGGTGCTGTGGTGGGTTACTTGCCAGAGGTGTCTGCCATCTAAAGCAGTGGCCTCCAGAGGCTTGGGAAGAGGCATGGAGTCCAGGCAAAGGTCTCCATCAGCACCAGAATCCACCAACACCACTTGAGATAGAGAAACAGATGAAGAGGTCAGAGTAACTCGGGGCATAGAGCGAGAGGAATTTACAGGCAGATTGGTTAGGCTCACCAGTATCCTCTCTCTCACTGAAGTGCCTGTCCTTTTAAAGGACAGGTGGCGATGAAGTGGCCAGGTTGTTCACAATAGATGCAGCGTCCTTTTATTATGCGGCGTTGTTGCTCCTCAGGAGAGAGGTGAGTCCTTCCCAGCTGCATGGGTTCCTCTGACGTAGCAGGAGTAACTGAAGAAACATGGACTGGTGACGAGGAGGTTGCAATGTGGTGGCCTGAGGAGATTGATGGAACGAGGCGCCTCTGGAGGTGCGAAGGAGAACTGCTGATCCGGATCCTCTCCTTCTCCCTTTCCTCAAGTCGGTTGTCAATCTTGACTGTTAGAGCAATCCAAGAGTCAATGTCGGCAGGCAGGTCTAAGGGAGCTAGCTGGTCTTTAAGTGTGGAAGAGAGTCCACTCAGAAAGGTATCGAACAGGGCTTCTTTTTTCCATCTACTATCAGCAGCAAGGGTTTGAAACTCGACGGCATAATCAGAAACTCTCCGCTTACCCTGCCGCAGTGTTACAAGCTCTCAAGCTGCTTCACGCCCTGGTTTGACATGCTGAAAGATCTGCGTCAGTGTCTGAGTGAAGACCTGATACGAGCTGCATACAGGAGAGTTGCGACTCCATTCTGCAGTGGCCCACGCTTCGGCTCGACCGGTCAAATGTGAAATTACATAAGCAATTCTGGCTCGGTCAGTTGAGTAGGCAGCAGCTTGAAGCTCAAAATGGAGCCCACACTGAGTCAAGAATGCTCAGCAATCACCCGAGTCCCCATAAAATTTTTCAGGTCTGACTAGGTGGGGAGGTGGCAACATTGGCACAAGAGCAGGAGGTGTGCTTGAACAGGCAACGGTTCAGCAGGAGGTGGCTCAGTAGGAGGACTTGAAAGTCTTTGTACTTGATTTAGCAAGTAAGAAAGTTGCTCACCCATTGTGGAGAAGTAGTCAGCCTGGCGGGTAGAAATCTACTTTAATTTGTGCTTCAGAGCAGAGAGCTGCTCTTCCTGTAGGTGGAGACGCTGCCCCTGGGCTTGAAGAGCCGCTTTAACTTTATCTGAGTCACCTGGGTCCATATTAATTTGCCAGTTCATACTGTTATGCTGCTACAAAAAATAGATTCTGAGGCGCGACTCACAGACGGAAGCTCCAATTTATTTGTAGGAAGCCAAGCAAAGGTGTCCAAAAATAGTAGGGAATTGCAAGATCCAAAGGTATTCCAAAAACAGAAGGTTAGAGTAAGAGCGCAGATGCACAAAGTAGAACTGACAAAGTGGCACAGAACAAAGGGGAGGAGGGGCTTATATACAGATGAGGGAGTGGAGACAATTAGACACAGGTGAAACACATCAGCGAGGGTCAGGTGATCACACGAGGTGGGAAACCAAACAAAGTCAGGAAGTCAACCAATCTGAAATGAGACAAAGAGACCAGTAACCAACATAAAACAGGCAGGGAACAATAAATGAGTAAAAAACATAAACAGAACTTAAGTCTCAGGGCTGGATGTGACAAGGAGGTGTTTTGGTCTCGCAGTGGCAAGCTGCTCAGAGCTGCTCCGCACTCATGTAAAATGGAAAAACGATGACGTAATAGCCCTAATCTGAACAATGATTGGCTGTCTGTCGACGCATGTCAGCTGACCCATGTTCACAAACTATGAGGCTTTTATATCACAAACATTCAAATTTAGTCCAATAACTGTGAGTAATATATGTACAAGTTATTACTTTTACTGAAGACGTTATGAGAATGCCTCCAGAAAACCACAAGTTCCTAAAGTAGTTGTGAAGTTGCAGACTTGTAGGTGTAGGTACAAAACCTACTCAGGTTGCAAAATCTGCTTGGGTTTGTAACATTGCATGTTAATGACGTGGTTTATGTTTAAAAATACATGTTTATAAGTGCTTTATTCTTTCTTATTATTCAGTAATGCCTTTTGAAAATTATGCTGTAGTTTTAAGCGACACAATGCCAAATACAATGAAGTAAAAAATAAATTAAATAAAAATACATGAGATTGCCGATTATGGCGGCTACAAATCATACTTACTGAATACACTTTAATTTTGTTATAAAACACTGTGCCAATAAGCTTCTGTGGTTATTACTAAGGTTTTTTGGGGAATTTTACTTTTTTTGTTCATTATTTATTATTTAATAGACTGACAGCTGTACACATTTGTATACACTCCGTTCGTACTTGTCATTTTAATATAATAAACTAACAGAGAGCGAGGTATCATACAAAAGCATCAGTGAATACGAGAAAAGCAGTAATGTAGTTTTTGTTTTATTCCAGCCAATATTGCGCAGTCTGTACAAAGATAACCTGTAGCACGAGCTAAAACCTTAACTGACGATCTCCCAGTCAAAAATATAAATATTTTATTGTAACAAATATATATATATATATATATATATATATATATATATATATATATATATATATATATATATATATATATATATATATATATATATATATATATATATACACGAGTGATAAATAGCCAAGAATATATATTTTTCTATTAAGTATTCATAATGGTCTCCATCTGTTCAGAACTGCTAAATCTGCTTGGCTTCGGTGGTCAAATTTGCTCAGGTCATTATATGTCTTAGTGCCTGCATTCAGAGCATACCAGGCTTACTTTCTTTGTCACTCTGTTTGAAAACGTGCCCTTTGCCTCACGTTTGTTGAGCTGCTTAAACACAAAAGCATACGCTAACTTAAATGTGCACCGTGTGTTGAACAAGTGACGTGATTAGCAATATCTTTAAAAAAATTGTCTGTGTAGTAGTAAATGTTTGTCTGTATATGCACAGTGGTCTGTAGGTTTATGTCCGAAATATTGTCTTCAGTATTTCTGCTCATAGAGTCATTAGACATGACCGCATTCACAGTAGCAGTAGAATAAGTTCTGCATTAGTGTACGGGGTTTATTTACTGTTGCAGGCTTTGTGGGGTGAGGCTGTTGTGTCCACGCTTGTTTTGATACTTTTGACATGTTATATGAATTTAATCAACTGGTTTGTGGTGTTTTAACTTTGATCATTTAATTTGATGCTCTCATTCACTTCATACCACACCATGTTGTCATCTTGTTACCCACTTTTGGGTTGTGACCCACTGAAGTCAACTGTATGTTGTTGGAAAATTGTTTAACTCTATAGTGAACCTCTATAGATTGGTTACATACAGAAAACAGCTGTTCCCTATAGACCATTGTTATAATCCAGTTTTCAGCTCAGTGATGAATATGACAAACATAAATGACTCCACGGTGGACAGCTGCCAGTGGACAGTCACATACTCAGCTGTTTCACTTACAGAGCCCATCCCCGTCTCTCACGTCAAATGTATTCTGATAATCTATTCATACAACACATGCGAGCATAGGGCTGTTTCCACCTCAAAAACAGACCTAGAGTAGTATTTAGTTTCATTCATGTTTGTTTGAGTGATCCTGTTTGCTGATGCGGTCTCTTTTGCCAATTCTTGGTCCTGTGGCTCTATGTAGACTCTTGAAATCAGGAAGTGCGCCTTTCTCAAGCCCATACACAATCACCGGACTCACTCTGATAATTTCAAGTCTCCGCCTCTCCCACGAACGTACTTTCTGGTGTGTGTGATAGCTGTAAATGCAAACAGATAAAGTACTGAGAGGAACTAATCTCTTGTAGTTCAAAAAGTGGTTGAGACTCCACAGATAGGACTCAAGTGTCTGCTCTGTGTTTAGTATCTGCAGTGATACAGTGGGTTAGGGCCCAACAAGACTCTAGAGGTGACTCTGGGACAGCTCTATAGATGATTTGAATATTTCTTTGCTTATTACTGAACATAAAGGAATCATTAATTGTCATGTGTTTTCCTCATGCAGACTGTAGTGAGCATTTGTTTATGGGCAGATCACGGTAATACAGGTTGTAATGACAGCATTTCTCATTTGAGAGGCCACCTGCTAAGTTTAGGCAACTAGGGATGTCACAATGTCAAATTTTAGTCTACTCTTTGCCTTCTTCACCAATATTTAGCAATGTATTCTCTCTCCAAATCTTCTCACACGTTATAAAAGAGTGACATGCTAACCCCAAAGCCACTAATGTGCGACATTGATGACCCCTCCGCCTTCTTTTTGAACTTTCTCTGCATGTCTCTGAGTTTGTAGGTAACCCTGGCTTTGGTAATCGTCTCCTCGTTGTGTAGGAAGTACTGTCCTTCTGCGTTTTTGACAGGATACAGCTAAAGAAATGCTTTCCAGATGTCGTCGTATCTCTTAGGACAAGATTCCCAGTTGGTGTTTTGCTTGTATTTTTCTTTCTTTTAGCTGAGGGTCACGTCTATCAATGCTTGAATCTCGTCATTGGTCCAGTAGAACATAATTTACATAGACGCATGCCAATATGCAATCGCTGGTGAGTAGCTCAGTGAAGACAGTAGGGGCGGTGTGCACTAACTCTGAAGCATGTGTATGGATTTATACATGGGTAATACCTATAGATAATATAATTTCTTGTAGTGCATTTAAATGTGAGTTAAATAGCCCACGTACTGGCTCAAAAAATGCTAAGAAGGCATCATCTTGGACGTTTTCACACTCAACCCTCTTTTTAAAAAGTTTGTACACCTCTGCTAGGGGTCAGCAGTGTTTAAGGATGCTTTGCTGCATCATAATTTTTATATTAGGGTTGTGCAATTAATTGAATTTCAATTTCAATTATTGCACCCAACGATTACACAAATTATATAATTGAGAAAAACCTATTAATTACACTAACTTTGAAGTGTGTTTTGAATGTGCACGATAGCGCTCTGATAGCTATAAGCTACATGTGGAGAGTTGTTAGCGGAAACATGGCAGAAAGAAAACAGGAAAAATGCTTGGTTACACTTTGGGCATTTTGGGTTTGAAGAGGAAGACATCGCGCAAACAACTGAATAGTTTATGATGAGATCATAACAAACTTGCTTTATTTTTTATTTTGCACTTTTTTATTTGTGTGAAAAGAATTTTGTTTTGTATTTTTTTAATTATAACTTTTTATGTATACATTAAGTTAATGAAAAATCATTGAATAATCGTAATTTCAATTAAAACTAAATTAATTGAGATTATTATTTTTTCAGAGATCGAGCGAGATTACTGTGGACTTGTAAACGAAAGACCAGTTTGCAACACCCTCATTACAATTTTGATAAAGTACATTGTCAATATGTCCTTTAAACCTGGGACACATCAACCCAACGTCTGACTACTGTCAGCAGAGGTAGGGCGATTTTAGCTTTTTCTGCAAACTCTGGAAAGCAGCGTTTATGGAATAAATTCGGACCCAAAATGGACCACTGAGGCACCCCACACAACAACTTTTTTATTGACACGGGTTTCCCCAACAGATTTTTTTCTTGTTGCTAAAGGAAGCTGGGAGATACTTAGCTAAGCCTATATTTAGATTTAATTTTGGGTATTTTTTTAATGTAAAAAACATGCAGTGTTTTCTGTGCCAACGTCTGCGGCAGATTTGAGTCATGACATCCTCTTCCTACTCAAAGAGGAAACAGTTTGAGCTCTGAGCGGCTGTGAGTCACTTTTCTGTCTATTGTATTAATATCTAACTCCAGCTGTAAACTTTATCACTGTATCCATCGCAACCAAACCGAAAAGGAGTGGCACTTCTGATTTTCAGTCATCACCGCCGAAGCTTTTTAAACTTTTTACACCAAGTACCACCTCAGAAAATATTTGGCTTTCCAAGTGTCATCTTTTAAGAACTAAGATGAGCTAACAGGGCTAAATCAGGACCACACCAGGTCTAAACTAAAACAAAACCAGGTCTAAACTAGGACCAAGCCTTGGACCAATTGCATATAATGATCAGAGATAAAGTATCAGTATCAGACCATCAGAGGACCATTGCTATAAACACCAGTTAAACCTTAGACAGCAGTAGTTTCCTCAAGACTTTAACATAGTCTGGAATGTTCTTGTAGTTTTTAATTATACTGACTGGGTTTAGATAAAATAAACACAATATTACTATATACTGTAGTTAGAAGATGACATGAAACAGGCTTAGTAGTCTTTGGTGACAAAATAATGTTTTGCATGCAGCCTTCTGGCTCAGTAGTAGAGCTGCAGCCTGCCTCTGCATTGTGGGTTTGAGTCTAGACTCTGACAGTTAACCAAATGTCTCTCCTTGCTCTCTCCCACGATTTCCTACTATACTGTACTATCAATAAAGCTTCAAATGACCTAAAAAAAAATCTAAAAAAATTAAAAACAGGAAAGAAAAAAAAAAAAGAAAAAAAAATTGCATTCTGCATCTCCTTACTTTACCATACCGCCTTGTGGATGCCCGATCCCGTCAGACCTCGGAAGCTGAGCAGGGTAGGGCCTGGTCAGTACCTGGATGGGAGACCCCTGGGGAACACCAGGAAGCCTGTGTGAATGTGAGTGGTTGGTGGTGGTTGGAGGGTCCGTTGGCGCAGATGTGTGCAGCCGCGCTTCTGTCAGTCTACCCCAGGAGAAACTGTGGCTACAAAACATAGCTTACCACCACCGAGTATGGAGTGAATGAAATATCCCTTCCCTACTGTGTGTAAAGCGCTTTGGGTGACTTGTGTCATAGTTAAAGTGCTATATAAATACCATTCCCTTTCCCTTCCCTTTACTCAAGTTCTTGTTAGAGAAAATGTGGAACGTGGAAAATATTGCCTTTGTTTTACTGGGACATGCTGTTTTATGAACCCAGTGGAAATAGACTGTAATTTTATAGTAGCAGCAAAAAATACAGAATACAAATTGATTTTTGTTACAGGTTTTACATAAATGTCTTGGTCATACTGCAGTAGTGCTCAGTTTGTCTTCTCTGGGCAAAAGCATCCACTGGGCTGCACTCGCACCTTTCCTGAAGATTTCACTAAAATTTATTACTTTACCATTTCTGTTGTTCACAGAGGGTCAAACAAACCAACCAATACTGAAAAAACATTAGTTCAAAGTAATGGGTCAGGACTTTGAAGCATAAATATTAAGGTGTGTTTTGGCTGCAGTACTGTAATTTAGAAAAAAAAGAACTGATCAGGAATTAAAACCACAGATCTTAATGGTTAAACCTAATTATTGTCAATGTGTTTTTTGTCAAACTGGCACTAAAGATTAAACATTTTCTCGTTTAAATATGTAATTGAGTTTGTCCGTCCCTCTTCAGGATACAGGATGTCAGTCGAACACCCCGAGTTTGAGCGCGCCGGACAGCACCCGGGGCTGCAGATCTGGAGAGTGGAGAACTTTGACCTGGTCCCGGTCCCTAAGAACCTGCACGGGGGCTTCTACACTGGAGACGCCTACCTGATCCTCAACACCATCAAGCAGAGATCAGGCAGTCTGCAGTACGACCTGCACTTCTGGCTCGGTACGGCTCACACCACAGCAGGACAGGAATACACAGGGTACTTTTGTAGGTGACTGGTAGACCCTAGAGGAGAAAATACTGTCACATGCAGCACGGCCTAAAACAGTGATTCCCAAACATTTCACACCAACCACCACTTCAGAAACCATTTTCCTTTCCATGTGCCAAGTTAGAGTATTTGTAGGGCCACCATAGGGCCACCTGTACTGAAAAGGGGTGTGAGGTGTGGAATTACTGCATACTCGATATTTAGAAAACAAATATTGACACATCAGGAAACATACAGCTTTTACAACACATTCTTCATTTCTGGTAGTCTCTGCCTTTTGTAAATGTATATATGCTAATAAACCGAATGCACAACATATTTGACAAAGTAGAGGTGAACTGGTAAAACTGCACAATTAATTTTACCCTGTGTCTCAAATAAAAATATTGTATTATCTCTTGAAATTACTACAGTATCTATTGTTAAGACCAATGGCTATTCCTATTTCCTAATTACAAAGCATGGATAAGTCATACATAGTCAAAAATCATGGGACTTTTTGGAAATAGACTAATGCTGAAGTTGGCAGCCATTTTTCCCTCATTGATTTGATGTGCTTTTAGGGCAGCACACATTGATTATAAAAACAACCTTCTCTCATAAACAGGATCTGATGTAACCCTGGCCCACTAAAGTTACACGTCCCATATTTGAACTGCACAAAGCAGGACAGATGTTTGAATCTGCCTATAGTGAACATGCAGCCTGTGTGTCCTTGTCCTGTCTGCTCAGGTGACTTCTGCACCCAGGATGAGAGCGGCTCAGCGGCCATCTTCACTGTGCAGATGGACGACTTCCTCGGAGGGAAGCCCATCCAGTACCGAGAGGTCCAGGGTCATGAGTCCAAGACCTTTCTGGGATACTTCAAGTCCGGGATCAAGTACATGGTAAGAGCAGAGGGGTAGGCTTCTGTAGCATCTCTTACTTACAGCATATAACATTGTGCATTTTGTTACATCATTGCAAACAGGGGTTAAAATGAAATTTAGAAAGTGGCAGAACCCAACACAGTGTATACAGTAGTTATATACTGTATTAGGTTTAATGTACCACTTCCCGGAACTTATACTGTATCTGCAATGTGTGTGACAGGTTTTCATGTAGAGAGTGATTTGAAAGTGTGTAGGGCTATATGACACAAGCAATTTCCTTTTGGTGAATTTTAGAGAATATATTATAGATGGCTATTAAGTTGTAGTAAAAAATATGGGTACAACTATTAGAGGCAGCCCTGGGTCTTTTGGTGCCCAAGGCAGGAACTGAAATGCAGATCCTGGTGTAGCAGACTGTTTTTTATTTTAGGTATATTAAAGGCAGGGGGTCCCTCCCTAGGAAAATTTGAACAAAACAGATGTAATTTCCTGCATACTGGTGAATTTTAAATGATAAAATATTTTCAGTAGCCTACCAGGTTGCAATAAAAATATGGGCAAAATGTATGTTTTACTTCTCTCCAATGTTCAAAACAAAAAAAATTTCTGACAAAACATAACATTTTTTAGTATTATTATTGTATTATTTAGTAAGTATTTCATATATATGTATTAACTCTTTTAATATAAATGTCTGGCTAAGTTTCTTTTTAAGAGGTTTCCCGATGCCCATTGAAGCCCCAGCCCCAGACACTTCTGCTTTGTCCCTGCTTCTCCAGCGCAGTCACAGTTTCTGAGCTTTCAGTCTCATTTCTCTGGGCAGAGGCTCCAGTTCAGAAACAGTACAGGCAATAAAAGCTTTTGTCAGGATGTCTGAACTTATGTTTAAAACTAACCCATGGACACTGTTAAAAAAAAGAGAGAGAGAGAGAGAGAGAGAGAGACTTCGCGCTCCTCGCGTGGACCGCAGCGTCTATTTCTGCTGATATTATTGCTGGTATATGAGCTATTTATGATAGTATCTCCACGAATATAAGGTTGATTTTCATCAAACAAAGACTGATTTGAAGCTGAAACTGTATAAGACTTTTATGGGCTCAAAATGTTTATATTACCCATTATTTTTGCTGTTTTTTACTATATTGTGATTTGCCAGGCTCATGTCTGCAGCTTACACTGACTGCATGTTGCACCATGGGGCAGCAGCACTGCTGCCGTTTTTGAGCAAGTGCTAGGAAGATCCTGAAACAGCCCAGCCACCTCGGACACTCTCTTCTCCCTTCTCCCTTCAGGCTGAGCATTATCGCTGCCTCAGGACTAAGACTGAAAAGTTGAAGAAGAGTTTTTAACCACAAACTGTTCATCTGCTCAACTCCTTAAGCCTTAAACTGGACTGTTCACACATATAAGCACTCATACTCTGTCTTGTTTTCTTATTTGATTTGCACTACTCCATGTACCTTATTTTTACTGCTGCATTAATATACACCAATGTAAATACCAATGACAAGAGCCTTATCTCTTATGTTTTATATTTGTTAAAATTTACTATGAAACAATATGATACAGATTAGTGGTGTTTAATTGATGAATTAAATCTGAGCATACAGTGTCAACCTATTGTGATCCAACACATTTCTCTAACATAAAAATTTAGAAATCTATACTGCGTTGCGTTTAGCTTATATGCAAATTATAGAGGCCAATAGCTTCATTAAATGAAACAGCTAAATGATCTCGCTCATGTTTTCTCACCAGGATCTGACATTACACACATGTGGTTAATTGGTTATCAAAATCATCTTGATTATTTCTAATTTGCGATGTTTGGTGGCTAATGCTAAATCTTTCATTGAAAATGTATTATGCTCTGTTTAACTTCTTTGGAATGCAGCCATTCAGTTTACAAACACTAAAGGGGTCTATTATTTCATATAACATGAAATAGCTTGTTATGCCGCAGGGGCGGCAGTAGCTCAGTTGGGAGAGCCGCTTGTCCAATAACCAGAAGCTTAGCGGTTCAAACCTCACTCCCACTGTTGCATACTGTTGTTGTGTCCTTTGGCAAGATGCTTAACCCATCTTGCCTCCAGTGTCTGCACACACTGGTGTGTGAATGTAAGTGTGAATGGGTGAATGGTTCCTTGATGTAAAGCGCTTTGAGTACCCATGGAGGTAGAAAAGCACTAAATAAATGTGATCATTTCTTTTATTTTATTTATTAGAGTAAAACTTTGGCACTGCAACAAAATACAAAACAAAAATTGAATGATTGTACTTTAGTCCTCCATTGGAAAACATTTGTGTGAAATGTCTGTACACATACTGTGAAGGTGAGGTGTGACAGCCTTTAGGTGGTCAGAATAAACATGAAAATTTGTTTAAAGCCGAATTTAGCACAATTTTTATAAATTATGTTTATAAACTGTTGCTGTTCATATCAAACAAATGCAAAAGACTGTAGTTATTAATCTGATGTTAAAATATAAAATTCATAATAAAATCATAAAAGATTCTTTAGGAGGTTTTAACTCTATCCTCTGTCCTTATGTCTTGCAGAAAGGTGGTGTTGCATCAGGATTCAAACACGTTGTCACCAATGAGGTCATCATGCAGCGGGTCCTCCAGGTCAAAGGTCGTCGGGTTGTCAGGGCAACAGAGGTTCCTGTCAACTGGGACAGTTTCAACCAGGGAGACTGCTTCATCCTCGACCTGGGCAACGTCAGTCACTTTCACTTTGATCATGAATTATTAAACCATTAGAGAGCAGAGGTTTGCTCAGCTTTAGTCATTACAGAAAGAGACGTGACTGTGTTGTCCTCTCGTTGTTTCCAGGAGATCTACCAGTGGTGTGGCTCTCAGAGTAACCGCTTTGAGAAGCTGAAGGCTACGCAAGTGGCCAAGGGCATCCGGGACAATGAGCGCAGTGGACGGGCCCGAGTGTACGTGTGTGACGAGGGCATGGAGAGGGAGAAGATGATCGAGGTCAGCCTGGTTTACTGCAGTACAGAGCTGTGTTCTTTTTTTTTTTATTATTTTTTTTAATTTATTTATGTTTATAGGGACAAGTATGTTTCATGAACTCATGTCACACAATACAACATTTTAGCCAAGGCTAATTCTCAATTCCCTAGTTAGGCTTTTACACAAAACACAACACAACCACACAATATACACACTAACGATACAAGAATGTACAATCAGACAATAAAACATTATAAATATAATGGCAGGTCAGTGAAGTCAGTGATGTTCACATTTCTGAGTCTGACCTCTCAGTTAAAAGTCTTTGAGTTCATGTTTGTGGTTCAGTCTGGTCTAACAGTCCCTGTCTGTGTCCCAGGTGTTAGGCCCCAAACCAGATCTACCTGAAGGAGCCTCTGACGACATCAAGGCCGACGCCTCCAATAGGAAGAGAGCCAAACTCTACAAGGTCAGAACACAAATCAGATTAAGTTAGTTTTAAATACTGTCTGTGCAGGTAAAGCAGGAAGAGGTACACGTTTATGTCAAGCAGCTGCTTTTAGAAGAGTATACTGTAGGCCCTTTTTACCAAGTTTCATAGAAAGGAAATATTATTGTCTCACTTCAGTCGTCTCTTTCCTGAAAACATCTTCATTTGAACTGACTTATATGCATGCCAGAATGATCCTATTACAATGCAATACAATAAGTAATTTCTAATTTTACAAATGATAAAAATTGCACATGAATAATGCACAAATAATGATATCCAGCAGTGGTTCTATTGGACTGTGGTATATAAAAATGTTAGGGTATGAAGTATTTGTTTTTCTGTCCTCACAGGTGTCCAATGCCAGTGGAGACATGACCATCGCGCTGGTGGCAGCTGAGAATCCCTTCGCTCAGAGCGCCCTGGAGTCTGGCGACTGCTTCATCCTCGACCATGGCTCGGACGGAAAGATCTTTGTCTGGAAAGGTTTGTGCACAAAACAGAGAAACATAGGAGATATAGGATTTCACAGCGTACCTCTTAAATGCACCAAAAGCCCTTTCTGACATACATAAGCCTCACTGGAGCACTTGAATGCAAACCTCTACTGAAGCAAACCATCCTGTATTGTATCTTCCTGTCTTGTTTTTTTAGGTAAAGAGGCCAACATGGACGAGCGTAAGGCAGCCATGAAGGCGGCGGATGAGTTCATAAAGAAGATGGGATATCCCAAACACACTCAGGTGCAGATCCTGCCGGAGATGGGAGAGACCCCTCTGTTCAAACAGTTCTTCAAAAACTGGCGGGACAAGGACCAGACGGTGGGCCTGGGTGTGGCCTACATCGCCAACAGCATCGCCAAGATCGAGAAGGTCCCATTCGATGCCGCCTCTCTGCACGAGTCGGCAGCCATGGCGGCACAGCACGGCATGGTGGACGACGGCACCGGGGAGAAAGAGGTCAGACATGCACACGGAAAACATGGCTGCAGTCAAATCAATCAAAGAAAAACATTAAACTAAATAAAAGAGACAGGGAGTGATGCAACTCTCAACCCTGAGCTGAAATTTTATCCAGCCTGCAGCAAATTTGTAAAAAACATATCTATATTTCTACATATAGTATATGAACAAATCTACTGCGGCGCACCAACGCTCTCTTAGTAGACCTTGTTATAGTTGTAGCACGTGCTTTCTCGTATTTCTGAGATAAAAACAGATAGACAGCTGTAAGGGAGAGAAACGAGCTGCAGCAGGGCACAGAGAGTGGCACCGACTCCTGCTCCACTAAATGCACTAGGAAGCTCCTTTCTGTTACTAACTCGCTGATAACTTGCTATTAGAATAGCTCAGTCTCTCCTCACACAGCCTGGAGCGACTTCTATCATTTTGTCTGCTTGTTAACCAATAAAATAAAGTCTTTGAAAGTGCCAAGACGTGCTGCCTTTGGTGTGCAATGGCATTTATATTGCATAATATATATAAAAAATAAATGGTTAGTTGAAATGCTTATCAAAAAATGTGTATATTTCTGGATATATTTTTGAATGTTAATATTGACCCAAATGAAGCCTGGTACTTGATTTTTTTTTTTTACATAGGCATGTGTGGCAAGTAAGTCAGTCATTTCATTTTTTTTTGCATTTTTGCATTTGCATTTTTGCAATTACGGCAGCTTTGTAGTGCATGTGTGTTCATTCATTCATTGATCTTCTTCCGCTTATTCCCGTTACGGGTTGCGGGTGCCTGGAGGCTATCCCAGTAACTTTGGGCCTTAGGCGGGGGACACCCTGACACAGGTCCAGCAAGCCGCAGGGCTGACACAGAGAAATACACAGACAACCATTTACTCTCACATTCCTTCACTATGGGCAATTTAGAGTCACCAATTCATCTAACACATGCATGTCTTTGGGTGGTGGGAGGAAGATGGAGTACCCAGAGAGAACCTATGGTAACACGGGGGGGACATGCAAACTCCACCCAGGCTGGCTGGCCTGAGGATCGAACCCACAATCTCTTTGCTGGGAGGAGAGAACACTACACCTTTCTGCCACCGTGCCCCCATTTATGTTTATAAAAATGATAATATTAAGGGAACGAAAAGGAGAATGTGACTAGTTTATTTTCTATGTGTAATGTACGTTAGTATTATTAATTGTAATGCTGAGCCAGTAATGTGTCGATTGTACATCCAGCCCTCACACATCTTGTAATTTTCTAATTTGGCCCTCTTGCACATTAAGTTGAATAGGCCTGATGTACATGCCCTACCAGATTAGGCATTGAGACACCCCTAAGATGTAATGATTATTAATTCACATTTTATCTACAGCCTGTTGGTTTACCGCCACTACCTCCTATCACTACAGTGTACTTAATGTGGGACACTGTGTCTGTTCAGAGCTAGCCTGTGACGCTTTTTCCACAGCCTACATTACAATAACTTGAGCCTGGATGCTTTGGATATTTTCAGATCTGGCGTATCGAGGGCTCAGACAAAGTGCCGGTGGACCCATCCACTTATGGACAGTTTTATGGAGGAGACAGCTACATCATCCTGTACAACTACAGCCATGGGGGACGACGGGGACACATCATATACATGTGGTGAGAAAAACTGCTCTTCAACTGATGTGTGCTGTATGTATGTATGCTCACAATACTAAACCTGCAGCAGAAAATAGATAGGTGCCATACTACTTCCTACCACAGTCCAAAGACCTGCATCTGTAGAAGAATTAGTGAATCTAAGGCTCAGTTCTCATTAAGCAGTTAATTAATGAATAATATATTATGGAAAACTTTCTTCTACCCCTTGTTTTGAAGTGCAGCCCCTGAAATTTGTTCCTGTTTGTTTGTTGACTGCTACCCTGTGGTGTTTATGAATTAATCAATGCTTTTAACTTTTGATATAAGTGAACAGATTAACTTTTAGATAGTGAACTTAAGTGTAGAATAAAGCAACTAAATTTGGAAGATTATTGCCTCTTTTGGATTTGTATTTTGCATTAGTACCAAACAAGAATGTACAGCAGTATCACTTACTTACTACCCGGATTTGCAGCCCTCAGCGGTCTAAGTGGGACTTAGCCATAACATTCTGTATTGTTTGCTGGTTTGGAAATGCTACAGAAGCTCAGAAAAAGGTTGTGACCGTGGCCTATAAACCTTTGTGCATCAAGCCGCCCAGCATGAAGCAGATCTATTCAGAGTGAACCCTACGTAAGGCCAAAATAATTCTCCCTGACCAAAGAAATCCTCTCCTCTCTTTATTTGCCCTTCTGCCCTCTGGTTGCTGTTTCTGTCCCCCATTATTTAAGAAAAAGAGATCAAAGTTCAAAGTTTTTCTTCAAGCTGTACAGTTTTTAAATACCTAGTCCTTCATTCTGCCCAGCAGGACTGGTACATCTTCTTTGCGCTTGTATTATACTGTTCTTATTCTTTGTTTATCCTTTGTTGTCTTTGTGGGAATGTTGTGGAGCCAGCCATGTGAAATATGCTGCAAACCAATTTCCCTAAGGGGACAAGTAAAACCTTCTATTCTCTTCTATTCCCCTCGATCCAGTAGAGGATTTCCTGTCATGAACTCAAATTAAAGGGGAAGGCCTAAGGTTAAGCAGAAAGGGGTAGAACTGAGATTGGGTCTACGTTGCCTTTAGTGAATGAATGTGAGAGTGAATAGTTGTCTGCATCAGTGTGTGCCAACCCTGCGACTAAGTCCTGCGGTATTTATTGTCCAGACTGTGCCCCGTCTAAGACCCATAGTTGTTGGGATAGGCTCTAACCCTCACCCACAACCTATAACCGGAATAAGCAAGAGAAAACAAATCTATCCACTACAGCAGTGGATTAGTGTTGTTTTGTTCCTGGTTTAGTCCAGGTTTAATGCTGGTTTAACCCTGATTTAGCCCAGGTTTAGTTCTGATTTAAGTCCTGATTTAGCCCTGATTTAGTCCTGGTTTTAGTCCTGGTTTAGCTCTAATTTAGTCCTGGTTAAGTCCTGATATAAGTCTTGATTTGGCCTTGTTTTAGTCCTTGTTTAGTTTTGATTTAAGTCCAGTTTTAGCCCTGATTTAGTCTTGTTTTAGTCCTGATTTAGGTACTGGTTAAGTCTTGTTTTAGTCCTGGTTTAGCCTTGTTTTAGTCCTGGTTTAGCCTTGTTTTCGTCCTGGTTTAGCTCTGATTTATTCCTGGCTTAAGTCCTGGTTTAGCCCTGATTTAGTCCTGGTTTAGTCCTGATTTATTCTTGGTTTTAGTCCTGGTTTAGTCTTGTAAACTTTGATGTAGACCCTTGTTTGTCTAGTAAACACAGGGACTTATATTTCTGCTTTAATTTAATAAAATGTACTGTGTCAAAATAGTTTATCAGAATATTGTGAGTCCTATTGTTATCGCAATAATCAACTTAGTCATTACATATTGCATGTTTTTCCCATGTCACGCAGCCCTTGCTAGTACAATAAATAAATGTATTCACAATTAGGTTATTAGGTATACTATTAGGCATTAAGGGATTTTTCTCTAACTTGTCCCGTGTGTCTGCTGTGTGTGTCCTGTAGGCAGGGCTCAGACTCCAGTCAGGACGAGATCGGAGCTTCAGCCATCCTGGGAGCTCAGCTGGACGACGAGCTGGGGGGTGGTCCTGTCCAGGTAACAGCACCACCACCTCTGTGTGCTTTCAGGCTTAAATCCATGATCCATCCATTGATTACTGCAGCACCTCCTGACTCTTGACCTCTGACCTTTTCATGTTTTCCTCACTGTTTCCTTTCTGCTTCTTCTCCTTTGATTTCACCCAAACTTTGACTGTCTCTTCAGGTTGTTGGTGCTCCCATAACCACGCAGGTATCCCTCCCTTTTAATTCTGGCTCGTTTGTTGCAACAAAACTAACAGCACCATGCTTTTTATCTAAAACCTTCAAGACAACTACTACCATTAGATAGTCCTCACTTGAAATACTTCACTATTGTTTAGCCTTGGTTTTACACAGTGAATCTTCCCTAGACCAGCTTTAAATCAGAGATCTGCAGCGGCACTTTGAATCTTAAGGCCTTGTCATGCTGCTCAGCATTTTTTTTAGCTGACAAACACCTAATTAGTTAAATCGATGGTTGTTCGTCTAACAGTGAGACAGGATCAGACCTTGTCATCTTGTTGTGTGACCATTAATGGGACCTATAAAATTTGCACAAAGGTATTATAGACAAACAAAAAAATGCCAGTGTGAAATGAGAGTCTGAGACTTCATCTGGGCTTTTTTATAAAGTGTGTGTGACAGAGGGGGAACTAGAGCAGGGAACACATTTTTTTGACCAATCACACGCTTAGAACGAGGAGGGCAGTCCCATTTGGATCAGGGACACTTGCATTGGTTGAGTCACAGCTTGTCTTTATACACTGGAGTAATGGCGGCGGCAAGTTCGACTAAGCTGAGACCAATTCCAGGGCTGGCTCCAACTGTGCACACCACAAAACAACAGAAAAAAAGAAAAACAGAGACAGAAAAAAAGAGAAGCAAAGCATAAATCTGACATTACATAAAATAATAAATATATAAGAGAAAGGAGAAGGAAAAAGTCAGGTAGCGGGCCTTTAATTTGGCTTATGCATTTCACAACCATGCATTTCTTTCGCAGCCCTTCAGACCTGTAAGTCTCTGTCTGCCTTCTGAGCTGTTTTAACAGATTCAGAAATGTGAAATTTTAAATAGCAATGTTAATATTCATACAGTACATACTGTACATACACTTATATACAGACTTCTTGTGAAATAAGTACTAAGTAAAGACATCATTTGGACCAATGAAAAGCAAGTGAAGGAAATGTTTTGTCTGTTTTTGTGCATTTGAACACAGATAGAGTATTTCTTTAAATATAATTTACCGTTTGCGTTGCATGTTTCACTATTTTTTTGTCACAGCATGAAGGTGTATTATAACGGTCATACATCATCCATGTCAGTGGTTCTCAAACTTCTAACACCAAGTACCAGCTTAAAAGGGCTAAAATGAGCCTAAACGAAGACTAAACCAGGTTCAAACCGAGACTAAACCAGGACTAAAGCAGGACTAAACAAGTTTAAGTCAGGAATAAACAAGGAGTAATCCACGATCAATTTTAAAGGGCCAAAATAGGCCTAAACCAGTACTAATCCAGAACTAAATCAGGTCCAAACCATGACCAAACCAGGACTAATGCAGGACTAAACAAAGTCTAAACCAGGAATAAGCCAGGAATAAACAAGGACATATTCCCGGACAAAACCAGGACCAATTCCCAGACTAAACCAAGTCTTATCAAGGGCTAAACTAGATCTAAACAGGACTAAACATGGTCTAAACCACGACTAAACCAGGACTGAACCAAGAGTAAACCAGGACTAATCCAGGGCTAAACCTGGACTAAACCAAGAATAACCAAGAACGAACCAGTACTAATCCAGAACTAAACTAGAACTAATGGACTAAGGACTTGCCCCAACTAAAGTAGAACTAAAACAGGAATGAAACTGGCTCTAAATCAGGAGTTGAACTGCAAGACTCCTGAGTACCTACAGACAAAGCCTGTGTACCACCAGCGGTACCTGTACCACAGTTTGA
Source organism: Bostrychus sinensis (assembly GCA_020698575.1). NCBI lineage: Eukaryota > Metazoa > Chordata > Actinopteri > Gobiiformes > Eleotridae > Bostrychus > Bostrychus sinensis. The sequence goes on from CM036239.1 coordinate 32,117,962, forward strand.
GAACCACTGCTCCACGTCACAATCATTCATAATTTGGTAATAAACGTTCATAATATTCTATAATGCCTTTTTATTTTTTTCTCATAGCAAAGAGATGCCATCTAGTGTCCACACCAGTTACTGCAGTAGATATAACAGTAGAACTAGCTGTTGGGTTCAGATTTAGTAGGTAGCTCCCCCTAGTGGCCCCTCACAGACAATACAGAGCCCATGTAAAATCTTTCCTTTGATTCCCCTTCACTCATTGTGTTGTGTTTGTGTCCCAGGTGCGCGTGGTGCAGGGCAAAGAGCCGGCCCACCTCATGAGCCTGTTTGGAGGACAGCCTATGGTGGTGTACAAAGGCGGCACGTCCCGGGAGGGTGGCCAGACTGCGCCTGCCGAGACCAGACTGTTCCAGGTCAGGTCCAACTCAGCGGGACACACCCGGGCTGTGGAGGTGAGAACACAGACATAACACAGAGATAAAAGGTGTTGAGCGAGTAATGTCACAATTATCTGTGTTTTTCATGATTAAATGACTTTGTAATGTTTTCTGCAAACCAATTATTATATTTACTTATATTTTAAGCTCTTCCTATTTTTTAAATTGGTCTACTTAATTGAGTTTACTGTCAAAGTAACATCTCCACCTCTCTCCCCTCTGTCCTGGCTCTGACCTGATGTGTGGGACTGTTTGTGAGTTTTTCTACCAGTTTCTACCGTTTTAGTGAAAAAGTGAAACAATTTTCCCAGATGAAGGACAACACCGGTTGCCCCTGATCAGGCCCACATGAATGATTAAGTGACAGAGGAACAAGAAATATCCAAATAAACACATAAGACTGTAGTGCATTGTCACAGCAGCAGTGCAAGATGATTTAAAGCGTGAAAAAAATACACCAAAGACTTCAGCAGTGTCCCTCAGCGTCTGTAGTGGAGCAATAGTTTAGAGAGCAGCGGGACACTGTAACTGCGTCCAGTGCTGAGGATAAAGGTGGCTGCATTGTTAGGTAGATTTTGCTGCTTTGTTGAATATTAGGAGTTTTGAAAGCCCAAATACAAGTTTCAGTCGCTGTGGCAAAGTTACAACAACTGGCATATTTGTTGTGTTGTGTCTCTTGAGTACACTCATGCATCAGCAGTGATCAGAATCCAAGATACTGTGTTTACATGCCACAGTATCTCAGTTACTGTCAAAGTTTTCCAGGTAGAGTTTCCCAGTTTCTAATAACCAGGACACTGACATATCCCAGATACTGAATTCAGGATACTGTATTTACATGCACAAAGACAAAACGGGGATATTTAAAAAACTGATCATAATTGGGATACATAGTTGATCACTGTTATTTATGATTAGGCCCATATTAGTTAATTAGTTAGTTAGTTAGTTAGTTAGATATAGTTCTGTCAGTAGCGTGCAAAGTAGTGTTTATAGCTTAATTTGTTTTAATATTAGACAAAGTAGATACCAGTAATCTGTAAAAGTCAATTATACAAAGTGGACATGACAAGTAAAATGTTTTTTGTTTGTTTTGCACCTGGAGAATTACATCTTTGAATATTTTTATATTAAATATAAAATATTAAATAAACACTGAACATCATATATCCTATATATAAGTCATAATTTTGGAAAATACTGTGACATTTTTGGTCATATCATCCTGTCCTAGGATGTTATGATATAAAATTTTTGCCATAGAGCCCACCCCTGTATACAAGACCAGGGCTGAGGCGGTAAAGTCCAGAGCCACACTCCAGGAAGCACAAAGTCTATAAAATGGACTGTGGTGTAAGAGTCCAGATAGAGTGTGTGTGTACTGTGTTTTTAGAATTTACACTAGTCAGAAAATCATCTCTTTACCATTCTACCCTTTTCAGCTTACATACATATACTTAAGCTACAGTAGAGTATTCATTTGCAAGTTTATTTTATTCAAATATGCAAATGTCTATGGAAAGGACCATATTGTGAGTCAGAGTGAATGTAACCACACAACAACCTCCATTTCCATAGATGTGACCCCAAACGCAGCTACAAAGAAAGAAAAATTAAAACCATCGAAGTTTGTATTCTATAAAACTCTTCTAGAATAAGATAATTTTAAACACGATAGAAAGAAATTATGTGAACTGTCTGTCTCCTTCCATGACCAGTGTCCAAAGATACTCCCCAGTATCATCCAGGATTTAATTTAATGTGACGACTCAAAGAGAATGCTCTGGCCTTTGTCAAAGAAGGAAACAAAATGCTCCACAGACTTAATTGTTTTTGTTTCTCCTCCTTCTCCTCCTCTTATTGTTGTTGCCAGTGACCTTCTGGGCTGTTTCTCAATTCCTAGTATGCAGACTCTGGACTTGTGTACTCAGAGGTACAGAATTGTGGGTACAGACTTGAAGAATGGACTTGAGGAGAACACGAGAACGGACTTTACTTTTTTCATATTTTGGGACGAGGTGAACTTGATGACCCAGACGTTTGTCGGCTACTTTTTGTTTTGTTATATAGCCTACACAAGAATACAATGCAACATCCGAAGATATTTATTTTAATAAATGAAAAATAGTGCCCACTGTCATTATTTAAAGTACTTTGTATTTAATAAATAATAACATTTTGAGAAATAGAAGCATATAATTGAAAATTCAGATGTATAAAATAGAAAGACAACAGCCAAACTGCCTGCATTTGTCCTATTAGATAACATTTTTATTTTAATATAAATAACATAAGGAAATGAATACATATCAGATGGATCAGGCAGTGACAATACTCATATATACTGTGGTAACCTGTCTTTTCTATGGGCACTGGCACTCAGCTGTTGTCAGGCTTAGTGTGCGATGAAGAGGGAGGGGGCGGATCGCGGTGATCCAAGTGGAAATCCGTGCACAATGCGAAATGCATTCTGGGATTTCTACAATGCACAAGTCTCCTCTGATGCATCCCCGGTAAAATGGGCGGAGCAGGAGCACATCCAGGGATTTAGAGCGGACTCGCCAAGAAGCGGATTTTGAATTGGAACAGGACTTGGGTCCCCGCAGATGACGTTTCACAAGTCCACTGGTGCTCTAGTCACTACAGGGAATGGTTCTCATGATATCTCTTCTAGTGTCTTGATAACGTCATAATCTTCAGGATCTCTTCCTTCCATATTCTTTCTGGAGGAAGGCCTGAAGTCATGAAATATTGCACCCTCTTCGTCGCCCATGACAGTCTGAGGTGGGATGACTCTCTTCATTGTAGGTTTTACCTTGATTGGGGTTGAATTGACCATGATGACTGCAGGCTCAATTTGGATTACACAAGTATTGGTTGGACCAGAGTATGGATCAGTTGGGATCTCTCTTTTTGTCGTAACCTCCAGCTCCTGATGAGTCTCAGCATCAGCAATCTCAGGCTTTGTACTTTCTGTGAGGGATTTGATGAGTTCCTCCTCAGCTGGTTTAGTGCTGGTGGAGTCACCTTTGTCTTTGGGCTCTGCTGAACTGAATACTGCAGTCTCACTTCAAAGACTCCTGAGTCCTGAGCCTTAATAATTTCGACCATTTCCTTATCTGTTGGTTTGATGACAGTGGGATCTTTGTGGTCTTCTAATTGAGGTTTTGCCCATTCAGTGTTACACACCTCATCCTCAGCCTTTATTTCTTTCTCCTGGGGCTCTGTTGGAGGCTCCTTTAAGACCACCTTAACCACTCCCACATTAAACTGTTTCTGCCTTTTTCTTCCTTTTTTGTTTTTTCTTTTCTTTCTGTTGCTGTTGTTGATAGACTTAAGGTTGTTGCTCTTCCGTTGGTCTGTGTTGAATTGTCCACTATATTTTTAGTCTCCTGTGGTGTTATCAGGAGACCTAATGTCTCTTTTGTGGTCTTAGTCTCTTTCTCTACATCACCTTTTGTTTCAGTGATGGGAGGCTTTGTAACCTCTGCTTTGGACTCAGTTACTTCATTATCTGAGATTTTAGTGCTAGTGGCGTCACCATTGTCTTTGGGCTCTGCTGAAGGTTCAGCACTACTACTGAGTCTTTCAGGACTTCAGTAACTTTGACTACTTCCTCATCTGCCAGTTTGATGACAGTAGAATCTTTGGGGTTATCTAAAAGAGGTTTAGCCTCAATTTCTGCCTCTTGGGGCTCTTTTGGAGACTGCTTTAAATTGTTGACCTCCTTAATTTCCACTCTGTTATCTTTTTTCTCATTTCTTTGCTTTCTGTTTTTCTGTATTTCTCTTCCTTTCTGTATGTGTTCGTAGACTCAAGATTGTTAACAGTTGCATCCCGTGATAGCACCACATCTGACTGGGATGGCTAGTGCACACTGGTCAGTGCAGCTTTTGCATTGTATTGAATCATCCACAGTCATTTCAGTCGCCAATGGAATTAACAGGAAATTAGCTGGATCAACAGGTTTTTTTTGGTTGCCTCCACCTTTACATCACCCTGAGCCTCGATGTCTGTTGACTGCCACTCCAGCGTGGCTTTGTCCCACTCTTTTTGCTGCTTTGTGTACCACCAGCAGTTCCTGTAGTACAGCTTGGGAGCCACTGGTGTAATGTATTAATTTCTGTTTGTGCAGGTTGATTCTGTTTCCTCTAACCTGAACTCCAATGATGCCTTTGTTTTGGCGAGCCCCGGCGGCTGCTTCCTGTGGGTGGGACAGGGGGCATGTGACACAGAGAAGCAGGGCGCCCAGCAGCTGTGCGACATCCTGGGAGTGAGCCCCTCAGAGCTGGCTGAGGGCGGAGAGAGCGGTGAGTTTAAACAACACTGTACTTTTTTTTTTTTTTTTTAAATCCATAATTCTCTGAAGTTAAGTCATCTCTGACAAAATGATACTCTGGGACCTCTTCTGGGTATTATTATAGTGTTTCTGTGTGTTTCTGAGACAGAAAAAAAGAGAAACAAAGCTCAAATCTGACATCAAATTGCATAAAACAAATATTTAAGAGAGAGGAGGAAAGGTTTTCTTAGCACATTCTTAAAAAAAAATGGGTAGTGGGCCTTTAATTTCTCTTTTGCTGTTTTTTATTTATTAGGTTGTCTGTTAGAAGGGCAATGAAATAAATTATTAGGTGTAGTATTAGGTATTAGGTATTATTTTGTTTCTTGTTACAAACACTGCTTAGATCCAGGAAATTAGAAAATGATTCTGTACCATTGCGAGACAGGGATATCCCAGATTATCTTTGTGGCTGGTGTCATGACCCGACTCAAGAACAAGCAAAATGCCAGCAAAAGTAAAATAAAAGTAGTAAAAAAAGTTGAAAACCGTGACACAAAGAGATGGATTGACAGCAACTTAAGCATGAGGCGGTGAGGGCGCTGGTGGTGGGATGGTGGCAAAGAGAGAGAGAGAGAGCATACGGCTGATGGCCTTTAAATCGGTGCTTTACACACAGATATAGGACCGCCCACAGCTCCTGGATCTGAGCATTGACTGCAAAACCACACAAACAGATAAACTGTGTTACACATACAGTATATGAAGGGGTTGTAATGTTGAATATCCCTTTCACAATGGTACAGAAGGTTTTAAAACATTCTTGGATCCACACCAAAAACATAAATAATTACATCCTTTGCCTATTTTATAAATGTTTATCCAAACATTTATCCAAAGTTCTGTGTTATCTTGCTAAGAGCCAAGTTAAGCACTCAGTACTGAACAGGCAGGGCAACATTTGTCCGGTGTTTAAAGACATACTCGGGCATTTCTAGACCAGTGAAGATGCAAATTATGGTCCCTCTGCAGCTGACTACCTTGTGTTTTATTTTGGTCCATTGTGTCCAAGTGAAAGCTTCACTGCCAAAGCTTAGACACGTCTATACCATGTGAGACATGCATTTTTCTGACTTTGTTAATTTTTGTATAGTAAAAGTGTTACCATTTATATTTATTAAACAATGATTTCTGTATAAATTAGCTGTGTTTATTAGCAAGAACCTTTTGCTGTTACTGGTAAAACCCTAGTCCACAAACACCTCACTGTGCGGTGGTCTCAGTAATTTGGCTCTCTACTCTCCATGTAGACACAGACAAAAGTGGTTTTGACCAGTGACTGTTCAGCCTATGCTCCGCACACAAACCTCACAAAGTTTTTGAAATGTTCAGAAAGTCCACTACAAACCTGCTCTTTAAACCCAGCGCTTGTGTTCATTCATTTTACAGCATCGAAGACAGCGTTGCATCAGGCTTTTAGCGTTTCTCTGTCATCTCTGGAGCCCCAGGACCGCAGGCAAAAACACAACACGCTCAATATTTTATAAACTGAAGAAAAACTGACCAGAGTTAAAGGCAGCACGAGAAAAGTCAGCCTTGTGCACTTTTGTGATTTCTCAACAAGTGTTTTATTATTTATCTCCAAGTCCATCACATCTCGAGGTTTGTTTTGAACTCAGAAAGCGGTCTGTTCACCGCTTTGTTGGATCTGAGTTTCACCATCTAAATGTAGTATTGATAGCGCTCTTCTGTAAACCTCTCTCTGTAAAAGAGTCAACACAACCAACCATAGGCAATTTAGGTTTTACTTGTGAAGGCCAAAACCGTAGACACCTCTGCACGCCTTCTGAATAGTGAACATTTAGGAGGATACAAAATAGATGATGTAAGCCTGTTTATGTCCTCGACAGACAACAGAAACTTCTGCTGTCAAAGTGTCTTTTCTGGGTCTGGCTATATCGGCTTTCACATACAAACAATAAATAATAAATAATAAATAGAGGAAAAAAATAGCAAATGCAAAGTGTTTATGCAATGAGATGGGTGCATCCCGATAGTACTATGAGTACAGGGGATTGTAGGTAATGGGGAACATAGGTAGTGGGGAACATAGGGCCGACTCTCAATTAGAAATAGATAAAAAAAAAAAAAAAAATCTGTTAGTTTTATACAAGAGATTGTCAACTTTGCACTTTTTGTCAGGTGAGCTTTTATAATTAAGTAACACAAAAATTGCAGTGCTTTATATCAGAAGAATTAACCCTGTTATTAAGAGGAGCAACGTTCATTCCAAGCATAAAATAAACAAGGTTTAGACTGCATTACTTAAGACGAGACGTAACAGGTAAAACACAAATTTTTGATTGAAAGATTTTGGACCAGTTTGCTCCTTTAACGTGAGACTTTAAAAATAAATATAAAGATGTTTATTGAATTACATTTAGTCACTTGTGTCCATAGATTTTTATCTGAAATATTAATTTCAAAAGCCATTTTCTCAAAATGAGTTTTTTCAAAAATCTCCACTTCAGTCACACCGACAAGCAGCACATTTTCCACCCTTGTACTTAACAATATTTTGAGGGCTCTTACAGAGGGAGTTGTTGATATTTAATCCCTAGCCTGATTTATTGGTCATTATACTCCTAAAAACAAGGAAACACAAAATAGACAAAATAAGATTCCCCCCAAAAACTTTCAACTAGTATGTTAATATAATGAATCAACAATTTAAACCTGGCTCAATACAATATTCAGATTATTATTATTTTATTTTTTTCTTGTTTAGCACATTTTTACACGTGCATATGAAAACATTACATTTCACAAAACTTGCAATCAGTTTTCCTCATGCTGATGCCAGTAATCTATTGCCATTATCTGTTAGTTCCCTGTTCATCTTCAGTTTCTGGCTTTCCTAATTTCTTCTGCTCTTTTGAACAGTCAAAGTAACATTCACTGCCCAAAAGGAAAATGGCACACTTTGCTTTTTTTAATTTTACATTTTGACTGGCATCAAGACACAAATAATAGTAGACCTCACCGTCCCTTGTGTTCTAACCTTCATGGCTTGTCCACTCTCGCTCTCTACACACATCAGGCTCACTGCTGAATGGGAACCAATAATTCCTGGTGTCCACAGTGAGCCCAGACCAGGTCCAAACCAGGTCCAGACCAATTCAGACACTTAAAAAAAAAATGATGAACTGACTTCCTGTTGTCTTCACAGATGAATTCTGGGAGATCCTGGGTGGGAAGTCTGAGTACCGCACTTCCACCAGACTCAAGGACAAGATGGACGCCCACCCGCCCCGACTGTTCGCCTGCTCCAACAAGACTGGCAACTTCATTGTATGTCCGACACTATTTCTTTGTGATCCCAAAATATAGGTGTATGCATGACTAATTCAGACTGTCCCCTTCACTTGTGGAGATCGAGGAGGTTCCCGGGGAGATGACCCAGGATGACTTGGCCACGGATGATGTTATGATCCTGGACACATGGGAGCAGGTACAACACTGGGACCTGGGACTAACTAAGAACACAATAAAAGAATAATTTAACAGTGGAGCTGAGCTGAATCCATGCATCTTTTAGGTGTTTGTGTGGATCGGTAACGAGGCCCAAGAAGAAGAGAAGACTGAGGCCATGGCTTCAGGTACGGGGTAGATTTAAATTATCTAGGTGCCTAGAACTCTAAAATCAGAAGGGCTACCCCCATAATTAGAGTAAGAGTAAGTAAAGAGTAAGTAAAAAAATACCAAGGCAGTGGTTCTCAAACTGTGGTACATGTAGGACTGGTAGTACCTGGTCTTCTTCTGGTGGTACTCAGGAGTCTTCTGCAGTTCCAGGACTGATTTTGTTTAATTTAAATATTCCTGTTTTATTCCTGCTTTTGTTGGCTCTTATACTGTATAGTCGCATCAAATTAGACAAGGATTTAAGCTAAATTTTGCCTTGGATTTAGTCCTGGTTTAGTTCTGGATTCAGTCCTTGTTAATGTTAAATTAAGTCCTGGTTTAGTCCTGAATTTAGTCTTAGTTTAAGCTAAATTTTGTCTTGGATTTAGTCCTGGTTTAGTTCTGCATTCAGTCCTGATTTAAGCAAAATGTAGTCCTGCATTTAGTCCTGGTTTAGTCCTTGGTGTGAACCCTTCTCTCCTGTCCCACAGCGGTCCGTTACATCGAGACTGACCCAGCCAACAGAGACCCGCGCACGCCCATTGTCAAGATCAAGCAGGCATTCGAACCCCCCACTTTCACTGGCTGGTTCTTGGGCTGGGACAACGAGTACTGGAGCAGCGACCCCCTGGAGCGGGCTATGGCCGAGCTGTCCCTGTAGACCTTCCCCAGCCCTGCGCTCTGCTGCCCCGTCCCAGCTGCGACCACACAGACTCTGTTCTGCTGCCAATGTGTGTTTTTTACTTTTCTTTTATTATGTTTTTAAGAGATACAAGCAGTTTATTTTAGTCACTTGATGCCTTTTAGAGTAGTTTTAACAACAACAAAAATCGCTAATTGCAGGGGTGTCCAAACTATGGTATGGGGCATAAATGTGGCCTGCAGATAATTTTTTATTGGCCCAAAATGCCACTGGTAAAAAGCTTCATATTTGAATGAGATGGACCTGACATCAAGGAAGAAATGTATGTTAATTAGTAATTAGTAATTGGTAGTCCAGAAAATTCAGCCACACTATCAGGGCTCCTGTAGGTATCAGCAAATCTAATTTAATGCCATTTTTAATGCAATTTTTAACATTTTTAATACCATAAACAATCGTGGCAGCTTAAATTGTCAAAATCTATTTAAAGCAGCAATAATGTTGAAAGTCAAACATTCGATGTTTGGGTAATTTGGTCCCATTGTAAGCAAATTCGTTCCACCCTCTATTGCGCTAGAGTAGGCTACGAAAATGTTAATTATTATTTATAAATGCGTTTTTATATTCACATATAAAACTAATAATGTCAGCAATTTTACTTCAAAACTATTCTTCATTTTTAAATTATTATTCTGACTTGCTTTCACTTTGTGGCCCTCAGTGAAAAAAGTTTGGACACCCCTGGACTAGCGGGGCAAAAAAGTGGGGCAAAATATGCACTAATTACTTGACGCATAGACAGAAGAATATTGGACACTGAGGAAAGGCTTAAGGAGGGGAGGGTTGGCTCCAAGAACCATGGCTCCAACTATTCAACAACTCGCAAAATACCAATGCTTTTTAAAACAGTAATAGCCACACCACTTATCTGACCGAGGCATTGTTTTGAATATTTGAGTTAAATTTACTAAAAAGAAAGGTTAGCATACAAAAATATACATATACAGTGTTCAAGTACACAGCTTATTATACAGGGCTGACACTTGGGAGACATGCACTGTAGGTAATAATTTTATTTTCTGGATAAATGAATGAGAGCAGACTGGATGTGGAGGGCTTGTTGATTGGTCAGTGCTTCCTGGAGTGGAGGGGAAGCAACCGAGCGTTCTGAGGCCTCCGAAACTCAGCGCCACAGATTATAGGATTACTCAAACAGGCATGAATGAAACAAAACACAACTCCAGGGATGTTTTTGATGAGGGAACATTATAACATGGTAGAAAGCTCAGACAAAAGTTGATTATGCATAATACAGCCCCTTTAAATGCTTTGATATTTCCAGAGTCTGTTAATTATTACTACATTTCGAGATGGACAGCAGGCCAATTTATTATCATGGCACATCACATCACCCCATTTTCTGCTCTTCCAGGGAAACTATGTTGTGCAAAAACTACTCTTGAAAGTAACTCCTCTGCAGTCCAATACGTCTCCTGTCTTTGTTTTGATTGAAGCTACTCTCTGACCCGTTTAAATCACTAGTGAATTCAAATGGATGCAAAAAACAAACAGCTGTAACTCTTGTCTTGGGGAGCCCACTGCCAGGACCTCAAAAATCCAAATAGCAATACAACAGATGCCTTTTTACCGTTTCCTTTAGCAGTGCAGTGATCCAGCATCACGTCCAAGGTACAGTATGACTGTTGAAGACGCTTTTGTAAGTGACTTTTTAGCACTTTTATGTATTTATTTTGATAGACAGACTCCACATGTACGTAGAATTAAAACCAAGCCTGTGTGATGCTGTAGAGAAACCAACGCTTATTGCTGCTTGAGTGACACTTCCTCAGGATCCTGTTGCCTTGCTGTCGGCCATTTCAATAAAAAAAAAATAAAACAAAGAAAATGGATTACAGTTGTGGTGTTTGTCTTTGCAAATGTAAACAAAGGTACATAAAAAGAAATTTACCACTTTAAAAAGCTTTAGCTGTTTTTCATTTTGTTAAGCAGATTGAGCTCATGACATACAAGCTCAGTGCATCACTGGTTCTGTTATATTCTGAGCACTTCTGCATAAGGATGTTTAAGTTTAACCCTCAGGCCCTTGTGACACCCTTTTTTCACTCTAATTTTGACATTTCTTATGCTAGGGTGATGGTATTTGACAAAGATGTTCATTAATAAATTAATTGTAGAATTTCAGCATCACAACTGGAAAAAACAAAACAAAAAACAAACTACAGTCTAGAAAAACTCACATTCTTTATCTTGAAGTACAATTAACTTGGATTAAAATCACTTATTTTCACTTCAATGCCATTGCAATACAGAAATGTTAATTCCTCTTTAGCCCTGTCAGTCAAAGTCTAAAACATAGCCCTTTTAAGGCTGCAGGAGGAAAAGTGTGATTTTCTATCCGGTTTTTGTAATGACATAAGTAAAAATGTATCAAAATCAGTGTTAGCGCTAATCAGTGACCGGTTATGCATATGCATCTTTAAAATGGCAAATAATTCATGTTTTATTTATAAACATGTGGAATTATGTTAACAGACCACTAGGGTTAGGGTTAGAAAAAAAAATACTTTTTTCTTCATGTTTTATATTTTTAAATGTGACCCAGTGACCTAAAAGGGCTTTGAGAGGAAGAAAGTGATTTTTTTTTAAAGTGCTTGTGGGTTAAGGAGGGTTAAGGTACTTTAAGTTATCTTCCAAATTTCCAACACAAACTTTTCATCGGACCTATATCCGCTGAGTTTGTGCAAAAGCATGTCCCTGTAGGGCCACTGTAGGTGCATACAGGCTGCACAGGAAACAGCTTTAACATAACATATGAGACATACAAATCAATTAAAAAACATTTATACTACTTTATTTTTTTCATACCACATTTATTTAAAAGAAATGATGGTAAAATGTGACATTTACTAAGAAGTTATGCAGCAAATGATGAAGTAACAGTGGACAAAAATGTAGCAAAATATAAAATATTACCTAACCTAACCCTTTTTTAAAAGAACACATACAAACTCAATATGGGCTATGGTCTAGGCTTCCTCCATTGAAATACATGTTTTTTTTTTTTCAAATCATATTTTGACCTAAAGCATTAACGTTAATAGTCGGTAATATAAGCTTTGCCATCACATGTATAGGGTTCATTGTAATAAAAGATACATTAGTAACAGTAACAGCTTGTGAAGAGCTTATTAGTGAAAAATACAACTTGGCTTTACTTGAACAGATTCCTTTAGGTTTATGGCAAACTGTATTACATTTCATGCTTTTATATATGTGTGTAGATAGATAGATACTGCAGTAACACTCACTAGTTCTGATACAATAAAGCAGTAACAGTACACGCTCAAAATACAACATTCAGGGGTTATTAAACACCAACTCACCCTGAGCTTTAACACTATAAGCAAAATGTGTGTCTTGCTCCCTAACATAAGAGAAATTAACCATGAAATTGCAATTTTCCATTAAAAGTAAATCAACAGAGTGGCCACTTTTCACAAAAATCTCAAGGTGAATCAGCATAAATGGCCAACACTTCTACTATAAACACATAAAGGTTTGGTTTGAGAGTTTAGTGAGAAGTGAATGCATAGAGCTGCAGTAAAAGTGATTTTAGTATAGGTTAAGGCCTTGGGCTGAAAGATGACTCCCTGTACTTAAAAAGTAGGTGGACAAACAGGCTGAAAACTGCTCCTGTGGGCTTGAAAACACAGTGATGTGAATGTATGAGGTCAGTTTGCATATCATTTGTCCACCTTTCTAAAGATTACATGTGTGTGAATGAATTGTAAACTGTAAAAATGTCTCACATAAAGTGATAAGTTGTGATTTAGCGGATTTAAAAGGGTCAAAAGCAGCAGTTCTCAAATGTTAAGTAACAAGGACCAACTCTGAAAAAGATGTGGCTTCTTAAGTCTCACCCATTATACTGTGACCTACTTCGATTCAAATGTAGCTTCACTGCATTTAAACAACAAAAAAGGAATGAGAGTATACACTTGTAATCAGAAATATTCAACTCCTCAAAGATTGTAATCCTGGGACATCCTGGAGTAGCCTTCTCAGTCCCCCATTTCACAGGCAAGAGCCAGATCTCCAACCATGCAGGGTCGGCGCACAAATGTTTAATGCTTATACCCCAATTTTAAAAAGTTATGTTATTACTGCTAAGTGAATAAAGTGTCCCCATCAGAAAACATAATACAGTATATCATATCGTATTGCATAAATCTTTTAAATCAATTTATGCCCTGATCTTAAATACCAAATATTTAAATATGACCGTATATAACTTTTATGATGTTCTGTCACTTAACAGTAACAACATATCTTTATAAAATTGGAGTATAAGGGTTAAAGTGATACAATGTTTCCACCAACAGGATACTATGCGATGAGTGCCATTTATCTTTTATCAGAAATTTGGAGGTCCTTGCATACCACTAGAGCGTGCCGCAGTTTGAGAACCACTTCTTATCTTCCAAACATTCTGGCTGGTCAACAAACGCCACAGAGCTGTGGGAAAATCATGAAACACGAGCTCTTGTTCATTTTGAAGCAGAACAAAACTTGTGACACTAACTGAAAAGCTTGCTATATATATTTGTACTATTTAGCATCATAAAGCTGTGATATTGATATCTGCATTATAACTTTCCCCATTACAACTGCTTCCACAGCCAGTAGCACCTTCAACTAAAAACTGGCTACACAGACTTAGTTCACTATATGTTAACATAAAGCATAACTAATGAGCATTCTTCTCCCAAAACTATTAAAAATTAGGCCACTATAAATTGTTTTAAAGCTTGTCTCATGTAAAACAAAAAGTAACATAAAATACATAGAAACATAATAGTGCAGCGAGTACTTTTCTAGTTGTCAGTTAATTAATGAAAATGGCAGTGTTTGATTTTTTTGTGTTGTGTGCGTTTATATATAAAGGTCCCATATTATGCTTTTTTTTTTAGGCTTTCTGAAATAGTGTTGGACACCTTTGCATTAATATTTTACATTCTGTAACTTAAAATGATCTATATGTATGAAAAATGTCTCCTTTTGGGGAGCTGTTACTTTGACTTTGCAGAGAACATTTGGATTAGGTGTCTGTCGCCCCCTGATGGCAATGGTGGGGAATTAACAGAGCATAAAATGGCTACTAAGCTATTAGCAACATGACGCTAACAGACAGATAACTGACAGCAACTTAAGCACTGCTGATGGTGTTTGGGCTTTAGAATTGCACAGGAGCACTTCCTGGTTTCACGTGTCTATGTAGAGTTGTGAGACTGAGCGTTTTCAGCTTTTCAGGAATGTACGGCCTCAGCACTACTACTGCTCCAGGTTTGTTTTTTGAGGTGCAAACATTAAAACATGGTTAAAAAAAAAGTTGGCATAATAGGGGACCTTTAGGTTTTTAAGCCACATTTACAAAGAGAAGACTGTGAATAATTAATTACAGTTAACATGGCTAAATGATGCCTCTAAATATTAGTTTTGAGCAAACTTTAAAACGTTGGGCTTTATTTTAAGCTCATATTTATTTGGTCTATGCCACTGATGGTACGTAGGCTTATTCTGGTGGTACTCGGGAGTGTTTTGTGTTGCATTTTTCAACTTTTATTCTTGCTTTAGTCTTGCTCTGTTGGTTTAAGTCCTTGTTTAAGTACTGTTTTGTCCTGGTCTTAATCCTTCTGACAGAGTCGTTTTGAATTTATTTAGTAATGCATTTCCTGGGTTAATCCCTATTTTGTTCCTCAGTTTAGACCTCAAAATTTAAGCCTATTTTTTATGGCTGAACTTGGTGTAACAAGTTTGAAAATCACTGGTTTATAACTGGTGAAAGTCCTGGTCTAACACTAAATTCACTGCTGGTGAAGTTTAATGCAAGCACAAAACTTTTCCTTGATTCGCAATGTTAGCAACTGTTAAAAGCAAAACAACAACAAAATACTACTCGCATTCAAATAAGTGATGTCATCTCTACATTTTTATCTAATGCAGCTTTAAAGATGGGCTTGGTAAAATATTAAAAAGACAATCAATTACTATGTATAATTCCATGTATTGTATAGCCCTTTGTGAAACTGGCCACTAAACCTTCCCTTTGAACTCGTCCGGTCCTAAGCTTTGGTGAAATGTTGGGTCTAAGGCCACATTGTCGCAGGCACTTTCCTGTTGGAGAATAAGAAATATGAATGGCCTGATAAAGATGAACTCAGCTCCAGGTCTATGGCTTTAGCACCTACTTTGGTCAGTGCTGGTCAGACAAAAAATCCCAAGATGGCATGGTGAGCTGTGATTGGCTAACGAGATATCAATGTAAACAGATTCATTAGTATGTACTTGGACTTGTGGAGTAATGGCCTCTCACTAGTAAAATATGTGATGTCTGATGCGTTACGAAGAGTATTTGGGGTGAGTGAAGGTGTGACTGGCTGCGTTTCGGCCCGTTGTTCATTATTTCATGAAGGCCTGCATCATGTCCAGGGGCAGAGGGAAGATGATGGTGGAGTTCTTCTCGGCCGCGATGGTGTTGAGGGTCTGGAGGTAGCGCAGCTGCAGAGCAGAGGGGGATTCAGCGATCACCAGAGAGGCTTCCTTCAGGGCCCGAGACGCGTTCATCTCTCCCTCTGCAGCAATCACCTACACAGGACAGACAAGAGAAAAAGGGTTAAATCTGAGATTTACATATTAGACCTCCACATAAATAAATGGATATAGTCTGTTTTCAACAGACTAACTAAAAAATATTTCTTCAAGGTACCAAGTACAAATAAATAAATATTATGATTGACAAATTAACACATTTTTGCTAATGATATATTTTCATGGTAGATAGATTGCAAGCTAGATAACAGGGCTGAAATAATCTTTTGTTACATTTATTGCATAATAAATCATACATTTAAGTTACAGTTGTGGCCAAAATTATTACAGCACGTGGCATATTTAATTTTATAGGAGGACAATGTCCATAAACCTTTTTGTGTTTTTGATTTTTTTTTAATGTCTTTTTATTGTGAAGCACTTTGTAACTGTTGTCTGAGAAAGGTGCATAAACTTTACTTACTTAAACTACTGCTGGAGCTACCTGCGAGAGGGGGAATCTGCTGGAACACTCAAAATTATTGCCACCTCATAGTTCGGACCTCAGCCCCATCAAGCAAATTTAAGAGAGTTGGAAAATAAACTGGACAGATCTATTGTACATTCAAAGGAGTTGCAGAAAGCATGGGGTAACATGACATGAGTGTTCTTAGGAACTATACTGACGCTATACCAGAGAGATGTGCTGCTGCAACTGCTGCAAAGGTTGGAACAAACATTAAAGTTAAAGAATAAAAGGATAAAACTCACTATGAAATTTGAATCATGTTTTGGATGCAAAAAAAGTCAATATTTTGGCCACCACTGTAGACAAAAATCATAGTTGCTGAAAAGCATTGATTTTACACTTTGTACAGAGTTACAAGCACTAGAGAGAACCAAACAGCAGCTCCGGTGCTCTGGGTATTTACTAGTAATCAGCCCATCCAATTTAATATGTTTACATGCATTTTAAAACTGGTTATAATTAGACTCAGGCAAATGCAACATGGTAAAGGCATTTCTATCTGAAATCTGTTGATTTTACATGATCATTCCCAGATGTGGTCAGTTATAACTACAACTGATTTCCAATTTTGTCAATCCCATGCCCTTTTCTTGATTACTGCTAGGGTTGCAAAATTCCAGGAATTTTCAAAGTTGGAAATTTTCAATGGGAATAAATGGGAATTTATGGGAATAAATTGGGAACTTACACAATACAAAGCTGTCCCATGACAGGGCAATATACTATAGCATAAAAAACACAAACACACTTCAATATCTGTGTTATTCCTCAGTCACATGTACATGTGGTTCATGTAATAACCTGCTTTGCATGCACTTCTATGCACTCTGCATCCCCCTATCACATGCACAGCTGATCTCCACAACACTACCAAACTCAAGACTGCAGACTCCACATTTCTGGTTAGCTCAACTATTGGGGCTATACAAATGTGTTTTGTGGTATATTCTGATATTTTTTGGGGCACAATATTAAGCATCATAATTCTTTATAGGTGTCAATACATTTGTGACAACATCATGCATAATTAATGAGCTACATGTGTTCTAGTGGCAGGCCTATCAACACTAGTCTGGCTGCAGTTCCCAGGCTGGCCACTGGGGGTGGTGCCGTTTTTTGAGCAGATTAATGTAATGTGGTGTTTTTCCACGGATTAAACTGTATCAGCTCAGCACATGTTCTCTCTTCTGAACAATTTACATTCTGTTTGACTGTGCCTCTATAAAACAGGTTTGTGTTTGCTGTGTACTGAGGACAACTCTGTTGTAGTTTAAATTGAAATATAATTGCAGAATTGTATTGACCTTTGTACCAAAAGTTTAATTTGCTTATTAGCAATATAGCTTATATCTGTGTTGGATTATAATGTTTTTTTTTTAATTTATTTATATATGGTTTACAAATTTAAAAATTCCCATGGAAAGTTTTCAGAAAATTTCCAGAAATTTACCAGAAATTTTCTGCCCCTTTGCAACCCTAATTACTGCCCAGGACAGTCTCACTCAACAAAGACAGTTTCATGTGGCACATTTTAGGGAGTGTATAGGTTTAAGAGTGGAGTAGTGAGTGCTTTTTGTCGGGTCCAGAGTGTTTACCTTGGCGCGGGCCTCACGACTGGCCTCAGCCTCAGCAGCCATGGCTCTCTGCAGCTGGAGGGGCAGCTTCACGTCTTTAATCTCGACTCGCTCCACCTTTATCCCCCAGTCATCAGTGGCATCATCCAGAGTGGACTACAATACAGAGCAGAAAAACATGCAAGGTTAATGAAAAGTGTACAGAAAAAGGATTTGCTGTTAGTCATATCTGCAGAGTAGAACATAATGGTAAATAATAAATAATAAATGTGGATAAATGAGAAATGCATTAGGTGTAAGGTAAATGTTGCACTTTCTCGAGTCACCAGCAGATGAAGCTCTACTGCGACAGTCTACTGTCAACATGTGGAATGTATACTCCACTGGGTGTAGGACTAAAAATACATGTGAAAGTAAACTCTGGTGACAAGAGACAGGGATCTCTGTTCCAACATCTCACAGCTGCACTTATAAAACATCAGTTACTTCAACCAACAATTCAAAAGACTAATGGCAAATGCTAAAAAGGCACACAAATACGGTACAAATTAATTATTACAACTTTAATTACAGTGTTTACAATACAAGTCAACCTTGTTTAGATTTTAGATGACTACTTATACAACACATACACCTTACAACTGCTTGTCTTCGAAACTGCCTTTATATTTTGTGGCACAGATTCCACAATGCACCCCCTAATGTACACCATAACCACCTGCCTGAACAATGCTAACTGCAGTTTCCTGTTAGCTCACAGTTGTGGCCCACGGTGTGGTTTTCAGCTGCTGCTCAAAAAATTAAACTACCAGATTGTAAAATGCTAAACATGAGGCTTATATGATGTTTTCTCTGGCATATACGCAGCAATCCTGAAGTTAATTTCCATATGTTTGTAAGACAGTTTGAAGACCTTCTCAAAATATTTTAAAACCTCGTCACCACTTCAAGCTTTAATCAGCAACACACCTTTAATTTAGTAACAGTTGTGGTTTGCAATAACATCACATAACCTTTGCGTCTCTAGCTAAATAGTGCGTAATGTCCAATGTACGCAAGCTGAGCATGCCTGCATATAGCTGTTAGTGGAAAGGAAAAATTAATACATTAAAACTCACTTTGCTCTAAACCTGGGGTGTCCAAACTTTTTTCAAATAGGGAACTGAATGCACACATACAGTATAAACTGAATGCACACAGTATATTCTTTTCAAAAGCCAAATTAGCCAAAAGCCTAATTTATTTTCTTGGACGACAAAATCTAACACCAGTTCCAACAAAATGATATCTATGAACATACATAAAACCTCCTCAGAGTCATATACAGTATTTTAGCGCAGTCTATTTGTAATACTTCAAAACAGACAAAACCTTCTCTGACCTTTGTACAAATGGTTGTGTAACTTAACCTACTGTGGAGACACAACAGCATTTATTTTCGACCAACTAATTTGATACAAAGCAGAAAGTTGTTGATGAGATGCACAAATGTTAAAACTACAGAAACACTGTATGGAAGTGCTGGTGGGCCATTAGTAGTACATTTTGTCATAGAAGCTGAGGGACATATGAAATCTTTGGACATTTCTGCACTAAACTAATACCAGCAAAATGTAATACCTTACAAAAATGCGATTAAGTCTTTCTTTAAGGGCCTTAATTTTCCCAAAATTCATTTATTAGCTTTTTCAACTGCCTCTTAAGACACAGTAGATACCCTGCTTCTAAATCCAAATACCTTAAACAACTGCAATGGGCTACTTTATCAACTAGTTATGGTCTCTTGGCTGCTGTGTAAATTGCTCAACATAATTTTTTTTTCTCTACGGGAAACTGTATTGGAGCTTTACGAGATAACAGCGTTGGATAACACTAATGCATCAAATACTTAAGTTTGAAATGACATTTTACATGCTTAAAAATCAGTTCAGTGTTATTATTATTATTATTATTATTATTTATTTATTTATTTTTTACTCCAAGCTATAGGAGCCTTTTAGCACTACTGTTGTCAGTACGGAGTCACTGTAAATGACTAAATGAATTAGTCACATCTCCCTACAGTGAAAATGTAAAATAGATCTGAAGTTGTGGCCTGGTCCTCTCTTAATGTCTGTGTTAGTTTATCGACACGAGAAACAAGTGGAGGAAAGTTTGCAGCATGTCGTGGGAAGCAAGAGCGTCTGTCGCTGTAAAACCGCTGCAGTGGTTAAACTTCAGTGTGGGACGTTCAGAAACATATGTTGCACTAACCCAGGTCTAAGCCAGGACTAAACCAGGTCTAAGATTTCAAAGTACCATCTTTAATAAATTTAGCATTATTATAGTACAAGTCTAAAACTGGACTAAATGCAGACTTAACCAGGTCTAAGCCAGGTCTAGTACAAAGATCAGTACAAAACTCTGCCTAAACCAGGACTAAGCAGTGATCAACACTTCAGATTTAAACCTCAACCAGTGAATGACTAAATTATGAAGAAAATGCCTCTAAATTAAACTTTATCAAAACTGCAATAGAGTCCTGAGTACCACCAGATGAAGCCCGAGTATTACCAGTGGCACTCATACCAGTTTGAAAACCACTGAATTCGTATCTGCAACAATAATGTCCTTTCAGAAACAGACCACTTCCTGTTACGATCACACAGAACTCCATTATTGTCCATGTAATGGCTTTAATGGACTTCTTATCAGCATCCCAACAGCCATAGCCAACTCTCCACAATAATATCTCTAAAACAGGACAGAGGATGTGGGTTTGATCTGTCCAGATCATCCAATAATTGCTATAAAATGTGTAGAGCCAAATATAATTTTGCTTGCTTGTTTTGAACCAGGTTGCTTGCCCAATTTAGTCCAGAGAATTGAAAACAAAAAAAAGGCAATGTTCAGTTACATAAATTGAGTTAATGTGTTAACTAAGGCTAGGGAGAAGGGCCACGCCTGAACTGCTCCACAGCCACTCCTCAACCACGCCTCCCATTTTCCCAGAGAGCTAACGTGAGTGGAGAGAGAATAAAGTTACTGATCCTCTTGTGTCTAACTTGGCCTGAAAAAATTATTGCATCCATGGTACAAGTGCAGCAGCAGCAGAGAGAGTATGCTCCACTCCTGGGGACATTACAGCTCAGCTCAACATGTAGATACATTTGTTTCTTCACAAAAACATGACAAGACGCAGGCTAGATAAGCCATAGCTGCCAGTTAAGGAAGTTAAGGTTATATTAAAGCTTGTTAAAATGTGTATTATTTTATGTACCAATTGCTGTTATTGCTATTGTTGGTTAGGTTATATCATGCACAGCCAATATACAGAATATAAAACTTCCATTTAGTAAACCTTTTATGCCTTTTGTTTGTGTTTTGTTCAAAATATATCAGGTTAGGTATTGTATTGTGAGGCTGTTGACAATGCCCAGTGTTTTGTAGTGTGGGGAAAAAAGCCCAAACAAGGATTTTGATAAAAGACTGGATAAAATGAGTATGCAAAACCATGTATAAATGTAAAATGAGAACGAGTTTATCATAATTTATTACTGAAGGCAGGCTACAACAAACAAGTTTAAAGAAAAAAGAAATAAATACAAATAATTTTTAATATGATGGGGTTTTCCACAAGGTAGCTAGTATTTGCCTAAATGGCCTATTTGTGTTTAATGTGTCCATTTGTTGGTGTTTGTTATTGGGCCAAGGGCTTTGGGTGAAATTGTTTTGAATAACAAAGGAAAATATTCACATAGTAGCATGTGTTTGAATGAATATGACGTGTACAGCCCAGGCCAGTTTGTTAGACTAAAGTGATTACATTTAAAATATTAACTGTTGTTGTGTGGTAGCCTATGAACTCAGAGCAGCATAAAGTTAAAGAAGTTTTTTTTTGTTTGTTTTCTGAGAAAACCAATAAGGAAATCTTAAACACTGCAAGCAAAGCTTGGGGAGAGCTACAAAATGCATTTGGATTTCTTGTTCTACGAGGTTCTATGCCAGAGAAAGCAAGATTTATTTTATTACCGTTTTGAGCTTTTCAGGCTGAGATAAAGCGATTTTGGATGTTTGCTGTAAACTGCAGTGTTGGAGCCCAAACTGCTTGGGGACACTCTGGGTTGGACTGAGCTCTCAGGACTACCCCAAGCACTTTCCTGGTGAAAACAGAAGTGTTCTTATCGACGCATACAGATTAAATTGGGCTCTACTCTGGAACTGATGTCATTGCGTTAGTAATATTCTGGGGGCTGGATGGAAAGCTCTGGGGGGCTGGATATGCCTGCGGGCTACCTGTTGACTACCGCTGCGGTAGGGTGAAATGCAGAGACAAAACCCCCACACTGAGTGTCAACTCACCTAGCCATCTCCTTCACATCCCTCATCCTGCATTCAGTGTCCAGCCTCCTGTATTCAGTATCCTGCGTTCTGCATCCCGGATCCTTCATCATCCCTTCATCTTATCCAGTCTATATTCCAATAAATATTTCAAATCTACCCTTTGTGGTGTCGTGGTCCTTGCTACTGAATAACATATTTTAGTAAGAATCAACTGACACAACAATGGAGGCAGGTAACCTGGCTTTACTAGATACAATTGGTTTCAAAGAGGAAACTGCCAAAAAGAAAAAAGGAAAGCAAAGTGAATCATCATTATCACCAATGCTTTTAAGAGATGAGGAAATTTGTGGAATCAAATTGATCCAAAAGTGACCAGGGTACAAATTTTAATTGGAATGTGTAGAGCCAAACCTATTTTGAACCAATTCTCTTGCCTGATTTAGTCCTAAGTATTGAAAAAATTGGCAGCATGGGAACAGATGTCCCCTATGCCTTTTCAAACCCGTCAAATTAAACAGCCATCTGGTGCGGAGGTTATTGAACTCCTCGCTGATCACTTGCAAACCTCGCAATGTCTGCAATAAATATTTAATCGTTTACAGTAGCTCGGCGCAAAGTGGAAAGCCCGAGGTTTAATGCATGAATAAGCGCGAGGGCAGCTGGGATGTGAGCCGGAGCAAGGATTAGCGGCAGCGGGCTTGCTAACAGACCTGGGTGTAAAAAGCGCTTTGTCTTGCCACGCTTCCAGGTGACAGTTGCATTATGCAGTTTGGCAAACGTGGCCTGAAGAAAGGTGGCATTTAAACCCCCTCTGTACTAGTTTGGGGAAGGGCTCACTGGTGGTCTCTGTGTCTATTTTTACTCCCACAACGCGCTCTCTTTGCAACACAATGCCGTATGGCCATTTGGAGGATTCAGATGCTTCATTATTCGGCTTCCTCAAAAGGTCTCGGCAAACAGAGGTGGTTTAGTCTGAAAACGGCAGAGATTAGAGTGGCCAATGAAGTATATAATGGAATTTAATAGAAGCTTTGTGGTGTATTGCTGCCTATTTTGGTCAATAAAATATTCCACTTTATACTGATAATGGTACTCAGAGTGCCATACAGGGCTCAACATTAAAGCAGTCTATTATTGTGGAAATGAATGATATAAATGTAATGGACTGTTGAGCTAACTGGTAGTCAGACAAAGAAAACAAAATGGGACTCAGTAACATTATCTTCTTTGTATTTTGTTTTTTGTGTAGCGCAGTACTGGGTACCAGCGGTGGTACGCAGGCTTCCTCTGGTGGTACTCAGGGGTCCTGTAAATTCATCAAGGTTTAGTCCTAGAGTAGTCCAGGTTTAATCCTAAATTGGTCCTGGTTTAGACTTGGCTTAGTCCAAAATTAGTCCTGCTCTAGACTAGGGTTAAACTTAGTGATGTTATGCTCGAGTCCACTGCTCGACACAGTACCGATCTTTTAAAGTGGAAGTGTTTCAAGACGAGTGATTTCAGCAGGATCCGAGCCCTTCTTAGGGCTGGGGACCATTAAACAATACCTCTGTGGTATTGAAAGAACGGTTACAATACTACTGGTATCAATCAATTTTTATTCACTACAAAGTTTTAATACATGATAGGACCTTTAATTTTCTTTTGCATTATGAATTAAATAAATAATACAGAATAAATAATAGAAAGTACTGGTTTTAAATTCCAGCTAAGAATTTTGTTTAAAAAAATTGGCTTTTATTCAATATTATTGTGTTGTATGATTGTAGAAGATGAAATATCACTCAGGTACTGGTATTGAAAACCATGTATCATTTAAGTACTGCTATCAAAAAATTCTGAATAGTACCCAGGCCTAGCCCTGGTTAAGATCACGTGACCACTGCGAGCGAGGCATCTTTCAGTACTTTTTCATGTATTACAATGTGATGCAGTTCTCACAAACAACCAACACATGTCACTAGTTAGTCTGTATTAATTAATTGAAGCTGTGTCTCATTCCCGAGACAGTTGTGTCAAAGTGGTTTATTGCATCATGAAGTCTTGTATTCACCATCACTAGTTAAACCTAGTTTAGCCCTAGATTAATGCCAGTTTAATTCCTAGTTCCCAGTTTAATAGTTCTGGTTTAGTTTATTATGTCCCAGTTTAGTTCCTGTTTGCCCTAATCTTATCGTGCTTATTTTAGTCTATTAAAGATGGTACTTTGAAAGCCAAATATTTTTCTGAGATGCTACTTAAACATTAGAGAATCACTGGTGTTGCGCATTTGCACCTCGCACAGATACTTCTTGGTGGAGAGAGATAGAGCGAGATGTACCTGCATGCTGTGTGCAATCTCCTCCCGGTCAGACAGAATCTCTGCCAGGTTCTTGGTTCCTAGGACGTTCCTCAGCGTGGTCTGAGCCAGCAGTCGAGTGGCAGCATCAGCATTAGTGATGTTAGCTACGGCCAGAGTAGCATTCTGCACGCGATAGTACACCACGCCGTCCACACTCACTGTCACAGAGTCTTTGGTCAGAACCTGTCAGACAGGAGAGACGAGACATGCAAGAGCAAAAAACATTATTAGTAATTAGAGTAAGAGTCCAATTTCTTTTCTCTCTAACTAAGCAAAGGTTTACAGTTAACAGATAACAGTTTTGACAAAAAATAAATAAAATAAAATAGGAAGTTATGTTATGCTAATCTCAAACCTACAAAGTTGAAGAAAAGTTGCTTTTAGGCAAAAAAAATAGAACAAAACTAAAATTATTTGGGTTGATTTATATATTCAGTAGCTTTTAAATCACGTGCACTATAACCTTTGTGGGTATGGAATTGTGATCTTGCTATTATTCTTTTTAGTGGTTGCAGATGGCTGAAGCCTATCACAGAACGGCCACTTATTCACAGGGCTGACATTTAGAGCATTCACTGACAGACACCCATTCACTCACATTCATTAACTAGACAATTCAGAGTAACAAATTCAACAAACATGACTGGATGGTGGGAGGAAACGAGAGAAAACCTGTGGTAACATGGGAAGGAAATACAGATGCCAGTCAGAGATGATCAGCCTAGAAATCAAACCCACAATCTTCTTCTGAGAGGCACTAGCACTAACCACTTTGCTACTGTGCACTCCTTATTAAAATATATACATTTAAAATATTATTTTGTTCAATTAAAGAATGATTAATTAGATAACATGGCATGAAAATTCTCCTTTGACACTGACTGATTTCTTTGGAGGATATAATTCTAGGAAGCTGTGAGTGGCTAGCGGCAAGTTCTAATGACACATTCATGGGTTTAGGTGGTGTTGGAAAGAAATTTTAACTGAGCCTAGGTCTGTCTTTTAGTCGAAATTAAAATAATTTGTCTACCTATCGTTAATCAGAAATAACCAACCCCCCAAAGATTAAGGATTTTTCATTTAAAGACAAAAAGATCCTGAACCGTCCTGGAGTGGCCTTCGCAGTCTCCAGATTTAAATCCCATTGAAAATCTTTGGTGAAATTTAAAGAAGGCAGCTGTAGCACAAAGGCCATCAAACATCACTGAACTAGAGGCTTTAGCAGGTGAAGAATGAGCCAGTTAAGATTCCAGTTAAGAGCTGTAAGAAACTTGTTAGCAATTAACAAAAATGCTCCAGAAAGTCCTGAAGCTAAGGGCTGATCAATACTGAACACAAGCCTGTATTAAAAGAGTCGCATTTTACACACTTTAACTTCAGAGTTAAATCAAAATAACACAAATTTAACAATAAATATATATTTTTTGTCATTCATTTTCATTATCTTTCATTCACATCATCATCATGTCTTTTAAGGTGAGGGTGTTGAACATTTCTGATCGCAACTGTACATAATACATTGCTCATGTTTAAGAATCATATACAACCCCGATTCCTTTTAAAAAGATAGGTGGTAGCAGTTTGAATTTCTGTGAATAATGCAAAGCTCTAGTTTAGTCCAATGGTAGTGTGTTACCTCCTGTGGCGGGATGTCGAAGGTGATGGTGCGCATGTCTACGTTGATGAAGCTGTCGGTGCATGGCAGGATGAAGAACAAGCCTGTGGAATTACACAAATGCAAACAGTGTGAACAGAGACCAAAGCCACGGTAAACACAATAATGAGACGGCTTCTGCACAAATGTCTGAAAACAGCGGCATAAATGAAGCTGGCAAAGGGCCACATGCAGCTCTGTGTTTAAGATGGCAGCTGTGCCCACATCCAGGCAAAGCTGTCAGTATTTACAGCTTTCTCCAGCCTGTTTCAAGTCAGAATCATTCAATTAGACATGTGCTAGGTGTGCAAACATTTAGCAGACATTAATGCCACAACAGTTAGAAAACGCAGAGCTTCACTTCCTGTCTGGTCTTAAGCAACAGAATGCAGCCATCTGTTCAGGTGAAGGCAACAGCAGTGCTTTCCCACTGTTCCAACCACATTTATGAAGCTCAAAAAAATCTAGCATCTTTAATATGGTATAAGCAGTAGTCAAGACAGCGGAGTGTAGTATGTGGCATTAGTATGAAGTAAGCACATTTTAAAATTAAGAGAGAAACCCTATCCTTAAAGGGCCTATATTATGTTTTTACTAGTGGTGGGACTCGATAAAAAAAATCTAATTAATTACAGGCTTTGTAATTAATTAATCGCATTTTTACCAAATAGCAATATTTATATGTCAGAAATAAAATGTAGGAGCTTATTTGTATGTTCTGGCATATTTCAATTTTAACTTTATTTCAAACTAACACTGCGTTCAAACAGGGCAGTATTCAGCGTTTGTGCATCGACCTCTGCCTCTGAGCACGGAGGAACATGCAGCGCACCTCTCTCCTCCTCTGTGCTCCTCCTATGACCTCCGTGTGGACCTGTCCTCTGTCCTTCGCATCTGAACCAAACAGACAGCTGTCTCCTGTGTGCGTCAGTGAGCTGTGAGAACGATCGCAGATACGGATTTGTGGGAGAGGCAAAGGTTCGTGCAAACAAGCGTTTTGAGGGGTCAGAACAGCCATGCCAGGGAACAAAGGACTTACTTAAACAAACGTGAATGAAGCAAAACACAACTCCATGTATGTTTCTGATGAAGGAACAACATTATAACAGCCCAGAAAAGTTTATTTTGATTAATATAGCCTCTTTAATAAGAACTGTAGACGTTCATACCTCCTGAATGATTACAGTAATCATTCAGTTGCTCAATGGTGCATAAGTCAAAAAGCGTTCTCTGGCTTTTGTGTTTTTTCTATGTTTATGGCACATAACGCAGCTACAGACAGAACAGTGCAGTGATGTCACAAAAATATATATTTTTAACCAATGTAAAAGTTCTGAAAAAAAAAAAAAAAAAAAAAAAACACAACTAATAAATAAGTATTTGCACTACTAAAACAGAAAACAACAAAAAAACTCCAAATTCTTTACTACTTCTTTACTACAATGACACTGGTGTCCGCTGGTGGAATTGGGGGTGATGCCTTTTCTGGCTTTTATAATACATTCCTGGGCTGACCTCTGGGCTACTTTGGTGGTGACAGAGGTCACAGTGTCCCTAATGGCCTGGCAAATATACTACAGCGTTCTTAATTAAGGGTGCATCCGATCAGGATTTTTGAGGCCGATCACCGATCAGCCTCTGCTGTGATCGGCCGATACCGATCACGTGGTCTTCAATGTAGTAATGTATTGTATGCAGGCTATTATTAGTTCCATTTGAAAAATACTGCAGCCTTTGTAAATATAAAAGAACAACAAAATTCTACTTATTTTTGTTTTAGAAGAGGTTTTGTTGCATTATTGGTCTTTAATGTGTGCCCAGTGTCTGTGGCTTTGTTTGAATGCTCCGCTGATGTAAAAATCAGCTGTTCTTAATTGGTTCCTTTAATGCGAGTCCGCGGGTGCAGCGCCTGTGTCCGCGTAAACGCGCAGCCAAACCAGGTTGAAACACAGTGGACTAAAGAGCAGACAGCTTCTGCTGCCAGTTTTGACAACGTCTGAATGAAGAAAACGTGCAAAGAGAGCAGAGAAGACAACGATGAAAGGTGCTCCTCTCAGACACACGGGACACATGGGCTGCCTTTTTACTTTCTCTTTCCATTAGCAGCCATTTGGTGCAGTTTAAGCCACAAAACGCACAGTTTTCTCCGCGCAACAAGACACAGGCAGACTCCGAACTTTCTTAATGCTTTTAACGTAACTGTTAGCGGGTTAGCTGTAGCTCTATTTACGTTGGTGTTTGCAAATACACGCACTGCTGCGCCTCGGTTCTGTCCCGTGCGCTCCTAAAGCAGGCGGGGACACAGCGGGGACACAAAGCAGCGCCTCCAGGGCAGGTTTGTGTTGTGCTATAACCAGGGCTTAACTTAAAAACATAACGCTACTGCTGTTTAATCAAACCGGAGTTGCAGGACAGTAAATGTGAGAGCCTCGACGTGTTTATTGTAATTTGATCGGCCCTTCTGAGCGGCCCATTTTACCGATCACCGATCACTCTATTTTTAGCCATGATCAGCCGATCATGATCGGCGGCCGATCGATCGAAGCACCCTTATTCTTAATTACATTACGTTACATTACCATGCAGCATTTGTGTTAGGCATACAGGCAACAGTTTTTGAAACTTGCTGGCCACTATTAAATGACTTAATTTCTATTTTCTTATATTATGCATCAACAAAAACAGGAACTTGCATCTGACCATTTCCTTTAGTATTTATGATATTAGCTGCTTGTTGTTTGACCTCAGTTTTGGCAAAAGTAGAAGCATACTTGACCCAACATTCCTTCTTGTAGCCAAAAAAGGTGTACATATGTTTTAAAGTTCATACCAAAATATACAATATATACTGTCTTAATAATTGAACTGCAGACCAAAAGGGTGAGTTTGTAGAGATTTTTGGACACTGATGCTAAGTTTAAGTTTGCTTCTGGCATTTTGAGCTTCCCTAGAATGTAAAGTTTACACGCACAGAGCTATTAATACTTCTCGTTGTCATAAACACATTTCCTGGCATTCACTGGAGTCACATTTCACCATTTTGTTTGGACAAGATCTGGTTTTCAGAGTGAAACAAGAAAACACAGTACACAGTACAAACAGCTTTCTCTGGTTATAGATGTCTGGCAAATGAAAAGTCAAACAAGGTCAAGTTATTATGGTCACATGGCCTCAATTCAACAAAGGGTTTTAATGCTGTAGGAAGTAAACAGCAGGAAGTATGCTGGGCTGCAAAGCTTAACATGGGGCTTAAACTTGTGGGTTCTTTTAAGTACAGTATCAGTAATAATGATGAGCCACATACTGGTACAGACTACAGACCACACGAGGCTCCAAACACAAAAAAAGCAGAAATAAATTATTGAATTAATAAATACACTACCAGTCAAAAAGTTTTAGAACACCCCAATATTTCACATTTCATTTAAATTTTAATGTCACTTTGTGCTCTGGGGCACATAGAACAAGTCAACTTTGCAAATCTCGGCCAAAGTTCGTTTATTCACAAGTTATACAGCAACAAACAAACAAAAGGCAGCCTCCCTCTATTTGTTATTTTTAAAACTATCAATGCCCATCACTTCGGCAGCTTCCTCCACAAATAGTGCGTCCTCGCTGACATTGCTGACCTGCAAGGTTAGCTTTCCCCTTCCTCTCTCACCAACACCACATGCGCTTTTAATTGGCTGATGCCATTGTTTTGGCAGCTTCACAGCATCGGTGAATAAAAAATGAGACTGAATAGCTACCGGTCTCGGTAGAACATAATTTGCAAATTAAGTTATTCCCTCATTTTTCCAAATGACAGAATTCCTTTCGTAATTTTATCAAATTGACAGAAATCTGTGATGGCGATGAGATTTTTAAGCGCTGCATTAATTGTACTTGAACTACTTGAATTCATTAATATACCTGGGTTATAGTATAATTTATATAACAGCTAATATTGAGGATAGAGGGGAGGCTGAACATAGTTTTAACGTTCATCTTATTTGAAGCTCAGCTCAGTCTTGTCACAAACCACAGCAGACTGTTCTGACTATTTTCTATCCTGAACATTTAATGTATACACATTAGTTGTGCCAAGCAAAATGTCTGTTTTTCTGTGTCAGTGACACTATCCACAGTGCTAAGTACATTTAAGATTGGCAATAGCAACATCATGCTCTAGTCTAATGAAGAGAAAGAGATTGACTAGATGACAGCTACTAGCTTCAGACAATAAACTGAAAAATGCCAGCTGCAAGCTAAAGTCATGGTCTGGTTTTGTAGAGGCTAAAGGAACAGCATGTAGAGATCATTGAGAACTGATGCTGATGTCTCAGTTCTAGTGAGTGTCCAGCAGAAGCCACACACACAACACTATTTAAAAAGCCAAAAAGAAAAACACACTTACTTAAACAAATATTGCACATTAAGTGTCCTGTATCAAAGGACCTCTATCCAAGTTTTGAGAATGTGAAAAAAAGTTGAAATAAAACATAATTATATAAAAGATTTTTTTAGTTTAATGTCAGATTTGAGGGTTTTGTTTTTTTGTTTTTTTACTGTCTCTTTGGTGTGAGCTGTTTTGGTGTGAGCAGTCAGAGCCAGCACTTGAATTTATATCTTTCCAGTTGGGCTTACCTCCGCCATTACTCCAGTGCATAAGGACACGCATGAGCTGAGACAATAAAAGTGTCGCTGAGCTAAACGGGACTGTCCTCTTAGAGTATCAGAGTGGCATTTTTTCAGAGTTGACGTCTATTATGCTGATGTTGACTGAATTATTAGTTCACCTCTAAAGCAAGGAAAAACAAATCCGGTAGTGCAACTTTAAGTTTCCTTTCCTTTCATACATTGCCGTCTGTATTGGATGTTTTCTCTAAGTAGAAATAAGGCAGCACAGCAATTTAAGATTTTTTACAATCCTCATTGGGTTTGGGCCTGTCAACCTTTTCAGTACAGCTGAATTTTCTTGTTCTTATCGCTGCCGTCACTCTTGACTTCGAATGGTCTCGGAAATGACGCATGAAGAGAGTAGCCATAGCAACAGATGTCATTAAGTGGTTCTGAAAAAAACAATCCATTATCAATCAGGATGCTAATAGAGTGCATAAGAGAGTCTGGAGGAGCAGGGCTGGTCATGTGGTGGGTAATTGTCATTTATAGGCCCCACGCTTGAATCATCCAGAGTGAGAATGGATGTCACACAACCACACACATGTATGTATGTTAGACTTTTCATGGCCGTTAAGGTGTAAGCTGCCAATAATTGTTGAATATATCTCACTTATGGCTGGGTACCATTAAATGATACCTTTGTGGTATCGAAAGAAAAGTTAAAATACTACTGGTATTGAAAAAATATTTTTTATTCAATACCAAACTACAATACCTAGTGGGACCTTTGATGTTCCTTTGCATGTATAAATCTTCTTGGTCTCTTAGATAGATCTCTATAGATCTCTTGGTCTTTTATTCAATATTACTGTGTTTTATGATTGTAGAAGCCGAATTAGCACACCATAGGTAGGGCTGGGCGGTATGACCTAAATTTTATATCACGGTATATATAGAAATCCCTTCACAGTAACGGTATATGGCAGTATAAATTTAAGGTTAAAAATTATAATAAAAAGCTAGGGCTGGGCGATATGGCAAAAAATGTAATCACTGGTCGATCTCAATTTTTTATTCAATTTTATGTTTACAATTCAAAATTGATAATTATGGCTGTGATTCATCCTCAGATTTAGATTTTAATGTAAGACAGTGAGGGATTTCATGTAAAATCTTTCATTGCAAGGGTTAATATTTTTATACAATTATAATTGTAATAATTTAAACAAATAAAAGAGGCAAGCTGCTAATTTGTTCTAAGTTTTAAAACAACTTAAAATGTCCAGTTCACTGCAGCTCCAGTGATGAGAGCAGGAAAAACTCCTGCCTGATTCTACAGAGCTGACCTGTTTCTCCTCACACAGCCTGGACCTAGTTCTCTCATTTTGTCAAACTATTAACAGTAAAATCACGTTTTAAAGTCTGCGCTGATCACAAAGCTTTTTCAAGTGACAAGACACAGCACTGAAGTGCGTCACGTGATGCACCGCAGCTGTGTCCTCCTTTGGCAGGGCCTATTGTGTCTGCACAGCAGTGCGCGAAGCATTTCAGAACTTGCCAGAAAAATATTTTATGTGACCCCGATCAAAAAAGTCAATGACACCCATGTCATATTTTTACTATGTTGCCATGACGATAACTGAAACTTGCCATTTTATTCTAATGGGATTAAAATAAAAAATTTCTATGGACAGAAAAAAATAATAGTTAAATGAAAATTTGTGAAATTTGGCACTAAAGTTAACCCTCATCCTGATCAAAAATTCCAATGGTACCCAGGTCGTATTTGATTCAGTGTTGCCATGGCGATGGTCAATTTCTGCCATTTTATTCCAATGGAAATTCCATTCAGTGCAGGTACTATGGAGTATTAGGACGCTTTTGGCAGCTTTTTTAAATTAAAAGGCACCAACTAAAAATTTCGCTAAATGTTTCTCCTCTGCCCCAGCTCCGGTTGCAGCCGGCGCGAGCCTATCAATGCCGCTTGCGGCTTTAATTATTATTATTTTTCTTCTGTCACCAGAATCACATTTTTAGGTCACTTGCCTGGCAAAATTTTTTATAATTTTTGTAAATTTTTAAAATGACAAAAAAGAGGCGCGACAGTGCCCCCTGGAGTAACACCCCTATGGAAAGACCCAAAAGTCAAGTTTGTTGTAGACGAATGAAATTCAGGTCAATGATTGGTCATGTCGTACCAAACAAAAATTTATATTGAGCTGTTGCTAGGCAACCAACAGGAAGTCGGTAATATTGGATTGATCATGTGACCTGGCGCCGGAGGTGCCATTTCCTCCTCTCGTACTTTAACAAACTCGTCCTAGGGCGTTTAACCCAGCGACACCAAAATCACTCCACATCATCTGGACAAGTGGGACATTAAAAGTTGTTCAAGGTTTTGTAGAATATTAAACGGTGTTGCTGTGGCAATGCCACTGAATTTTGGCGTCATTTTTGTGGCTCGCCAACACCGTTCAAAGTGTCATAGCTCGCACATATTTTGATCGATTTCGCTCAAATTTTAATCGTTGGTGGAGTCCCCAGCCCTGAACAGATAAATATGTGACTATTCACAATGGGCGCGATAGCGCCCCCTAGAGCGCAAAATACAAATTTGAAAGGGAGGATGAAAATAAACTTTATCGTACACTAACAAAATTTGGTACACTTATCTGGCACATGACCTTCATCAAAAAAGTTGCCATGGTGACGCCCCAAATATCCACTTCAGCCAATGGGACGTCCCAGCACTTACTTTGACGGAGCCAAACGAAATTTGGTACACATATTCTTCATGTCCATACAAACAAAAACTTATATTGTGGCTACGCCCCCTGACCACCCGGAAGTCGGCCATCTTGGATTGATCATGTGACCCCCTAATTTGCACCCTTCACATTTTAACGAACTCGTCTGAGGGCGTTTAAGTAAATGACCTCAAATTTTGTCAACATCATCTGGAGAGGCGTCTGACCAAAGGTTGTTGAAGGTTTTATAGAATATTAAACAGTGTTGCCACAGTACATCCCCAAATTTCAGGTTTATTCTGTGGCTCGCTAACAAACCCTAATTTGTTCTAACTCACACATGCAGAGCCCAGTGTGAATCAGATTTTAATCAGTTCTTTACTCCTTGGACCTATGGGTATGAAAAAGGAAAAAAATCGGCAATTGCTGCAATAGTGCCCCCTGCAGAGTGAGGCAAAAATCCCTATGGAAGGACAAAAATAAAGTTTATTGGAAATGTACAAAATTTGGCAGAGAGATCCATCAGGTCACAACAATGAAAAAAGTCAACTGGACTCATGCTTTACTTTGTACGGTTTTGCCATGGCAATGTCAGAAACTCCTCATTATATTCCAATGGGATTTCTATACAATGTAATCCTATGGAGCCACAGAATTATGTCACATTTGGTCAATTTTTAAAGAGCCACATCTAAAAATTTGGCAAGTTTCGGCAAATTTGCTCCAGCTCCGGGCGCGGCAGGCGGGGCCTACCATCGCCACTATATTTATTTTTACATTGTCAATGAAAACTGGGATTATCCCTGCTGATCTAAAGGTTGCTTAAGTAAATCCATTATTTAAATCTGGTGATGTAAGATCTTTTACAAATTATCGCCCTATTTCCATATTATCTTTTTTTCCAAAAATTTTAGAGAAGATAGTTTACAAAAGACTAATTACACATTTAAATGTTTTATTACCAGTATGGATTCCAAAATAATTATTCTACATACATGGCTCTCATTTCTTTAAATAATAACAAATACACAATAGGTGAGTTTTTAGATCTGTCAAAAGCCTTTGACACAGTGCACCATGATATATTGCAAACTATACAAAAATGGTTTTCATGGAATTGTTCATAAATGGTTATTCAATTTTGTTATGGATAGAGAGCAGTATGTATAAATGGTTTTGAATTTAATACAATATGGTGTCCCTCAAGGATCCATCCTTGGACCTTTATTATTTTTGGTCTACATAAACGATCTTGTTACTGTTACTAAATGCACTGTTCCACTTTTATTTGCAGATGACACCAATCTTCTAATTTCTCACATCTTCTAATCTCTCAGATCTGAGCACCTTTATTAATAAATTAAATGATGATTTATTAAAATGTTCTATTTGGTTTCAAGCCAATAAATTATCATTAAATATTTTTTTTAAATGTAATTATATGATATTTTCAGGAAGGAGGAAATACAAATCTGAGAAACTTAAAATTTGCATACAAAATGATTGAATTGTTAAAGTTTCATTAGCCTGATTTTTGGGTGTTTAGGTTGATGACAAACTTTCGTGGAGAGAGCATATTGGTTTTGTCTGCAATAAAGTTACCGAGTTACCGCTTGGCATATTAAGAAAAATAAGAAGTTGTGTACAAAAGTCAGTATTTTTAACATTATACTATACTTTAATTTATCCATATTTGCCGTATTGTAATATTGTATGGGCAAGTACTTTCTCAACTTACCTTAAGAAAATTTTGTTTTTACAAAAGGCTTTTTTTCACTTGGCAACATTTTCCCTTCACCAATTGCACCACTTTTTTCAAAACTGCAGCTGCTGAATCGTTAATATTAATATATACCAAATATGTACATTTGATAACAAGATAAAACTTGGAAAATTCCCTCAAAGCTTTAGTAATTATTTTGTTAAGAAATGTCAAGTTCATTATTACAATACCAGAAAGGCAATGAATTTTTATCTTCCATCGTAAAAAATCTCAAATTCAGTTTTCTTTTAGATATCGTGGAGCTAAGTTATGGAACAAGTATAGAGATAAAATGGAATTTTCAATATCAAACAGCAAAAAGAATCTTAGAATAGTTTTGCTTGCAAAACATAAATTGTAAAGGAAATAATAGAAATAAATATAAATATATAACACAGTACAACTACACAACACAATACAATGCATCAAAAAAATTGGGTAACACAATTAAGATGTAGTTAATATTATAATTATAGGTGTGACATATCATAAGTAAAAGTATAGAAAGAAAGGGGAAGCTGTTTGAAGTGTAGATGTGCTTTTGTTGTTGACTTTTTTTGTTGCATTTTTCTGATATTTATTACTTTATTTATGAATTGTTAATTTAAATAGGGCTATCTATTTCTTAATAGAGCTGTCTACAGCAGATGTACTGTATTTTTGGACTTTGGGGTGTAGCCTTTAGGAAAGCCTTTATAGGTTTCTGCCACACAGTCACTTTTTTTTCATATATTATATATTGTTTGTTTTCTTTATGTTTTTTTTCTCAATCTGAAAAAAAAAAAAAAAAAAAATTAATAAAAAATCTTGTTTTCTTTTTTTCACCAAACTTAAACAATCAAGCTCATTGTGTTACTAATAGTGGTGTGGTGAGATATAAATCCCACGAGACGAGACATGAGATCAGACTCACAAGATCGAGACGAGATTTTTACACTATTTTTGATAAATAGAAGTAGAATAGTAGAGTAGTAGTAGAAGAACATTTTATCTTTATTTTACATAGCTGAAAATTACAGAATGCAAAACATTTAGGTTAATTTTGATTGCAATAACTTTTTTTATGAATTATGCAGTAAAAGAACATAAATACCGCTAATGGTTTTACCACAAATGTTTTTTCTTCCACTGGAAAACCTGCCCTGGGGGCCCCAGATTACCAACAATAGTAACCTACATAGCCTTTTGGGTATTGTGTAGCTTGTTGTTTATTAAAGTCAATGCCTTATCATTCTAGCTAGTGATTTTTTAAATAGAGTTTCCTTCCAGGAACCTTCGTAATAAAAAAAATTTACAAGTGAAGGTCAAGTAGAAACAATGCTTTTATCAGCTCTGAGGCAGCGCACGTAATCCTATTTAAATCTAAGGAAATGTACAAGGAAACACAGCCCAAGAAACAAATTTGATGGCTTTTTGTAATTCTGAGAATGGCTCTGTGACAAAACAGAGTGGACCCAAACATTCATTCATCTTATTCTGCTTATTCTCATTTGGGGTCACTGGAGCCTTTTTCAACTTCAACTTCAATTTCAACTATTTCAGCTTTATTTTCAACTATGGGCCTTAGGTGGGGTACACCCTGGACAGTGGCCAGTTAGTTGCAGGGCTGGTACAGCAACATATATTGACAGATAACTAACTAGTTACTCTCACATTCATTCACTAGGGAGTATTTTAGATTTGTCAATTCACCTAACATGGTGGTGGGAGGAAACTCGACCTGGAGAGAGCCCATGTACCCTTACAAAAACACACACCATAAAACAGTTACAAGATTATGTTCTCTTGACCAAATTTGGCAAGCCCATTAAATAAATTGACTTTAAATGGTAACCTTGTAATTTTTACCTTATTAAACAGTTTAAGAGTCAGTATGGTGGCTAAATAACTGTTGCAAAGTAAATAAATAATAAAGAGGTGCCCCCAGCACCTCTCCCAGGTGTATCTTGGAGAAAGAAACAGCCTTGCAAGAATATGAGAACTGACCTGGTGCCCCTGAAGTCTTGGGCCTCGCAAAAAACACATCCCAGTTAGCCATAACCACAAGCTCATTTCTTAGATTTTTGTGAAGGCAGAGGAAACATTAGTACACATAAAAGGAGGAGAAAACCGGAGACGGCGAGCAAGAGTTACACAGGAGAAGAAATAGTCGAGATGGCATTTACATGACCCAGGATGGAGAAATGTTAACAGAGGATTCGAGTGGATCTGTTCCTGACCTGGTCCTTTGGCTCCTCCTCTCAGGATGCGCCCCAAGCGAAAGATGATGGCTCTCTCGTACTCCTTCACTATCTGCATGCACGATAGAGAACAGAGATGCAGCCATAAAAAAACTCTCTCTCTCATTGCTTGACATGATTACATTAGATGGTATGTACACAAGACAAGCACGTTCAGTTAATTTAATACATCACAGTAGCTGCACAAGTGGAGATGCAGAATAATACTGACATGAAAAGACAAATGAATAAACATGAGTTAAGTTGTAAGCTAAAAATATAACATTATAAAAATAATAATATAATCATAAAATTACACAAGCTTATTTTTTTTCTTTGTAAAGATTTCTTTATAAGTCTTATGTGGCCCTGTCCCAACTTTTTTGAGACATGTTGCTGTCATCGAGAAAATGTATTATTAGTAAAATATCTCAGTTTCAACACCTGATATGTTGTTTAACTTCTTAAAATATGGTTTTATAAGACTTAAAATCCATTTTATTTTGTTTTTATTTCAGGGTTCCTGAAAAGTTTCAGCAAGCCTAACTTAATGCTTTTTAATGCCATTTTTAAAGCTGCAAACATACAAACGAAGCAGCTTACTTTGTCAAAATGTATTTGAAATTATTGTAATAACAGGCAAGTCTAACATTCGACAGTTGGATAATTTGGTCCCGCTGGAAGCAAACTTGTCTCATCCATCTATAGGCTACGAAAATGGTCAATTATTATTAATATACAGTATAGATAGATATTAATATTCACAAATAAAACTAACAATGTCAGTGATTTTACTTCAAAACCTTTTTTTTTATGTCTGTTGGAGTCAAATTTAATGCTATTTAAAGCCTTACCTTTCACAAAATCAATTTAATGACTTTTAATGCACAGTTATAACTTTTTTTTTTCCGAACTGGGGTTATAATATTAACCACAGCCCCGTTTGTGA
The DNA here is from genome assembly GCA_020698575.1 of Bostrychus sinensis. NCBI lineage: Eukaryota > Metazoa > Chordata > Actinopteri > Gobiiformes > Eleotridae > Bostrychus > Bostrychus sinensis. The sequence goes on from CM036239.1 coordinate 32,156,293, forward strand.
AGTGGTTAGTTCCCAGTCCTTTGATGCATCATGTCAGAGATTCTGTTCCTTGCCATGGAGCCAAAACTTCCAACTGCAATAAAGTCTACACTGGTCCAAAGCCCGGATAATTAGAGGGTTGCATCAGGAAGGATATGTTTTCAAAGGTAGGTAAGAAGTTACATTTACTTGACAATTTTTGGCTACTCTACCCTGTCTGTTGCCACAGTAACCAGATTATCAGAGTTACACACTTGTTGAATGTAGGAAGAGGAGATAATGCAGTGACAAACCTTGATGCACATCCAGATGGAGATGGGCAGAGTGGCAACCATGAGCAGCATAGAGAACATCACCAGCACCCAGCCACACAGACCGATGTCTGTGTCCGTGTTCTCCAGAGCTGATGACAGACAAGTAAAAACATGGTCACCTCTGGGTAATACAACCGCTGAGGAAAGCAAAGTTTAGGGCTGACTAGGGTGGGCTAATAACCATATCACAAGAAAATTAAATAATTCTGGTTTGGCCCTGGTTTAGACCTAGTTTAGCTAGGTAAGACCTTGTTTAGTCCTGGTTTAGTCCTTGTTCTGCCCCAGTTTAGTCCTGGTTTAGATCTGGTTTAGACCTGGTTTTGACCTTGTTTTGCCCTAGATTAGTCCTGGTTTAGACCTTGTTGCGTTCTAGTATAGAGATGGTTTAGCTTTAGGTTAGACTTCCTTTAGAACCTGTTTAGTCCTGGTTTAGTTCTAGTTTAGACCTGGTTTAGCTCTAGGTTATACCTCATTTAAACCTTGTTTAGTTCTGGTTTTGCCCTAGTTTGGCCCTGGTGTAGTCATGGTTTAGTTCTAGTTTAGACCTGGTTTAGCTCTAGGTTAGACCTTGTTTAGTTCTGTTTTAGTTTAGTCCGGATTTTGCCCTAGTTTAGTCCTGGTTTAATCCTGGTTTAGCCTTAGTTTAGTCATGGTTTAAACCTGGTTTAAAATTTGGTTTTGATTTAGCCCTGTTTTTACCAGAACGCTGCACCTCTTCCTAACAAAAAAAATAAAAAAACAATTGCAGTGTTATATTTAATTGCACAAAATGTGCACTAGGTAATATAAGTAAAAAGGAAAAATTAAAAGTCATATCGACATTGTAATTCAAAGATATTACTGCATTCTGATGTTTTTTGCCTTCATATAAAGTTGCAATCACCATTAGAGGACAGTTGCTCCATTGGAAGTACAGGTTGGAAAATGCTGTTGTTACCTCTCATGCGCTGTTGCATTTGAAACCCTCAAAAAGCAATTTCCACAACCTCTGTCATGTCATGAAAATGTAGAGAAATGTGTGCTTTTATAGACAATGTAAGCTTTAAAGCTTCAACAGCTAATGAAAGAGACCTCACCTAGTAATTGCCATTGACAGCTATTACACCACAAGCTTCTATTCGTTTAGAGTGACTTTGGACATGGTCTAACAAGTCAGTGAGCTTTAAAAGGGAACAATACAATGTTTTTTTTACCTTAATTAAACAGTTTTGACATCTGTGTGATGACTAAATCAGTTGGTGCAGGGCGAATAAAGCCCCTTGAAAAAAAAAAGGCATATAAAATGGCTATAGAAAAAAAAACACCAGTCGACCTCTTTATTTCTTAGATTTTGGGCATAGCAGCATGGCCAAAAGGCAGAGGAAACCTTTGTACGCAAAAACAAGAGTCAAGCCGAGTAAGAGGTCACTCAGAAAAGTAAGGGGTGCTCCATAGAGGAAAAATGCGACCAAATCATAGAAGAAACAAGCAGTAGCATGGTTGCACTTTAAACCTACAAGATATCCAATATCGTGAGTAGAAAATAAACTAGTGTCACACTGGTTTTGAGATACTTCATTAGACATCATTAAACTGAAATGCAACATAACTGAAATTGAGACCAAATATGGACCAAATGAATGCAGCAATATTCCTAACATGCAGTACAGGAAATAAAACAGTTCAGCTAAGGTCACATGACTCAAAGCATCACATCAGCTCACACAAACTTCAGAGTGGCAACCATGAGAACAACCACACAAACTGCAGTCCACTCTGAAAGCTCTCGAGTAAATTCCAGTAATGTGCATCTGTATGTCTGTCAATGACGTAAATGGGGCAATAGTTACTCCATTAGAGTACCACAGGAAAATTACAGTTACAGTTACACATTACAATTAGAAGTGGGTGGGAAGTCAACAAAAAGAAAAGGGATCCTCAGGTCAGGCTCAAAGATGCAAATTAAATCAGTAAGAAGCATTTAATACAACTTTGCGTGCAGCAGGTTTAACTCTGAATACTCATCACATGCTAAGTTAAATGTTTAATCAAGAGCAGCCTCTGGAGATACTCACCCATTTCTGGTTTTACCAATAATTTATTCAAAAATCATTAGCAATAATAAGATGCATGCACGGCAGGGTGAATTTCATACCTTCAACGTCATGAAAGGAACGAGTCTGACCTACAAAGTTAAAAGTCAAAACGCAATAGGACAACATATACAAAGGTTAGTATTGAGCCATTAATAAATGTGTGTGTGTGTAAAATGATCTATCACAAATATTTAGCACAGAATATCAACATGTGTAGTTAGCAGTTTGCAAATATCGAGATGGGACTCGAAGCAGGTCATAAGAAATCACAAAAAAGGTTTAAAAAGAAGTGATCTGGGCTTTGTTTTTTTAAAGTTGAAGACATTTCACCTCTCATCCAAGAGGCTTTATCAATTCTGAATTAAACTGGTAAGAGCGTTATAGGGTCCTTGCAAAGAGGAGTTTTGGATTCTAAATTCTAATAGTTTAGAATAGTTGAGGGCTACAGTAGTTTTGGGTTATTAGAAGTCATGTGTCCTCTGCTGGAGTGAGTGGGACAGTCGTTGACCCTCCTGAGATCATTAGCATAGTCTGATCCTTCTGATGTTAGATCTGGGTTTGTTGTAAATAGGGGGGAGGTTACATCTTAGACCAGATACCTCCAACTTTAAAAAACACCTTTAAAACGTTAAATTAGCCTAAATGACAGAGAGTCTTGTCATGGAATTTTAACCTAATATCACAAGAAGAATCAGAAAACTGCCTTTTATGATTTGTTGTATTTGTAAATGGTCTCCCAGCACATACTGATAGAGCCAGCATGAGTTGAGAGTCCTAAATACTTCCAAGCACAGCCTTATATACAGGAGAAGTTACAGCAGAATTTTATGAAAGGTGATTACATTAACAATGGAGATGAGAGAGTAGGGGTCAGGGGGATGGTCACGAAACCTTAAAGTCACAAATATCATAAGGAATATTCTTTATCCTTTGTCCTTTCATCCCTGAGGCCAGGCCAGCATCAGCCAACAAGTTATAAACATGACAATAAAATTTCCACCAGTCCTCACAGACACGTAAAAAAATGTTATTAGAAAATAAAATCTAACAGATAGAAACACATTTGTCACAATTAAATGTTGTGATCACTAAGCTCTTTTTAAATATTATAACCAGAGTAATAATGCAGTTTTTAAATTATCATTTCATTTAATAGGGAAAATAGCTGCCCGAGCTTTCCTGGACCTCTAAATTCATGGGAAACTCCAAAGCCTCATTAGTTTTGCAATGCTGTAATATTCCTCCTGAGACCCAGCTATTTATTTTTGTCCTCTTCGTGGGACATGGGTCTGAGACAAGAAAGTTAAACACCATGCATCCAGTCTTTGTAAATCCTATTCCCCTGTCAAGAGGACAGCATGAGCTTTCTAACAATATATAATTAGTTGGGGTGGGTCTATTAGAACACCTGAGCTTTATTTTCTAACTGGTGGGGAATCATCAGCCACATTTTTTTGGCACTGAGGCATAAAAGTGATCTAGTTTTTGTAGATTTCATTTTAATAACCCCACAAATGTCATTTATTATCGTAGATGCGGGCCTTAATAATATTTTAAGTTTTTACTAATGTGCATACAATTTAGTCTCTTCAAAATACTTTTTTCTTTCCATGTCCTGTGTAATGGACATCGGGACTTAATGCCTTGTTTGTATAACTAAATACTCTATTGGAACTCAATGGGTGATTGAGGTTGAGATAATTTTGTATCAAATTGTGGAAGTGGAGTCAGACTAATGGTACGTTCACACCGGACGTGAATCAGGTGTCAGGCGCGAGTGATTACCATGTTAAGTCTATGGAAAGCCGCGTTCAGGCGCGAACAAGCATCCTGCGGCGCGAATGACGTGAATAGCGTGGCGCGAATGATGCGAATTGAGTCCCGCGAATAGGCGAAGACGCAGACAACGCAGATTCGAGTCCAACGCTCTGGTCACGGAAGTTGAAAAATCTGAACTTCTGCGAACATTCGTGGCGCATTAACCAATCAGGGACTTGGTGTAGCAATGATGTGGTTACGTACGACGTAACAGGAGGAGATCCCTGCCTCGGAGATCCAGCAAAACAACATCGAGGCTGTCAGAGTGAACCCAGAGATAAAAGCTGCAGCCTACAGCAGCTCTTCTACTTTTATGAAGACAGGAAACAAAAACAGCCCTGATAGAAAACACTATAAAAATAAAATAAATATGCCTGTTTAGGCTTTGTGTGACTGTGGTTATAGCTGTTAGATGTGATACAAGCCTGTGACAAAGGCTCACTCTGATCATCGTGACATCAAGAGCACACAAATAAATACAATTAAATATAAAGGGGGGTAAACTTTACCAAAATAGCCTATAGACCCTTCTCAGCCAGCGTCATCTGATCACATGATTTCCGCGGAGAAGCATGGAGCGGCATGTTGGATGGCAAAAGCCGGTTTTCAAGCCCCGATTTGGATCAGTCCTGCTGTCTGTTAACCTAACAAATTAAATTTGTTTTACTCATCAAAAATAGTTTAATGTGTCCTATATCTGTGATAGCATCTGCCAGCTGTCTAAGTAAAAAAGTTAATGTTGCACTGTTTCACAAAGTTTATTCTTTAAAAAAGTCACATAAAAGATTGTTCCTGCTGTAATCATCAAATAAAGTAAAAACCGATCTGAGGTCAGTTCTTACTGACTGTCTTACTTAGGTTTATTAGCAGGGTAAACATGTTTTCATGGACATGCAAACGGGAGAGAAAAAGAAAACACAACATTCGGGACAGCTTGGTATTTGTTCATTTCTGCATGAGGATATGGCGATTACAGGATTATTTTCACAACATGGAATACTTTTTTGGAAATATATCTTGATATTTACTTGTGGATTTATACGAACTGATTGAGCGTTATCCTGGATTGGACTGGTTTTGGACAGAACCAGTGTTCAAAGGTAAAAAGTCTGTTTTTCGGTTTGGCATACTGAGGAATTGTCATTAATTACACATATGTCCTATTTTAAGCATAAAGTTAACTTAATTCCCATTTTGCACCAAACATAAGCTTTCTAACAATGTATATCATGCCTGTATTGACAAAATAATAACCGTGCAAATTATGTTTTCGCAGAGTTTCTTTCTGAATCTGGTCGCCGCCAGATTGAGTGAGGTTAAACATATATAAATCCTAATTCTCCATATCTCAGCAAATTTGTGACTTTTTAAGGCCTTAAATTCTGATTTATAATTTTAGACTTTTAAACCTCTATGGAAAGCCTACTTTACTTAAGTATTTATATTGCCTTTTCACTAATCTGCGTCTCTCATCTGCCTACTCACATGGACAACAGTTGTTTTAGGGCCATACTTGAAGGTCTGTCATCCATCCTGCCACAAAATATTATGATGCCTCTAAGGAGCTCTCTGCTTCTTGTAAGCTTTTAATTGTGCCCCTATAAAGTGAGATTGTCGATTGATTGACTAAATATTTGTAAATGTTGTTGTATTCCAAAGCGGATTGTGTGTTGAAGGTTGGTAAACAGTAATTTTGACAGATCAAATTGGTCTTAAGCATTGTGTGCAAGTGAACATTAACCACTTAACGTTAATTGAAACGGTGTAGAAAGTGGTAAATATAAACTCAATTTCTATGCATGCTCGCTAATCGCTAGCCAGCTACACCGGCTTTTTGCCATCCAAAATGGCAGCGCCAACAAACCAAGTCACGTGACTGAGAACGGTCTGTTGAGATATGCTCGTTATATTAGCAGTTATTGCACTCTCCAGAACAACAGAAAATACAGAGCCTGGGACTAGGCCAGACCCCAAAACCACTAGAGAGAGCTAATGTACAAGAAATAACCCCAGGTGTCTCAGCTCTGTCTCTGGGGTTAATGCTGCTGTACAGCAGCAGTGTCCTGGGGAGAGGTCCTGCACAGCCACACGGGACACAGGTGACCAAACCGAGACAAGCTCATTTGGGAGTAGCCCTAGCGGCCATGCCCCTCATTTGACGCAAATGAAGCGACCAATTCGCCTCATTCGCGCGAGTGAATTTGCCCTATTCGTGTGAATTTCACGCGCGAATGACGGGAATTCACTTACACGAATGACGCGAGTAAATTCAAAATGGTCATACATCCAACTAGATGCGAATGACAGATTCGCGTCCAGGTGTGAACGTACCATTAGAATTGTCACGAGATGAGGTGGAGGGCCTGCATTAGAACAGGATATCCATCACCACTACAGACCCCACAGTCACACAGACAGCCCTCACACACGTTACTTACACGTCTATTTTTTTGGTTGGGTCACATTACTTTACATAGACTTACATTCATTTTCTGAGACTTATCCTAAGCATAATCATAATTATGCTTAGGATATATTTATGTTAATTCTATGTTAACCACAACCTGAACCCAAACTAAACCTTATCTAATCTCTAAAACCTGTTTTTTAGGGATGCACCGATACCGTTATTGGTTGATATGCATGTGGTTGACTGGCATTGGCCTATCGGCAAATTTAGTCACATGCACCGATGCCAGTCAACCGATGTTTGTGCTCTTATTCTCTACTGCTGCTCTGCTGTGCTGCTGCCCCTTTAACTCTCACCACAGCAGCATCTTGTGCATGGTAGGGAGTGTAGGTGACGTAGGACATGCGCGGCTTGTTTTCAAAACGAAAGCATAAGAAAATGGCAGCATTGTAGGAATATTTTGCAGTCTCAGAGAAAGCAGTGTCTGATTTGATCCTCTCAGTGAAAGCCGTGAGACATCTTTTGAGCAAAGACACTGTCACAGGCGACAGTGTTAAAACAACAAAGACTGCGTTATTAGAGGCTGCAAACCAGAACTTTGCTCAAATGGAGTCGGATCCTGTGTTTTGTATTGCCACCACACTGGATCCCAGATACAAGGACTGCTGCTTAAAGTTAAAAAAAAGTACACGCACAGCAATTGAGGTGCAGCTGCTCGAGCAGCCTGTTGATGCTGTGGATGCGGATCACTTCCTGAGGACGTGAGCGGACAGGTCATGGTCCTCTCTCCATGAAATGTTCGAGGAGATTTTGGAGGAAAACGCGCCTGACAGGAAACAAACAAGACCGTCACCACTGTATACCTACATGACAAAAAGTCCAGTGCCCCCCGGTGAAACTGCGGTGGAATATTGTAAAGTTAAAGATATTAGGGAGGATCTTTATAAATTAATTTTTTGCAATATTTATTAAAACTACCTTCATTGCCCTGTATAAGGCTTATAAATTGGTGTATTAGGAAAAATAATAATACTATTAATAAACTGTGGGCTGTGTGGGACTTGGAAAAACCTCAACCAATCGTTTTTGTCATGAGTATGGCAACCACTGGTCCATGGACTCGCCAATCATTCCGACTTCCTGGTTTCGGCAATATGTGCGCATGCTTGTGCCTGCGCCTGCATACACACTATGTTTATGTAGTGCTGCGTTAGCCCAGCTTCATCGTAGCGCGGACAGCCTGACTTCGAAAAGCACAATGGCTGAGGAAAACCGTGAACCTGGTGGTCGCAAAAGGAAAACTGTTTTTGAAGTGTACCAGAGGAGGAGAAAAACATAGAAGAGCAGAATAAAACCCGTGTGGGTCTTGGCGATTCTTTGAAACGATGGCATGTGCTGAAGGAACAGAAAGGGCTACAGACCGATGCATTGGTCGCCAAGTTTCTGCTGGACAGGTACATTTATCTTATTGTTTGAAAAAAATGCCTTTTTTCTTTATCTGTTGAACCATTTCAACTGTACAGCAACCGTCAGTTTGCTAATGCTACCAATAGCAGGAGTATATATTTTTGCTCACATTTAGGGACTGTGCGTGCGTGTGATTGGGTCTGTGTGGGGAACTAGGTCAAAGGTCGAGCAAACAAACAATGCAGGTCTAGGTTTAGGCGAATCTCTGCTGATGCCGGCTGTAAACAAACACGCGTGTTCCAACGCTCGTGCACGTCGCTGTGGAGAAGTTCCTTGGAAAGGAACAGCAAAGGGCGGGGGAGCCTGCCAAAAGGACAAACAGTCACTGGTTTCTCAGCAGCCGAAAAAAATCCTCCCTAATATCATAATAAGCAAGTAAATACTTGTGTGTGCCATCTACCAGCTGAAAAATATGTAGGCTACCTGACAAAGAAGTAGGCCAATGCTTCAAACCTAGGGCTGGGACTTTAACCTGTTAATTACAATGAATCACTAATTACAGAGAAATTAACACATTAAAAAAATAACATAAATAATCGCCCTTGTTTATGACAAACGCAGAACTTTTCTCAGTGATCTAAGCTTGTTACTGGTGCACGGTAAAACGTCCAAAACATAAACAAATATAAATGTATTTCAGCTTTGAACAGTTGGATATACCAGCGCACATCCAGCGCTCAGCTTCTCTCCTTTCACTTTTATACGTGTTGCTTCAAGGTGCCGACCATCCTTCTCCGATTGTTCTCAAAGCTGACTCACTCACTCAAGCTCTCAGAGGAGCCAGGAGCAGCATTGTATGGAACGCAGGTGCAAGGGAGAGAGGAGAAAGCTCCGGACGGAGGTCACAAGCGGAGCACAGAGGAGGAGAGAGGAGAGGCGCGGACAGATGCTGAATACTGCCCTGTATGACCGCGTTAGTTTGAAATTCAGTTAAAATATGCCAGGACAGAAGTAAGCTCATATAACGCATTTTTGACTTAATATATAATAATTTATGTTTAATGAAAATGCTATTAGTCGTGATTAATTAGCCTACAAAGTCTCCCATCCCCTCCCACCACTATTTAAAACACTTTATTGTTTTCACTCATTGCTTATTTTAAAGAAATCAGATTTTATTTTATTTTTTAAGCCTGTGTTCATGTTCCACTTTAATCTAGCCTCTTAAGTTGGTGCTTACCTGGAAATCTAAAACGTTGTGTTCTACTTCAAGTAAATAGAGGTAAACCTTGAATGCAATAACAAAAGTGTAAGTTAAATTAATTTTATTTTAAAATGTTTATTTTCTTATGGGACTTTTAAAAAGAAATGAATTACTTTATAATTTAGCATTTTTAAGTGGATTTTGTTGTTCCAATCTTTATAAAAAAATGAGATATACAACATTCAAAACAGTGTGTAGAAAATATCGGCATAATATCGGTTATCGGCCCAAACAGGGTTTTAATATCGGCCTAGAATTTCCATATCAGTGCATCACTACTGTTTTTGATTTAATACTGATTGATTTACACAGATTTTTATAAATGCATATTATAACATGCTTTTTGTATCATTACACTATTATATCTATTTAGACCATGTCCTCTACAAAGGACATCTGATAAAAAAGAAATAAACATGTTTGAAGAAAAAGTTGCAGTAACATGTTTCTTTCACCCCTATACTTAAAGTTACACTGTGTAAATATGTGGGACATACTGACTTGTTTTTGTGATTTTTTAAGCGATTATAAGGCCTGAGGCGCGATCTGTTGCTCCGAGCGGGGCTTCCATACTGAGAAACCACCCTCGTAACTTGGCCGGGAACGCTCCGCTGTTGAGGAAGAGTCACGTGACAGGGAACGAATTGAGGCGCAGGTATAACCAGGAAGCTACTGTTAGCATGGTTATTTTCGCCAGTTCGTCAGGGCCGAAGGACACAAGAAGATGAAGACAATGTCGGACGAGGCAAGAAAAAGAAAATGTGAAAGGGACCGCACCAGATCGCAGACAAGAGTCAACATCGGACAGACTTTTGCTCGCTGGCATCAGATGAGAGACAGAGAAGGCTGCAAATCGGATCACGTTTTTGCATCTTTATTGTTGGGCAGGTAAATTAGCCTCTTTATTTTTACTTTAGAACGTGCTTTTTCATACAGTTATTAGTTGTTTTTACTGCGACCATTGCGCGATATTTGTTGATAAGCTAACGCTAGCGCTAACTCTATAGAAGATCCAGTCCAAACTTCCAAAGGTAGCAGCAGGTCAACTAAAGTTGAAACAATGATGGAAATAGACGCACGCTCCCACAGTTTCAGAAGGAGGAGGGGCCCTAGGGTTTACGTTTTGCGACGGTGCAGTGGCACCTGTGGCCTCTAGAGGCGCAAGACCGGGAATCTTACACAGTGCAACTTTAAATTGTGTCAAAGAAATCAGAATATTGAAACTTTTTTTCTTCTGGGTCTCAAAAGGATCTCTGCGAAAATATAATGCTTAGTATGAAAAAAGCACTGAGTTAAATATTGCATGTATATTTTTTTTAATGATATGTTTAACTTTTCCGAGATTTGCGTTGTTTTATCTACATAACAAGATCTAACGTTACCTAAAAAGGGGCGCGGCCAACTCAGCTTATCTAATGTTCGCAATGAGTGGCTATAACGTTGGGATCGGACTGTTTTTATTATATTAATCTTCTGCTTCTGTTTTCTGTTCTCCACTTCTACAATGTATGGGTACATTAAGTAAGTCAAGTAGTACAAATGAAAAGCCTTTACAAACTCATCAATCCAGATTTTAGACAAAAATAAAAAATTCCCAGAGGCGTTACACCCATCACAGTAAAAGTAACGTTAAGTACGTTAAAGACTAAATCATAAAACCTCTTAAGCTAGACGTTATTTGAAGCCTGCATACAACACAGGTAAACACGCGTAGCATTTTAATATTCTGTAGCATTTGTAAATTGTTAAACTGAATAAAAAATGGCTTATGAACCAGAGCTCACGTTAGATTTTTGAGGAGGCACGTTAATGACTGTTAGCCACTATAAGCTAACATTTGAGGCTCAAATGTCGCTGCGTCGAACCAGGCTCATGTTGAGTAAATTGTAAATACGTTATTTCTTGTAAATAGCTAGCAATACACGTCACACTCGAGGCAAGTATGTTTTTGGTTAATTCATTAGTCTACTGTCCGATGAGAAATACAACAAAGCACCCACAAGTTGTAAATTACCTGCCTGTCGTTCTCGTCGCTTTGATTCCTTCATTGCTAAGTTTTCGTGATCGGTGTCCATGATAAGTCTATGTTTTGATCAGATAGTAAAAACACGGTAGGAGGCTGTTCGGCGGCGTGTTTACTGACCGAGGGCTTGCCTTTGAAAGGGGAGTAGCATTGGGGCTGTTCTTTAGCCCAGCGCGCTGACTGCCAGGCGCTGTGACGCAGTACGTCTCCCTACGCACAGATTAAACTCTTCGCAATGTTTCACTTCTGAAGGCTACTTGTAAATGTGAATGTGAACGTCTGAACAAGACTGTATTCATGAAATGCATCTTTTTTCCTTTCGCCTGTCCCCTTTATATGGCATGCAAGAGTTATAACCCATGAGTCTTAAAGCAGAACTCAGTCACTTTTTTTTTTTTACCTTATATAAACTATTTTGGAGTCCTGATGGTTCAATTAGTTGTTGTGAGGTAAATGAAGCGTGCAGCATCTCCCTCTGGTGTCTCTGGGCTGAAAGTGACACTTGCAACAGTGAGCGCCATCGATCCGGAGTCACTGAAGTCTCGGGTCTTGTGAAAAAGCAGCACATCCCGGTTAGCAAAACAACAATCTAGCAGTGGCTTTTTTTCTTGATTTTTGTCGGGCCAGAGCCACCAAATGGAAGAACAAACTTTGTACAGCTATGCAGAGGGGAAAACAAAAGTAAAGCCGAGTGAGGAATCACATAGGAGTCAATTGGGCTTGTGAGTATTTAAGATAGTGCTTTACTACGAACTGTAGGGGGAGATTTATAGAGGAAAACAAGCAGAGTTACTGTTCCGGGAAATTTGGTTCCCCCATGTTTCCCCTTTAATGTGCATGCTCCAGCGCTCATGGCGTCACCCATAGAGATATATCTCTATGGTGTCACTGCTATGTGATGCTTGAAAACAAGAACGCATTTATGCCCTTTTCTGTCTTTTAAATGCCTTTTCTACTAAATTGATGTATTAAACAAGTAACCTTATCAACCTTATCATGTTTTTTAGGTTACACATTCCGTTAGTTTAATAATGCTATCTCACGGCTACATACGGCTAAGGCGTTTTACTGTGTAAAGTGTAAAAATTGATAATTAGTGAATGGAAACGTCTCAGTTATCTTCACAATACATGAGTATCAACAAAAGGTTACTTGTTTAATTCACCAAGTTAGTAGAAAAGGCATTTAAAAGCATAAATTTTTCTGGACTTGGATCCAACACAAGCATGGCCGGAGTTTTTGTTAAATGGCTTCACTAAACAGCTAATTATTTTAAATGTGAATGTAGACTGTAAGACTTGAAGTATAAGTAGTGATGTGTGCATAAAGATTTTGCACAGATGTCAGTGTTATTCTGTCAGTGTTATTACAAAATATGAGTTAAATGTCATGGCCACCTTTTCCATAAAAACTGGACTGGTAATCACTGAATGGATCAGGAACACTTCAGAAGTCTTTGTCTACAAAAGCAAGTTTAAGCTGTATGCGGCGAGGATGCTCTATATTAACACAATATGCCTTTTTTACACTTCACACAGCCTTTTCTTCAGCTTGTTGGTGGGTGTCTTTGCCTCTGTAACTGTCACTATGTTTGCAAACATGAAACGTGAAATTTGGTGCCCTTGTTTAAAACACTTGCTCCATTTTCCCTCAGACAAACACTAACCAACAATTTGTAATTACTCTCATCACTGATTTAAATGCATTTGCTACATTTAAGATTCAGATCATGATAATAACTGAAAGTTATTGAACAGTACCTCATTTTGAAACAGTAAATGAACCATAATATATACTGACACACTGAGCCATATGTTTGAGCTGGTCCTGATTTAAAGACGGCCCGGCTGAGGTCAAGGCCTCTGTGTCTTTTAATACTGCGTCCCTGTGCTCCTCTGGGAATAGGGCCCTCCTCAGTGACAGCTGCACCTTATTAACCAGTATTTAAATGTGGCTAATCTCTGCCACCTATTTATAAACCACAGCCCAGGATTACACCAGTCTGCGTTCACGACAATTGTTTCCATTTAAGAATAACATGGAAATGCAAGAGGAACAAATGTGTAATGTGTATGTGTAACATGATTCTTGTGATCTTCATTAATAAACAAATAAAAAAATTATAATTTGCTCAACAGTGCATTTTTAAGATAATCTCAGAAATAGAGTAAGACCACCATTTAGAATTTATTATATGTCCAAAATGTGCCAAATATCTTAACATATGTTCATGCAAAAAATGGCAGTAAAAACTAAGCAGGCAACAATAAACTTTAATGCATACATGTGTAAGCAGTTAGAGACTGTATGTGCTCCTCTCTGTCCTCTGGCTCTTTCTGTTTCCATATGACTCTCTTAAGCTCTAACTTTTTCTTATGAGTTTTTTTTACGGTTGGCAAACAAAAAAGCAAAACAAAACAAAAAACGAGCCATTCAAAAGATTTCTCTACTTTAAATTAATAACACCCAGATCTTGGTCAGTTCCATTTACTAAAATTAAATTATTAAATCTGCACATACATTGACAAACTTTTGTGGTTTGACACATTTCTGTAACTACTTGTCCAGCATAAAATTAAAGGGTCCTATTCTGCAAGCTCAACTTTTTTGAACGTTTAACCATGTTATATATATGTATGCTGAGGTCGTCTCCTTCTGAAGAGCTGGAAAACACTAGTTCCCTTTACAAACATGCACCTTCACCTGGAGCCTATCCCTAAATACTCAGGAAAGCCTTGTTTCCCCCACTTTTCACATGCGGAGATGATCCCTGGAGGGGCCCTAGTGCTATGTCCGGAGCGATCAGCTGTTTGTATGCGGGAGTAGATGGTCTGGAGGCCAGCTGATGACGTGCATGTAAATCTAAGTGTGTATCTGCTTTAAAACGGATGTCACCGCAAAGGACTCAGCTCATTTATTTGCTAGCTTCATGTAGCTAGGAAACCCGATAATTAGTGTCTCCTTGCTAGCAGACACCCAATCCAAGCATATTCTACAAAGTCAAAGTTCCCCAAAAGAAGACATTTTTAGCTAAAATATAAAACATGAAATACTAATACAAAGGTGTCCAATACTATTGCAAAAAGCCTGAAAAAAGCACCATAGGGGACCTTTAAAATTGAGAAACATATCTTACTTAGCTTTTAGCTTAATATGCTAATTACAGACGCTAATTGCTATGCTAAATAAAACAGCTTAACATTGATACGCTCGCTAATGTTTTCTAACCAGGGTCTGACAGTACTTACATGTGGTCGATTAGTGTCAGTTCCCAAATTTGTGGCCAGGGCTTGACATTAACTTTTTGCTCACTGGATGTTTTTGCAGAGCCGTAGCACTGATAACTTCATTCATTATATAAAGATGAGTACATTTTTGCAGAAGTATGAGAGCTCTTGTTTTAAAAACGATTATTTCCTCATCAGTAGAGTCCTGTCCACACCGCCGTCTGCGCCACTTGTGAAGATAGCGCCCTAAAAGTGTCTATTACTGCATGTCAAACAGGAATCCATTGAGCAAAGGTACTGTACCTGTCTCTAAAATTAGCCAGGTGGGGGTTAGGGTTAGTGTTTGTTGTAGAAACTGTTTCTTTGCAGAAGTAGCCAGCACCAGCACTTTCGCTGTTTTTTTTTTTTTTTCAGACAATATTTTAATGAGGCCAACAAATGAGAGCTTTGAAATAAAACAATGTGACAGATGATTACTATGACAGGACACACTCAGGTGATTCAGAAAATTTCCTCAAATATGAGAGAATGTTTTCACTTTAAAGGTTCAATGGAAGTGAACAAAATGTTGCACACTGTAATCGCTCAAAACTGCCTGCAAGTCAAAACCCAGGGTAAATTAACCCTTAGCCTATTTTCTCCCTGGTCCCGCCCATAAACAGTGTCCCATATGGTTCTTAATTTATTTGTCTTTTATTTTAATGGCAATTTCCAATTTCTTGGCTCAAATTATATATTTAAAATTATTCTCAATACATTAATCAACATTAATCAAATTTAGGGCCCAAAGCAGGACTAATGTAGGAATAAAAATGTCTAAAGGACTTGAATTGCAAAAGCAGAAGAAATCTATGTACCACCCATGGCACTCGCTCCACAGTTTGAAAACCACTGCTTTACTGTACTTCCAGTGTATAAATGTTTGTGAGTTTGAGTCAAATGGGTGAATGAATATCCTGTACTGTGCCTTAGAGAATCTGTCATTTATTGCTCTATCTATCAACACCTTTAGGGTAAATTGTTCCAAACTTGATAGTGAACAGAACTCTGTCAGTGTACATGTGTTTGCCTCAGTACTTAGGGAGACTTTTCTATTAAAATCGATCAATCTTAAAATAAACCGTATCTCTTAAGTTATCCTTGCATAATTAAAAAACAAAATGTAGATAATGTCACTATTGATAAAGGTTTATGTTTGTTTTTCCTTAGCTCATCAGATGTCCCGATCTGGGAGAACCCAGATGTTTGACAAAGCCAGTGCCAAGAAAAACAATAGTTTCATCACACACAGATGATGGTGTGGCATTCACGTGTATTGTTTTGTTTGTACAGAGTATGTGTTTGATCTATGCATACATTAGGAAATGTTTTACTGAAAAATAAATATAACAAATGATTTCATATTTTGGTCTCTTTGTAGTATTTTTAATGTAGATTTACACAGTGGTAAAATAAACACAACTGCAGTGTTAAATGGTTACACTGGAAAAGTGTAGAAAAAAGAAATGTTTTTTAGGTGTAGTGTATTTAAAAGGTGTCAATGGCTACTCCAAAAAAGAGTAACATTATATATCCAGTTTTGGAGTAGAATTGACTGTCCGTGCATTTAAAAAGGGTTGTCTTTAACTCCCACAGAGTTTATTCCAAAGTTGAAAATTTGTGTACCTAGATAAATTTAAATATTTATAACTTGACGCTGATTTTATCTTTGACCTCCAAATTGTCCTTAAAATTGATAGTAATCTGTAATAGTCAGCTGACTTCACAAATGTTTGTGTGAAATTTGTTAAGAGTAAATTCGGTATTTTTTATTGTTGATGTTGATGGTTGATGTTTTTGTCTCAAGGTAGTACTTTTTTCTCACGTACACAAGAGGTCAATGTTTACAAAAAATGTAGTCTGCGTGATTGAGTATTTTCATATATTTTTGGTTTAAAAAGAGTGAGAATGGTGGACATGTTGAGCCTGACAATGAAAAAGAAAAAGAAGGAAGAAGAAGAAGAAAGAAGAAGAGGAATACTTTACTAACTTAACTTTAATAATTTTGCAGGATCCAGGTCTGAAATTGCAATCTGTAACTTTGACTGAAAACCACTTTGGCCACGAGATGTCACCAAAAAACTACAGACTGTCCATGTAATCTGGACTTTAAGCTTTTGGGAGACATTTTTAATTGTGGTGTTGTTTGTCTCGGTGTTATAGGGCTGTGGGGCTGGAAGGCGACTGAAGGAAAAAAAAAGTTCAGGTGGTGGCTACAGAAATAAACAGTCAATCCCAGTGAGTGTGATTGTCCTGGGAACGCGGTGAGGACAGCCACTACAGATGCACGATGGAGTGGCCTCGGAGATCTGTCTCATCTAATCCTCTTTTAATTAGGGCAGAGAAGATGCGGGACCCCTGCTGGATTAGTCACAGCACATTGACAAAGCACCAGGCTGGGAGCGGTTTGTGGGACAGAGGGAGCCAGTGTGGCCAGTTAGCTCCTGCATACAGAGGGCTGTTGAGCGTGACAAAATGTCCTGCCATGTCCCCAAGGCTACCTGCAGCCAGCCTCGCGCTCCTAACCAGGTCTCTGGTGGACTGCCGGATAAGTTACAGCCCATGATTCGCTCATTTACAATCCTTTACCACACTTTTATCCCTCTCACTTAGCCTCTTTGGGATGTTTCTTCCTTTTAGTGATGCTTTGTTCCTCACAGTTGTCTTCTTACAACTTAACATAATTTTGTGTTTGTTAAGTTTTTTTGTGCAAAAGTCACTTAGTTACATTGTGTCATATATTCTTTTACTTTTTGGGTCTTTTGGCTTTGACAGGACAGTGAAGAAGTGACAGTAAACTACAAAGAGGTGTAGAGATAGTCATTAATTTGTATGCCCCCCGTGTAGATTTTTGTACATTTTGTTTGACTTTTATTTTATGTTTTTTATTTGGGGATAATTTTGGCTGTGTTAGTGCTGGGGGCATGAATTTTTGCTGAAAATGTTCTTTTTAGTCAAATGTTTAAAATCCAATGTTTTCTACTCTTTCATGTCATTTATACTCTATGAATTTGGCACCCTTTCGTGACCCTCATGTACAGAAATGTATGCGCTCAAAGACTGCTATAAAATCATCATCAGTGATCATGATTTTTTTGTGCTTTGGTTTTGCATAAATCTTTTAAACTATACTTGAAATGTGCTCAAAACTATTTGGGTGACGTTTTTTGCTACTAAGATTTTGAAAGAAAGTATCTGCCACCACAGTATAAATAATAATGCAGTCAAATAAATTTTGCTGCTCATCTTTGACACATCCAAGGCTCTAATCACCACCAAAGACCCTTCCCTCTGCTATTTTATTATTTGGAAAATAAGTTAGTTGTAGTCCTTTTTTGTTACACATTGTTCAAAATTCATAAAATAAAACTGACATTTAAAGGTTTAAAATCCAGAAAATAATTTAATGCTTAGTAGTTTTGAGCAGATGTCAAGTAGTTTAAGAGATTAAGTGGCCGTTAAGATGACAACACGTTTTGCCGAATCCACAAAGGTTTGATTGTGGTTTGGCCTTTTGTGTACACGAAGACAGGGTTTGCATTTTCCGAATCCGCAATCTTTTAAAACCACTGGCAGAGGTGATTTAGTCTCACAGCATGGAGACACTCAGAGGCGCTCTGCTCTTGTGTAAATTGTGAAAACACCATACTCACTAAAAACAATGATGTAACAGTCCTAATCTGTATAACGATCGGCTGATTGCTGGGTCAGTTGACCTGTAAGCGCAAAATACAGGTTTTTAATGTCTCACAGTCATATTTAGTCCAGTAACCGTCTATAATATCTATAAGTACTTACTTTTACTGAAAGCTATGAGAATGGCTACAGAAAACCACAAGAACTTAAAGAATTTGGGAAGTTGATGATGGAACAATATTTCCTCTGCTGTTGAAAGACTGTGTGGTGTAGAGCATTTACGGGACCCACAGCGCCATTTGCTGGACAAAAAAATACTGGCATATGATGATTTTATAGCAATTTTTGAGCATCTACTATTTTGTACACAAAGGTCAGAAACGGTGCAAAATTTGAGGGGAGCACAAAGGTTAAGTAAATCATCAGAGCCTGGCCGAGTCATGCTGTAGTTACTCTGTATGCACCACATGCTCTTCTGACTGAGCTGTGTCATCTATGCTATCAGCTAAGAGACTCTCTAGCATCTCCTGGGTCAACCCAAGTTTGTCTTTCCAATGGGACATTCCCGTAACACCACCCCAGAGAAGTGTCCAAGAGACACCCAAAACAGAAGCCCAAGATGCCTCAGCTAACTCCTCTCAATGTGGTGGAACGGCAGCTCTACTCCAAGCTCCACCATGGTGACCAATCTCTACAGCCATCACTAATAATCTCTAAGGAAGGCCTAGTCACTAGAAACTCATTTTAGCAGCTTGTATTAAAGACCCTGTCCCTTCAATCATGACCAAAAGCTCATGTCCATAGGTGAGAGTAGGAACTTATCAACAGTAAATCTAGAGAAATGCCTTTCAGCTTTGTTAAATATATATATTTTTTAATTAATTAGAATGTATCATCTATTGGCCATACCGCCTTGTGGATGCCCGATCCTGTCAGACCTCGGGGCTAAGCAGGGTAGGGCCTGGTCTGTACCTGGATGGGAGACCTGCTGGGGAACACCAGGAAGCCGGTGTGAATGTGAGTGAGTGAGTGGTTGGTGGTGGTCGGAGGGTCTGTTGGCGCAGATGTGTGCAGCCGTGCTTCTGTCAGTCTACCCCAGGTGAAACTGTGGCTACAAAACGTAGCTTACCACCACCGAGTATGGAGTGAATGAAATACCCCTTCCCTACTGTTTGTAAAGTGCTTTGGGTGACTTATGTCATAGTTAAAGCGCTTTATAAATACCATTCCCTTCCCTTCCCCCCTGTTGGTCACTATTGTATTTATTTTTGTTGTTATTTAAGCACTTTCCCTTCACATACAGTAAAACGGCTGGATGAGACAGTTTGGCCCACAGACATTGAGTGTGGCCCACAGTATCCATGGCCACACTGGCTCACTATTATCCAGGCTTTTTGCTAATCCTGCAGGGTATTTGCCCCCCTCGTTATCTCTGCCCATAACTATCACTGTTCATGCTCTGTCTGTCAGCGGCGTCATCCCCTCAGTAATGGAGGTGAGAGGCCTCGTGTAGGATGGGCAAGAGAGGTGGACAAAAGAATCAATTAAACAGGCTTTTCTTGCTGTACTCACAGCTTAGATCATCTTCTCAAAAAAAAAAAAAAAAAAAAAAAAACAGGAGATAAAGTGATGTTACAACTGCAAATAAGATCAGATGCTATGAAGTTAAGGCTGGAGGCTGGAGCGGAGATAGATTTATTGACAGGACATCTGTCAAATACAGAAGCCTGTGCAAAAATTAGTGCTGGCTCTAAGAAGTCACACTGCTATTGACTTTTATTGAATAGAATTACAAAATGATGTATTGTATTGAGAGTTTAGTTGAGTTAGATAGTTTAGATAGTTTAGAATTTTAGTTCTCTGATCTGTGCTTTAAATTGATTTTCTTTTTGAATCCAATAATGTCCATGATTTCATTGTCAAATATACTGAATTTGTGTATTTCCTGTTCAAATTCAAATCACCTCACCTCTAATTGTGCAGTCCCTCACTAACTGGGCTGAGGCTTGTAATTGGCAAGTGCCTGTTTCTGTCTCTCTTCACGTCTCTAGTCAGGCTAATGTATTTAATATTTGTGTGTGTGTGTGTGTGTGTATGTGTGTGTGTGTGTGTGTGTGTGGGGGGGGGGTGTCTGTGTCTAACCAGCTAGCCCCTGTCCAGGGTGTACCCCACCTAAGGCCCAAAGTTACTGGGATAGGCTCCAGTAGAAGATGAATGAATGAAATACTACCATGTCCGTGTGCGGTGTCGGCGTCTACTTTGGAGGAGTTTAGCCACTTTTTTCCTCTCTCTGTCTGTGCGCATTTGCGGCGCGTAGTTGTGTGCGGAAGCCCCACAAGCTCTGCACTGCTCATACAGACAAACAGAAGCTGGGGGAACCGCAATGTCTCGTCTTTTATGAGAGGAGCGAAAAGATTTTATACACGTCTTTGAGGGCATGGCATTTACTGCGACTACTCAGTACCGTTAGCACCGAGCACCATTAAGGCTGAAGCTTATCGGTGCACATGGACCGCCATTACGTGGCACTGGTGCCATTATAATAATGCTGGTAATATACCAGGTCTCGGTACCCATCCCTAAATGTCAGTGCCTCACCAGCCATGAACCTCACCGCACGTCAGTGGTGGAGTTTGTGGGAGAGGCAGAGGTTTGTGGAACTGATAATAATAATAATAATAATAATAATAATAATAATATATTAGTAGTAGTAGTAATATTAGTATTAGTATTCGTATTGTTTTAAAATATTGATAAAAAAAATAGATAAATAGTCATGAGAATTGGGTAGCAATGAGTTTATTTGAGTAACTTTTTGAATAAATTATACCAAAGAACAGTTTTATCACAACATACTTTTTACTTTTACTAGAATTTTTGGTGACTCTACCCACTAAGGTGACCACCTCAAAAAGCATTAAAAGTTGTGTGATTTGGTGGGACAAGGGGAGGCAGACAATGGGCAAAATATAAGCTTTGATACAGAGTCTAAACCTCATTTACATAAAGATGCAGCTGCTACATTTTAGCTACATTTTAGCTACAAATGGCTGTGGAGTACAACTAAAAGTGGGACGGGTCATCGCTCTACTACCCGCATCTGTGTTATGTTTACCTATGTTTTGGCTTTGCAAGCTTTATGTTGTGAAAAAGTGATTAGAAATGTGTGCTTCTTGTGTGTTACTTTTTTATTATTTATTTGTTTTTCATAATGATATATTTTTTGTTTATCCTTATTTACCAGTATTTGTACATTATTTGTTGTCTGTCTGATTACATCAATATTAAAACATAAATCAGACATTAAAACAGTTACTTAGCCAGTCTACTTGAGTAATATTTTAAATAACCACTCTTCTCAATTTTGACAATTTTTGCCTACTCTACCCACCTCTGATGGTAATGTACTTTTCTACCCATGCTGACATAAAATCAATTTACTTCAAGTATCCAACATTAAGGTCAATTATGGTGGATGAATAGATAGGCATGTAATATCAGGAAGGGCATCTGACAGAAAACCAAAAGCCAGTATCTTTTTGTTTTAAAGGCTCATTATGCCGCTAATAATCTTTGAAAAAAATACTCTATGACCAGAAAAAAATGCTGAAACAATTATTACTTAACAATGATCCTTTAGTTCAATATTATTTGAACATATGTATTAAATTTGTTTGCAGGTATTGAGCTAATGTTGCAGTAAGTGCATTGGCCACTAGAGGTCATCCAGGTGGTGTGAGTGAGACTGAGCACATTTCTACAGAGCTGTGTAGAGATCTGCTCACATCAGGACAAGGAGCTGCTGTTTTATCTATTCAAGCATGTCTTTCATTACATTATGGACTGACAGCAACTACACAATAGACTTTTGGGCCCCATACGAGTGTTCAGGTCCTGATATTAGGCTAACATTGACCAGTTACATCCTATCCTTTCAGCCCCATACACAACAAACTGTGATCCCTGTGTTTTCTGCCTCACCACTGTTCCTTCCTTGGACCACTTTTAACAGATACTGACCACTGCAGACCTGGAACACCACACAAGAGTTGTGGCTGTGGAGATGCTTGGTCATTTTTGCTGCTTATTACACATCAACTTTGGGGATAAAATGTTCACTTGCTGCCTAATATATCCCACCCACTAACAGGAGCCATGATGAAGAGAGAACCTGTGTTATTCACTTCACCTGTCAGTGGTCATAATGTTATGACTGATTGGTTTGAGAATCACAGCTCTATTGTATAAGATAGTGATGCATCATAATATGCTTTGGTTAAAATTAATACTTTTAACAGATGATATAACTCCACATCACATTGGAGAAGAGCCTTTAGTCTTGACTGTGGTGCCAATAACACTGCTGGTACATGGGGTGTGGAAATATTTTATAGTTTATTTAAGATAAAAAAACAAACAAAACATAACCGGTAACACTTTTCAAAAGCTCACACTAGGAAGCATTAGATAAAGATTAGTAACCAGTTAATTATTTCCAAAGCATTACTTCAACATTTATAAACACGACTGAATTTTTAAACCTTTTCATTTCTTGAGTTATAAACTCATGTTAATCTATGCAAAATTATAAACATCAGTGTATATTCAGGATCTTTTAATGATTTATTAAATAAAATAGTGTTAATTCCATATTTATTGATGCATTATTAATGCTTTGTAGTGGTGAGTTATTCTAAAGTGTCACCCAACAACATTATAAATACAAAGCAATCTGACCATACTCTACAGCAGTGGTTCTCAAACTGTGGTCCGGTACACATGCTTCTTCTTGTGGTACTCAGGAGTCTATAGCAGTTCAAGTTATATAATAATTATATTTTATAGTAATATTTGAGTTTAATTAAAAGCCAGTTTTGTTTCTGTTTTACTTCTGGTTTAGTTTGGGTTTTGTCTTGGTTAATCTTAGTTTAGTCCTGGATTAGCCCTAGTTTAGTCATAGTTTAGTTGTGGTTTAAGCTCATTTTGGTGGATTAAAGCCAAATATTTTCTAAGGTGGTACTGTTTTACTGTGCTGCTAATGCACAGTAAAAGTTGTTTTCAGTTTTCACTCGGTAGGACCAGAAAGTCAAAAAGTCAACACATTTGAATGATTAAAGACACATAATCACCTGCTGTTTACCCTTTAGTATCAATGTAATTCAAATAGAAAAGTTAATATTGGACTTATGGCTTATTGCATACATAAAAATGATAACCCCCATTTTATGTTTGAGGATAATTAGCAGTCCTAATATTTCTTTTATACCTTAAGTCTCTGAGTAATTTGAATTGCATGTATTGCCCAGATGAACCAACTTGAGTGGATTTGACAGTGCCATGCAGCTAACACCAGGTGGCAGCGTGTCCCAGACATTCAGTGTTATTATTACTGAAAGGGCCAAAAGATTTAGAGAAGGCCTTTGGCTGGGATTAAGCTAAAAATAAATGGTCAGATATCCCTCAATAAATCCTCATTTGTTTGCCACCGCCACACCCCCACCCCCCAACCCCACACACACACTGCAGTTCATTTTAATACAATTAGCAACACAATACTGCTGCAAAAATGAGCAGTAATTTTGATGTATTCATAAAATTGTGCATTTTTGTTCATCTATCTCATTTACTAACACCAGTTTTTTGTTTTTTTATGATGAGGCCTTAAAACTGACATGCATGCCAATTTCTTTTATATGGCTTTAAAATGAAAAGCTAGTGAGATAATCCAACTCCACAAAATACATTATAACTGCAAGAATTATTAGCAACACCTTGAGTTTTTAAGCCTATAAAATATGGCTAACGCTAGTAGTGTTGTTATTCAAATCCTCCATCGCTGAAGCCGATTTGAATACATTGCTGTTCATAAACAATATCTTTCCGACATCAGACGAATAACGTGCCTCATATTCCGAGTCGGGACGAGGGATTTACCAGCTTTGCGTGACGGAGCAAGCAGGGTCAATTATAAACTCGCACTATACATTTCGTTAGCTCGACGCAGAGAAGAAATCAGTTTACATTAGGCTACATCACACCAGCTTATCCTCGAGAAAAGTCTTTGCGACAATAAGCCTGTATGATTTTTGACTCCCTAAGTTCACAATCAAGATAGAGGTTACAGAGGTCACGCCTAGCAGATAAGCCCGGGAACTTGTAAAGCCTTCTTTTTTTTTCTCCAAAATACAGCATGTGAAAAAAGGGAGGTGTTGTTGCATCCGCGTCTCTTATGGTAATAATGGAATAGCTGGTATAAGGGACCTTATAAGATTTTGGTGTTGCAGGCATTCCGCTTCACTTCTCCCCATGCCGAAATGAGTTTCCCCGCACCAAAACTTAGCCAGGACGCGGGGTTGCCTATACACACAGCTGGTCTCTTCCTTGAGCTGGCGTACATAAAACATAAAAGCCAAGCCTATATATGAAAAATGCACAGAGCGCAGGAATATAATGCGCTTGATACCCCACTGGCATCGGGCGGGAGGCAGATAAAAAGGAAAAGGAAGGCCTGCCCTGGAAAGATAGAAAGATATTTTTTTTTTTTTTTTTTTTTTGCTGCCGGAGGATTCGTTTGACTGTCGGTCTGGATGGCTGCCTGCGCAAACATTTACTCAGTGCGCTCAATCCGTGGATCACATTACAAAGACTGATTGTTCGCTTGCCTCTGCTGCACCCCTCCACTGTTTCATTGGCCGATACCGAATCAAATGGAATTCTTCAAAAAGGACAGGACAGGGAATGTGGAAGGGGGGAAAAGGTTTGTTATGCGCAGAGTAAAAGCGACTCCCCATAATATAAACTCCAAGATCAAACACAGCCATGTAATGTTTCCACAAACTATTGAGTCGCTGAATATCAAATCAGTCACATCAACAGTTATTGTCCCTGAAATGAGAATTTAAACACAGCCTTCTGATTGGCTGACAGGTGTGCAAGTATTTAATTTTTACTACATATTCCCTCACCACGTGTGGGGCCTTTCTGTGTGGAGATTTCATGTTCTCCTCGTGTCTGGGTGGGTTTCCTGCAGGTGCTCCGTTTTCCCCCATCAACCTAAAACATGCACAGTAGGCTAATCCTCCTGCTAGGTACTCCTCCCCAGGATCCTGGCTCATAATCTGGAGAAGGGTCTCTGGGTGCTGGACTGCGGTCGCCCACTACTCCTTACAGGTTGCCCCAGCAGCACAGCCTGGTGATCCAGCCTCTCCTACTTTCCTTTCAAGAGCAGGAGAAGTTTCTCACTTGTAGGAAACCATTTCTCTTTGATGAATTTGGAACTGGCCTATCACAGCTGCTTATCTGCAATGTGTCTGCAGAGCAAATTTAAAAAGTTCTCTCCCCTGGTTAACAGCGTTTAGTGCTTTTCTTTGTCTCCTGTTTGTTCTGCGTTGTTGTTCAGTTTTCTGTGTTTTTTTTCTTCGCCCTGATTCCATTTTAACAACAGTAAAGTTCCATTGACGTCCAATGTAACAACCACATTCAAACAAGCCCACTTTCTCCATGTGTTTTTGTACAACTAGCTTCTGCTGCTGTCCCTGTTCAGAAATAAGTACAGAGCTGCTCATAATACGGCATATAGTGGTGTTTTATGGCAAAACTGGCTTTTTTTGGATACAGGTCAGCGGCACCCTGCTTATGTCCCGCCCTTCATTTCTTTAATTGGTTACTCCGCCTATTATTGTTCCACAAAACTTACATGAAGGGGTACTAGACTAGCTTCTTTGTATAAAGGAAGAAAAGAGTTTGTCTGGCCGGTTAGGCTACCAGTGGCATTGAAGGATGGGTCAAATGCAGAAAACAAATTTCAACAATTTCATCAAGAACCATAAAGTATACCATAGTACAATGTATACCTTATACGTAGTAATTTTTTGTGAACACCCAAATGCTATCTTCTTCCTTTTAGATTTAACTAAATCCATAAAGAGTAGAAACTTTTGTACAGTTAGGTCTCCCAAAACTGCAAGAAAAATATAAAACTATGTGATAACTATATCTGGAAAAAGAAAAAAGTTTTTCAGAGTTAAGCAAGTGCAAAACTCAAAGGTCAAAGAGCTACAGAGTGGCTAACAGTAGCTAATAGTCATTGAACCTGTCAGTTTCCCTCTTTCCTCTTTCCTTCTGGGGTTGTCACAGCGATACATCTGCCTACTTTACCACTGATTCACATCATGATTTGGCATAGTTTTTTATGCCAGATGCCCTTTCTGACAACCATTTATCTGTGCTTGAGACTGGCACAAAACATACATTAAATTGTGACACCTTGTGGTTGGATTAGCCAATGAGCATAATAATGATAATTTTAATAATGATAATTTTAATAATTTTATGATAATAATTTTTTAACATGTCTGTAAATTACAGCAAATTGCAATAGAACAGAATACACTCATTTATGCCTATTAATAAAATCCATATTTTGGAACCAGAGCCATGATGTTTCACTGCACATTGACAAAAAATATCCTTATGCCAAAACCACCAAAACCTAAGATGGAAACTGTGCAATTTTAATGTTAATCTAAATAAATTAAAATTATTTTTTTTTTAGTTGTTTTCAAAATGCATATTCCAAGGTTATATCAAGGTTATATCCCATTAGGCATCTACTGAGTATACAGCAGAACTCACTTGTAATGTACACACTATTTATCCAACAACTGTCCTTTCACACCACACAAGATGTTATAATTCCCATCTTAGGTTATTTCAGAAAGAAAATTTATCAAAAATATTACATTAAATGTCTCTATTCTGCTAAATTGACTTTTTGGAGCTTTCAAGCATATTTTAATGTTGTTTCCTCCTCAAAAACAGACCTGGACTAGAATTTTGTTTCATTCATGAATGTTTGAGTAATCCATATTGAGCCCGTTCTCTTCTCAAGAGCTGAAAACCAGATTTGAAACCAGAAAGTGCTCCTGTTCATTTCTAAAGCCCATACTCAGCGCTTAAACTATTAGCGTCATATTGCTAATAGCCTTGCTATTTAACCATTTTATGCTCTGTCCAGTCCCTGCCATTGCCAGCAGGGGGTGACAGACATTTAATCCAAGAGTTCTCTGTATAGTCAAAGTAACAGCTCCCCAACAGAAGACATTTGCTATACATATACATTATTTTAAGTTATAAAACATTAAACACAAATACAAAGGTGTCCAACACTATTTAAAAAGCCTGATATGGGCTCTTTAACAAAGACTAAACCAGAACTGGATTAGGTAATACAAAATTCGTGACATATTATCTGCTTCTAATAGAAAACCTTGTATATATTTTAAAAATGATACCATTCCTGGAGAAAGGATTCTCCAAAACCTAGGAACAGGTTGCCTGTGTTTCCACTTCTGTTGCTTCCAGACAGAGAAAACAAATCAAATTGATAGTAACATTTGAAAGAGTAGCACGTCGTTCCTCCTTCTCGCTCTTCCTCTCTCTCATATCTCCTTGTAAATGAGCAGCGCTGTCGTGTGAACTTTGGTGGTGATTAATTCACAACACACAGGTGCGTCGCCGCTCCGCACCTCGCCGTAATTGCAAAGTTCACAAAATTAAACAAGGGAAAAGAGTAGATGGCTCTCTTCAGGGGAATTTGTAGTCCAATTAAGTCTCTGTGCGCACGACACACAGACGTCCTTGGCTCGTAATCATCATTTCAGCTCAAGCGATCGCCAAATATTTGCTCAGTTGTTTTTTAGGGGCCTGTGGGTACTGTATCAAGAAAACAATTGTTCAGGGCGACGCGGCGGAGGAGAGAAGGAGGAGGAAGGAGGAGAGAAAACTCATAATGGAACAAAGTGCTTCTCGATCGAAACACATATTACCGGAAGTTCAAGGTGACCCGCGCCTTTTAGCCCGGACTTTTCCACCCAACTACACCGGCCACACACAATCGAATCTGCAGAGAGAGATAGGATATAACAGGAAAGCAACTGTTTTAATCAGTGGCAATAGAAGCAATTACTGACAGCACCTAGACATAGACCTAGACACCAGACCTAGTCCAACTGAGAGGTGCACGGTGGCAGGGTGTTTCGTCCTGTGTGGTTGGCCATTGTGTAAGTATACACTGCCTAAGGCCCATAGAACAGGCCCCAGCCACATGTGATGTCTAATGGGAATAAGGTCTGCTTTATTGTCTTTGTAGGGAAATTTGTTCTCTGCATTTGCACCATCCTTCAAAGCAGCTGGGGCAACCTGTCAGGAGCAGTGGGTGACTTCTGAGCAGCGCCTGGAGACCTTTCTGTATATTTTGAGCCAGGATCTTGGTCAGGAGTGCCTAGCTGGAGGATTTATCCTATTATGCATGCTTTAGGTTGATGGAGGAAAACGGAGCACCCATAGAAAACCCACATAGACACAGGGAGAATATGCAAACTCATAGAAAGGCCACACACAGTCATGGAGATGAGCAGTATGGGACGTTTGGTAACTCTGAGTCGGAGTCAGGACTCAAACCCATGACAGCTCTACCAACTGGGCTATACAGTGGCCCATTTTCACTTTCCTTGTGAAGTGGTCTGAAAACTCTCTCTTTCAAACCTATTCATTCATTCATTTTCTACCGCTTATTACCGTTAGGGGTCGTGGGTGACTGGAAGCCTATCCCAGTAACTTTGGGCCTTAGGCGGGGTACACCCTGGACAGGGGCCAGCTCGTCGCAGTGCTGACACAGAGACGAACACAGACAGACAACCATTCACTCTCACATTCATTCACTAGGGTCAATTTAGAGTCACCAATTCACCTAACTCATGCATGTCTTTGGACGGTGGGAGGAAGCCGGAGAACCCGGAGAGAACCCACGGTAACTATTTGCAACAAAATGACATAGTACTAACCTGAGCTGTTTATCTAAACTTGCGTACACTTTATTATTATTTGTTCAGTTTAAACGAGGGGTAACCAAACTTTTTTCATTGAGGGCCACATAATGAACTGTGTAAAAGTGGGCCATTGACTAGAGATGATGTATTTTCCTTACATTAAAAATAAGTCCCAGTTGGCTGCTCCCTTTTTTAAGGGTCTCCATAACCATAGTCCATCATTTACATGGATATGTTGGACTAGATTTTACTCAAGATGCCCTTCTACATCCCCATATATATCCGGGCTTGGTACCGGCACATGGCTTATTATTATTATTATTATTATTATTATTATTATTATTATTATTATTATTATTATTATTATTTTGCTTAAACAACCACAATTTAATTGTTTTCTTCCTTAATACCAAAATATTAAACTGTGTACCTGCATTTATGTAAATGTGGCAATTTGGGCCAATTGAGAATGAAGCCCGAGGGCCAATAAAAAATAGTCCGCGGGCCGCATTTGGCCCCCAGGCCATAGTTTGGACACCCCTTGTTTAAAGTAAATATACCATTTGTAACAAGTGGCCAGCATGGTCTAATGCAATATGCCATTGGTTCTCAAATGGTGGGACGGGTACCACTGGTGGTATGAGGGTTCTTCTGGTGTTACTCAGGAGTCATTTCTGATTTGGCTTTATTTAGAGCTAGGAGTTGTCTAGGAGTTGTAGTACTACTCTGGTTGGGAATTAGTTGGGTCCCTGTTTTGTTTCTGAGGTAGTACATGTGAAAAGTTTGGGAACTACTGTATATATAACACTAAAAGTCAATGCCACAATCAAACTTTATTTAGGAAACATAGCTATGCTGTTGTTGGAAAGGATGAATGACAGAAAAAGAAAATTTGGAGTAGTGAGTTTTTAAAAGGGCAGAAACCTATTTTATTTTAACCCTTGACCCCTGAAATCTCAGATTTGTTTACCTTCTTGACGTAATTGCCAAAGCAGTTAGTGGATAAAGTAAGTAGGCCTACTCATAAAAATTCATGAACACTGCAAGATAGTAAGCTATTTTTACTATTTAATTCAAACAAAAGCAGCACTAAGCCAGGTAGTGATGTGAAAAATTATAATAAGCTATGCTCCCAAAAGGCAACAGTATTTGTGGAGTTGCATAAAAATACATAGTTAACAGAAATGTCACATCATTAGACTAAAACCAGCCCCAATGAATTATATGTGCCAATTGTAGAATGTGTAAGACATATTGAAATAGAAACCATCTAATAACTTTTGCTAAGCTTAATATGGTTACAACCTGTCAGTGTTTCAGTTACAATCATGTGAGCACCAATCCAGCGGCAGCAGGAGAAGAAGCGGTAAGTAAAGAAACGGAGAGGTAGTGATTGTGTCTCGGTGCTGAGAATTTTTAAGGAAAAGTGAGTCATGGCTAGTTTTCTGACAGTTTTTGCCGTGGTGATTGCATTTGGCCATCTTTAGCCAGATACAGGCCTTTTCTCAGCTTTTAGACAGAGTCAGGTCTCTCCAGAGGTGACCTGAACTAAAGTGTGCTGGATCAAACTAAACCAAACATTTTAGCAGAATGAATACAAATGAAGATTACAATTCAATTGTTGTTTAATTGTTTGTTATAAATAGTTTTCATGTAAAAATAAGTATCGTCACAAAAAGCCTAACCCAGATAATCTCCACTTTTCTGTCTAATGATGCATGGAAAGACCAAAATATTTCTTAAAGGTCCTATATTATGATTTTTTTCAGGCTTTTTGAAATTGTTTTTGGACACCTTTGCAATAGTATTTCACATATTATAATTTAAAATAATGTTTATGGAAAGAAAATGTCTTCTTTTGGGGAGCTGTGACTTTCAATTTGCAGAGAACACTTGGATTAAATGTCTGACACCCTCTGCTGACAATGGTGGGGAAAGGACCAAGCACAAAATGCCTAATTAGCACAGCTATTAGCAATATGACGCTAACAGATAGATAAATGAGCTGATGCTTCGTAGTGACAGCAATTTAAGCGCTGAAATGATCAAAATGAGTTTGGTGATGATGTATGGACTTTAGAAACCCACAAGAGCACTTCCTGGTTTCATGTGTCTACATAGAGCTGTTAGGCCGAGCATGTTCAGCACTAGAGGAGGGATGTGCTGATCAGACAGGATAACATGTGTATAACACAAAATACTACTCCAGGTATGTATTTGAGATGGAAACAACATTGTATCATGGTTAAAAGTAAGAAAAAAAAGATGATTTAAATCTTAAAAAAAAGACCACACTTTAAAAAAAATCATAAACAGTTTTGAAGTCAGTGTTGTGACATAAGATGTTGTGGCAGAGTGAATAAAGCCCCCTGCACCTTCCTGTGGCGTATCTTCCAAGAACGGGAGCACTGACCCGATGACCCTGAAGTCTCAAGTCTGAGAAAGCAACACGTTCCTGTTCGCCATAACAACTAGTAATGGCTTTATTTCTTAGATGTTCGAAGTCAAACTGAATGAGGAGTCACACAGGGGTCAACCAGACTAGTGAGGTTTTACAATAGTGCTGTACTCTGAAATGTAAGCTTCATAGAGAAATATGCGACCAAACAGTAGAGAAATTAGCAAAGTTACATGGTTTCCCTTTAATATATGGACATAAGTTAAAATCTGAGGACATGTCCAAATGCCTACTTTCACACTACTGTAACAGCAGGACCTGGAGAGAAATTCACTTGATTTCATCCCATGCCATAAAATTTATCTAAATAAGTTATAATGATGATAGACGATGCTTTGAACATGCACTTCTGACAAGAGTTAAAGCTGGTACACTGCTTCAGAGATGAGCACCACCAAAACCTGTTAAAACCTCACATTTCAAACTCCTTTTCTTCCACACTTCCTGCTGATGTTTCTTGGTTGGACTGTGAGCAGCAGGGAACATGACTCCCTCTTGTTTTAATCAATAGAAAAGTGATAACCAGCTTGGACCCATAACCTGTTTGAGGCCCCGGGGTTGTCAGAGTGGAAGTAAAGAGCCTAGATCAGGTACTTTGACCCCTGAGACAGAGGGGTCAGTGTTCAGCTTTAAAAATAACCACCCAAGACCTCTATCAACCAGAGTTTAGCCTCTTCTCTCTCCTCTCTTGCCTCCCATCCATCCAATGGCATGTCCCTGTCCTCTGCAGGCATAAATGGGATTGGAAACTGACTTTTAAACCTTGATGCATTGTCAGTAATTAGACTAAAAGGTGACAATACATCCTGGTGTTAAGTGGTGTTTGAATCTGGATACAAGGTCGTATATTGCTGCAGTTCATTATTACACAACAAGCATTGTACCAGCATTGCAAACTTCCATTGTGTCCTTGGGCAAGACACCTCTCCCACCTTACCTGTATGAATGTGTTAGTATGATTATGTGTTAGAAGTGGTCGGAGAGGCCGTATGCACAAAAGGGCTGCCACATCAGTCTGCCCCAGGGCAACAGACTCGGAAAACTAATTACTCCAAAAATAATGAATAGTATTTTCTTATAATAATTGGTAAATGAAATCTCTGAGACAGCTACATCTGAGACTGAGACAAGACCGAGTAAAACTTCAACTGAGACCAAGACAAGACCAAGACCATAAAAAATGGTCTCAAGACCAGTCTTGGGTGCTACAACACTAGTCTCTAGGTTCCCATTTTTGCTGAAGTAAGGAGTACATATATCTATTGTCTAATCAACGCATGGTCAGCGTTGAAGTTTGGAGTTGTGGCAGCTTTGTACCGCCCTGTACTTCTAGGCATTACTTAATAATTGGTTTAGCTTAGGCTTATCTATTGTTTAAAAACCCATAGGAATCGATTAAATGCAATAATTATGCCGTTGTGGATTCATATTCACACAGATACAATGTGAAGAAAACTAAATGAGGTATGAGGAATCCGTAGTTCACCTGTTAGGCCAGCAAGAGACACTATGCACCCCGCTGAAAAAGTCAGTGCCTAGGCAGAAGAATTAATGGCTCCAGTGTTCAACTTTTACTACTACCTTTAAAGATAATTGTTCTTTAAAGGCCTTATTTGACAGCACAGTGACAGAAAATGATGAAGGAGAGAGCAGAGAGAGAGACAATCTGTAAACCATTGGTGTCCAAACTCAAACCCACGATGCCAAGGTAAGCTGCAATCTCATAAGCGACACACGCTCTACCAACTAAGCTATACCTCAACTCTCTACAATGTTTTAACCCTGGGGTTTTTAGGGCAGTTCTAATAAACAAAATGGCATTGGTCCAGTAAGTTTGTGCAGTCAGCAGCTATCAAGCAACCAATAATACTTCAGAACAGGCTTGCTACGACAGTGTTTTCAAAGAGAATGGCAGCTTCATGCATGTAGAAGTGCATCTGCTCTTTTAAAAAGTGAGGTGAGAACGTCAGCCTTATGTGAACAATAGGCCAATCCACAACAAGCCCAATGTTTGCATTTTTGGCAGAAAACGTTGTCGTGTAAGCGGCCCCTAAAGCCCCTGGCCAAGATCCCCCAAAGTGGTGACCATATTTTCAGCTTTAGGCACCTGTACTGACCCAACACATAAACCTCTGTGTATGAATGTGTCTTGAGTGTCTTACTGCTATAATTTTCTTACAAGCAACCCCCCCTTCCTCCTTCACCCTCCCTGTTGCCCCCTCCTCGTTAGCATTTAGATAGTTGAGAGCAGAGGAGCTTGGGTAATAGGCTTTTCCCCTGCCTTCCGCCGCCTTGTCTTGCTCAAATCAGCTGAAGTAAAAGGGATTAAAGTGGAAGAACAACAATGATGATGAGAGATATGTGTCGGGTGTGTGGGGGTCCAAAAGCGAGAGGTAGGAGTGGGAGGGGGGCTGGTGGCATAACGCTCGGCCGAACCTGAGCTCATTAACCCCGGCCTTGACTGAACTGATGTTAGAGGTGATTGGAGATTATCACATTTAGAGATATTTATTCTGGAGCGGTTTGGTGTGATTTGATCCAGGTCAGCTGTCTCCAGGTCTCTCTTGGCCCCCCAGCATCCACACCAGCCTCCCACCCACCCACCTACCCCCATCCCAGCTCTCTGATCTCCTAATTCTGCTTCATTTAAACTTCATCAACTCTTCCACTGGACCGGAAGCACACAAGAATGGAACAGCTTGTGTGGAAACAGCCTTTTCTCCCATCGCTCCTCTTTTGTTGTTCGATCTGATATCATGATGCCCCCAAAGCTGCTGCTGCAATACAGATTCCTCCACCCTATTCTTCCTCCCCTCCAGTCTAACCCTAGGCCCACACAGACACTCAAAAACAGACCTACACCAGCTCTGGAACAAGAACTGTCTATTTTGGTCCAATGAGATTTGTTCAGAGTCAACCCAGTGTGGCTAATTCTCATGTGTCCAAACCAGTGGTGTCTGTAGCCTGCCAGAGCTCAGTTGAACAATAGTGATAGCTTGATTAAAGCCGTATTTTTTTCCAACCCCAACATTCATAATAAAAGCTACCCTTGCAGCATTTATTTTATATTGGTATGGGGCATATTAGTGCAAAGACATCATGTACTTACTTTATTGTAAATACAACTTCTTCTGCATTTTTCCTTTTAAAAGTCCCAAAAAAATGCTTTTTTTCTGGCTTTTTGAAATAGTGTTGGACACCTTTGTATTAGTATTTTATGTTTTACAACTTAAAATAATGTATATGTATGGAAAACATCCTCTGTTAGGGATCTGTAGAGAAGGCTTGGATTAGATGTCTGTTACCTCCTGCTTGCAACGGTGGAGAATGCACAGAGCATAAAATGGCTAATTAGTGCAGCTATTAGTAACATGACACTAACAGATAGATAAATGAGCTGACTGCTTTGTAGTGATGACAGTTTAAGTGCTGAAATTATCAGAAGGAGTCTGGTGACGATGTATAGGCTTTAGAAATGGACAGGAGCACTTTCTGGTTTCATGTGTCTATGTAGAGCTGTGAGACCGAGCATTTTCAGCTCTTGAGAAGAGACATGATGAGCATACAGAATTACTCAACAAGTGTAAATGAAACAAAATACTACTCCAGGTATGTTTTTGAGGTAGAAACAACATTATGACGTGGTTAAAAGCTCAAAAAAGTTGATTTAGCATAATAGGGGGCCTTTAAACTTAAATTCAAGATAAAATAATAAATATTCTGCCTGGCTTTAAAATAATATATTTAATAGTCACAACATTATCAACATTTTGTTCCGAAGTGAATCTTCTGCAAACACTGCATTATTCTCTTATTTCTATGTATCATAATGGTGTGCTGTAAATCAGTGGTTCTCAAACTTTTCACACCAAGTACCATCTTTAAAGGACTAAAATTAGTCTAGAATCCTGTCTAACCCAGGTCTGAGATGGAGATTAACTCTAGGACTAAACCAGGTCTAAACCAGGATTATTTAAAACTAAACCAAAACTAAACCAGGACAAATACAGGACTAAACCAGGAAAGAATTACAATGAATACAGGACTAAACCAGGACTAAACCAGAACTAAACCAGTACAAAAAGAGGACCAAGCAGTGGCCTAAATTCACATTTCTTCACATCTCTAAATTTAACTAAATGAGGACTAAGTAGGTCCATGTACCACCAGAGGTACTAGTACCACAATTTGAGAACCACAGCTTTAAATAAAAAAAAGTTTTATTTGCAATGTTAGAAAATAGAAATGTCAGCAGGTCACAAAAATAAGGCAGAGAAAGTCTTCTATTCACCATATATTACACATTTAAAGGATAAAAGCTGAGAAATGTGTTGCTTTGAAGAAGTCTCTTATTTAGTCCAAAGCTGTATTTTTAGCTCATGCAAAGTCACATATTGGGGAAGAGTCTAATCCGACACTGCTCGGACCCCCAACCCCCTTCCCTCGCCCTTCACACCAGCACATTTAGCACGGCCCGTCGGCTGAGGCAGAAAATGAGATTACTGTATTTAAATGACTATGGTAATGTTGAGCGTGCTGCCGGGCCCCTGTAGGATACGGGGATTTCTCTGCTGCTCATTGTTCGCAGTTTTGCCAAGTGCCATCGTCTCGCACTGCCACACAATGGGGGTGTCATTTAAAAGACATTTCTCCTTCTTTACGGGACTTCTTTTATGCCTCCTCTGTTGCACCGTCGGACATGCAGCGGTTCCCCAGAGGGTCCTGTTCCAAGCCTGTCTGTGTGTGAGAGTGTGTGCGTGTACTTGCACCAGCCCAGACATAAGGTGGGTATGTTTCATTCAAAGAGCTGCCGCGGTGATTGGACACGCTCATAATCCAGTCGTGTTTGTAATGGAGTGGATGGAGCACGGACAACCAGTGCCATGTGGTGGAGAGGAGCCACAGGAGGCAGGGCGTCCTGGGTCAAGTGCTCACTACATTACCTGTCTGTGTCGAGAACGAGGATTACAGCGAGATATACGTTTTCAGTCAATAAGTGCAGTAAAGCGAATTTTTTGGAAATGTTGAAGAATTAAAGTGTGTCGTGTGATGTCACAGATGGCAGGTACTGAATACACAGCTGGGATGAATGAAATGGACAAAAATAATGGAAAATGGGAAAAATTGTCCATTGAAGCTCAAAACTGGTGGTCATATGTCCTATAATGAGACAGAGACAAAGGTCACAGATAGAGCTGTCTCACAACCAAAGACGAGCTGCAACAGATATCAGGCTGTGTTAGATATTTTTGGAAGATTCGTCGCAGAGTGTGTCTCACTGCACATAGGATCTCTGCCAGATGTGTGACCAAACCTACGTTCTCAGTCAGACGTGGGCCAGAATCTACAAACTCTGTCAGGTGTCACTCAAAACATCAGTGCATCCCCATAGTAAGAACAACAGCCATGAACGTGAGCACATTTCCCTTTTGATTTATTTACTTTTCCTATCACATTAACACTGCTATTGCAAGCGATGCTAGCTTCCGGATCACCAGCGCTATAGTGACATAAAGAGACTGTGTCCAGCCTGAAATTTGCTCCGACTGACTTTGGTCATAGCTACAATTCAACGTTTGAACCCTCGCACACTGTGAACAAGCAGTAGTTTACAATTTACACAGTCCACATCGTGCAGTGTGACACATATCTTGTAAGGGTAAAAAAAATGACACACTTTTACACAAAAAAAATTGTAATCAAGAAATTTTGTCCCTATATCAGTACTATACTTTACCTTTAATGCTTTTTTAACTGTACCTAACTACTGGAGTAAATACTTCTTAAAGTATATGTATTTTACTGCTTTTGAAAACGTCTTCCACTCATGAGATGAGTCCATATCTACAACGCACCTGGAGAGGAACCAAAACTAAACCAGAAAGACATGCAGATTCCACTCAGAAACATTGATGGGGCTTACCTAGAGTTTAAACCCATGATCTCTTGGTATGAGGCATTTACCACTCTGCAACTGTGTAACTCTATATATATAGTAACAATAGCTGCCCTGAGTTCATGAGTCTGGGTTACCTAAGAACACACAGCAGGTGCACCTCACTTAACGACCAGTCTCTAAAAGTTGTCTCACCAAAATGATTAAGTCTGAACCAGGCCACTCTGGAGGAGCCCATGGCCTCATTAGTGTTAATGTTCTGGCCTTGTTTTAATTCAGTGGTCAGTGAGAGTCAGCCCTGATCCCACATAATCTCACACATGGCTGCTCATGTTCACAGAGAGCCCTGAGGAAACAGGGGATTTAGGACATTACCTCGCTACACTTTGTCTAGGTACTGCACTTTGTTGCTTTATTTTGGTTAAGTGTTTCATTTCAGTCTATTGGACCACATAACCATCAGCTGGAGGATTTTTGGCTCCACATCACGTGACTCAAACCCCTGACCTCCCGCACCAAAGATGAGGAAACTAACCATGCCACTAACTCTGTTTTTGAAGAAAAAAAGCACTGGCTATATCCTACAATACAACAGTACCTAGACCTGGACTCAAACCAGGGATCTTCTAGTTCAAGGATCAATGCTCTTCTGAGCCACAAGCCCCTACACAGTATAATGGTGAGGTATTCAAAAAAACAAATCATGTGTTGCAAAAGCTATTCATTTCTTCTGTACCCCATTGCTGAGCTGTCCTAAGTTTTATTAAAATTGAAAAGCTTACTGAGTTAATTTGCTACATATTAGCCCAAACCAACCAACAAACCAATGCTGGGAAAAACACATCCTCCTTGGTGGAGGTAATAAGTGAAGTTTGTGTGTTTTGGGCTGTCCTAGGGCGGACAACATGGTGTACAGTTTTTATCTTGATATTATATATATTATTATCTATCTCCTGTCCACATCTTTCTGTCCTCTGTTGGACATAGGGAATTTTAAAAATGTAGTGTGGGAGAGTGTGGGAGAATTAGGCAAAAGAAGTGGTGTATCATAACGATGGAAGTGAATGCCTTTTCCTGAAAACAAGATCATTGTCTTAAGCCTTAGACAGACTTGCCTGGATAAACATGAGCTATGGCCAAGGGTCAGATGCATCCCTCTGTTTAAAGCGTAACTTGGCTCATTTGTTCTGTGTTTTGGGCAATTTTTTTTCTAGATAGCTCCATCTACATTTCCGAGTAGAGCACTATTGTAAAAACACACAAGTCTGGTTGACTCCTGTCTGACCCCTCCCTCAGCTTTGTTTTTATTTTCCCCTTTGCACATCCACACAAAATGTATTCTGCCTTTTGGCTGCTCTGCCCTGACAAAAACTGAGAAATAAACCCATCACTAGCTTGTTGTTGCTAACCGCGACATGCCACTTTCTCACGAGACCTGAGACTTTAGGGACTCAGGGACGCTGGTCCCATTCTTGCAAGGCTGTTTTTTTTTGCAGGGGCACAGCAGAGACACCAGGGAAATGTGCAGGGGACTGTATTCAACCTGTAACAACTAATTTAGCTCACATGGACTCTGAAACTGTTTATTTAAGGGCAGAGATGAGTGAGTAAAAATAAATATTGTAATACTATCAGTATCTTAAAACTGAAGATATCCCATCCCAGCTCTAGACTGTCCTATTGACCAGCCCACCCTAGCATCTTCTTCTTGAAGTTTATTATTTAGAAATTGTGAACCAGATTAGATGCAACAATGTATTTTCAACAACAGATCCTGTACCTTTTTGAATAATAGGACTGCCCCACACATGACCAAAAATCTCATTCAGCTGTCAGATGCAGGTGCCATGAATTGCTATGTTTGTTTCCTTTCCTCCTCATCACCCTGCCCTCCATCACAGGTGAGTTTTTCTTCTCCCTGTACCCCCTCCGCCTCTCTCCGCTCATCCTCCCCGCTGCCTCCCGGGCCCCCCGCCGCAGCCCTGATCTATCGGCTCCCAGCAGCCCGAGCGGACATAAATCATGGGAAATGGGGGCCGTGATGATTAGGTTGGAGGAGAGGCGGCAGAGGAGAGGGGACGGATGGATTGTGTTGAGGGGAGACGGTGGAAGCAGGAGTACAGGCAGACAGGTTACTGATGGTGTTTGCTTCTCCCAGGCCCGTCTCCGAGCAGGGGGCACTCTCTCCTGGGCCTTACATAAAGGAGCTATGGGTCTGCTGGGGAACTGACGCTGCTGCTTCCACGAGACAGGAAGCAAACCAAAATTACCCGGCTTTACAAATGTATACCCAAGCGTGGAGCATTGCTTATTCTGGCCCATTATAGCAGGAGACGCTGGGGGTAGTGCGGCTGTGGGGTAGTGGGGTGAGCCCAAGGGAGCAGCCCATGTAGATTAATACGTTTGAATATTTTAGCACAATTAAAACTTCATTTGTCTAAATCGGTGTACTTTAGCCTCATTTAAGCCTTGTTGGCTCTGTAGTTTTTTTCTTAAAGAGGGAAAATTAAAAGATCGACCGAAAAACATTACAGAGAGACAGCATCCATTTCTATTGTTTACCGCTGTTTATCAGAATAAACCATTACAAATATATGTTTTTCAGGATGCATGTACAGTAGAGGGTATAATGAAGCGACAGTGGTGCAGTGGGATAAGCGTTTGCCCACCAACTGGAGTTTTAGCAGTTTGAAGTTAACCTGAAATGCATACTGTTGCTGTGTCCTTAGGTAAGACACTTCAACCACATTGCCTACTCCAGTCACAGTATGTGGCTGGTTGCAACAGGAACAGCATCTGGCGCAAAAATCTGCAAATTGGTTCGCTGTGGCAACCCAAAACAAATAGAGGTAGAAACCGAAAGTATAATCCAGCCACAAGTGTAAATTAAATATCATTTATTTTAAGCCCAATATCACAACATCTGTTGCATAAAAAGGCTTCACAAACAATGAGTCACATAATCAAACATAAACTCACAATCAAAAATAAATAATGAAGAAACTAAACAGGACATCCCCTGTCTTTAAAGCCTCCTTCTTGGTAAGGAAAAACTCCTAAAAAAAAAAAAAAAAACAGCTGTGGGGAAAAAAAAATCCTTATGGAGACCACATTTAAGGAGAGATCCTCTCCCAGGACGGACAGCCAAAATATGTCTAGGACTGTTAAATAAACTCCATTAACTCATTTATAGTATCATTGTTCAGGTCTGTAAGGATGCAGCAGGTGCACTTCCTCCAGATAGGTGAGTGTGATGCGGTAAGGGTCCGGAAGTCCATAGGAGGTGAGGCTAAGGGCCCACAGGCCGGGACAGGAGCACAGATGGGGTCAGCTAAGGTCCAGTTGTCACAGGAGCATCTACCAGCAGTCAGGCATCTGAAACAGTAGAGGGACAACTTGTGAACAGCAATGAACTGATTAGAGATATAGAATATTAGATTATATTAATGAGAGTGATAGTGGAGCAGAAGCCAGCCAGTGTACTTGTGCCAGTCCCAAGCCCGAATAAATGAGGTGAATTTAGAGTAAAATCTATACCAAAAATAAGTATGCAAACCATCCATATGACCCTTTCCATTCCGAATCAGTGGAGATGGACTGTGGAAGGTGGTTTGCCATGACCTGGGATAGAAAGGAAGCTGCCAAAAAGAAAGATGTACTGGGTATTATAGTAGAAAGTCTAGCCTGAGCGGCAATCTAAATTACTGTTATGCTTTCTTTAGAGAGTTGGTTTGGATTTGGAAGCAAAACAAAGGGACACAGATTAAACTACATCTGAAAGCCGTACCAACAAACACTGAGCTGCTTCAGGGCTGGCACAAAAACAGACAACCAATCACAGAAAGAAAAGTACTATGAAGAGTCAAAAGCAACTAAACTAGGTCTAAACCAGGACTAAAACAAAACTAACCAAGGACTAAGGCAGAACTGAACCAGTACTAACCAAGGACTAACCGAGGACTAAACCATGTCTGAACCAGGACTAATCTAGGACTAACCAAGGACAATACCAGGTCTAATCGAGGACTAAACCAGCACTAACCCAGGACTAAACCATGTCTGAACTTGTACTAATCTAGGACTAAACCAGGACTAACCAAGGAATAAACCTAGCCTAAACCAAGAATAAACCAGGACTAAACTAGTTCTAACCAAGGACTAAACCATCTCTGAACCAGGACTAACCAAAGTCTAAACCATGTATAAACCAGGATTAAACTGGGATTAAACCAGAACGAAGGACTAAACAATGTCTGAACCAGGACTAATCTAGGACTAAACCAGGTCCAAACTAGTACTAAACCAGGATTAACCAAAGACTAAAGCAGGACTAAACCAGGACTAAACAAGGAATAAACCAAGACTAAACCAGATATAAACCAGGATTAAATGAGGACTTACCAAGAACTAAACCAGGACTATCCAAGGGCTAAACCATGTCTGAACCAAGTCTAAACTAGGACTAACCAAGGACTAAAGCAGAACTTCAAAAGACTCCCGAGTACCACCAGTAGTACCTGAACCACACTTTGAGAACCACTGAGCTCAATGGTCTATACTATACTCTGGTCGCCTGTAACCAAGTGAATAAGTGTGGCACTGACAGAAAGCCTCGTCTTGGAGCAGCCTGAACATGTGGATGTGCACACCTGTGTTACAAATTCAGCCACAGGTAAAAACTCAGACCAAAGCACATTTTATTTTCCATGCATCAAGTTGAATGTTGAGCAGTTTTCAGGCCACAGCCCACAGAGAGCCGCAGCAGGGACCCCTTATACTTCATATAGTAAGTACAACTAAAAAAGTGTCTCCATATTAATCTGGAGCCTAGTGTATTTATGTAGGCCAGTGCATAGAGCCAGATGGAGTTAGGAGGAACATGAATTTACATAAACATATAGGTCTGTGTGCATTAAGGAGCAGTAGTTACCATCCTGTCAGCCCCTCCATCCTATTTTCAGTGTTAATAATGCATAGGCAAAACTGTGGTGTTTACTGTATGGCCTCCTATTGCGCAGATAAACTCTTGCGATCTATTTATGGTCAGCAGGCAGATGCTACATTTCATCCTATTAAACCTGGTATATGTAAGGTCAACATTATTTTAGATAACATTTTGTGCATTTAAAGTGGATGCAAACTTTTAAAATGTCAGGTGAGAAGTTGTGCAGCCTAAAAGAGCCTTGTTCGTTTATTACTAAAAAAATGGCATATTATGCTAAATCAACTTTTTTGAGCCTTTAACCATTTTATATTGTTGTTTCTTCCTCAAAAACATACTTGGAGTACCATATTTTCCAGACAATAAGTGGCACTTTTTTCATAGTTTCGCTGGTCCTGCAACTTCTAGTCAGGTGTGACTTATATATCAAAATATATAATTTAACATGAAACAAGGAATTAACATTACTGTCTACAGTCGTGAGAGGGCACTCTAGACTTGTGACAACTACTGTCAGTAGTATTCAGTGATGTAGAATGAGATCGGGAGCTTGGTGAACTTGCTTACCGGTAACTTGCATTTGGACTCGCTGGCTTGTTATGTTAATTTAGCCTGTTCAGCCTCCCAAGTATGTTCTTTATGCTATTGTATAGCTGAATAACTGTTAATGTGTTACGTTAACATGGCAAACACCTATTCAGCCTGTTGTTCTGTATGCTATTGTGTAGTTGCCTTTCCAGATTATATGTCTGTTCTTGGTCTTGGATTTTGTGAAATACATTTTTAAATAAATGTGACTTATAGTCCAGTGCGACTCATATGTTTTTTTTCCTCTTCATGTTGCATTTTTTCACCAATGTGACTTATAATCTGGAGCAACTAATGGTCCGGAAAATACAATAGTATTTTGTTTCATTCTTGCATGTTTGAGTAATCCCGTTCTCTTCTCAAGAGCTGAAAATGCTCATCTCACAGCTCTAGAAAAACACTTGAACCCATGAAGTGGGTTCAATTTCTAAAGCTCATATACCATCAGACTTGTTCTGATAATTTCAATGCTTAAATATCTGTCATTATAAAGCAGTCAGCTCATTTATCTATCTGTTAGCCTCCTGTTGCTGATAGCCGTGCTCTGTTCAGTCCCCACCGTTGCCAGCAGGGGTCAACAGACACGTGAAATACTAATGCACAGGTGTCCAAGAGTATTTAGAAAAGCCTGAAAAAAGCATAATATGGGACCTATAAAGATGCATTACCCAATGCTTTTGAGGAAAACTAATTATTCAGTCAACTGTAGCATAATCAAAGTCATCTGTGAAAAAATGAGACTCTGAGACCTCATCTGGACTTAAAGCGTTTTTGACAGGGGGGAACTGGAGCCGGGACTGATTTTTTTGACCAATCGCAAAACAACTGGAGGTTCCCTTCGGA
Organism: Bostrychus sinensis; assembly: GCA_020698575.1. Taxonomy (NCBI): domain Eukaryota; kingdom Metazoa; phylum Chordata; class Actinopteri; order Gobiiformes; family Eleotridae; genus Bostrychus; species Bostrychus sinensis. The sequence continues at coordinate 32,200,041 of CM036239.1, forward strand.
TTTGGGAGACTTTGATAGGTTGAGTCCAAGGTCGTGCACTTTGTCTTTATACTGTACACTGAAGAAATGGCGGCTGCAAGTCCGATGGAAAGAGACAAATTCCAATGCTGGCTCCAACTGCTCACACCACACAACAGCAGAAAAAAGAGAAACAGAGACAGAACAGACATTTTTAAAAAATAAACATGAATATATAAGAGAGAGGAGGAGAGAAACAATCTACCAACATTCTGTGGCTTGCCCTCTACAATGCAAGCCACCACGGCACCCTACAAAATGCCTTATTTCAATAATTTTTTATACTCTGTATTCAATATTTAAAATGGATGTATTGAGTATCCAGGAATAGTTTGAATTTTGTCTTCACAGTAAGAAGTTCTGCTTAGCATCACTTTTTTACTCTGAACTGTCCAACAGTTAAAAACATGTGTAAGTCAATTGGTGGTACTCAATTGCTCATGAACTGGTGATGTAGTTTGGTTACCCTGCAATTAACAGTAAACTTATTTTTTTTAAAATACAAAAATAGTGTTTACATTTCCAAATAAAATTAAATACTTTGCACTGAAGCAAGCACCAAACAATGCTCCTGCCCAAAAACAGTATAGTGCACACTTTCTCTTGTAACTTTCACCCCAGTTGGACACATTTCTCTCTAAAGACATAATGCTGCTCCATGTTTTCCAGTCCCAGGAACACCCAAACTACATAGTTACACCCCATTTCCCCCAAGTGCTACAAATTGAGCTTCCTGTCAATTATTGATCCGCCATTCACAAGCCATTTCCAAAACCAGCTGCCCCGTCCTGATGAGATTTGTCTGTAACTCGGGCCAAACTTGACTTTATTGCCTCATTGCGAGCGATTTAGCAGTCAAGCAGCCTTTAGCCTGTCACCTCTTCTTCAGGTAACAAATCCCCCACAATGCACTGCCATGTCTGTGAGCGCAAACAACTAAATACAAGGCGGCGGCTATGATGACAAACAAACAAGCATTTGGAACATGGATATGCCACAACAAGCTGTGTTCAGAGCGCTCAGGTTTTTTCAGCAGTAGTGGTTAATAGCTGCTGGCTGTTGCGGGACGTTTCATCAGCGTTAAAGGGGAGGGGGGGTAGGCTGCAGGTGGGAGGGGCCCTGCGTTCAGAGCCGCCAGAGGGGCTTTGTTTGCTTTAGTTTACATGCGCGCTGCTTGTTTGTTGCATGTTGCAGCGCCAGGCTTTCCAACCGTCAGCACTGCTATCATCGGAGCTGACAGCTCGGCAGCCATGTTTGGGGAGAAGGGAGGAGGGAGAATTAAAAGATAGATAGAGATATGGTTTGGGAGAAAAGAAAGAATCAGAAGAAGGAGGATTGTTGGTGAGATTTAACCTGACAACAACAGTGGAGGGCTGACTTTGAAAGATGGTGAAACATCTTTGCATGGGAATAAAAGGACCACTGTAATGTCATGTCTTCTTTCTAGTGGCTCAGAGGTTTGGGGCATTGTTGCTGTATACAATTCATTTCCTACTAGTGCTGACAGATTTCATTTCCTCATTGCTTTAGTTGCCTTGTTAAAGATACTGATAACTTACTGTGGCTGTCTTGATGAAACAAAATGCCACAGAAAACATTGCTTCTACTCAGTATTTAAAATGAATTGTCATGTGACCAGGCTGGCTGAGTGGTTAGCATTGTGTCCTTATAGCAAGATTGCCATTTAGCATGCCCTCACTTTACTCTAAAAAGTCTATGGTCAGAACAATGATCTTGCTCTAACAACATTACATTACAACAGTAGTCAAGACTTTCTCTCGCAACTTTAACCTCAGTGCCGGTCCTATATATATGGGGGCTCTCAGCAAGATAGGTTTGGGGGCCAAGGCTCTCAATTATTTTGTACACTAAGTAAAGATTAACACAGTATACTTTTATTTTTATTTATGATCATACAAACATCACTAACTCAACAAGAAGGGCCCCAGCTAAACAGACAGTCAGGCTGACGTGCCACAATGCCACATTTGTCTGGGCATAGTATGGATGAAATGATTTTATTTATTTATTTAGTTGGGACAGTGCACATCATTGAACAATCACATACATGCATACAGACTGTAAATGAGCCAGATTGTAGCATATTTGCTAATTTTCTGGAGGTAGGTAAAACAGAACACAAAGAACAGTGTACAATGACAAACATAAAACACATGGACACACATTAGGACAATGTAAAATTACTTAAAAGGATGACAGGACTGATTTATTTTAAGACACAGTTTAAGTTGGTTTCAAAGGAGAGATAAGTTGGACATTCTCTCATATTTGTCAGCAGGCTGTTCCAAAACTGACTTCCTCTGACTGTTTGTCCAAATGTTGTTTTTCTGCGTGGGATCTCAACATCTCCTCTAGATGAGGTTCTGGTGCTGAAACCTCTCACAGTTTTTGGTTTAATGTATTTAGAAAGTGCAAGCGGGGCAAGTCCATGAAGAGATTTGTATATCAAACAGCAGTTTTTAAAATGAAAGGTTTTGGAAGTTAAGCTTTTTATATTTGTCTAAAATATTACAGTAGTGGAATGACATGGGTTTTTGGTCAAGATTTCATAGATTTTTTTTTAACTTGCGTTTTAACTTGTGGTAAAAAGTGCCACCTGTGGCAATTTGGGCCAATTGAGAATGGAACCCATGGCCAATAAAGATATGATTTGTGGGCTGCATTTGGTCCCCAGGCCATAGATTTGACACCCCCAGGTATTAATACATTTGTCTGGATGGCAACAAGCTACTCTTACCAAGTTGTATTATGTCATTTTTACAACTGGAGTGATGCAGTATGAGTATGAGTCAGGTTGGGACAGTTTGGGTCAGTAGCCTCTTAAAAGGTTTTGACTGCTCTCTGCCCTGAAGAGAGATGTCGAGTGCCTACTTGTATATGAGATACTGAATATAATGTACCTGTATATTGTATTAAACCAAGATCAAGACAAGCTTCTTTTTAGAAAAACTGTATATTTTTGGTTTTCTGTTTTTGCAGGACATGGTGCAAACTGGCCTGAGTCGGGACTCAAACCCGGGCTGCTCCAATATGCGATGTGTGATTTACTAGGGTTAGGGTTAGACAAGACACCCTGTTCACTCCTCATTTTCATCTGAGTAATGAGCATGTCCTGTTGTTCAATAAAGTGACTGCAATGTTTAGCTTTGTATTGGTTTACAAAATGGACATCCCTTTTTTTCCTTTGGCAATTTCCTTAAATTTTCAAACTTCTTGGTGGAGATAAAAAAGCATAACTGTTAATAAAATGCCTCCTAATTAATCTACACAATCATAAAACAAACAATGACATGAACAACAAACTCTAAAGAGGCTTTTGATTTTATTTTTTGGTCCTGTCCCAACTGTCCAGACACTCCTGCTGCTAACATCTCTGATAGTCTCTGTAACGTGCGAGTGTACAGAAGGCACCCCGAGCTAATGTGTGCCACTCACTTGTCTTTGGGGCGAGAGGAGGGGGGGTCCACAGGATTACAGAGATGATCCTGCCATTCATCCTCGCTCTAAACACAGCTCCGTCTTCCCTCCCCAAACCCTGCTAATTCCCTTTTGATGAGGCATGCTAAATAAATCCCATTTCCACGCCTTTGTTCGCCGCCGACTCCTGGAGCGCAGATCAGGGGCGCAGATTTGGGGGGCTTCTGCCACCGTTTGGTAGCCACAATGGAGAGCGTCTGTGCGGCGGCCCGCTCCTGTCCACTCGCCTCATTATGTTTTCAGCCAAAAACATGCCCAGTGGCAAAGCAGCCGCCCAGAAAATGCCTTGTTAGGTGTCCAGTATTCCCAGGATGCAGGATTCAGGGATCTCAGAGGTGCCGGATTTTTTGTTGTTGTGCTTTCTAATATAGGAAAGGTGGAAATGAGATATCTAGAGTGAAAATCTTGTGTTGTTTTAAATTAATACATTAATTACATCACATATATTAATTCATTCATTATGCCCTTTCTCATTAAAGGTAATGGGTACTGAAGACTTTCCCCATAACTATGGGCCTTAGTTGGGATACATCCTGGACAATGGCCAGCTAGTTGCAAGGGTGACACAGAGACTCACAACCATTCACTCTCACATTCATTCACTAGGAGCAATTTAGAGTCACCAATTCACCAAACACATGCATGCCGTTGGACAGTGGGAGGAAGCAAGAGTAGATAGTAGATCATTGTCCCTGTAAAGAAAGTGGTCTGCAGTGAGTAAAAACATCCAACATATAAGACAAAACATTCCACACTAAGCACATTACATACAGTGTAGTCAACATCCAACATAAAATCAAGTAGAAAAACAGGCTGTGACCAGGCCACACCGTTACTAAGAGGTAATTTCAAAGATTACCTTCCATACATTTTATACTGTAAACAAAACAAACAAACACACAAAAACAAACAAACAAAAAACAAACAAACAAAAATGAGCTTGATAAAGAACACATTTTAATTATCAAAAAACTCTAAAATTGTGAGTAATTGAGTAAAATTGTTTATTATTTAAGAATTTAGACTTAAAATTTTATTCAATGAACCAATTACCTGTGTGACAAACAACTGTCTGGTTCTGTTTTTGCTGATGGCTGGGTATCGATACCTATGCCCTGATGGGAGCAGCTTAAATGCATTAAAAAGCAGGTGTTTTGGATCTGCAAAAAAATTCTCTGCTTTGTTCTTAGATGACATGAGTAAATATCTTGCTGACTGCCTCTTATTTTACTGGCAGTGATAACTATGTTTCTTAGTAAATTTAGTAACACCAGAGTAACATAGGGAGGACATGCAGACACACAGAAATTTTGTGTAACAGCACTAACCACTCTGCCACCAATGCCCCCCATGTTTATTATAAGTTATACATTAAAAGGTGCAGACTAAATGTGTCTGGTGTCTATTAAAGACATTTGAATGCATCCAGTCGTATTGAATAAAGCTAAAACAATGATGTTGCTTTGTTTTGATTAATTCAAAGTTTATTTAAAATGCTACTACTGAGATAAGCCAAAAAAGGTATATATGAAAGATTAAAAAAAAAAAAAAAAAAGCCACAACAAACATAATGCCAGGTGGAGGTTCATAATACTGTCCGGGAATGGTCGAACTACTCAGTATTTAAAATGAATTGTCATGTGTCCAGGCGTGCATGTCCTCATTTTTATATTGATGTTCTCCATCCAAAGACTAGTAGGTATCTATATATACCTACTTGTCTTTGGGCGGCTGGTGTTGTTGTTCTAGATCAGTGATTCTCAATTTTCACACCAAGTACCACCTCAGAAAATATTAGTCTACCATCATTAATGAACTAAAATGAGCCTGAGACCTGACGAACCAATCTAAACCAAGGGATAAAACAGAGATCAACAGACACTAAACCAGGGCTAAGCCATTCCAGGACTAAACCAGGAGAAACTACTACCTTTGGCACTTGTACCCAAGTTTGAGAACCATTGATCAAGAACATTATCTGGATACAGGTAAGAAACATGCTAACTTAGCAAATATGCTAACTCTAGCCACAAGGATCAATATAAGAACAAATGTGTGACTTAATGGATTTACCCCTAAACCAGCAGATTCCCAGTATGAGTCCAGGTCTATCTAGGACACTATTTATTCCCATTACAAGATAGGGAAAACACCTGTACACTTTATGTGCTTATTTTTTATACACATAAAGAAACTACTTAACCTGCTTATTTTATGCTTTTAAAGGTCCTATATTATGTTTTTTGGGGGGCATTTTGAAATAGTTTTGGACACCTTTGCATTAGTATTTCACCTTTTATAAACAATGTGCATGTATGGAAAACAACTTCTATTGGGGAGCTGTTACTATGACTCTACAGAGAACGCTTGGGTTAGGTATCTGCTGCCCCCTGCTGGCAATGGTAGGAACTGGACAGAGTATAAAATGGCTATTTAACACAGCTATTAGCAACATAATGCTAACAGATAACTGTATAGTATACATTTAGTTCTATTTTTATTCTTTGTTAGATTTGTAAATATGCTAATCTTGTATGCAACTTTTGGCTTCTCCCATTTTTTTCTGTGTTGCCACTGCAAATAAGTCGCTTTTTACACTGGATGCCCTTTTTGTTTTAAGCAATGTGGATGATTAGCTATTAGCATCATGTCACTAACAGAGAGATAAGTGAGCTGACTGCTTTGTAGTGACAGCAATTGAAGCACTGAAATAATCAGAAAGAGGTGTATGGGCTTTAGAAAGGTGCAGGAGCACTTCCTGGTTTCACGTGTCCACGTAGAGCCATGAGACTGAGCGTTTTCAGGTCTTGAGAAGGGGATGGCCTCAACCTAAAGGATTACTCAAACAAGTGTGAATGAAACAAAATACTAATTCAGGTATGTTTTTGAAGTGGAAACAACATTATAACATGGTTAAAAGATAAAAAAAAAAGTGAATTTAGCAGAATAGGAGACCTTTAAAAACAATAAGCCATATGCCACTGTTGTGAATGTTTTAGCCCTAGGACCTGCATCCCTACCTCCACCTGTAATGAATACTTCTATGGCCATGTTACATCAGTTGGCTATTTGGGCAATTTGTACATTCAATTTGTGAGTGTTTCCAGTGGCCCACAGCAGCAGCAGCAGCAGCACTCTGGCGGACTGACACCACTTACACATGTAGCCCGCCTCGTGATGGCTTTGCACAATTGCTGGGACAAATGCCGGACATCATGTCATGTTGGGGTGCAGTGGAAGAGGAAGTCGTCGGCTGGCTGGTGGTGTTGCTGTCGGCCCCCTCACGCTGTGTCCCGGCTCGGGGATGCTCCGCTCTGACGCTAACAAGCTCCTGGTTTTCTGCAGCGGGCCACGTTATTAATGGGAGCAGCTGGGAGTGCTGAAGGGACATGCACAGCCAGACAAAGGCCCATATATAATCATAAAGTCATAACAAACGACCCCATGTAAATGAGCAGGGGGGAATACCGCCTTTTTCTCTTCGTGGCCCAGGCCAGTTTTGGTTTTGAGAAAATAGGTCTACTGTTAGGTTCAGTCAAAGCGGTTACAGGAAGTAAAGGAACAGGAATTATTGTCTTAACTGGAGAGGTAAAGTTCATGTAATAAACCAGCGTGGTTTTCAAACTGTGGTACATGTACGACTGGTGGTATGTGGGCTTCTTTTGTTTTAGTCCTGCTTTAGATGGGGCTAGTCCTGGTTTAGTCCTGGTTCAGTCCTGATTTAGACCTGGTTTAGTTCTGGATTAGTACTGGATTTGTGCTGGTTTAGTACTAGTTTAGACCTAATTTAGTCCTGGTTTTAGCCTGTTTTAGTAATGATTAAGACCAGGTTTATTCTTAATTTAGTCCTGGTTTAGTCCTGATTTAGACCTGGTTTAATTCTGGATTAGCACTGGATTTGTGCTGGTTTAGTCCTGGTTGAGTCCTGGTTTTATCCTGTTCTTGTAAAGACTGAGTTTAGTCTTAATTTTGACCTGGTTTAGTTCTGGACTAGTATTTGTGCTGGTTTAGTACTAGTTTTTAATAATTCAAATAAGTGTGCAAATGTATGTTTAAACTTCTTCTTGAATAAGTAGCAGTATGATTACTTTAGTACAGATTGAGGGTACTTCTTTCACTTCTGTGAAAGTGATGCAAAAAGCATGGAAACATTTCTGCCTGAAGTGATGACTACGGATTAATGTTAACACTATAACAAGTCAGGTTTAACAATAACTACTATTGTCTTTTCAAGCAAAGGCCAAACGCTATTAGATACCAAGACCACTGGACTCAATAGTTCAATTCTGTTTTGTTCAGTCAAAAGCAGAAATCCAGTTAGACTTAATTCAGCTAAACATAGAGTAGAAGCTCTGTATGTAAACATAGTGACTCGCTCTCTGTCATCAAAATGGCCAGTACCCCTTCATCCTTCTGGCAGAGACCCCCCGGTGCCGACCTCTGACCCTGTGGTGGATGCTCCAAACAGGGGGTCAAGCCTTTGCGGGGCAGCCCTGAGTGCCTCTCGGATTGCTCATTTCTCTGCTGATAGCACGGTTAGCCTGAGCGCTGCTAGCCTCCAGACGTGCCCACGCACACCAAACACAGCTTACGCCAGCCCTCAGCCTCTTACACAAACACAGGGGCTTCTAAATGGACTCCACCTGCACATGCTCGACTTAATTGAGTGAATTTATAATGGTTAGGTCTCCAAATTTGCATGTGTCTGGGCGGCTTTACTGCGAATAATGGCACATAGCATATCAACATTGTAGATACATGCATTCCTTTTGAAGGTCTATGCCATTTTGCAAACACACCAGCAACAAAACCTGATAAAAAAAAAAAAAAAACAACACACTAAAACACTGTGTATTGAAGAAATATTGAAAAAAAAGACACTTCTTTCTTTGGAGGTCAAGTCTTATGTATTATGTCCCAACACCAACCTCATCATTTAAGTTCATTTGCTTTGCTTTGCTAGTGTCACAAAATGTTACATTATATAAGAGAGATATTATGGGAAAAGGCTTTATGAGTGTCAGCCCAATCCCAGTTTGGCGAAGCAGAAAGGAGCAATGACACACAATATTCTGGGATCACAGTTATTTTCCGTCTAAAGAAATTGTAAATGATGAAGCAACGATGGGTAACCAGTGCTCCAAACGCATAGTTTTTCTTAATTTGAATCAGAGCTAATTAGTAATGTGTCCACAGCTCAGTGCAAGAAACTCGTTAGACCAAGCAATGTTTTTCAGTTTTCTGTTGTCCAGTTTTGTCCCAGTTGAAAAAATTTATACTTGGGTGCAGCACGCTGTGGTGTAAGCTTGGCACGTCCAGTCACAGAGCCAGTGGTTTTACAAAGTTAGCCAAGCCTACAGGGGATCTAACCCTCTTTATCTGCTTATGAGAAGACTGTGGTGGCCCAGAACAATACTTTTGTTGAGATTGTAAAATGGTTAAGTTATGATGGTTAAGACTGGGTTTAGCCATAATTCAGTCCTGATTTAGATATGTTTATTTTTGTATTAGTACTGAATTTTTGATGGTTTAGTACTAGTTTAGTCCCGATTTAGACCTTATTTAGTTCTCAATTAGTACTGGATTTGTGCTGGTTTAGTCCTGGTTTTGTCCCAGTTTAGTCTGACCATACTCTTCTGACCTCTGGCATTAAAAATGCATTGTCACCACAGATCTGGACATTCTCTGCAAACTTGTCCTGTCCCAACAGCCATGCCATGTTCAAAGACACTTCTTGGATCCCCTTTGTTCTCCATTCTAATGCTTAGTTTTTGAACTTTGTATGGGTTTGTCTGATGAGATATTCAGATTTAGAAACATTATAACAGCTGAGTCTCCAATAATGTGGCCAGTGTTTACTTGAAGATTTCCGTATTTTAAACTTATGTTAGATTGTAAATATCAACTTAACCATAGGACAACATAACAAGAAGAGCTCCTGAAGTCTGCCTCCTGCTTACTCCTCACTCCAACACTGCACGACCTTGTACCATCCAAACACATATCGGAGAATGGGTCCATCGCAGTAAAATGATGATTATGATGTTTTGCTACAGGCTGCTCCTCTACTCTACCGCGTGTCTGCGTTAGTGAGGCTTACCCAGACACATGCTTCCAATTAGCTGGGCTCCTTCATGTAAATTACACCCCCTGTCCCGGGATTAGGTGCTCATAAAGAGAGTTAGCATCGCAGTGATAAACAGCAAAGATTGTGTACGGAGAGCAAATGAGAGGGACAGTAAAGGTGGAACCGTGGTGGGGGTGAAACAAACTGATTTTTATGAAGCCGATGAGATGTTGGACTCCATCACCGCAATTCGAAAGGTGTCATGTAACAGGGAAGTATCTGCTCAGCTCCAAACTCTGCTGAAGTGGAGGCACTTTCTCAAGTTTTAGGGGCTGGCCAGGTGACACTGAGGTCAGACTGGAAGAATCCTGTTTATTAGTGTTTTTACTAAAAAAGACATGGGCAGCATTTTATATTTCAGGACAAAATTTGGACAGTAATAATTAGATAATAATAATAATAATAACTACCCTCTTTTGTGCCAATCAGATAATGGTAAGGTATACTTAAATGAGGAAATCTACTATTAGAAAAACATAATGCACTAAACAAAAAAACAAAAACAATAAATCTAACCATAGCTCTCCATTTGAGAAGTTGTTAGTTCCCTCTTGTGCAGGAGTTTAGGGCTTTGATTTCTCGATGTGGAGTCAAAAACTCCAGGCAAGAATATCCCAGTCCCAAGCCTGGATAAATGGAGAGGGCTGTGTCAGAAAAGACATTTAGCATTTAGCCCTTCCCATGTGCACTACTCATGTGAATGATTCACTATGACCCCTGAAAGACAATAATACAAACTGCTGTACGAACAACATTAGTTTCATGTTATTTTTGCCATACAATGGCAATTGTGACCGGCAGTGGTGTATGGCAGTGGTTCTCAAAGTGGGGTCCGGGGTCCCCTAGTGGGTCACGAAAGTAGTGTAGGGTTGCCGCCAGAGATTGTACATTCAGTACATAAAAAGAACTTGAGTTCGAATGAATTACAATTAAGTGCTTATTTCAAAATATCACTTTGAAGTAATTTTTCGCTATCAATCTGTGTTTTGTGTAATGTTTTTATAGAAATCTATGGGGAAAAACATGACACTTTTGAATAGAGTAAAGTTTTATTGTTGGGTGTCCGTGTGGGATATTTTAGGGAGCCGCAATACTCTTAACTTTGGGAAGTCCAAACACAGCAGCAGTAAAACAGAACGAAAACTGTGTCTAAATTAAAAATAATCAGGGCTTGAATTGCCAAAGACTCCTGAATACCATCAGAGGTACATGTACCACAGTTTGAGAACCACTGACGTGAAGTGATGAGTTTTGTCTTAAATGACTATGAACAGATGTACCGTACAAAAAAGCCTAAAACATTGTGTCTTCTTCAGTACCACTTCTTCAAAAGACAGGAAATAGCTGAGATGCAAAAAGTAAAATAGTTAAACAGCGACATGAACTTTTATCAGACATGTGCCAAAACTTCCAGATACATGGGAATATCCATATGACGAACTGAAATTACCCCCAGTTTGTAGAAATGTGCACTGACATTTTACTCTGGCCGATGACTTGACAAAACAGTGACAAACCTGAAGTTCCTTGGTTCTCCTCTCTGTCACTGGTAATAACATCCAACTGTGTGAAGGCAGCACTTCTCTGCCTAAATGGCCCCAGCTGTCGTAAGGGGATAAGACCAATTTATTCAGAAACACAAAAGGCAGGGCATTAGGACAATTAGTCAACCCGGGGTTTCTCCAGAGGTGTGGCCGTGAGCGAGGGAAAATGTCAGCAAACACTGCGCACAAAGAACTCATAGATAAACTTAAGGCCCAAACTGGACCCACAATGGCCTGTCACTGTGAATTGTCCCAGCGCTGGTTGAAGCTGGATGTTTTAAGACGAGCCATGACAGACACTTGTCCATGTTAGCTGCTCAGCTCACGGCGGCCTCTCAGCAGCACTCGGCTTCACTGTCCATCAGGCAGACACTCCGCAGCACCGCCTGTCACCTATACATGTAATATAAATGCAATCTCACCAGCTCTTTGTGATACGAACCGCGGCGAGGCTCACGAGAAAGACAGACTGACACAGGCCTGAGAGTTTATGGGGCATGCAGAATGATTCCCCTTGACGTAATTGTCATTGGGGTATGTTGGGTAAAAGAGTTCCCCTGATCTGAAGGTAGGGTCTATTGATTGAATCCTTGATAGTATGCAGAGCAGGTCCATGCCATAGGTGATGTAGGCAAATGCTTATGGACACTGGGGGAGAGTTTTTTTTTCCATAGATATGTTGTACACTTGTCAAGCTTTAAGTCACTTTTTGTTTGTTGAAAATAGACCTTTTACTCATGGAGATATGATTATAAACAGCTTGTGAAATAATACGTGTAATAATGAAGGATGCAACCTGAAGTGTGCGTTACCGCGGTGGTGTGTGATGCCTTTCTCGCAATTTTTTAGCTGTATTAATATGAAGCAACATACAACATTAGTAGTGTACTGTAGTGTTCTCTGGAGCCTCTGTCCAGAGCTCAGTGATGAGACTGAAGGCTCCGTGACCCTGGGCTGCAGGGGCGGAGCAGACCTGGGGGCTCCACTGGGGAACCACTTAACAGAGGATTTCAACACAAGTATGAAGGAGCATGTGTAAAACATAAAAAAAAAACTAAATCTAAATCACACTATGCTCCGGTCTGTGTAGAGAAGAAGGTCATGTTTAAAATGTGAGAGTTGTTATAAGAAAATGTTAAGTCTTGAAACTTAAAGAGAAGTAAAATCATAATTATTATTCCTTATTTACAACAGTGGAGAGGATGCTGAAAATCATATGATCATCAGAAATGCACCAGAGTACAGGAAATTACACCTGTTTTGTTCAAATTTTCTGTTTCTGTACTTTATTAAAAGCTACTATGAAATACAATGGAGCACAGTTCAAGGAGTAGGGACAAAATTGATGTTAATGCTTAGTAAAGTCTTATCAAATGTAGCGTGTATTCTGGTTTTAGAGGTGTGGTGGGGGTAGGGGGGCAAAATTTTAAATCTGGCCTAGGGTGCCAACAGAGCTAGGATCGACTCTGATAGTATAAATTAATAGTTAAGTTGTTTTAAAGCTGCTCTACCTCTTAACTATATTTATTACAAGTAAAACAGGACCAGTACACCATCACAAAAACATTACAAGACATATCAGTTTAGTGCAGAGCAAAAGCTGAGAATTTAGTGTTAAACCACATGCTATGTCAGTACCAGTCGGTTGTAACCTGGCCAGCCAGACTAACTGTTTTCATGTTCTATACAAAGAAATTAGTCTGGTGTCCCTTCATGTAAGTTTCATTTCTATGGGTGGAACAATCACAGGCTGAGTAACCAATCAGAGAAACAAAGGGATGTAAGCGGTGCACCACTGACCTGTAACCCAAACAACATGGCACTTAAAAAGAATTGTTGCCAGTTTTGCCATAAAACACCACTTTATGGCAACAACACACACACTTATTCCTGAACACGGATAGCAAACAAAAGCCAGTTGTCCAAAGACTTGTGGAAAAAGTCAGTTTGTTTGAATGTGGTTATTATGTCAGAAGCCAACGGGACTTTACTATTGTTAAAATTACAACAAGATGAAAAAAAAAAGAAAACAAAAATCCCACAGAGAACTGAACAACAACGAGGACTTCAGCAGAATCAACAGGTGACAAAGAAAAGCACTTAACTGTGTTAATTGGGTGAGAGAAGTTATAAATTTTGCTTTAAACAAGTGTCTGTGGCTGAGGAACCAGACCCTCCTGCTTTCAAAAAGAAAGTAGGTGGGCTGGCCAGGCTGGTTGTGGTGAGCTGGAAGGTGTTTACCGGATGATTCATGTCCCTGGTGTCACCTATGGTCATAAGCTTTGGGTCATGACCAAAAGGACAAAATCTGGTATACAAGTGGCCGAAATGAGTTTCCTCTCCAGTGTGGCTGGGCGCTCTCTTAGAGATGCTCTGTGAGGAGCTCTGTCACCCGAGAGGAGTTCGGAGTAGAACCTCTGCTCCTCCACATTGGAGTAGGCTTAAGCATCTGTTTCAAACACACTGGATGCTCCCCTGGACAGGTGTTCTGGGCCTAAGCAAAGACCTAGGACATGCTGGAGGGACTATGTCTCTTGGGGTTGGCCTGGCAGTGCCTTGGGATTTCCCCAGGAGAACTGGGGGAAGTGTCTAGGGTGAGGGAAGTCTAGGACAGGTCTTGTTTATGTGGTAGAAGATGGATGGATAGATTTTACTCTGCTTCACTCTTTTCTGTTTATGTGTTTTTGTGTTTCTCTGTTTTTCTCTGTTTCAATACATGATAATGTTAAGTGCAAATGCTGGCCAATCACATGCATGAGGGAGTCTGTTCTCATTTGACTAAGGGATATATTGCCCTGCACACCTGTCAAAACTGAACCAACGGCAGCTCTAGGGGTCACCCAAACTGTGCCTATACTATTCCACACTGTACCACTGATTTTAAACATATCTATTCTATCCTATGCAATGTTAAAACATAACCACGTTAATCAACAATTACCTAAATGCCACTTCTCCACACCTTTATAAACAAAACAAGTTTGTCGTATCTACATTGTACATGCAGAGTCGGAACCTATTCAGGGACTCCACTGCAGCACAAAGGACTGCTGTCTCCCAGCCGTCATCTAAAACACTAAGAGCAGCTCTGTGTGCGAGGCTGTCTTTTGAATATAGCACCATACAGTCAGTCAATAACAGAACGGCGCCTGAGATTAAGCCTAAGCCCACCTTCTTTTCAAGTGGCAGAGCAGCCGCTGCCCCGCGATCTGGCACCAGATGGCGCTGTGCCGGTCGGTGCCAGGAGATAATCGGGACAGATCGGGCTGCATTACTACCCATTATCTTCTAATTATTCTTGTGTGGAGCGCTGATCCTGCCGTTTGTGTAAGTGGATGGCACAGAGAGCCTGTCGCCCCCGGCAGCGCGAAAATCCTCCCCACTTTCCTCACCTCCTCTGGGGATAGAGGGAGAGATCAGCCTAGGAGGATGGAGAGGAGGAGCTGATGCCGGAGCAGGAAAACTGATAAAAGAAAATACAACAATTTACTCTTTGTGTTCACAAAGGAAGTCACGGAAAGGACACAGAGATGACCTTTGACCTTTGTTCAGGACCTCTGAAAACTATTCTTCTTATATAGATAGCAGATTTCATAACTTCCCTAGTTGATTAGGATATCTAAGGCTGGCAGTAGCTCAGTAGGTAGAGCCATTCGCCCACTAAACAGTAAGTTGGCAGTGGGTGGATACCCTCTACCAGCAGCCATTGGGTTCATGGGCAAGACACTTCACTTACCTTGTCTGTATGAATGTGTTAGTGTGACTGTGTGTTTGGTGGTGGTTGGAGAAGCCATAGGTGCAGAATGGCAGACACATCTCTGTCAGTCTGCCCCAGGGCAGCTGTGGCTACAGAAGTAGCTCCCCACCACTGAGTGTGACTGAAGAGTGAATTAATGGCAGACCTAACTGTTAAGTGAATTTGAGTGTCGAGAAAAGCTGTTAAGGTTAAGGTATACTTTATTTCCCCGTAGGGAAATTTGTTATCTAACCCATCTGACCCATTTGACCCATCCTTCGATGCTGCTGAGGCAACCTGTCAGGAGCAGTGGGCAGCCGCAGTGCAGCACCCAGGGACCCTTCTCCAGATCTGAGGCAGGCGGATTAGCCTATTATTAGATTGATGGGGGAAACTGGAGTACCTGGAGGAAACCCATCCAGACACGGGGAAAACATGCAAACTCCACACAGTAAGGCCCTACATGGTCAGGGAATCGAACACAGGACCTTCTTCCTGTGAGGCTAGAGTGCTAACCACTTTTGTTGGTTTACATTAAAAGCATCAAGACAGTTCAGAGGCCGAAGTATGTCCCTTTGCTTACATGGCGAGAAGAAGACGTGACACGCTCTCCCAGAGCGCACGGGACATAACAGAATCACAGCGTTTAGCTATGTATGAGCTCGAGATCACATGCTAAATAAATTAATTTCAAAAGTGTCCTGAAGGATAAAAAACAGAAGCCCATGAAACACACCTATGTCTCATTAGGCAGAGAAAACCTTTTTGTGGTTGTGGTATGCACCAAATGTCTGGTAATGTAAGGAGAAAGTAAAAAGGCAGCCCATGTCTCCATGTGTTTGAGAGGAGCACCTTTCATTGTGGTCTTCTCTGCTCTGTTGTGTACGTTTTCTTTGTTCAGACGCTGTCAAAACTGGTTGCAAGAGCTGTCTGCTTATAAGACCACTGTGTTGGAACCTGGTTTGGTCGTGTGTTATGTGGACGTGGCCGCTACACCTGCGGACCCACATTAAAGGCACCATTTAAGAACAGCTGTTTTTTAGATCAGCAAAGCATTCAAACAAAGCCACACAGACACTTGTAGGCACACATTAAAGGCCAATAATTCAGCAAAACCTCTTCTAGAACAAAAACAAGTAGAATTTATTTGTACTTTTACATTTACAAAGACCACAGTATTTTTCTAGTGTAAATATTAATAGCATACATACATTACATTACTAGATTATAGACAGTGTGATCAGTAGCTAAGGCTATTCCAGTGATTACGGGCCTTTGGTGGGGTATACCCTGCACAAGTGGTTCCCAAATTGGGGTCCAGGGCCCCTGATGGGTTGTGAAGGTGCTGCAGGGGTGCCGCTGGAGGTTGTACTACATGAAAATAGATAAAAGTTAATAATGAATTACAATTAAGTATTTATTTTAAAATATCACTTAAATAAGCAGTTTTAGCGTACACTCTGTTTTTTTTATGTTTTTACAGAAATCTACAGGGAAAAACATAACAGACATAATATGAAAATAGTATGTAGTAGTATGAAGTTTCATTGTTGGAGGTCCGTGCAGGATTGTCTCACTTTTTAAGGGGGCCGCAATTCTTGGGACTTTGGGAAAGGCTGCCCTGGACACTGGCCTGTTAGTTGCAGTGCAGCACAGAGACATGACTGACCAGAATCTCATAGTGAGGACATGTAGACTTAACTTAGGTCACGCTTGGTGGCAGGAGTGCTAAACACTCTGCCACTGTACCCCCTTTTCAATCACATGCTCAAACGGATAACTTATGTAACTTGTTCTATAGATTTTGCACACTCTGTCGAGCACAAAAGCGTTAAATGGCAGTAAAAATTCTCATCTCCTGGTTTGGATTAAGACACATCTCCTCCTTTTGTACAGTGACTGTGTGCAAACGTGCCCCACCCCCTTTACCCCAGAGGACAGAGCTAACTGCGCGCAGGCATATGGCTTACCATGTGCTGGGTCCCACGTGCGCACTCTTAAGCGCGCTTCTACCCTCAACATCTTCGCTTAATTATCAGCATTTTGTTCAGCATACTCCTATTTTGCATATTAATATCTGTCAGCTGGAGATGTAATATGAGGAGATGAAGGCTTGCCGTGCATTAAAAACACAGCCGTGAAACAGAGAACGTACAGTGGACTCTCACAGGAGCCATGATGAGTGGCTTTGTCATACGTTTAGCACAGTCTCCTGTGTCTATGTATGTCTATATGTCATAAAGAAACAAGGTGGCGCTTCTTTGTCCTGGTTATTTTTAGGATTTAGGAGTTTTGCAGCACATATACACAAAAGTTTGGGGATGGCCACTTCTGTTCCAACATGACTGCGCACCAGTGCACAAGACATGGATGAGTGACAGTGGTGTGGAAGAACTTGACTGGGTTGCACAGAGTCCTGACCTCAACCTGATAGAACACTTTTGGGATGAAGTAGATTTAAGACTGCAAGCCAGGCCTTCTCATCCAACATGAGTGTCTGACCCCACAAATGTGCTTCTGGAAGAATAGTCAAAAATTCCCATAAACACTTCTAAACCCTGGGACCTTCCCAGAAAAGTTGAAGCTGTTATAGTTGCAAAGGGTGGGCCAATGCCATATTAAGGCCTCAATATACCAAGGCGACTCCCAGACTGCCACCGAAAAGACGGAGCGACAGCTCGTCTCTTCCCATCTCCTCTCGTTCCCTGCTGTTTCCTCACGTCGGATGACCTTTTTCCCTCTTCATATATCGAAGCAACAACCGACCTAAAGACCATGTCTTGCGCACGCGGGTGATGTAATTAACCCCCCCCCCCCCCAAAGCGGCAGATGGCGCCAGCCAGTGAACAAAGATAAACGGAAGTGACACAATGTTTGCAGAAGACATATGCATGTAGCGCGCCTTGGTCTGCCACTGTTCTCAGCTTGTTTGAACATTTGAGAAGCTTGATAATGGCCGGTTTGGACATTGTTTTGTGTGGATTAGGTGCCGCTGTTCTGTTACTTGAAGAAGATAACTTTCCGCACGGAATTGCGAAAAATGCAAAAATGGTGACAGTACGCTGCCACAACGGTTTTCACCTCTCGTCACTCCGTCACTTCCGCTAAAATTCCTGTGAGCTGATTGGCGCGGCAGCTGTAGTGCTAGGCCTATCAGAGCGCTTC
The DNA here is from genome assembly GCA_020698575.1 of Bostrychus sinensis. NCBI lineage: Eukaryota > Metazoa > Chordata > Actinopteri > Gobiiformes > Eleotridae > Bostrychus > Bostrychus sinensis. The sequence continues at coordinate 32,218,129 of CM036239.1, forward strand.
GTGCCAAAGACCAAAGACGCCGATTCAACAAGGCCAATCAGCAGAAAACTAGTCAGACAGCCTCCGTCCTGGAATGATAGGGGCTGACGGCGCATACATATCAAAAGGACGGAAATGAGCGATGTGGAAGAACTGTTCAGACGGCTTCAGATGGGCGATCGTCGCCTTGGTGTATGGGGGCCTTTAAACCCTATGGAATAAGAATTAAATTCATATGCGGGTAAGCAAATACTTTTGGGAATATAGTGTAGTGTCAAAACAACACCAAGCCTCACCAAGAGAAGACAATACTTCTGCCTCATTTCTACTGGTATGTATCGGGGAAGTACAACATGTTTTAGTAAAGGCAAGATGTAAAGAGGCCTGGTTTTCAATGTGCTGTGAGCAACCTCTGCTAAAAAACAGGGATGTCTCACAAGTGCAAAAGACAAAATCCGATTCTTAGGAGTGAATCAGAAAAGCTGTAGATATGAGCCGAATCTTCAGCTGCTCCTACTCAGCTCTGCTAAAAATCTGCGCAAACAGAGCTGAACTGAATTTGATTGAGAATCCATGCAGCCAATCACATATGAGGACAGGCTAAAGGCCATATTTACTAAGACAGGTGCTAAGTTGTGAGTGCAGATTGAAAAATAGTGTTTGCTATTTGTGGGAGTGTTGCGTGTGATACTAAGAGAAACTGCAAAAGTAATTACTGCCACAAATCTGATATGTAAATGAAAATTTTGCGTGAGCATAAGACACACCAATAAAGGGAGCAATGACTGTATCTTGCAACGCAAAAGTCAACATGAGAGTCCAGCCTTATTACAGGACTACACTGACTGTGGTTGTCTTTGAGGAATAATTTCATTGCAATGCATTTCTCTTTCCTCTATTAACTTTGCATAGTCTGTCTTTGTTAAATCTTTAGTCATGTGACTTTAGTTTCCCTGAAAGGTAAAATCCTATTTACTCTCTGTCGGAGCCACTAACCCTTCAAACACATATAAAATGTAGCAAGGAGGCTATATGTACTGCTGATGGTGATCAAATAACAATAAAAATTTAAAATATTTTTGATGTCCTCTGCTCCTACATTAAACAGCAGCACATCCTTGATCCACTGTGGGCAGCTGTCAATCAAGCATTGCAGTGAGCACTGGGGGCAATGAGATAAACACAATGGGACTGACACTGTCATCACATCATGGCCTGTACGCAGCATTTAAAGACTGCTCAGTCGTCATCGTAAGGATTTAAAAGTAGCCTACTGAGTGCGAAAGAAACAAGGAAAAAGTGTTGCAGGCAAAGTCTGTCTCTTTGTTTCCTCTGACTTCAAATCAACACATTACTGTTGTATCTTTGTAAATGAGCTCTGTTAAAGCATTATAACTTATTTTCAATGATCTGTGCACTTAAAGCTGCACGCTTTCCTCCGCAAAACTTGTGATCCTGCTTCTCTAATGTGCTAAATGTTCATGCGGATTTAGATTCCCAAGTTGTGATAAATCAAATAGCAACCACAAAGCAACTTCATTTGCATTTTCTCCGCCTTGAATTTGGCATGTTCTGGTGAGAACCTTGTTTTACATATTTATTGAGTCACTGGACAAAATCTGCGCTGTGTTCATTTAGCTCCTGCGAGAGACACTACCCTCAGCTGTGCCTGGGTTTGCTCCACTTTTAGAACTTTTTATTCATTTAGTGTGCACACAGACCTTTGATAAATCTGGCCCCAGGTAAGTCGGATTTAAATGCAAGCTTGTTGGGAAAAAGTAAGTAACTAAACTAAACAAACAAACTAACAAACAAACTAACAAACAAACAAAAAAAGCAGCATCTAGCTGCATTTTGATCATACTGGAGACAGCATAGATGAGTACACAATTTTGGAACTGTATTTTGTGCAAACTGTGTAAAAATATGGCTTTTACAAAAACACATATTAAACAAATGATTACTAATACACAAACCATTAATATTTGCTAAAATTAGGCATAAATAAAATGCTCTGAGTAATACTAAATGAAGAGTGACTTGGGAGCCATAAGAGTCGACTCCTCTAAGGGAGACAAGCAACAAGAGCTGAATCGATGAAAAGAGCCAAACAGCCCATCACTAAAAATCTGTCAGTTTGTTTATATTCAGAAAGTGGAACAGTTACTTCAAAATATTATTATTCAAGTAGAAAGTAAAAAAGTGGACAGTAGAGTGAAATGTTTTTGCAAAATCTTAAGTACTAAGCCAAGTGTGCTATCCACTTAACCCCTGAGATAAGAAAGATTTTGACCCGTTTAGAGAATTTAAAACTTTGCCGAAGAAACCCCCCCCCCCAAAAAAAAATGTACACACTTTTTGCTCCAAAAAAGTGCTTGGGTAAAAGTATCTAGTTACTGTGTCCCTAAAGCACCACACACAGGCTTATTCTGCATCCATTCAGGCCTGTTATTAAACAAGCTGAAAAACTAGCTTTAAATCTCACTCTGTTTTTAGTGCTAACTTCTAATTTACCAGTGTTTCATTGAAAAAGGCACAAAATCAAGATAGAAAAAATGCGCTCTGTACTCAGCAACTTCACCTTCAAGAGTGTACAATAAAAAGTGGGCATAATTCTGGCATTACAGACAAAAAGTAATGATGCATGATGAACTGCAGCAAATGGAAGCCAGAAGACAACAACTCACCCTGACTCCTGCTGTGTTATTAAAGTATTTCATATTTAAGGATGGTTATTTGTCCACTGAGTTGTATAGGACAATGTTCTCAACCAATCTGGTCGTGGAGACTAATTTAATGCCAAATTATTTTATTATGACCCACTTTTTTTTTTTTTTTTTTTACAACTTTTTAGCTCAAATTATTTTTACAATTTAATGTCATTGAAACAATATTTAGAGGAACACTGAAAGTATATTCAACCCACAACCCACCTTTGTGCCCTGACCCCTAGTTGAGAATCTCTGATAAAAGGTTCTGTTCACAGCACATGCAAAATGCTTCTGACTGTCAAATATTGACTTTTTGTACAAGACTTGTTGATGCAGACGTCATGTTTAATCCCAGATAAACAGGGCTACACATGGGCCCGTGGTGTGTGGTACAGACTTCCACTGACATGTAATAAAACACGGTGTGGTGGTGTTGATCAATCTCGCAGCCCGCAGGCCGCACAGCGAGGGCATGTTCATGCAAATGAGAAGAGCTAAATGCCACTGAGGGGGAGGAGGGAGGAGGCCATTACTTCAGCTGACAAACTGCACTGAACAGGAGGGGGCGCTGGATCCAGGGGGATATTTTTAACATGACAACATGAGTGCAGAGATGTACTGACAGCTTCATCATGGCAACAGCAAAGGAAATTTGTTTATGGTCCCCACGGTTAAAAACATAGGCTAAACTGATTTGTTCCTTTTGCAATACCACTGACAACCAGTTGGTGTTAGCTTCAGAAAAAGTGAAAATTAGCTCTCTGCAGTTTATGTTAGATTTTTTCTGACTTCCACAGTTTAATTAATGCAGGGCAGAAGAAGAAACAATAATCAATCTCTGGGAAATATCCTCAAATCCTGACCCTTAAGACCACTTCCACCAGCTCTGGGAGCACTCCGCAACAATGAGAAGTCTATAAGCCCGTCCAAGCTGCTCCATATATATTTTTTCAGAGAAGTATAGTAAGTAATATAAATAATACCAAACCTCCCACCAAGCTTTTACACAAGGCTATGCAATTTCCCCAATGTGGAACAGATAAAGGTTTTCTTATCTTATCTTTTAAGGCTGGGACACTCCAGCCACAGATCAGCTGTCTGGATCGGTTGGACAGTTTGACGCAGTCAGCGACGTGTTACATGTGTTCTGCCCCATTGAATGTAGTAGGACACAGCTGGACCTAGCTTTGGCCAATAGGACATGTTGAATCAGTGTCAGGCATTAGCATTGAAGGAGCGCTCTGATTGGCTCCATGTCCCATTCACAATCTGTTATACAGCTCACAATTAACATCCACATAGGGACTTTCTTTCTAACAACTATTCATCATGTTTCCTACATCTGAGGTGCTAGCATAATACAGTTAGCTTACTTTAGTTTGTATTGCGAAGGTTTATTTACAGAAGCCCATTACCCACAGAGTTTAGTGACTATTGCTGCTTGCTGTTCTAAACAGATATTACGTCGTGCATGTAGGAGATCTGGACCACTGCTGAAATTCTATCAAAAATGGACATTCCTTTAGGAGACGAGAAGTCTGCTCTTACCCACCAAGGATGCAAAACAAAGACATAATTCTGTCCTATACGAACTGCAGACCAATAAAAATGCCAGAAGAGGCCTCCTTTCTTCTCTGATAAGAACCAGAGACCTGGCACATCTCAACTGTTTAAAAGACTTTATATGCATTAACATGTTACTTTACAGGAAAATGTCATAGCTATGTTTTGTGCAAACTGTTGAATGTAACATGTTTTTAAAGGTATGTAAATTGAAGTGGAGTAAGACACATTTCTTTTTATGACATTTTGTGTCTAGCAGAGGTAATTTGAGTCCTCTCCACTATCAGTTCAAGGGGGGGCCGAGACACCCTTCCAGTCTTATCTTGGGGTGCGGCCCACATTCCTCAGTTTAGTCTTCGTCTAGTCTTCGTCTTGTCTTTGTCTCGTTTCGTCTCCGTCTCTCCGTCGTCTTTTAAGTTTAATTTTTCTTTTCTTCTCGTCATTTTTGTTGCGTTAAGTTCACCTTGCCGGTGATATCATCTTTTCACAATAAGTCGCCCAAACTTTTGTTCGAGTATCATTTTTGTAGTTTATTTTGAAAAACCTCGCGCCGCGCAACGTCCGCCATCTTTAACAACCGCTGCCTTGACCAAAGCGGCTAATTTAAGAAGTTATACTTCTAAAGTTTTGAATCGCTGTGAAAGGATTTTTATTGAATTTTTCATTTGGCATTAAAAGGGACATTTGCCATACTCTGAGACTTTGCCGCTGCCTTACACTGACAACAGCTAAACTCTCCCTGAGCGGCATCACGCTCCTGTTCAACATAACGGGACACCTGGCGACTGGCTGTGGAGCTTGGAGGACACACCACAAACCGCTGTTTGGGACCGGGAAGACCAACCCTGTGACACCCTGCGGCTCTAAAGGACGAGGAAACAACATCCGAGCCCCTGGCTGAAACCGGAGGCTGGCTGTCGTCACCGCCTTCCCCTCCTGCTCCGAAGACGGTAGACCAGTGTTGTATATGTTGACAAAGTTGGCGCTTATAGTCTCAGAGTCTACTCCCTTATTCCTAAATTTCCAATAATTTAATAAGTCAATTTATTACTTACTCCACTGCAATTCATCATTAGTTAATAATTCTGCGTAACGGTTCCGTTCATAATTACATTCCTTTCAATATTTACCTGTGCCTCAGTACACTATTCCACCTTATTGTGTAAATAAACGTTATACTTAATCTAAATTAAATTGAGTTTGGTGGTCTTTATCTATTAAACTGAGTCCCTCCTGGTCAATCCTTCCCTCTTAAGACATTAGTTTAGGTGTTTTAATCTGCACGTTAGCGCAAGGCTAACTGGTACCAATGCGGAGTTATTACTCTTAATCTTTGTCTTAGTTCAGTGGATATATTTTTATATATGTACCCTACATGCACATGCGCAGAACCTAGGCGTTGCTCTGGCGTGGGCCTGAGACCTGTGTCTGTAGCCACTTTTTTGCCAACCAGGGAAGACGTGAGGAGACAAAGTAGTTGTCCTGCCTCTTCTGATGATGGTCAGGTGTTGGGTCCCAGCCTTAATGAAGCAGAGGTATTTATGTGATTGCATGGTCTATCTATCAAATCTGTGCTAGACATTTAAGATAAGCCCCAAGCTTAATTTTAATATATTTTGCAGTGGAATTCTCCCACTTTTTCTATTCTTAATAAACACTACTAGTGGTAGGAATGGTTGGAACCAGAATAAAAAATATTAAATCAGGAAGTAGTACTAGTGGTGTGCTTTTTAGCAAGTGTCTCAGGAAATGAAGTACATCAGTAGTAAAGAATTAAAACAAATGTAACCACAACAACTGCAAAACAGTAAAGTGGTCCGGTTCTGATGTCACTTCCAAAGAGAAGAGTGAAAACAGCCCGTCACTGCAGCTCAGTGTGTGTGGCATTGAGCAGAGTGCATTGAGCACTGATTAAAATGTAAGAGGAGGCTGCAGCTAAGACCCCAACCATTCTGTGCCAAGCCGGGGGTCAGGTCAACTGATCTGGGGCCACTCGGGCAAATCCCAAACACAAACACAGCCGCTGAGTGTAAGAACGCCGCTGCTAAAGGACCGAGTTCTGCGCTCCATGGGAAGATGAAGAGCTGGGCAGATCATTGCCCCAGAGCTGATTAAGAGCCTTTTAGATCTCTGGGAAATATCCTCAAATCTTGACCCTTAAGACCGCTTCCACCAGCTCTGGGAGCCCTCTGCAACAATGAGAAGTCTATAAGCCCGTCCAAGCTGCTCCATTGACGGTTCATTAAGGGACAATGGGGACAGATAGCTGCTGCATTGCTGTATAGGTGGCTTTCACTTTAGCCCAGAAAGGGTTTGTTAGCTTACGTCAGCCGGGGCTTTGAAGCACAGGGCATTCCTGTTATGCTAAGCCCCAATCAGGCCATTGAGAAGGCATGAAGACGCAAGCAGGTGTTTTAGCTCCAAAATGAACGTCACTTTGCATGTTCAAACTAGGGCTTTTGTATAATGGTTTAGAGATAAAGTTAACGGATAATCCAGGTTGTTAAAAGAAGGGTGTATGCAGCAGTGGTCAATGAGTAGTGTCCTGAAATATTTTCTTGACGTATGCCAGGATTTGTACAAAAAAGTAAGCCATGACACAATCCAGAAACACTACTGTTTTCTCATTTAAAATGGAGGTAAAATGGAAAACTGTTCTATGGTAAAAATAATAAAAATTTAAAAAATATAAACACAGATGGCTTGCAGAAAATGGCACTGTTTCTGGAACACGAGACTTGTTCTTTGCAGGACAAGGCCGTTACTTGCATTTGTGAATGTCATAATGAACTTCTTTAACATACAATAACTTCTAGAAGTGTTCCAGATTTCATGCAGACTCTGCCTTAGTGGTGGATCTAGACCACTTTTAATGGGGGTAGGCTAATTCTTTCTTGTTGGCGGCTAATAAATGTGATTTTTGAACAGGCTTATCTAGGATAGCCATGGGTTTACAATGGCACCATGGGTCGTTCAGTGCAGCGGTACATTCAAATATAACCCCTTAATGCCTGAATTCATTTCCAACAATTATGTGTTCAGATTAGAATAATAGAACAGTAAACAGTTGTTGTGTTTGTTTAAGCACAGGTGAACATTGCACTTTTCACATTTGAACACAGTATGGCCTGAATAGGCATCAAAGGAAAACACGAGTTATTTCTGCAGCAGTCTTGGATTAAATGGTACGTTGCGAATTAGCGACATATGGCGTGAAGGGGTTAAAGTGGATATGACAGGTTTTCATTTTTTTCAAATTCATAATTAATCTGCTTTGTTAATACCTGTGTAAAGGGTTAATGTACGTTTTACAGAACCAATTGGCAGTATTATACAGAAAAAGTCAAAATTTTACATTATCTCTGGAAACTGCACCTTCCTCTGAACCACTGGATATGACGTAGACAGAGGGGGAAATAGAACTCGAGTTCGAGTTTAGAACAAGACTTGTGTTGCTTATTTAATATTTTGATTTTACCATAACATCATGAGCCGATTGTGATAGCCACAAACAGCACAGTCAGGGGCCCCACAGCTTCAAATGTCCTGTGGGATAAAGTGACATGGGTTCCATCTCCTCCCTCTCTCTCCCCGCTTTTCCTCTGTGCACTGCGCACCACATTCAGCGCACTTCATCTACTCCACCAAATCAACCTCCTAATGATTTCTGCTTGAAAGCATGCATTCAATTTCATTTTGTGAACGGTCCACAATGGATTCCGTTATGATCCCTGCCCCTGCTCGTGATGAGCCTGTCCAAGGCAGGAGCTGAGCAGAGGAGAGGGGGATGAACTGTGATGCTGTGACTGCGCCAGGGTTTTAAACTCTAGAATTGTCACTACATGAGAGCTACAGGCTTCAGACGTGCTCCTCTCCTAAAAGCTAATTTTCTGTTCTGTTCAAAAGTGCACTAAATACTGCTGTGACAGAGGAAAAATGAGCAACAAGTGGAGTTCATGTCACTTTATTCCCGGGGGCACACAGTCACAGCTGCCTGTCTGTGGCTACCACAAGTGGCTTCAGCTAATAATGATAAAACTAAAAAAACGAACCAAACGCTGATTGGATTCTAATTGAAATGGGCAATTTATTTGTTTTGATTTAGTGAGTAACATTAATTACTATGACCTAACACATTAGCTTTAGCAAAACTCACCGGGACCCCTGCACAGTCCCGATTCATTCTGACCCAAAGCTCCATTTCTCTCCTGTGCCCATCGTTTCTTATTATACTGGCTGCTCTTGGTCTCTCTCAGGTCAGACAGACTCAGAGTGACATGGTTGTTAGTTTGTATTTTATTTGTGGAAAGCTATTTTCCAGTTTATCTTGTCCATGCTCCCTACAGTATAACTGTACAGTAGTAGATTGTTTACCTCTTGTGACGTCACAGCTCTCAATGCGAAAGTAAAATTTCTCACAAAATTATCTCCTAATTCCAAACTAGAGTCTATTAAATACGAATTTTCACTGAAATCATAAATACTAAGATTGTCCCGCTGTGGTGAACCTGTCATATGCACTTTAACTTATAAGTTAGACATGCAAAAGAAGAAAAGGGGAACTCCAGCGCAGATTGACGCAGCGAGAGGACACAGAGGCAGCTAGGTTTTATTGGTAAATATATAACTCAGTGAGGACTCCAGAGGTCAGGACTTTATCTCAGACTGGGCTACTGTTATCAAAAGCAGGAGTGAAACTGGACTTTATGAATAAAATAATATATTTCGAAGGGACATAAAGACTGCGTGATGAGTTTTTCAAACATTATCTGTCTTTAATGCTAGTCTCTTGTCTCTTACGTTTCTCCTGCTGAATGTTATTTGAATCATTTACGAACTAGTAGAGCAGGCTAAGTGAATGACAGAAGAACAAGCTGTGAATGGCGCGTTTACATGCTTATTAATGAGTTTAATTAGCCGCCAATTATTCGAGCATTTACCTAGCGCCTTTATATTTATTGTGAATCTAAACAATGAAAAATTTAAAAATGTAACCCTAAAGTCAGTACAGAGCAAACTGTGTTCATAATAAACCCATTAGTCTGACACAAGTTCAGTATAACTTTTTCTTGCTCAATGCATGAGGTATTGTCTGTCTAAAGCCCTGTGAGTATTTACCTATCCAGAGAGGTGATTGTACCTGTGCAGCTCTGTGCTGCAGCAGTTTGGTCAGTTTCATGGCTGGAGTCATTATTTTTGTTGGAGACTTCTTTATTGTATGAGGGAAAAGTGTGTAGTCTGTGCCAGGTAAGACTGATGTGAGACACTGAAAGACGTGTTGCTGCAGTGTTGATTTGAGCCTTATTAAGTCACAGAACAGCTGTGGCATGCATGTGTGCCCTCACATCTTTATGTGCACGTTCTGGTGTGTTAAAAGGCTCTAAAATTTCTTCTAAAATTTTTTTGTGTGCACCCTCACTGAAGAACTTAGCACCCCATTAGCCCCACCTGGAAAAAATCTCTGGCGCTGCTGCTGTGTAAAACTGACTAGGAGATATTTAAAATGACTCTAAGATCATCTTTTTGCTTTTTTATTATATAAGTAGTTTATAATGATATGCATACAGTATTTTTCACTTGTACACTGCTCAAAAAAATAAAGGGAACACTTATACAACACAATGTAACTCCAAGTCAATCACACTTCTGTGAAATCAAACTGTGTCCACTTAGGGTCTGTTGGCGCAGATGTGTGCAGCCGCGCTTCTGTCAGTCTACCCCAGGGGAAACTGTGGCTACAAAATGTAGCTTACCACCACCGAGTATGGAGTGAATGAAATACCCCTTCCCTACTGTGGGTGACTTGTGTCAGTTAAAGCGCTATACAAATACCCTTCCCTTCCCTAGGAAGCAACACTGAGTGACATCAGTTTCACTGCTGTTGTGCAAATGGAACAGACAACAGGTGGAAATTATAGGCAATCAGCAAGACACCCCCAATAAAGGAGTGGTTCTGCAGGAGGTGACCGCAGACCACTTCTCAGTTCCTATGCTTTCTGGCTGATGTTTTGGTCACTTTTGAATGCTGGCGGTGCTTTCACTCTAGTGGTAGCATGAGACGGAGTCTACAACCCACACAAGTGGCTCAGGTAGTGCAGCTCATCCAGGATGGCACATCAATGCGAGCTGTGGCAAGAAGGTTTGCTGTGTCTGTCAGCGTAGTGTTCAGAGCATGGAGGCGCTACCAGGAGACAGGCCAGTACATCAGGAGACATGGAGGAGGCTGTAGGAGGGCAACAACCCAGCAGCAGGACCGCTACCTCCTCCTTTGTGCAAGGAGGAACAGGAGGAGCACTGCCAGAGTCCTGCAAAATGACCTCCAGCAGGCCACAAATGTGCATGTGTCTGCTCAAACAGGTCAGAAACAGACTCCATGAGGGTGGTATGAGGGCCTGATGTCCACAGGTGGGGGTTGTGCTTACAGCCCAACGCCGTGCAGGACGTTTGGCATTTGCCAGAGAACACCAGGATTGGCAAATTCACCACTGGTGCCCTGTGCTCTTCACAGATGAAAGCAGGTTCACACTGAGCACATGTGACAGACGTGACAGAGTCTGGAGACGCCATGGAGAACGTTCTGCTGCCTGCAACATCCTCCAGCATGATCGGTTTGGCAGTGGGTCAGTAATGGGGTAGCTTTTCTTTGGGGACCGCACAGCCCTCCATGTGCTCGCCAGAGGTAGCCTGACTGCCATTAGGTACCGAGATGAGATCTTCAAACCCCTTGTGAGACCATATGCTGGTGCGGTTGGCCCTGGGTTCCTCCTAATACTAGACCTCATGTGGCTGGAGTGTGTCAGCAGTTCCTGCAAGATGAAGGCATTGATGCTATGGACTGGCCGCCCGTTCCCCAGACCTGAATCCAATTGAGCACATCTGGGACATCATGTCTCGCTCCATCCACCAACGCCACGTTGCACCACAGACTGTCCAGGAGTTGGCGGATGCTTTAGTCCAGGTTTGGGAGGAGATCCCACAGGAGACCATTTGCCACCTCATCAGGAGCATGCCCAGGCGTTGTAGGGAGGTCATACAGGCACGCGGAGGCCACACACACTACCACTTCCACAATTTTGAGTGTGACTCCAAATCCAGAGCTCCATGGGTTAATAAATTTGATTTCCATTGATCATTTTTGTGTGATTTTGTTGTCAGCACATTCAACTATGTAAAGGACAAAGTATTTAATAAGAATATTTCATTAATTCAGATCTAGGATGTGTTATTTTAGTGTTCCCTTTATTTTTTTGAGCAGTGTATTTTGCTAGGATAATTCTTGAAGCAAAGTTACGCAATCATTTGTGAATTTAACAAAACATTTAGAGCTCTGAGGGGGGCCACTGGGGGTTCAGGCTCACAGTTACAGGGGCACTGGCCACCCCCTAGAGCCACTCCGACGGCCTTTCTAAAATCCTTCCTTTAAACCCAGTCAGTAACATGACTTATGCATGTGTATCTTGACACCTTTCTATAAGAACCAGCATTAACTTCTTCAACAGTTTGAGCTATGTAACTCATCTGCTTGATGGGACCACATGGGGCCAGCCTTCACTCTTCCTTCCTTACAGCATAATACAGGAGCTACATCCAGTAACTATTTATTGGTGCTGTTTAGATGTTTAGTTGTTGCACTTCAAATCAGCCCATGCACTGTGCAGCCAATAAAGGTTACAAACAGCACTTTATTATTAATTCCATACCATAACATAATCTGGAAAACAGGGGGAAAGGTTTATTTTAAATGACAAGATGATGCACAGGTTGTTTCAAAGTTGTCTACGTAGGCTATTCCTTTATTGACTTTACATAACCAGCTGTCAGTTGCCCAAAGAGCTGCAAACGCAGGGCTAAAGAGCCACATGTGGCTCTAAAACCATGGGTTACAGATGTTTGTGTTAGAAGCAGGAAAAACGGGCAAGTGTAAGGATACTCAATTTAATGTAATTGATAGTGTCCATTGTGCCTTTACTGGTCTGTTACCAGCAGTGAAGAGGTAAGAACAGAAGTTGAGAGTCTTCAGGGTCTTTACAAGACCACCAACAAGTCAGCAGTCACACAGCAGCTGGTCTCAATAGCACAGAATGGAGATCGAATGGATGAAACAGGTTTGATCCTGAGACACCAGTCTCTGTTCAGAGATGCTGGAGTGGTTTTCCACACACATCAATGAACACATGTAAAGTGTCTATTGTTGTGTATTGTTACAGCTGGCTGGTTGAAACAAGGCTTAATTTACTTTTCTATTTCATCATATATTATACCAAGTTTTCCAAAAAAACCAAAACAAGCTTTACATCAACTCTGGAGCAAACAGCCCAAAATGTGCGCCTAATATAAGCTTTTTTAAATTGACAATTTTAACCCCTTATCATTGTGTCCCTGCACAGTTTTTTTTATACATGTTTATGTCCACAACTGTCTCCATCTGTCTGATCATATAGACATGCTGCAGATCATTAGAAAACTTACATTCTCATCTTTCTGGCCATATACACCATTTCTAGATGCAACAACAGCAGCATGTATGCCAAAAGCTTTTTTCAAAAAAAGCAAAAAGTTATACATTTGACCTCACTCAGCCTCAAAGGCTGTCTGTAGTCCAAACATTGATAATTCCCAACAAACATGGTCTCATTCTGTCAGTAACAGTCCGGGGAATATATACCTGTAAAATAATTATGATTTAGATCCACACAGGTTCAGAAAGTACAGCTGATTCTTTCAAACTTGATAACAGTCTTTACTTTTATTCTGCCTTTACTTTCTCTTCCTTGCTGAAGTGAGAGTCAGGGCTGTAAACAGCTGAGTGAAGCGTTTCCGGTTAGCCCTTAGCTTCAGTTTGACACTTCATTTAACAAAGTACAGGGGTGTATGGTCTGTTGGCAGAAAACAAGGTTTGTCTTCCCGTTATAACAAGAAAATTAAGTCATTATCTCAGAAAAACAAACCTTGTTTTCTTGTTATAACAAAAAAAAAAAAAAAAAAGTCATTATCTCAGCAAAACAAACCATGTTTTCTCAGGAAAATGAAAGAATTAAGTCAATATAAGAAAATCATTGGAGAAAAAAAAAGGCATGAATCCATGGCTGCTTATGGCTTTCTTAGTAATGCACACACAATGTGTAAAATATTTTGTCACCATGTCTAAACATGATAAACTGCCAAAGGGACACAGACAAAGTCATCTCACAGAAATAGGGTCTCTACTTGCCTGTGAATTCCAGCCTCACCGCTGTACCAGTGGATGAGTCTGGTCGCCATTGAATCAATTCGATTTCTAGGGTGGAGCAAACCTGAGTAAACTGACAGTGGAGTAAGCCAATCAGAAAATGGCAGACATGACGTTAACAAAGCGACAAGAAAGTGAGCAACGCAAAAACATTTTTTTTTTTTTTTAAATAAAGGCTTTAAGTGCGGTAAGCTGCTGTGGTTTTAATGACTCAATATATTTTTGCTCATTTAAAATGGAATTTACCGCTGAATGAAAAAAACTCTCGGCTCCTTGGTGCGCCATCTTGATTGTTGTTGTTGAGGACGCTGCTCGCAAAGAACACGTGACTTCAATAAATGAATCAAAATGCACGGTACGGTTGGGATTTGAATCCAACCACGGTGGACAGCGTGGTGACCAGACTGATATTTCTCTGTATAATAATACAGAGACATATCAGTCTGGATTTTCCAGGCAAGATCTTTACAGCAGGAAGGAGGGGATTCATGTGACTCCAGTTACTGACTGGAGTCACATGAATCACAGTCAATATAGAGCCTGTAGTTATGTAAATACTTACCTGAATTCACATTATATATTATATTACATTATATTATATTCACAGTCATATTTTTTAGCACCACAGAACTTGATTTGACATTTTTTTTATTATGCATATTGTTTTATCATAATCCAATTTTAATCAGATTTTTGTGGTTTGACCCCATAACTATATTTCTATAATACATACAAAGTAATACAGTTAATCTGACTATGTAGTATGATTTCTCTTAGTGCCAACTTTCATTAGAGCCCTCATTTCTGTCTGTAAGTTGAAGTATTCAGGAGTTATAGCATATTTTTATACTATGCCCAAAGTGTCCCTTTGGAAACTATAAATGGACATTATGAATTATGCCTGGATATATCAAATAAATAATATGTCCTATATGCTAATTTTTAGAAATATTGTTTTCAAATTTGAACAGGGAATAGTCAGTGCCGCAGTCTGTGGACCTATTGTGTGTGAGTCCATACCTTTTTTACTGTGTACTGTGATTTAGTCTCCAAATGACCTAACGACCTCCCTTCTACCCTCTTTTGGGTCCTGAGCAGGGCTTTCTTTGTCAAAAGTTACGTGCCAGTTAGTGGGGGCAGCAGAAGCTGAGTTGGTAGAGATGTTTGCCCTCTAACCCAGAGGTTGTAGTTCAATCCCTGCTACCGGCATTGCAAACTGTTGTTGTGTCCTTTGGCAAGACACTTCACCCACCTTGCCCCCAACTCCAACTGTTGTAGACTACAACAGTATAATTTTTTGTATGCACAGGGATTTATCAAATAATAAAAAAACAGGTTTACTTAGTCGCAAAATAAATTTGTGTCACTTCTTTTAAAACATGTTATTTTGTTTAAATGATTTTTCTTTCTTCATTCTGATGAATTTCTATAAAATAAACAGTGTACACTCAAGTGGAGTAGCATAAATTCAGGCCTAACCTCTAGAGTTAAGATGTTGGTGCATAAAATCCAACTAGCCAAAGCGGCAATTTGTGTGTGTTTGTTTTACAGTCAAAATGAAAATCTACCCACATCCGCTCAGGTCCTGATCACTGTTTACAGGAGTGTGGTTTTTCATACACATTTTTGAATGATTTTGAAAAAAAAAAAAAAAAGACAGGTCTTGTTTTTGAATGGGAGAATTTATTTGAACAGATGTCCTGGTATTTCCCACACCAGTCTACACAGGAATATCCATAATATTACAGTAATGGTACAGAGTCATATATAAGTCATATTCCTTCAAGGTTTTCTTTCTACTCTGACACGTCTCCTCACAAACTGTGTCTGGTGTTGCATCATCACTGGTGTCAAAACTTTAAGATGTTCTGCCATAGACTCCGAACACATCCTACTTTTCTCTCTGCTCCTCAGTGACTTCAGGTTCACGACCGAAAACTCACTCTACAACTCTACAGCCTGGACAACTCAGAGTAACAGGCATCAACAGACAAAGGATACAGCTAGTCCCCATACAATATTAGTGACTATAACATGAAATAATCATAAATGTCATGGGTAAAAACTGTGAATTTATGAGGCTGGAATTGACTACCATATTTGAAAAACTATCAAAGCTCCCGATCTCTTACATACAGTGGCTTATGGACATGTTTTTGGCTTGATTATGACATTGACTGCTGCTGTGCAATATGACTACTCAATTTTATTTTTTCTGTCCATGTCCTAACTCCACCATCCTCAACTCTAACATTGACAAAGCTACCTTTTATTTTTATGTTATGGGTTTGATTCCGACATCAAACCATTTACTTAATGCCTCTCCTAGCTCTCCTTTATGATTTCATGTTGCTACTCCAGGGTTCTGTTGAGTAAAATCATCAAAAACACATTTAAAAACATGAAACTTGTAGAGTTGAGCTTTAAGGCTCATTTTTACCTGATACATTTGTTTATGGACGAAGTGTTTTATCTGTCTCCTGCACTCATTCTCTCCGTACATTGGTTCATTTTCTTAGAACTTATGGATACAGACAAATGGAGCAGTACACGTGAGACTGAACAGACCGCCACACATACTATGGTGTTGTTGACTTTTAGAGAATACTTCTGAGTAAGCCTTTTTGTTCTCTTCAACTCATCAGTGTAATTCATATGAACACGCATCACTGAGAAACCCAGGGTTACTTCAAAAACTTGTTAACCAGCCTCATGATGCTATTTATACAGAGCACTAATAATTTATGTTGTTTATGCAGGTTCCAGAGACATATATAGAGTAGTTTCAGCTAGCTTTGTTGTACAAGGTCAAAGACTTGATTCTTGGTTAGAAATAAGGATAGCAGTCCAGTTTGGCGACCCTTACCTTGGCTTAGTGGGAGGAATCCAAGCCACTTTATTTCTATAGCACATTTTACAAACAAAGACAGTTTCCAAAGTGCTGCACAAGATTGTAAAACAATAAAAAATACTCTATTTAACCTTAATAGTTCCCATTAAAACACTAAAATCAAATAAGACCAATACACTAAAAGAAAAAAAAAACTAAACATTTTTTAATCTGGTCTTAGGGACCATGAGCTGGAGCTGGCCCTCTGACCTCAGAGTGCCGGAGTGTAAATCTGGATGAGGTCAGTGATGTAGTGTGGAGCCGGTCCACACTACTCAGAGCTTTAAAAACATCCAGACGTGTCCAGACGTGACAAAATAAAAGCGTGCATGATTCAAAATGATAATAAAAAAGGTTTGATTTAAGAAAAACTCAATTTTACAACAGTGTTAATTTGTTTGTCCAGTTTAAAATCACTGTCTATAGTGACGCCAAGGGGGTGCTCGTGATTTTTGAGAGGGCCCAAGTCCATCAGAGTACTAACAGGACCAAAGAACAACAAAGAAAGCAATTGTTTTACCCTCTCTATGTTGTTCTTCAGTGTCGTCCACACACCTTCCACTCTGAACATTTTGCTACAGTTTGATCTGTAATATTGCTGAATATTTTATTTGTCATTCATGGTATACATGAAATATGGGAAAAGATTAGGCTTTGACACGGAGCCAATAAGCAAAAGCCAGAATTAATATCTTTGGATTGCTTTTCTATATGTGCTATATGCTCTATCCCAGCTAAACCAAGACAACCTCCTATTTTTAATGAGCGGCGATTGGGGCAAGTCCTCTTAGAGCCAGCTTCACATCTACATGATCCTTCTTGTCACCATTTGATCCCTTGGTCCACTATCTCTTCAGCCTCTGCTGCCACTACCAACCTTTCCCCAAGAGTCCTCACCTTAATATTCTCCACTAGATTCCCTCTCTTTGTCTTTCCTTGTCACTCTGTGTCAGTCAGTGACCTGTGTGACAGTAATCAAAGTGAATGTTGGCGCTAGGCAGGTAGTAATTGTGTATTATTCAGCTAACGGCATGCCTGTTGATCGCATATGTATAATTTAGCACTACCTAGCCATGTTTTATTAATGAACGAAGCTTGCAAAGAAGGATATTCAATGCAATTAATCTGGAGCGTGTAGGTGTGAGTGTCTTTAGCCTATTCTGCCTGTTGCTCCAGCTTGCTTCTCCTCTTCATCTCCTCTTCAGCCCCCCGTCTCTTCTCCCCTGTTCCCCAACCTCGGCTGGCTGCGTTCTTTCAGTGGGAGTCGACTTTTGTGAAGCGGTTGAAGTGTGCGTTGAGTGAGTGAGCACTCCGGAGGCAGTCAATACCTTATCAGCTCCTGCCGAACACTGACACGCTGACGTCCTCGACAGCAAATTATTACTTTTTCATGACGCAACTGGCTGCAATTACACCGACATCTTTTGCGCCGGATCCTGCTGCTGCGGCAACTGTCAAAAAGGCTTTTCTGGCGGGATGGTGGAGGAGCTGAGACATCAGTCTGCGGTCCCTCCCAGATCTCAGCTAAGACAGACTGACAGACAGGAAGCAAGGTGGTGATGGTGGTAGGGGGGGACCAAAGAGGAGAGACAGGCAGCCATTCAAACAGGCCCGAAGATTCAGCAAATAGGTGCGATCTCAGGTTGGGGAAACATGCAGAGGGTTGTTTAGGAGCGAAATGACTGACATACAGATTGTGTTGGACTTTTGTTGTTGTTGTTTGTAGCAGCGCGGAGTTAGCTTGCACCAGGAGTCAGCAAGATTGTAATATCAGGGTTTACATGGAAAGTCATGTCACCCTTAAAAACATGAACTGTGCTTTGTAGCAGTTGGTAGAGCATGTGGCACATGTTGAGTGACTACAGATCGCATCTGTGTTGTGGGTTCAAGTCCAGACTCTGATCATTTACCAAATGTCCCTGCTCTCCCCATAATTTCCTGTCTCTACTATTTTTATTTCTATTGATTTTAAACTGCCCCCTTTTGGGTTTGCCACAATGAACCAGTCATATGGTGATTTGGGCATATTTTATGCTGGATGTCCTTCCTGATGTAACCAGCCACTTGCTGCGACTGTAGTAAGCAATGAGGGTGAAGTGTCTTGCCCAAAGACACAACAACAGTATGCAGAGGGTCAGAGCGCGAAGTGTTCCACCGACCCTCTGATTAGTGGGCGAGCAGCTTAACTTCATGCTCCACTGTTGCTCTGACAGTCTATCTCTACTGTCCAGTCTGATAAAGGCCAAAAATACCTATAAAATAAAACAGGAACTGGGGAGTCAAGATTCAACATCACTACATATATAAGAGCTTTATCAATATCTGTTCATAATTATCAGTAATGTTTACCATAGAAATTATATTTTTACGGAAACGACACCAAGTCTATGAAATTAAAAGAATCTGGAACAGAAAGTCCCTCTCAGCTGATTCCATTCTCATACATAAAGTCTGTCTGGAATTTTTGGCCCTACATTGAGGAGTTCAACCCTTTCCTTAGTGAAGAGTAGAGGGCATTTCATTGGGAATCCCAGGTCTCCAGTTAATATCAAAATTATCTTGAACAAAGTTATAGTGGTGATGCTAATTACCAGTAAAGTGCCACTAAATAAAGAGTTTAGATTTTGGCCAGTGGCACATCACCATTGTTTGACATTCACAGTGTATGATTATGAGGCTGAAATACAAGTTAATTAGTGTAACTATTATTAAAGTGTAATTTAATGCATGACATAATGCATCAAGGTTTGTTTTCCTAGTCTCTGACTTGGTCCTATTAACAAAAATTACAGATATGAACTGTTAACTGTTGGTTTGAGCTTGATACCTTGTAAACAGAGTGTCATGTGATGTGCTCTGTGGACCATCCTTTAAATAAAACAAAATAAAGAAGGAACAAACTGTGCTCAGGCACAGGTCAGGCTTGTGGTAGTGTGAATGAGATAGAATTATTGACATATTTATTGTTCACAAACTCACTAAAATCCAGCTAGTTTAACCAATGGCACTAGTCCAGTAATGAACATGTCTTAGGTTTGATGCAATAATTTTACCATTACTAAAGTAACAACACAATGATTGGATACATCTGATTGCATAAACGTCTTGTGAAAGCAGGTGGTTTATACTATAGCCTCTGAATAGATCTAAAGAAACCGTCCTTTGCAAACACTGGAAGTCCACCAGATGGTTCTTTGGCAAGTCAGGTTATTCTGGAGTCAGACTTTCTACATTAGCTTTAAAGGTACATGTTCTTTGAAGCTAGTTGCAAGTGGTGTAACAATGGACTGGCCAATGTTTTTTTTTAGTTTTTAATATTGTTCAAGTAGGGGGCACAGTGGCAGAGTGGTTCGTGTGCTCACCTCCAAGCAAGGAGATTGTGGGTTTGATCCTCACATCAGCCGACACATAAACTTTCTGGGTGGAATGCTACCACGGCTTAACTCTAACTTCATCCAAAGACATGCATGTGTTAGGAGAATTGGTGACTCTAAATTGCCCTTAGTGAATGAATCTGTCTGTGTATGTCTCTGTGTCGGCCCTGCGACTAGATGGCCCCCATTTGGGGCCTAAGGCCCAAAGTTACTGGGATAGGCTTCAGTACCCACGACCCCTCAAGAGAATAAGAGGAAGAAAATAAATGAATTAAAAATATTGTTACAGTAAATTAATGAACAATGGATTTCAAATTTAAATATACTCAGAATATAAAGGGTAAGACTCTTGTTTAATGGAGCATTAGCAACGAGTATTGTTACAAAAAGATTTTAATGTAGCATTTTGTTTTGAATAGAAGTGGGTGAAGCAGGAGTCGTAGTGGAGTCTGTCTTTATCATGCTGACTGAAAAGCTTTGTTTAGACTCCAACTGACTCCATTTCTCCATTTCCACTTTATTTTCCACAGTGTTATTGTTCATCTCCTTAGCGCGGCACTAACTTAGCTGCAGCGGTAAACAAGTTTGTAATGCCATCACAAGTGTCCCTCTCCCTCTCTGCTCCTCTCCCTGTGTAAACCCTGTAGGCTTGATTATAAAGTTTAAACACGCTTTAACACCAGAGCTAAAAAAAAAAAAAAAAAAAAAAAAAAAGAAAAACACGGCAGGTAAACCTCAATTAAGACTTGAGAGTGCCACTGACTCCCCTCGGCACGGCAACGACACAGGCAGAGGCAAAGGCAGTGGCACAAAGAGCTGAGCCTGTGATGCCACCCCAGTGGAGATGAAGATGCTGCGGCTGGAAACTTTGCCTTCCTGGAGGTGGATGTTGCCTCATTCTGGGAGCAGAGAGGAGAGAGGAAGGAGGGTGGTGGAGGTGGTGGCGAAATGCACTGTTTGTTGCTGAGAAGAAGGACAGGTTTGGTTGGGAGGGAAAAAAGGGGGAAGGAACAAACGGCACCAGCAAAGGCACCAGAGACTTGAACTGTTTTATGTAGTGCTCGTCATCCACTGATCCTCAATTCCTCTTTCCCAACCCCATTTCTTCACTTTGGCTTTCATTAACAGACGATATTAGCAGTGTGAAGAAGAAATAGTGTGTAGAGTTATTCAAGATGAACTTTAAAGATAAAAAAGGATGAAAAGGACCCATTTGCGTGAGCTTAAAATCAGCTGTCAATTTTGTTTTAAGTCTATGAAGAGGTCAGCTGTCCAGTTGCCATTTTACTGATGAACAGTAGAAAATACGGTATATCCATTTGTGGTGCACATGTCTTTGTTCCTTTGTTTTGATGAAGACTTAAGAGAGTTGAAACCCATTGTCTTTCATTAAAAGTTGCCATAACAGAGTTCCTTGGATCTCTTTACTTGCTTTAAAGTCCTTTTTATGTTCCTGAAGAGCACCTGATTCATCTCCACCGCCTTTTACTGGTAACTCAGTGAGCACTCCCAAGTATTTATTTTACTTGTTCTTCTGGAAACCACATGTACATTGGCTTTAAATTGGGTCTATTAAATTAAATCGATGGTGAGTGAATAGTATTAGATGTCAACCAATATATCGTTCCAATTTTTGCATTTTTTTGACAATTGGCTTTCATAAAATTAAGAAAAAAAATAATAAAAAATTAAAATCAGCATCGGCCATAGGAAAACCCATACTGGTCAACCTCTAAAGAGTATGATGAAATAGGATACAGAAATATCTAATGCCCCAGAGATTTTAAGGATTTATTGATTAGAAATTTCTCAAGAAGACAAGAACATCCTGGGACATCCTGGAGTGTCTTTCTTAGTCTTCAGATTTAAATCCCATGATGAAAATTTTTGGTGGGATTCAAAGAAGGCAGTTGCAGCACAGAGGCCATCAAACATCACTGAGCTAGTGTACACTAAAAACACAACCCAGAAGTAGTTCATCTGAGCAGAAAGTAGTGTGCCTCACTACCGCTCCTCTCCCATTTGCCTTCTCATCCAATTTACTCCTCTCCCCTTTAGTTCTCAGTGTACTTTCAACATAAAACACACAGTACAGACTTATGTAGGTAATGACCCCCCTCCACCACCACCACCACCACACGCACGCACGCACGCACGCACGCACGCACGCACGCACACACACACACACACACACACACACACACACACACACACACACACACACACACACACCACCTTCTTCCTCTCCTCCCTGATGTCAGACACAGATTTATTCTGCCTGTGATGCGTGTAGTGCATTGCGGC